>CM068372.1:219682199-220974039 GCA_034769895.1 Magicicada septendecula
TACGCGGACTCCCTTATGCGACGTCGCGGAACTACGCAAAACGTTACCCGAAAGTAAGCCAGATACACCCTCACAGTTAGGTCGATTAAGTGAAATAGATCTTGATAGCGAAAGAGAAACATGTTATGCGAAGTATAGGGAATTGACGTCAATATCGCAAACCCTCCACGACGAAAAATCACCCCCTATAATCTTACGTACCACACAGAGAATAGAGCATTTAACCCGTAGGATAAATAATTTATTAAACTGGCCCAAAGTTACTGTAATTCCCCCAGATGTGCAAAAATTTGCTGATGAAGCATTACAGCAATTACCCACAATAATAAGAGAATTACGTAGAAAGTCCGACTCATTTAAAATGGAGGAAACTGAAGAAGCTCTGACGAAATTATATATCTCCCCATTTCAATCACCTACCCTAGAACAGAGACCCACTACCGTGAATTTCGAATCCCCCCCGGTATCAAGGATAGAACCGAGTAATGATCAGTTACTGAATAGGAACGTGAATACCCTACCGATAGCTAAAGCATCACTTCCCAATGCCCTCCACAATCTCACCAATAAGTATGCGTTACCACCCTCAGCGATGACAAATCAAGCATCGGGACCTCCTAGAATAACACCTCACGTAAACTTTAGTGCGGACCTCTACGGAAAGATAACTCACCCCGTAGAAAAAATTCTATCAGAAATCCCATACACCAATGGATTGAGTCTCACCACACTACTCATAAAAAATCTGCTACAAATAAAAGACTTACAGCAACTAAGTGATTGCCAAATATTACAAGTCCTTCTGCCCAAAAGTAGACCACCATTAAAAGATCGTGTACTGGAGTCATTAAGCTCTCAACATCCAGTAGAAGAACTCCATACTACTCTGATAAGACATTTTATTCCAACGGGAATTTACGAAGAGCTGAAACGAAACACAGTATTTCGAGTACAAGGAGCTCACGAGAGACTCGCCCACTATATCGCTGACATAAGAGAAGCTTCACGATTACTGCAAGTAAACTGGAGCGAAAAGCAGTTAGTAGAAACAATCTTGTAGGATTATCCCCGGAAGAGAGATCTCGCTTAGCACTTATAAATAAGTCCAACACGTTCGCAGAATTAGAACAATGCAGTAACCACTCATCCAACGTATGGTATTCGGATCAGAACCGACGTGCGTTACTCCCCCAGGTACAATGTAGAAATGAAACACAACCCCTGGTAACAGAGACGAGAACACACTGTGATAGAGGACCATTTTGAATTCCTGCAACTTCTCACTACCAAACTAAATCGAGTAATCAACAACCCCAACAGAATACAAGTGATACTGTGAGTAGAGAAAAAAGATGTTATAACTGCGGGAAATTAGGACACATCAGTAGATACTGTAAACAGAAACAGCACTACCAAAAACCCTCTTATTCAAAAAACATGTAAGGCAGGGAGATCCGAAATCCTGTGTCTTCCGCAGCATCGTGAAAATAGGTAAAACCCGGGAGTACCAAAAAGGAAACAAAAAAAATAATAAAAAAAAATTATTAGACCCCTACGTAGAGATTTATCGATAAATGCAACTCAATTACTACATGCAAGTCCAGTATGTGTCAATTACCATACATACAAGTTGACCTTGGCGTTACTACCACACTTGGATTAATTGATTCTGGATCGACACAGAGCTTAATCAGCCAACAGCTAGCCGATATTTTAGCTAAACACAATCTTGTTAAACGTAGTCAACCGGTGAATATTAAATGCGCTACCACTAACAAACAAAACTTAATCATAAAACTCAGTGTTACGATTAAACTAAAAATTAAAAATTTAACGTGGTATTTTCCAGTGTTAGTATATGACGAATTAGGACCAGACTTAATATTGGGAGGGGACTTTATCAGTAAAACAGGTATAATTCTTGACATGTACGATAAGAAGATTTTTAGATTCGACCGTACTCAAAAATATAATTTTGATTATGAAGTAAATAACAGTAAAAAAAAAATGGAAACTTCTGCAACGCACCTAGAACACCGTGAGTCTGAATTAGATCACTTAGAAAGTAAAGATAGACTGAAAATACAGAAACTAATAAAAGAATTTTCCACCGTCCTCACCCCAAAGTTAGGATTAACGAATCTTATAGAGTACAAGATCAACCTGAGTGACAGTAAAGTAATACGACTGCACCCATACAAATTATCACCACCAAAAATGGAAATAATGAGAAATCAAATCAATAAATTGTTAGAACAACAAGTCATAGAACCTTCCACTTCACCATATTCATCACCTGCGTTTTTAGTACCTAAAGGCACCAATAAACATAGATTAGTTGTGGACTATAGACAATTAAATAAAAGGATAGAATTCGAGTCCATACCACTCCCCGACATCCACAGCGCCTTCCATTACTTTACAAAAGCTAAAGTTTTCACCATAATGGATCTCAATCAGGCATTTCATCAAATACCACTATCGGAAGAATCCAAATGCCTAACCGCCTTCGCCGTCCCATTCAACCTGTACCAATTTACTAGAGTACCCTTTGGAATACCCCAAGGAAGTTCTGTATGTAGCCGATTGTTAGAGAAAATATTCCACGACATAAAATTTAAATTTGTATATCACTACCTAGATGACATAGTAATCTACAGCGAATCTATGGATCAACATCTTCATCATTTACGTGAAGTATTATCACGATTAAAGAAAGCCGGATTAACAGTAAACCCAAGTAAAGTAAATTTTGCCGTTAAACAATTTTCATTTTTAGGTCACATAGTAAAGGCCGACGGAAAAGTAAGTATAGACCCAGAACGCACACATGCTGTCAGAGAATTTTTACCACCACGGGATACAAAAGGAATAGCCCGATTTTTGGGAATGATAAATATATTACTTCCACAAGTATATCCCTCACCTAGCTGATATAGCAGCTCCGTTGAATGCATTAAGAAAAAAAGGAGCGAAATTTGAATGGACTCCACAACACCAATCTGCATTTGAAAAACTGAAAGAAAGCATAATATCACCCCCAGTATTACAATTAGCCAATTTTACTAAACCATTTGTAGTACAGACAGACAGTTCAAGTGTAGCACTAGGAGCAGTAATATATCAGGAAGTAGATAATTCTAGATTACCGATCAGTTATGCCTCATGAACTCTAACTGACCAGGAAAAGAAATTCTCTGCATACGAATTAAAATGTTTAGCTGTAGTATTCGCATTTGAGAAATTCAAACCCTTTTTAGAACATAAAGAATTTCTGTTAGAAACGGATAGTCAAGCCTTATCTTGGTTATTAAATCACCCTAAACAGTTAGGTCGTATCGGACGATGGGTATTGAGATTAAATTGTTACAAGTTTAAGGTACAACACATTCGTGGCACCCAAAATGTAGTTGCCGATACGCTGTCCCGTATGTTCCAGCCGCCTAATAAAATATCCGAAAATAAGGAAAGTGGTGAAACATCGATTATCAATACGCTAATTACTGAATTCCCCTTTGCATTTACTGATAGCTCAGTATCAACAACAAGACCCGTATTTAAATACAATAATAGAACAGCTAGAAAAAAGGAAATAATTCAGAAAAATATATATTGAGTAAGAGAGTATTATGTTATAGAATAGCGAATGGAAAATCCTTGAGAATAATTGCCCCGGATATTATTAAACCTATGCTTATGGAATACTACCACTCATCCACCATTGGAGCACATATGGGAATAAATAAAACGATACATCGCATTCGAAAAGAATATCATTGGGAAAATATGAACAGCGAGATAGCTACATTCGTAAAACAGTGTAAGTTGTGTGCACTAAGCAAGCCAGCGAGAAACAGCCACATAGGAAAATTAATCTCGGAGACTCCCACGACACCCTTTTCTAAAATTTACTTGGACTTTTCTGCCCCCTACCCACGTTCAAAATCAGGTAATACCATGCTACTCATTTGTGTAGACTCATTTACCAAATTCGTCTGGATGTATCCCATGCGACGAGCGTTAGCATCTACCACTGTGAAGATTTTGCAATATAGATTATTTAAAGACTTCGGTACACCAGTATATCTAGTGTCAGATAACGGACCCCAGTTTTAAGTCCAAAGAATTCAAGGACATGTGTTTCAGACTAGGCATAGACCACATTACCGTTACAGAGTATCGTCCACAAGGTAATATTGCTGAAAGGTATTTGCGAAACCTAAAATCTGCTTTAATAGCCTACCATGCAAACGACCATACCTCTTGGAACCAGAACCTATCCTGGATATAATTTGCCTTCAACTCAGCATATCATGAAGGACATAAATCGACACCTTTTGATTTGATGAATAAATATAAACCGAATCACCCATTATCCACAAAGTGGAAAATACATGAATTACTACCCCACGAAATTAGTGGTAAAAATATAAAAAAGATATGGAACGAAGCTTGCGCTAACTTAAGAGTGAACTTGAGAAAATCGTGATAATATCACTAGCGGGATAGTAAAGAAGTAAAGTATCAAGTCGGAGACTTAGTGATGTACAAAACTCACCCTACGAGTAGTGCAGTTGATAAGACCACCTCCAAACTATCTTACCGATGGTGTGGCCCTTACAAAATTTACAGATACTTAACTCCCGTAACCGTAGCACTGTATGAACCCACTACGAATAAATATGTACGTAGAAGTCATGTTTCCCAGATAAAATATTATCACGGAAAGAAAAATGCTAGTGAGCAAGAAAATAAATGAAGTAGAAAAGGATAGATGTATTAAGACGTATATTTGCTATATTGTAATTGAGTCACTACTTAATTACCAAATCTTATAAATAGGAATGAGGCCTGATCAACCTTAGATCCTGTTCATCGAGATGTTCATCGAGAATAAGAAAAGTGAGAAGTCAGCTGACACAGAATATAAGTAACGTTACTTTACAATTACTTTACAAGTATTTTAATAAAATGATTCGTCAACCGCGATTCAACGAAATCCTTGAAAGAGAAAAGGAAACACAGTAAGGATGTGAAACCTACTCTGTGAAGAGTAACTCCATAACAAGAGTAAGAAAAAGCTAAAGAAAAAACTGGTAGTAGTCTTAAGTAGTAGAATTAAGATGAATTTTGTGTATTTTATATATTTTATGACCTTTGAATTTTATGTATTTTAAGTATTAGTTAATAAGGTATTGTATTTCTTGCTAATAGTAAATAGTGAATTGAGAGTGATTCATGTACCTCATGAGAAAGTTGTTAAAAGAGAGAAAGGAATTTCACACAGAAATTCCGAGCATACTCCCAGTGCAATTCTAATCTATTTCCCCGTTGAAAACACATCAGTCCCTGACCCTGTGTCTTCTTTAAGTGGAGGAGTATGTGACGATTTAATAAGCCTAAATCCCACAAAAATAAAAAAACATTTATAATACTAATATTAGCTTTAATAAGGTATGAATGAACCCTTCTCCATGCCCCAAACCGATAGTAACCTGCCGATTTGCCAATGTAGCAGTTAATAAAATTAGATTTGAGAAACTAAATAAATCCGTAACTACCCCTAGTCACATAAAAGAGTAATCAAAGTAAAGAGCGATGTCATTAAGTTGTAAGCGAATTAAAGGAAAATAATTAATAATAAGTGAGAACTACTTTTATGCTAAGAAGCTACCCGCGCGCGGACAGCCTCTTCACCCCTATAGGTAGCCAGTTCAGTTGTATCTCAGTCTCCGCTGCTGATACAGCGTACAAAAGTATGTAGTCAATATAAAAACCTATAAACGAGGAGAAGCTTGTGTGAGACAGCCGGATGATGTAAAAATGTCGAAAATAACGTGAGTGTATGACAATGACATCTCTGTAACAAACTAACATCACCTAAATGTGATGTTAAACTTTTAACATGTAACTGTTAACCGTGAGTAATATGTGCGGTACAACAATGTGAATACCAGTGAAAGTTACAACCCAAAACCTACCACAAGAATCTACAGACCCAACAGACGACTCATCTTTAGGAATGATGGCAGATTTCACCAAAACACGATAGCCAGAAGATCTCCAAGACACCCTGCACAACCGATAGAAGCACCGATTCGCCGACGATGTTACACACAGGTGTCACGGAAAGTCAACTTCCGTGGTTCAGAACTTAACTTAAAATAATACATGATAGACACTTAATTAACCAATGAAAGTAAAGTAAAACACGAAAGACTGACTTAATTACCATAAAATTGTAATTTCATGCTTAGTAATAATATGTGTTAAGTTTAAGGCTTTTATGAATATAACACGTTAAAGTTAAATAAGCCAATTCTTCAGATGGCACAAAATAAAGATTATAATTTTAATATCATATACTGAAACAAACTACTCGGATCCGAGGGCAGTACAAGCTATGTTAACTCATTAATTACTCTTAATTCTATTTGTACAAGAGGTGCAAATGGTTTTATTTTTAATATATTCATTACTAAATTTTTTCGCAGATGTAAAACATTATGTAATAACGAGATGTCATGGTCCAAAAAGGTGAGTGAATAAATCTACAAACCCCTGTCAATATTCCTCAATTCACGGGATCCTATTTAACATTTGTTTACTTTCCAGTTATTTATGAGTTTGTTAAGATTATGGCAGCCTGTTTAATTGACTTGAGCCAATTAACCAGGTTCCCGATATCATAACAACGAGACGTTATAACAGGTGTGTGGGTAGACCCAGTGTTACGACCATCTACTTGGTCATCGTAGGTACAGTGGAAAACAAAATAAGTACAAGACACCAATTAAGTCACTAATCACACCTTTAATTTTTACAGTTAAACAGTTTGTAATTAACAACACAGTCTCTGCAACAAATCAAATGAAAATTGTTCACACGCAATAAAATGTCCACTAAAATTAAACACAATTGTATTACAATTGTGCTGTCCGATTATAAAACACCACTCTTAACTAATAACCACTTGAACGCGCACAGTAATATATATCGTGACTATAACTCTCAAACCGCACTGTCAATATTCGCACTAATACTGAATTGAACGTCGTTGAGTACTGGTATTTATACCTGCGCTCACAGACCAGAATGTTCCTAATTGCGTCTTAGCCCTCGTGTGAACTACGTAATTAACTGCGGCCTTGACACAGTCCGCGCGGCTGGCGCCTTCGAGAAACCTCTCGAAAATGCGCCAACAAGCACGTACGCCACACGCGTTACATCGAGATTCTTCTGGCACATTCGACAAACACGTAGATTTTTCTGTGATGTCGTAGCACTGCCCACTCCTTAACCCTGTTCGTCCCGAACTGGCAAACCCATCTCTGAAGTAGTACTTAGGCAGGCGATATAGGTGGATGACCTTGAACTTTTGCTGCCTTTCATGTTGAATCCGATAAACAACATCGTTGATTCTTTTTTTCACAGTGTAGGGTCCTTCCCAGTTAGACTGAAGCTTAGGTGAGCGACCACGACGGCGCTTTCGGTTGAACAACCAGACCTGATCTCCTTCTTGGAAACCCACACTATTGCTGCAAATGTCATACCGAGTTTTCATTTTATCACTGGCAATCTTCAGCTGTCCTCTTACCAAGCGATTCATTTCTCGCAGTTGGTTTTTCTAATTGCGAGGAATAGTTCTGTGGCTCTTGGGACTGAGTCTTAGGTGATCCAAACATTAAGTTCTCAGGAAGACGAACCTCCCTCCCAAACACCAATTTTGCTGGAGCCATGCCGGTTGTGTCGTGTACTGATGATCTATACGCCATGAGGAATAGTGGTATACATTGGTCCCAATCTGTTTGGTTCTCATCAACAACCTTCGAAAGATGCTGCTTAAGTGTCCTATTGAATCTCTCAACCATCCCATCCAACTGAGGATGCAGAGGCATTGTCCTGGTCTTTCGAATTCCGAGTAGACGGCATAATTCTTTAAACACTCTTGATTCAAAATTTCTCCCTTGATCCGTATGGATTTCCATAGGGGCTCCATAACGGCAACAGAAGTTTTGAACTAACTGCTTTGTCACAATGGTAACCTCCTGATTTGGAATTGCGTAGGCTTCCACCCACTAAGTAAAGTAGTCACCTACAACCATGATGTACCGGTTTCCATTGTCAGTAACTGGGAATGGTCCAGCAATGTCTACGGCAATTTTCTCGAAAGGCAGTCCAATGTTATATTGTCTCATTTTCCCCTGCTTCTGGTTTGTGGGCCCTTGCTTGCAGCACATATTTCACACATCCGAACCCATTCCTCTACATCGTGGCGAAGATGAAGCCAATAGAATCGCTTCCGCATTTTGTCAAGGGTTTTGTTAATGCCAAGATGGCCTCCAGATGTTCCATCATGCATCTCCTTCAAAACAGACTGCACTTTACTTCGGGGAACTATCAACTGCATGACCACATCTCGTCATGACCACATCTCGTCCATCTGCACTTTCCCAAGCCCTTTTCAGCAATCCGTTTTCTAAGGTGAGAGATTCCCATTGTTCCCAGTAGCCCTTCAGCACTTCGGAACCATGGCAGATATCTTGCCAATCCGGGCGGCGACCTTCATCTTTTGCTGTCAAGATCGGTCATCTGTTCTTGTCGACCAATCTTGTGTTGTCCAGCCGTCAGCCAGGAAATCTACAGTGATGGCTTGAACATGTTCGCTTGAGTTTTGTTCTTCCTTTCCTGTAGCAATGTCGGCAGTCTTCTGGGCACGGTCTTCGTGATAAGCCATCTGCATTACCACGCAGGCGCGCCCGTCGATGTTGTAATTTGAAGTTGTATTCTTGCAGCCATTCAAGCCACCTTGCCAACTGTCCTTCCGGATTTTTAAATCTTAAGAGCCATGCAAGCACAGCATGGTTGGTATGTAGTGAAAAGTCTCTTCCATAGAGGTATTTATGGAAGTGCTCCAACGCTTGGACGATTGCCAGCAACTCTCTCCTTGTGACGCAATAATTTCTCTCAGGTTTAGAAAGTGTCTTGCTGTAATATGCTATTACTCGTTCTTCACCATTTTGAACTTGAGACAAAACTGCTCCTAGACCAGTATTGCTTGCGTCTCTGTCCACAATGTACTTCCCTTCGGAATCTGGGAAAGCGAGAATTGGCTGCGAACATAATGCAATTTTTGAAAGTCCTAAATGCTTGATCACACTCCCTCGACCACTGGAAGTTTCGTTTATTTTCAGTTAGCTCATGTAGTGGTTTAGCAATAGTAGTGAAGCCTTTCACAAAACGTCTGTAATATGAGCATAACCCCAGGAAGCTCCGAACTTCGTGTTTACTCTTTGGCACTGGCCAGTCTCTTACGGTGTCTACTTTATTATACTTTATTAGGATCCATGCTAACACCTGCTGCCGAAACCAGATGGCCTAGATACTGTACTTTCTTCTGGAATAGAGAACACTTCTTTGGGCTCAGCTTCAGTTGGGCACCGTGAATTCTAGTTAGAACCTCTTTAAGGTTCTCCAAATGGTCTTTGAAAGTCTTCCTGATGACTGTGACATCATCTAAATAAACAAGGCACGTTTTCCGTGTCAGGCCTTGGAGTACCAGGTCCATCAATCTTTCAAATGTTGCTGGTGCATTACAGAGTCCAAATGGCATGAGGTTAAATTGGAATAAGCCACTTGAGATCAAGAAAGTGGTCTTTTCCTTGTCTTCTTGATGAAGACCCACTTGCCAATATCCACTCTTCAGGTCCAATGTAGAAAACCACTGTGCTCCGGACGTGTCGAGTGTATCGTCAACGTGAGATAATGGATAGCAGTCTTTCTTTGTAACATCATTTAACCTCTGGTAGTCTATGCAGAAACGCAATCCACCACCCTTCTTCACTACCAGCACTACAGGAGAAGACGAAGCACTTGATGAAGGTTTGATTACTCCCTCTGTCAACATGTCCTGTACTCACCAAGACATTTCCTCTTGTTTAGATAATGGAGGCCGTGGAGGAGGTTGTCGTATCAGTGTTGTGTCCCCGGTATTGATGTGATGTTGCACAAGAGAGATTCTTCCTAGTGACTGTCCCCGAACTGCAAAACAATCTTTGAATTCAAGTAAAAACTCTTGAGTTCTTTTACCTCACCACTTGAGAGGTCGTTAGAAGATCTGTTCAATAATTCTTCCAGTTCCTCTTGTAATTTGGAATTATCCGAAGCACTGGATCTTTGTTGTGTCATTCCGGCTACCCAGGCCACAGGAGTCAATTTGCCTAGGAGCGTATTGCTTTGTAAAGTGATAGCTTGATCAAAAATATTCGCCACTCAAATAGGTACATTTCCGGTTTTGTCAGGTTTTACTAAACTTCTGGCAATTAATATGCCCAGTGTGCTGACTACCTGGGGTTCGAATATAGAGCACTGGTTGCCCCTAGTATCTACCTCAGTTCTAACCATGATGATGTTTTCTGAGTTTGGCGGAACAGTTGCAGCCACTTGGTTTATGACATCAATCAATTTCTCTGCTGTTGTCTTTGTTGAGAGCATTACCTATTTGCCTCCGATTCTCAAGACATTGTTTTTGAAGTCGACTATAAATCCGTATGCGTTCATAACGTCCACACCAAGAATTGCTTCATCCACAATGTCTGCAACAAGTACTTGATGATTAAACTCAAGTTGACCGAGGTGTAGGTGTATCTCCACTTTGCCAAACACTTTTACAGGCCGTCCAGTAGCTGTTCGCAAGCTGCATAGTAGAAACTGTTGCACCTGTGTCAACTGTAATCGAGGTTGGCCTTTCTTGAACACATCCGATAACTACCAAGCTCCCGCAGTTTTTCTGAAGTGTAGAAATTACGTATAGTCTAGGGGCTTCGTTCGTCCAGGTAGTCAGCACACACCCCGTTGTACCAACTATTGCTCATTTCCCTGCTGCTAAATTCTAACCCGACAATCTCGTAGATGTATAGGTTCCCCAAATCTCTAACACTTCAGTCTTCCATCCTTTCTTATTATATTCTGTGGTGCTGACCGTCGAGTCTCTGTTCCTTGTTCTTCTTCTTCATCGTCTGTGCCATCGTGATCTTTTAGCATGCACTTTATGACTTGTCCAACCAGACGCTGACTTGGCGGCCTCAAATTGCAAAGCATGTACTACGGCATCCGCACTGTTCTGGTGTTTTGCTATTTCAAACACTTGCTGTAGTTCGTTATCTCGGACACCGGCAGTAAATGTCGGCATCGCAAAACTCGTTCAAAAATCTTCTGGTGCTTCAGGATAGGCCAGTCTAATTAGTCTGTCGATACTTGCTTCAAACTCTTGAAGGCTCTCCCCGGTATGCTGTCACCTTGCTCTCAACTGGGTGCATTACACATCTTGCAAATGTTAATCGCCATACTGTAATTCTAGAGCTTTTATTAACTCGGCATCGATGTTCTGGCTGTCAGGTGGCACTTTCTGTAGTAGTTCTGCCGCGGGTCCTTTTAATGCGAGAACGAGTGAGACTGCCTTGTCTTTCTCTGTCCAATTATTTGTACATGCAGCAGCTTCAAATTGGCGGAGGTACGTTGCCCAGTGACTGCTTCCGTCAAAGGTTGGAGCTTTGACATGAACTATCCCTACTGCAGGCAAAGTGACTTTCTCCAGTAACATATTTTCTGTGTCTTTTTCGGTCTTTATCATTGGTACAGTCTGTTCAGAAATTTGTTTTGGTTGAATCTTCATGCACTGTTCAATTTCACTTTTAATTTGTTCTCTTATGTTTGCCATTGAGTTTTCTTCTGCAGATATTTTTGTTGACATAGCTTCTTCCACATTCAAGACAGATTTTTCTACTTCAGATATTTTTGTAGACATCAATTCTTCAACACTCGAGACAGATTTTTCTACTTCAGCTATTTTTAATGTCATTGATTCTTGTACCTCCGATATTTTAGTAACTTGCTTATTAAGCTCACCTCGTAGGAGACCCAATTGTGCGGTACTATGTTCTTGCATCTGTTTCTGCTCCTGTATTAATACTTTGATTCTTCTGTTTCACGCTTCCGTTCCTCTGCCTCCTGTCGTCATCGTTCATCTGTCTCTAGCATTAATGCTATCTGACGTTCCTCAGCCTCTTCTCTTTCCTGCCTGCGTTTTTCATCCTGTAGGTTTTCTGCTTCTTCTCTTTCTTCTCTTCGTTCTTCTTTTTGTCGTCTTTCTGATTCTTCCTGTGCCTGCCGCAGCAGCATTTGGAAAGCTTCCATCATCTGACTTGCATCCATTGTTTTCCGATTAATTACAAATTACACTCATCTTGTACAAAGTGTCCACTGTTTCCACTGTTAACCGTTCTATCCCAGTTCAGACACCACTGTTACAAACGTCTACTTGATCGTCGTAGGTACAGTGGAAAACAAAATAAGTACAAGACACCAATTAAGTCACTAATCACACCTTTAATTTTTACAGTTAAACAGTTTGTAATTAACAACACAGTCTCTGCAACAAATCAAATGAAAATTGTTTAAAAGGAATAAATCTCAAATGTTTAGTACCAAGCCACGTGTTGTTCAATCAAGTATATTGGAACTTACCGTCTGCGGCTTTCCAGAAACAGCATCTTTATAAATTTACATGTTTCGGGACCATGAAAGTGAGTGCGTGGTCGGTTTTCATACGATGTACATCGGTAACCTTCGTACTCACTGTAAATATTATATTATGTTATATTAAGTTATTTTATATTGGATTTTAATATTTTAAGTGTTTGACAAGTGTATCAAATTTAAATGATACACAATTACTTTTAAATTCTGATGATGGGACAAGGGTCCCGAAACATGTAAATTTATAAAGACGCTGTTTCTGGAAAGCCGCAGACGGTAAGTTCCAATATATTTGATTGAAATGAAAATTGTTCACACGCAATAAAATGTCCACTAAAATTAAACACAATTGTATTACAATTGTGCTGTCCGATTATAAAACACCACTCTTAACTAATAACCACTTGAACGCGCACAGCAATATATATCATGACTATAATTCTCAAACCGCACTGTCAATATTCGCACTAATACTGAATTGAACGTCGTTGAGTACTGGTATTTATACCTGCGCTCACAGACCAGAATGTTCCTAATTGCGTCTTAGCCCTCGTGTGAACTACGTAATTAACTGCGGCCTTGACACAGTCCGCGCGGCTGGCGCCTTCGAGAAACCTCTCGAAAATGCGCCAACAAGCACGTACGCCACACGCGTTACATCAAGATTCTTCTGGCACATTCGACAAACATGTAGATTGTTCTGTGATGTCATAACACCAGGAAGAGATGGCTGGAGGATTTTTAAGTTGGAACAGGCAGCACCTTGCCTATGCCGTGTTGTGAAGATGATGAAGATCATGATGTATCAAGCATGTCAGTAAATCAGTGTTTTTCCTATGCTAACAGTTTGTCTCATATTTTAACAAGTCCCTGGTACAGATTGTTTCCAGTTAAGGCTTTATAACTCGCACATGTTGTTAGTTGTTTCTTTTTTACCTTTGCATTATTGTACTTATCTGTGGTTTCTCCTTACTTCACAACATTACATAACCATAGTGGCAATAACAGTGCAGAATGGCCCACGTGTTTACCATAAGTCAGCTGACAGGCAACTTGCTTATTTTGTTGTGTTGATAGCGTTTCTGTGCAGAACCTTGTTGTAACTGGCTTTGAATATTTTTTTTTTTTTTTTATCGAGTTTACAGCATGTGAGCATACCGTCATCCTTGCTTAAGGTCCAGATGTACCTTACACATTGTAATATAATATATATTACAAATATAAATAAAAATTATGAACGTTTGTTTTAATAATGGAATTGTGTAGAAAGATATTGTGTTGATACGTATGGATATTTTGTCTTGTTTATCACTGGGTAAGTCTGACTCCTTAAAGTCCCACTGTTAGGCTAGTCAAATTGTAATATAATTTCAAGTGTAATAATAAACAAAATATAAAGATATTGATGATAAGAATATGTTATAATTAGGTGTGTTTGATTGATAAATAATAAATACATAAAACTTTAAAATTTTTGCAAATATTTTTTTCTTGTGCTTGTATCGAATTTGACTGAATAATTTAATTTAATTAATTGATAATTAATTAATTATTTGAGGTTGTAATTTCCTCCTATATCTATTCTCTCAAGGTGAATTATGGTTTTGCTTAATAAAAAATAATAATAACATTAATGGTAGAAATAAAAACAATGCTGGTAACTGAATACTGATTTGCGTTTATTCATTCAAAATTGTGCGCCAGTCAGACTGCGCATGTCCCAGGCACTGGCTAATATTCGCCACAGTCGGCAATGAGAAAAATCAACAGATATATTTTTTACAAGTTTAAATTTATGGTTCTTTTAACGAGTCGAAATGGTCAGAGGGCAAGGAACAAGATACATTTAACAGGTATTCTTAAACTAAATGTTAACATCTGAAATAGAACAGAATTAGTATTACAAGTGTCAATTAGAAAGAAATTATTTAAAATTTCGAACCAAGTCGAAGAAATGACGTCACTCTGCTCCAGGTAGCACTGCACCGTCTATGTGAGAAATTCAGCAATGGCCGCCGTCTGCTTGGTTTTAATCTGCTATGACGCCGTTGGAATTGAAGATCTTCTCCCACAGAAATAAAACGATGTTCCCTTTTCCTGCGAAGTGGTATTGGTCCAAAATATCGTGTTGAATGTCCCCTCGTCGTCTGCGATGTCGAATTCTGGATGGATCTCTTGTGTAGTGTAGTGTTCAAATATGCGTGTTGGTTTTGTGAATTCGTTCCAAAATTGTTCAAAATGGCTGTCGATTTCTGGCGTTGCGTTTTTATGGTGTTATTCTGTGGTTTTGGAAACTTGTGAAGTGTTAGACATAGATAAATAATGTTATTTCACTTGTTAGTTCATCTCCGTTACACGCCACATAACCACACTTGGTTTTAATATAAATTATTTGGTTTTCAAAACTCCACTAATACATTTTTCAACTGTTCAGCTTTGCGATTAACAATAGACTAAATGACGCAACGTCGTCGTTTTAGGGCAATTTGTGGTATGTCTTTTTCCTCTTCATATTGTTTAATTATAAAATATCTGTCTAAGACTTGTTTCACTATCTAACTATACATAACAAGTTTTCTTATTTTTTACTGTATTTCCAATATTTCTTAATTTTACATGAATCTAACTATTCAGTAATATTGATTATTTAATTTTACATCTTTTGATATATAGCTGGGTTTGTTTCAAACTCATTTAAGCCCAAAAATTACAATTTTGCATAATAATTGCCTGTCTCATATTTTGTACAAATTCAGTGTTTTAAAGGTTTTTATTTGTTTTTTCGGTATAATATTTCCATGGAATACACCTAATAACTCCGTAATTACTTTGCTGTTAGTAATTTGGTTATTAAAACATTTCAATATTGATTAATTTGCTGTTTAGTCTGATTTGATTACTATCATAAGCCTATTTTTGACTGTTTCCAAAAGAAGTTAGTTTTCTTTCTTTTGTCATTCTATTTGCTATTAACTGTATCTGTATTAATTATATTTTCAATTTCTGTATTGTATGTATTGAATTCTATTCCTATTACATAGATTAATTCTTTGATAGATAGTTTTTTTGGTTTATAGGCCATTCTGTGTTTACAAACATAGTGTCTTGGTGGGTCTGTTTGTACATTATACATGGTTTACTGATTTGAATAAAACTATTACATTTTTATGCCCTACTTGCCTCTCTGACTTACACAATGGAAAATTAAATGACATGATTTTAATTACAATAGAATATCTTGTATCTACTAAACTTTCTTTATACTAATAACATCATTGAACCATAACATGAACATCTTATGCCTAATTTTAACAAAAACATCTTATTATCAACTATTTTCCATATATCACCTAATTTTAACAAAAACATCTTATTCCTATTATTTTTTCCTGTATCATCAAATGATAACAACATAGCTTATCCTAGACATAATTTAATTAGAAAACATAAAAAACTCCTATTACTAGTAACACTGTCAGTCACTAACTGTCTTGTGTATGTATTATTCTTATGAAAACACTTTAACTGTGATAATAAAAACCTCGTGTATCTATTTACACCTTACATCTAAAATATTATTTAATTAATAATAAATAATAAACATCTTAATATTAGGCATACCTTCAGTTATGAACTGTCCTTTGGTATTTTTGTCCTCACCATTTATTTAGTTATAATTAAAGAAAACATTTTATATGTAATATCCTTCTTATATCTAATTTAAAACTCTTATTACTAGTAATGTTGTCAGTCCTTAGACCGTCTTTCATTTCAATGGTTTTATTATTATTATTCTACACTCATGGTAGTCTTTTTATAATACTTAAATTTCATTGAAGATTTTTTCATAGATTTTTTAACTATGTTTCTCACTGTACACTCTGTAGTTCCTTAATTTTGTTATCTCACTTCACTTTATTGTATTCTACACTCTGGTAGTCTTTTTAGTGAGTTCTACTCTATGGTAGTCTCTTTTGGTATATTTTTTGACATGTTACACTTACAACTAATATACAATTTGTTTTTATAGTATTGTATCTTGTAACTTGTTTGGGGTTTACCTATATCGGTTTCAATTTTGTCTCATGGTATTTAATATATGATTAACATTTTGTTTTGGCATATCTCTTCCTGTTTCTGGTCTCTGTTGGAATCTTGATATGTTTCGTCCCTTCTTCAAATATCACCTTAGTAGTTTCCTTATTAAAATGGTTTCATGACAGATTATTTCCTTTTTTATGGTCCTTCCCTTTTTTGTACTGCTTCCCCAATCTACTGGGTATACTGCTGGTTTAACTGGTTTTTTCATAGTAGGTTATTTTAATTAATGGTTTTCTTTATCATCTTCCATTTTTATTAGCATTTTATAGACTTAATTATACAGTTTCTAGGGTAATCCTTAAACAATTTATTCCTCTCACTCACTATGGAACTTTCTCTTTTATTTATGTAACATTAATTCAAATGTTTAGTGTGATAATTTTGTTATGTTACATATGCTCTCCTGTAAAAGTGATTAGTTCAGATCATACTCTGTATGGATGAAATAATTACTACTAATTCTTTTGTATTTACATTTCTCCGTGATTACATGTTTTCACTTTATATACCTTCTTTTTCCACCATTGCTTCCTCTCAGCTGATGTGTATCTCCTTCATTAGTTTCTTTTTTCATTGATAAGTGATCTTCAATCTTGTGTATAACATTATCATTTTATATTCCTTCTTATTTGGTGCTTCCTCACCAGTATGTTTACTCCCTAACATTCCCTAACAAATTAATTGGAACAGTTCAGAGTGGCACTTTTGGCTTCAATCCCTGCTGTCCAATACTTCAATTGAGTCCAGAGGTATTATCATCTCTGCTCAACACATAAGACTGATGGCATTTTCTACATCCAGTCATAAAAATAAATAAACAGTAAAAGTAGTCATTTTTGACTAAAATAAACATCTTTAGATTCTTCACTTCATAATACGTTATATTAATTAATACTTTTATACACTTGACTCTTCTTCTCTCTTAAAGCTTATTCCATATTAGGTGGTTTAGGTATGTGGTATAATATACATTTCATCATGTTTACATAGTAAGTAGTATTTATATTTACTCTTTCTACCATCTGGTATCCATTGAGTTACTTTTATTGCTCATGGTATAACATGAATTAATTCTTTATCACTTTCACTATAACATTGGTTGTTGTAACAGCATTATCATTATTAGTATCAGGTTTTTGTTTTTTGGTTTCTGGTCTCACTATTTGGTCTTTAGTGAGCTGGTCCTTCTTCATTGTTCCATTTTTATTAAATTATTTTCTTTGTGAGTTTGGTTAATTTGTTCGATTAAGTCATATGACATTCTGGTTTCCTTTTTCTCTTAGAATTTTGTATCTCTTTCTTACAAAATCTTTTTTCATATTTCAGAGTTATTTCCCATCATTTGTATGAGTAATGATGTGAGTTTACTGTCTTTTAATTTTAGACATTTTTATTCAACTACATTCTTTCTTGTTCATAGTTGTTTTTCAAATATTTTGTTATAAGTTGTACTTATTAGCGTTTTGAATTTTGAAATTATTATTCCTCAAAATTCTTTTTTTTTTTTTTTTTTTTTTCATTCATAATAGTCTTTGAATGTTTGTGTAAGTGGTACTTACTAATTATTTTGAATTTGGACAATTATTATCTCCCTCCAAATTCTTTTTACTTGCATAATAGTCTTTGAATATTTGTGTAGCTTGTACCTACTATTGCTTTTGAATTTTGAAGCTTATTATGTTCAAAATTCCTTTTATTTATTCACAATAATCTTTTAAATGTTTTGTGTAAGTTGTGCTTACTGATTTTTGAATTTTTGTAATTATTATCTTTATCAAAATTCTTTTTGTTCACAATATTCGTTCTGATATTTAGTGTAAGTTGTACTTACTAACTTTTTGAATTTTGTAATTATTATCTTTATCAAAATTCCTTTTGTATCATTCACAATTGTTCGAATATTTGGTGTAAGTTGTACTTACTATATTTTTTGAATTTTGTAATTTTATTTTCTTATCAAAATTCTTATTTCGTTCACAATATTCTTTCAGATACTTGGTGTAAGATGTTCTTACTATATTTTTGAATTTTGTAATTATTTTTATCAAAATTCACAATTTCTTCATAATAGTTTTAACTCATAATTATGAGTCCTCCAAATATTTTTTAATGGATAACTGATTATAAGTTCCTTTTACTTTATTCGAAATGATATCCTTTAGTACATATGTATTATTATTATTGTTTTTAATAATCAGGTATGGGCCGGTACACAGCAGTAATAACTTTTTGGTAATGCCTTCCAAAGTACTGGGTAATTCCCTGTTTTTTAGCAGTACCTTTTCTCCGACTTCATATCTTATTATTTTCTTAACAGCCTTTTGATATTTGTTCTTGCGCCTTTCCTGGTCTTCAGCCAATTTATTGTAGAATCTGATTCGATTGAATCTGTATTCTTGACTCCTGGGGAACTCTATTATGTCTTGTATTTCTCTCGGAGGTGGTCTTTCATACATTGCCGTGTATGGCGTGGTACCAATAGCGGTGTGATATGACAAATTAAGGAATTCTTCAGTCGCTAATAAATATTCTTGCCACTTCTTTTGTTGATTATAGCAATAAGTTCGTAATATTCTTCCGACCTCTCGCAGTACCCTCTCCGCTGGATTGCTGCTGGGGTGGTAGACAGACGTCTTGTATGTCTTAATGCCCAATGTATTCAGAGTGTTTCTCCACCGCCAACCCTTAAATTGCGTTCCATGGTCGGTGATTATGGATGTCGGGCATCCTACCTCTGGAATGTAATGATTTGTTATTATTTCTAGAGTCTTCAGAGTGGTGGCTCTGTTCACAGGGTATAGTTTTGTAAATTTTGTAAAATGATCCATCATAATAACAATATACTTGTATCGATGGCGTCCGCCACTGCGGGGAAATGGACCACATATGTCCAGAAAGACCTTTTCCAGTTTGGCTTGTGAGATAATCGGTATCATCATACCTTCCTTTCTTTCATTGTTGGTTTTCACCAATTGACATATCATACAGGTTTTAAGGTAGTTTCTAGTTTTTCTATTGATACTTTTTATGTGACAATTCTCTTCTATTGCCTTGATCACCTTCATGGCTCCCATGTGACCGTATCGTAGGTGATAGTCCAGGATGATATCCTTTTCAATTGTAGTAGGGATCATGATCTTCCAAACGTCTTCGTCACGGGATGTCTTGATGAATAAAATCCCATTATGTATACAATAAAATTTGTTTATTGTGTCATCTTGGTTGGAGAGACGAAGTTTAATAGAGTTTAACTTCGGATCGGACTGCTGGTGTTTGCTGATGTCCTGCACTATCTTCTCTAAATCAGATCTGTCCTTAATGATGTTATAGATTTTCAAAATGCTCTCCTTTTCGCCTTCGAATGTTTGTTCTTCTAGATTCACTCTTGACAATACGTCGGCTACTACATTTTTACTTCCAGGAACATACTCCCACTGTATATCGTATTCCTGTAGGGCGAGTACCCATCTGGTCAATCTACCATGGCTTAATTTGCATCTTCTTAGAAATGATATTGACTTGTGATCTGTTCGGACGGTCACTGGATATCCGAGGATATACGTCCGAAACTTCCCGCAGGCAAAGACTACACTTAGCAGTTCTTTTTCCGTCACATTATAGTTCTTCTCACACTGGTTAAGGGTTCTGCTAGCAAAGCTCACTACTAGATGGTTTCCACTTTCATCTTCTTGGTACAGTGTTGAACCCAAGCTAATGTTACTAGCGTCACAGTTTAGAAAGAAGGGTCGGTTAAAATCTGGATGGTTGAGCATTACTGCATCTAAAAATTTCTCTTTAATTGATTTGAAGGTCTCGTCTTGTTCTTGACCCCATCGCCATTTATTCTTGGACGATAACTGGTACTGAAACTGGGCTGTTAGTTCGGAATAATTATTCTGGAACTTCCTATAATAGTTACATAGGCCCAAAAATGATTGTAGTTGCCTTCTGTTTTTTGGTGTAGGGAATCGTTGTATGGCGTCTACCTTTTCTGTTGATGGTGTTATTCCTTGACTGTTTAGCTGGAAACCCAGGAATTGAACTTCTTTAGCTATAAGCTTGGACTTGTCCAGTTTAAGGGTGACATTATTTTCAGCAAGCTTCTTCAAAACATACTCCACCCGATAACAGTGTTCCTCCCAGCTGGTTGATGTTATTAGGAGATCATCAACATAGACAGTTGTGAATTGGAGCGCTTCTGGTCCTAGTATATGATCCATACAGGCGACAAAAACAGCTACTGAATTAACCAACCCGAAGGGCAATCTCTTAAACTGATAATTGCGCCCTTCGAAGATGAACGCCATATATTGCCGGCTTGCTGGGTGCAACTCCACTTGCCAATAGCCGCATACCGTATCCCAGGTGGTAATGAATCGTGTTCCGTGGAACCTCTTCAAAATTTCCTCAATTTCGCCAGGTGAGGTACGATCGTTTATTATCATCTTATTTATCTCCCGAGCGTCAAGGCAAAGTCTTACCTTCCCATTTTTCTTTTGTATGGCCACAATTGGGCTAGTGTATGGCGATTGACTGCTCTCGATGATATCTCTACGGATCATATTCTGGATCTCTGATCGTACGGCTTCTTTCAAAGATTGTGCTATTGGGTATGACTTTCGGTTGAATTCTACCGGTTCTGTGAATCGTATTGAGCATTGGTAGTTCCGGATCTTTCCAGGTTCGTCGGAAAATACAGCTCGATATTTCTCATATATTTCTACCAATTGATTCCGCTGGTTTTCCGTTAGTTGCTCATTAGTATTGTGGCACTGGAAGTTACGTATCTCTTGGATCTTTTGTTTCCATAGGTCTTCCTCCGAATCTTGATGTACTGGCTTGTTGTTTGTTGGGTGGTTGGATAAGTAATTCACCTTATTTTGGTGGTCGAGAAGTTGTCTGGAGTCTAAAATCTTGTTATCAGTTAAATTGGCTATCCAGGTTGAACCTTCAGCAAAGAGTGATACCCTTCCTCGGCACAAGTCGATAATTGCTGAGTTTCGGCGCAATATGTCGCATCCTATCATGATGTTGAAAGGTAATCCGGCTGCAACAAGAAATATCATATCCACACTAATGCCCTGACTTTTGACATTGAGGGATACCTGCTTTCTTATGGTCTTGTTCTGTCGGCCGGTAGCTCCTACAAGTACAATGTTATTAATAGGTAGTACCGGTAAGTTTTTGTGGCATTCCTGCTGTATCCGGTCCAATTCATTTCGATTTATTATGGAGACATTGGCTCCAGTGTCTATCATTATAGGAACAGAAATACCTTCAATTTCTGCGATTATGTATATTATTTCATTATCATTATTTTTAATATTAAGCTCACTTTCTTCTAATAGGTCCTTACGGATATCCTTTAAATAATTGCTGTATATTATGGTAAAATTTTTTCTGTTTTTCTTCACATTCATACCTACTTGATTAAACCCAGCAGATTGGAGCAGTAAAGGGTCATTGGATTTTATTACTGCCTCCGTTCGTTTAAATGTTCCGCTTCATTACGGATCAGGCCGTTGGAAGCGTCAGCTTGAAGTCCTGAGGCTGTTTCGTTTGGTTCTGCTCGATCGTCTGGTTGGGCTTCTGCTACAGGTAGTCTGCGCTGATTATCCAAGCTGGAACTACGTCTGGGCTCGTACTCTCTGTACCGATTACTTCCCTGGCTCCCTTGGAAAGTCTCGTACTCGTAGTATCGGCTCCTTCTTTGAGGCTGGTACCTCCTGTGTCCACTGCCTTCTGCTCGGATGTAGTTGACATTAGGTCGATATGCCCTGTAATTGTGGTTACCTCCACTTGGGTAATTTCGGTTATAATTACCATGATAATTACCATTATTAGAAAGGTTGGGGTTCCTCTGACCATTTGGAACATAGTTACTATTATGATTATAATAACCGTTGTTATTTTGTGGACGGCTATTATTATTATTATTATTATTGTTGTGGTTGTTGTTATTATTATTATTCATACGAGGAATATTACTATTATTATTATTATGGTTAAGCCTCGGCAAATTATTGTTATTTCTAGGGTTATAATTGTACTCGGCATTATTCCGATTTGCGGAATTATAATTGTTATTATTACCCACATTCTGCCGATTATTATTATTATTCAAATTATTGTTGTTATTCCTTGGTTCCGGCTTTTCATACCTCCTGCGACTTTGACGGTAATAGTCTTCGTGCTCGTACATCTCTAAAAGCTCGGTCATGGCTTGCACCGTTTTTATTTGACTATTTCGTCTGGCTCTGATAATATCCTCCTCGTAGTGGTATGAGAGTTTGCTGACCAGGCATTCTTCCGGTATTCGGGGCTCTAGATGTTTGGCCACGCACACCTTTCCTAAAAAGTACGCCGTTAAAGTTTGGTTTCCATATGGGTTGTACTTCCCATGGCATATCCCGTCTCTGGCGATATTTTGCGTTGATTCCGACCAATATTTGGCTTTGAATAGCCTTCTGAATTGTTGATAGTCGGTCACCTCGTCTTTTATTGCCATCCACCAATTGTCTGCTATTTCCTTGAACGATTCGTCCAGCACCTCTTTGTTCTCCCTCCAGCGATTACCTCTGTGTTTGGCAAAGTATTCCTCAATTCTTGCTAGGAATTCCATGGGTTTATTTTTATAAAACCTGAAGTTAATCCCTTCACGATTTTCATTATTGGGACAACTGGTAATAGTTGTCGGTCGACTATGGAATAGGTCTATATCGGTCTGGTTCTGTCGTACCTGACTGTTGATATTGGTCACAGCAGCTTCTATGCCGTCACATTTTTCTGTGAATCGGTCCTGCACTCGCTCCCAGTCTTCCCGTGTTTCCTTTAGTTTTTCCTCCAACGTCTTCCTAGTCGTTTCTTCAATGGTGTTAACCTTCGTATTTATTTCTGTTCTGATACTCCGTACTTCTTGTTCGGTTTGACTCCATTTTTCGTCAGCTCTGGTAACCCTTTGTTCGATTACCGTTATTTCCTCTTCTACTTTCTTGCTGATTGTCTCATTGTTTTCAGCTATCTTCTGGCTTAATTCATCCTTCAATATTTCCATTTTTCCGTCTAACCGGTTCATGTTCTCCTGGTTCGTCTCCTTCAATTCTTCTCTCAATTGCTGACTATTATTCTCCATCTTTTTATTGGTTTCTTCCAGTTTCTGGCTTATCTGGGTCAATTCCTCCTTCGATTGTTTATTGTCAGTTTTTATTTCCTCCATTTTCTCCTCCATCTTCTGGATATTTTCCTCCATCTTCTCCTCGATCTTCTTAATATTTTCCTCCATTAGTAATTTATTTTCGTTTTTTATTTCGTCCACCTTCTCCTCCATCTTCTTACTGGTATCTCCAATTTTATTACTTAATTCCTCCTTCAATCGTTGGTTATCATTTTCCATCTTCTTACTATTTTCTTCGATTTTCTTGTTGGTATCTCCGATTTTATTACTCAACTCTTACTTTAATTCTTCCTTCGTTGTTTTGAATTCTCGGAGTAACATCTCCATCATTTGATCAAATTTTGTATTTTCCTTTGCGGTGGATTCCTCCGGCTGTTCCTTCTGTGGTGCCGGCTTATTTGGTTCTGCTGGCGGTAACATTAACTCCACATCTTCCACTGGTGTCGCTTCTTTATCCTCCATGTTTATCTCCTGCTCGGCCTCCATAGCCCTTTTTCTTGATGTAGCTCTCCTGTGCATCTCGCTCCCTCTTCCGACCTGTTGATCGTTGCCAAGCTAAAAATAGGAAATTGGACAATCGTCCTTATTTTACAACACTATTATCTCCTATTTAAAGCCCCTTAAGTTGGACGCCAATTTGTAATATAATATATATTACAAATATAAATAAAAATTATGAACGTTTGTTTTAATAATGGAATTGTGTAGAAAGATATTGTGTTGATACGTATGGATATTTTGTCTTGTTTATCACTGGGTAAGTCTGACTCCTTAAAGTCCCACTGTTAGGCTAGTCAAATTGTAATATAATTTCAAGTGTAATAATAAACAAAATATAAAGATATTGATGATAAGAATATGTTATAATTAGGTGTGTTTGATTGATAAATAATAAATACATAAAACTTTAAAATTTTTGCAAATATTTTTTTCTTGTGCTTGTATCGAATTTGACTGAATAATTTAATTTAATTAATTGATAATTAATTAATTATTTGAGGTTGTAATTTCCTCCTATATCTATTCTCTCAAGGTGAATTATGGTTTTGCTTAATAAAAAATAATAATAACATTAATGGTAGAAATAAAAACAATGCTGGTAACTGAATACTGATTTGCGTTTATTCATTCAAAATTGTGCGCCAGTCAGACTGCGCATGTCCCAGGCACTGGCTAATATTCGCCACAGTCGGCAATGAGAAAAATCAACAGATATATTTTTTACAAGTTTAAATTTATGGTTTTTTAACGAGTCGAAATGGTCAGAGGGCAAGGAACAAGATACATTTAACAGGTATTCTTAAACTAAATGTTAACATCTGAAATAGAACAGAATTAGTATTACAAGTGTCAATTAGAAAGAAATTATTTAAAATTTCGAACCAAGTCGAAGAAATGACGTCACTCTGCTCCAGGTAGCACTGCACCGTCTATGTGAGAAATTCAGCAATGGCCGCCGTCTGCTTGGTTTTAATCTGCTATGACGCCGTTGGAATTGAAGATCTTCTCCCACAGAAATAAAACGATGTTCCCTTTTCCTGCGAAGTGGTATTGGTCCAAAATATCGTGTTGAATGTCCCCTCGTCGTCTGCGATGTCGAATTCTGGATGGATCTCTTGTGTAGTGTAGTGTTCAAATATGCGTGTTGGTTTTGTGAATTCGTTCCAAAATTGTTCAAAATGGCTGTCGATTTCTGGCGTTGCGTTTTTATGGTGTTATTCTGTGGTTTTGGAAACTTGTGAAGTGTTAGACATAGATAAATAATGTTATTTCACTTGTTAGTTCATCTCCGTTACACGCCACATAACCACACTTGGTTTTAATATAAATTATTTGGTTTTCAAAACTCCACTAATACATTTTTCAACTGTTCAGCTTTGCGATTAACAATAGACTAAACGACGCAACGTCGTCGTTTTAGGGCAATTTGTGGTATGTCTTTTTCCTCTTCATATTGTTTAATTATAAAATATCTGTCTAAGACTTGTTTCACTATCTAACTATACATAACAAGTTTTCTTATTTTTTACTGTATTTCCAATATTTCTTAATTTTACATGAATCTAACTATTCAGTAATATTGATTATTTAATTTTACATCTTTTGATATATAGCTGGGTTTGTTTCAAACTCATTTAAGCCCAAAAATTACAATTTTGCATAATAATTGCCTGTCTCATATTTTGTACAAATTCAGTGTTTTAAAGGTTTTTATTTGTTTTTTCGGTATAATATTTCCATGGAATACACCTAATAACTCCGTAATTACTTTGCTGTTAGTAATTTGGTTATTAAAACATTTCAATATTGATTAATTTGCTGTTTAGTCTGATTTGATTACTATCATAAGCCTATTTTTGACTGTTTCCAAAAGAAGTTAGTTTTCTTTCTTTTGTCATTCTATTTGCTATTAACTGTATCTGTATTAATTATATTTTCAATTTCTGTATTGTATGTATTGAATTCTATTCCTATTACATAGATTAATTCTTTGATAGATAGTTTTTTTGGTTTATAGGCCATTCTGTGTTTACAAACATAGTGTCTTGGTGGGTCTGTTTGTACATTATACATGGTTTACTGATTTGAATAAAACTATTACATTTTTATGCCCTACTTGCCTCTCTGACTTACACAATGGAAAATTAAATGACATGATTTTAATTACAATAGAATATCTTGTATCTACTAAACTTTCTTTATACTAATAACATCATTGAACCATAACATGAACATCTTATGCCTAATTTTAACAAAAACATCTTATTATCAACTATTTTCCATATATCACCTAATTTTAACAAAAACATCTTATTCCTATTATTTTTTCCTGTATCATCAAATGATAACAACATAGCTTATCCTAGACATAATTTAATTAGAAAACATAAAAAACTCCTATTACTAGTAACACTGTCAGTCACTAACTGTCTTGTGTATGTATTATTCTTATGAAAACACTTTAACTGTGATAATAAAAACCTCGTGTATCTATTTACACCTTACATCTAAAATATTATTTAATTAATAATAAATAATAAACATCTTAATATTAGGCATACCTTCAGTTATGAACTGTCCTTTGGTATTTTTGTCCTCACCATTTATTTAGTTATAATTAAAGAAAACATTTTATATGTAATATCCTTCTTATATCTAATTTAAAACTCTTATTACTAGTAATGTTGTCAGTCCTTAGACCGTCTTTCATTTCAATGGTTTTATTATTATTATTCTACACTCATGGTAGTCTTTTTATAATACTTAAATTTCATTGAAGATTTTTTCATAGATTTTTTAACTATGTTTCTCACTGTACACTCTGTAGTTCCTTAATTTTGTTATCTCACTTCACTTTATTGTATTCTACACTCTGGTAGTCTTTTTAGTGAGTTCTACTCTATGGTAGTCTCTTTTGGTATATTTTTTGACATGTTACACTTACAACTAATATACAATTTGTTTTTATAGTATTGTATCTTGTAACTTGTTTGGGGTTTACCTATATCGGTTTCAATTTTGTCTCATGGTATTTAATATATGATTAACATTTTGTTTTGGCATATCTCTTCCTGTTTCTGGTCTCTGTTGGAATCTTGATATGTTTCGTCCCTTCTTCAAATATCACCTTAGTAGTTTCCTTATTAAAATGGTTTCATGACAGATTATTTCCTTTTTTATGGTCCTTCCCTTTTTTGTACTGCTTCCCCAATCTACTGGGTATACTGCTGGTTTAACTGGTTTTTTCATAGTAGGTTATTTTAATTAATGGTTTTCTTTATCATCTTCCATTTTTATTAGCATTTTATAGACTTAATTATACAGTTTCTAGGGTAATCCTTAAACAATTTATTCCTCTCACTCACTATGGAACTTTCTCTTTTATTTATGTAACATTAATTCAAATGTTTAGTGTGATAATTTTGTTATGTTACATATGCTCTCCTGTAAAAGTGATTAGTTCAGATCATACTCTGTATGGATGAAATAATTACT
This sequence comes from Magicicada septendecula, assembly GCA_034769895.1. Lineage (NCBI taxonomy): Eukaryota > Metazoa > Arthropoda > Insecta > Hemiptera > Cicadidae > Magicicada > Magicicada septendecula. Next base: position 219,710,008 of record CM068372.1, read on the forward strand.
ACTAATTCTTTTGTATTTACATTTCTCCGTGATTACATGTTTTCACTTTATATACCTTCTTTTTCCACCATTGCTTCCTCTCAGCTGATGTGTATCTCCTTCATTAGTTTCTTTTTTCATTGATAAGTGATCTTCAATCTTGTGTATAACATTATCATTTTATATTCCTTCTTATTTGGTGCTTCCTCACCAGTATGTTTACTCCCTAACATTCCCTAACAAATTAATTGGAACAGTTCAGAGTGGCACTTTTGGCTTCAATCCCTGCTGTCCAATACTTCAATTGAGTCCAGAGGTATTATCATCTCTGCTCAACACATAAGACTGATGGCATTTTCTACATCCAGTCATAAAAATAAATAAACAGTAAAAGTAGTCATTTTTGACTAAAATAAACATCTTTAGATTCTTCACTTCATAATACGTTATATTAATTAATACTTTTATACACTTGACTCTTCTTCTCTCTTAAAGCTTATTCCATATTAGGTGGTTTAGGTATGTGGTATAATATACATTTCATCATGTTTACATAGTAAGTAGTATTTATATTTACTCTTTCTACCATCTGGTATCCATTGAGTTACTTTTATTGCTCATGGTATAACATGAATTAATTCTTTATCACTTTCACTATAACATTGGTTGTTGTAACAGCATTATCATTATTAGTATCAGGTTTTTGTTTTTTGGTTTCTGGTCTCACTATTTGGTCTTTAGTGAGCTGGTCCTTCTTCATTGTTCCATTTTTATTAAATTATTTTCTTTGTGAGTTTGGTTAATTTGTTCGATTAAGTCATATGACATTCTGGTTTCCTTTTTCTCTTAGAATTTTGTATCTCTTTCTTACAAAATCTTTTTTCATATTTCAGAGTTATTTCCCATCATTTGTATGAGTAATGATGTGAGTTTACTGTCTTTTAATTTTAGACATTTTTATTCAACTACATTCTTTCTTGTTCATAGTTGTTTTTCAAATATTTTGTTATAAGTTGTACTTATTAGCGTTTTGAATTTTGAAATTATTATTCCTCAAAATTCTTTTTTTTTTTTTTTTTTTTTTCATTCATAATAGTCTTTGAATGTTTGTGTAAGTGGTACTTACTAATTATTTTGAATTTGGACAATTATTATCTCCCTCCAAATTCTTTTTACTTGCATAATAGTCTTTGAATATTTGTGTAGCTTGTACCTACTATTGCTTTTGAATTTTGAAGCTTATTATGTTCAAAATTCCTTTTATTTATTCACAATAATCTTTTAAATGTTTTGTGTAAGTTGTGCTTACTGATTTTTGAATTTTTGTAATTATTATCTTTATCAAAATTCTTTTTGTTCACAATATTCGTTCTGATATTTAGTGTAAGTTGTACTTACTAACTTTTTGAATTTTGTAATTATTATCTTTATCAAAATTCCTTTTGTATCATTCACAATTGTTCGAATATTTGGTGTAAGTTGTACTTACTATATTTTTTGAATTTTGTAATTTTATTTTCTTATCAAAATTCTTATTTCGTTCACAATATTCTTTCAGATACTTGGTGTAAGATGTTCTTACTATATTTTTGAATTTTGTAATTATTTTTATCAAAATTCACAATTTCTTCATAATAGTTTTAACTCATAATTATGAGTCCTCCAAATATTTTTTAATGGATAACTGATTATAAGTTCCTTTTACTTTATTCGAAATGATATCCTTTAGTACATATGTATTATTATTATTGTTTTTAATAATCAGGTATGGGCCGGTACACAGCAGTAATAACTTTTTGGTAATGCCTTCCAAAGTACTGGGTAATTCCCTGTTTTTTAGCAGTACCTTTTCTCCGACTTCATATCTTATTATTTTCTTAACAGCCTTTTGATATTTGTTCTTGCGCCTTTCCTGGTCTTCAGCCAATTTATTGTAGAATCTGATTCGATTGAATCTGTATTCTTGACTCCTGGGGAACTCTATTATGTCTTGTATTTCTCTCGGAGGTGGTCTTTCATACATTGCCGTGTATGGCGTGGTACCAATAGCGGTGTGATATGACAAATTAAGGAATTCTTCAGTCGCTAATAAATATTCTTGCCACTTCTTTTGTTGATTATAGCAATAAGTTCGTAATATTCTTCCGACCTCTCGCAGTACCCTCTCCGCTGGATTGCTGCTGGGGTGGTAGACAGACGTCTTGTATGTCTTAATGCCCAATGTATTCAGAGTGTTTCTCCACCGCCAACCCTTAAATTGCGTTCCATGGTCGGTGATTATGGATGTCGGGCATCCTACCTCTGGAATGTAATGATTTGTTATTATTTCTAGAGTCTTCAGAGTGGTGGCTCTGTTCACAGGGTATAGTTTTGTAAATTTTGTAAAATGATCCATCATAATAACAATATACTTGTATCGATGGCGTCCGCCACTGCGGGGAAATGGACCACATATGTCCAGAAAGACCTTTTCCAGTTTGGCTTGTGAGATAATCGGTATCATCATACCTTCCTTTCTTTCATTGTTGGTTTTCACCAATTGACATATCATACAGGTTTTAAGGTAGTTTCTAGTTTTTCTATTGATACTTTTTATGTGACAATTCTCTTCTATTGCCTTGATCACCTTCATGGCTCCCATGTGACCGTATCGTAGGTGATAGTCCAGGATGATATCCTTTTCAATTGTAGTAGGGATCATGATCTTCCAAACGTCTTCGTCACGGGATGTCTTGATGAATAAAATCCCATTATGTATACAATAAAATTTGTTTATTGTGTCATCTTGGTTGGAGAGACGAAGTTTAATAGAGTTTAACTTCGGATCGGACTGCTGGTGTTTGCTGATGTCCTGCACTATCTTCTCTAAATCAGATCTGTCCTTAATGATGTTATAGATTTTCAAAATGCTCTCCTTTTCGCCTTCGAATGTTTGTTCTTCTAGATTCACTCTTGACAATACGTCGGCTACTACATTTTTACTTCCAGGAACATACTCCCACTGTATATCGTATTCCTGTAGGGCGAGTACCCATCTGGTCAATCTACCATGGCTTAATTTGCATCTTCTTAGAAATGATATTGACTTGTGATCTGTTCGGACGGTCACTGGATATCCGAGGATATACGTCCGAAACTTCCCGCAGGCAAAGACTACACTTAGCAGTTCTTTTTCCGTCACATTATAGTTCTTCTCACACTGGTTAAGGGTTCTGCTAGCAAAGCTCACTACTAGATGGTTTCCACTTTCATCTTCTTGGTACAGTGTTGAACCCAAGCTAATGTTACTAGCGTCACAGTTTAGAAAGAAGGGTCGGTTAAAATCTGGATGGTTGAGCATTACTGCATCTAAAAATTTCTCTTTAATTGATTTGAAGGTCTCGTCTTGTTCTTGACCCCATCGCCATTTATTCTTGGACGATAACTGGTACTGAAACTGGGCTGTTAGTTCGGAATAATTATTCTGGAACTTCCTATAATAGTTACATAGGCCCAAAAATGATTGTAGTTGCCTTCTGTTTTTTGGTGTAGGGAATCGTTGTATGGCGTCTACCTTTTCTGTTGATGGTGTTATTCCTTGACTGTTTAGCTGGAAACCCAGGAATTGAACTTCTTTAGCTATAAGCTTGGACTTGTCCAGTTTAAGGGTGACATTATTTTCAGCAAGCTTCTTCAAAACATACTCCACCCGATAACAGTGTTCCTCCCAGCTGGTTGATGTTATTAGGAGATCATCAACATAGACAGTTGTGAATTGGAGCGCTTCTGGTCCTAGTATATGATCCATACAGGCGACAAAAACAGCTACTGAATTAACCAACCCGAAGGGCAATCTCTTAAACTGATAATTGCGCCCTTCGAAGATGAACGCCATATATTGCCGGCTTGCTGGGTGCAACTCCACTTGCCAATAGCCGCATACCGTATCCCAGGTGGTAATGAATCGTGTTCCGTGGAACCTCTTCAGAATTTCCTCAATTTCGCCAGGTGAGGTACGATCGTTTATTATCATCTTATTTATCTCCCGAGCGTCAAGGCAAAGTCTTACCTTCCCATTTTTCTTTTGTATGGCCACAATTGGGCTAGTGTATGGCGATTGACTGCTCTCGATGATATCTCTACGGATCATATTCTGGATCTCTGATCGTACGGCTTCTTTCAAAGATTGTGCTATTGGGTATGACTTTCGGTTGAATTCTACCGGTTCTCTGAATCGTATTGAGCATTGGTAGTTCCGGATCTTTCCAGGTTCGTCGGAAAATACAGCTCGATATTTCTCATATATTTCTACCAATTGATTCCGCTGGTTTTCCGTTAGTTGCTCATTAGTATTGTGGCACTGGAAGTTACGTATCTCTTGGATCTTTTGTTTCCATAGGTCTTCCTCCGAATCTTGATGTACTGGCTTGTTGTTTGTTGGGTGGTTGGATAAGTAATTCACCTTATTTTGGTGGTCGAGAAGTTGTCTGGAGTCTAAAATCTTGTTATCAGTTAAATTGGCTATCCAGGTTGAACCTTCAGCAAAGAGTGATACCCTTCCTCGGCACAAGTCGATAATTGCTGAGTTTCGGCGCAATATGTCGCATCCTATCATGATGTTGAAAGGTAATCCGGCTGCAACAAGAAATATCATATCCACACTAATGCCCTGACTTTTGACATTGAGGGATACCTGCTTTCTTATGGTCTTGTTCTGTCGGCCGGTAGCTCCTACAAGTACAATGTTATTAATAGGTAGTACCGGTAAGTTTTTGTGGCATTCCTGCTGTATCCGGTCCAATTCATTTCGATTTATTATGGAGACATTGGCTCCAGTGTCTATCATTATAGGAACAGAAATACCTTCAATTTCTGCGATTATGTATATTATTTCATTATCATTATTTTTAATATTAAGCTCACTTTCTTCTAATAGGTCCTTACGGATATCCTTTAAATAATTGCTGTATATTATGGTAAAATTTTTTCTGTTTTTCTTCACATTCATACCTACTTGATTAAACCCAGCAGATTGGAGCAGTAAAGGGTCATTGGATTTTATTACTGCCTCCGTTCGTTTAAATGTTCCGCTTCATTACGGATCAGGCCGTTGGAAGCGTCAGCTTGAAGTCCTGAGGCTGTTTCGTTTGGTTCTGCTCGATCGTCTGGTTGGGCTTCTGCTACAGGTAGTCTGCGCTGATTATCCAAGCTGGAACTACGTCTGGGCTCGTACTCTCTGTACCGATTACTTCCCTGGCTCCCTTGGAAAGTCTCGTACTCGTAGTATCGGCTCCTTCTTTGAGGCTGGTACCTCCTGTGTCCACTGCCTTCTGCTCGGATGTAGTTGACATTAGGTCGATATGCCCTGTAATTGTGGTTACCTCCACTTGGGTAATTTCGGTTATAATTACCATGATAATTACCATTATTAGAAAGGTTGGGGTTCCTCTGACCATTTGGAACATAGTTACTATTATGATTATAATAACCGTTGTTATTTTGTGGACGGCTATTATTATTATTATTATTATTGTTGTGGTTGTTGTTATTATTATTATTCATACGAGGAATATTACTATTATTATTATTATGGTTAAGCCTCGGCAAATTATTGTTATTTCTAGGGTTATAATTGTACTCGGCATTATTCCGATTTGCGGAATTATAATTGTTATTATTACCCACATTCTGCCGATTATTATTATTATTCAAATTATTGTTGTTATTCCTTGGTTCCGGCTTTTCATACCTCCTGCGACTTTGACGGTAATAGTCTTCGTGCTCGTACATCTCTAAAAGCTCGGTCATGGCTTGCACCGTTTTTATTTGACTATTTCGTCTGGCTCTGATAATATCCTCCTCGTAGTGGTATGAGAGTTTGCTGACCAGGCATTCTTCCGGTATTCGGGGCTCTAGATGTTTGGCCACGCACACCTTTCCTAAAAAGTACGCCGTTAAAGTTTGGTTTCCATATGGGTTGTACTTCCCATGGCATATCCCGTCTCTGGCGATATTTTGCGTTGATTCCGACCAATATTTGGCTTTGAATAGCCTTCTGAATTGTTGATAGTCGGTCACCTCGTCTTTTATTGCCATCCACCAATTGTCTGCTATTTCCTTGAACGATTCGTCCAGCACCTCTTTGTTCTCCCTCCAGCGATTACCTCTGTGTTTGGCAAAGTATTCCTCAATTCTTGCTAGGAATTCCATGGGTTTATTTTTATAAAACCTGAAGTTAATCCCTTCACGATTTTCATTATTGGGACAACTGGTAATAGTTGTCGGTCGACTATGGAATAGGTCTATATCGGTCTGGTTCTGTCGTACCTGACTGTTGATATTGGTCACAGCAGCTTCTATGCCGTCACATTTTTCTGTGAATCGGTCCTGCACTCGCTCCCAGTCTTCCCGTGTTTCCTTTAGTTTTTCCTCCAACGTCTTCCTAGTCGTTTCTTCAATGGTGTTAACCTTCGTATTTATTTCTGTTCTGATACTCCGTACTTCTTGTTCGGTTTGACTCCATTTTTCGTCAGCTCTGGTAACCCTTTGTTCGATTACCGTTATTTCCTCTTCTACTTTCTTGCTGATTGTCTCATTGTTTTCAGCTATCTTCTGGCTTAATTCATCCTTCAATATTTCCATTTTTCCGTCTAACCGGTTCATGTTCTCCTGGTTCGTCTCCTTCAATTCTTCTCTCAATTGCTGACTATTATTCTCCATCTTTTTATTGGTTTCTTCCAGTTTCTGGCTTATCTGGGTCAATTCCTCCTTCGATTGTTTATTGTCAGTTTTTATTTCCTCCATTTTCTCCTCCATCTTCTGGATATTTTCCTCCATCTTCTCCTCGATCTTCTTAATATTTTCCTCCATTAGTAATTTATTTTCGTTTTTTATTTCGTCCACCTTCTCCTCCATCTTCTTACTGGTATCTCCAATTTTATTACTTAATTCCTCCTTCAATCGTTGGTTATCATTTTCCATCTTCTTACTATTTTCTTCGATTTTCTTGTTGGTATCTCCGATTTTATTACTCAACTCTTCCTTTAATTCTTCCTTCGTTGTTTTGAATTCTCGGAGTAACATCTCCATCATTTGATCAAATTTTGTATTTTCCTTTGCGGTGGATTCCTCCGGCTGTTCCTTCTGTGGTGCCGGGTTATTTGGTTCTGCTGGCGGTAACATTAACTCCACATCTTCCACTGGTGTCGCTTCTTTATCCTCCATGTTTATCTCCTGCTCGGCCTCCATAGCCCTTTTTCTTGATGTAGCTCTCCTGTGCATCTCGCTCCCTCTTCCGACCTGTTGATCGTTGCCAAGCTAAAAATAGGAAATTGGACAATCGTCCTTATTTTACAACACTATTATCTCCTATTTAAAGCCCCTTAAGTTGGACGCCAATTTGTAATATAATATATATTACAAATATAAATAAAAATTATGAACGTTTGTTTTAATAATGGAATTGTGTAGAAAGATATTGTGTTGATACGTATGGATATTTTGTCTTGTTTATCACTGGGTAAGTCTGACTCCTTAAAGTCCCACTGTTAGGCTAGTCAAATTGTAATATAATTTCAAGTGTAATAATAAACAAAATATAAAGATATTGATGATAAGAATATGTTATAATTAGGTGTGTTTGATTGATAAATAATAAATACATAAAACTTTAAAATTTTTGCAAATATTTTTTTCTTGTGCTTGTATCGAATTTGACTGAATAATTTAATTTAATTAATTGATAATTAATTAATTATTTGAGGTTGTAATTTCCTCCTATATCTATTCTCTCAAGGTGAATTATGGTTTTGCTTAATAAAAAATAATAATAACATTAATGGTAGAAATAAAAACAATGCTGGTAACTGAATACTGATTTGCGTTTATTCATTCAAAATTGTGCGCCAGTCAGACTGCGCATGTCCCAGGCACTGGCTAATATTCGCCACAGTCGGCAATGAGAAAAATCAACAGATATATTTTTTACAAGTTTAAATTTATGGTTCTTTTAACGAGTCGAAATGGTCAGAGGGCAAGGAACAAGATACATTTAACAGGTATTCTTAAACTAAATGTTAACATCTGAAATAGAACAGAATTAGTATTACAAGTGTCAATTAGAAAGAAATTATTTAAAATTTCGAACCAAGTCGAAGAAATGACGTCACTCTGCTCCAGGTAGCACTGCACCGTCTATGTGAGAAATTCAGCAATGGCCGCCGTCTGCTTGGTTTTAATCTGCTATGACGCCGTTGGAATTGAAGATCTTCTCCCACAGAAATAAAACGATGTTCCCTTTTCCTGCGAAGTGGTATTGGTCCAAAATATCGTGTTGAATGTCCCCTCGTCGTCTGCGATGTCGAATTCTGGATGGATCTCTTGTGTAGTGTAGTGTTCAAATATGCGTGTTGGTTTTGTGAATTCGTTCCAAAATTGTTCAAAATGGCTGTCGATTTCTGGCGTTGCGTTTTTATGGTGTTATTCTGTGGTTTTGGAAACTTGTGAAGTGTTAGACATAGATAAATAATGTTATTTCACTTGTTAGTTCATCTCCGTTACACGCCACATAACCACACTTGGTTTTAATATAAATTATTTGGTTTTCAAAACTCCACTAATACATTTTTCAACTGTTCAGCTTTGCGATTAACAATAGACTAAACGACGCAACGTCGTCGTTTTAGGGCAATTTGTGGTATGTCTTTTTCCTCTTCATATTGTTTAATTATAAAATATCTGTCTAAGACTTGTTTCACTATCTAACTATACATAACAAGTTTTCTTATTTTTTACTGTATTTCCAATATTTCTTAATTTTACATGAATCTAACTATTCAGTAATATTGATTATTTAATTTTACATCTTTTGATATATAGCTGGGTTTGTTTCAAACTCATTTAAGCCCAAAAATTACAATTTTGCATAATAATTGCCTGTCTCATATTTTGTACAAATTCAGTGTTTTAAAGGTTTTTATTTGTTTTTTCGGTATAATATTTCCATGGAATACACCTAATAACTCCGTAATTACTTTGCTGTTAGTAATTTGGTTATTAAAACATTTCAATATTGATTAATCTGCTGTTTAGTCTGATTTGATTACTATCATAAGCCTATTTTTGACTGTTTCCAAAAGAAGTTAGTTTTCTTTCTTTTGTCATTCTATTTGCTATTAACTGTATCTGTATTAATTATATTTTCAATTTCTGTATTGTATGTATTGAATTCTATTCCTATTACATAGATTAATTCTTTGATAGATAGTTTTTTTGGTTTATAGGCCATTCTGTGTTTACAAACATAGTGTCTTGGTGGGTCTGTTTGTACATTATACATGGTTTACTGATTTGAATAAAACTATTACATTTTTATGCCCTACTTGCCTCTCTGACTTACACAATGGAAAATTAAATGACATGATTTTAATTACAATAGAATATCTTGTATCTACTAAACTTTCTTTATACTAATAACATCATTGAACCATAACATGAACATCTTATGCCTAATTTTAACAAAAACATCTTATTATCAACTATTTTCCATATATCACCTAATTTTAACAAAAACATCTTATTCCTATTATTTTTTCCTGTATCATCAAATGATAACAACATAGCTTATCCTAGACATAATTTAATTAGAAAACATAAAAAACTCCTATTACTAGTAACACTGTCAGTCACTAACTGTCTTGTGTATGTATTATTCTTATGAAAACACTTTAACTGTGATAATAAAAACCTCGTGTATCTATTTACACCTTACATCTAAAATATTATTTAATTAATAATAAATAATAAACATCTTAATATTAGGCATACCTTCAGTTATGAACTGTCCTTTGGTATTTTTGTCCTCACCATTTATTTAGTTATAATTAAAGAAAACATTTTATATGTAATATCCTTCTTATATCTAATTTAAAACTCTTATTACTAGTAATGTTGTCAGTCCTTAGACCATCTTTCATTTCAATGGTTTTATTATTATTATTCTACACTCATGGTAGTCTTTTTATAATACTTAAATCTCATTGAAGATTTTTTCATAGATTTTTTAACTATGTTTCTCACTGTACACTCTGTAGTTCCTTAATTTTGTTATCTCACTTCACTTTATTGTATTCTACACTCTGGTAGTCTTTTTAGTGAGTTCTACTCTATGGTAGTCTCTTTTGGTATATTTTTTGACATGTTACACTTACAACTAATATACAATTTGTTTTTATAGTATTGTATCTTGTAACTTGTTTGGGGTTTACCTATATCGGTTTCAATTTTGTCTCATGGTATTTAATATATGATTAACATTTTGTTTTGGCATATCTCTTCCTGTTTCTGGTCTCTGTTGGAATCTTGATATGTTTCGTCCCTTCTTCAAATATCACCTTAGTAGTTTCCTTATTAAAATGGTTTCATGACAGATTATTTCCTTTTTTATGGTCCTTCCCTTTTTTGTACTGCTTCCCCAATCTACTGGGTATACTGCTGGTTTAACTGGTTTTTTCATAGTAGGTTATTTTAATTAATGGTTTTCTTTATCATCTTCCATTTTTATTAGCATTTTATAGACTTAATTATACAGTTTCTAGGGTAATCCTTAAACAATTTATTCCTCTCACTCACTATGGAACTTTCTCTTTTATTTATGTAACATTAATTCAAATGTTTAGTGTGATAATTTTGTTATGTTACAACATTTATAAATGCCTTATAAAGTACCTTATAAATGTACCGTCATGCTTGCTATGACAGCCAAATGTACACATATCTTTGTTAATGAATATCCTTTGTTATAATATTATGTCCTTCACTCTCATTGATTATATAATTTACTTTAAACAAATTGACTCCATAATTCTGCAACTGACCTATAGAAGTCCCATTACAGCAAGTAGATTCACAGTTGTTAACTCCATTCTTCTTCATAGCAGTGTTCAGACTCAGACATCTGACCAAAATTTCTCTACCGTACCTAGAGAAATTTATTGAATATTTTTAATTTCTTTACCTTAAGATGTATTTTCCTGTATTTGGGACATGTTTTCGGGGGAATCCATCCTCAGCCTTCCTAATTTTGTATCTTGTGGAGTATTTGTGTTTTGGTTGGTTGTTGTTATGCTTTCCTGTTGGTTTTTGGTATTTTATACTGATATTATTGTGTGTGATTGTTGTGTAGGGCTATATATTAACTTTTTGAGTGTTTTCGATGTTGAGTGCTTTGAAAATTGTGTCATGTTTTGTATTGATTTGTGCATTAGTTTGTTTAGTTTTGTGTTTGAATATTTGTAAATAGGCTATAACATCTTGAGGCAAAGAAATTATAAATATTAAATAAATTGTATATGCAATATGCATCAAGAAATAGACTGTAGCAAAAAGTGTTTGAAGTGTGTGTGTGTGTGTGTGTGTGTGTGTGTGTGTCCAATTTTAACAGTTGCAGTAAATGTTTAGTTTGTTAAAACAGCCGTAAATGGAGTATTTCATTGAGAAAAATAATAATTTATTTTTTGTTTTAGGGTAGATATTTTATTTATATTTATATTTATTTTGTTACAGCATTTTCAAGACATCACTACAATTATAAAGGATGAAATTGTTTTAGAAGATGTGGAAAAAGAAAAAAATATACAAAAGGTAAAGTTTTTTTTTTTGAATAGACAATCTTCCATCTACAAGTAGGTATGACTCATTCTAGATCAGTCTTCCATTGAAGGCTGTCACTTTATTAACAAAATATTTTTTAAGTTGAACATTTATAGATGAAAATTAGATTCAGTCTTAGCCTTTGTGGTGCTCTGGGTGGGTATACACACAAAACTTTTATGTCCGTATGGTGATCCGATAAGGTAAGTCACACATCGTTTTAAATTGGTAAAGTGCTCAGTACGGTTTAGTACGCCTATGGTGGTGACACATAGAACAAGCATTGTGCGTACATGGTCAACAAATTGTCTGTAGTTATGAGTCAGCTGTTGAAACAAAGACAGTTCATTCATTGTGTCTGGTGTCATGTAGAAGTTGAGATAATTCACAGATGAGTTTTTGTAAATTTTGCTATTAAATGATATGTAGATTTGATGTTGTGGCGAGTGTCTTTTAGTTACATCTGCAATTGACAGTTGAGTGTTGCTCAGGTTGTGTAATCTTTGCCGTTAGCGATAAATGTAATTGTTGTTGTGGTGAGTTAATTTTTTATCTACATATGCTAATTGACAGTTGAGTGTTTTGAGATTGTGCAATCTTTGCAGTAACTGACATGTATAATTGTTATTGCGGCCCGTTTTGTAAACGGTAGAGTGCTCCGCGCGAATATACACACACTGCTGCTGAAAATATGGCGCACAGGGAAAGCATAACCGCTCACACGTGTTGGCAGGAAAAACGTTAAAACATTGAGACACCTGAGATGTCTTGCATTGGTGCTGTTACCCAACAAGGTGAGTGCTAGTTGATTGGGATTGGTGATTCAATTTCAGTTATAAGTTTATACAATAACATTGAATTTCCTATACCAGTGAAACACTTGAATGTTGTCTTCTACACTTTTGTTCCTTGTGAGTAATGGGTAGGTTGATGATTGTTATCAACACTTAATGTGAATACATCAATAATCGCATAACTATAACAGCGTTTTATTAGTGTTCATATTATCTTGATTACATTTTTAATCCAGTGTACACAATTGAATTCTCAATGTTCATTTCATAGACATGTGTCTATCAAGTAGTGTTAATCACAATTGGCAATATTATTAACAAACAACAAATTATTCAACACATTTAAGTACACTGTTCCAAGCTAAGCCGACATTTCTATATATTAACATTTATTCAAATGGCATTTTCTAAATCACAATTTAACTAAAGTTGCTAAATAACAATTCTATAGGTACCTTATTAATTCAATTTATGCTCACACAATAATACATCATCACTGACAAGAAACATGTAGTATGTCGGTTTATATCTGATAAATGAAATTCAAAAAATTTTGCATTAAAAGAAAAAAAAAAAAATATATATATATATATATATATATATTCAATCACTTTCTGCTACAGTTCGTTTCTTGATATATATAAAGTATTTAAAATCTTGAGGTAATATAATTATAAATTTTAAATACTATATATATATATATACACACACACACACACCATTTATAAATATAAAACATATAGCCTTATATAAAAAACAGCTTTTATAAACAATAGATTTTAAATTTGTATAACTACTTCATTGCACATTCTGTTCCTGAAGAAGACAGTAATACAATATACAGTAATGACAGTATAAAACTGTTGAAACAATGTAATAAATAGTAAAAAACATATTCTTGTTGAAAACAAAATATTATTTATTTTTTAATGTAAAACTATAATTCTGGTGTTTATTTTTGACATAATGATATATTCAACACTACAGGGTATCTGCGTACTGTGAAATGTGATAGCTATTTTATATTTAATTAAACTTGATACTTTAAGAAAAACTGTATTTTCACCAAGGTCCTGGAAATATGACCTGAAGAATGAGCCATTTCCAAAGGTCGTATGAAGTACATAACTTCCGTAAATTTGTGTCCCTTACTAAATTATAGCCTATATGTAGATTTCCAAAAAAGGAAATTCTAAAAAAAAAACTGGTTTCATATCTTGAATATACCCATGGTTGAAACTTTCAACATCAGAAGTATCAAAATCGGATGAAAATTGTATGCACATATATATATATATTGTGACGGCAGCGCTATGCGAACATCTGCTCTCCGGTACCAGCAGTGGACGAGGCGAGCCAATCCATGGAGCAGCAGCCGTCACGTGACCAACAACGTGTTCGGAGCGACCCAATCAGCGATCCCGGTTAGTGCATAAAATCCGGGCCGGCAGAAAATTTTACGCACTCTTGATCGCCACGCCATCGGACGCACTTCATCTCCTCTCCTCTCTCGGACGACATCAAGGCAGAGTCAGCTGGAAGGAACAGCCAAAGAATAGAACCGCCGCTGTTCTTGTGTCTGTGAAGTTAATAAACTGTTTAAATATATATAAATACATAAATTTTGTTTCACCTACCTGTAAAAATTCTTTCTGGGTCCAGGATTCTTCTCGCACGAACGTAAGATACAAACATGTGTTACGGGTTTTTTGTAATAATGTACTCTACTCATTTTTTTTTGAAGAGAATTAATATTTTTTAATGAGCAATTATTAAAACAGGTTGTACTATTCTTTTTCCAATAAAATTTTCAAATTACTTTAAAATTTTCATACATTTTTTCAATACATTTTATATGGTCATAATTAAATTATATTACTTATAACTATAAGGATAGCCCAGTCTGCTCTCTCTCTCTCTCACATTCTTATTTAAAAACCCCCGTTATTGAAATATGTACCCCATTATTAAATAAATTGAAACATATACCCCAAGCCGGCACGAGGCGTCCACGCAACCTCGATTTATTTCATGTATAATTTCATTGAAGTCCCGCGAACAATATACAAGTTGGTGTCCTCCGTTGACTCACATCACTGCCACTTGTTTGAAACTGTTAATTCACTTTTTTACTGGTATATTTTAAAATTTTGTAAAAAGTAGCCCCGTGGGGTTGTACCGGCTGGTACGGTCTGTGTCGGACTGCGCAGAATGGCATAGCATGCGCCGCTAACTTGATTTCATCTTTTGTTAAGGAAACCAATGCCTTGTGGTTCTTCGACGCTTATAAGTCCTATTTAACTCATGCTGTTGTTTGTGTGCTGATCATACAAGGTATTCGCTAGGCACTGGCCGACGTCACAAAATAGGCGTGACTTAAGTTTTACATCCGTCGACTTAGTAAAGGAGGCGAACAGAAAATGTGCTCTTCACCATCTTTGCTGGTTCACCCAGGCGTCAGTCCGCGCGCCTGGTTGTGTGATGCATACGGGCGCGCTGCCACACATACACAAAGTTCTTGGAAATGAAGGCTGGGTGAATTCTTGGTTACCGATTGCACAACTATGGACACGTATTACTGCTTTGTTCCATCACTGTTCTTTCAACACGTGGTCTGGTCACTAAGTGGAAATTAAAACTTTACAAATATTTTAATAAAACCCCAAAAATTCAATAAAATAGAATCCCGCAAATTTGGCCCGTTACATGTCTTCACACTCCCGTTCCGCGCCAGCGATGGATTTCGCTGGGCCGGCAGCCGACTCTACAACCGGTGCCGAAAGAAGAGGAGGACTGTAGTACACCACGAACAGTGGGCGCTGCCGCCGAACATCTTAGCGCGGCACAACCAACATCACCGTTCTTGCCACTCGGTCCTTTTTAGGGCCACCAAAATAACTAGAGTGTACGATTGGCGCCATTTGTCATGCGGCAAGCCTTTTGTCCGGTGACAATATATATATATATATATATAAAAGTAAATACAATAATTATAAATAATAATACAAATGGAGTAGAAGTAATAAAAACAATAATTTTTTTTAAAGAATGGCCTCCACATATCCGCTTATAGCCTCCTTAACTAACAGGGAAACAGAATTTATTCTGATGCAAAGAGAGCGCATAAAACACACTGCTATTCTTAACTTGTCTCTTCACAGAAGCATCTTTCCCTTTCTGAACATAGAAAATTCTTGCAATGCTGAATCATACTCGTTTTCTTAAAGTTTTTATGTTCTGTACTCTTTTGATTTAGGCATTTTATTATGTCTATAGTAAACCACTAAACCTTAGCCCCTGACGCATACAGACTGCTTCGCTTATGTTCGTGTCTTTCCGTGAATGTTCGTACAGGTTGATTGCGTTGCAGTACAGCTGGCAACCTGACACATACTGAGAAACAAATATTTATTGAGCAACACGATTTTTATGGAACTTCCTTCGCGCCAAACTATGACGTATACAACTGAATGTTTATTTATGTTTGTATTGTTTAAAAATGCTTACCTCGTTTGTCATTTCCACTCACAGCTGATACGCTCCGGTTACATAAGACTGTACACACGGTAAGTAGAGAATACGTAGGTCACAGTGACTGTACACACTTCAAAAGCAGCTGATCCAGGATGAATCGTAATTGTTCGTAGACGCGCGACAATCATTGGAACGAAAACACATCGATAATTATTAACAAGAAACTACACTATTAAATACATAGTCCTATATGCACATTAAGTATACACGCGCTGAATATTTAATAATTTAATGAATAATGTATAATGATACTTCAACTAACAAATTTAAAAATTATTTATAATTCTGTTTAAAACTTAAAAATTATTTAAAATTCTGTTTAACTTTATAACAATCATTTTTTTGCAGCAGTAGCGACAGAGCAGTGTTCTGTATGCCGGTTTCATTGGGCTTTACCATTACAGTACCGTGTGTTAATTTCTTTTTTTTTTGTGCAATCAATTCTCCTCTGTGGCACGATATTTCTTTTCTAAGAAGTCGAACAGCTGGGCATATTTTGAACAGCAACGCGAGAGCGAATTGCACTTAATGTCGTTTTTATAGTAGCAGTTTCTCGTTTAATCACTTCCAGTTCTTCTAATATAGCTATACCGTTAACTAATTCAATTAATTCCCCTTTGAGTGATTCTTTGTGAGTCTCCCTCCATACATGTCAAAAACTTTCTCTTTTGCTGACTTGGAATAAAATTTCTTGTTTTTCCGTCGTATCAATTTCGTTCTCAGGATACACAAACAACCGATTGTCACCATCATCTTCATTTTTTGTTAACATTCGACTGCAACCTACACCCTGCTTTGTTAATCCTGCAGACAGCATGAATATGTTATTCTAATAATACATGAATCTACACACGTGCATGAATATTTATGTACACACACATCACAGTCTATACAGATCAAATTACATTTGCACTGCACATCATTTTCATGTACTAAATATACCTCTTTCATGCCAGAAGACGACGGTACTTTCACCCATTGTCTGTTTCTTCTCTGATATTTAAGTTACTGTCGATTTCTGTAATGGACTTCTGTCTTTTTCTAATGTCTTTCAACTTTGTAGTTAATTTGCCTTTGCTTAAGATAATAGGACTATCAAACAACTTATCGCGGATGAAAGACATTAGAGACATTAGAGCAACTACAGCTTTGTCCAAATGTTTTACATTTTTGCCGTGTAAATATATATATTTAATTGTATTATGCATTCTTTCGATATGCATGTTGGTGTTCAGACCTCCTTGAAGTCGATGGCAGTAGGCCCAAGACTGAATATTTTTTGAGTACGTTTGATCAAAATAAGTGCCGAATTCAGAAGTGTCTGGATCATCAAGTAGTTGCCTAATTGCTTCAGGCAGAATTTTTTCGAATGCAGAAGAGTCTATCTCCTGCATTAATGTCCTGACTATTCTACTATAAACGTCACCCTGCTTCTCTTTGCTTTTTACTTTGGAACTAATATTCCTTCTCCAAGCCCTGTCAACGTGCCAAGTGCAGTACAATCTCATTGCCGGAGCTTGCATTGTTGATATCCATGCATTATAAAAGCATTCATCCAAATCGGACATAAACACTTTCGGTAAAACTTCGCCTACTTCTGCCTTGATTACTGAAAAAAACAAAGAAAGCACTTTTTCATCAGTTCGATTTGATATGAGAAAAGCACAAGGAAATCCCTTTCTCATGTCGTCCAAAACAAGTAGGGTTATTAGTTAAAAACCGTAACTGTTCAAGCCGTGCATGCCATCAATGCATATGCAATCACTGCCATATTTCTTCAGTATTTCACTCTGTGCATTGTTCATTATAATTAAATAACTCGTCTTTTTTTAAAGTTTGGTCAGTTTCTCTGACGACCCCTTGAGGCTTATAAAATAATACACAAGACTGACCACTGGAAATGTCCTCATTGACCAACGCTTCAACACTTGTACAATCTTCGTGACGTCTCACCGACTTCGAGCTTAAATTATATGCATGCTCCATGTTGTACAGGTCTTGCTTCGTTAATAAATAAATTCTTTCTAATTTACAGCCTGTCACAGAATCGCGTATTTTATTAAGTATTGCTTGAAGTGGTAGCTGATTTGCAATATCCACAGCTAGACGTTTTCTTTCATTGTCTGTAAGATCTAAATGGATTAAGTCATTTAGATGACCTAGATGAGTTGACACTTATGTAGTCTTGCAGGTACCATCTTCATTTTCAGTGACGCGAATGCTTAAAGGACAGACAGCATTGATTTTGTTGCTTCCCTGTAATTTTATGTGCCATCTACCTTTACTTTCAGATACAAATTTTCTGGACCTACAGCATACATAATAATGTCTCTTTGTGCTGTCGGTAGCAGAATGAGTGCCACGCTTTTTAACATAACTTGAAAATGTTTCTTTTTCAGTCTCTTGTTTCTACTCCAAGAAACTTTCTAATGACTTAAATTCTTTAATTTCAGACTTTACTGATATGTTGTGCTGCAATTCAAAGTGTTCAAGTAATGCTTGTTCCTTTGCTACTGCAAGAACACAAAGGGGCACTTAACTTTATTCGGTGCTGATACCCCTCTTCTGAGGGATTCGCGTTCATGACGCTTCAATGTGTATCCATGTTTAAACTGTTTATCACAGATGTTACATTGTTATGTATGTGACTTCAAGTTGCTCAAAACCGGCATTTCACTTTTTCCTTCTTCGGGATGTAATTTTGAATGCTGGTTACGATTATCTACATTTTCACAATCCTTACCGCACTCCGAACATAAGTATTGTTTAAGCTCACTGATTTTAATAAACCAAAAATAAAAAGGGTATAAAAACTAGATTATGAAAATCTAAAAAAAAATCACAAAAAATTAACAAATGAATATCACACAACAAACTCGATAAACACACGCATGGATAATGTAAATGAAATAAAAATGTATATTATAAAACAAACTATGAAGACATTTGATACTTACAGTGATATTAAAGAATAAATTATAATTAATAGATGATCGTCGCACACTGTTAATTAACACATGCACAGATAATTAAACTGAAGCAGTAAAGTAATATTTTAAACGTGAACTATTGTCATGCTGGTGTTACTGTACTATAATTACCGACACACTATTACTTAACACACGTACAGTAGGCCTATATTAAAGGGCACGTTGTGTCTTTTACTGTACATTTCCCGCCTAATTCAACTTTGGAGGATTTCTTACCTGCTCATAGCATTGGGTAAAAATTGGATATTCGGCCCTTACTCAGCTCTACGAAGAGATACGGAAGTAAACGAAGCAGTCGGTATGCGTCAGGGGCTAAGGTCTAGTTAGAAAACCAAGCTGGATCCTTCTTTTACAATAATTTCTTTACTGATATGTGCTTTGTAATAATAGCAGACAAGTTCTTGTTTAGATAGTAAGCTGCTGTGTCAATATCACAAGGTGTGTAGACTTTATTCCAGTCAGCTGTTTAAACAGCGTTACAGATCTTTTTCGGTAATCTCAATTCTAATTCTCATTGGTACAAGAGATTAATGGATCGCAGTAACTCAGAAAACAAGGCCTTGAAATCAAGTTAAAAGTTATTTAAAAATTTAAGAAAGTTCCCGCCTTGAAATGAAGACAGGCTCGGGCAAAGATATTGAAGGGTAGGGACCAAACGAATTCGGTGAGAGAAGGAACCTTCAACTCTCGCTTGATAGCATCATTTCTGACAAACCAGGGAGAGTTTGAGATGTACCAGAGGACCTGGGATTGGAAAGCTTCCAAACAGGCGACAATGTTTGGGCTGAGTTATGCCCAAAAGGCAGAGGCTGCAGATGTTAGTATTGCTCTGAGAAAGAGCAAATAGATGGTGAGTTTAGTGCACACAGGCACTGAACTCCGATGAGTGAGAAAGGGATATAGCCTATTTTGGGTTTGACGCCGCGGGCACACGGGAGACTCTGGGAGACGTGGTTTGCAAAGCTTAGGTGCCGGTCAACAGTGACGCCCAAGTATTTTACAGACCATTTCCATACGATTGGACTCCCTTCTAGGGAGAGGGACTGGCAGCGGGAAGTAAATTTACGAGAAAAGGTGATTGCCTCGGTTTTCTCCACATTGATCGCCATTCTCCACTTCCAAAGCCAGTCTGGAAGTTGGACGAGCTGACGTTGCACCAGGCTAGTGGCAAAACTAAGGTTCGCTGAGCTACCATGAAACATGGCGTCATCGCATAGAGCGATAAATGACTCCATGCTGTACAGACAGGTCGTTCGTGTGCAGAAGGTACAGAACATGGCCTAGGACAGATTCCTGAAGAACGCCTGCGGCGATCGGTCGAACAGATGGGTACGACGCGTACTCTACAGACGTGGTCGCAAAGATATGATTGCAGAAGATGAACGAAAGAGACAGGGAGAGGAGATTGGGCTAGTTTGTAGAGAAGGCCTTCGTGCCAGATTCGATAGAAGGGTTTACTCACGTCGAGCAATACTGCGACGGAGGACTGACGCTTGTTCTCGGCATCCATCAGTTGGGTAACAACCCTGACGAGTTGAAGGGTCATCGAGTGCTCTCTGCGAAAGCCGAATTGCTACTGCCAAATGAAACCATCCAACAGGGGCGCATATCGGCTGTGCAGGTGCCTTTCGAACGCTTTTGAGATGGCTGGCAATAGAGATATTGGGCGATGATTCTCGGTAAGTAGGCCTATATGCAGCTTACGAGGTTTGGGAATCATGGCGATTTTTGCACGTTTCCACAGGCTGGGGAAGTGGCACAAAACGGGCCACAACAACAATTATAAGTGTCACTTAACTGCAAAAATCACACAATCTCAAACACACTCAACTGTCAGTTAGCAAACGCAAACAAAAAATACTCGCCACAACAATAATTACATTTATCGCTAACGATAAAGATTACAAAACATCAGCAACACTCAGTTGTCAACTAAAAGGAACTTGCTGCCACAACAACAAATTCGTACGTATCACTTAATAGCAGCGATTACAAAAGTCATCTGTGTATTATCTCAGCTTCTACATGACACCAGATACACTGAATGAACTGTCTTTGTTTCAACAGCTGACTCGTGACTAAAGACAATCCGTTGACCTTATAATCTTTGTTTATACACTACCGTGTCTTCATTCTTCTAACTTTAAAAAGTTCAAAAGAAAAGTATCGCGTATATTAAATGTTTTTAAAAAGTGTAATGTAGCCAACGAATTTAGTTAATGTTGGGAGGGGAGGTGTGCATGCGATATGTGATACTGAGCGATACGAGCGCGAGGACCAAAACCTGCAGAATAAAGGTCGGAATTGCAAATGATACATAAAATTCAATTAGTGGAAAAAATCAAAGACGGCAACAATTTGTTAAAGAAATTTAGGAACAAGTCAAGGCAACATAATAAAAATTATTGAGTCACAATAGTGCAGCGTACAATAATTAAATATGCACTGGACACAAGCGTGAGAGAAGCAATCAATTGCACGAGTATGTTGAGCGAACACGACTAGCAGATAGATGAAAGGTTATAAAACTAAAATAAAAAGGTTGTTGTGACTAGAACAGGTTACTAACCCTGTATTTTCCTGTAATGACTCTGTGATGATTGTGTAAGACTGACTAAATGAGATGACCAATTTAGTCATTTGCGGTGTATACAATAATTCATACTTGTCCGCAAGATTACATAATAGAGCTACTAAGCAGATTTACTGAATTCTGTTATCAAACAGCATATGGTGGCAGAAAATATTTAAATAATATTTTGTGTAGTTTGAAAACGCGAGTAATGCGTTTTATTTATCATTTCAACATACGTTTACTTCCATTAGAAATTACACAATTTATAAACTCTTCATAACAACTCATTTGTTTGGACTAACTTCCATTCACTGAAATCAGCTAAAAATCCCTCCAAATAGTAGACTGTGTTTACGTCTACTTGAATTGCTGCTAGTATTGAATGTTTTGTGTATATACTGAGAAAGTTCCATGTTTATCTGAACTGCTGTACTGAATAACAGCTGCTCATTTTACACTTCTACTGTTTCTTCAAAACACAAATATTGGAGGTATAACAGTCTGATTTACTTTGTAAGTTTTGTAAAAGTCAATAAAAATATATAATATGTAATCAATGAACCATACAATACTGCAGTATCAAAATATGGTTATTAATTTATTATACAGAAGGTTATTATTTGAGTTTAAAACATACAAACTTTTTGTGACCTGTACAAGGGTACAAGATTTGAGACACTAAAACATGGCTCTATTTCCACCTAATTGTATCTATTTTTTTTTTTTTTTTTGCTAAACGTTTTAGAGCCCACAGTCGTCACATAAAGGTTTTTTATTTTAGTGTAGCAGAGTGATTACAAAATTACACAGTAGCAATACCGCTGAAGCAAACGTAATAGTTTATATATAATATATAAGTAATTTATATAATATGTGTATCTACGTTGTTCAGTTTAAATAAAACACAAACTCTATAAAAGAATTTACTAAGAAAAGATATCCTGAAACGACTATTCGCTGTCATAGAATTTGAAACTACTTGAAATTGACAACTTTGTCAAATTTTGTTGCTTCCCTGCTATATACACTTTTTCCTCGAATGAGGCCTTTCGGTTTCACAACCATTATCAAGTTCTTCCTACAACAACATTAAAATACCTACTTCCCTTTTTTATATATATATATATATATATATATATATATAATCACGTTTATCCATCATTAGCTAAACATGCAAGTTCTGACCAGAGAAGTTCATCTTTTTGAGACCCCATATATAAAAGTTACGAGTAAGCTTAGACATTTTATTCTTACATATTCGTAATCAGCATAAAAAACCGTAAAAATATATATCCGTTTCAAGATAGTTTGTTGAAAAAAGTTGAATAATAATTACCCTGTTAACTTTATCGTTACAAACCACTCACACGTTTAAAAAAATGCATTACTATTTTATCACGGATATCGGTTTAGCTTTTAGTGATGAAAAATATGCACAGTGTTGCCACAAAATGTATATAAAGTCACGAAGGTCACAACGTTGCCAAGTCTACTGAACGTAAGCAATTCCTGCAGCTGCTGTGTCTCGGCTGTTTATTCCAGTCGCCTACGTTTAATTCCTGTATACGATCTTAGTTATTTTTAATTTCAGTACCGTAGTAAAAATAATCTTTGAAAGACGTAATCAACTATTTTTCAACGCTGTTATTAAAAAGTGGGTTAATCATTCAATGACAGAAAACATATAAGGTATAAAATGTTGTGATCACTTTATTCACACGTTCTTTTCTTGACACATAAATAACTATATACTAAATAAAGATATAATAAGTATACCTTCATTGTACATTAGTATAATATGTAGTTAAAAAGTACAGTACAACCTGTCACATCTTGACCTGTGATATCCGGAACCTCCCATATCCAGACGTATCTCCAAACTAATTTTTGCAATTTTGGTTAGCAAATGGTTAGGGATGTAAAGATACTACTCTTGATGTTTTGGCTGATCACCCCTTTTTCTTCACTACACTTACGTCATTCTGCGATATGGTTCACTATTTTTGAATATTTAAGTTTTTACAATTGAAATACTTTATTTGGGGCAGCGGCATTAGGTCGACTCACTTTGGCTTCATGGCTTCCAAAAAACGTGTGCATTGTATGAAGCAGCCGAATCACAAACTTTTTCAAAAACTGATGTAGGCGTACTGTAAGTAAAACTTTTTAACCAATTTTACTTTTTGTATTTTAAAGAGTACAGTGTACAAATGCAAATGCTAAACCAATAGAAACGTCTAAAAAAACACGTTCTTCTTCTGTGTATCTTCTGTAATTGTTAATTATATTAATTGAGATTTTGGCTACTTATAGAGATTTAATTACTGAACACAATGCAGTTTTCAGAATTGCTGTATATTTATTGGTTTTGAAGTTATCGCAGGTTGAACTGCAAAAATGGATTGAATAAAACTTACTCTTGCGGCCGCGTGTTTGACGACGAAGTTAGAGCGAGATAGTTGCTTATTATACCCTTTCTGTCTAGCGTACGGCGCAGCGCACAGTGTCCCTTTCAATACAGTATATTTAATGTATCTTTTAGATGTCAATAAATTTCAATGTAGATAATGTAGAATGTAGAAAATGTAGATAAAGAAAATGATTATGATATTGATTATAATTATAATAATTGGAAGCTTGTTTCAAATATATTATACTACATAGAAATGTTTATACACGCACTCATGCGCGCACGCGTGTGCACGTACGCGCACCCACCCACGCAGGCACATTATATATATATATAAAATTTGTGATGTTTTCAATTTGTTTCTTCTGCAAGTAGTATAATTTCGTATATTCTTTTTAACACCTGACGCACGTTTCACTGAAAAATATCAGTATCATCTGAGGTTTCTAAGTAAATTAATAACAATCGAAATAATTCTATTAATATAAAATTAACGAATAATAAAAAATTCCGACTTAATTTTACATCTTGTGCCATTTTGTCAATGTTATATGTGGACAGACTTGCTTACTTTTCTATTAAATGTAGAAATAGATTTTACCATTATTTTTTGCCGCAAACCATTTAATCTTGTTGTTTAATCCTTTTTCTATATGAATAGCTCATTACAATTATTGTTAATATTTCGTGTAAACAGCAGAGAGATGCTAAGTAGGACATTGTCTCAGGTAAGATTGCATGGTAAATCAAGACTCGCGCGTATTTCTTCCACCAGTCGGACGTCACGCGGCAAAAACAGCTGATCGCTAGGTTAGCGCGGGAAGCCGGAATGGCCCCCCCTGTGTTGTGTCTATTCAGCGCTAACACCACAAGATTTCTCATTCCCGTCAACATGAGTACCTACTCAAGGTCAAATAACATTCTTAATGTTGTAATGACAGACGTGTACGTTTACAAAACACTGTTTTGGCTGACACATATATACACATCTACGTCTGAACTCGCAACCTCTTATTTATCAGCTGGCCGGTTTTACATTTCCACCAAACGTGTTCCAGAAAATCATATTAAAATAATATGAATATTTTATAGTAAAAACATAATAAAAATAATAATAATATACAATTTAAAAAGTTAATACACTACCTCTTGCTTATCCTAAGTTTTGTGCCGTATCACTTTTCCAAGGATTCATAAAATTGTTATCTCGAATGATACATGGATCTTGTAGAGCTCGTAATCCTAATGTTCCTTGCATGATTGATGGAATATGTACACATAATAACCGAGCAACATTTTACGTTAAACTATTGAAAATAACAATGGTTTTCCAAAGTACCGGAGACGAGATGACGGAATTGTTGAACTAAAAGGAATACCGTATATCATTTGATAATCGTGATTCATTCAATACAATCGCTTCCTAATTCTACAGTACAATGCTCACATCAATATTGAAAACCGATAAATACATGTATAAATAGGCTTACCATACGTCCCGGTTTGACCGGGATTGTCCCGGTTTGACGACCTGATCCCGGGGCCCCGGCCAGTTTGTCAATTGTCCCGGTTTGAAAATTGACGAGAGTAGTTTCCGTCCGGGCGAAGACGTTGTGCAAGCTAAGCTCCCGATTTTTGGTTAAATCAATAGAAAAGAGAGTTTGAAAGATTAAAAGTAATTTTTCATGAATGGAAAATTCAAAAGCTGCAGTAGTCACTTTGCACGAGCATACACATTCAAATGACTTAGGGAGCACAAAAATCCTAATGTGTGCTACACTTGCTTTCCTTCGAAAAGATGTAGAATGTGGCTGGTAGTATATCCATGGTCAAGTTCCAGAGGAAGAGAAACTCGATTAATTCTTTAATTGTTTCGTAGAACAATAGCTAGACAATGATTAGTGCCACAGGAGTTACGGAACTGCTACTTCCGACGTCATACAATGAATAATACCGTACAAGCACGCATCAGAAACTAAACAGCCACGTTGGAAGACCACATCCAAGAATAAAAAACATTATCAAATGTTTATAATCTGAGGCAGAGAAATGTATTCAGAACACGATGTAACGATGGAGTGAAATTTTTAAGCTATGAAAAGGACGAAAAAGTATACTGAATTGGATAAACTAAAAGATATGAAAAAGATTCTGAAGTTGGGATGTTTCTCAAGATCACGTCGTCCGTTCTACAAGTTGACTAATAAAAATAAATAAAAAATAACCTTCCTTTTTAATTTAGAGAGAGAGAGAGAGAGAGAGAGAGAGAGAGAGAGAGAGAGGGAGCGGCTATGCAAGTGTGTGTGTGTGTGAGTTTTATAAAAATTGTAACTTGGTAAACGTAGTTGGTAACAAAAAATACATTTAACGAATTATAAAAACATAAACACAATACAGGGTGGATGTACATACATCGTTGTTTGTGTGTTCGCAAGTGGGAGGTACTCTCACGTATCAAAAATTAATTACGTGTCTTATCTACTTGAGTGTTCGCAAGTGAAACGAGTTGCAAGTGCCACTGTTCGTAAGTGGGAGCACACCATCGTCGGCCGGATACGAAAAGCAGATTAATTTACCTGGTTTCTTCGAGATCAACATGAATCAAAAAATTTAACTTGCAACCATTATTTTAGTAAAACGTAGATGATTGTGGGTATCATAGCTTAGGCTTTTAGAGCATAGGCTTGTACATTTATCTAGGATTTACATTATGTAGCTGATGATAGAAGTTCAAATGCGAGTTCTTGGTCCCTAAAAACATGGGTATCTCAGCTGGGAGAGTGAACTCCAAGACAAAATACTGATCCTTCAAATGTGTGCGTGTCGGGTAGGTATAGGCCTACTCTGGGCTCCTTAAAAAAGCTACTGCTAAAGTAACAGTGATTTGTTCTAATTTTGTTTGCTACATAATAAGGTGACGCCGTATAACATTAAAATTTGGGTTTGGCAAAGATTATCAGAATTGGCACATTCAACAATTAAAAGTTTTGTACGAATGAGCAGAAAATAATGGTATTTAAAAGGAACTATAAAGACGTATCTTATGGTCATAAACAAACCGTAGAAGAAATTACTATTGTAATCAGTATAGTCATATTTGGACAGGTGTAGAAAAATATGGAGAAGCCTGTACAGGTGTGTCGGTGCTGATGGGAACACACATAAAAACGTTTGTATGAGATTAAACGTATGTATCCAAGATAAATACCGTTTTATCTACAACAGGTGGCTTCGAAATATGAATTTGGGGATTTCCCTTTTATTTAGGGGGAATTGTTATAAGGTAAATACAGTACAACCTGTCACATCCGGACCTGTGATATCCGGAACCTCCCATATCCGGACGTATCTCCAAACTAATTTTTGCAATTTTGGTTAGCGAAATGGTTAGGGATGTAAAGATACTACTCTTGATGTTTTGGCTGATCACGACTTATTCTTCACTACACTTACGTTATTCTGCGATATGGTTCACTATTTTTGAATATTTAAGTTTTTACAATTGAAATACTTTATTTGGGGCAACTGAGTCTGGGGCAGCGGCGTTAGGTCGACTCACTTTGGCTTCATGGCTTCCAAAAAACGTGTGCATTGAAGAAGCAGCCGAATCACAAACTTTTTCAAAAACGGATGTAGGCGTACTGTAAGTAAAACTTTTTAACCAATTTTACTTTTTGTATTTTAAAGAGTACAGTGTACAAATGCAAATGCTAAACCAATAGAAACGTCTAAAAAAACACGTTCTTCTTCTGTGTATCTTCTGTAATTGTTAATTATATTAATTGAGATTTTGGCTACTTATAGAGATTTAATTACTGAACACAATGCAGTTTTCAGAATTGATGTATATTTATTGGTTTTGAAGTTATCGCAGGTTGAACTGCAAAAATGAATCGACTAAAATTTACTCATCCTCCGCGTGTTTCACTGACGAAAGTAGAGCGAGATAGTTGCTATTATACCCTCTCTGTCTAGCGTACGGCGCAGCGCACAGTCTCCCTTTATGTACATAAATATGTAGGAAAAATAAGGAAAATATGTAGCTAAATATGTAATATTTAAGAAATATGTAGTATTAAAATACTTTCACATCAACAATATAATTTACATTTTACGAGAACATAACAGTGCCCTCTTTGAAAGGTTTTGAAAATAATAGGTGCTTCATTTTAAACTTTTTAAAATCACTTTCAAAACATGCAAATATATTTTGAGCAAAGTCAATGTAATCCATAAAATACTAATCAAGTTCGGGGCTGACACTAATCACCAGTTAGATTACCACTTCTGTTACAGAAAATAAGTTAACCCTCAGAATACACAGTATCTGAAAGTTCAACTCTTTGTTGAAGAGTTTACAATAAGACAGCATGCATAAGAAATGAATTACTTTTCAATTGTTTATTGTACTTTAGAAAATTTATGAAAACATATTTTAGAAAACGGTATTAAAAAAGAAACCTTGATATTATAAAATTAACAACAACAAAGTATTTTACCTATGGATTTCTGTAGTATTGGACATGAGTATAAAGTAAAAAATTGAGAATTATTAACTATTTAACAAAGTATTTTACTAGGAGAGTTGAAATACTATAAAATTAAAGGTAGATTTTTTACTTGAAAATCTATATTGTATATATATATATAAAACTCTACTATAACTCTGCATAAGAATAAAGTGTCCATGTAAGTTTTTTTTTCCACTGTTTAGTTGCACAATTAATTATTAAATACTTTTCTATATTGTCTGTTGACATGGACTGTCTTCGGTGTGAGAGTATGTTTTTATATATAGAAAAGGATCTCTCGACATCACATGTCGTCACCGGCGCATGTTTATATAGAGGAATCGTACTTGGAAGAATATTCTCAATCGATTCTACAGTTTCGCCATTACATATGCGATAAATGGTATGTAAAGTTGAGTAACCAGGGTTTCTATTCAGCACAGCATTTAATTTAGTAGAAACTTTGTCACCGACTTCACCCTGCACAGCATTTAACTTGTTAACTGCTTCTTCAACTATTCCTATGGCCTCTTGGAGAGTCAGACCTGCAGTCTCCAGTTTCTTGATACAACTGAAATGCGTTTTGATGTACGAAACTGAACATATCACCTTAGAGTTGTTGAATGCAGACAAGGATTCGCTCGCTGACACTGCAGAATCGGGAGATAATGTTTCCACCACATACTTCACAGCTTCAAAGTTGTCACTGTAGAAATTTACGGCTTCGATCCAGGTTCCCCATCTTGTAATTACGGGTTCTGGAGGCAGAGGTGTGTCAGGTAGCCTTTGTTTGTAGCACTGGATACGGTAAGGAGCTTTCAAGAACACCTTTTTTGTTGCTGATATTAATGTATTTACTTCGGGGAAAAGGTCTCTGACAGTTTCAGCTACTCGATGCAATCCATGAGCCAGGCATGTAACATGTAGTAGGTTGGGGTAAAACACATTTAGAGAATTACCTGCTTTTAACATGTATGCTGCTGCATCTGTATACAACAGCAGTACCTTCTCTTCTTTAACACCATTTGGCCATAACAAACTTGGCAAAATACAGCTTTATCGTCAGTTGTAAAAGCACTGTCAATCTGTACCCATGATTTTAACTTAGATGACAAAGATGATGCGGTCGATGCCATGATAAAACAAGGATATTTGTATTTAAAACTCTTAAGAACTTGCGTTGAACAATACCGCACACTATATTATTTAAGACGTCTTTTGTCCAACAACGAGAATCCGCCAAGGCAAGAAATAAGCAAGCGCAGAAGTGTAGGCGAAAGACAAAACACTGACTTGACAATAACATCAACACACCACACTGCACACCAGATTGTTATTTACGTGTAGGCTTACACTCCGAGAGCGTCGATAATACTGGCGTCAAAAATCACATTGTGCCCTACAATAGCATAGAGTTATATAGATATTTGTTTGTTTAGGTAGATGGAATCCGTTGCGAGAATTGCAAGATCTGCGAAGAGTATTTATTTACCGCGGACAGCACGTTCTTTCCCCATCGAGCCTGCTGAACGTGCGAACGAAACGTAAATAAGGAGTGCGGCCGCGCATACCATTCTCATTAACATCCCGTGCAAAATGCCTTACTTGTCGCTTGAGCTCGTAAAAAATTTTACTTCTTGAAAGTAGAATCTATGTGTGCAATTGCAACAGATGCAATATTTTGCCTTTTCTTGTAATAAATTTAATTGGACCTGATTCTGATTAATTGCACATTTGCGCATCTGAGTAATGTTGTTATAGGCCTAACTATTTTTTGCCATTTCAATTTTCAAATTGAAGTAAAGTATAGTAAAATAGCTAAAATATGTAGAAATATGTAAGATGGAGTGAAATATGTAATATGAACAAAATATGTAAAAATATGTAAAATTAAACTCGCGGATAAGACACCTATTGGTATGATTCGCCGATATCTGGCTTTTCCGTGTAAATGTGCACTCAGCATTCAAATATGTAATTACATAAAAATCCGGGCCTTAATCATCACCTACACCTGCATAAATATGAATGTAGGGGCTACTCATTACAGTATTCACTTCCCCTTCCTTTGTATTTTGATTTGACAGCATTACAGGATGTTTACACTACCTTGTAAGCACGTATGTTTCCCCTTCTGTTTTGTCCAATATACAGTAGATTTGATAGAAATTTTAAATGAAGAAGGAAACTGCTACTTGGTAAATTAATATGTATTGTGCTTTTAAAAGGAAAAGAGAGATAGCTACCGTTTTTCTAATTCTATCAGTAGGATAGAAAACAGATATAATATAAAATGTATGAGACCCCATTAATATTAAGTATTTATCTCTAAATCACCAGTCGATTGTCTCAAAATAATGCGAAAAATTGCGAAAGAAACTACCGTGTAGTTATTTTTATCTCGCAAGGGTGTGTACGATGAACTATAGAAAAGAAACTTGTAGATAAATGTTTTTAAACAATGCCGTTTGGTTGCTAATCCCCGACCTTATAACTTTTTTATATACTTGCTTTTGTATAGAAAAGTCTTATGAAGTGAAAAGAAATTAGTAAAAGAGAATGGAAAATTCCAGGGTGAGGAAGAATATTTAACGTTACGAATTATAAAACGAAGGAGATATTACAGCTGCAATAAAGAGCAGGCAACGAATTATATCAAGGGCTCAAGAGAGAAGTAACGCAACGGAATGCTGATTGGAATTCCTCAACTTAAATGTGAAGGAGGTATTGTATAATATTAATACTACCTGTAACTACCACAGACCTTCCTTTGTCATAAACCGTCTCCTCACCATTCCCGATGGACCTCCTCCCAGAAACCCCCGCCAACGGAGAAATAGAAATAATTAAGTCTCTTCGTCATACTTACTACACCTGGCTTCCTTCTTGATAACTTAACATCTTAAATTTTCCTATCTACCTATCCGGTCTTTATCCCTCTCCTTTGTGCCTCCCCGCCTTACCTTGACGCCTCTCTGACACCTCCCTCCAGCTTTGACGTCCTGCGTTACTCGACCTCGTCTTGGCTGTCGTTTGACTTATACTTTTATTATGGCTCTACCATCACCCATTTGGCTCTGCACACTACGTAAACACACAAATACACATCCATACACTACACTCTATCCTGAATGCCTCCACCTACTTCGCCACCGGTCCGCGCTGCGCTGGCGTGCGACTCCTCTAAATCTCCAATCGGCGGAAGGGTGCTTGCCCCAGATCAGCCTGAGTCTTATCCTCTGAGACAAGTCTCAGACAACGCAAAAAAAGGTATAATATTATAGCCTACTGTCTACTATGACTGTGAGACGCGAATATGACAGCAGATATGCAAGAATGTAGGAGGCTACAGAAGAATAAAGGAACGGTCCAACTTCGGATATTATGGCTTAAGTAATATTAGAAAGGATTATTACAATTTATTTTATACACCACACAATATATGTGATAATTTTAATTTTTTATTTATCTATAAATTTTGAAACGAATTAAGACCTGTATTAACATCAACCGTTGTGTATATAATTCTTTTCACTCAGACTTTTCACAAAGTTTAGTGATATATTAAAACCATGTGTAAGATAATCAATTTTTGTGAAACCTATAATATACCCATTAAATAGTGTAGACTAGACAAGTATGATAGTAGCTTAATACAGTCTTTTTTCCGGGATGAAAGGGAAATTATAATATTGTGCGCTTAAGAATGAAACTTTTTTTTGTTACTAGACCAACGTTTATGAAAATCTATTTGTCTTCATTTCTCAGATTGTAATAAAATTGGAATCAATTATAGCCTATATCAAATTAAAAATTTTTGCCAAAATTATTTGTTACTAACCAAGTTTACTTTATTTTCTTAACCGATGGATTTTTGCATATCAAATTCCGTTTATTAGACATCGATTTTTCAATATATAATTGGTCTCTAGATTACTGATTTGCGTTAATGCGTCCAAGAAAAATAGTAGTTTGATAAACCTTATTACTAAGTTTTAATGTTTGTTTACATACGGGGTTTTCAAGAAACTGTAACAGTGTTAGAATAAATAGGCCTACTTAAAAATTTGATTACATACCTGCACCTAGTTTCGTATACAGAAGCAGTGTAAAAAGTATTTTGTAAAGCTTTCTTACAAAATTATAACATAACTGAAGCCCAAATGATGTTTAAGATTTTGCACGTTAAGTCATATGAAGTTTACTTAAGAACCTGTTACGTTCAGACTTACTGAGATACAGTTATTGAGAAGAACAAGAGTAACAGAAAGAAAGAGAGAGAGAGTGAGAGAGAGGTCAAAGTACATGATGTTTACTACAGTTGGCTACTTATAAGGAACTTGAAAATAATTAAACTTATTGTAATGTAGAAAGTTAACGAAACATGAACCAAAAGCGAGGATTATGTGCAGCAGACTCAAGAGTTTTATTAACAGGATCCAAACAGCCTTTGGTGAAACGATTATTACGTTAAATAATTTATTCGCAATTAAGAAGTGGTACATTTTGAAGAAAGGAAAAAACCGAGGATGAGGAACTTATAAGTTGCTATTAAAATATGTAACTTACCTTTTGGATACCTAATTATTTTACAAGCAAGTTACGGAAACTATAAAAAAAAAATTAATTCTAATATATAAGCCTTCACGTATTATTTCAAAAAAATTAGATTACTGCTCACTGTGATATACGAAAAGCAAAAATATAATTAATGTAACATTACAACTCTGTAAGATATAAACTCTTCTGCTTGTGCAGGTTGTTATTTATATTATTGGTACTTGTAGAAATTTTTATTAATCAGAATGGTGAATAAATTTCCAACGGATGGGAGTCAACTTGAAACATGTTGCTTCGGTACTACTGTATACCAATAACTGCATAACTATATTCTTACAAATGATATTCGGTATGAATGAGAATAATTAAAAATTCGTAATTCTCTCTCCCCCGTCTCTCTTCTCCCCCTCACTCTTTCTCTGTCAATTTTCCCCATCTACCTCACTAATAGGGACAAACCTCACTACTACCTTTAATTAAACATGACTACCTCACTATTAATTTCCTTTTATTTTCATTAAGTTAGCACGGCAGGTCCTTCTGCGACTGCACCCAAAGCGCGC
Source organism: Magicicada septendecula (assembly GCA_034769895.1). NCBI lineage: Eukaryota > Metazoa > Arthropoda > Insecta > Hemiptera > Cicadidae > Magicicada > Magicicada septendecula. The sequence continues at coordinate 219,743,552 of CM068372.1, forward strand.
CTCTTTAAGTGTTTGTTGAAATGTTACACTGCTACAAACAGATTACTCAAGTTTGAATGTGTAGTCTGTACGAACACAATGAATGATTAAACAAACAGTGAAGGATTGTGTGTAACACTGAAATTGTTGACAAGAAAAAGAAGAAACTGTACGAGTTGGCGCGCGTGCGTGTGCGCGCGCGAGAGAGAGAGAGTGAGTGAGTGAGTGAGCGAGAGGACTGAAAGAGAGAAACATGGGCAGAGGTAAATCTGTCGCATTAAATTCACGCCAACAACATTCTTAATGTCGTAATGACACAACAGTCTTTGTTTACAAAAATTACTACTGTTGTCATGACACAAATATACAGATCTAATGTGTGTTGGCAGGCTGACGCGTTCGTACTACTAATTCATTCGAAGGCTGTATTCACTCCTGTCTGTATTAAAATAATACAAATGTTGTTTTATAGTAATAATATAATAATAATAATAACAACTATCACGATTTGTAGGCTTAAGCATTCATAACATAAACAGTTTTCTAACGTTCCCGCCACTCAAGACTTCTACGAACTTTTTTTAACCTATTGATTTTACTCCATTTTTAATAATTCACCAATCCCTTCAGTTTATAACTTACTGCTTACATGTCGGAGTCATGTGATAGTATGAAACTTTTATTGAGCAGAATTCAGTATGACGGATATTCGTGGCATACCTACGGAGATGTGAAAGTAACGTAGTTGTACTTCGATTGCAGCTTGGATTCACTAAATTCTGTTGCCTTCTGTACGAGCGGGTAAATTCTATGCAGGAATGGGAAAATTATTATGTAAAAAAAAGCAGTGATCATTAAAGACAGAGGCACTGAGTGTAGGAGATCAGACCGTTGTAGGTCAAGTACTAATAAAACCTGGAAAAGCTTATCGTCCACTACTACATATTAAGTAGGTTTAATGAAAATTATGTAAATGGAACGGATGTAATTTCGAAACTGTTAATTTCCTTCAAGTGTGTACTAAAGTAAAGAATGTTACAATTTATAAGTTGGTAATTACACCAGGTAATGCTAACAACCAGTAGCCTACTGATTCGAATGTGTGTGTGAAGAGGGCTTTTGAGTCGATAATAACGCTATTACCTACTTGACACAGAAATTCCCGTGTCACCTGCATTTTGTATTATGCAAACGTTCGGAGGATGTAAATTTTTCAACAACATTGTTGGAGTGCCAACCTTTAGAATGAACCGTTGTGGCGGAATGCAAGATTGATTTAAAGAATTCAAAAATTCTTGGAGATAGTACACTATATTTTCAATATTAAATACGGTGTTAATAGATTCTTCGGACTTTTTATTATCCCCAGAAAATTTTTCCAAACTTGTATCATTATTTTCCTTCACAGATTCGATTCTTTGGGAATAACCACTTGTAATTTTTATCAAGTAAACACTTGACGTTTTGCACAGAATTTAGCAATTAATACAGTGTTGTACTATTTACTGTGTCCCAGTTTTTCGTCAATTTCTGTGAAGCTATCGTCATTAGGAACACTACCGTCACCGAGGTGCAGTAAGTTTGTAGAAAAATCACCATCTCCTCCTCCTCCTAAATGGGCTCTCATATTGCTTTGCAAATTTAGTCTGAATAGCATTCCACATCGCCGAGGACTTTAAACACACTGAGACAATATCAGCGCGGGTTCCTCTTGCAGTTACCGGTAATCTCTAGCGAGAATCCTCTGAAATAACAAATGTTACGCTACCCACTAATTTGTTACAATTTCTTAAGTCTTGGAGAGTTTGATTGACCGTTTCTATACAGTCCACAAATCACCTTCGTTTTACCGTTCATGATTAGTTTCCGTTTTGATCGCTCTTTCTTTTGTCATGCCTCCTCTTCAATAGGAATTGCTTTTTTAATAGGAGTCAGTGAGAATACTTGACTTTTTCTTCTTGACGCATTTCTATTTTATTTTTGCAGTCGCTTTCGGATAAGGGCGAATTTATTCTGGTGTCAATTGTGATAAGGTATTAGCAGATGTCTCGTTTATTTCCGACGTGGGAGGTCCGGCTACTGTGGTCTCTTGACAATCTTTTGTTGGTGTTAATCTTCCTTCATAATTACTTTTGTCTCCTATCTCTCTGTCAATTACAGGTGAACACAGAAACTCTTCGATACTGAATATATTTTCATTTAATGGCCAAATTCCAGTTGAACTAAAACCTGCTGTCAGTTAGATGGTGTAGCTGCCTTTGAAAGAGTATCTTTTGCTAGCCCAGGTATGTCATGGTTTTACCTGGGTTTATTGTCATCCAGCTCTCAGCGGCTGCACCGAAACAGGCCATATAAACACTTGTCTAATGGCTGAAGTCAGATTGTAACGGGTATGAGGTATAAACTGTTTCATAAATAGTAAAAAAAGAGAGGCTGTAATTTATCTTGATGGATGTGCTACTCCAATACAACCTGCTGGTCCATAAATAATCAAAGTGATATCTACATAACACTCTGTGGATATAACGATAAGTGGTGGTTTCCAGCTGCCATCTATGAAAATACCACTGGTTTCACCCTTTTCCAAAGGGGTAACCCTGCTGACTTGTTTATTTCCCTTCAAACTGACAACTTTGTTAGGACAGTGCACTGTCGTTATGCTGCCTGGTTTCCTTCACATTCCAAATATTGTGACAGTAAAAATGAAGGCGACATCACAGAATTCCAATATTGAAGAAAGTTTTATGTTATGTTTATTAAAACTAAATGCTATTGCAAAACTTGTTGCTTCAGCCTCTCTAAAAGACAACCTTGAATGTCGCTGCATGAAGCCAGTAAAACAATCTTTTACTGGCCCAGTTCACCAGAAAATCGACATTATTTGCAAACACGTATTCGGAGGCTAACATACGAATATTCTTAGGGTAAAAACCATAATAACTAACAGAATAGTGCAGATCATAACACAGAAATCTGATTTTTCTTTTTGTTCTTTCCTAAATACAAGTTGTGGAAAACGCCGAGTCTTTGTAGGGTTTGTGAGCTACATCGCCCCAGAAAGTTTTTCACTTGTACGTTTGAACCAAATATGAAAAAAAGAAAACGGAACAAAATGTTTTACTTACATTGTACCAACATACCACTTTCCTTCTGGTGAAATTGAAGGTACACCTTTAATTTTAAAATTAGTGGCTGAAGTGTAGTGCTGCTGGCCACTCTACCTTTAGTGCGTGTGTCGAACACTCACTTTAGGCAACCTATTCTACCTCCTAAATTTCCTAGGCGGCATAAAAAGGAGCCATTATTACTATTATCATTTTAAAAATTTTAGTTTTTTAGGATTTAATAAACATGTAATCTTCATTATAGGATCACAAGTAACTGACACATAATTAATTCTGAGATCTGTTAGGTTATGAATTAATTTTCTTTTAAAAGTTATAGAGAAACATAACTTGCCCTCATGTTGCCACATTGCTTTTGTATTAGTATGAATCAATTGTACACTTACCATGGATCCAACAAAGTACGTAGCTGTAAACACCCATAGCAAATTAGTGACAGAAAGGTTGCTTTACACGTTCTAAAATACAAAAGGGAACAAAGACTCATTTTACTGTACACTGCTATAATCAGACTGGAGGAGCATGTACTACAAGCTATAACAAAAACGTTATACAGTTGCAGAGGTGCTGCGACTAAGGGACACTTGAAGAAGTACAAAGTATCAACTTATGTCTCTCTGCTCTCCCCTATATGGTAATACTGTCTTATAACGACTGTTAAACAAATCAAATGTATTGTATACCTTTATATGTGTATTTATACACAATATATCATAAACGTTTTTTGTGGCAAAAATACCTTTATATGTGTATTTATACACAATATATCATAAACGTTTTTTGTGACAAAAATATCTGTCAAATTTTTGTATGTTGTAATGGTACATATAACACTACCAACACCAGCGTACCACAAATAAGTTGAAAGCCACTACAATTAAGAATACAAGGTCAAGCATACGATCATGGATAAAAAAGGAAGTATCATAAGCCAAAACCAAGTGAATTAAAATGAAGAAGGAATTACCAGTAAATGTGCAACTAAAGAAGATAAAGCAAGACTAACGACGAGACGACATACATAATTACCCAATAGATCAAACAGTGAGAAGGAAACCCATTAAAGACAAAATCAAGAAGAAACATATTAACCGTGAGAAGGAAACCAGTGAAAACAACGCCATGAAGAAACTTATTAAAGAGGGAGGAAGGAATCTGTGAAGAGAAGAAGAAAATATCCAGATCAAACACAAAAAAGGGAGATAACATGAATTATAATGAACTAACATATGGCAATAAAAGAATTATTATAAAAGAAGAAAGAGTAAATGGAATAAACAACATGATTTAAACCCCTAAGCTGCAAAACAAATTGACACTGACCAAAACTTAAGTGAATAACTTCCTTGACAATGTAATACAAACAATAATCAATAAGAATGAATTATTGAACATAAAAAGTAACAAAGAGAATGAATAATAATAAGTTCTTAGCTAAATTATGTGTAGACATGAAAAGAGGGCTATGTCCAAAACACCAGTGACCAATTGTAAAGTGGAATTGATATTAGAAATAACCACTAATTACCAATAGTAAAGACTGTAAAAGATAAACAAAATGTAATCTAATAATAACCAATAGATATACCAGTACTACATAAAGTCAAATAAATCAAATGTAATACAGAAACACAAAACCGACAATAATCCATTGTTGTATATTATAACTAGGCTATATGCTTGCCATAGAATGGATGCATGATGAACAAAATTATCTTGTAAACTTTTCATAAAAGAGTAGGAACTAAACCAACAACATTGAATGAGGCAGAATACTATTCGAATAAGTAAATTCAAGGATTATAGCCACCCAAATACTAATAATAACAATAAAAATAAATAAACCATGTTGACAGCTAGATGCAAGTAATCTTGGTTACTTTAAACCAAAGCAATTTTCAGTATAAATGCAGAATGAACTACTGCACAATAATAACAGTGCTATCAAAACAATGATAAGAGATATTCAAGCAATAACGAGAATAATTTGATAGGATTACAACCCATATAAAAAGGTAACTTCCTAAAGTATAGTAAACTCACTTAACAAACTATAGTTAAGGTAATAAAACCACAAGATGAAGAAAAAGGACACTATCAGAAGTGACAATGACCAATGCAGTATGCATAGGCCATAATAAAATGTTATTAACTATTAATGTTATAATAATATTAAGTATCATGTACATGTTGTGTTTATGTTAGTGTCTATACAGGAAAGTACAGAGCAACTCACCGCAGCTAATAATAGAAGAGTCAACGCAACTTCTTCAGAATCGAACTCATGAAATGGAACAAAAAACATTCTAAACTATTTAAACAAAATTAATAAACGATGTCAAAGAGTAAGTAAACCGATTTATTCATATCGGATTCAATAATAGATTGAATTGGGTAGAATAAATCAATAAACCAAAAATTAATAATAAAAACCAAAACGTTAAGAATAATAATAAAACAGACAATCTCGTCGTGCTAAAATGTTCATACACACTTTTTAAGAGAAAATTACTTAAAACTTCGAATCTAACAAGAAAAATATTGTGTCGAGTATTCATAATGCAAACCCTTAGATATCAAATATGAAATGAAAATATAAGTACCAAGTAAAATGTATATTCTATAGCCGGCAGAATAAGGGAAGGACAAATAAAATAGAGGCAGGATTGGAAAACATGGGACTACCTAAACAAGTAATAAGATACAGACCTCAGGGAAGACGAGATATAGGTAGGGCAAGGAAAAGAGATGCCTTCAGTGAAGGCAAAACAGGCTGTAATCCTATACCTTGACATGGAGAAGATTCCTAATACTTAATAGCACACTTAAGAAAAAAATATTGGTATGGAGAATCATACACGACTTCCATGTTCTAAGATTTATATTTAAAATCATTTTCGAAATGAAATATTTCCATTGAAACTACTTCTTTCTACTTACTGCTTCAGCCACTTACTGTGGGCACTAACGTATACCACCTCACGTTATCGCACTTGATTTTCACTGATGATGGAAGTCGATGGCACTGGCGAAACGTCTGGTTTTGCAGAAAACATTGGTCTACGGCCAAACAGGCCGGGAAGGAATTTTAAAAACAAACTGCTTCTTTGTTGTCAATAACGTAGTACATATATACAAAAAATTATCAGGTAAACTATTACGTTACAACAAAAAAATGTTTCAGGTAAACTACCCTTTCCCCGTAACCGATCTTCACCAAAATCAATAGGCCTTGAGTCCTCTATAACTCGGGCACATATGTAAAAAAATATCTGATTCTGTTTGAATTTACGGCAGTTATCGTTCGTCATGAAAAAATTTCTCTTGTTACAACATAAAATATTGCAGGTAAACTACCCCTTTATCTTAACCGATCTTCACAAAAAACAATAGGTCTTGAATACTCTACAATTCAGGGCTGTATGCAAAAAATTATTTGATTCTGTTTGAATTTGCGGCTCTTATCGTTTGCCATAAAAAATCTAGACAGACACACAGACACTTTTCGATAAATTACTTTTTTTCATGTTTTGAGGGTAGTATAATCAGAATCTGCAAAAATCTCTAACACGATTTTTTTTGCCATCACCATACTTCCATTTCCTTATGGAACATGAAAGTAAAATCAAAGTAAAATTCTGATGGCAACAAAAATCAAATATTCTATCAAAAATTGGGGATATACATTTTTGGTAGGTATTTGGTAGGCCTACTTGCATTGCACAAGGAATGTGTTATTTTCAATAGGTTATTGATAAAAAAAGACTTACAAGTACATTGATTTTTATTACAAAATTTGTACAAAACAGTTTCAATTCTAAGGTATCAATAATTAATAATTATTAAGGATAATGAACAAATTAGAAGATACATAAAAACATTGCAAAAATAATACATATCAGACAAATATTATTACAACAAAAATACCACACAGACATTTGGGCTTTGTTACTTTATCAGTAACTATAAGATTACATTAATAAAGTACATAGAATATTTATTTACAAGAACATAATTACAAAAAGTGAAAACACCTTTGATGAAATAAACATTTTATTTATTACATCAAACATAACTAAACTCAGATGACAATATAAATGAACTAAATATAGGTTTTTCTGCGAGGGAGTGTAGGATTGATTAGGGGTTCAATTAGTTGAAATTATTAAAAAAAAAAAAAGCATAAACTATAAATAGAAAAACTAGACTGGTATGTTTACAACAAAATGAAAACTTCAAGTTACATTTAAGAGATATTCCGTGTCAAATCAACAAGTGCTACAACCTGACCCTCTTAGATTTATTTGAAATTAAGTATGCATGTAGTATTCATAAATAGTAACACAAATCAATTTTTTCACATTTTTCTGACGAAAGGTTACTGAGTAATGGGTGCTCAAAAATGAAAAAAATAAATAAAATTTTTGACTTGCGCAACAATATTGATTTGTTCACAACTTGTGTTCTAATTAAGCTAGAACAATGACATCCAGTTCATTTGAAAGCTATTTTAAAGGGCTTTCATATGATATAAAACATAATTAGTTGAAAATATATATATTTTTTATAAACACATCATTATTGCATTTACTGAATTTTGAAAAACTGTATTTTTAAAATTCTCAAAAAAATATATGTGAAAGATATTGTTTTCCTCTACATATTCTGAAAGTTTCAACTTGGGATGAGCATGGGATCACTATCAAAAGTAATTTTATGTTTATCACGATTCTGTAAAACGTCATTCAGATCGGTGAATTATTATTATTTTTATTTTCCTACCCGTGACAATTTTTCAGAATCATAGTTGGATTTATTACTTGGCCTACAAAATTGTACTTTTCTTTCATACAAATAACTGTGTTTTAAAGCTTAGCACTAGCTAAATTAATAGCTCAAAATTAATAAATTGACCTACATATCTAAAATATATATCTTAATACAGTGATCCAGGTTTTCCGTGTACAAGCAAAAAAATCTCATTTTAAAGACTATATACAAAATGGTTGGTTGGTGTGACTATCTCCCATCTGTTTAGTATTTTGTCATCGGATAATATTCAGTCAGCTGTTGTCAACTGTTGTTGAAAGTGACCTGTACATTTTCTTTTGGTGTGACATAGCCTATAAAGTGAAAAAATGTGATTAATTCTGAAATGTTGTGTTTTGAAATTAGCTTAAAGGTACTTTTGTACAATTCTCACAACAGTGTATAAGTTTATATGCCTACAACCAGTTAATATTGTAACGAGACATATGAGCCCAAATATTTCAGTAACCCAAAATATTAACACATGTCAATAATTGAGTGAAAGAGACAAACCAAGTGTTTCTTCTAAAAGGCCAAGCATGAAACTACATGACCTACTCATCACCAAGGATAAACTCACAACAATAAGAGTTAATAAAACTAATGGTAACTAACAAGTGAAATAACATTATAAGAAAAAGAAGATGCACCGAACAATGGTTGTACCACAGGAACCAACAACCCAATAGTTTTCGGTCAGTAAGGAACCAATGAAGACAAGGAAGAAACATACTACGAGAAAGACACCTAACAACCATGGCATAAAATATAGATTCCAAGAGCCAGTCAACTATAGAACATCTTACCCGTATATGCAATGACTGAACAACTTACAGATTGAAGAGATGGACAAGAACTGACTAACTGAGATGACCAATATTGTAACGCAACAGAAATGCTAGCACTCAAGTTACATAAAAACAAGGTTCACAGAATAATAAACAAGTCAATATTTAACCCCATGATAGAACAAAGATCTAATAATTATATTTATAATCATAGATAAAGGTAAATAAGGATGCAAGGTAATATTAACAAGAATAACCGAACCTGTAAGTTAGACAATAGTTGATGATATATGTTTAATGAAAAACAAACAAAAAATGAAACAATAATTTACTAATAGCAAATAAGAATTTTGAGTTAAGAGGTATTATTTTGTGACAACAAATGTTATGATAAAGTTTATGTTATGTTATACCAAATATGTGTTGAGTTAATGAAAGATAATGAAACAAGATGTATTATTCAATGACTGTTGTAGAATGAAGTGTGAGGCAGCTAATTAACGTTAATAGATTTGAATTTTCTTATATGTGACCCATAGGTCAAGATAAAATTGTTATTGGATATGGAAAAAATAATTGTTTATGTAAATGTTAATAGTTAAGATTTAATTATATGTATGAATTTATGTAAAAGGGGCTATAGATGTGTACCAGTTATAAACACAGGTAGATCTGTTTACAATAAAAGGCCTAACAGCCAAAACCACTATATAACCACTCATAATATAAAGGTTAGGTACACCAATTAATAATAATTAATGAATACGATTTGAAGAGCTAGAAAAAACATTAAATTAATAATGATATATAATAAAATTTATACAAATTATGATAATACCATAATGCCATTGATATCGATTAATAACATTTAATATCGAAAGTGGATTAAATATAAAAAAAGGAAAAAAACCGGCTTATATCAAAAAACCAGCAGAATATGTGTAGAAAATAATAAACCAACTATCGGTAAAGTTACATTCCGATAGGATAGCAAATTGATAAGGAATAGACAAAAAATATATGAAATAAACACTATATTCAAAACATGTGGAAGGAAGAAGTCGTGTGTTGCTAGGGACGACAGAAGAAGAGGAAGTTGTTAATTTGACAATAATTGCTTTGATGATCTGAATGTGATGAGATTAAAAAACCCAAGAATTATCTATTTAATCGGAATATTTTAAATCATCAGACACGATTATAAAACACAAAATCCTAATGACAATGTTTATGACTATCACCAGTACAGTTTAATCCAAATAACACTACAGTATGAAATCACAATAGAGAATAAATAACTGGATTATACAAGGAAGAACTTGAACTGTCCCATATCCGAAGGGAATTGATGATATATTAAACCAAATAGAAAGAATTAACAGTATCACAATTAATAATATTCACTACACCAGAAGTTATAACCTTTCAAAAACACGGAACAACACTAATTGCTTCAACCAAGAGAAGAACGTATTTGGATCCTGGCGTTGCAGAAGAAGCATCAATCGGGCTGTAAACCAATCCAGAAAGCTGTAATTCCGAAGTGGACAGGAGAAGAATTCCATTCTATTAAATCGAAGAAAGAAAATCGTACGGCATAATTGTCCAGAACAGTAAATTTATCAATCAACCGCCTACACGATTGGCTTCGTTCTAGTCTGGTAAATTATTATTATATTAATCATACTAACTACACAACACTTTAAATTTGTAAATCTTGCATTCTTATCTATGTATTTTTAATCTTCCCCACAGTTACAAGAACCTTCACGCCCTGAATTAAATTAATTACAAATTAAAACACACTATATAACTAAATTTAAATAAAGTATCAGAATAATCAACAATCGATTCATACAATCTATAGCTCAAGCATATGTTAATTAGAACATATATTATTCAATGTTATAGAAGTAAACAAATAAAGAACCTTTATATATTGGCAAAATCTTGTTATTTGGAGTATGGTTTAATGAGCTAGGAATAAAAAAGTAACTGAATAAGTATAGAATAATTGGTTAACATAAACATTGAAATAACCTATAAGTTTCGTTGAGCCGATACTACAGCGCTTATAGCGGAATTATCTGACACCAAAGAGAGAGAGTAAAAATACAAAATTAGACAGAATTCTCTTCAAGGTATAATAGGGTTGAACGGAATTATAAAATAACTCATTAATTATTTAAGTTACAGGTACACAAACACTGATAGTTTTTAGAGAGCTAAGTTAATAATTAATTACTTACATCAATACATCACACAACTCCAAATATCTCCGAGATTTACATAATTAAAATAATTCAAAACACATTGGCATAGGTGTATGTACAAATTGACAAACACAACAGTGGGGTTTTAAGGAGAGGAAACCCATTCCTGTACAATATACAACAGATAATATTATAAATGTATAGGACAAGATATGTTATAAAAGAATGAAAGTAACTATACTGTTAACTGAATAGAAGCTGTGAATAAAAGCATAGTAACATGTTATGCATAGCACCCATGTAACATAAAGAAGTATTAAAATTGTCTCATAATAATAACAAATATTACTCAAATAGTCAAACAATCATGTAAGATAAGAAAAGGCAATAACTAAAGAGTTATTAGTTATCATTAATAAAACCAAACTTGAGAAAATAAGGTTAAAAGAATGTAAATTTGTATCAACCTAACATACACATTGTTGGTACAAATTTCACCTAAATTCACATCTATCAGTAGGAAAAGCCTACCTAAACCAAAATGTTTTGTGCCTTAAACCAAGAAGAACTGATAAGCTTTCTACAGGTACCAATATAAGATACCCAAAATGGATTTTAAATAAGAATTTAAGTAAATAAAGTGAACCAAAACCGACCAAAAGGGGATTCACTAAGTAAAACGTGAACAAAACCACTTTATAATACCAAATAGAAGTAAAAGGTTAAAGTCTATACCACAAGTAAGGTGTAATGCCACTATTGTAATAGTATAAGAATATTATAAGAAAGGACATAATGTATTATAATCGTAATTAAGAACACCTGTCATGTGACACTAGGTGTAAGTAATGTTAGTCAATGATATACACTAAGGGACAGACCAGTGTACAAAAAACACTAAACCAATTATAAAGAGACTACTATGATTAAACTATTGTAACTAAATAATAGTAGAAAGAGATAAAAGAATACCAAATAAGAATGGAAATAAGTGTACACCTCATAGTGCAAAATAGAGGTCAGAGAGAGATAACTATATAAGAATACAGCAGTTCTATAAGGAGAAATTTACCTCCAAACTTATAAATTTTGCACAATCATCTGGCGATATAAAAGCTTCTACAACAATGGACTCTGTAACAAAGAAAGAATTTTAGCTAACAGAGAAAAATAATTATCATTGCCAGTATCAACAAAAGTGCAAATTACTAAATGAAATAATTGCAATTTTATGGGAAATAATGTTATTAAACTAATTATGTACTTTATTAAGAACTTTTGTTTTCCAGCAGCTTCCAAAGCTCTTTATATAAAAAATAATATAAACAAACTTATTTAGAGCTTCTAACAATACTTATCTTAAAATTATCATATGATTATACTTTCCAAAGGAAGCCCCTGATTTGAAAGCATTGACACATAATAATACTAATTAAAAATGATTCCAACTACTATGTTACTAAATTTTCTCATTTAAAATGTAAATGGGACTGTTAATAACTTTATATTGTTGTCATTAACAAGACAAAACAATCATTAATGGCTATTTTATCACAAACTTCAAAATCTCCTATAAAGCTTGCTCAATGAAATAGGACATTCCTGATGCAGAAAATTAACTTTGCCATAACACAAATTAAATAGGCTAACACCCAAACAAAAAAATGCTTTGAAAACAAAACATTAATGAAATATGGTATGAATTAATTGTGCTACATTCAAAGCTGATTTTCTTAATTGATTTAAAGTACCTATACAAGTCTAGTTTGTCAAGTAAAGATAATTTAGGTAAACCTAACACTACATATGAAACAAACATTAAATCAAATATGCTAATGTTACAAAATTCACAAACAGAAAAAAAAATTTTAAATTATCTATAGGCTAAATTGCTTTGATTATATTACCTTCTCCAATTCATATGTTTTCCACATCAATATCATCTGATGTCGATACTACTGATGGTGCAATAATAGTCATTTTTTCCCAGTCAATTCTGGAAAGTTCAGGAGGAACCTGAAAGATCATTACAAAACTCATACATAATTTTTCACTAAGTTAATAATTATAATAATATTAAGCTAATAATTAAGAGAATAATTTATTTTCTTAACCTAGCACAATATTTGTAGGTTAGCACTATGAATTTACAAAAAGTTAATGGATTTTGTGTAAATTTCTAAAAAAAATTAAATTTACAGCATAATCTAGTAGTTATTTTATAGTAATCTATTTTAATTTAAATGAACTCAAGTCACTATTGCTTGGTTACATCCCTGCACTGAAGATTCCTGAAAAAGATTTCTAATATAATCACACAAACTCGAAAAACAAAAACTGTTCAAATGATTAACATTGAATAATATAATCCTGATTATAACGGTATTATAACTAGCAAATACATTACGGATAATTCATCCATACTCCGTATCATTTAAATCTACTATTAAGTATAACACACCCCATAAAATTTAGAATATTAAGATACTAATTTTTTAAAATTTCATGTGATATTAGTTGAGTATCATTTAGGAGGTTAAACAATATAAATACAATTCTACACATTAAGTTACAGATTATAAATACAGATAATAAGAAATTAAATAAAAATAACACTATAGGCCTACATCAATTATCGGGTTTAAGAACCTGCTGCTGTAAGCAGTGATAATTTTAGTTTAGTGAGCTTTAATCAGACTTGCATGCAATAATAAATTTTACATAAGATAAAAGAACGATGCTTTCTTTAGTCACCAGCAAAACCTTTTCTGTCTGCAAGTTAATATTATAAAATTTAAAAACAGCACAATTTTATTAAAAAATTTAATCGAGATTAAAAAGCTTTTCAACTCAAAAATTAAAGAAGTCACAGTTCAAATTCTCTTTTCACTTTTTCTTTTACCTGACAAATGTTAGTCCTTAATTTTTAAAGCAGAGCTGTGTTAAAATAAAATTTTTATGTCAAATAAATTACAATTTAATGGACTCTATGTTATGAAAGTAACTATGTGTACAAAATATTATGACAGTTTGCTTCCGTATTACAGTAGCCATAGGCCTATATTATAAATTTTGTTATATTAGGTGTTAAAATTAACCTTAACTTATTAAGTCATATCTTATTTAATTAATTACGTTTCTCTGAAAATTCCTGAATTTGAAAGTATATTTAGAGTAATATAGTGGGACTGAAGAATAAAATAAAATATGTTAACTAGTTAAATACGAGCAGAGTACAAATTAAATATATTATGGTAAGGCCTACCATCTTGTGTTAGGTAGGACCTCATTTTACGAATAAAATGACTTACAAATTGGATACATTACACAAATATAGGTAGGCCTATTTCATTTTTACAATTGAAAACGTACGCAGTCTAGCTAATATTTCTATAGGCTAATGGGTGTACTCAGTAGGAACTCAAGGCTTAGTACTTGTCTTCAGACATTTTATACTTCATATCAAAGCCATAGATTAAATTACTGGCAAAAAATTTAGGCAGAATTTACGAACAAAATTTAGCATAAATTTCAGGCCTAATCTACCACTCAAACTTACTTGATCAGACACTTGTGTGTGTCCTAAATCTTGTGAAATTCGATCGCATACATTTTCCGGAAACAGTCTTACATCTGTAAGAAAATTAAAATTATGTAATGTTCATACATGAATCACCATAAAAGTAATAAATGGAATTTTTTTAGAGTAGACAAAATAATTGTCAGACTTACAGGAGTATCTATAATAAAAAAAAAATATTTAATTATATTGCAGTCAGTGCCCTCACATGGACTTTTTTTAAAAATCAGTTAATTAATCTTAGTTTTAAGTTAACTAGAGTTTAAGGGGTGATTTTATACACCAAATATAAGGTAACATGAATAAATTAACACTGAACTTACTACGTTCCCAGTCAAATATGAAAGTAAAGTATGAAAATATATGTAGACATGCACTATTGGTGTAAGTTCTGGAGCTAAAGATAATTCAACTGTGATACAGAACTTAGTCTATTATACTTAACACCCAGGCCTATAAACTTTTGATCTTTTTCTAAAAGTAATTAATTTTATTTCAGAGTTAGGTTAGGCTTACAGGCTAATCCGCAGTAAGTTTAGCTAAATCAGTTATATTATCATAGGCCAGACTTAATCTAAATAAAATTATTCTGTGTAAAGGTATCAGTAACTTGATATTTATACAGAATAAGCATTTAATACAGAATACATATTTCATTTAACTGGAGTCAGTTCCCTCACAGGGTCTTTTTCAAAAATGGGTTAATTAATTTTATATTTTTAGTTGATTAGAGTTAAGGGGTGCTTTTATACACTGAATATAAATAACAATTAAAACTATATGTAACTTTTTTTGCTGTACGTCTCCTAGGCCTACTTTCACAGTCATCTGAAAAGTAAAATATGACAATTGATGTAGACATGCAAGTATCTGGAGCTAGAGACAATTTACTGTGATAAAGAACTTAGCCTATTATACTTAACACCCAAGCCTACATAACACAAACAAATTTTGATTTTTTCCTAAAAGTAATTCATTTTATTTCAGAGTTAGGTCAGGCTTACAGGCTATTCCGCTGTAAGTTAATCGGCTAATGCCCTGCTAGTTTGCTAGTTTTGTTAACATAATTAATCTTTCAGCGAAATCAGTTCTATTATCACAGGAACTTTGCTGTTGTTAATAATACATCAGCACAAAACTAACTGGAAGTTTATTCTAGTCCTAGGGTTATAGAATCAAAGTCTTATCTAAACACTGAACTATCATTAACTGATAATTTCATGTTATGACATCCAACTTGCATACAATACAATAAATACTCATGTTCTTGTATACCACAAAGAATCTATGATTTCTATTCAAATATTATTATTCTGATATTTTCATTTTTCTGTTTTACCCTGCACTTTTCAAAGCAGGAATTACAATATTAAAGTTTTACAACAATGCATCTAATAAAATTATTCTGTGTAAAGGTTTAGTAACCTGATATTTATATCACTATTGTATTAACAACTCGGAACACTAAGTGTGTTTGATATTTATGTAGCATAAGGTGACGCGTATATGACAGGTTTTATTAATGCAGTAAAGGAACAAATCTAATTTAAATAGTCTTTGTATTATTTTGGAATTCAATTTTTTAAAGCAAATGATAATACCTTATGCACCTTTGTAAAGGTTTTTACTTATTGGGGATAAGTGAACTGAATTAAAACATCAAATAAATGATTTTTGTTTCACAATCAAAACAATACGCCTACTGTATTAAATTTATTATGGCAATTCTATTTACCCTAAAACACTACAATACAAAACTCCAGAATTTTTGTTTTTGTATAAATTGGCCCGCTAATAATGAAAAAATAAAATTGTATTAATTAAATTAGAATGCTAACTTGCTCAATTATTAAATTTTGGGCAGAACACAGTGCTATTAGGTATAGTTGGTTCTATAACAGATACGTGTTCGACAAAGTAATCTAGACATGAAACATAACCTAACGTATTTCTTTTATGCATTTTATGAAAAATGCTGAATTTGAAAGTATATTTAGAGTAATATAGCTGGACTGAAGAATTAAATAAAATTTGTAACTAGTTAAATACGAGCAGAGTTCAAATTAAATATATTATAGTAAGGCGTACCATCTTGTGTTAGGTAGGACCACATTTTACGAATAAAATGATTTACAAATTGGATACATTACACATATATAGGTAGGCTAGAGTAGACAAAATAATTGTCAGACTTACAGGAGTATCTATAATAAAGAAACTTTATTTAATTAAATTGCTTCAGTGCCTTACAGGGACTTTTTTTAAAAATTAGTTAATTACCCCTTGGGTAATTATGAAGATTCTCATCAATGCTGATATTGCGCTGATATATTTTTATTATATTCTTCTATGTTATATAAACACGAGAAAAATAATTTTAAACGGCGGTCGAACCTATTTACGGAGACAAAAAATTAAATTTTTACTCCCATAAGAACGCATGGCGTTAGCCTAGGTATATTGTATTAATTAAATTAGAATGCTAATTTGCTCCATTATTAAATTTTGGACAGAACACAGTGATATTATGTATAGTTGGGTCTATAACAACCGGTAGGCCTAGTGTACAACCCAAAGTAATCGAGACATTCATACATAACCTAACAGCTAATTTCCTACAAACAACGGACAACATACACTAAATAAATGATCATCTTACCTTTCATTATTATTCCTAGCGCCTCCAACATATTTTTACTTCGACTTGCAATCACAAACACTTCATACGAATTACAAAATTCTGTCCCACACACGTTAGCAAACTCAACGTATTACCGCACAACGAGACGACTAAACAGAATAAATTATGGCAGGTCGCAATATTTCGTTATACCAACTAAACAGAATAAAAACACACTTTCCTCTGTAGTGTCTGTCTTTTTTACACATGTTACAAATTTTATAGAATAATTATTACGAATGCCAATATGGCCGACTAACTACCCATATTTCATTATATACATTTGTATATATCGAACAGGTTGTCTGGCTTCAGCGTACAGCAAAAATACGATGTATAAAAATTTGTATAAGTTTTTCGTACGCTGACACACCATAACTTGGGCAAAATAACTTCTTCACCTAAAGATGTACTTATACAAGTTCCTCAAATTTGTTTTAGATACCCTGGGTAAAAATTGGCGTGTGATGAAGAAATTATGCGGCGCTAAGTCTATATATATATATATATATATATTATGTAACATGGCATAAGATAGCACCAAAAAGCACTAATAATTGATAGAAGAAAATGCTGAAAGTAGAAAGAAAAATAAAAACTTATAACCTGAAGATTGATAGCCCAACACTACTAAATAAAAAATTGACTAACACTGACTACGACTTAACCCAATAGATTGGATAAGGTGAAGGAACAAGAAAACCATGATACAACACAAAATATGACTGCCATCAATATAGCCCAAAATGTAGCTAAAATACAATGTAAAATAAATGTACTAAATAAGATAGGGCATAATTGAAATGTAAACTATATAAACCATAAAAATAAAATAGATATATTATGTGAGTTAAAAGAAAAGAAAAGAAAAATAAATGTATAAATCTAAGATAGGAAGATAGGAATAAAAATACCCTATTAAGTAATCAGTTAGCCAAAAGCAAGTAGAATATAATCAAGCTTAGCAAATGTAATAATTAATACAAAAGTGACAAATGATAAATGATAATAAAGCAAATGTGAATGACCAATAACAACCCAGTCATGATATACTAAATAAATAAACAATGTGTGAAATGTAAGGTGAAGTATAGAACCACATAAGTAGAAACTAATGACCACAAACTATGTAAATAACATAGAATAAAAAGTGATAGTGATATTAGATAAATAAACCCATGTGAAAGGAAAAGTGCAGTGTAAGTGTCTACATTGTAAAATACAATAAACAGCAAACTATATTAATATAGCAAACCCATCTTTACTAGCTAGTAAGTATCGAAAACTGATTGTATTATTAATTTAAGTGATAGAAAATAAGAAATACCTAGAAATAAGATAAAAGGTAATATATTAGAGTTGAAGCTGGGAGAAGGAGACAGTATATCTTAGTGAAGGAGTTTGTAAGGGAGTTATATTGCTTAGAGTAGTGTTAAAAATTATTATTATAAGAGTTTTGTTGTTAAATGGACCATAGTATTAGTAAGCTTAAAAGACAAGTGATGTAGAAGTAAGAAAACAATAATAATTAGAAGCTTAGTTTCAGGCATGGACCTGGAAAGAAAAAAAATATATTAATTATATAAAATGTGTGATGTTAAAAGCACCAATGTTTTTATTAAGTTAATTTGTTTCTTTAGAAAATGTTCAATCAACAAATAAATAGAGTTAATGAAAATAAAAGATTGTAAAGAATGTTGAATAGAAGTATTGGGAAACCTAGGCATTAGGCCTAGCATAAATGAAGGAATTTTGTAAGTTTCAAAACAAAACAATAACAAAAGGTCAATTAAAGTACATAATATGTTTAGGTAATTAAGTAAGAATATCAGGTACAAAAATGTATAAATAATGTTTAGTTTAAAGATAATTACATAAAGAAATATCAATAAGAAAATAAGAAATTTACCAAATATTAATGAACCAAAAGTAGTTATGAGTGATATCAAAATAATCTTTAGCAAAAAAGCAAAACAATGGTGTTAGTGTAATTAATATTACGGCTAGCATAAGAAAGTAATTATAATTTAAAGGATTTTTATAAATTTGAACAGAAATAAAACGTTAGAATATAACAATGTTATAAGGTATTAGCCAATGAGAACTGGAATATCTTGAAGAGTTGCCATGACAACAAAAGCTTGTTACATGTTTGACCGTTGAAATTTAAGGATTCCATTATTGACCAGCATAGAGGGTGGACGTATGTAGCCCATGAGTACAAATAAATCATCATAAAATCATTAAGTTTTACTAAATTGGGATGAAGAAGTTACAAGAAGCAAACATAAATTAACTATTGATGAGATGTCAAATAATTAAAACAATTATATAAAAAATATTATATCAAAAACGTGAAAGAAGCAAACCAAATTAATAGACGACCAAATACTGGAGGAAGAACAGAAGATACCCAACTCAACCTGAGGATACATAGGAATCTACAAGTCTGATGGAAGCTGAACCTTGAAATTTGATTATTTGAACCTGGATCTCAAACAAACCTACAAGAAGGGACCATTAGACGTATTCCAGAAGAAGAGGATCGCCTAAGAGAAGCTGCATTAAGGAAGTGATGAGTATAATTTAAATACTTCACCAAAATTAAAACTTTCAATAACCAACAGTAAATGAACAATTTTATTTTCACTTCACCAGTCAATTAACTTTTCGAACTGAACTTTATTAAATAATCACCTTTGATAAACCAAAACTATCACTGGATTATGATTTTATATTAAACTGTTTTAAAAACTTAACTTGCTAACAAAAAATTAACCTAGCGAGCACTAATTCTCATTTGCAATAACTTACTTTTCATATTTAAAGATATCACAGATTATGTATTAGTTGTAAAGTATATTATAAAATTATGTGCATTTATTAGTCTGTAAACCAACATTCTATAGTCCAAAGAACTTTTCTCTGAGATATTTGAATAATTAACCAACGAAGCAACATACGCCATTACTAAGCGTCTCTACAAACACACCAAACTGAGCGGACCGCCAACTGTACAACCTGTAAACCTGCCGGCGCAAAAATAAATGGTATGTTTTATTTCCGAATTGTAATTGACCTAATTATATAAAAAAGTTAAATAAATCATCGTACCTATCAACCACTGTATGTTTGATTCATTTAAAGAGTAAAATAAGAGTTTGGGATAAACAAACAATAAAAACGCATTAGTTGACGAATTCGACCTTGCCAAACAGTGTGAACCAATCAGACGGCGAGGCGGAGAATTTAAACGGAACGGCGAGAATACGGTCGACTTCGTAAGTATTTAGAAAAAGTATTAAACGACTCGTTACTATTTAACAAATGACAAAGTAAGTACTTATATAAAATAACCCTACACACCGTTCTTTTACAAAGTGACGTTTCCAACGTGTGGCATTATAACTCGTCATTTTCGATCCATTACAATATATATATATTACTTTAATATTTATAACTAAATTTACCTCAAGATATACTTTTTTCCCTATTAGGAACATGTTTCGAGAGTTCCTTTTCTCTCATCTTCAGCCTTCGCCATCTTGTTTCTGGTGAAGTATTTGTGTGTTGGTTTCTGGATGTTATTAAGGTAGTTTGTTGGTCTTTGGTCTTTTAAAGTTGCATTATTGTGTGTGGTTGTGGTATCTGTTTTTGTATTTTGTGTATTTTCGATGTTGAGTGCTTTGAATATTGTGTCATGTTTTGTATTGATTTGTATTTGTTCTGGTATTAGTTTGTTTTGTGTTTTATGTTTGTAAATCTGTAAATTTTCCCAAATGTTCATTATGGTGCCTTTGTGTGGTATATGTTTTATTAGTGTTACATTGGTTATGTCTGGGAATTCATGTCCTGTGTTTATTGCATGTGTGGCTAAATTGGATTTATATATATTTGGTTTTTTGTATGCATTTAGGTGTTCAAAATAACGTTTTTTCAGCTGTTTTTTTGTTTGTCCTATATAACATTTATTGCAATCTTGGCATTCAATTTTGTATATACCGTTGGTTGTTGTATTATCTTTGTTGTGTGAGCTATTTAGATTTTGTAATTTATTTTTATTAGTTTTGTATGCTATTTTTATATCTGTGTTTTTAAATAGTTTTGTTAGTTTTGTCATTTTATTATTTATATATGTGAATGTGGCCCATTTTTTGTTGTTGTTATTATTTATGTGTTGTTCAGTTTGATTAATTCTTAATTGTTCAGTTTTTATTTTGTATTTGATTTTATTTTCTATTTTGATCATAGTATTTTTATTGTATCCATTTGCATAACCAATTTAGTATATTATATTTCTTTCTTTGTCAGTTTCTTGTTTGTTTAGGGGTATTTTGTACATTCTGTTAAATAACGAATAAAATGCTGCCATTTTATGTTGTGGTGGGTGGTCAGAATGGTTAGGTATAATGATGTTAGTGGAAGTTGGTTTTCTATATATTGCATATTGTATGTGTTTGTTGTATCTTGTGATGGTTATGTCTAAATAGTTGATTTTGTTATGTTTTTCTTTTTCTTCTGTGAATTGTATTTTGGATGTATGTTATTGATTTGTTTCAGTATGTTCTCTGCATTTGTGTTTTTGTTATTTGAACATATAGTCCATCATCTACATATCTTATCCATATGCCATCTGGGTCATGTGTTTTTATGATATTTTGTATTTTGGTGTCTATGTGTTGTAGGAATATTTCTGCTATTATGCTTGATAATGGTGATCCCATTGCTAAACCTTCTTTCTGTTGATAAATTTTGCTATTACATTCAAAGTAATTTTGTTTTAGTATTAGTTGGAGACTGTTTTTTATTTCGGTTATATATTGTTTGTTTTCATTTTGTTCTATAAGTTTGTTTATTATTATGTCAATTGTTTCTTCTACTGGGATATTAGTGTACATGTTTGTTATGTCATATGATGTGAAAAATGTATTTTCATTTATATTTATTATTTTTAGTTTGTCTATTAATTCGTATGTATTTTTTATGTTATGATGGTTATTTGTTAGATGGTTACTTTTTAGTTTTTGTGCTATTATTTTTGCTATTTTGTATGTAGGAGCTTTTTTGAAATTGATTAATGGACGTATTGGGTTGTTTAATTTGTGTATTTTTATTAGGCTGTTCATTTTAGGTGGTTCTGGATTATTGTTTATATATATGTCTATGTTTTTATTGTTGAAAATGTTTTTATTTGTTTTTATTAGTTTTATTGTTTGTTTAAGATAGTTTTCTGTTGGGTTTTTGTCTAGTTGTACGCATTTATTATTGTTGATGAAGTCTTCGGTTTTTTTTATGTAGTCTGTTTTATCAATGATTACTGTTGCTTGACTTTTGTCTGCTTTAGTTATTATTAAATTATTGTTCTTTACTTTATTTTTAATTTCTTTTATTGTTTTATTGTTTTTATTTTGTTTATCTTTGTTTTTCATTTCGCTAGTGATTATTTTTTTAATTATATGTGTTGCTTCTGTTCTTTTTTCTTCTTGTATATTGTCTTATTAGGTTAATGGCAAATTCTGTTTCTACTATTAAATTTTCTAGATTTTTGTTTGCATTTTGGGTTATGTTAGTTTTTGACATATTGTTTAAATATTCTGTTTCTTTTTTGTTAAATTCTGTATTGCTAAGGTTAATGGTTTGAGGGTAAAA
Source organism: Magicicada septendecula (assembly GCA_034769895.1). NCBI lineage: Eukaryota > Metazoa > Arthropoda > Insecta > Hemiptera > Cicadidae > Magicicada > Magicicada septendecula. The sequence continues at coordinate 219,766,375 of CM068372.1, forward strand.
TGTGTGTTTATTTTTGTTTTTTTGTTCTTGATTTTTGTTTTGTTGTTTTAATGTGTTAAGTTTTTTGTTGATTGTATAAGTCTTTTTGTTTTTTCAAATCTTATTTTATTTTCTATGTTATTGTATTTATTATTCCAAGTGATTGGATGTAATAAACTTGTTAGCTCTAAGTGTAGTTTGTATATGTCTAGTGTTATGCTATTTTTCTTACTGTATAATTGATTAATTTCGTTTTGTATCCATAGCCTTTGTGCTTGTTTTATAGTTTTTTGTGCAGTCATATTTTTGTTGTTTGTGTTTATGTTGATGTATTTAGGTGTTAATTTATGTTTTTGGCATTGTCTATTGAAGTATATGTTCATGTTTGTGTTCATTAGTTGTTTTTTTCGTGTTTGAAAATTGTTTAACAATTTGGTAATGTGGTTATATGGAATTGTGGTTATGGAGGAGGGAAAAAAGTATATCTTGAGGTAAATTTAGTTATAAATATTAAAGTATTATATACATCAAGAAACGGACTGTAGCAGAAAGTGATTGAAATATATATATATATATATATATATATTTATATATATTTATTTACATTCCAGCATTGAAGTTGCGTCCATACATTGACAAGTTACATTCAGTGTGAAGCCCATGTGCATATGAGTTCCGTATATGGACTCCAGATTACAAACCTTAATAAAATCGTGGCTGACTGGCTGTTAGTGACAATAACTTCGTTCTGAAGACTCCATTTTATTTATTAATATGTAGGGATTGCCAACCCAAGAGAAAAAAAAGATTTGACTCTTATTACAGATTTGTTTAGCAATTTTATCAAATTTTGACGGACGTCAAGTATGGGAAATTAAATGACTATATACGTCATTAGTTCGAGGTTTGGCCACCACGTAGCGCTTGTCCGTTTCTAGCCCTCCTCCCGCTTCCCCTCTGAAGCGTATACTTACCTTTCAAACCACAGCTAATCTGAAATCCTTGTTTTGGCAACACTGGCTAAAGATAGTAGAACTTATCTTGTTTCAGTTCGTATACCTTCTCATTGACTCAGTTTTCCGCTACTGTGTGTGTGTGTTCGTGCGGGCATGTTTTATCAACTTGTTGATAAGACATGTACATTCCGAGCAAGTGTTCCAACCTCGTATTTAACAGAGCTGTGACAGTTTTTGTGAGAGTATTTAACAGTCCCTCTTGTCGGGCGCGGATCCAGGAATTATTTTTGGGGGGGAGCGAACTAGAGCTAGTGGTCAATTTGGGGGAGGGGAGGCGTAAAAAAAGGAAGAGTGACTTCTGCAGATTACAATAGTAATTAAAATAATAATAATAAAAAGATATTATTTTAATAGTAAAATATATTTGCGTTACAAAAATGTTGATATTAACAATATACTATAATTACAATGTAAACTGGAAACAATGGTTTCTTAAATCGGCATACATATCAATTACATTTACTATGTCTATACTTTCATTGTAATGAACATGCACTAAAGCAAGCCCATTGAGCCTTTCTTGGCCCATAGAAGATCGTAGCCACGATTTCAACAATCTTAAGCACGGAAAGACACTTTCTGCTGTTGCTATAGGCGGAATTTCACCTACGGGATTGGGGAGGCAAAAATCGACGACGGCAACCTTTTTTTTTTTCAAGCGAATCGAGGTGAAGGCGTTCTACCTTTATTGAGGAAATGACTAGAAAGGCAGGAATTATCAATGGCGGTGTTCCGGTGGAGGCATTGGCATTACCCCAGAAAGACACGCTGGAGACAATTCTAATCTGTAACGGGAGAAAGATAGGCTAGCGAATTCTAACCTCCGAACGAGTGAAAAGCGGGCTAGCGAGAATTTTAACCTCCCAATGGGGGAAAAGGGGGAAGGTGAGCGAGAATTCTAACCTCAGAACGGGCGGAAAGACGAGTTAGCGAGAATGCTAACCTCCGAACAGACAGAAAGATAGGCTCCTAGCCCGCCTTTCTACTCGTCTATCTGCCCACCCGGAGGTTATATTTTTTTGCTAGCCCTTCAAAAGACACATACACAAAAACACACATGCACAAATGTGTGTAAACACATGCACACACACAAATATGAAAAAATTAAATAATCTGGAGGGAGCCTCGGTTATTCTGCTGCCTAAGGGACCGCAAGATGGTTAATCCGGCATTGGATGTGATAATTCCTGGGGAAGTTCTTTAGTTTACCAAGTGGCTAACTTTACATTACATATAGCATAGCTTGAATAAGTTAAACTACGCAAGAAAACTAGATTTGAAAAGCCTTCCAATGCCTTGTCAAATACTGTACAAAGCTACTGTTCACTGATTTGTAATTTATTTGATAGTATTGGGGGGGGGGCAAATGCCTCCTCTTGCCACCCCCGAATGCCGCCCATGGCTATCGATACTGGTAACATTACCAAAAGCTTAATAGAAAAATGTATACAAGGGTACATCTGTTTATTACATTTTGATATATCTAATGGACTGTGTGGACCAACGTTTTCTTCTCTATCCATATGCAACTTCCAGAACTCCAATTCAGCTTTTAGTTTTCTTTTAAACACATCTACAGTTTCGTTGAAGAATGACTAATACTTTGTTACCAAGTTATGTATAATTTCATCGAAATTATCTGGTTTGGTCGTTGAGAAGAAAATATGTGTATTATAGAAATGTAATGTTTCTTTAGGAAAACGATCTTTTAAATCCAGAATCAAATTATCGAATGCCTGTAGGCCTATATACATATATAAGTTATATATATCGTCTGCTTATAGTACCGGTATGTAACTATATTGTTTGTAGGATGATTTTCTCGAACAGTTGTCTGGAAGCTTTTCTGGGGATCCTTATTTCCACATCCAATTCTTCAGCAATACCACATATACTTCCTCATATATAGTTTTAAAAACAGCTTCGCAGTTGTTACGGCGTCTTTGTAAAATTTTACAGTATCGCTTAAGTAATCCTGAGCAACTTTTGAGTCGACTTGAGTTCCTTGAAAAATTGCCTCAATTGCAATGTGCAAGTAAGTAAATCCGAGAGACATACAATTGCAACAAGTGTTTGGCCATCACATTATACTATTCTTAACCCTCGAGCTTTAACAGCTGTTGCAAAATCTTTCCATTCAGTTATTGAGTCTAAAACTGATATAATTTTTAGAAGAGCGGATCGAAACTGGAGTACTCCATCATGCATTCCTATCCAGCGGGTCTCGCGAAGCCCTGAAAAGTTATGGCCTAATGTTCGTTTTAGAACATCTCTCTTGGACGAACCTTTTAAAAAATATATTGTCTCTTGCATTGCCGAAACAGCATTTTTAATAGCCTGTACTTGGGATGTTCGAAAAATACTTAAATTGAGGCAATGGCTGTAACAAGGGAGGGGAAAAACAGCATTAGGGGCTTCTTCCATAACTGTTTTAACGGCTCTGTGTACTTCAGATACTATAGTACTACAACCGTCAGTTGTTATGGCAACGCAGTTGCTTAGATTTAAATTACATTTTTTTAGAGCATTTATAACAATGTTTCTAATAACTACTCCAGTCAACTTCGGTTCACCATTATTTTCATTATCCTCATTCATTTTGGTGCCAGAATCAATAAATTGAATGAACGATACGTAAATTTTTATCGTCAGTATACCTAATGATTAGTGATAATTGCGATTTGTTTGAAAGATCTGTCATTTCACCAAACATTACACTAAAAATTTGAGCAACTTGGATTCTCTTAGATAAAATGTCTCATCCACAGCAATCAGTCAAGTCATTTTGAGTTGTCTTGCTTATACATGTTGCACGAGATGTTGACTCTTCGAGATATTTTTTCAAACCTAATTGCCGCTATCAATCCGAAACTTCAATAAAGCTCGGAAATTGCCAGTATTTATGACCGAATCAGATTCACCAGTTGTCAGTTTGCCATCGCCTCGGTCCTCAAAATTGAATGTTCTGGCGACCCAGGAAAATAATGCTTTTTATTTATAGGCACTAATTGAGAACGATTTTCTTTCACGATTTTTTGACGTCCAGTATGTAATTTATTAGTAGCGGATAGCTCAGGATTTTTGAAAATATTTAAGAAATAATTTCCTTTTATCATAGCTTCCTGGTGATATTTGTTTTGTGCATGCTTTTCAAAGTCTCCACCTTTGTCCAATACTGTAGCAAAGTTGGTTATTGGTTCTGGAACTAATTTCTGGAATCTAGTACTTCCATGGCGTCTACCCTCAGCAGAACTGACAAAAAATGGACAGTATTTACAAAAGAATCCCTTTTTTCGTGCGAGAAAGGGAATTTCATAAGAATTTAATTGGTTGAAATATACATATCGTTTATCATACGTTCCAGTTTTGTCACTAGAGTGAGTAAGTTAAAGAATAAACGTCTTTGTCCAAAAAATAAATGTCTCTGTATTTGATTTGAAGAAAATTAAATACCTTGTCTTAAAAAAAAAAAAAAAAAAAACAGACTATTAAGACATTTTACATCCAGATGTGATAATGAAGATTTGATGATGTTATGATTGTTTTTTCTAACATATACTCAGTATCGCAGTCTAAATTTAACAAATGTAAATGTGAACTGTATGACTGAAGCTGAGACCATTGGATAGCAAAGCGCATACGCATATGTTATAATTTCGACATGCAATCGCGCAAATTCAAACCGAACTACCTGAACGGTACGAGGATATAATAATAAAAAAAATTATGATATTGATTTGCAATAATCTATGTCATTATAAATTACTGTGTTGTACATAAAAATTGAATTTCAAATTACTTTATGCTAGTTATGCTATCACTATAATTTACTCCTTAAATATAGTACAATAGTGAACAGAAATTCTGTCTTTTTCGGCTGTACCGGAGCTTTTTGAAAATAATGAAAAGTCGTCAAAATCCATTTTATCATATAAAGAAATAATTTTTGAACGTATATTTTAATTTTCAACATGCCCTACAAGACTTATTAAAAAATTACAACTTATTACTTTTTTGTGATTTTTTTACTCAGAAAAGTATAAAAATGTCTTTGATTATAATATTAAAATTGAGGCATTTGGTGGGGGGGGCTTCACTCCCCCCTGGATCCGCGCCTGCTTGTTTAGTAAGTTTTTTAAGATCCTTGTCTTTTGTCAAGCTTTGTTGTAAAAGAAAAGTCATTTTTATCGTATTATTCTATATTTTTGTAATAAATACTAAACAACAGTATTAACTAATTAATTAATCAATTATTTTAATTATGTACTATATTATTATAACTATTGTGTTAGCTACTTTATTTTTTAGTTATTTGATAATTTTTAAGACCACAAGGTCTAAAAAATTATTTAAACCGCGAACATGAGTATAAGCTGACACCACTTTCAATATATCGTTATTTTTTTTCTGATGATGTAACTAACGGTAGCGTATTTATTCCCGTAATTTTATCTCGTGCATCCCTGTTTTATAAATGCAGTTTCCATTCTCGAATTTGACCAGTGTCACGTAGGTAATTGTATAAAACAGCAATTCCTGAAATGTCAGTCAGTTATCACACAACGCAACATAGCAGCGTGTTTTCTTTTGGGCTATCTCGTCAAGGTCATTAAGACAACTGTATGATTTACATTGTGAGAAGGATAGATCTCGCACTCTTAGTGTAGGGTATATAAGATATAGTTTATTACCAATACTTAATATTTTTTTACTCTTTGTAAGCTATGCTGGTGGAAAATCCTTTTCTTAATATTCTTCTATCATATGTTGACATGAAAAACAGTTTCAACTTTGGTCGTACTATTACGACAACGTTTAGTAATAGGTAATTAAAACTACGTAACAATGAAGAATGTTCTTGAACTCAGTTTTATTTAGCCCTGCAAAATTTAATTTTGCACGGACCTTGAGTACCCGAGAACGTTTTGCATGCAACTTACTAAACAGAGGACGTCATCAGTGTTTACTATCATCTAGTATGAGGAATCGGTGTATACAATAATAATAATCATCATGAGAGTTACTGTGTGAGTCAGTATTCAAATCATGCTTAGAACTTACCTATTAGGCATAAACATGTAGCAGTCAAACATTGTTTAATAACTTTTTTATTTTACATTTCCAACACGTATTTTTGATACAAAATTGCCATTAGTAAATTACAAGCGAAATATTTTTTAGCATAAAAGAATTCGAAGGTGATACAATAACTCCGAGTGTTATTAGGGTGTTTCGATGATTACTAAACGTGATTACGCGACTTCTGTTGACTCCTGCTGGTACCTTCTGATGTAATTTATTTTAACCATCTTGTTTTTTTTTCCTAATAGAAAATTAAAATTGATGTTGGATAACAGTAGGCCTATATAGAGAGTCACTACTTGTATTCTAGTTTTCATAAAAAACTTGAAAAAAATCAAGCTTTTCTGCGTTTCTGTGTATACTATAGGCCCAAAAGTGGCGAGGAAACAAGAAATTCATTAAACAGCTTATTTTTTCATAAAAAAATTGTACATGCAAATATTACGTAGTTAAATATGTGAAAACCATTTTTTAGGATTTCTATCTACAGGCCTTAACTAGATTTGAAGTGAAACATCTGTTCAAAAACTTGCTAAATCTGGAAATTTGTAGATCGGCTTTGCAAGAAAGGGTGCTCTGTATTTAATGCTTTCATTACAGAAAGGAGAAAGGTTAGATTGTTTTGGGAATTAATTTTTAAAAATTACAGATTTTCTTTGTAAAAAAGACTGCAAAACGATACCTAAATTAAAAATTATAATCGGAGTTTTTGTTTCTACTCCTAATTTATAAACATTGTAACGGTACAGAATTGTGTGATCCCATAGTTTTAATTTAAATCAGTTTCAATCTTCAATTGTCAGCTTCCACCTGTGAAGTGCCCCAGTTTAACAAGCAACACAATGTTAGCATAAACAACCGTCTAGACGTATTACGTAACCGCCCCAGCAGCAGTCCTTGTGAATTACAGTATGCAGGTTGTCACCACAGAAGCAATAACAGACAGTAAAGTGTAGCATACAGCTTGCTAAATAAAACGGTGGCCTCGGGTGCAAGATAGGCCGTAATTTATATTCGGCCTATCCATTAAAGTATCTCATAGAAGTTATAAAAGTGTATAAACAGTGTAGCGTGCGGTCAAATAATTAAAAACATATAAGAGCTCGAGTCACATACGTCGGGCGACTTTTGTTGTGAAGCTATCTGACAAAAAGTTCATAAAAGTGTAACAATTGTTAACAAAATCGTAAACTATGGTGAATTAAATATAACGGAGTACGTTGTGGTAGCGTGAAAGTTTGTGAACTGGGGAAATAATATTTGTGACCAGAAACAGCCAACAACACGAGGTGGTGATGGAACTGATTAACGCCATGGATTGTTAAGTACTCTACATAACCCTATCAGAACTATTCTATAAATACAGAAATTAAAAATAAACAGTTTAATTCACGGGGTTTTTTAAAAGAAAATAAAAAAAAAATAAAAATAAAAGTATGAGTAGAGCGTTGCAAAGTGCTGGTTAAGTTATTTTATATTGCGTTATTGCTAAGTCATTTTCATACGAGTTTAGATCAACTGATAAAGTATTGATGCCTTATTGTTTTTTTTGTATTGAAATTATGATGTAGAGATAAATTGAAAGCAAACACTGCATTAAAGAAAGCTAGTTGTTTTAGAATACAAAAAGTGGTGTTAGCGCAATTATTTTGAAACTTCAACCCAAATAACCTTGTCTGCAGCTGATTTTTCGTCTGTACGAATCTGGAAGAGAACCCGAAGGTAAGATAAAAATATTATAAATATCAATTAAAATAAATTGAGTAGTTTAATTGGCGCCCAAACAGGGACTCGAAGAGTATTTTATTATTTGCACTAAGTTATATAGTTTCATTGGCCCCCGATACAGGGACGGCGAGTGTAATTTGTTATTACATTCGCCAGACCTAAATAAGCTGCAGAACGGGTTATTTGGAAGTGAGGGTGTGGTTAGAAAGTTTTTAGATCGTAGAGAGTAAATTTACTAAAGTAAAATTGATAATCATTTAATTAAACAATTTCATAATGGAGAACACAGAGAATAAAACAAATACAGCTAATGTAACTGTTATGAATGAGTCGGGAAATCAATCAATGACCGAATCAGCGGTAATGGAAGATGTTAGAGTTCATTCAACTCCTGTCCCGACTAGGGATAGTGATAAAACTGACAACGAAACGAGAAATTGGTTTCATGAGACAATGGGGGAGATAAAACAAATGCTTAATGATAATAATAAGAGATTTGATGCCAATGACGATTTTTTGCGTAAAAGTGTGAGTGAATTAAGGGACGATATAAATAGTCGTTTTGACATGAATGATACCAAATTCAATGAACAAAATACAAAATTTGATACATTAAGTAGCAACATAAATAGTCGTTTTGACATGAATGATGCTAAGTTTGAACAATACAAAGAACAGAATATGAAATTTGAAAATAGGATAAATGTAAATCTTGACGCATTAACTAATTCATTGTGTAGTATTGAAAGCAAAATTAACGAAATATGTAGTGAAACAAAAAGAGAAACAGATGAGTTAAGAGTGTGTGTGTGTGTGTGTGTGTGTGTGTGTGTGTGGTAGACAATAAAACAGACATAAATAAAGCGGGTAATAAATTTGAAAATGGGGTATCAAAAAGTGATACAGTAGACAATAGTAGTGAAAATGAGAGTAGAATGAGAGTTGAGGTTGATCAGGGATTGCTAGTTAGTGCTTATGATTTAGAAAGGGAGTATAGTGACAGTTCAAATGTAGAGTATGAACAGGGGGCAAATTTTTATGTGGTCAAATGTGAAGCAGAGACTTCACAAGTGTTGATGGAGGACAAGAGTTCCTCAATAGTTTTTGTAGAAGACAAAAGGCCTTCAGAATGTCAAATAAGTTGTTTGTGTTTATCTGGTAGAGCCAGATGGTGTTCCAATAATAAAGTGGTATTACCCTCTGTGTGGAATGAGAATGTCAAATGTTGTGAGAAGTATTGTGGTGAAAGTGATCATGAGAGAGAGAAAGAGTTAGAGTGTTTCAAGTTAAACAGAAGTTATAAAGAGTTGATAGAGAATTTGAATATTAATATTATGGTAAATAATGTAGATTTACCTTGTATTGTAGTAAACAAAGCGTATATTGATGATAAACATTTACCTGTGGGGAGAGTTAATGTACTTGTAGTAGCAGAATATTGTGATAATGATGTAATTGTAATAACAAACACTGACGGAGACTTTATAAAAAATACTAATGTCGACTTGATTTATGATAAGATAATTATGGGGGGTACCCCTATGTATTATTATTTTGGTACAATGGAAAAAATAAGTTCTTATGGTGATAAAACAAAAAATAGCCATATGTTGCGTATCAATAAAATTGAAAAATGTTACGTGCAGAAAAGACTAATTTTTGACGATGGAGGTTGAGTATAAACTCAACGAATGGACATTTTAAATACTTTAGTATATGGTAATGACCTTGCTGATTTAGTAAAATGAAGTGTGGTAAAATTGAACAATTAATGATGAAGATTTGTAAATACATTATAGTGAAATTAATTGTGTGTGTACTGTAAAATGTTTTATATAAACCATGTGCGTATGTAGTAGAAATTGATTTTAATAATAATATTATTTTATTAACAGGAGGTATTAATGAATTTAATTTTGTATTATGTGTTTATATTAAAAGTGTTTTAAATATGGTAACTAAAACCAAATTGTTTTTAGTAGAAGTTATTAAAGTAATTTAAAAAGGTGAATTAAAATTATATCTGATCTGAATTGTAAAAAATAGTAATTGATAAATATGTTAAAACGAAAAGATTTATAGAAATTAAAAGTTGAAGTAAGTATATGTGTCAGTATATGATGTAATCATGAATGTTGAGACTGAGAGTGTTTATAACAACAGTCTGGCATACAACTGTTTATGTAAACAGGCATAGTGCATGTTTTGACTAATGTTTACAGCCAGGTGTTGAAGTTGACAACTGTTGTATTCTGCTGAATCATCGCCAGCAGTGAAACCTTATTATAAAACACAAGAAATGAAAGATGTGTTGACATGAAGGTAATTTTTATAAATAAAAGAAAATAACGTAGTGCTTTGATTGTGATGCAGTTAATATAATGAGGTAATTACTGCAACTTAGAGTTTGAGGAATTAAAGTAAATTAATTTGGTAATTAAATCAATTGAAAAGGTGAATTTTAATAAGAAATTTAAATTTATTCTGATTCAAATTTTAAACGTAATGGTAAATATTATAAATAACTGGTGAAAATAATGATTACAAATTTTAGTCTATATAAATGTAGTAGTTAAAGACATAACTTGTATTTTAGTTATAATTATTGTGAGTTAATGCAGTTTTATATAATTGGTGAGTTATTTTGGCTGGGCAATATTGTATGGGGAACCTTATTTAATTTGTCTGGAATGCATATGTACTACTGTAAACTTATATTGTTTTGTTAACACTGTATCTTCTAGGGTTAAGCTATATTGTTAAACCATGTAACTTGTTGAGGAAGAACCGATGGACAATTTAGAAGCTATATTACAATGTATTCGAATGCATATTATGTTTTATAATAAACAATGAACCAGTACTTTGTTAATGAACCAGTATGACAAAGAGGAACCAATCGGTGGTGGATATGGAATAATGGAAAGCCATTTATTGATATTTTGAATTGAATGTTTTAGAGTCGGGTGATACTGTGGCGGGTATCTGTCCGAGCTTATGGTGTTGGGATCTCGTACAGAGAAGTCCAGTAAGATCGGATGGGTGCTGCCGCAGCCACCGGACTAGGGGGTAAGTACCCATGATTTTAGTAGAGTGTTCAGGGGGGTTGTGGCGCCATATCCTCACTGATCCTCTTAGGTTTTAGGCAATGAGAGTTTGTAGGCTTCGGCCTTCAACCTCTCATTGGGGGGGTATTGTAACGGTACAGAATTGTGTGATCCCATAGTTTTAATTTAAATCAGTTTCAATCTTCAATTGTCAGCTTCCACCTGTGAGGTGCCCCAGTTTAACAAGCAACACAATGTTAGCATAAACTGTAGCGGGGCATTTTTGGGCATACCTGGGGTAATAACAGAATTTGTATTTTTTCATAAATAATAATTAACTTGTTGAGTGATAGAAAAATGTTATGACCGAGAGGTAAATTTGTTATGTGGAAGCGATCCCAACAACGGCAACACTGCTTGAGGCGTTGAAAACAAAGTTATTAGACAATATTCATATAAACAGTTTTAATAACCGGCAAACTGTACCAAAGTCAGTTCAAGGACAATGACGAACACGAAAAACGTAAACACGTTATGTAACAAGATCTGTAAATACGTTACACAACCAGACATCAGGCGATGTGTTGCGTCAGCGCATTACATAACAACTGTGTGTCATCGGTTTCGTCAGAGCCTATCCTGGGTGTGTCACGCCAGCAACTGTGTGAGGCACCGAACAAACAGTCGGAAATCAACATCTCATCGGACCAGACGCAAAATAAACTGTCGCGTCTGCCCGGCTCTCGCCGGTTTTCGGGCGAAGTTATTCTGTGTTCGCCGACGGGCCCGCATACAATAAAAAATGTGAATCTTTATATGTACATCTAAAATACAAACAGTTTTCCGGCCAATAGTCATCCAAAATTAACAGTTCGGCAGTAAAATGTGATAGTGCGAACTATAAAACAGTAAAACAGTGCACGCCATGAGGAGACACCCCAGGAGTCGAACTTCTACTCGTAAACAGGAAAGTAGACATTCAAAATAATAATTAAAAATGCTGTTTTTTTTCTTTTTTAAGAAATTAAATAAAATGGGGAAATAAATTTTGAAGAAAGTATAAAATATTTAAAAATGAGATCTCTAAAGTAGCTTTGTGTGTGTGTGTGTGTGTGAGAATATAGTTTTACTATAGTTTATAGTAATAAGAAGGCTGGTTTGCGTTCCCGTTATAATTCTTTAAAATGTATTTCAAGAATCTGTTATTGTAATGCGAGTAAGTAAATTAAAAGAGATTCAAGGTAATCAACAACTATTATTCACGCTTTGTCAATTATTAATTCAAATTTTGTCTGTATGATTTTATTAACATGAAATATGAATAATAATAAAGTAATAATAACGTTTAATTATTGATGAACATAAATGATTGTTATTATTTCAGCAACCACCTTCTGTTCTCCTAGTTCGCTTAAACGAACCTTGGTAATTTTCTTATTACAGTTGGTAACAAGATGGCGCTCGAAGGAGCTATTTAGTAAATAATTGAATTAAATAACCAAATCCCTTAGGTTTATCAAATATCAGTTTGTTTAATACTGTATCAAAACAACCGTCTAGACGCATTACGTAACCGCCCCAGCAGCAGTCCTTGTGAATTACAGTATGCAGATTTTCACCACAGAAGCAACAACAGACAGTAAAGTGTAGCATACAGCTTGCTAAATAAAACGGTGGCCTCGGGTGCAAGATAGGCCGTAATTTATATTCGGCCTATCCATTAAAGTATCTCATAGAAGTTATAAAAGTGTATAAACAGTGTAGCGCGCGGTCAAATAATTAAAAACATAAGAGCTCGAGTCACGTACGTCGGCCGACTTTTGTTGTGAAGCTATCCGACAAAAAGTTCATAAAAGTGTAACAATTGTTAACGAAATCGTAAACTATGGTGAATTAAATATAACGGAGTACGTTGTGGTAGCGTGAAAGTTTGTGAACTGGGGAAATAATATTTGTGACCAGAAACAGCCAACAACACGAGGTGGTGATGGAACTGATTAACGCCATGGATTGTTAAGTACTCTACATAACCCTATCAGAACTATTCTATAAATACAGAAATTAAAAATAAACACAGTTTAATTCACGGGGTTTTTTAAAAGAAAATAAAAAAAAATAAATAAAAATAAAAGTCTGAGTGAGAGAGCGTTGCAAAGTGCTGGTTAAGTTATTTTATATTGCGTTATTGCTAAGTCATTTTCATACGAGTTTAGATCAACTGATTAAGTATTCATGCCTTATTGTTTTTTTTTTGTATTGAAATTATGATGTAGAGATAAATTGAAAGCAAACACTGCATTAAAGAAAGCTAGTTGTTTTAGAATACAAAAAGTGGTGTTAGCGCAATTATTTTGAAACTTCAACCCAAATAACCTTGTCTGCAGCTGATTTTTTCGTCTGTACGAATCTGGAAGAGAACCCGAAGGTAAGATAAAAATATTATAAATATCAATTAAAATAAATTGAGTAGTTTAATTGGCGCCCAAACAGGGACTCTAAGAGTATTTTATTATTTGCACTAACTAGTAGAGTTTCAACGTGTACCTGTCATATACGTAGAATCAGTAAAAACACGTTTTTTTTTACCTTTGTGAAATGTAGGACACATGTAGTATCACTATAATACTACTATTACTTATGTGCAGAGGCGCACCCAGGATTTTTTTTTGGGGGGGTTTAAAAATTTAGAAACAAGGTGCACAATTTTGGTTTTCCTAATTCATTTCTTTACAAGTAGGGCTTTTTCCTGGAGAAATGATAATACGCAACTTATAAGGAGCCAATGTCAAAAGAACAGGAAAAAATTAACTTTGCTTCATAGAATTTCACTCATGTACGTTCCACCTATAATGCTGCAAAGGTCTCTGTTACACATACTGCACGAGTAAGAATCATACACACAATGTTTGTAAGAATCATGAGTTAAAATCATGTTGAGCATAGGGTTACTAATTTGCATATGCTTATTGAATAATTTAAATTACTTAATCAGTAGATGCCGACTTTATTGAAATAGTAATACAATAATATAGTTAAAATAAACAGACATGAAGCAGTTGTGCACTTTGTAGTGGGGATAAGGCGGGAATAGAGCTCTATAGGAATAGGTATTCGCACCCGCCATTTTTGCTCCGAGACTTTTAAATTTAATATGGCGGCAGCAATGTAAGCACACTGTGCGTTGCATTATTTAATGTAAATTATGTATGTAAATATTAATATTTTTACATATCAGGGTTATAACCTTAGTGTACTAATTTGATTTATGTATTACACATAAATATGTATAATAATCATCTCATCTTATCAGTGAAAACAAGGTTACAATCAGTCTCTCGCATTGAGAGTAATATGTCAGTTTTGTCAGATGCAACTGTTTTGTCCCAACCTGAATCCAGTATACAAACGTTATCATTTGATAATTTGTGTGGTATATTCGAACATGCAAATGTGTACAATGCTAACGCGACATATAATTTTATATTGCGGGAAGTACCACTCGAGTCGTAAAAAAGCATGCATGTTCTGAATGCTTAGAGTTTCTTTCCAACGATAATTTGCCCAAGACCGAATTTATTAAAAAAGCAAAATGTTTAGCATTGTAGCACATGATTTATAAATTAATTACATGTACATTTTAATAAATAAATATGCATTTTTGCAAATTGTTGCAATTAATATTATTTAAAACGTGATGTAAAAACTGTCATTCAGACCATTTATAATTCTGGAATTCTCAATCAATATTGTTTTTCTCCAAATAATCAGCAACGTCAGGGAAGAAACTGAAAAATTTGAAAATATCGTGCCATTTGATTTGATTATTGATTTGATTACGAGAATACTAACCTCTTTTTTTCTCCACTCAATGAATTATTTTTGAATTCTCCAGACATTGTTGCTTTCACAATATACTGTAAAGAATAATGTTCGTAATATTACAACCTGCATTTTACACGAATTATTCATTTTTCGTCAGAAATTAATAAAACAATTACCGTATATATACAATCCCAGAGATAACCTCGCGCACTAACTTGTAAAGTGCAGCCACCAGCGTCTATATCTTTTTGTGAATATATAATTAAAAATAATACGCTTCACTGATAATTTCACACTTTGAAATTATATTTTTGGCAGTAGAGAAAGGCCTTTTGGAAATATTAGCCTTCTCCCTGATTGACGAGTCTATGTACGGAGGTTTTGATTTCTATTTCTATTTTGACACTACTAAACAGTACATACGGATGTTTTGTAAGACGAAACAAGCAATAGATACAACAGAGTTACCATACAAAGATTTCACCGAATTAGAAAATGTCTAACATTTAGTAGGCCTATTGCAATTCTTTTGTAAACAGTGATTTGGCATGTTGTGTTTATTCCAGTCTTTCTTCAGATCTCCTAGTCGAGCCTAGACATAACAAACATTGTATATTTTGGAGTACATAATAGTTTGTGTACATGTTACGTTTCAGGGAAAAACGTAGTAATATCGGTAAAAATGAGTCTCTGATGAAACTTGTAATAAGCGAAAACTAGTTCACGCTACAAGGTAAAAGTTTAACATTTTTGCCAATAAAAAATTAGTAAAAATAATTCCGAATCAGTAGTGATATATTTATAATTAGTTAATCAACGGACACGTCATGGACAACAAAATCTATGAATATAGTCAACATTACACTCGCAACTTAATTTGTTCAACAACAACAACAGGCTCGAATGTGAAATGACTGTGCGTGTTTAAAAAAAACAAACAACAGATGTAAATTCTCCATAAAGAATAGGAGAGACAATATTAATAAAAAAATTATACCAAAACTGTTTAAATAATATAGCATTTAATTACTTACAACCAATTACAAATATTTAGCTCAATTCTTCCATCCCACTAATGTTTCCTTCACTGTTATTATAACTCAAATCGTCTTCACTGCTACTATCCCGTTATTTATTAATTTTGAAAAGAACTTTTACACTATACACTCTTTGGTCTGATCTCATGTAATCTTTTCAATTTTCATGACATGGTCACGTCTTGATTTGCAATCTATGAAAGAAATACACTCAAATTCCTTTTTTGCTAAGTTTCTAACACTGTCGATGCAAAATGCACATTTTTTTTAGCATGCTTCTTCACAATTGCCTAAATCAGTTCTAGGATTAAGATCAGTAACTCAGGATGATAGAGTGGAAGTCGTAAAATATAATGTCCATGGTTTGCCAAAACAGTGGTTATTATAAAATTTCTGTACGTTGGTTTACTTTAGTGAATAGAGCTCAGGTTAAGATAAATGGACTAAAGAAATCCCATAATTCACTAACCAGTTAATCGTGTTTGTCTTTTTGTTAATGATGTTGCAGGTGGATTTATTTATTAATTGAAATTTTCATCCACATTTGTGGATATAAACGTGCCAAAAGCAATAGGAAACTTTTAATAGAATAAAACATTAGAAAGTTAAGAGAAAATATATATGAAAATTACGGCAATTCAGAGAATGGCGTCTATCCACGTTTCTTTACTGACGTTGAATTCAGTTTCGTCTGTGTATACTATGGGCTGCCGTTATTCTCTGAATTGCCATAATTTTCTTATATATTTTCTTTTAACTTTCTAATTTGTTATGCTATTAAAAGTTTCCTATTGCTTTTGGCACGTTTTCATCGAAATCGTATTTGACGAATAATGTGGTTCAGACTAGATGCACTACCATTATAATTAATTCATCTCCTAAAATTGTTTAAATTACTTTGAATGTTGGTGTTTCCCCTTCTATGAATTGATATTCGTAAATAATTAATCGAATAGTACGCTTGTCAAAATCGTCTAAATCATTTTGTATTTCTTTTGTTGAGCATTTTTTATGGAAAGTACTGAAAGATTTTATGTCAGCCGTATACGCGGATGCTTCTTTAATAATTATAAAAACACTACTTAGAGACACACTGCATGCCTGAGCTACCCTTTCCTATGACTTTCTTTCTGATATTCCCTTATCTTCTGATTTAATAAACTTGTACACGTTATACATTATTTTCCGACTCTAACTATGTATGACTTTTCTTTGCACTGAAGTTGACAGGCCACCCAGATTGATCCAGTTCACTCTCCAAAACCGGAAAATATAGCAATATAGGCTACTAAACGATACGCTTTCGATGAAAACTGGTGTTTTTTTAAAAGAACGAAGACAATTACATATCATGCGCCGTTGACAAAAGAACAGTTTATTCACGTCTGGTAAACTTAACTATGCTGAATTATAGTTTATCATTTAGTAATAGTAAAAATGTTACTTTGTAAGAACGTAGTAATTAACATATAAAGAAGATACTATAATTATTACGTTTAATTATTATGTTCTTACTGTTTGTATGTACATATGTTGATAACAAAATTTTTTCCAGATTTTTGGGGGGGTTCTAACCCCTAAAACCCCTCCCTGGTTGCGCCACTGCTTATGTGCCAAAACCTAAATTTTACAGTAGAAGAAAAAAACACAGAGGCGTGTTGTATCAAATTTAGAATAATTGCTGTTGGCGTTTTGTTTATGAATACAGGAGTTTTAAAACAAATCAGCAGTAGACTTTAAAGGGTAAATACAAAACTTGTCACATGGAGTGAAGACACCACACGTTACTTCTGCACAGCAAGTCTTACATTTCAATGACACCAACAAGTTAAAACCGGCAACGTTGTCGGAAGTCAGATTAGCGATTTGCCAAACAACAACATACGCACAAAGCGCGAGTTTAATGAAAAAATGCAAAATTTATATATACGGATGTACAATTACAGGGTTTTGAAAAGAGCCCAAATGGGAGGCAGTGTGAAAAAATTATTCTTGAAAAAATGTGTATTTTTTCTTAATAAATTCTAAAATCAAAGTATGAAAGTCAGGGTATAAGCCACACATTTTTATATATACTCTTATGAAAATTAAGTATACTCCACGATTTCAAGGAGATGCCAAAATGGAGGCATTTTGAAAGGACGTCTAAATGTAGCGGGATGTAAATATATATATATATATATATATATATAGTAACGTAGCGGTTGTTGTAGAGGGTTTAGCGAAAACTTTGTATGTTGCTTATTGGGTGTTCGTCTTATTTAATTAAGCTCCCAATGTTGTGTACGCCAATCTGTAATGTAGCAGTTTTCTCAGAGGTGTTAGCGTACTACCGTTACAGGTATATTGTTAATTCAGCCCCACTATTGTAAGTGCCAATCTGTAACGTACTGCCTTGAGATATTAAAGTTTCCGCCTCTCCGCAGTCGCCACTTATGAATTATAATAACTGAAGTTTAAAAAATAAAGTATTTTGTAATGTTACTAAATCTAAGCAGAAATCGAGAGTGTGTGATTTGGGGTCAAGTAGGGAAGTTGTTCAGCCTTATGAGGAAGAGAGAGTAAGTACCGATTATTTACACTCGGTTTAGGCGATTGTGGAAATTTTTCTAATTGTTCGCTGTGATTTAAATCAGCTGATGGTGAGACGAGTTTCCACACATAGTTCAACCAGCCTACCCTATGGCGAAATATGACCCAATGTATCAATCTCTTCTATTTTGTGCTGAAATCAATTACAACTACCCACTACAAAAAATATAACACATTTTTATTATTTAATATTTTTCAATAATATTTATTAATTATATTATTGTTTTTTGTTTTCCTGCCACCAAAATACAAGTATCACAATCGATATTTACTTCATTAAAACATAATATCGACTTCCTCGAATAAACATGGAATTGTCAAAAGAAAAAAAACATATATGGTTTTGTTTACCAAATTTTATACTATTTTTTTAAAACATCAATCAATATATAATTCTTTTTATTTCCCCAGGGTTAAGGGTAAGTTCTTTTTGTTATGAGATGGTCAGAAATGGATAATTACTAAGCTTTACAAATACTGAAAAATATTAAATAAATTTGTTTATTTTTTCGTTTAGTATGTAGTTCCAGAAATTTCCGTAAGAGAGCAGCGGGCGTTTGTTTACTTTAGAACATGTGATTAATTTTGACTAGTTTTTGTGTTCTATATAACCATTCGGAATGCGTTTTCTTCGTCAACTATTAAACTAAATGTTTATATTACCTCTCTTCTTATAGTTCTTACTGGAAGGAAGCCTTTTCTCTAGTGAGGTCCGTCTTAAGTTGTAATTTCATTACAGTCTGGCCCATATTCTATCGTCAACTGGAAACATCACGAAACTAGGCCGAATCATCAGAATGGTTTTCTTTCACAGTTTATTATGGAGTATAATCCTTTAATTTTGATAAATAAGGTATGATTATATAGAGTTCATATTGCTTTTTAATTTGGTACTAATTTTACACTTCTCCCAAGTTTCAAAAAAGATATTTTAATAGAATTGTGGTAGCATCATTTTGTCAACTCGCCAGGTTTTTTCCAAATTCGATTATTAACAATACTTGTTATTTTAGTCACTCTTAATAACCCGAAATATTTTTATTATACAGGCAGTTTGTAATTATTATAAATTTATATTTTATTTACCGAAAAATAATTCTTTTTAATTCCGGTTTCTTTACCAATTTGTTGTACATAAGAGGTTTCTGTTCATTTTCTTATGACCTGGTATATAAGTATTTAATATTTTTTATTATCTCTAAATGAATTTATATAGTATTTATTAGTCTCTCATAGTATTCCTACACTGCACTACTTCCTGTTGCCATTTCCCTCATATAGAATTATTTTAATTTTTTATTATCCTTTGATATTTAAACTTTTTATGTTTTTTTTTAAAACAAACCCTGGGTTATATTATATTATAACACAAATATTTGAAAAAATATAACATGAACTTAGGTATTACAATTGGTTGTCTACACAATATAAATATTACAATAAATTAATAAAAATACAGAATCAGTTAGTAGCATTATAATTCTACTATCATAGTTTTATAATTCCCAAACCTACAGCACAATTCTGTAATAAGTTACCTTCACTTTCACTTTTTACCTCAATGGGTACACTATAACTCACTTGTCACTGTATATCACTCGAATTGTTTATAATGTTTAGTGATATACTTTAATTTAGAGCTAGTTATAGGTTACCCATTTCTGACCTCTATGTTATTACATGAATTAATTTATTGGGACCGGGTTATGTACCGTTACATAAAGCCCCCCCCATTAGAACAAATTTATTTTAGTTTAACTCGTTTATTAAAAATAAATTGTTGATTATTTCCATTCACCTAATATTCTTGGTTTTATCTTCATAATAGTGTTTCATTTCCGACTGATTATACACTCCCTTTATTCTATTATTGGTAATTGTTTTAATTTCATAAGTATTATTCCCCTTCACCTGGGTTATGAGGTAAGGTCCAGTATAAAGTAACAGTAGCTTCCGAGCAATACCCTCTATAGAACTGGGTAGTTGTCTATTTTTGATTATTACCTTATCTCCCATCTGGTATGTATCCAATCTTCTCTTTTTTACTTGATCCCTTTTTTGTTGAAGTTCTGCTTTATGCAACACTCTGTTGTGCATTTCCGCTTGGTTGAACTCTACTCTCTCTCCTGGAGGGAAATTTATCAATGAGGTAATTTCTCTTGGTGGTGGTTTATCAAACATTACCTGATAAGGGCTAGTACCGATAGTGTCATGGTATGACCAATTAAGGAAAGTCTCTGCGGGTTCGATATACTGACTCCAGTTTTTATGTTCTTGATGACAGTAAGTACGTAGAATTCTACCAACTTCCCTTAATACACGTTCAGCAGGATTGCTACTAGGATGGTATACTGATGTTTTGTAGGTTCTTATTTGCTAATTTCCCAATTCTTCTTTCCACCCTTTTCCCCGAAATTGCGTTCCATGATCAGTTATAATTATTTCCGGTTTTCCCACCTCAGGTAAGTATTTTTTTATAATTACTTCTAGAATTTTCTTCGTTGTGGCTCTACTAATAGCGTAGAGTTTTGTATATTTCGGGTATAATGATCAAATAATATGATGATATATTTATATTTATGTCTTCCTCCACTTCTGGGAAAAGGTCCACAGATATCCAAGAAGGTCTTTTCAAGTTTATTATTAGATTTTATTGTAATCATGGCGCCCGTTCTCTTTTCATTATTTACTTTTACTAGCTGGCATATGTTACAGGTTTTCACTATTTCCCTTACTCTTTTATTTATAGCTTTGACGTAACAATGTTCAGATATAGCTTTAATAACTTTGAGTGATCCCATGTGGCCATATCTTTCATGATAATCCTGAATCAGTGCTACTTCTGTTGCTGCTGGCACATACATCTTCCAGACATGATCCTTAATGGTAGGACGAGTAAAAAGGACCTCTTCATAAACACAAAAAAATTTCATTATTATAGGGTCATGTAGTAATATTCGTTCCTTAATTTTTGTTAATTTAGTGTCCCTTTGTTGATCGACTTTTATTTTATTAATTATATCTTGTAACTCTTTTGCCATCTTAAGAATGTAATATATTTTTCCAATACTTTCTGGTTCTATTTCACAAGTTCCTTTTTCGAGATTAATCCGGGATAATCGGTCTGCTATGACATTCTTCTTACCTGGAATATATTCCCAGTCTAAATTATATTCTTGAAGTATTAATACCCATCTAGTAAGTCTGCCGTGGTTAAGTTTGCAATTTTTTAAAAATGAAATTGATCTGTGATCAGTTCTGATGGTCACTGGGTATCCCAATATAAATGTTCGAAATTTTATACATGAGAACACAACACTCAGCAGTTCTTTTTCTGTTACTGTATAATTTCTCTCACAACTACTCAGTACTCTGCTTGCAAAACTGATAACCCCATGATTTCCTTCCTCATCTTCCTGATATAGCTCACTTCCAAGGCTAATGTTACTAGCATCACAATTTATGAAAAAACGTTTATTAAAATTTGGGTGATGTAACATGATGCTGTCAAGAAATTTATTTTTTACTATCTGGAAATTATTATCTTCACTTTCTTCCCATTTCCACTTGTTTTTCTTTGAAAGTAAACATTGAAATTTGGCTGTTACTGCTGAATAATTCTGTTGAAATTTCCTATAATAGTTGCATATCCCCAAAAAGGATTGTAATTGTTTCAAGTTTTTTGGTTTAGGAAAATCTTGAATAGCCTTTACTTTTTCAGGAGATGGTTTAATTCCAGTAGCAGATAGAACGAACCCTAAAAATGGTAGTTCATGTGTGATAAATTTAGATTTATCCAGTTTTAAAGTTATATTGTGTTGCAAGAGTTTATTTAACACTGTTTCCACTCGGTTACAATGCTCCTCCCAAGTACAAGACGTAATTAATATGTCATCCACATATATGGTAGTAAAATCTAAAACTTCCTTACCTAAAATTTGGTCCATGCACTGGATGAACACGGCCACAGAATTTACCAATCCAAAAGGCAAACGCTTAAAATGGTAATTTCGTCCTTCGAATATGAAAGCAACATATTGTCTGCTGTTAGGGTGCAACTCTATTTGCCAATATCCACAGACTGCATCCCAAGTACTCATGTACTTGCATCCATAGAATTTTTTCATTATCTCTTCAATCTCACCTGGAGACGTGCGATCATTAATGAGCATTTTATTCAACTCCCGAGCATCAAGACATAGTCTGACTTGACCATCTTTCTTCGGTATAGCTACCAATGGGCTGGTATACGGAGAACTACTTCTTTCAATTATGTCTTCTAATATCATTCTTTGAATTTCTTTCCTTGCTGCCTCTTTCAAAGCTTGAGCAATAGGGTACGATCGTTTATTAAAATTTACATTTTCCTTGAACTGTAGTTCACACAAGTAGTTTTTTGCTTTTCCTGGTGATTCTGAGAATACTGCTTTATATTTGTTATAAATTTTTATAAGTTGTTGTTTCTGTTCTACACTAATTATTTCCGGTGCCTGCCTATTCTGAAACTCAATTATTTCTTCTATCTTCTCTTGCCAAATCTTTGATTCTGTTACTTCTATGTTGTTACCTAGGGTTAATCTATTATCCTCCCTAACAAAAAATGAGCTCGGACACTGAGGGGCACTTTGGCTACCAATTATCTCAGCCGTTAACTCACCATTTTCTGTGCTCAAGGTTACTATACCCCTGGCCAGATTTATAATTGCAGTGTGTCACCGTAGCATATCACACCCTATTAACACCCTAAACGGTAGCCCTTTTGCTACTAAAAATCCCATAGGTATTCCTATTCCATTAGTGGTAACATTCAAAGACACTTGTTTTTTGATTGTTTTATTTTGTTTCCCGGTAGCACCAACAATTGTTAAATTGTTAATTGGTAAAGTAGGTATTTTCTCAGTAGTTAACTCAGTAATACGATCTAGTTCTAATTGATCAATAATTGAAATATTGGCTCCTGTATCAATCATGGCCTCTGCTGACACTCCATTTAATTTTATTTGTATATAGACTATGTCATTGTTTGGTGATGACTCTTTAATTGCTCTTTCTTCCATTAACTCGGACTGTATATTTTTTAGAAAATTATTTCTGATAATGGTTATTGGTTGATTTAATTTAGTATTATACTTGGGTTTGTGGTAAATTCTGTGCCCTGTTGTTTCTAGCAGTGACGGGCAATCACATCTTCTCACTGCTGGTACCCGTTTCCCCTATTTACATCATTATTATTGTTTGATTCAACATTTTCATTATGTTGAATATTGCTTATCGGTCTCCTTTCTTCATCACTATCTCTGAATCTAGGTTGTTCTGCACTCATACTCCTTGGTTGACCTTCCTCTCTATGATAAGAATCATGTCTGTAATTTTGTCGGTTATTATTAGGCCACCTTCCTCGATATCTATTATTGAAATAATTGTTATTAGCATGCACATAATTAACTCTGGGCCGATTCTCTCTTGGTGGTTCATTCCTCCGCTCTTCGGTATTCCCTGACCTCCATCTACTTCTCCTATAATAAGATTCCTGTTCATAATTTTCTAGTAGCGTTTCCATGCCTCCAATAGTTTTTACTTGTCCACTTAATCTGGCACTAATGATTTTCTCTTCAAAATGATACGCCATTTTGGTCACTAGACACTCTTCAGGTATCTTAGGGTCTAAATACTTTGCTATACACACCTTCCCCAAAAAGTAAGCAGTAGGTGTTTGTCCCACTGTACGGTCATACCTACCATGACAGATATCGTCCCTTATAATGTTTTGTACTGACTCTGACCAGTACTTAAGTTTGAACCTTGTTTTGAAACCCCCATAATCACACACCTCGTTCCTAATTGCTGTCCACCAATTATCATTGATATTTTTGAAAGATTCATCTAATATACCTTTTATCATATTCCATCGATTCTCCTTTGATCTGTTCAAAATTTCGTCTACTCTCCCTAAAAATTCAAGTGGGTTTCTGCGATAATCCCGAAAGTTTACACTTTCCTTACTATCTTGATAAACCTGATGACTGCTGCATGCAGATCTAGAATTTATTCTATCTACATCACATTGAAAATTGGTTTAAACAAACTATCTAATTTCTCTGCTTGGCTATCACACTGACTTTTTACATTCTCTACTGTTTTATGAAACTCTGAAAATTTACAGTTCAGACTGCTTTTGATACTATCTAATTGGTCATTGTTTTCTTGTCGTATGGCCATTACCCGAACTTGATTATTTTGTTCCTCCTTTTCCATCTGTGCTTCGATTCCTGTTTTAATTAGTTCCATCTTTTCTTCTGTTTTATCCAATCTTTGATTGGTTTCTATTACTTTCTTCTGTGCCTCTTCCTTGTATTCTTCTACTCTTTGGCTAAGCGTATTACTGACCAGTTCAATTTTACTCTCTAGATTTTCTCTTAATTCCTTGTTGAAGTTCTCCATCTTACCCTCAATTTGTTTTAAATTCTCATTATTCTCTTCAAATTTTGCATTCATCTCTTCTCTTTGTCCTTCAACAGTTTCTTTCAGTTCATTGTATTGTTCATTCATGGTTTGTTTGATATTTCCATGAATGGTCTCTATTTTTTCATTTAATTGTTTGACTAAACTTTCCTGAATGCTATCGATTTTCTCATTGGTCTGTCTATTTTGTTCCTCCTGTTTCTTAAAATTCTCCTTATTTTCCTCATTGGTTTGCTTCAAGTTTTCCTCCTGTTTCTTAAAATTCTCCTTATTTTCCTCATTGGTTTGCTTCGAGTTTTCCTCCTGTTTCTTAAAATTCTCCTTATTTTCCTCATTGGTTTGCTTCGAGTTTTCCTCCTGTTTCTTAAAATTCTCATCTATTTTATCAAACTTCTCGGCTATATATCTCATCATGTCTTGCCAATTTGGTTCTCTCCTGGCCTCCACTTTATCTGGTTGGTCCCCTTGGGCATCCTCTTCCACTATTTCCTTTTCCGTATCCATAACTACTTCGGTTTCTTCTGTATCACCTGTCTGTTGGTCCATTTCACTGTCCGTAACTAATTCTATTTCTTGTTCCTGTCCACCTTCTTCAATCTCCTTTTCTTGTGCCCTCTTCTTCGATTTGCCTCGGGTATTATGCATTTCTTGTTTTCTCATAACTGCCGACGATAATTAGATTTTTTGGTATATATTTTTATTAAATATATCAAAATTCTTTTCTAATTACAGCCCTTTTACGTTGAGCGCC
Organism: Magicicada septendecula; assembly: GCA_034769895.1. Classification (NCBI taxonomy): domain Eukaryota; kingdom Metazoa; phylum Arthropoda; class Insecta; order Hemiptera; family Cicadidae; genus Magicicada; species Magicicada septendecula. The sequence goes on from CM068372.1 coordinate 219,791,891, forward strand.
AATCTGTAACGTAGCGGTTGTTGTAGAGGGTTTAGCGAAAACTTTGTATGTTGCTTATTGGGTGTTCGTCTTATTTAATTAAGCTCCCAATGTTGTGTACGCCAATCTGTAATGTAGCAGTTTTCTCAGAGGTGTTAGCGTACTACCGTTACAGGTATATTGTTAATTCAGCCCCACTATTGTAAGCGCCAATCTGTAACGTACTGCCTTAAGATATTAAAGTTTCCGCCTCTCCGCAGTCGCCACTTATGAATTATAATAACTGAAGTTTAAAAAATAAAGTATTTTGTAATGTTACTAAATCTAAGCAGAAATCGAGAGTGTGTGATTTGGGGTCAAGTAGGGAAGTTGTTCAGCCTTATGAGGAAGAGAGAGTAAGTACCGATTATTTACACTCGGTTTAGGCGATTTTGGAAATTTTTCTAATTGTTCACTGTGATTTAAATCAGCTGATGGTGAGACGAGTTTCCACACATAGTTCAACCAGCCTACCCTATGGCGAAATATGACCCAATGTATCAATCTCTTCTATTTTGTGCTGAAATCAATTACAACTACCCACTACAAAAAATATAACACATTTTTATTATTTAATATCATTTTTCAATAATATTTATTAATTATATTATTGTTTTTTGTTTTCCTGCCACAAAAATACAAGTATCACAATCGATATTTACTTCATTAAAACATAATATCGACTTCCTCGAATAAACATGGAATTGTCAAAAGAAAAAAACATATATGGTTTTGTTTACCAAATTTTATACTATTTTTTTAAAACATCAATCAATATATAATTCTTTTTATTTCCCCAGGGTTAAGGGTAAGTTCTTTTTGTTATGAGATGGTCAGAAATGGATAATTACTAAGCTTTACAAATACTGAAAAATATTAAATAAATTTGTTTATTTTTTCGTTTAGTATGTAGTTCCAGAAATTTCCGTAAGAGAGCAGCGGGCGTTTGTTTACTTTAGAACATGTGATTAATTTTGACTAGTTTTTGTGTTCTATATAACCATTCGGAATGCGTTTTCTTCGTCAACTATTAAACTAAATGTTTATATTACCTCTCTTCTTATAGTTCTTACTGGAAGGAAGCCTTTTCTCTAGTGAGGTCCGTTTTAAGTTGTAATTTCATTACAGTCTGGCCCATATTCTATCGTCAACTGGAAACATCACGAAACTAGGCCGAATCATCAGAATGGTTTTCTTTCACAGTTTATTATGGAGTATAATCCTTTAATTTTGATAAATAAGGTATGATTATATAGAGTTCATATTGCTTTTTAATTTGGTACTAATTTTACACTTCTCCCAAGTTTCAAAAAAGATATTTTAATAGAATTGTGGTAGCATCATTTTGTCAACTCGCCAGGTTTTTTCCAAATTCGATTATTAACAATACTTGTTATTTTAGTCACTCTTAGTAACCCAAAATATTTTTATTATACAGGCAGTTTGTAATTATTATAAATTTATATTTTATTTACCGAAAAATAATTCTTTTTAATTCCGGTTTCTTTACCAATTTGTTGTACATAAGAGGTTTCTGTTCATTTTCTTATGACCTGGTATATAAGTATTTAATATTTTTTATTATCTCTAAATGAATTTATATAGTATTTATTAGTCTCTCATAGTATTCCTACACTGCACTACTTCCTGTTGCCATTTCCCTCATATAGAATTATTTTAATTTTTTATTATCCTTTGATATTTAAACTTTTTATGTTTTTTTTTAAAACAAACCCTGGGTTATATTATATTATAACACAAATATTTGAAAAAATATAACATGAACTTAGGTATTACAATTGGTTGTCTACACAATATAAATATTACAATAAATTAATAAAAATACAGAATCAGTTAGTAGCATTATAATTCTACTATCATAGTTTTATAATTCCCAAACCTACAGCACAATTCTGTAATAAGTTACCTTCACTTTCACTTTTTACCTCAATGGGTACACTATAACTCACTTGTCACTGTATATCACTCGAATTGTTTATAATGTTTAGTGATATACTTTAATTTAGAGCTAGTTATAGGTTACCCATTTCTGACCTCTATGTTATTACATGAATTAATTTATTGGGACCGGGTTATGTACCGTTACATAAAGCCCCCCCACTAGAACAAATTTATTTTAGTTTAACTCGTTTATTAAAAATAAATTGTTGATTATTTCCATTCACCTAATATTCTTGGTTTTATCTTCATAATAGTGTTTCATTTCCGACTGATTATACACTCCCTTTATTCTATTATTGGTAATTGTTTTAATTTCATAAGTATTATTCCCCTTCACCTGGGTTATGAGGTAAGGTCCAGTATAAAGTAACAGTAGCTTCCGAGCAATACCCTCTATAGAACTGGGTAGTTGTCTATTTTTGATTATTACCTTATCTCCCATCTGGTATGTATCCAATCTTCTCTTTTTTACTTGATCCCTTTTTTGTTGAAGTTCTGCTTTATGCAACACTCTGTTGTGCATTTCCGCTTGGTCGAACTCTACTCTCTCTCCTGGAGGGAAATTTATCAATGAGGTAATTTCTCTTGGTGGTGGTTTATCAAACATTACCTGATAAGGGCTAGTACCGATAGTGTCATGGTATGACCAATTAAGGAAAGTCTCTGCGGGTTCGATATACTGACTCCAGTTTTTATGTTCTTGATGACAGTAAGTACGTAGAATTCTACCAACTTCGCTTAATACACGTTCAGCAGGATTGCTACTAGGATGGTATACTGATGTTTTGTAGGTTCTTATTTGCTAATTTCCCAATTCTTCTTTCCACCCTTTTCCCCGAAATTGCGTTCCATGATCAGTTATAATTATTTCCGGTTTTCCCACCTCAGGTAAGTATTTTTTTATAATTACTTCTAGAATTTTCTTCGTTGTGGCTCTACTAATAGCGTAGAGTTTTGTATATTTCGGGTATAATGATCAAATAATATGATGATATATTTATATTTATGTCTTCCTCCACTTCTGGGAAAAGGTCCACAGATATCCAAGAAGGTCTTTTCAAGTGTATTATTAGATTTTATTGTAATCATGGCGCCCGTTCTCTTTTCATTATTTACTTTTACTAGCTGGCATATGTTACAGGTTTTCACTATTTCCCTTACTCTTTTATTTATAGCTTTGACGTAACAATGTTCAGATATAGCTTTAATAACTTTGAGTGATCCCATGTGGCCATATCTTTCATGATAATCCTGAATCAGTGCTACTTCTGTTGCTGCTGGCACATACATCTTCCAGACATGATCCTTAATGGTAGGACGAGTAAAAAGGACCTCTTCATAAACACAAAAAAATTTCATTATTATAGGGTCATGTAGTAATATTCGTTCCTTAATTTTTGTTAATTTAGTGTCCCTTTGTTGATCGACTTTTATTTTATTAATTATATCTTGTAACTCTTTTGCCATCTTAAGAATGTAATATATTTTTCCAATACTTTCTGGTTCTATTTCACAAGTTCCTTTTTCGAGATTAATCCGGGATAATCGGTCTGCTATGACATTCTTCTTACCTGGAATATATTCCCAGTCTAAATTATATTCTTGAAGTATTAATACCCATCTAGTAAGTCTGCCGTGGTTAAGTTTGCAATTTTTTAAAAATGAAATTGATCTGTGATCAGTTCTGATGGTCACTGGGTATCCCAATATAAATGTTCGAAATTTTATACATGAGAACACAACACTCAGCAGTTCTTTTTCTGTTACTGTATAATTTCTCTCACAACTACTCAGTACTCTGCTTGCAAAACTGATAACCCCATGATTTCCTTCCTCATCTTCCTGATATAGCTCACTTCCAAGGCTAATGTTACTAGCATCACAATTTATGAAAAAACGTTTATTAAAATTTGGGTGATGTAACATGATGCTGTCAAGAAATTTATTTTTTACTATCTGGAAATTATTATCTTCACTTTCTTCCCATTTCCACTTGTTTTTCTTTGAAAGTAAACATTGAAATTTGGCTGTTACTGCTGAATAATTCTGTTGAAATTTCCTATAATAGTTGCATATCCCCAAAAAGGATTGTAATTGTTTCAAGTTTTTTGGTTTAGGAAAATCTTGAATAGCCTTTACTTTTTCAGGAGATGGTTTAATTCCAGTAGCAGATAGAACGAACCCTAAAAATGGTAGTTCATGTGTGATAAATTTAGATTTATCCAGTTTTAAAGTTATATTGTGTTGCAAGAGTTTATTTAACACTGTTTCCACTCGGTTACAATGCTCCTCCCAAGTACAAGACGTAATTAATATGTCATCCACATATATGGTAGTAAAATCTAAAACTTCCTTACCTAAAATTTGGTCCATGCACTGGATGAACACGGCCACAGAATTTACCAATCCAAAAGGCAAACGCTTAAAATGGTAATTTCGTCCTTCGAATATGAAAGCAACATATTGTCTGCTGTTAGGGTGCAACTCTATTTGCCAATATCCACAGACTGCATCCCAAGTACTCATGTACTTGCATCCATAGAATTTTTTCATTATCTCTTCAATCTCACCTGGAGACGTGCGATCATTAATGAGCATTTTATTCAACTCCCGAGCATCAAGACATAGTCTGACTTGACCATCTTTCTTCGGTATAGCTACCAATGGGCTGGTATACGGAGAACTACTTCTTTCAATTATGTCTTCTAATATCATTCTTTGAATTTCTTTCCTTGCTGCCTCTTTCAAAGCTTGAGCAATAGGGTACGATCGTTTATTAAAATTTACATTTTCCTTGAACTGTAGTTCACACAAGTAGTTTTTTGCTTTTCCTGGTGATTCTGAGAATACTGCTTTATATTTGTTATAAATTTTTATAAGTTGTTGTTTCTGTTCTACACTAATTATTTCCGGTGCCTGCCTATTCTGAAACTCAATTATTTCTTCTATCTTCTCTTGCCAAATCTTTGATTCTGTTACTTCTATGTTGTTACCTAGGGTTAATCTATTATCCTCCCTAACAAAAAATGAGCTCGGACACTGAGGGGCACTTTGGCTACCAATTATCTCAGCCGTTAACTCACCATTTTCTGTGCTCAAGGTTACTATACCCCTGGCCAGATTTATAATTGCAGTGTGTCACCGTAGCATATCACACCCTATTAACACCCTAAACGGTAGCCCTTTTGCTACTAAAAATCCCATAGGTATTCCTATTCCATTAGTGGTAACATTCAAAGACACTTGTTTTTTGATTGTTTTATTTTGTTTCCCGGTAGCACCAACAATTGTTAAATTGTTAATTGGTAAAGTAGGTATTTTCTCAGTAGTTAACTCAGTAATACGATCTAGTTCTAATTGATCAATAATTGAAATATTGGCTCCTGTATCAATCATGGCCTCTGCTGACACTCCATTTAATTTTATTTGTATATAGACTATGTCATTGTTTGGTGATGACTCTTTAATTGCTCTTTCTTCCATTAACTCGGACTGTATATTTTTTAGAAAATTATTTCTGATAATGGTTATTGGTTGATTTAATTTAGTATTATACTTGGGTTTGTGGTAAATTCTGTGCCCTGTTGTTTCTAGCAGTGACGGGCAATCACATCTTCTCACTGCTGGTACCCGTTTCCCCTATTTACATCATTATTATTGTTTGATTCAACATTTTCATTATGTTGAATATTGCTTATCGGTCTCCTTTCTTCATCACTATCTCTGAATCTAGGTTGTTCTGCACTCATACTCCTTGGTTGACCTTCCTCTCTATGATAAGAATCATGTCTGTAATTTTGTCGGTTATTATTAGGCCACCTTCCTCGATATCTATTATTGAAATAATTGTTATTAGCATGCACATAATTAACTCTGGGCCGATTCTCTCTTGGTGGTTCATTCCTCCGCTCTTCGGTATTCCCTGACCTCCATCTACTTCTCCTATAATAAGATTCCTGTTCATAATTTTCTAGTAGCGTTTCCATGCCTCCAATAGTTTTTACTTGTCCACTTAATCTGGCACTAATGATTTTCTCTTCAAAATGATACGCCATTTTGGTCACTAGACACTCTTCAGGTATCTTAGGGTCTAAATACTTTGCTATACACACCTTCCCCAAAAAGTAAGCAGTAGGTGTTTGTCCCACTGTACGGTCATACCTACCATGACAGATATCGTCCCTTATAATGTTTTGTACTGACTCTGACCAGTACTTAAGTTTGAACCTTGTTTTGAAACCCCCATAATCACACACCTCGTTCCTAATTGCTGTCCACCAATTATCATTGATATTTTTGAAAGATTCATCTAATATACCTTTTATCATATTCCATCGATTCTCCTTTGATCTGTTCAAAATTTCGTCTACTCTCCCTAAAAATTCAAGTGGGTTTCTGCGATAATCCCGAAAGTTTACACTTTCCTTACTATCTTGATAAACCTGATGACTGCTGCATGCAGATCTAGAATTTATTCTATCTACATCACATTGAAAATTGGTTTAAACAAACTATCTAATTTCTCTGCTTGGCTATCACACTGACTTTTTACATTCTCTACTGTTTTATGAAACTCTGAAAATTTACAGTTCAGACTGCTTTTGATACTATCTAATTGGTCATTGTTTTCTTGTCGTATGGCCATTACCCGAACTTGATTATTTTGTTCCTCCTTTTCCATCTGTGCTTCGATTCCTGTTTTAATTAGTTCCATCTTTTCTTCTGTTTTATCCAATCTTTGATTGGTTTCTATTACTTTCTTCTGTGCCTCTTCCTTGTATTCTTCTACTCTTTGGCTAAGCGTATTACTGACCAGTTCAATTTTACTCTCTAGATTTTCTCTTAATTCCTTGTTGAAGTTCTCCATCTTACCCTCAATTTGTTTTAAATTCTCATTATTCTCTTCAAATTTTGCATTCATCTCTTCTCTTTGTCCTTCAACAGTTTCTTTCAGTTCATTGTATTGTTCATTCATGGTTTGTTTGATATTTCCATGAATGGTCTCTATTTTTTCATTTAATTGTTTGACTAAACTTTCCTGAATGCTATCGATTTTCTCATTGGTCTGTCTATTTTGTTCCTCCTGTTTCTTAAAATTCTCCTTATTTTCCTCATTGGTTTGCTTCAAGTTTTCCTCCTGTTTCTTAAAATTCTCCTTATTTTCCTCATTGGTTTGCTTCGAGTTTTCCTCCTGTTTCTTAAAATTCTCCTTATTTTCCTCATTGGTTTGCTTCGAGTTTTCCTCCTGTTTCTTAAAATTCTCATCTATTTTATCAAACTTCTCGGCTATATATCTCATCATGTCTTGCCAATTTGGTTCTCTCCTGGCCTCCACTTTATCTGGTTGGTCCCCTTGGGCATCCTCTTCCACTATTTCCTTTTCCGTATCCATAACTACTTCGGTTTCTTCTGTATCACCTGTCTGTTGGTCCATTTCACTGTCCGTAACTAATTCTATTTCTTGTTCCTGTCCACCTTCTTCAATCTCCTTTTCTTGTGCCCTCTTCTTCGATTTGCCTCGGGTATTATGCATTTCTTGTTTTCTCATAACTGCCGACGATAATTAGATTTTTTGGTATATATTTTTATTAAATATATCAAAATTCTTTTCTAATTACAGCCCTTTTACGTTGAGCGCCAATCTGTAACGTAGCGGTTGTTGTAGAGGGTTTAGCGAAAACTTTGTATGTTGCTTATTGGGTGTTCGTCTTATTTAATTAAGCTCCCAATGTTGTGTACGCCAATCTGTAATGTAGCAGTTTTCTCAGAGGTGTTAGCGTACTACCGTTACAGGTATATTGTTAATTCAGCCCCACTATTGTAAGCGCCAATCTGTAACGTACTGCCTTAAGATATTAAAGTTTCCGCCTCTCCGCAGTCGCCACTTATGAATTATAATAACTGAAGTTTAAAAAATAAAGTATTTTGTAATGTTACTAAATCTAAGCAGAAATCGAGAGTGTGTGATTTGGGGTCAAGTAGGGAAGTTGTTCAGCCTTATGAGGAAGAGAGAGTAAGTACCGATTATTTACACTCGGTTTAGGCGATTTTGGAAATTTTTCTAATTGTTCACTGTGATTTAAATCAGCTGATGGTGAGACGAGTTTCCACACATAGTTCAACCAGCCTACCCTATGGCGAAATATGACCCAATGTATCAATCTCTTCTATTTTGTGCTGAAATCAATTACAACTACCCACTACAAAAAATATAACACATTTTTATTATTTAATATCATTTTTCAATAATATTTATTAATTATATTATTGTTTTTTGTTTTCCTGCCACAAAAATACAAGTATCACAATCGATATTTACTTCATTAAAACATAATATCGACTTCCTCGAATAAACATGGAATTGTCAAAAGAAAAAAACATATATGGTTTTGTTTACCAAATTTTATACTATTTTTTTAAAACATCAATCAATATATAATTCTTTTTATTTCCCCAGGGTTAAGGGTAAGTTCTTTTTGTTATGAGATGGTCAGAAATGGATAATTACTAAGCTTTACAAATACTGAAAAATATTAAATAAATTTGTTTATTTTTTCGTTTAGTATGTAGTTCCAGAAATTTCCGTAAGAGAGCAGCGGGCGTTTGTTTACTTTAGAACATGTGATTAATTTTGACTAGTTTTTGTGTTCTATATAACCATTCGGAATGCGTTTTCTTCGTCAACTATTAAACTAAATGTTTATATTACCTCTCTTCTTATAGTTCTTACTGGAAGGAAGCCTTTTCTCTAGTGAGGTCCGTTTTAAGTTGTAATTTCATTACAGTCTGGCCCATATTCTATCGTCAACTGGAAACATCACGAAACTAGGCCGAATCATCAGAATGGTTTTCTTTCACAGTTTATTATGGAGTATAATCCTTTAATTTTGATAAATAAGGTATGATTATATAGAGTTCATATTGCTTTTTAATTTGGTACTAATTTTACACTTCTCCCAAGTTTCAAAAAAGATATTTTAATAGAATTGTGGTAGCATCATTTTGTCAACTCGCCAGGTTTTTTCCAAATTCGATTATTAACAATACTTGTTATTTTAGTCACTCTTAGTAACCCAAAATATTTTTATTATACAGGCAGTTTGTAATTATTATAAATTTATATTTTATTTACCGAAAAATAATTCTTTTTAATTCCGGTTTCTTTACCAATTTGTTGTACATAAGAGGTTTCTGTTCATTTTCTTATGACCTGGTATATAAGTATTTAATATTTTTTATTATCTCTAAATGAATTTATATAGTATTTATTAGTCTCTCATAGTATTCCTACACTGCACTACTTCCTGTTGCCATTTCCCTCATATAGAATTATTTTAATTTTTTATTATCCTTTGATATTTAAACTTTTTATGTTTTTTTTTTAAAACGAACCCTGGGTTATATTATATTATAACACAAATATTTGAAAAAATATAACATGAACTTAGGTATTACAATTGGTTGTCTACATAATATAAATATTACAATAAATTAATAAAAATACAGAATCAGTTAGTAGCATTATAGTCTACTATCATAGTTTTATAATTCCCAAACCTACAGCACAATTCTGTAATAAGTTACCTTCACTTTCACTTTTTACCTCAATGGGTACACTATAACTCACTTGTCACTGTATATCACTCGAATTGTTTATAATGTTTAGTGATATACTTTAATTTAGAGCTAGTTATAGGTTACCCATTTCTGACCTCTATGTTATTACATGAATTAATTTATTGGGACCGGGTTATGTACCGTTACAATATATATATTGTAAGGGTACATATCTTCAACATACATTTATGAAGCAATGTGATAAGAATAAAATACTAAATGATTAACACTATGAATAAAAAGGGATGAGTCAGAGATAAAGGAATGGGTAATTAATATAATTATGCGATCAAACAGATAAAGGTAATAATAAAAGTAACCTCTGATAAGAGAAATGTAGCAAGCAGCAAAACAAAACTTGAAAAAACGATAGGACAATGCGATTTAACCATAATAACCCAATAGATGGTAAGTGAGTAGGTAGAAGAAGCCCCAACCCCAGTGATAGGACAGATAAATGAAATAAATGAAATCAAATGAGAAGGTGATTGAAAAGGAAACAAAAATATATAAATGAAATAAAATGAGAAGAAATGGAAAGACACAAACGAATAATATAGAACAGAAAAGGAGAAATGTTACACTCAAATAAAGTAATGAAAAAGAAACCAATAAATGATAAATGTAAATGATAATTATTAGTATTGACTAATTAATCAATGTAAATGATAATTGATAAATTCCAATAAAGTAAAAACCAACAAAGTACACTAACCAAATAAATAGAGAGTAAATGTTATAAATAACTCTATAATCACATGAACTTGTTAACAGTATAACTAACTATTGTACAGTGAGAGATAGATAGTGAACATGAGTAAGTGAGAACAAGAATTTAATGTTAAGGAATACCCACTAGTAACACTTAAATAATATAAAAAGTGCAAAGTGTAAGTGTAAACCCCACAAAATAAATAGAAACCCTATTGATAGGTATAAACATCCAAAAATCAGTGATAAACACTAAAGTTTAATGGTGAACAGTGTTAGTAAATAAGAATATTGTTATTATTAGGATTAAGATTAATTATAGATGAGGAATACAAGGATATTCAGGGAAAAAATCCCAGGAAGAGTCAAAATGTTAGTGTTACCATGGTTAGCTAGTAAAGATTAGAATAGAAAAATGTAAAGAATAGAAATGCAAAACCAATAAAATCCTATGTTCTAAGGGATAGTTAATTAGCTAAAGTAAATGACGTGATGATGTTTATCACCAAAAAATAAATAAGAAGTAACAAATTGGAAACAAGAGTAGCATAATAACTGTTAAAGAATTGTTTGATTAAGTTTATGAATAGGAATATGGCTGAAGGAGTTATACAGACCATAAGCCTAAATGTTATGTTATATTTTATAGAGAATAGTAAATAATAGACAAATAATAAACAATGGCAAGATAGATAAGAAAAAAGATAAATTCATGCAAACATAATAATACTAGAAAAGCAGTTAGAAAATAATAGACAAACCATGATTTTGCAAAATAATGAAAACATACAATTATAATAAAACAGACCCAAAACAATTCAACAAATAAACAAATCATTTGTAACACAAAACAAAACATGTATAAGGGTAAAGTAATAGTTAATTTGTATAAAATAAGAAAATATAGCCAATTACTACTTAGGCCTATGAAATGCCTAACTGTAGAAAACCAAAAACTACAAATTGTAAGAAATTAACTATGATATTAGCAAATCCAAGGCAAGTAACTAGTCAATGATAATTAGTGGATCATATTAAGAGATAAATGTTAAATTAAGGACATAAAATAAGAAAGAAATGTAATTATATAATATCAACATAACTGTCAAAACATAATACATAAGCAAACCCAGCTTTGTGGGATGTCAAAATGATCTTTGAAAGAAAATACGAACAGTTGTGATAATATCTCATACATTAATAAGAAGACAGAAGAATAATAGCAATCAGAAGATATACAGTCATTTTGAATAAAAATTCAAATATTCTAACAATGGTCTTAAGTCATGAATAGCCAATCAGAATCAATCAGTTACCATGACAACTGAACGTTATTTATGAATATTCCGTTAGAAACTGTTAGTCCATTATTGAAGCCCAAGAGGAATAGACGCCAAGCCATAAATGACTCAAATTTTAATTTAAAACAGTTAAAAGTAACCAAATTTATTAAAATGAAGAACCAAACTATCTGATGAATTAATACATTCAACCTAGGCAACAGACCAGATTAATTAATTCCAAATTAATTAATTTCGATCAACTAAGACGAAAAGGATGCAAGGCGTGATTAAATCCCAAGATGATTGAAGATTGATGACCAAACGATGATCCAACCTAAATCAACTGAATGACACTACACCTTAAGTCAACTGATTGATAAGTATTGCTGAATTACCCAAATTCAAATTAAAAATTCTCTTTAATTTTTCTCACAACACTTTGAACTCTCACTATAAACTGATGATCTTATTTCTTTCAAAGATTAATTAAAAAACAAAACACTAAACTTATGTGAATGAGAAAAATAACCTGTACAAAAATTACGAACTTTTGAAACACACTTTATAACACTTCAAGAACAAATTGTAATTACTCCTTATAGTATATAAGTACCAGTAATGTAAGGTTGTGTACTTTATTGTAACCATAACTGATCTTTTTTCGTAAACCAAAAGAATCCAGATTTATTGAACGAAAAATTGTAAAAAAATAAACATTTTCTGTAGACGCCATGTCCGACTAACTAAAATTGTTCAAAATCGATTTTGCCAAGCCTTGAGAATAATTGTCTCACTGTCGGAGCAAATTTGTTTAATAACAAAATATAATTATTGTATAATACTAAATAATTACTAATCACAATTTAATAAACTAGTACAGAGTCGTAACCACTGTTCTTTATTCCATAGGAAATTGTGTTATATGATTTGTGTATACTAGGGATGAGCGATAGTGGCGGTAAACTCTAGACATCGGAAACTCTGCGAACTACATAATCAATTCGCACGCGGTGGGAATAATTGAATACACCATACTATCATAGCCACGAATGCTCAATCGTCCTATTTTTTATTTTAATTGTTTTCAGTTAAAATAATTTGGCACCACCCGGGAAATACAAACACTTATAGAAGAACAGGTAAGGATTCCACTCGAGTCTGCTGGTAATTCGAAAGATCGCTGCGGACAACGCCAGCGTAAACATAAAGTAATGACCACACGTGTGAGGGAAACACACCAAACATACACTTTTAAACATAAGATAAGCCATCCGACAAAACCCGTTACACGCTATATATATATATATATATACACACACTAACCCTCCCACGCATCACCGGTTACATTCAACCAATAGGAGGCAGTACTTACCGCCCAGTCCTTGTTAGCCCCGCCCCTTACTCAATCAACCTGACCTCGTCATATGCATTATCCTCTAGAAATCTCCTACAGCTTTCTACCTTCTGAACCTATCCTGTAACCGTATTACACCTTTTATACACTACTCTTTCAAAATATAGTAAAATATATCCTCATTACTAAATTCAGTCTTTATGTTCATCAGCGCATTACTATTCTTTTTCCTTACTTTTAATATTTCTAATTCTTCATACAATTTGCGTTTACTCATGTTATTCTCTAACCTTACTATTTCGACGTTCTCTGTTGGGTCTAAAAACCTATGCCCTGTTTCATTAAAATGTCTCGCATAGAGCGAATTCGTAGTTCTGTCTCCTTCTCCTCTCGCATGCTCTCTCAATCTAATTTCGAACTTACGTCCTGTTTCACCCAGGTAAACCTTATCACACTGTTTACAGTTCAACTTATGAACACCGCTTTTCTGTAATTCAGGCGTTATTTCAGTGCTACTATTCTTTATATAATCAAAAACTGTCTTTGTCTTTTTTACCACTACATCTATATTATGTTTTTCAAAGCACTTGGTTATGTTCCTCGTTTGAAATCCCAGATACATTATTGATCCTATGTATTTCTTTTCTTCTCTTCTTGTCTATTATTTCCTTCTATTCTTTTTACAATTTTCTCTACTATCCTCGGTTTATAATTATTATTTTTCGCTATTTCTTTTATTCTTTTTAACTCTTCTGTTTTACATGAATCATCTTCCAAGTATTTTATTGCTCTATAACAAAATGAGTTTAGTGCAGCCATCTTGTGACTTACGGGATGGTATGATTCCTGAGGTATAATTAAGTCTGTATACATTTCTTTTCTAAATACATCAAATTTAAAAACACCACACACTATCTTTATATTTAGATCTAGGTAATTTATTTGTACTCCACCTATTTCCTCTTTGAACTTAATTTTATTTTCAATTTGATTAATTTCATTCGTTAGTTCTGTGAATTCTTCATTTGTTCCCTCCCACACCACTAAAATGTCGTCTACGTACCTTATCCATTCCTTTATTTTATCCTTATATTTTGATTCCATTAGGACACGCCTCTCAAAACAATTCATATATATTTCCGCTATTACTGGTAACAACGGACAACCCATTGGTAGCCCTTCCTTTTGAATGTAATACTTATTATTAAACCTAAAGTAGTTTTGGTGTACGCACACTGTCAGAACTTTTATTAAATCACTTTTGTACTGCTACTGTCCTAAATTGTTATTTTTAATAATTTCTACAGTATGTTCAACTGATATTCGTAACCATATCTGACACGTCTAATGACATAAGTTTCGTATTTTCACTTATTTTTACTAACTTCAACCGTTCTATTACATTTCTACTATTTTCTACACTATATGTTACCTCAAACTCATATAACCTCCTAAGCAACTTGCTCACTTCTTTCGATATCTTATAACGAGGCGGATTAATAAACGAAACTATTGGCCTAAACGGTGTAACGGGACATTTTGGCCTACCTGGAGTAATATAAAAAATCAGTGTATTTTGATAAGAAATAATATTGGTAATGTAACATTAAATTTGGGAAACAAAAGTAATATGAAATAATAATTTTGGGAGACAAACGTAAATTCATAATAAAGTTAAATTTTATTGGAAACGAAACTGGAAAGAGTAATTATAAAGTATTATTTCAATTATTCATGAATTGAAATCATGCAGCAAACCGGTATGTGGATTTGTGTCAAGGTCAACATACAGATGCAAGAAAACAGTTAGGTATTATGTAACCTCAAGTCGGACGATATTACGTCAGTGCTTATATCACGCTGGAATTCGGGAGTGTCGTCCAAACCTAATACTGGCGTAGTGATACAACATTTAGAATAATGAAAGTTTGTAAAACAGCCGCAGCCACTTCACAAAATAGTGCCGTTCGTCTCATCAGTCGGCCATGAACAACTAGCAACTAAGGACGCAAACAGTCCACGCGTCTGCCGATCGGGCGTAATTTTCGTCGCGCCTGCAAAACAGCAAAAAATGTGAATTTTAATATATTTCTGCATTTAAAACAGTTTTGTATAACAACAAAGTAGAGACAGTGAGTGTAATTGGTAAAAATTTAACAGTTCGGCCGTAAAATGAGAACTACGAGAAACATCAAACTAAGCCACGAGTCAATACCTATGACATCGAATTTCTCCACAACATCAGGAAAGTAGACATTTTCACGTCTTTTAAATACTGACCCTTTTGTAAACTTGAGCTCGATAATTAATAAACAAAATGTACCATGTGTATGACATAGCGTGAAAGTGTGCGTGAGGATATCTAAATTAATCTAAGATCCTTGCACTGGTTTACGTTATGGGAAAATAATGTAATAATTTTTAACATATATTTCAATGCATAGCAAGTTTAATTTGAATTTTAATTATATTGTTTAAATATACCCTGAAAAAGGTTGATCTGTAAAGAAAATGTATTGCATCCATGTTTGAATTTATAAACGATGTGGGGAATAAATTTTGCTTTTGTTATAAATATATAATGCTCAGATAATGAATAAATACAGGTTTAAAAAATACAAGTAAAGTGGGGTAATCATTTCAAGCAACCATTTTGTTATTTCAGCTCGTCTATAGAATACTGGACCCTAGTAAGTGTAATTTTTTAAGTTGGCAACATGACAACATGGCGGCACTAGCCGTAAGTGTACAACATAAACAAAGCCTATTTATAAATTAAGAAATAAAGTGATAAAAGTTTATGAGTTAACAATGGCGCCCGAAGCAGCTGGACCGTTTGCATAAATAAAATTATGCAAATGTGGACCTGTGGGAGAAGCAATATGGTTGCGGGGAACTGATATGTAACTAGAAACATAAAAGTAAAAGATAAGGTTATGTTACGAGCATATGCAATATAAGTAAGTATAATCCTTTGTTAGAGAAGAAATTGTGTGATACTATATGTTAGCATTTTGATATAAAAGTAATAACTTTATCAATAAAAATGGAAAATAAAGAAACAAATTTAGAAAACACTCTTACAGAGTCAATGATAATGGATAATGTACAAGCACAGTCTACTCCAACGACAGCTAAAGTAAAAGAATTGTCAATGGATGATATATTTAATTTCATGAAAACAATATCTGATAACTTGAGTAGTGATATCAATAAAATGAATAGTAGTATTAACGTAAAATTTGACGTTCAGAACAGCAAATTCGATGAACAAAATATTAAATTTGACATACAGAATAGTAAATTTGACGAAATTAGAGATGAAATTAAACAGCAGAATTCTGATTTCAATAATCATATTAAGGAAATTAATACCTGTTTTGATACAGTTAAAGAACAAATATTAGAATCAATAAGTAGCAGTTGCGAGAAAAAGATTGATGAAATGAATACAAATTTGGAACGTAAATTAAATCAGATACTGAATAAGAAGTTAGGTGACAATGTTATAGGTATGACAAATATTAATACAGTGAAACCTCGGAATGCGAGTAACGTGGTCTACAAGTGTTTTGCAAGACGAGCAAAAATTTTAAATAAATTGTAACTTGATAAGCGACCGAGGTTCCGCAATACAAGCGTCATGTGTGCCTACGTTTTCCCCTCCCCTGAGCCTACATTTTCCCCTCCCCTCTGCCTCTTTTTCCTGGGCGATTGTGTGTAATATTCTCCCGCGGTGGACTTCAGTTGGCGTGCCTCGCTCGCATAGTCAACACCGTACGAGCGTATACATGTTTTGTTTCTTTCATTAGTGTTATAACTGTACTGCAACAGTGGGCCCAGTGAAGGAAAAGAAGGCTGAAAAGGAATTCGGTTGGAAGAAGGAGATGATTATGATGGAAGTTAAAAAGGAAATGATCGAAAAGCACGAACGAGGTATGCGAGTGGCTGATATTGCGAGATTTTATAACAAGTCTACGTCAACGATTTGCACAATATTAAAGAAGAAAGAAGAAATAAAATGGCTAGATGCAGCAAAAGGAGTCACAAGAGTATCTAAGCAACGGCCACGTGTTCTGGAAGGTGTAGAAAAGTTGCTTCTCTTTTGGATAAATTATGAGCAATTAGCAGGTGATACTGTGACCGAGAATTTATTCTGTGAGAAGGCAAAGCCGTTGTATGCCAACCTCTTAAGTAAACTGCCATGTAGTACACATACGTCAACAGAAATCGAAGAAAGCTTCAAGGCCAGCAGGGGATGGTTTGATAACTTTTAGAGGAGAAGTGGCATCCATAGTGTTGGGAGGCTGCAAGTTCGGATGCTAAGGCAGCTGAGGCATTCACTGCTTAGTTCCAGAAGCTCATTGTTACCGAGTGTTGCCTGCCGCAGCAAGTTTTTAACTGCGATGAAACAGGACTTTTTTGGAAAAAGATGCCGAAGAGGACCTACATTACAGCAGAAGAGAATGCAGTGCCCGGTCACAAGCCCATGAAAGACCGTTTAACCCTGTTATTGTGTGCTAATGCCAGCGGGGATTTAAAAGTAAAGCCCCTGCTTGTGTATCATTCCGAGAATCCACGAGCCTTCAAGAAATGCAAGGTGCAGTAGAGCCAGTTAAATGTTATGTGGAGGTCCAACACTAAGGCTTGGGTCACTCGTTTGTTCTTTGTTGAATGGATGAACGAGATCTTTGGTCCTGTAGTGAAGAAATAGGTTTTAGATAATAATCTGCTACTCAAAGTCTTGCTGGTTATGGACAATGCTCCTGCTCATCCTCCAGGCCTTTAGGACGACTTACTGGAGGAATTCAAGTTCATTAAGGTTAAGTTCCTTCCTCCCAACACTACTCCACTACTCCAGCCTATGGATCAGCAGGTCATTTCGAACTTCAAGAAGCTATACACCAAAGCACTATTTCAGCGGTGCTTTGAAGTGACCGAAGGAACAGACCTTACCCTCCGAGAGTTTTGGAGAAATCATTTCCACATCGTGAACTGCCTGAAGATCATCGATAAAGCATGGGATGGGGTCACCAAGAGAACGCTCACTTCTGCTTGGGGAAAACTGTGGCTTGACTGCGTTCTTGGACGTGACTTTGAGGGGATTGCTGGTGAAAATGAGCCGCCGATTGTCGATGAAATTGTGTCCTTAGGGAAGACCATGGGCCTCCAATTTAAAATGCATATTAGTTCTGGTATCCAAGTCACGTATGAACAGTAAATTATTATAAATAAATCACCTTATATCCGTCGTGTGACTTCGTTACGTCGATTAAAATGACGCGTTTCGGAACATCTGTTCCATCATCAGATAAAATCGCTCTATTGAGGTCGTTAAACGTTAAAAACACATGTTACACATAATTGTCCACTACGTAATTCACTTGCTTCCTAAATGGTGCGCACCACGACGAAGCCGATTGGACACTGAACTATTATCTGAGTGATTACGCCTAAGCAGGTTCAAAGCTGTATCGTATAGCGGGTTGGATTTAAAATTTAAGTGGTCATTCAATATGAAGTCTCGGCTGTTTATGTTATTATATGCTTTGTATATTTCGAACTCCTCTATTGCGTCCATGTAACGGCCTTTGTTGCACACATGTAGGGGTATTAAATTAGATTTAAAATCAGTATAATTATGATTGTGTAAGATTAAGTGGCGGGCAAAGTTGGACTTGATATTATTTAACAAAGTGAGATTATTTAGGTGACGTTTTGGTGTGTGTTCCTTAAATCGTTTGAGGAAACCTGTCCCCGTTTGACCAATGTAAAAACTGTTGCAGTCGTTACATGATAATTTATATATGCCGGATTTCTTTTCTAAAGGTATGGGTTTTCTATGACGTAGTATTTTTAATAGACTATTGTTTGTTTTGAAGGTAGCAGTAATATTCAATTTATTAAATGTGGAGGTTAGAATCTTTGGCATTATATTTGTGTATGCGGTAGAAATAAAAGTTATTTTTGTATCCTTATCTATTGGGGGCTTGGATTTTCGAATTTTATGTTTCTTGATGAGATTATCAATCAACGTGTTTTGGTAACCATTAGGTAAAGCTATAATTCAATTTATTAAATGTGGAGGTTAGAATCTTTGGCATTATATTTGTGTATGCGGTAGAAATAAAAGTTATAAATTTGTTTAGCGAATGCACACGTCGCTTCCTGAAGCCTATTAATGCTAAAGCTCCCGAACTCACTGGCCTACCCAAAATTCATAAACACGACATACCGGTCAGACCACTCGTTAATTTTACCACAGCGCCTGCATACAAAACAGCTAAAAAACTCGTCAAAGTAATCAAAGAAAACATAAATTTAAAGAACAATCATAGTGTCACAAACAATACGGATTTTATTAATAAATGTAAAAATGTTGATATACTACCAAATTATAAGTTAGCATCATTTGATATAGTAACTTTGTATACCAACATACCAGTAAAGGAAACACTAAATATCTTAAAAGAAAATTTATTAGAGAATAATAAATTAAATATACAGACGATAAACGAGTTAATTGGTTTACTTGAAACTATCTTAGAACAAAATTACTTTGCTTTCAATAACCAATTTTTCATTCAGGACGATGGATTGGCCATGGGTTCACCTCTCTCTGGTCTATTGGCTGACATTTACTTGAATTTTTATGAAAACTCTCATTTGCTCTCACATAACAAATACAAAAATGATATAATATTTTATGCACGTTATGTAGACGATACCTTTCTAATTTTCAATGGTACTGTACGACAGATCGAAAACCTAAAACATTATATGAATAATATTAATAAAAACATTCAATTTACGTTGGAAACTGAAGTGGATAATAAATTGAATTTTTTTAGATTTGTCTGTCACTAAACACGTAAATAAATTGAAATTTAATATTTATAGAAAACCGACTATCACTGATGTGACAGTACATGCTGACTCTTATCATCCATTTTCACAAAAGTTGGCAGCTTATAATTACTTTATCCGCAGATTGTTGGCAGTACCTCTCAGTGATGATGATTACCGTGAGGAGGTGAATACCATTAAACATATAGCTTTAGCTAATGGTTACCAAAACACGTTGATTGATAATCTCATCAAGAAACATAAAATTCGAAAATCCAAGCCCCCAATAGATAAGGATAGAAAAATAACTTTTATTTCTACCGCATACACAAATATAATGCCAAAGATTCTAACCTCCACATTTAATAAATTGAATATTACTGCTACCTTCAAAACAAACAATAGTCTATTAAAAATACTACGTCATAGAAAACCCATACCTTTAGAAAAGAAATCTGGCATATATAAATTATCATGTAACGACTGCAACAGTTTTTACATTGGTCAAACGGGGAGAGGTTTCCTCAAACGATTTAAGGAACACACACCAAAACGTCACCTAAATAATCTCACTTTGTTAAATAATATCAAGTCCAACTTTGCCCGCCACTTAATCTTACACAATCATAATTATACTGATTTTAAATCTAATTTAATACCCCTACATGTGTGCAACAAAGGCCGTTACATGGACGCAATAGAGGAGTTCGAAATATACAAAGCATATAATAACATAAACAGCCGAGACTTCATATTGAATGACCACTTAAATTTTAAATCCAACCCGCTATACGATACAGCTTTGAACCTGCTTAGGCGTAATCACTCAGATAATAGTTCAGTGTCCGATCGGCTTCGTCGTGGTGCGCACCATTTAGGAAGCAAGTGAATTACGTAGTGGACAATTATGTTTAACATGTGTTTTTAACGTTTAACGACCTCAATAGAGCGATTTTATCTGATGATGGAACAGATGTTCCGAAACGCGTCATTTTAATCGACGTAACGAAGTCACACGACGGATATAAGGTGATTTATTTATAATAATTTTTAAGACCATGGGGCTGGAGGTGAATGACGCCGACATTCAAGAGCTGGTGGAAGAACATAGCCAGGAACTGACCATCAACGAACTGATGGACCTGCATCGCGAACAACAGGAGGAGGTTATGGAGGAGATCTCGTCCGGTGAAGAGGAGGAGGAAAAGTCAGAGGAATCTCTCACTTCAAATGAGATTCGGGAGAAGTGCAAAATGTGGGAAACGGTGCAAAATTTTATAGATAAACACCACCCGAATAAGGCTGTAGCAATGCGAGCGATGAATCTGTTCAATGACAATGCAATGTCACATTTTCGTGAAATCCTCAAAAAGAGGCAAAAGCAACAGTCATTGGACAGGTTCCTTGTTAAAGTTGCACGAAAAGAAAACAATTCTAGTGAGCCAACAGATAGCAGTGATTCCGTTAGTGAAATTCGTGCTACACAATAACCCTTCTCATGTCATCTCTCTCGTCTCCCTCACACCAACAATGACTCTATTGTAAGGTAAAGTGCAGTTTAATTTGTTTTACGTTATACTGTATTTTGTATTAGAAATGTTATGCGAATAAATATTTTTGTGTTGTGGAACGAATCATCCGCGTTTCAATTGTTTCTTATGGGAAAATTTGCTTTGATATACGAGCGCTTTGGATTACAAGCACGTTCCCGGAACGAATTATGCTCGCAATCCAAGGTTCCACTGTAATGACAAAATAGTGGAAGAGGTAGTGTTAGATAGTAAAGTATTGAATAGTGATGATAATGATGTTAATTACAATTCTGAGGTAAGTAGGAGTGGGAAGTATGACAATATAAGTAAAAATATGGTGTTAAAGAGTAATGGGGTAAATATTGAGAGTACTGATGAAGTTTTAGAATGTAATAATGGAATGTTAAGGTGTGTTTATGAGTCAGAGAGAAAGTGGAGAGAGAGTATACAGGTAGAGAATATAGTGGGGGTAGATGTTTCCCATGATGTTGTAGTTGGGGGTGAAGAAAAGGCTTCACGAGTATATTTGGGAGACATATGGTCTGCAAATAGTTGTCCCCGGATTTTTTGTGCACCTGATAGGTGGTGCAGCAATAAAGTTGTAGTGTCCCCTGCATTTATTGAGAGAGAAAGTGTGATATGGTGGTATGATGAGAGATATTTAGATAGAGAGTTGTGTGTAGATAGGGAGATAGAATTATATCAGTTAAAGAGAAATTATAAAGAGTTGAAAGAGAGGTTAGAATTGAAGGAAATAGATGAAATGAAATGCTTACATTGTGAAATAGAGATAGATGAATATTTTGATGATACCTTTATAAATGATAATAACTTACTTGATGTTTTAATGAATGTAGTAGAGGAATATGATGATAAAATAACTGACTTTATGGTGAACAAAAATACTGATGGAGACAGAACTAAGATCACAAATGTAGACAGGTTTTATGAATTAATAGGTAATAATGGTGTTAAATACTATGTTGATAATAATCATTACAATAATAATAATAAAACGAGTGTGAGTGAGGATGATAATTATTATATAAAAGTAAGACTAATATACGATGACGGTGGTTGAAATTAAAATAAGTGAATGGACATTTTAAATATTTTGGTTTATGGTTATGACATGGCTAGATTATGAAATGAAGTGTGGTAAAGAGAAAAATAATGATGAAGAATTGTAAATAAATTTATAGTGAAATTAATTGTTTGTGTGGTAAAAGGTATTTTATGTAAACAATGTGTGTATGTAGTAGAAATTGTTTTAATAATAATAATAATGTTTTAGCAGACTAAATAAATAACAAGAATAATTATGAAGGTAATAAATGAATTGTAATTGTTTTGGAGAAGGTAATTAAAATATGTTGTGTTTTTAATGATTGATGGAATTAAAATAATTTGAGATGTTTAAATATTTTAATTGATTTAAAATGCTATATAAAGAGATTTTGAAGATGAATTTAAATTATTTATGAGATTTAAACTTGATAAGAAATAGTGAATAAATATAAAGTTGTAAAAGATAGAATTTGGGTGATAATAATGTTTTAAGTAGGGCATTTAAGTAAATCAAATCAAGTTTAGTGGTGTTAGAGAGAACAATATTATTGTGAATAAAAGTAACGTAGATTTGAGTATTGATAGTGACACAGTAGCTATGGGGAATATATGTAAAGTAATGAGAGTAATATATTGGGGTAATAAACCAGGTGATATTTTGTAGATGAAAATGATGTAATGGGAGAGTAATTGGATGATGGGGATTTTGTAAGGGGGTGGTGTGGTGAGGAGTCCTCAACGAAAAGCGTTGTGGCGGGAGGGGAACCGATATGCGCCGGAAAGGGTTGCCTAGGGAGGGTCCGTGAACCAAATAAGGGAATGAGCATTGGGAGGGAACACATCCTGAGTACAAAGAGGGTAGAGAGTATTTTGTTATAAGGGTAGAATGATTCGAAATGAATTAGAGTAGTAAGTTAGAGGTAGAGAATGGTTGGTAGATGTTTTGATAGATAGGTGTCGTACTAGGTAAAATTTGTTAGGGAGTGTTAGAGTCAAAAGGGGGGTAAGAGTATATGTAAATACCAAGTTAGTAAATCGAAATGTTATGAATAACTAAGAGTCACCCAAACGAAATGATGAAAATAAATAATAGAAAATTCATAGTTAAAATGAAATGTTATGTAAAATGAAGGTTGGTAACAAAGTGAAAATTTTTGGAAAAGTTAATGGTATAGTAAATGATAAATAATTAAAAGTTGATATAAAAGAATTGTTAATAATTAATAGAATTTAAAAATAAAATTAAATCTGTAAAGTGTGTAATTTTGGTCAAACTTTAATGTGAATTGTTTATTTTAAGGTAATAATAACAATGTGAATTATGAATATACTATGTTTTATTATGTTGTATTATGTTTGTTAGTGTTTAAGAGAATTTTATGAATTTAAATATTTTAGATGTAAATTGGGGATGAGAGACATGCGTAATATTGTAATGGGAAATGTTTATTTAAATTCTGACAGAATCAGAGAAATATTTTGAATTTGGGGAGTAAGATGTAACAAGAGAAGAGTATAAAGAATGTCGATATTGAGGCTGGATGTTTTATATTTTATTCAATGTATACATATATTGTATTCATGTATGTGTTAAGAGTTAAGGAAAAAACTAGTGCTTCTTAACGCAAACCAGCGCAGCTAGGGGGAAACAGATCAGTTAGGGATATAGTATTGTACAAGGCCACTAGATGATATTTTGATTTGTTGTTTCAGTGTTTGGTGATGCTGTGGCGGCGGTCCTGAGCTGGCCAGCGCGTCAGAGCAGGAGCGTTAAGTACCTTGCTGACTTTATGGTGTTGGGATCTCGAGAGAGAAGTCCAGTACGGTCATTCAGGTGCGGTCACAGTCACTGGACCAAGGGTGAGTTAATTATATTTTTTGTTTGTAAACCGTAAAGGGGGTTGTGGCGACATATCCTGGCTGATCCCTTTAGCAAGTATGAGTGTCAGTGAGAGTTTTTATGCTTCGGCATAAAACCTCTCATTGAGGGGGTATTGTAACGGGACATTTTGGCCTACCTGGGGTAATATAAAAAAATCAGTGTATTTTGATAAGAAATAATATTGGTAATGTAACATTAAATTTGGGAAACATAAAAGTAATATGAAATAATAATTTTGGGAGACATAAACGTAAATTCATAATAAAGTTAAATTTTATTGGAAACGAAACTGGAAAGAGTAATTATAAAGTATTATTCATGAATTGAAATGACACAGCAAACCGGTATGTGGATTTGTGTCAAGGTCAACATACAGATGCAAGAAAACAGTTAGGTATTATGTAATCTCAAGTCGGACGATATTACGTCAGTGCTTACATCATGCTGGAATTCGGGAGTGTCGACCAAACCTAATACTGGCGTAGTGATACAACATTTAGAATAATGAAAGTTTGTAAAACAGCCGCGGCCACTTCACAAAATAGTGCCGTTCGTCTCATCAGTCGGCCATGAACAACTAACAACTAAGGACGCAAACAGTCCGCGCGTCTGCCGATCGGACGTAATTTTCGTCGCGCCCGCAAAACAGCAAAAAATGTGAATTTTAATATATTTCTGCATTTAAAACAGTCTTGTATAACAACAAAGTAGAGACAGTGAGTGTAATTGGTAAAAATGTAACAGTTCGGCCATAAAATGAGAACTACGAGAAACATCAAACTAAGCCACGAGTCGATACCTATGACGTCGAATTTCTCCGCAACATCAGGAAAGTAGACATTTTCACATAAATACTGACCCTTTTTTAAATTTGAGCTCAATAATTAATAAACAAAATGTACTATGTGTATGACATAGCGTGAAAGTGTGCGTGAAGGTACCTAAATTAATCTAAGATCCTTGCACTGGTTTACGTTATGGGAAAATAATTTAATAATTTTCAACATATATTTCAATGCATAGCAAGTTTAATTTGAATTTTAATTATATTGTTTAAATATACCCTAAAGGTTGATCTGTAAAGAAAATGTATTGGATCCATGTTTGAATTTATAAACGATGTGGGGAATAAATTTTGCTTTTGTTATAAATATATAATGCTCAGATAATGAATAAATACAGGTTTAAAAAATACAAGTAAATGTGGGGTAATCATTTCAAGCAACCATTTTGTTATTTCAGCTCGTCTATAGAATACTGGACCCTAGTAAGTATAATTTTTTAAGTTGGCAACATGACAACATGGCGGCACTAGCCGTAAGTGTACAACATAAACAAAGCCTATTTATAAATTAAGAAATAAAGTGATAAAAGTTTATGAGTTAACAACGGCATACCTTCTTTATGTAATTTTGGTTGACACCTCAACCTTGGCGCTTCCGGGTTTGATTCTATAAGTAATTTCTTCTTCTTATCACTTAGGAATGTTATTTCTTTTAACACTTTTTTAATTTGAGCTTGGTATTTGCTTGTGTAATCATATTTTATACCTTGATATGGGCCTTCTTTTATAAAGTCTTCTGTCTTGTTTATGTACCAATCTTTCTTCATTACAACCGAAGTATTTCCTTTGTCTGCTTTAGTAACTAGTAGATTATTTTCTTTTATTTTATTTTTCAATTTCTTTACATCCTTCGTGACCTGTTCTTCCACCTTATTTCTTCTATTTGTACTTTTATTATACATTTTTTCAACGATTTCTTTTAACTCATACCTCATTTTTTTTTAGTATCCTCATTTTCTATTTTCTCTACTATTACTTCACACTCCATTAATGCCTTTTCCCTATTTATGCCAACAGGTGGTGCATATTTTAAACACTTATCTAATAATTTTTGTTCCTCTTCTGTGAATGTAACTTCTGTAAGGTTAACCACTCGTTGGGCAAAACCTTCCTCACTACTCTTTTTGTTACTTACCCTTATATTTCCTTTTTTGGATAGTTTCTCTAATTTACCAAGTAATTTGTAGTTTAAATTCTTTAATTTCTTATTTACGTAATTCTCACCGAACCCGTATAATATTTCTTCCAATTCTATAAATGAGAATATTTTATATAATTACAAGTGCCTTTTAAATAATTCTTTATTAAATGTATTTATTTTTCCGTAGAGGTGCCTAATTTCTAATTTTATCCATAATTTTTCACTAAATTTTTTCACTTTTGTCGCTACTTCACCATTATTATTTATGTTTTAGTGGATAGTTAGTGAGGATCGGTCAATAATACAACTTTTAGTAATTTTGCGTCGACGTTTCGACAATATTTATTGTCATCTTCAGGACCTGTGTATGAAGTACAATAGAAATATCAAACATAACGAAACAATTAAATATTTGGGTGAACGTGTTGGTGATGTGAGTGTGTGAGTGTGTATGTATGTATCATTTTTTATGTGAAGACTTATGATAGTTTGTTTACATCTTCAAATTATCTTTAAGAAAGCGAGCAAATTATAGTATGAGAGAACTTAATTTATACAGTATTACAATTTAAATTACTAAATATAATGTTATTTTAATTTATTAAACAAACAGTAACCAACAATTGGATATTAGATTGGTACAAAAATTGTTTATACCTACAACAGTCAACATATAGCAAAGTAATATATTACCTATAACTAAAACAGATTAGGGGATGTTCACTACGTAATTATTAAAAGTTATTTTTACCATGTTTCACTCCCTACCATGTCATTCACTGATTGACGGTCACTAAAAATTTAAGGATTTAATTATTATTTATCTTAATTTTTGCATATTTCGGTATTATATTACCATATTTTGCTAAGATTTTTCTTCAATTTTACTTTAGTTTTTAAATATTTAAACACTAAGCTTACCTTATTCAATTCTTCCGGTTGCAACGCGTGTCTATTATCAGTTATTTTCCCTATGTTAGTAGTCTTCATCACAACTTTGTCAAATTTTGTTGCTTCCCTGCTATATAGCCTTTCGGTTCTGCAACCATTATCAAGTTCTACCTACAACAACATTAAAATACCTACTTCCCTTATATATATACTAACCCTCCCACGCACCACCGGTTACATTCAACCAATAGGAGGCAGTACTTACAGGCCAGTCCTTGTTAGCCCCGCCCCTTACTCAGTCAACCTGACCTCGTCATATACATTATCCTCTAGAAATCTCCTACAGCTTTCTACCTTCTGAACCTATCCTGTAACCGTATTACACCTTTTATACACTACTCTTTCAAAATATAGTAAAATATATCCTGATTACTAAATCCAGTCTTTATGTTCATCAGCGCATTACTATTCTTTTTCCTTACTTTTAATATTTCTAATTCTTCATACAATTTGCGTTTACTCATGTTATTCTCTAACCTTACTATTTCGACGTTCTCTGTTGGGTCTAAAAACCTATGCCCTGTTTCATTAAAATGTCTCGCATAGAGCGAATTCGTAGTTCTGTCTCCTTCTCCTCTCGCATGCTCTCTCAATCTAATTTCGAACTTACGTCCTGTTTCACCCAGGTGAACATTATCACACTCTTTACAGTTCAACTTATAAACACCGCTTTTCTATAATTCAGGCGTTATTTCAGTGCTGCTATTCTTTATATAATCAAAAACTGTCTTTGTCTTTTTTACCGCTACATCTATATTGTGTTTTTCAAAGCACTTGATTATGTTCCTCGTTTGAAATCCCAGATACGTTATTGATCCTATGTATTTCTTTTCTTTCTTCTCTGAGAAGCTACTGATTAATAGCAAAGTAATCATTAAAAAACAATACACAATCCTCACATCTCTTACCTTTCTCGGGTCCAAAGTTCTTCGTACGAACTCATGAAGAATAAGCGTGACTTAGGTTAACACTCTTCAATAAATTATACTCTCAATTTCGGCATTATAGTTATATTTATTTAGCAATTCTTTGACATTGAATTTTATTGTTTTTCCATTTATTTAGACTCAAAAACTATCATTGACAGTTACTCAATTTCTTTCAAAAAAAAAAAAAATACACCCCTTTCTGCCCCATTACATCTCTTCTTGTCTACTATTTCCTTCTATACTTTTTACAATTTTCTCTACTATCCCCGGTTTATAAGGAAAGAGAAGGAAATAGTAGACAAGAAGAGAAGAAAGAAAAGAAATACATAGGGTCAATAACGTATCTAGGATTTCAAACGAGGAACATATTCAAGTGCTTTGAAAAACACAATATAGATGTAGCGGTAAAAAAGACAAAGACAGTTTTTGATTATATAAAGAATAGTAGCACTGAAATAACGCCTGAATTACAGAAAAGCGGTGTTTATAAGTTGAACTGTAAACAGTGCGATAAGGTTTACCTGGGTGAAACAGGACGTAAGTTCGAAATTAGATTGAGAGAGCATGCGAGAGGAGAAGGAAACAGAACTACGAATTCGCTCTATGCGAGACATTTTAATGAAACAGGGCATAGGTTTTTAGACCCAACAGAGAACGTCGAAATAGTAAGGTTAGAGAATAACATGAGTAAACGCAAATTGTATGAAGAATTAGAAATATTAAAAGTAAGGAAAAAGAATAGTAATGCACTGATGAACATAAAGACTGAATTTAGTAATGAGGATATATTTTACTATATTTTGAAAGAGTAGTGTATAAAAGGTGTAATACGGTTACAGGATAGGTTCAGAAGGTAGAAAGCTGTAGGAGATTTCTAGAGGATAATGCATATGACGAGGTCAGGTTGATTGAGTAAGGGGCGGGGCTAACAAGGACTGGGCGGTAAGTACTGCCTCGTATTGGTTGAATGTAACCGGTGATGCGTGGGAGGGTTGGTATTTAAGGGAAGTAGGTATTTTAATGTTGTTGTAGGAAGAACTTGATAATGGTTGCGAAACCGAAAGGCCTCGTTCGAGGAAAAATTGTATATAGCAGGGAAGCAACAAAATTTGACAAAGTTGTGATGAAGACTGCTAACATAGAGAAAATAACTGATCTTGAAATTGATTAATCCGATTAAAGTAAACAAAGTTCGATTTATTTTCCGATTGATAGTATAGCTTGCATTGATTGGCTACCTTCAGCAACTTATTTACAGGCTTATCTTGATAATTTATTCTCATTTAAAGTCGAAACAAATTCTACCTTTAAAATTATAATCGCTATTAAGAAATTTTAAGTGTAGTAACTAAGATCAAAGTAAACAAGTTTAAAGCTTACGAATGTGAAAGAAGAGGCAGCAAATATATCGAATATGTGGCAAACCCATAACTGCTGCATATAAAATTCTTAAGTTGAAACACAAAGAAGTGGCAAAGGCAAAGAAGAGGTCTTTTGTAACTTTTGAAAATTAGGCCTACATTCATAGTCATCAGTCAGCTATCAGTGTAATGAAGACAATTATCACGGATGTGAAGGCGAGAGTAACATTTAAGTACACGTATTTACGAGAAAGAATGATAAAATCCTTAGACTCAACACTGACATAACGGATATAAAGAGAGTTTTAACAAAGCAAAATGTACCTAGTATGTTTACATAGTGTTAATTTGGAAGAGTTGATGCCTGTAGATGACACACAAAAATCATAGTGCTCCTTGTTTAAGTGATGTCAAGTTGAAGCTGTTGAAGTATAAGAAACTAGTTCTATGCTAAAACTCCATTTTATCAATATGTACTACTGAACACAAGAAATCCACACAAAAATATTTCTACAGATTACTGTTTTGATTGTAGAAAATGGGGATCCAATGAAACCAATATTGTAGAGGAATCAGTCTTCCATCCACAAACGTAACACGAACTGTTACGTTCTATATTTTAACTTACCAATTTCCACCACGTTACTTCTACTTACCTCAAACGATCCTTTTCCATACGCATCACACTTACACGCCACCCTGATTTACCAAACACAGAAGACTCCAAATTATTTATAGGTTGCCACCAATATCTTTAAAGGGCAGATATGGAGACCTTAAAACACTTTCACTTATTTACCAGGTTCGTTAGGCAAAATTTTTTATACGGGATAGGTGATGTTAATTTGGCGTAATAATTGACTTAACACATGGTTACGCTACTAATCCATTTTATTGATATTCATTTTTTAAAAAATTAATTTTCTGTTTGTAATTCTTTCACCATTCATCCAATTTTCGATAATATTAGACGTTAAACATTCTAGCAAATAAAATTTATTACTTCAACTAATAGGTATACATTTTATATTGTTAGACAACTATCACCTTGCTTAAATGTTCTTTCTTTCAAAGTTTTTTGGTATTCGTTTTTACTGCTCCTTTTACTTTAATTTTGAAAATACGAAGTATTGTTTATTGTCTCCTTCTTAGAAAAAAAAACACATATTAAAAGAACAAACCAAAAGAACAACTTAAACTATAGTAACGCTAATTTTTTTTTTTATAGGCACTCATTCATTCATTATATTTAACAACCCATTTATAGAGATCTCTTTAAGAATTTTAATTTTTTATTTTAGTTGATAATGGTAGTTTTACTTCCCTGTAATAGAAGGCAGAGCACGTGTTGATCTCAGTCCATTTTTTGTCACTTGTTTGTCCGAATATAGTTACACTGTTAAAATTTTGAAGTTTCTATTAATTAATTATGTTCACTGATTCAATTTTGCACTGTGTATGGTTTTTTAAAATTTACATTTCTGCGCTATAATATTTCTTTCGGCTCATGAGCCTATGAGACAGCCAGCAACCGCCATAGCGGTAAGGCGAAGTGACGCTAACCACAGCGTCACTCCCGGCCAGTTCCGCTCCATGTTCACCAGCTTGCGCTGTGATTGGCTGATAAAAATCACATGATACGTTAATGAGTTATCACGTGGTATCACCTGTTGAGCGAGTTTAGGTATTTTTGTTCTGTCTTGGGGCTCGCCACAAAGTTCGTGCTTTTTGCCAATGGAAAACGCAATCATCCGTGCACAGGTGCGCATTCCAACGTCTCAAGAAACAGTGCTTGTTGCAGGGCGCTGACGAAATATGCGACTTGGTGCCCCGACAAAGTAAAACAAGGAAGGTTGACTGTTCAAAACTGAGGCCCTGTTTGGGTAGACCTTGTGTTACATTTATAATTGCAATAAAGAAAGCCCCTCAAATTTGTCCCGTTACAATACCCCCCAATGAAAGGTTTTCTGCCGAAACAGAAAAACTCTCATTGCTAACCTTAAGAGGATCGGTGAGGATATGGTGCCAACAACCCCCTTTAATTCTTAACACATCATGGGTAAACTACCCCCCTAGCTCGGCGACTATGGCTGCACCTGAACGAGATTACTGGACTTCTCTGGTTGAGATCCCAAAACCATAAAATCAGACAGGTACTCATCATAGTACCACCTAACCTTTTATCATTCCACCAACAAATCAGAAACTGGCCTTATACCATACCAGATCCTCAACCAATATGTTCTCTCTTACATGCATACTGGGTTGCCTTTAGCAAGTACTGGGTGCGTACACATACTGATTATTACATTAAACACACATTTATATTCTACTTCTTGATATCAAATTCCTAAAATATTTTCTATTTTATTTTCAATTTCATTTCTCAATTTACTTGGCTGAACGTTACGGTTTCAAATCAAAAATAAATCAAACAAATCAACTTAAATCATTTAAATTCTGTTCACCTAGAAATTAATCTAAGTTAAATATCAAAATTTCATATTACCATTAATTTGATCAAAATCCGAAAATCTTTTAAATGAATTTACAATTCTTCTTCACTAGCTGCTAACAATCATAATAAACAAAATAAAATGAACACCTTATTTTATCCTAAATTCCCTTATCATTACCTTTGTTTACCACATATAATATGAACAATATGATTCCTTTATTACATTAGCAATACACATAATCAACAATATATATTGAACATTAAAACACAATCTATGCTTCAAGCAAAAAAATTTTTTTTTTTTTTTTCAAAAAATTCAATTCCCAAAATATCTCTTTTAACAATTTCCAAGAAAACAAAATTATTTAAGTACATTAATTAACAAAAGAATCCATGAATCACTTAAGAGAAACATATCATGTCTCCAACATCAGTCATCAGCTGATCTCTCTGGGTCAGGTGAATGGCCTTGCCCTAGATACACTTCAAAAAATTATACAAGGTAAAACGCATCACACCTGTTTACCATTCTTATACTCTAACATAGTAAAATAATACCATAATAAAACATAGTACACTCATAATTAACATTGTTGTTATTCCCTTAAAATAAACAATTCACATCTACGTTTGATCAGAAATTACACACCTTACAGCTTTAATTTTATTTTCAAATTCTATTAAATCTTTCACTTGTTTCATTTATTATTACCTTTTAACTATGAATTTTCATTTTAACATTTTCATTATTAATTGGTTTGGGCGATTCTCAGTTATTCATAATAGTTCGAATTTATCAATGGGCACAAAAATCTAAACTTACCCCCTTTCCCTTCTATCCACCATTAACAGATTTACACAGTATGACACCAATCTCTCAAAATATTTACCTCCATTAACTTACTACTCTAACTCCCCTGAGTCATTCTACCCTTACAACAAAATACTCGCTACCCTCTTTGTACTTAGGGTGTGTGTTCCCTCACCGGCAATTCCATTCATACCCTCTTGCCCTCCACCAAATATCGGCAAGCACTCTCCGACCCTTCACAATTACCTGCCCCAACGACACACGTTGATCATTCCCTACACCATCACCCTCACTACAAAATATCACCATCATTATTTACTACTCTCCAATTACATCATTGCTCTACATATATACACTATCGCTACTGTGTCACTACTATTACCCTGTTTCTGTGTTACTTTTATTCCCAAAATTCTTATTCTCTCTAACACCCATTTAAAATTGACTCTGACTTTTAAATGCCCTATTGAAATCATTATCACCCAAACTCTATCTTTTACTACCTTTTACATTAAATTACCCATTGAAAACTCATAACTACCTCAAATTCATTTCATCATTTAATTTAAACCTTTTAAACACATTTAAAATTTATTATTCAAACATTTAAACATTTTACTTTATTTAAACTCCCTTATAAATTTCATACTCACAGTACATCACTCAAATTCTCGAATACAACATGATTACTGTCATAGACACAAAAAATATAAACATTTATCACCACAAAATCATGTACACAACTCCATGTATCTTCTGAAACATTATCACAATCATATGATTCCATAACTAAACACATTTTACATTTATTCATTTACCATTTATTATCAAATTCCAATCATATAAAATCACTTAAATTCATTATCAAAATTTATTTGTACCACATTAATTAATTAATTCATCTCAAATTCTTTAATTCAGTCAATTATTGAAAACAAGTTATTTTAATTACTTTACTCCAAAACAATTACAATTCATTTATTACCACCTTCATCATTTATATAGTCTGCCAAAATATTATTCTTATTAAATCAGTCTTTTGTACTACATATACACATTGTTTACATAAAATACATTTTACATCACACACAATTAATTTCACTATCAATTTATTTACAAATTTTCGTCATTATTTTTCTATTTACCACACCTCATTTCATAAGTTAGCAAGGTCAACACCGTGTCCATTCACTGATTTTTTATTTAACCCCCATCATCATATATTAACCTGATGTATTTATAACATAACTCATTCTTATCGACATACATTACATTATAATTATTATTGTAATGACTACTTTCGTTAATTATATTAACATGGTAATTAACTACATATTTGGCTCCCATTAATTCATAAAGCCCGTCTACATTGGTGATTTTAGTTCTGTCTCCATCAGTATTTTTGTTTAACATAAGGTACATTCTATCAGCATATTCCTCCACTATATCAATTACATCATTAGGTAAGTGTTTATCATTTCCAACCGTATCATCAAAATAATTATCCAATTCTATTTCACAAGGTAAGTCAATTTTCTCACCTCTCTCAATATCTAAATTCTGCACTAACATTTCATAACCTCTGTTAACCTCAAAAATCTCTATCTCTCCCTTTCTCTCTCTCTCATCCCAATATCTCTCACAACCCCCCTGAACTATCTCATTTCATGCAGAGGGCCACACAAACTTATTACATTTCTTGGCTCTTCCAAGAACACTACAAAAAATTAAGGGACCATTTGGAGACACCATGTCTCCCACATAACCTCTGGAGGAACCTTCGTCCTCATAAAACACATGTGGAGTCTTTACTCCACTTATACCACGGGGAAAATTTGCCCTCTGCCCTCCATACTCACCTAACTTCTCTTCACGGTCTCTCTCAATCTCATTAACAACTACTACCTCATCAGTAATTTCTACTCCTACTAAACTCTCGTTGTCACTATCATTATTCAATGTATCGCTCTCTGATCCCACATTTTCAATTACATCACCATTTTTAATTATATCATTGTTATCGCTTACTTCAATATTAGATTTACTACCGTAATTACCACTTACCTTGTCATTAATTATCTGAGTTGCTTTACTTTTAATCTGTTCCTCTACTGACTCTATCACTTGTTCTTTAAATGTATAGAAACACTCATTTATTTCGTTTACGATCTCACTCTTTATACCATTAACTCTGGTATTTATTTCATTAAATTTGACATCAAACTTATTATTCCGTTCATTTAATTTACTGTCAATATCAAAACGATTATTTATGTCGCTACTTATTTTATTAAATTTAATGTCAAAATGATCATTTAATGCATCAAATTTCTTATTGTTATCACTAGACATTTGTTTAATGCCATCTTTTAAACTAATATTTTGATTAGACATCAGTTTAATCTCCCCCATTATCTCACACAACCAATCATCAGTTTTATTACTTTCCCTAGCAGATACGGGAGTTGAATGAACTCTCGCCTCGTCCATAACAGCTGATTCTGTCCAGCTTTCTTGATTTACTATAGGAGTTTCTGACTGAATTTCTGATTCATTTATAACAGTTGAGTCAGACAAACTGACTTCGTTTTTTGTATTTTCCATTTTTTATAAATTTAATTATTCTTTAATCCAATAATTAATTACTTAGTTATTATCTAAACAAAATCTCATAATTTTTACTCAACAGTATTTTTACGTCTTAACCTCTAATCACAAATCTCGTAATTTTTTACTATTACAAAAACCGCCTACTATCACCACCTATTTCGTACTTCAAATCATGCCTAAACCCATATGAATAAATCATTTCAGTTATCCTGGCAGGGTCGCCATTTGTTACGTTCTACCACGTTACTTCTACTTACCTCAAACGATCCTTTTCCATACGCATCACACTTACACGCCACCCTGATTTACCAAACACAGAAGACTCCAAATTATTTGGGTCACCACCAATATCTTTAAAGGGCAGATATGGAGACCTTAAAACACTTTCACTTATTTACCAGGTTCGTTAGGCGAAATTTTTTATACAGGATAGGTTTTGTTAATTTGGCGTAATAATTGACTTAAAATATGGTTACGCTAGTAATCCATTTTATTGATATTCATTTTAAAAAAAATTAATTTTCTGTTTGTAATTCTTTCACCATTCATCCAATTTTCGATAATATTAGACGTTAAACATTCTAGCAAATAAAATTTATTACTTCAACTAATAGGTGTACATTTTATATTGTTAGACAACTATCACCTTGCTTAAATGTTCTTTCTTTCAAAGTTTTTTGGTATTCGTTTTACTGCTCCTTTTACTTTAATTTTGAAAATACAAAGTATTGTTTATTGCCTCCTTCTTAGAAAAAAAGCACGTATTAAAAGAACAAACCAAAAGAACAACTTAAACTATAGTAACGCTAATTTTTTTTTTTAAATGCAACCCAGCTTGCTCATACTCTCATTCATTCATTATATTTAACAACCCATTTATAGAGATCTCTTTAAGAATTTTAATTTTTTATTTTAGTTGAAAATGGTAGTTTTACTTCCCTGTAGTAGAAGGCAGAGCACGTGTTGACCTCAGTCCATTTTTTGTCACTTGTTTTTCCGAATATAGTTACACTGTTCAAATTTTGAAGTTTCTATGAATTAATTATGTTCACTGATTCAATTTTGCACTGTGTATGGTTTTTTCAAATTTACATTTCTGCACTAAAATATTTCTTTCGGTTCATGAGCCTATGAGACAGCCGGCAACCGCCATAGCGGTAAGGCGAACTGACGCTAACCACAGCGTCACTCCCGGCCACTTCCGCTCCATGTTCACCAGCTTGCGCTGTGATTCGCTGATAAAAATCACATGATACGTTAATGAGTTATCACGTGGTATCACCTGTTGAGCGAGTTTAGGTATTTTTGTTCTGTCTTGGGGCTCGCCACAAAGTTCGTGCTTTTTGCCAATGGAAAACGCAATCATCCGCGCACAGGTGCGCATTCCAACGTCTCAAGAAACAGTGCTTGTTGCAGGGCGCTGACAAAATATGCGACTTGGTGCCCCGACAAAGTAAAACAAGGAAGGTTGATTGTTCAGAACTGAGGCCCTGTTTGGGTAGACCTTGTGTTACATTTATAATTGCAATAAAGAAAGCCCCTCAAATTTGTCCCGTTACAAAACTTTATACTAAAATAGTAAATAGGCTAGAAGATTAAAATAAGTTTCGTATGTTTTCATATCAGTAATCAGACTGGCTTTAAGAAATAAAAATATCGTACAAGCGCAATTTTTATGTCATAACAGGTAATGGAGAAAAGGTTGTAAACTTAGCATAAATTCAAGACCCACTTAGATTTTTACAGACAGGCAAAGTATTTAACATTATAAGTGGACCTGTCTTATAAAGATTTTAGAACAGAGAGCATTTTTGGGCAATTTAATGTCTATTATTTACTGTTTTATATTATTATTAATAATAAAAATTTTTACAAGAATATTTTTTTTTTATTATTTTGTGAATTACAGTGTTCTGATAGTATTCAACTGTCATAATCAGATATAAAATTATATTGATAGTGATATAAAATATTATATATAATTTTATATCAGATGATGATAGTTGAATACTAACAAATCATAGTAATTCACAAAATAAAAAAAAAGTATATTCTTGTAAAAATGTTATTATTATTAATAATATAAACAGAAACCAAAACCTTTCTAGAAGTGTAAAAGTCCGCCATTATAGCATTGTGACCAGGCCGGTGTCATGTATGGAGTGGAAACAATGTGCTTTCAAAACTTGGAACCTCTTCTTAAAATTGAACGAAGAATTCTTCAAAAAATTAATAGCCCCAAGAAAATGGAGAATGGGTACAGGCATAGACCCAAAGAAGAGCTGTACAGTGATCTGGAAACGGCTTTCCGAAGAAAAAGACTGATATTCCTTTTACATATGGTTTGGATGGATCGGTCCAAATTAAATAAACAAATTTTCAACTGTATTTGCCAACTTTCCAGTCTAAACGGAGATACCAAACAACGCAAGGAGGAAATGATAAAACTGGGTATCTCTTTGAATGACTGTGTGGATAGAAATACATGCAGAAACAGAATTCAAAATCTTGAGGTTCTCTGTGGTGAGAAGAAGACAAGAAAGGGGTGGACTGTGGAAAGGAAGACGGCGCATAGTGTGTGAATGAGGGCCTTCTGGAGGAGAAGAAAAGGAAATGATATTCGCGTGGTCCACGGCTAGCCTGTTCGTGTAAAAAATAATATAAAATACATATACAAGAAAAGTATGAGCATTTATGAGTATATTTGCTGTTTGTATGACGGAAGGACTGCTACCTTAAATCATAATAGGCTATTAAAGTGATGAGAAACATTTCTAATAACAAAAGGGTGCGATGAGAGTGCCAAATGTCATCTACGTTTTTAAATTATTGTATTGATGAAGTATTTAGAGTATGTAAATGTAAAGTAGAGTTCCAAATTCAATTATAGGGAGGAGTATTTTTCAATTTTCAGCTTCATGGAGACAATAACGTTATCCGGGAATAATTACAAAAGCGGTTGTTATATTAATTCAAATATTTTAGCTCAATTTGGGTTATGGGTATCTGTTCCAAAATGAAAAAAAAATGGCGTGTTAGATAAATATCTTTAATGAAAAAATATTTTACTGGAAACAAATTACTCGATAAAATCGGGCAATTTTATAGAAAAAAGTTAAAGCATATGTGGAACATTATGTAAGACGTTTTAAGCATAAAAAGCATTAAAACTATACAAAGTAACAAATGTTCTAGTAGCAACGTACGTTCTAGAGACGTTGGTTGTAACAAGGCAATATGAGCAGAAGGTAGTCATCACGGGTTAGATGCTTTAAGAGTACTCTGAGTTACACACTTCAAAATAAGAAGACATTATGACATACGAAATTAGCTAAATTCTGTCTGATAACATATGCCTTTGAGTGTCGAAATAAAAGAAAATAAATTGTATTGGTCTTAATTTGAAATGATAATGGTAAACTATAAAACTAGCCCTTGCTTTCTGTTACATCATCGTTACATAGTATTCAACATGTGTACACATAGGCCTGTACCAAGTAAATTAAAGATTACGGATATTTAAACTTAAATCTTACAAAATCATTTAAATTGAGTGCAATCATTGTCACAGATTAAATTGCTTCAGTGTTTAAAAACTTCTTACATGGCACACAATAAAGTATCAAACAGTTTTAAGTTAGCCTACTTATTTTGTAGTACAGCTCAACTTTTCGTTATTTGTCTTGTAACAGTTTGTTTATGTTTGGTGTCCAGGCACCGTCATAAGTAGTAAACCTGTCATTAAATCCATCCCATGAGAAATTTAAGGTTAGTTTGGTTTTCATTTCTATTTCATTATACGGTATAGAGAATAATTTCTTTTAACACGTTGACTGCGTTACAGGGTTTATACAAGGTGCGCGTGGCGGTCAAGGAATTTTGAAAGGACACTTTAAACCTCAAAAAGGTTTATAGCCTACAAGGTGCGCATGGAGGCAACTGTTGGGGTCTATGCAAGGTGGTGCGCGCCAGGCAACATTTTATTTACTTATTATATTTTCTTATTTCAGTTTCATCTTGTGACTTCTTCTAGTAGCTTTGTCACGCGTTTCGGAACGACCGTTCCAAACAGTATAAACAGATGCCTTTTGGCATCAAAATATTTTTGTTTTATTCATTTAATTTCTGTTGTGTTATGTTCACTAAAAAATTATGCTTTTTATTAATATACATAAACATTTACGGCCTAAACAACCGTTTGTCACTGAAGGTAACAGTGCCTGTCCTAAAAATTTTTGACCCTTTAATTAATATGTTGGTATTATAAATTCTAAGTGATTTACCGCTGAGTGAGCGGCCCATGGCAGTCTGCCAAGTCAAAAATAATTTTAATCAGATTATAAATATGTTACACAAAAGATTAAAAAACACTTCATTGTACTAGATTCATAAATTTCCCCCTACCTACCTATTTCGCCCTGAGCGCGAATACGTATATAATACGTATAATATTGAATACGTACGAAATAATTTGCTTTTTATAAAATAATAACACAAATTTAGAAATTAACTTTCATATTAAATGACCACAAGATTGATCTCTCTGATGTGTTGTTGTTTGAGGAAGACAAATTTCCTGTTACCGAGGTTAAGAAAGCTCTAAAAACCGTGAAAAATGGACTCCGTATAAGCTCTTTAAAAATGAGGCAGACCTTCTTTTGGACCTTTTGGGATATGTCTCAATCACTTTTTAAAAAGTGAACAGCTCCCTTTTGAATGGAAGACTGCGTGTATTTCCAATCTCCAAAAAAAAAGGCAGCAAAACGATACTGTCGATTACAGTATTGGGGCAAGTGCAACCAATTCCATCTCGAATTTATATGCAAAAATTTTCAAAGCAAGATTTGAAAACCAATATGAGAATATGGATTCTGTGCAGGTCAGTCTTGTATAGATTATTCTTCCACATTGAAACAGCTTCTTCAAAAATGAATGACAAAATATGTAAACACCAATTTACTACTTATAGACTTCAAGAACATATTTATGCCAGTGTTCCACGGAATGAGCTATGTCGGTGTTATTAAATGTGGTGTAGATGCTGTATACGTTAGAGCTGTGGAAGCGCTATACACCAACATTACTATGCACTTCAAAGATAGGGTCAGGACTATCTGATGAACCTTCAGTCACCAAGGAATAGCGACAAGATTGCGCTATATCACCCACTTTATTTAAGTTGTAGTTGAAGGACAGTTTTATTTATTTATTCAGCTTTGGAACGTTAGCGACGCACCTGTCACAACATGGAATACTATCAAAGATGAAAAGCTCTTCATTTGCATGGTTACAAACGACAGTACATGTGTAGCAGAAATACAAAATCATAGGATAAGGGAAACAAGTGATGGGGCAGTGCAAGCCACTTTATAGAGCAATCAACTAAGATTCAAGACAAAAATTTGTGTATAAAATGTAGTCCATTAGCTGTGTATTGCGTGTGACCTTGGCGTTGCCTAATGTCAGTGGTGCGGGTATTCTGGTCCACTGCGTTGTTTTGCGAGAAAGAATTGACACCAATTGCTGCTCAGAAGAGACTTATTGTTGCACAGAGGAAACTGTGTCAATAATAGCCTAAATAAAGAAATTCTTAGACTCACTTGTTACAGACACCCCACATGGTTGCCCAAAAATTTCTAGCCCCTTACGGTGAAAGTTAATTACCTGCGGTAGCAGGCGTTACTCTCTTGTTACGCCTGTCACTGCTAATGTAGTATATCTATAATAGTCTGACATATTTATGATGTGCAAATTCCAGAGCCTTTTTGAAGTCTATGCGACTGTTTGTTTGTGTGTTTTGCCACAGTGGTATGATTCTTTGTGCAGTGATGTCTGTGGTCAAAGGCTCTGCAGTACGTTTCGTGTTTTAGTATATTGTTTTGTACTTGTGTTTCCCCTCTCCTCCTATCAAGTGTCGTCTTTCAACTGTATTATTAATTACTTTTGAAATTCATCGTTTTCAAGAGGATTAAGAAATTTGTGATTCTCTTCTAAAAAATGTCTTGCATATAAAGAATTTGTTGTTCTATTACCATCTCCTCGTTTATGGTTAGACAACCTGCATTCAAATTTCCGTCCTGTCTCACTTAGGTACACTTTGTTACATTTTTTTTTGCATTTTATAGTAAGAAAAACTCCGCTTCTTTGTAAGATTGGCATTTTTCTATGTTTTTATTCCTTATCTTATCAAATACTCTTTCACATTTTTAATTGCTACATCTACTCCGTATTTTTAAAACGTATAATTTTTCTGGTATATGTTACTGCATAGTTTTTTTGTTTTGGTTCATTTTTAGCTTTCTTCCTGTTAATATAACAGAGATGAATGGTAATACCAGGTTAGTACCATCTATTACACTCCCCATTTAAAAAAAATGTCAGTCGGCATTAAAGCAACTGTTATAAATGGTAAATAATTTTTTTAATCTGATGTCAGTGTAGTTACGTTGTTGCGATGTTTCTGCACATGAATTGGTCGGTTTCATTGAACGTGATAAGCGATAACTGTGGATTTGAAACACTAATCTCATGTTACTAACAGAGGAATCTGATTAGCTTACAGAGGCAGGTTCGAAAAGTGCTACGCAATTAAGGGCACATTGTGACAACAAATGCTTCCGAATATTAACCTTCTGACTGAGCGAGGTTTGTGTGGTGTGTGCACGTAATTCTCATTTTGTGTAATAACGTAATTAAAATATTTGCCCGAGAAAGCCATTATTTTATGAAACTGACACAAACACACATTTTATTTCTTTCTTTCTCTCTCTCACACACATACACACACTCTCACTCTTTCCAGCGGTACTGCTAATTATCAAAGATTCTAATATTAAAAGAGAGTATTTCTTATTGATGAAATTGCACAAAAGTACGGACATGAAGTCCTAAGACTGCTCCCCCCCCTACAGCTGTAATTTAAATTCTATTGCGCTGGTATGGGCACGCTTAGAAGAAAGATGAGATAACGAACGAGCGTATGGCAAAAAATGAGACTGATAACATTTCTTTGAATGATGCTGTCCACTGTTTTACCGAGACGACTACGCTGATATGTAAGTTTTATCTAGTTCCTGTCGACATCACAATGGAATGCATATACTAAGCATCTCGTTGTTGCTGTCCTTCATAATTTACTGTACATTGTAAACAAAGGTTGTTTGCTATACTTCCCAGAACACTAGTGCTGTATTAAACAACAGCGTCTCAAAAGAAATTGTTATGAATGAAATTTTCTTGGAGCTTGATATCCAGATTGCGAATTAAGAAAATGTCAGCGAAGAGTGAGAAGAAATAGACTGTGACGTTTACTGTTATTATGATTATGGTCATTGTTATTTTCATTATACGTACTAAACACCTTAATTCGTCGCAATTTCTCTTGACAGTTGTGGCACTGATCCTTTTGCAATACTGTACTAATGTTCAGGTAGGCCTATAGGCTCCTAATTGCATCAATGAGTGTCTCAAAATACATCTGGCTTATAGAAATCCCCATAAAGTTTTAACTCTATCAAAGGCTTTTTTCGTAATCTATAAAAGCTATGTGTGTTTATAAATTGAATTCCCGACGTTTTTCAATGTTTTGCTTTAGTATATATACACGTCAATGCATGAAGGTCCTTTTCTAAAGCCCAAGTGTACTTCTAATAATATGTTATCGGAAATAGTTTGCAGCCGTTGATTAAGGGGTCTACTACATATTTTGTAACTCCCATTGGAGAGACTTATGCCTTTATAATAATAGATACATCATTTTTGTTTCCTTTTTTGAAAAGAGATATAACTTTTGCATTGTTCTATTCCTCTGGCACAGTACATTTCTGCCAGCACATGTTTATTAAGTGTAGTAAACAGAACTTCAGCTATGATCCATATTTTATTAATTCTGCATTCATTCCGTCTGGTTCTGTTGCTTTCCTGTCTTTTGTTTTTTTAGGGCTTCTTCAAGTTCTTGAATCTTAATTAAATCTACAGTTCTATCTTCATTTTCTATGTATTTTCCTCGTCAACATTTTCATCATATCACAGCTTTTTATAGTAGGCCTATTTTTTTCACTGATATGCTTTTATAATGTTAATATCCGCAGCATCTCTTGTTTTTATTCCTGCGTTTTATAAGTTTATACCCTATATTCTGCCTTCCATGTATATCATTTTTGTGTAAAATGATGTATTAAAATTCCATGTATTAAATGTGTGGAAAAATAAACAATTGTAATAGTGCATAAACGATTCCATAGTTCAATTGGTTTGTTTCAAAGCTAATAAAGTACTTAAGTACATGAGTAAAAATATGTTTATCTGATGTGTGTATCCGACTAATTTTTAGATAATCTCTTTTTAGAAGAATACCAAAATTAATTTTTGTCTAATTTTTTGTCACGGGTTTAGCTAAAAGTGTTAAGGATGAGAAGTTATATATCATATTTTGTTGTCTTTCACTGTACTCGGCACAACATTTTCTTTGTCCATTGGTTGTCTCCATAACAGTAGTTCCACACTTTTGTCTTCTCTTAGTCCTT
Organism: Magicicada septendecula; assembly: GCA_034769895.1. Lineage (NCBI taxonomy): Eukaryota > Metazoa > Arthropoda > Insecta > Hemiptera > Cicadidae > Magicicada > Magicicada septendecula. The sequence goes on from CM068372.1 coordinate 219,835,794, forward strand.
ACCTGCAGGCTTCCTGTCACTGGGTTGTACAGTCACCGCACTTTTAAAGATTAGTTTCTAAAATTTACTTGCATTTTATTTTTCTCTGTTAACATTGGTATATCCTAAAATACAATACGCGGATATTGTCATCCGCAGTGTGTGAGTTAACAAATTTTAGGTTGGTACTACAACGAATTTAATATACTGTTTAAATTTGTGGAGCCCCACGATCTTGGAGTGCCAAAATTATACAACGTTACACATTGTTACAACACAAATAAGCCACCCCAATACCAGGGATGAAAAAGATGATTCTGAATATAAAATAATACTTCATATAAAATAAAATGTTAAATATAAATAAAATATAAAGACAATGACATGACAAACGACGACATGACCTAACCCAAGTGATTGACCAAACAAACAGGAAAACAAAGAAGAAGGGAAAAACCGAAACCAAATAAGAATAAAGCCAATTGAAGGAAGTGAATGAATCCATACAACCAAATGAAATAAAACCAAACGAGAAGGGGAGAACCAAATTAAAATGAAGCCAATTGAAAATGAAGGAGAAGAAGAAGAAAAATGAAAATGAAACTAATCAAGTGTAAAGGAAATAAAGTGAAACCAAGGGATAAGAAAGAAACCAATAATATAAAATCGGTAAGGGAAAAATGGTACACTCAAGTATAATATTGGGAATAAAGCCAATGATTATCCAATATCAGAAATAAATGTTATTATCAATTAAATAATTAAAGTAACTGATTTAACAAAACCCAGTAAAGTAATATAATAAAAAGAAAAGTACACTAACCCAAGAATTAGAGTTAGATGTAATAAAACTATAGGAATACTAGGTGACCCGGCAAACGTTGTTTTGCCATATAAATTATTTCTAGTGAATATTTTGGTAGTTAAATAAAAAATAACTAACTTATTGTAAGTGTGTGGGGATGTGGTCTATGACTGAAAGAGGAATGGAGCGCCGTGGACGATGACGGCCTATAAAAATAACAAAACACCAACCATTCATTTTTTTAATTCATTGTACTTTATTAACTTAACTAATATATTTAAAATTATATCTCTTAAAAGTTATATATACATTAAAAAATGTTATCCATATTTGCTATCACTAATTATGACAATTAAAAAAAAACAATATCAATCTCTAAGTGCAATGGAGTGTACGATGTTTTTGGTTAGTCCGTCTTTAGCCAACACAAACAAACTGGATGGTTTACCCACGCGAGAACATGCCACGTATAATTGTCCGTGTGAAAAACACGGTGTGCCCAAATCTAAGCCACAAACAGACATCGTTTGGCCTTGCGACTTATTGATTGTCATTGCGAATGCCAATCTTATTGGAAATTGAACGCGTTTGAATTCAATTGGCATATCTGCGGGAATCACAGGGATTCGTGGTAGCAATACATTTTCGCCTCGGAACTTGCCATTCAAAATGCTGGCTTCGACAATGTTTTTCATTAATTTTTTAATGACTAATCGCGTGCCATTGCACAGCCGTGGTGGGTTCAAATTACGAAGCAAAATAACCGGAGATCCAACCTTAAGTTGTAAATGGTGCGGTGGCATGCCTGGCAAATCCAATGAGTTCAAAAACTCTGTTGGATAATTTACAGCTTCGTTGGCATCGGAAACTGTATCGATAGATTTGTATGACACCAAGTCCCCTGGCAACAACTGTTGTATCTTGAAATTTAAATCGTTGACGTCCACATTTTTTGCTGCCAAAATTGCTCTTTCTGCCAGCCACTCATGATTCATGTATTGTGTGTGTACATCGGGAAATATGTGGTCAATGAGAGCATTTTGCGAATTAATGATTGTGCAGAAATCGGTCGGCAATTTTATGCATCCAGTATTTTCATGTACAGCAACTTTTCCATCGCCGATATCTAACAGTTGTTTTGAGAATGTTTCAGCGGATGGATCTTGAAGCATTTGAACGCGCATGTTTACTTTCAGCTGTACTTTTTCAACATTACGCCACAGTGGCGATGATTTTAAGCAAGCGTTGATCTCATCAGCGTACGTTGAACGTGGAATGACGGGAAGTGTTTGTCTGAAATCACCTGAAAGGAGTAACAGAGTGCCGCCAAATAGTTTGTCGTTTTTTATGTCTTTCAATGTCCTGTTCAACGCCTCAAGCGAATGTTTGTGTGCCATAGTGCATTCATACCAGACGATGACTTTACACTGTTTCAGCACTGTGGCCATGGACGATTGTTTTTTTATGTTGCACACTGCGTCTGGGTTATTTTGAATATTCAGTGGCAGCTTAAATGCTGAATGAGCTGTTCTGCCTCCATCCAATAAAGTTGCTGCAATGCCAGATGATGCAACGGCCAATGCGATGCCATTATTTGATCGTATTTCGGCGAGAATTAGCGAAATGAGAAATGTTTTGCCAGTTCCACCTGGTGCATCCAAAAAAAAGAATCTACCTTGTCCTGCCGACACTGCCAGCATAATGCGGTTGTAAATGGTTTTTTGTTCATCAGTCAGTAGTGGGACATTGCGAGTAACAATCGCTGCCATTTCTACAGTATTGTACTGCAGTTCACGATTCATTTCAGTGTTCATTAGATCAGATGCACTTCGATTTGGCGAACGCATACCGAAATGACTGATTGGTAAATTGGCAATGACAATGCAAAGATCCTCGATAGCAATCAATGCTTCATTGTACATAGCGTCGCTGAATGTTATCGTTAGATCGTTGCACCATGTACGATGTCGATGCAATATATCATCAGTCATTTAATCTTTGTGATTATCCCACAACGTCTGCTCGGGCCGGGAAACATGTAGTCAACACTATAGCGAATAGTAGACGAATTTGTGTTGCTGTACAGTTCAATGCTGCTTCAGCAAGCATACTGTCCCACTGGTTGTCGTCTTCTAGCAAGCCGAGTGCAAGGCATGCATCTTTATACGTTGGATACTGTTGTCCATTCACTTTACGTATATCTTGAAATGACAATGGGCCGGTGACATTAACCAACAACAGTCGCAGATAAAAGCACTCATTCTGCCTTGGATTGACTGTATATACTCGCCCCAAGGTGTTTGATTTGAATAAACCGGGGCATGCATCAATTGGTGTGCCTTGCTTGCGGGGCATCCATTATTTTGTTTGAGCCCATGTGAAATAGCGTGGTACTTCTGAATAGAGTAGTGTTCGTGCAAAGGCACCAAAAGCATCCGCACGATTACACAATTCAAAAAATTCGGTGAATGTAGTTTTTGGTGGATTTATAGCACGATCAATCGCTGTCTCGTTCGTGAAAAATACGTGCTGGCCGTTTTCAAGATGGACGGCTAAATGGATAACTGCTGGATCCCGTTCATAAATTGGGAAACCAAAGATACGCCAGACAGCTTCATTGGAGCTGATGTACCGGCCAATTTGGTAGAGCGTTATTTCATCGTTGTTATTCAACGGAGGAGCATTCACATTGCTATTTTAAATTCGAAATACAGCCATATCACTTCCTTTATTCACATACTTGCAAATGTATTTGATGCTCTTCACCGAACTGCAGAACTCAACATTAATATGAGCATTGAATGTTTTGCTCAGCAGAGGCGAATATGGTACCACCCAACGATTGTCAATGTCAATGTCTGCGTTGTTGATATTTTTCGTAAATGATTGTCCGCCATTATCGGTATTTCTTCGACGATATATTGGATATCTGTCGACATTTGTGATCGTATCATTAGTGAAATTTTTAGGAAAACGCTTTGTACATTTTCCATCTGCCATGCAAGGCGATAAACGATTCAGATTACCGCATGGGCCATGAATCATGTTTGTTGTAACAATATCAAACAGTAATTGATCAGTAGACGGATCTGGAATTTCCGCAGAAATTATACTATTGTTTTCTTCAGGACGTATTTTGTCGATTAACCAAATCAAAATGTGTGCATGAGGTAATCCTCGCTTTTGCCATTCAACCGAATACATCCAGCAACGTGTGGGACCGAATACATGTAATTTTGTAATGAAACTCATTAAAGACTTTAATTTTTGTTTGAACACACGTGCTGTAATGTCATGACGATGTATTGCATTTTGTCCTGGCAATAGCAAAGATGTAACCTCCTGCCATTTTGGATTACATGTAAACGTGATAAATAAACACGGTCGTCCGTATTCGCGCACGAGAGTCAGAGCATCCTATATGTATTCTTGCATGTGACATGGACTGCCTATGTACGATGATGGTAGAATGATAGAGTTACCAATTTCGGCGGTGTCGGCGTTGCTCACAATAGCGTCTCGCAAGTGAATGTATTCTTCCGCACGCAGCTTCTGTTGATTATATCGTAAGTATCGTAGTCGTTCGCTCTCTATCTTCACGTACATGTCGACCATGAATTGTTGGCAAAGCTCACGACATCGTAGAATGACGTTGTCCTGACCGCGTCTAATCATCATACGATATGCATAATAATCCTTCGAGCTAACGTTCTTGTTTGTTTCGGCTCCTGTAATAATATATTCATAAATATTAATTCAAATTAAGTAATGATGTTCATAATGAATTAAGTTTTTTGTTTCGGCCAGTGCAGCCAGATCGCGAACGAAAAGTTCTCCCTGTTGATTATTAAAACGTATTGTGCCACGTACATTTTAGTTCTCAAGAGTTTGAAATTTTTGTTCACGATCTGGCTGCACTGGTTTCGACTTCTTTAACAACATATTCATAAATATTAATTCAAAATGAGTAATGATGTTGTAATGAAGTACCTGTTACGGGATCTCGTTGTTTAATGTTTATGCAATATCCGTCTTGTCCCTTCCAGAACATTAGCGGATATTGGAGAGCGTCGTATGAACGGTGTGTATCAGCAATGAACTGAAGATTATTATTTCTTCTTCGAATCACGATTTCTCGCGTAGCTGTACGGTCGCCAACCATGATTCCAGCAACGTCGTCAACAACAGGTGCATTGAATCTACGCATGTGCTCTCCAGCTGGTGTTTTATCAGGATTGATGACAATAGCGTGATTGTCACTTTGTAATTTGTGCATGTGTGATTTGAATAATTTCAACAATTCACTGTGCTCATTCAATAGAGCGTCCAGCTCACCGACGATGCGTCTGGCATAAGGTGAATTGAGGTTATTGTAGCCACAACGTGCATCCACGCGATTGGCGAGTGCGCATTCGGAGTCCTCACCGCCCATAAAATAAATTTGTAAAAATTTATGTGGTTCGTTTGGCATTGGCAGCAATGAGCCCACTTTGTGATAAACTTGGCCTTTGATTTTGAATGTTGAATTGAATTGTTGACCATTTGCAGCATTATTTTTAACTATTTCTGTTGCTCCGAACGATGTCATTTGGAAACATGAATTGAATGTTCGAATTGACTTCAGGAACAGGTTAGAATCTGGATCCGTACCGATAAGTAAGCCGTTCAATGGTTCAGGTGGTGTTTCAATTTCCGGTAGTTGCACTTTTCCTGACGCGCAACACATCCCGGCTGGGTCATTTTTGAATTTAAGCGCATTACAATGCGGACATTCCTTGTCCATAGCACCAATCCCCACTTTCGAATGAGCGTGGATATTTCAATATCGGGCTCATACTCGAATGCTAGACGAAGGAATGAATCGGATGTAAATACTCGATGTACTTGTTGGCGTTGTTGGTCATTTGCTCTGCGTGTGTTAACTACGAACCGGCGCGCTTGTCTTTGTTCCAATCGTCTTTGTTGATTTCGTTCAGCTCGTGCCTCTTGTGATTGTGATTCACGCAATTGCGCCATGCTCACACGCACATCTGCATTATCTTGTTGGATTTGTTCGTCTGTTCTTTGGGCTCTTCTATTTCGCATGTCTGTAGTTCTATTCGTTCGACGGCCCAAATTGGCCCCTTTGCGTCTTGCTGGCATTGTTCACTGTACAAAACACACATAAATAGATCAAATTGAAGTACTTAATGATGGAAAACAGTATACTGATAATGTATTTGTTCTTTTATTATTTTACCTACCTTTCACAATCATAAAACACGTATATATTTCTCTTTTAATTTAAAATGATTCCCACAAAATTTTGCATGCACTGAGTGTAATAGTATTATTAATTGTCGTTTAATAATAAACAAACTAATAAATAATAAATAAAAACTAATAAATGTATGAGAATGTTCTGGAATGATTTATACAGGTAACACAATGGCCGTTGTTGGCGGGAGCTCGTGACATGTGTTGAGTACTATTGATTTATATGAGATCACTTAATTAACTGAACGTGAGAACTATCTTCAGCAATTATTAATAAAATGGGAATAAATAATTATAGCACTGCAAATTGATGATAAATTTACTATGAGAATATAATTAACATGAGAGTTGCACTGAGAAAGTAAAATGATAAGTATAAGCGTCACTGCTACGATCGATGCAGAAACAATAATAATGGCCAAAAACTGTGTAGGGAGTGAGAGAAAGCTTATTGTGTGAGAAAGACAGGAGACCGGCTTCGTTCTCATCCCTACTCCGTGCTGTTTGCTGGGTGAGAAGTGACACCGGTAGACGCCTGGCGGGGATAACTGATCGATTGATAATTGATCAGTTATCGACCACTGAGAGTTGAAGATTATTACAGTACTAATATCGCTATTAAAAAATGGGGGTTGGTGGTAGAAGGGTGAGAATTAAGGGTTATATGTATTTTTTAATGCCAAATCATAAAAAAATAAAAAAAAAAAATGTCAAAAAAAAAAAAAAAAATTTTGGGGTGGGCCACCCTTATCACTTAGGGGTATAAAAAATAGTTTACGACCTATTCTCAGACCTACCGAATATACACAAAAAATTTCATAAAAATCGGTCAAGCCGTTTCGGAGAAGTTTGGTTACAAACACTGTGACACGAGAATTTTATATATATAGATAACCTTAGTAATACTATGTATAATATTTGTAAAGAAAGAAATAGTGAGAAAGTAAAGTGACAAAGAGAAGTAATTATAGGGATTACCCACTAAGAAACACTTAATGTAAACATGTAAGGAGTGCAATAGTGAAGGTGTAAAACCCCAAAATAGTTAGAAACCATATTTATGGTAATAAAACGCTTAATAATCAATAATAAACAATAATTGATTAATGGTGAAACAAATAATAATTAAGAATAAGGTTTTAATGATAGAATTAGATGTAAGCACTTCCTAATGTGGAAGAAACACTGAAGAGTGATGAGGAAACACTATGTGATTAAAAGTGAACCAAATTAGTAATTAAAAATATATGGTTTATGATAATATTAAATGTAAACAATTAGTAATATGAAATGAACACTGGAAAGTGATGATGACATTGTTAATTAAGAAAGGATTTTAAGAAAATTAAGTTTAATTGTAAACAATTGTAATTAAAAGGGAGAATCCCATGAAAAGATAAACAGCTAGTGTTAACATGGATTGAAGGTAGAGATTAATTAGGGAATAAGAAGTTAATAATGTAATCAATAGACACCCCAGATTATAAGGGAAAATCAATTAAGTAAATTCAAAAGGTGTGATATTGCTTAACACCAAAAAAATAGTAATTAATGAAATGAGTTGTAAATAAACTTTACTTAATAATTGTTGAATAATTGTGTAATTATATTTATGAATAGGATATGACTGAAGAAATTGTACAGAGCATACGCTTAGATGTTATGTTTTTAATTGATGAAGAATAGGGAGTGGTAGCCATATTGTTAACAAAGGCAAAATAGATAATTAAGAAGTTAAGACAATACAAATCTAATTACACTAGAAAATCAGTTAATGCAGAAAATAACAGAACCATACAAATGGGATAATAACAAAACAAAACACATTAGAATAAAATGAGGCATCATTTGTATAAATTCAGTAAATATGATCAATGGCTACTAGTGCCTCTGAAATGCCTAACTGTCAAAACAAATAATTACAAATTGTATAAAATCCACAAGGAAATTAACAAATCTAAGGCGAGTAACTAGCCAAGAATAATGTGTAAATCATTTTAAAAGAAAAATGTTACAATAAGAACGTAAATTAAAAGAAATATGTAATTAACAAATGTTAACATAATTGTACAAAAGTTAATATCTAATAGAACCCAACCTTATGAGGTATTATTTAATCTTTGAAAGGAAAGACAAACAGTAGTGATAATATTTAATACTCAGGAAGGAAGACAGAAGAATAAAAGCAATCAGAAAATATACAGTAATTTTGAATAAAAATTCAAATATGATAACAATGGTAATAAACCATGCCTGAGCCAATCAAAGGTAATAGGTAACCATAGAAACGAGCCGTTGGTTACTAATTTTCCGTTAATTCTCATTACTTGTATGGTGACGCGTATATAGCAGGGACGCAAAATTTTGTATGGCATAAATTTTACTTTAAAATGTTAAAAAACTCGTCAAAAGTGAAAAACTTATACAAGTGAGAAGGAGATGAAGAGTAACAACATTTAACTAATGTCCAGGAACAATTTAAATGAAAATTAAAAGAAGAAATTCCCAAGACTAATCTGAAAAGGACGCCAGCAGCCTAAATCAGCCAAAATTGATGAATTTTCCAATTCAAATGAACAACGATCTATCACAAACCTTCTGAACTGATAAGTATCATTTAAATACCCAAATTCCAGGAATAAAAGCACTTTAAATATTTCTCAAATCTATACGAACTCTCACTAAGAACTGAAAATAATTTCCTTCAAGGATTAAATAAAATACAAGGATTAACATAGAAAAACTTGTTAACTAAAAAATAACGTCGCATTAGATTGTGAACTTTTGAAACACATATTACTACACTGCAGAACAAATTGTAGCCACACTTTATATTATTTAAGTACGAATAATGTAAGGTAGTGTACTTTTTTATTGTAATCACATTTAATATTTTCCTTGTAATCAAAAGGACTCCAGATTTTGAACGAGTGTAAGTGTAAACTATAAACAGCAGCCATTACTGCATTGAATAGCTCGTTCAATATCGATTTCGTCAAACTGAGAGAAAGCGTTTCATGACTAATGTCGGAGCAAAATTATTAAATACCAAATAATAATATTATTGTCAAATTGCATAATTACCAAATAGCCATTAAAGAAACAGTATAGAGTGTAACCATTGTTTTTATTTCATAGGGAATTGTATTATATATGTGTGTGTTAGCGAACTTACAGAATAGACGACTAGCGATCTCGCTACCTGTTCGATACAGCAAGCTGTACAAAGGCGGGAACCGATTCGAATGCCCCGGCCGTCATCGCTGAAAACACCTTTTTAACACATTATTTCATAAATTTAATTGTTTTCAACAAACAATTTGGCGCCACCCGGGATACAGCTAAGGTTTCCATTCTGTTGTACTGATAATTGTGGCATCGCTACGGACTTCGTTAGCGGCAACCATTAATGTAACGACAAGGTGTGAGACGAACACACAAATAACACACAAACGTTGTACTTATTTTACAATTACAACGTCGAAAAGTAGTTTGGCTTCCATCGCGGGGCTTAAATAAGACGGACGCCCCTTCATCAGTAGTTACAATATACATACATATTGTAACAACACGGTCTTACAAAATAAAAAAATTTTGTTTGTTTACAAAATAAAAAATTTGGTGTTTTTGTTTTTTTGAAAAAAATTGTTTTAATTGTTTTATTTGTTTAGTATTTAGTAAATAATTTTTGTAATTGTTTTGTGTAAAATTTTAAATCTTTTATTACTGTTTCTGTCAACTATATCACTTTTAGTAGTTAGAATTAATTTCTGCGTTAATTGTATTATCTCCAGCACTAATCGATTGACGGTTCTTCTTCTTATTTATGTATACTCCTTCCACTTTGGTAATGGCCGCCTTTCGGATAGTCCATGATCTCAATTTTATTCTATTTTATTTCTATTTATAAATTTTATAAATAAACAGAAACCAATTTTACAGAATTTCAAGATTTATTAACAATTTTAATTATATATCGATTGTAAATCGATTATTTCACAGCTAGCATCGACTCGTTCTCAGGGCGATCAGTTATTTTTTACATACGTTATTAATATTAATTATCAAATTCTTTTAACGGTTATATTATATAGTCAGAGAAAGGGTAAGGCCAGGAAAGTATACCACTTACAAGTAAATAGCTTAAGAATTAAAAATTACAAAGTTATGATTTATTATATAATGTTTATCAAAGTAAAATTTCGAACCATTGTCGTCTTGACGACTAGACTGGCAGCGCTCGAAAGGAATTGTGGGATTCAAGATGGCTGCTTCAGTACTGCATCTGTTAAAATGAAGTCGGCTCGACGAAATTTTCTTCCAATAAATGTTGCCTTTTCAATGTTTCCTCGTCTCAGCAGTAGTGATTATTCTTTCTGGTGTTAGTGGAGTGGTCCCGGTTCAGTGTTCTGTGGTTCACCTCGATAATATGTGTTGGATAATGTTTTAATTCTCTTTTGTCAATAAGGTCGAAAATTGCAAAGTTCGTCTCGTTATTCAGAATTATTGGTTTTATAGGTTTAAATAATTAATTCACTCTTTTTCTGTTCCGTATTACTTTAGTTTAATGTTTGTATTGGTTGTTTCACTGAATTTAAAGTTTAAGTTAAGTTTTCCGAAATTCGCGATTTTCACCGTAGACTAGGCTTAGTTAACGAACGCCATACTTGTCTTCGCTGTAGGTTAATATTTAGCAAGATCTCGTTCAAGTGTGCTTGACAAAGTCTAATAATCAACTGTTCTAACTTCCTTCGTCATCTGAAAACGTCTTAGCCAATTTAATATTAGCAATACATTGTTTTAAATCTTTTTTGTTTCCATTACATGTATGAAATTTACATTATATTACTGAATATATTTTTGCTATTATTTAATTTTATTAAATACTAAATACATAATCTCTTTCTTTAGTTCATCCTGCTTGATTTGATACCAAATAAGATATTTTTACAAAGTTTTTTATCTAAAATGCTATATTTACTGTATCTTTAAATGTAGGCTTTAAAAATTACTTCCTGTTCTTCTCAAAATGTTTGCCATTTTATGTTATATTTATGATTGTACTAAATCTCAGACTGAAATAAAATGTTTATCTTCCCTTAATTTCTTGTAATTTTATTAATTGGTTATCTTTTTAAATATTATTCTTTAATTTGTGATTCCCCCCTTTGATTTTTCAGTTATTACATTTGCATTTTTTCCAATAATTCTTCCTAAATTTTTACAATATCTTTCTAAAGTATAGTTTCAGTTATAATACTCTGTGACTGTTTACCTTATATAAATTTCATCAGTTTAATTAGTTTGCTTGACTTAATGTATCAATTATAATGTTGTTGAGATTTACCATTTGGCCTAGATTTTATCTGTTTTTACATACAAAGTTTTTGACTAATACTGCTTGCTTATACCCCTTCTGACCTGCTATTCTAATACAATATTAATTAAAATTTCCTTACTTAACTACAAGAACATTTAGTATTGAATTCATACTATTAATACATAACAAGTATTTGAAATTAAAAAAGTGGTACTCAAACTCAAGACATTTTAGTCTTGATTATTACTAGTAACACATAATAAATATTTTATAATAAAAGAATGGTATTCACACTCAGACATTTCAGCCTTGAATAATACTGTTAAACATAATAAATATTTTAGAATAATAAAACATCATACTCTATTTCCAACATTTCAGTATAGAGTTCATAGACTTTAATATAAACCGAACACAATTGTCCCTTCATTTTCAACTTATTTCTTAAAATTAATTTTGTGCAGTCTTATCTGTTTTTATTTTATATTAGGGATGTATCCCTCATCACTTCACGTATTAATTACCTGCTCTCAATTTATATTTCTCATTTTAGTGAATGTTGTTAGACAAAGAGTGGCACTTTCTTAGAAACAATAATATTTGATTTTCATACTACTATTCTACCAAATATTATTTCTGAAGTTAAATTAAAAACTTGAAAGTTGTTCAAAGGTACACATTTACTTAGTTTAAGCATTCCATACACTTTCTTGAAGTTTATCTACTATAATAAAATAACTTGCACTGGTCCCCTGTTAATAATCAGTTTTATAGTTTTATATTATCAAGAATTTTATTTATAGATGATTTTTAAGATTTGTTGTTTTTTTCATTATAAAATAACTTTCATGGGTGCACTTTTACTTATACCTCTAAACACTTTTGTTTACTAATACTTTACATTAGTTTCTGTTTTTGGGTGTTATACTTTCGTTTGTGACTTTTAATCTCTTTTGGGGTTTTTATTTTCTTCTTACTGGGTTTCCTTTGGGTATTTCTTGTAGTCTTCTTATCCTACTACCTTGTTTCTTCTGAATCATTCCTTTTTATTAGATATTTCGGTTTGTTCAAGGTATTTACTTCCTTATTCATATCCTAGCTTGTTTCTTGAAAAACAGTCTTTATTTTATGGGTGTCGGTTTGTTCTGGGTTTTGCCTTACTTACTGATTCTCATTCTTTGTTTCTTCAATACAAAATAGTTTTATTATGTACGTTGGTTTGTTCTGGGTATTTTCCTTACTTACTCCTATCCTACCTGGGTATTTCCTTACTTTATTTTAGTTTTTTTGGTTTATTTTTCATTACTCATATTTGTTGCATAGTTGTTTTTTCTTTATTTTTATTTCTTCAAATTATGATTGTATTTTATTGTGGTACCTATTTGTTTTTATTTGGATTTTTCCTTGATTTTATTTTAATTGATATTTATTTATGATCATTTTTCATTCATTATAATGTGGATAATCTTTCATGCTACAATATACATGTGGGCATGTCAGGCCTCACTTTCAAGGGATACAAAATTATACAACGAATTTATATGTAAATTCGATATACAGTAATTCATGCAGGTTGTATAATTATACCAGGTGTATTTATAATAAGAGTATTTTTATTTATCAATATTTAAAACTCATATTTATTATTTATTCATTATTATAAATATTCATAAACATCATTAATAATTGTCGGTCACGATATTTCTCATTATTAAATGTTTATATCTTATGATATGCAACATTACACATATTTAAAAAGAATCTCTTATATCTAAACATGTTAAATAATTGGTTTATTAATTTATTATAAAATTAAAATATTTTTATATTGAAATAAATTGTCTTATCTCAGATCTGACCTCTACTCGCTCAGTCTATACCAATGTTTAAAATTCAATTTAAATTTATATTAATTTCTTGTAGACTGGCCTTTGTTTTAATATTCAACTTTAAATTAATCTTTCTATACTTCAAATATCTAATCACTTTACTATCTATTTTGATAATAAACTCTACTCTCTTTACTTTAAATTCTCTTTCATTTAGTAATGCTTTTATATATATGCGATCGCTCATTCCTACGACTACACATTTATTTACATTCTAACATATTACTAAGTATAAACTTTTCTTTGTTTTAATTTCCTGCCTTTTGAAATCGTCTTTATGAGCTCTTTTTTTTACAAATCATTTAAAATGCATTACGCATGTCACCTCGATTTCTGATGATCTTACGACTGTTGTCCGGGGTCCAGTGATGTCCAGAGTTAGTTTTTCATACCTCTTGTCCTGGCGTGGTCCTGGATACGTCTAGAGTCCAGCGTCATTCTACAGCAGTATGTTCCTGGATAAGTCTAGAGTCCAGCGTCGCTCTACAGCAGCATGTTCCGGGATACGTCTAGAATCCAGCATCGCTCTATAGCAGCATGTGTTCCTGGATACGTCTAGAGTCCAGCGTCGTTCTACGGCAGCTTTCCCGTATATACTCTTGGTAGACTTACTATTGCGGTATTTACTTTTTCTGTAATATTGTCGTGAATTTAACGAACATTATTTCGTTTGCAATAGAATATTTCATTGCGACTTGTAATAGAATAAAATATAAACTGTTTTGCCGACGGACAGCATGTCCGGCTGCAACTGTGTCTTGAAATGAAGAGAAGGGTTTTTGGTCGAACCCTTAATTTATACCCTCTCGAGATTCCGCGCCAGTCGGCTCCAAAATTGTCCTGTCGATACCTGCATATCTCGTGACAGCCCCCACTCCCGAACCTTTTCATCTATTTGCAATTATTAGCAAATAGCAATGTTTTGCATGGAATCGAGATAGCACAAATCATAGCTAATTCGATTAAGCACTCACTATATTCATTTGAGCATCTTAGGGTAATTTGCATATTTATCACGTTTATTTTGCACTGTCTTCGCATAACGTGTTCTATTAACGTCATCTTTTCACTGGGGATAACTATAAATTTTACACACACTTTGGTGCCTTTGGTTTGATCGTACACTAATTAGTTTTTGCACAGTGAATTAAAATAATTATTTTATTAATTACTTGGGGCGGGTTGCTGAGATTCCTGTCTTTGCCTGCATCACTAACACACACAAGATACACGTGTAACACACATACAATTGAGCAGGTGATCACTGCTTGTCGAAACAGGTTAATCTCTCCCCTAATCTAACAATGAAATATTTTTGCAATCTCAGACCTGTCCATTTACCTGTAACTTATACAAATTATACAAAATTTATATTTATTTAAATTAATGCCTAATACAGCGTATGACTGTATCGTTGCAGTACGTTATTGGCATGTGGGTGAACAATTGATTTTCACACCTGCACGGAAGCGGTTTATTATAAAATGTATATTACACCTAATTTCATATGTGTTTATTGTCTACGTAACAAATGTAATATATTTGCGGCACTAATTCTTGCTTATTGTTTTATATACTTCATATAAAGTCTGTTAAGGTGGTTACACAAGTTTATAAATGCAACCTTAAATATAATGTGTCTAGCAAAAATTACAGTGACTTTTATTGTATAAAGGAACTTGATTCCATTTGGATTATTGGGTTAAAGCGCTGTAATCCAAGAAGGCTCTAATTCAAGAACGCTGTAATGCACCTTCGTTACAGTTGCACTACTCAAAGCACTCCGCGTCACTCATATGGCACACAGCGGACAGTTTAGATTTAGTTTCCCGCTAATTTTGCAAATTTCAGCGTGGCAACATTGTATAATCTGTCTGGAGACCTTAACATTGCAATTATATGATGACAAGAATGCACGCTAGATTCGTATGAGTACAGCGGCGTGTATGTGCCACAGATGCGGTGCATTGCATACACACACACACAACCGTGCTTTTTCCTACTTTGTAGAACAGTAGCAGTAAAAGCTAGAAAAAATGCTGAAATGCCGAAATGTTGCATCTAGGTTACAGTAGGAGTGGTTTTATACTCTTTCGAATACATAGGTTAAAACAAAAATTTTACTTTAGGCAAAAATGTAACTTATTAGTGGCACGCGTTTTATGTTGCCACTAATACTGAGGTTGCCACAGTACGGTCTCGGGTTGGCGGAAAATGCCACAACTCACCACACACACACACACACACACACACACACACACACACACACACACACACACACACACACACACACACACACACACACACACACACACACACACACACACAGACTGCATGAAATCGACAAGCTAGAGCCTGTAATTTTTGCCTGTACATACACAAACACTACTTAAAATTATTTCTAACAACTTCTCTCTATGAATTACAGTAGAACCTCATTATAACGGACTAATTGGGGCTAAAGGTTGTCTGTTGTAATGAAAGTCCGTTATATAACAAATAAGTCTTGTTAGGTCATATTTACATCAATAAAACTCGGTAAATTAGTATAAAACATGTTTATTTTTACTTGACATCATTTTACATAGCATACATGACAAATGAGATCATACTGTTGTAGCGTGACAGAAAATCCACTACATTTTAAGTCATGTGAAATCATAAAGTTTAATTACACCAACAAATGTTATAATAATATTGAATGACATTTAAATAAATCAGAGGAATGAACCACAATAAAATAAAAATCCTCATTACATTATATATAAAAACCACTGTTTAAAAAAAACCAAAGAAAGTATCGAAACAACTCATAGTATAATATCAGTAAGTTACCCAGGAAGCTCAGAGCAGTAAACCAGTTATATAAGACCATATCAAGAAAAAAGAGACTAAATTAAAGAGTGGTGAATACCAAAATACCCCAAAAACAAGAAGAGGGAAGAATAAAGTTTGTGAACAGGAAGAAAACAATACCCTGAAACCTGTATAGAAGAATAAAGTCAGTTCAGTGAATAAATTAAATACTCCAAACTAAACCTCAGTCGAGATAACACCAAGTACCTTGGTTTACCCAAGAATGAGGAAGGAAGACCAGAAGAGTGAAGACTAGACGAGGGACAAGAATGAAGACTAGAAGAGGGACAAGAATGAAGACCAGAAGGAAGATACGAAGAAGGACAAGAAAGAAGACAGGAGGAGAGGAAGAAATAGTATGAAAGAAACACCGTAGTAAAACCTATTATTATATAAACTACTATCAACCCCAAACCCACAAAAACTATGCAAAAGAAAGTATAACATACCCAAAATCCTATAAAAATGTAATTATTGAGAAAACTAAAGTGCTGTATAGCATTATAAGAAGTGCACCGACTAAAGCTATTGTGTAATAAAGAAAATAAACTAGTCTTAACGGTCCATGATTACTAAAGGTCTGGTCTGAGATAATAAGACTCAAAATATCAGAACCAACAGTGAAAGTGAATTTGTGTAAGTGTTTTTTAGAAATGCAATAAACTTAAAGTTGGTGATACTATAACTTACCTGTATGCTATATCACAACTTTAATATCTAATAATAAACAGCATAATAAAATAATAAAATGGAAGATTTCCAGTATTTTATTATTTTAATGGAAATCTTTATTTTACAAGACATTTGTAAAAAATGATAATAAATAGAGTATGGGAGTTAATGTTTACTGATGTAGGGGATCACAATAATAATGGTTTAAACCAGAAAGGACTGGTATTAATATAGTATTAATAAGTGTAAAATGTTTAAATAGACTGTTTATTCACAGTCCTAAAATCAATGTGTTAATAAAAGTATTTGTAAGGGTTATTAGAAAATAAGATTTATGTTATATGTTTTAAAAAGAATTATGTTTGATAAATAATAACCTACATACCATTAATAATGTTCTAATAGGTATGCTATGTTAGCTCAAGAATAGTTAAAAGATATATGTTCAAACCATATCTGCAATATGTTCAATTGTGCAGATTGCTAAACAATGTTCATAATTATTTATTTTAATAACAGTAGTGTTAATTAACTACTACACCACACAATAAGTTATAAACCATGTTATTTTCATATAATTGTAATTATGTAAAGTCAGAGGAGGAATTAAGTTTAAATTATTTGAGAAAGAAAGAAATATAAAATTCTAAAATCTAGGCCATTTGGTGAATTCACAGAACCAATATAAACTAGTATAATTTACTTATAAATCCTGTAAACTACCAAGATTTAGATAAGGTAACACAGTTAAACACTACTGGGAATGATCCTATGATTTAAAATGATAATAAGGAAATATACCTTAAAACATTGTAAATTTTCAAAATATATAAATTAATTAATTTTAAAGAACAATGTCAAATTTACAGATTAACACACAAAAAAATTCAAAGGTGTAATTTATATATATTTAAGGAAAGGAAGAGGAATATGAATAATTAAAATTTATTATAATAATATTAATAATATTTAAAATGGAGGAATTTTGTATAAAGACGGAAATCCAATTTTGAGCCTATATTTCCAAAATGTGAACAAAATTTGTTAATTTCCACAAAATGTCCACAGATATGGACTATAATACATCAATTTAAAGGGAATGAGATGATTAAACCAATAATAAGGTTAATAATTCATAAAAGTAAGGAATAAAATAGATAAATTCCATATATAATGTAATATTTTCTAATGTTTATGGGAAGTCGAAATATGTTAACAATACTTTTTCAAAGATTAACTGGGCCAGATTTATGACCAAGTTAATTAGTCTTTTGTTGAATATCAAGCTGGACAGTTGTGTAAAGAACGTTTCTTTAAATCGAGAAAAATGGTACTAGCGTTTAGCCATTGAAATAAGTGAACGAGAGTTTGACGGATTAGACACTTTTTAAAGTTAAAGCTGTTAATACATTCACGACAATAGTGAAAACAAACACTTAACTCCATAATACGAGTGATAGTAACAAATAAAACATTATATTTAACCTGATTTATTCTGCAATTCCTAACCATAACTTGAAAACTTAACTGCAGAAGTTGAACACATAGAAAATAAACTAACTAACACCAGTTTACACAGAACACTTCGCTAGAATACACCAAACAGATTAACAGACATATTACACCAGTGCGGGGACATTTTAAACCTTAATAAAGGTAATTTTATTGTGATTTTCTGACACGACGCATTTGCAGTAACCTAGACCAACCCGAGTAGCGGCCATCTTGAAAACGGAGTCTGCTTCCTACATCACAGTGACGTCAGTCTTCATTGGTTTGACAAAACATTTATTACAATATTATATACTGGAATTATTTAAATACTATTGAATAGTAATTATTGTATTTATTTTTAATTGTTAATGTTATACTTTCTCGTCACCCTTCTCTGACTATTAATTCTAATCGCTCAAAGAACCTGTCTTTTAATATAATATATCATAAACTTTGTTCTGTATGACACAATCGATAATTCCCGAGACAGAGTCGATAATTGCTCTCCATCGATAAAATATCGATTATTTATTTAAAATTGTCAATAAATCTTTATATTTCCATTATTTCGTATCTGTTACTTATTTCACAGGGTAATTTAAGGGTATTTATAAGGCTGAAGGACTTAAGTAAGAAGAATATATTCTATCTGAACAAGATATTGGACCAGTCAGAAAAGTCACCAATCGATTATTACCTGGAGTTAATCTATTTAACTCCAGACTTGGTTCAAATCTTCAAGAAGTGCTTGACGGTCAATAAATACCTACCTGTTATTAAAATTTTACAGAACCTTTTTAAAACAGATGTATTTCTCATTTAAACACATTTATTAACATAACAAAATTATTTTATTATTTGAAAATTCTATTTTTATTGTATTTTCCATATACATTTTATTCTTTTGTAACGACCGGTATACAGTGGTCTTTTTGCAAAGTGGCGTCCAACTTAGAGGGCTTAATAATCTAAGCTTGGCAGCGATTAATAAATAGAAACAGAGAAAGATGCAAAGACGAGCTACATCGAAAAAGAGGGCGGCAGAGGCCGAAAAAGAGGTTGACATGGGGGATAAGGAGGCAACACCCGTAGAAGATCCGGAAGTGTTAGTGGCCCAGGTGGAACCGAAACAACCCACACCACCAGGGGAACAACCTGAAGTACCGACACCAATAGGGGAGGTTAATTTACAGGAAGCCCTAAGGCAAATGATAATGGATATGGGGAAGAAATTGAGTGAAGAAATGAATAAGAACCTAGAATCCAAAATAGAAGGAGTAACTAAGAAAATGGATTCTACTACGGAAGATAACAAGAAGATGGAGGAGAATTTAAACAAGAAGATGGACGAAAGTAGTAATGAAAGGAAGGAAGATAACCATTCATTAAATGAAAAACTAGAGGATTTGAAGGAAGACAACCATTCATTAAATGAAAAACTAGAGGATCTGAAGGAAGATAACCGATCCACAAAGGAAGAATTGGGCCGTAAGATAGAAAATACCAATAAGAGGATCGAAGAAACCAGTAAAAATTTGAGTAAGCAGATGGAAGAGAAAATGGAGGAAACAAGTAGGAAAATAGAAAGCGACAACCAGCAACTGAGGGAAAAGTTGGAGGAAAATAATCTGAAAATGAGGAGAAGATGGATGAGAATAATCAAAGGTTGAGAGAAGAACTAAGGGAAGTTAACCAAGAGAACATGAATAAGTTAGACGAGAGGATTGAGTTAGCCAAAGAGGAGATAAATAAAAAGATAACTGAGACGAAGAAGACCATCGTCAAGAAATTAGAACAGGAAGTTGTGGTTGTTAACCAGCAGATCCGAGAAGTAGACGAAAGATGTCGTCAAACAGAAACGAAGTGCTGGAAGTCAGGGAAGTAATAACAAAGGAGATTACTCAGGTCCAAGAACAACAGAAAACAAGAATGGAGGAGACCAAGAAATTTGCCTTGGAGGAAGTAAATAAAGTGAGGACCCAAGTAACAGAAAGATGCGACGGCGTGGAAGCCGCTATGGTGAACATAACTGGACAGGTGCGTCAGAGCCAGGAGGAGATAGAGTTGATAAGAAACAGACCATCGGGATATCACAATTTCCCCATGTCAGAGAACAGAGAATGGCTCAATTTCCGACAATACAAACGGAAGCCTATGGAGTTCTTGGCACGAATAGAGGAGTACCTCGAGAAACACCGAGGGAACCGATGGGTCCAGAACAGAGAGATCCTTGACGAGTCGTTTCGGGAGGTGAATGACCATTGGTGGATGGCCAACCGGAGTGACATCGACAATTATGAACAATTCAAGAGCCTGTTCAAAGCCAAGTACTGGTCAGAGACCACGCAAAATCTCATAAGAGATAATATATGCCACGGCCGCTACAAACCACAAGTCGGCAGCTCAATGACAGCTTATTTCCTCGGCAAAGTGTGTATGGCCAAGCACTTAGAACCAGCCATACTGGAGGAATGCCTAATAAACAAGCTGTCTTACCATTATGATGAGGAGGTGATTTGTGCTAGGAGGGGCAGCCAAATAAAAACCATCCAGGCAATGACAGAACTCCTAGAGAATTATGAAAATGAAGACTACTACCGACAGAGTCGTAGGAGAAGTGATGGTCCCGAACCAAGGACGTACCAGAACAATAACCAGGGTACGAACCACGTAAATACTGGGTACCAAGGAGGTCGGGCATACCCGCGAAATAACAATTCTAATAATGGAAATAATGTAAGTAATACTAATTAAAATGATAATAATAATACGGGTCACAACCAGCAAAACCCGAATCGACCCTCTAATGGTTATCAGGGTAACCGCAATCCCTACCCTAATAACGTAAATAGTCGGAGAAGCCCCAATTATGGTAATAGTCCTTACCCTAATAATGCTAATCGTGCGGGTCCCAATAATGGTAATTTTAATAATAATAGGTATCCTCGCCCTAGAGTGAACTTCATACGAGCCACAGAAGGAAGACAGCGAGGATTCAACCACAATCGACGAAGCAGTTACCGAAGATACGAAGAAAGGCGGAGGAGCCTAGAACGGGACCAACCGAGGTACTATCCGGCGCGTAGGAGCAATAGTTTGGACAACACTGAACAGAGGTCGCACCATGAGCGACCGGAAGACCATAGGACAGATCGGCAGGTAACCACTCTGAGCATCCCGAATGAGGCATCGACTAGTATGGCTCAAAGGAACAATGATGCCGAGCCTTTAAACGGGCACAGGCAGTAATAAATCACCAGAACCCGTTACTGCTTCTGACTACTGGGTATAATAAAGATAATGAGTGCAATTTTGAAAATAATCACAATCGTATTACAATCATCGGGTGCAACTACCTGAAGGACATCAGACAGGAGTTATTGGAAGAGGATAACAGGAGTCCCACCAATAACTTCAATAATGAAATTATACATGTTGACGCCAAGGTAGAAGGCATCCCAGCCAAGTTAATGATCGATACTGGGTCAAACGTATCAATAATAAGTACGACGGAACTGGAGAGGATACAGCACGAGTGCGGGAGAACTTTACCAACATTGCCGTTGAATAATATTGTTTTGTTGGGAGCAACTGGCCGACAAAACAAAACTATACGTAGACAAGTCTCCGCCAGTGTGATGAGCTGTGGTATAGCGATTGACATGGAATTCTTGGTGGCGAGCGGTCTGCCATTTAATATACTGGTCGGGTGTGATGTGCTTAGGAGAAATTCCGCCATCATTGATCTAAGAACTGAAACATTGTCGCTGTTTTCTAACGGACATACTTGGACGGCGAACTTGGTGGGTAGTGACCAAGTCGTTCCCGATAGTATCCATCAGCAAATCCGAAAAATTAATTACATCCATCCAACATCTATAATCGAAAAAAGGATAGACGACACCTCCAATGAAGATTTATGGTCGCAAAAAATCCAGGAGATCAGGGATTTCCGGAGCGGTATAACTGGCGAAGGTTTAACAACAAACCAAGCGAACAAATTAATAGACATATACAATAAATATAAATCAGTCTTTTCTGATGAGCCCGGTAAAGTGAAGAATTTCCAGTGTACTCTACAATTCCGAGACACTGTAGACTTTAACCGGAAGTCTTACCCCATTGCGCAATCACGAAAGCAAGCAGTAAGAGCTGAAATAGAGCAAATGATTAACCGTGACATTATAGAGAGTAGCCATTCCCCTTATACAAGTCCTATCGTGGCTATTCCTAAGAAAAACGGACAAGTCTGTTTGTGTTTAGATGCGCGCGAAATAAATAAGATGATCATAAATGACAGGACTTCGCCCGGTGAGATTGAGGAGATCTTAAAACGGTTCCACGGTACCAAATACTTCACTACCTGGGATACGGTGTGCGGATACTGGCAGGTGGAATTACATCCACAGAGTCGCCAGTATCTGGCCTTTATATTCGAAGGGCGGAACTACCAGTTTAAGAGGTTGCCCTTCGGACTGGTAAACTCAGTCGCAGTCTTTGTGCACTGCATGGATCAGATACTTGGCCAAGAAGCACTAAAATTCACCACCGTATACGTCGATGACTTGCTAGTGTCCTCAGAAACTTGGGAGGAACACTGCTACCGTGTGGAACACGTCTTACAGAAGCTAGCAGCAAACAATATTACTCTGAAGTTAGCAAAGTCTCATTTTATTGCTAAAGAGATACAATTCTTGGGCTTCATATTAAATGATAAGGGAATCTCACCGTTGGCTGAAAAAGTCGAAGCAATTCAGAACTTTCCTACACCAAAGAATCGAAGGCAGTTACAGTCGTTCCTGGGACTATGTAATTATTACCGCAAGTTCCAGGAAAAGTACTCCGAACTGACTGCCAGATTTCAGCCGCAACTGTCATCTAAAAATAAATGGATCTGGGGTAATGAACAACAAAACATATTGACTCTTATAAAACAAAAATTCCTTAAACACATTATACTCCGTCATCCAGATTTTAACAAGCCTTTCTTTCTTAATTGTGATGCCAGTGACATCAGCCTCGGCACTACTTTATATCAAGAGGATGAGGAGGGCGAGCATCTTGTAATCTGCTTTGCCAGCAGAGCTCTGAACCAGAGTGAGAAAAACTATCATGTGACAGAAAAGGAGTTATTGAGTGTCGTGTTCGCGTGCGGAAAGTTCCGTACATATATTCTTGGTTATCCCGTTACCGTCCGGACAGACCATAAATCTATCTCATTCCTTAAGAGATGTAAGTTGAGCCATGGAAGGTTAACGCGGTGGATACTATTGCTGCAAGAATACGACCTTAAGTGGGAGTATATCCCCGGAAGGAAGAATGTCGTCGCGGACGTATTGTCTAGAGTTGACATTGACAAGCAGACGTTCGAGGGGGAGAAGGAGAGTATTCTGAAGGTGTACCATATTCTCAGCAGCAGCGCCGGTCTACAATCAGTTCTGGAACAACTAAGCACACACCAACAAGCTGACCCAAAATTAATTACTATTATCTCAAGATTGGAAGCAGGAGATGAGACAATCTCCCAATATTACACTATACATAAGGGAATCCTGTTTTCCAAACCATCATTATATAAGGAGGAATGGAAGGTAATAATTCTGACCCATATCGAGAAAGAGATAGTGATCAGTTATCATGTTCGATATGGGCATATGGGCGCTTTAAAGGTGGTAAAGGCCCTGGAAGAGAGTTGCTATATCAAAGACATCAATCGGAAGGTACGGAGGTATATTAGAAACTGTCACATTTGCCAACTCGTAAAAACTAATAACGAAAAAAGGGAAGGGCAGATGATTCCAATAACATCGCAGTCTAAACTTGAGAAGGTATTCCTGGATATCTGCGGGCCATTTCCCCGCAGTGGAGGCCGCCACCGATACAAATATATCGTTATCATTATGGAGCATTATACCAAGTTCGTAAAGCTATACCCAGCGAATCGGGCGACTACGAATAAAGTTCTTAATATCCTGATCGACCAGTACTTCCCAACCGTCGGAAAACCGGTATCGATCATAACCGACCACGGAACGCAATTCAAGGGGAGGAAATGGCGGGATACACTGCTGTCCATGGGGGTTCATACATACAAGACATCCGTATACCACCCGAGCAGTAACCCGGCCGAAAGAGTCTTGCGAGAGGTGGGGCGCCTATTAAGAACGTATTGCCATGATCAGCAGAGAAGGTGGCAAGAATACTTGGAGGCCACTGAACAATTCCTCAACCTGGCCTACCATCCAGCCATAGGAATAACCCCATACTCCGCAATGTACGAGAGACAACCCCCTAGAGAGATTGAAGATATCTTGGAGTTCCCCAGAGAACATAAATATAGATTTGATAAAATTCAATTTTGTAATAAGGTGGCCGAAGATCAGGAGAAACGGCGGAATAAATACACTAAATGCATGGGTAAGGTTATTCATTATACCGTTGGAGAGAAGGTGTTGTTGAAGAATAGGGAATTACCCAGTTCCTTAGAGGGGATAACAAAAAAGTTATTGCTCCTGTATACTGGTCCCTATATTATCTCAAAGGACAATAACAACAACACCTACGAAATCAAAGAAATAAGTTCAAATAAAGTCAAGGGTGTCTTTAACCAGGCATCCATGAAGAAATTTTATGATTAAAATAAAAACCCCAAAATTCTAAAAAAATGTAAGCTCACCTTACATACCAGGAAAATATGAAAAACTTTATGGCTATAATAACATAAGAAGAAGTTAGAATAAATTACTAAATTCTAAACACAATGTAAGGCAATTACATAAATATTTATTTGAGAAGAAACAATTTTGAAAGAAGATATGTACAAAAAGAATTTTGAATATAAATTATCCAAATTCTGAACACAAAGTAAGCCAATTACATACAATTTATTTGAAGAGGAACATTTCTAGAAGAAGAATAACAAGAAGAATTTTGAATGTAAAATTTCTCAAAATTCTAAAATACATGTAAGCCAATCTTACATAAAGATTATTTAAAGGAAAACCATTTAGAAGATATGCATAAGAAGAAGTTAGAATAAATTATCAAAATTCTAATAACAATGTAATACAACTACATATAATTTATTTGAGAAGAAACATTTTGGAAGAAGATATATAAAACAGAATTTTGAATGTAAACCATCAAAATTCTAAAAGCAATGGTAAGACCACCTTACTTAA
Source organism: Magicicada septendecula (assembly GCA_034769895.1). NCBI lineage: Eukaryota > Metazoa > Arthropoda > Insecta > Hemiptera > Cicadidae > Magicicada > Magicicada septendecula. The sequence continues at coordinate 219,861,246 of CM068372.1, forward strand.
CAAATATTTGAAGAAAAACTTTATGGCTATAATATAATAATAAAGAAGGAGAGAATTTAGAAATAAAACCATCTAAAGTCAAAAACAAGTAAGGACAGCTTACTAAATATTTATTTGAAAAGAAACATGTTGACAATAATACCAAGAGAGTTTAGAGAAATAAAACCAGCCAAAACACATATAAGCCCACCTTACATACAAATGATTTGAGAAAACTTTATGGAATAATATAAGACGAGTGAATTTTGAATTATAAATAAGTCAAGTTTCCAAACCAAGTATAAGTACAACTTACCAACCAATTATTAATAAAACACTTTGGTGAGATAAACAGAAGAGATTTCATACCATATTTATGGTAAGCATAGTAGATAATTACCATGATAACAAAGGATCATAATGGGATGAGTAAAAGGAAACAGATTTAGAATTAAAACAAATAATTCTGGACAATATGATCATGTCTAAGTTCAATATGAAGAGAAAAAACCTTTCCATAAAATGATGCTAAAGGAAATAAAAAAGAAAAAATTCTTTAATACGATTTGAGTGATTGAATATAATAAAGTGCAAAAACTTATTTGGAATTATGAGAGAATGAAACTTTGAAGTGGTATGAGGAGAAATTATGACCTCATTATAAAACTAATAAAAAACCATCATTCGCAAGTATAATAACAATGACAGGAATAATGTAAAAGTAATGTCAAAGATTTATGTAATTGAACGAATTAATATAAAATGATTTATGAATTAAATGACAATTATGATAATGACCGTAATAAAAATTCTAGAAAATAGAACAAGTGGAAGTTTAAGAACGAAGAAACAGTCTAAAAATGTCATAAACATATGCTACTATAAATAATGCAGATTATAATAAAAAAAAAAACCAGAAGGTAATAAAGAATTTATAACCAAAAGATTTATATGATAAGAAAAGTTGAAAAATGTAATAATAGAAGAGCTTCCTACCATAATATCAAATGAAAGAAACATCCAGATAATGAATCAGAAGAACAACTGAGATAGGAATATTAAAATCTCTGAGAAGTATAATAAGTAATAAGTGAAGTATCCCAAAGATATTTTTTAAATAGTAACAAATGTGTACTATTCTGAATAATTTTTTAATCTGTCTGAAGATAATTCCAGCAGGATTAATATGTTTTTTTTGAGCAGAGATGATTTGCCTCTGTACTCAAATATGTGTGAAGTATTGGACAGCAGAGGAAAGTAGCGTACAGTGCCTCTCTGAACTGAACCAGCTCACAAAGTAGGGAACGATAGGGAGGAAATATCCCAAGGAGAAAATAGTAAGAAGAAATATAAAAATGAAATAATAAATATGAAACTCAGATGACTATTACTATCAAGGAAGATCAAGTGAGAATGATATAAACTCAAATATAAATAAGAAAATTTTAAAATGGAAGGAAGTCCAAAATAATAACAAACCTTGAATAATTATCATAAGCAATTGTTTCAGACAAAGCAAGTATAGTCTGAAAAAATTACTTCTGGAGAAGGGCATTCTGTAGCGTGACAGAAAATCCACTACATTTTAAGTCATGTGAAATCATAAAGTTTAATTACACCAACAAATTTTATAATAATATTAAATGACATTTAAATAAATCAGAGGAATGAACCACAATAAAATAAAAATCCTCATTACATTATATATAAAAACCACTGTTTAAAAAAAACCAAAGAAAGTATCGAAACAACTCATAGTATAATATCAGTAAGTTACCCAGGAAGCTCAGAGCAGTAAACCAGTTATATAAGACCATATCAAGAAAAAAGAGACTAAATTAAAGAGTGGTGAATACCAAAATACCCCAAAAACAAGAAGAGGGAAGAATAAAGTTTGTGAACAGGAAGAAAACAATACCCTGAAACCTGTATAGAAGAATAAAGTCAGTTCAGTGAATAAATTAAATACTCCAAACTAAACCTCAGTCGAGATAACACCAAGTACCTTGGTTTACCCAAGAATGAGGAAGGAAGACCAGAAGAGTGAAGACTAGACGAGGGACAAGAATGAAGACTAGAAGAGGGACAAGAATGAAGACCAGAAGGAAGATACGAAGAAGGACAAGAAAGAAGACAGGAGGAGAGGAAGAAATAGTATGAAAGAAACACCGTAGTAAAACCTATTATTATATAAACTACTATCAACCCCAAACCCACAAAAACTATGCAAAAGAAAGTATAACATACCCAAAATCCTACAAAAATGTAATTATTGAGAAAACTAAAGTGCTGTATAGCGTTATAAGAAGTGCACCGACTAAAGCTATTGTGTAATAAAGAAAATAAACTAGTCTTAACGGTCCATGATTACTAAAGGTCTGGTCTGAGATAATAAGACTCAAAATATCAGAACCAACAGTGAAAGTGAATTTGTGTAATAGTCCAGTCGCCAGAGTAAAAATAATGGTAAAATTTCGTAAAAAATTGAGGCAAAGTGATACTTGGTATAGTTATTGAAAAAGGTCTAAATATCGGTTTAAAATCATCTTTGCATGTTTATAAGGTCAGGCTTTAAAAAAAAACCTTATTTAAGGGCAGCGCGCGGTAAAATCGATAAAAACGTTTACATTCCGTGGATTTATTTTCTTACTACTAAATAAACCATTGGATCATGATAAAGTCTTCATTCTTTTTGTTTAAAATAGTTCAAATTTTAATAGTAATAAAATCAAAATAACGATTTTGTTATTATTTCATCGTTAGGAGTATTAAATCGATAGACGGAATGGTCAATTTTAACAAATCTTCCTCTGTTGAATAATATTATTAAATATGTGTATCTTAATATACATAAAAGTCATTGTGTGTATTTATATTTCACACCTCCTACTAAACCACTGGACCGATTTCAACAAAACTTAGCACAAATATTTTATGCAACGGGAGAACCAACATAAGATAGGTGTTTTGGGCCCTGGGGGATGTCAAAAATGGAAAATATGAAAATACCGCATGTATGGTATCAAATTAAAGGGGATTTCAATGCAAGTAACAATTTTTCATGCATATAAGCACTATTGAAAATTCTTGGGCCCTGGGGCTCAATAAATGGGTGGTTTTGGGGGAGGTTAAAAATGGAAAATATGAAACTTACCCGATTTCCACCAAACTTGGCACAAATTTTTTACGCAATGGGAGAACCAACATAAGATAGGTGTTTTGGGCCCGGGGGGATGTCAAAAATGAAAAATATGAAATATGAAAATACTGTGGGGTATCAAATTAAAGGGAATTTCAATGCAAGTAACAATTTTACATGCATATACGTACTATTGAATACATTTGGGCCCTGGGGCTCAATAAATGGGTTGTAATGGAGGGGTGTCAAAAATGGAAAATATGAAATATCATATGTGACATGCATATACGCACTATTAAAAATTTTGGTTTTTAAAAATTTTGGGCTCAATAAATTAGTGGAATTGGCGGAGGGGTGATGTCAAAAATGGAAAATATGAAAATACCGCACGTGGGGTATCAAATTAAAGGGAATTTCAATGTAAGTAACAATTTGACGTGCATATAATTTATCATATAATTCTAAGGCTGTTTTCACAATTAATAAGTCTGCATCATTGTCAGCTTGTTTAACGTTAGCTTTCTTCTTCCAAATATCTCGTTAGAATTTCAATAAAACGAGTTTTATTAGTTTTATTCGAAAGAAATTGTTCTTGGGTCACTGTGACACACATATCTTCATAGAATAAAATATCTAAAGAGGAATTTTGATTGGTACGGCGATAACGCTCCATAGCTTTGATGCTGTTAGAATTGTTTGTATAGCCATCAAAAACTACAGTAACTTTTGATCCAAAGTGTCTCTTGACATAATTTACGTATCTTTGAAAAATACATTTGAACTTGTCATTTTTTGACCATACTACTCTATGCAGTAACATACCACCATCAATGACGTAAATGCAATCTTCAAGGTTAATCTCAGTGCGGTCCACTTCAAACATATCATATAGTTTAGACTTATCTGTTTTCCGAAATACACCTTCGTAAACCATAGATGTTGGGTACGGTGCAAGTTCATAACGCATGTAATCTTTTAATTCGTCGTCACTTTTTCTTGCTACACAAATGCGTTGAAATATAAACATTGGATCTATAGGGACAATTTCATCTTGAATTTTCAGACTACTATTAACACTTTTTAATGACAGTACTCTATTTTTTCGTTTAAACGAAACTTTATGGAAGTTTGTACCAGCAATTTCTTCTAACCCTGCTTTTCCAACCTCAAAAGCATTATGACAGTTAATATTATTACCGCCAGTAACTCCAGTAGATATAGACATTATTGAATCTTGATAAGGAAATGTCTCGTGACAATCAAACCAGGATTTTATTTTGAGAATATCTTCAGTATCTCGTTTTATTCGAGAATCTCTAGCATCTACATGCTGATCGGAAGTAGAAAATTGTATACCACAAAAATTTTCTACTTCGCAGATATCATGTGTATATGGCATCGCTAAAATCCATTTATTTGCAGTACTGGTAGTTACTCCCCGTCCAATCATACCACCATCAACTTTCATGACTCTCATTAAGTCCTGTTCGATTGTCATATCAGTATGAGTTCCTGACCAGAATTTCTCAGTTCGTCTTACAGTACAAAATCTGTTATTTATAAAATTTTGAAGTTCTTTAATTTTTAAAGCGGTAGTTTCTGGAATTACATTTTGGTTTTGCATTGAGGTGAAAAGTTTTTCAGATTCTTTTATAAATTGATTCATATATTGTACATATAATAAGGCTGATTTCGTATAATTAAAATGTCCAGTCGCATAAAACTATGGCAACATTTGCTGAATAACTTGTAATTGAATTTTTATATTACCCATTTTTTCAGAGCGCGCAAATGCTTTTGCAATAGAGATCATTCGTATGTATTGTATCCATAATTTTGCAGTTTTACCGCATTCCTCAATTTCAATAATTTTTTCTAGAAATTTACCATTTAAGATGTTAAAAAAAATTATGATCTTGTACTTCTTTGTAAGTAAGATTGTCATCTAAAAATTCTTGTAGTAAAGATTTCATATTTGAATATTCAACTTCTGAAAGATTCATTTCCTCAATAATCTTTTTACACAAAACTATCCAAATTAATGTGTGGCCTCGTACTGCTCTAGCATAAGCATGGCCATCTAACATCTTATCTACAGTTCCTGGCGCATAGTAACAGCTTAATGCTTCTTTTAAACCGCTTCCTGCCATCACATAACCGATTGAACCAAGAAAAGACATAAGCAGATGAAATCCTCCAAGTCGAACAATTACATTATGTATATCATCATCAGGTGAGGATTGGACCATTTTAAACGCTTTCTGATACAAAGGTTGATCGAAAGTAACAAAACAATTAAATAGATTTAAGTTTTCACTAGTTTTACAGCGTATTTTAAAACGGTGTATATTGTAATTTTGTCAGTTGGAGGAGAGTGTACAAAAGGCAAGCAAACAATTCTAGATAATGTATACGTCATATTTTCCAAAAGCTTGGACATAAAGGCATTCCAGCCAGTAATGCCTGGTTTGGTCACTCCATAAATCCAAAGCAAGTCAGCATTAGAAAAATCTATATTATTAAAACTCGGGTTATCTACTTTTTCAAAAACAATGTTTTGGAGTGCATGTGTATTAATATTTTCAAAAATTTGGAATGGTATTTTGTCAATTTTGCTAATTTCTTTTGCAGTAGGCTTAACTGTCAATCGTTTTAAGGGAACTTTGTTATAATAACAATCTCTGGGACTTACAATCATAATACTTCCCATACTATGAAAAGTATTTTTCCCGTCTATAGTATTGATGTTAATATCTGAATTGTCAAATGCCAATTGTGCAAAACAACCAGATCTAAATGGAGAACGTGGACTAAGCAATACACTATCCTCATAAAGTGTTGCTTCTTTGTATGATGAACACACTCCCAGATGCGACAATATATCTATAATTCGTTTTGAAGCAAATTTCCTGTGCAACATTACAGACAGACCAACTTGCAATGGTGATAGAAAGGTTCTAGGTCTTATGCAACTCATAATTGAATGAGTAATTGCTGTGCATTTTGTTTCATATGAACTAATATCACCTTTTTTATTTTTTAAAATTATTTCTTCTATCAGAAACTGAAGGGATTCTGGGATATTCTCATTAATATTTTGGAATATATTATCACTTGGAGGATAAAATTCTGTATTACTTTTCTTCAGATTAACATCGTTTCGAATAATTGCTGCTGCAGATTTTAAGATTTTTCTTTTTTCTTAATTTTCATCTTTTTTTGAGGCTATCCATGTCTATGTTTAATTTTTTTAAATGGTCAAAAATGGTGTCAGAAAGGCCAAAAAATTTTGTTAATTAACCACCCGAAAGTATTTTTAATAAGCTTTAATTTAAGCCGTCGTACACCTTTGTGCCACAATCTTGCCGTACTTTATGAGCACTCAAAGTTTTTTGTGAATTGCGATTTTTTTGAGGTAATATTCGACATTTCAATATGAAATTTTTGGGGTTTATAGTACTCCACAAAGGTTACCTTTCCCTCAAGTTTTATCAACTTTCATTAATTTGTGTTAAAACAACAGCAATTTGTTTATAAACGCCATCGCCATTTTATTTATTTATTAACAATAATAATAACATCGACTTCCGTATTAAGGCTAGAAATGTTCTTAATTTATTATAGAATACTGAAAACAATCACATTAAAATCGGCTTGTTGGGTCCAAAGATATTTATAAAAACGCTATTTTGCAACTTAAATTGTTAATAAAAAATAAACGGGTTGTTTTTACACAAAACTTAACTATTAGCTCAACTTGATCCCATTAACCAATTTAGCACACAAAAAATCGACTCCCAAAACAATTCACATTTGATTTTTATTTTGACTCCACTACACGTGCTCACAAATAAATAAATATTAGCATGTATAAAAAGTGTAAATAAAAACTTTAAACTGCAATTTTTTTACCTGTTTTATATGATAAAAACAAAAATATTTGTAATGTTTTGATTATAACCTTTGAAGAAATATCAACTGCGTTACTGCTCCGTTCTTGTATAGCAGATGTTTGTATGGCACACCACAACAATGGGTGTTGCGCGCGCAGCTACATTTACAGTTGCACACTCGAGGGGAATAGAACGCCACGCCGTTTAAAAATTTTACCTGTTTTCTAGGGTCTTGTTTTTAGAGTATAGGTATAATCAGGTAAGAGAAATAACATGAATAGATAGATTTAGTATTGTAGTAGCTGTAACGTTAATTTCAAGTACTCAAATAAACCCACTTAAAAGATACATGTATGTAACGCAAAGGAGGCACCTTTTTTTAGTATACACAATTTTTATTTATTTTTTTTAATTTCGAAAATGATTTTAATTTTCATGAGTATAGTTTTTGATGCAGAACACTTGCAGCTTTCAAATACAATTTTTTGTATTTCGATATCTCTATTTTTAAGATTAATAAAGGCAGATAAACTCTGAATTTTCGAGTAAATTTAAAATACGTCGAAATACTCACTTTTGAAAAGGTGTTTTTTTTTAAATAACAACTTCAAAAGTATTTTTCATTATTATAAAATAAAAAGTTTATCTCTTTTAAAGGTAAATTAGTAAAGAACTACTATATTTTTAAATTTTATTGTATAGTACTTGTAATTTTGTGGTTTCACTTCTTTTTGTATCTACAGTAAATATTTACACACTATATTCTTTATGTTCAAATAAAATATTTATGTAAAAATCAACAAAATTTGAAAGCTATACTGTTCCCCTTCAAAACTAGCCTTTATTTAACTGGCTATGCTTAGATTAAAGAAAGTTATGATATTTTTGAATAGACGCGCCTGGCTAATTTAGCGAATTACGCAAGATCGGGGGCAAACGCTCTTTTTAAAACGCAGCGCTCATCATTACCAATTTTCAGGAAAACAGTTCCATTAACGTAAAAATATGTAAGGAGACTTTCTGAAGGAAATTGTTTGCTCTTCAATATACACCTTTTTATTTCTTCCAACTGTACATATTTACGGAGTGCTTTAAGAAAATCTGTCTTTACGATTTTTCCAGACCATTTTCAGAAAACCCTAGAAAGGTAAACATGCAAAGATTTTTTTATATTAATTATTAACGTTTATTTAACACGTGCACCAAATATTGCTTTGCCCCAATTTTTTATCAAGTCAAAATCTCTGGCGACTGGACTATAAGTTTTTTAGAAATGCAATAAACTTAAAGTTGGTGATACTATAACTTACCTGTATGCTATATCACAACTTTAATATCTAATAATAAACAGCATAATAAAATAATAAAATGGAAGATTTCCAGTATTTTATTATTTTAATGGAAATCTTTATTTTACAAGACATTTGTAAAAAATGATAATAAATAGAGTATGGGAGTTAATGTTTACTGATGTAGGGGATCACAATAATAATGGTTTAAACCAGAAAGGACTGGTATTAATATAGTATTAATAAGTGTAAAATGTTTAAATAGACTGTTTATTCACAGTCCTAAAATCAATGTGTTAATAAAAGTATTTGTAAGGGTTATTAGAAAATAAGATTTATGTTATATGTTTTAAAAAGAATTATGTTTGATAAATAATAACCTACATACCATTAATAATGTTCTAATAGGTATGCTATGTTAGCTCAAGAATAGTTAAAAGATATATGTTCAAACCATATCTGCAATATGTTCAATTGTGCAGATTGCTAAACAATGTTCATAATTATTTATTTTAATAACAGTAGTGTTAATTAACTACTACACCACACAATAAGTTATAAACCATGTTATTTTCATATAATTGTAATTATGTAAAGTCAGAGGAGGAATTAAGTTTAAATTATTTGAGAAAGAAAGAAATATAAAATTCTAAAATCTAGGCCATTTGGTGAATTCACAGAACCAATATAAACTAGTATAATTTACTTATAAATCCTGTAAACTACCAAGATTTAGATAAGGTAACACAGTTAAACACTACTGGGAATGATCCTATGATTTAAAATGATAATAAGGAAATATACCTTAAAACATTGTAAATTTTCAAAATATATAAATTAATTAATTTTAAAGAACAATGTCAAATTTACAGATTAACACAAAAAAACAATTCAAAGGTGTAATTTATATATATTTAAGGAAAGGAAGAGGAATATGAATAATTAAAATTTATTATAGTAATATTAATAATATTTAAAATGGAGGAATTTTGTATAAAGACGGAAATCCAATTTTGAGCCTATATTTCCAAAATGTGAACAAAATTTGTTAATTTCCACAAAATGTCCACAGATATGGACTATAATACATCAATTTAAAGGGAATGAGATGATTAAACCAATAATAAGGTTAATAATTCATAAAAGTAAGGAATAAAATAGATAAATTCCATATATAATGTAATATTTTCTAATGTGTATGGGAAGTCGAAATATGTTAACAATACTTTTTCAAAGATTAACTGGGCCAGATTTATGACCAAGTTAATTAGTCTTTTGTTGAATATCAAGCTGGACAGTTGTGTAAAGAACGTTTCTTTAAATCGAGAAAAATGGTACTAGCGTTTAGCCATTGAAATAAGTGAACGAGAGTTTGACGGATTAGACACTTTTTAAAGTTAAAGCTGTTAATACATTCACGACAATAGTGAAAACAAACACTTAACTCCATAATACGAGTGATAGTAACAAATAAAACATTATATTTAACCTGATTTATTCTGCAATTCCTAACCATAACTTGAAAACTTAACTGCAGAAGTTGAACACATAGAAAATAAACTAACTAACACCAGTTTACACAGAACACTTCGCTAGAATACACCAAACAGATTAACAGACATATTACACCAGTGCGGGGACATTTTAAACCTTAATAAAGGTAATTTTATTGTGATTTTCTGACACGACGCATTTGCAGTAACCTAGACCAACCCGAGTAGCGGCCATCTTGAAAACGGAGTCTGCTTCCTACATCACAGTGACGTCAGTCTTCATTGGTTTGACAAAACATTTATTACAATATTATATACTGGAATTATTTAAATACTATTGAATAGTAATTATTGTATTTATTTTTAATTGTTAATGTTATACTTTCTCGTCACCCTTCTCTGACTATTAATTCTAATCGCTCAAAGAACCTGTCTTTTAATATAATATATCATAAACTTTGTTCTGTATGACACAATCGATAATTCCCGAGACAGAGTCGATAATTGCTCTCCATCGATAAAATATCGATTATTTATTTAAAATTGTCAATAAATCTTTATATTTCCATTATTTCGTATCTGTTACTTATTTCACAGGGTAATTTAAGGGTATTTATAAGGCTGAAGGACTTAAGTAAGAAGAATATATTCTATCTGAACAAGATATTGGACCAGTCAGAAAAGTCACCAATCGATTATTACCTGGAGTTAATCTATTTAACTCCAGACTTGGTTCAAATCTTCAAGAAGTGCTCGACGGTCAATAAATACCTACCTGTTATTAAAATTTTACAGAACCTTTTTAAAACAGATGTATTTCTCATTTAAACACATTTATTAACATAACAAAATTATTTTATTATTTGAAAATTCTATTTTTATTGAATTTTCCATATACATTTTATTCTTTTGTAACGACCGGCATACAGCGGTCTTTTTGCACTGTTCATATTTACATTATAGACCAGAATTGAAACTTTATATACATTCTATTGTCTTATTCTCTTGAATAAGAAGGGCCTGGTTCATTAGGCTATTTGATGATATTTGTCATTAGGTTATTACTACGAACATTTACTGGTTTGAAGAAAGTATTGATTTTTTGTTGTGTTTGTTTGTTATTTATTTCGTTGGTCAGTAACTGACGAAGATGCCGCAAGTGTTCATAGTAAACAAACACATTTTCATTTTTTGATTGTTCAACATATTCAATGACAAAATTTAAATGCTCTTTCACTTCACTCACTTTTATTGTTGCCTGAGTATTGTCTTCCTCTTGTAAGTCTTCCTCCTCGTCCTCCGAAGAGTCTTCTTTCTCAGTGACACTGCCAACAATCTCCTCTTCCGTCAACAAGTGGAATCCAGGGAACCTGGCTTCATCTTCTTGAAGCCAGGTCTCCATATCTTCCATTAAAACTTCTTCCTCCCCTCCTCTTTGCAAAGTTTCACGGAAATCTTCTGTCTCACAATTTTCTATTTCTAAACATGCTTCTTCATTCTTTAACAGTTTTTTCCATGAGTTCATCAAAGTAGTTGGTTTAATTTCTTTTACAGCATCAGCAAAGTTGTGAATCATAGATCGAATGTTGTAGGCCTTCAAGTTTTGAAGAGTCTTTTGGCCCCTTCTATCTTCTTCAGCAGCGGATGGCTCATCAACTTTTAAGATTTCATTGAGAAAATTTTTTCTATAAAGCCGCTTGGCAGTAACACGGATGTTGTGTTTGGAGGCAGGAACTTACACTTTACCTTCTTGTCTCGACTGCAGAGTTTTTCAACATCAGGGTGGGTTGGTGCGTTATCCAAAAGAACCAAAGCTTTTATTTTTTCTATTGGAATGTTCAAAATTTACATTTGGTGGTTTATAATTGCTGGCACAGCTTTCTTATGAAACACTGCACTTGTTATTTCAGTTGTAAATCACGCATTTCGGAAACTATAATAGTGAACTGGTAAATTGTCCATCACATTTTTAAGTGCCCTTGGTTTTTTGCTTTTACCAACAATAGCAGGTTTAAGCATATGAGTGCCGTCTGCATTTGCACACAACAAAACTGACACACGCTCCTTGCTGATTTTTCTACCAGTCGTAGTTTTTTCGGCTTTTGAAGCTTGTGTATTGTCAGGTAGAGTTCTCAAAAACAAACCTGTCTCATCAAAGTTATAAATTTGGCTCAATTGATAACCTTATTTTTTAATCAAATCGTCTAATTCTTTTATAAAAGGCTCAACAGCTTCAAAGTCTGCGCTTAGAATTTCCCCACTAATCTTCTTTGTTTGAAATGTTGTGACGTCGACGAAACCTAAATAGCCAACCAGAGCTCGCTTTAAACTGTTCAAGTCCCATCTGTTTGGAGAGTCTTTCGGCAGCTGCTTGAATTTCAATTCCTCTAACAGCCATTCCACATGAACGAAGCTGAGAGAACCACTTGTAGACTGCATCATCCAGTGTTGCCATAGAAGGCAGCCGCATACGCTTAGCTGCACTCTTCTCCTTTTCTACATTGAACTTGAGAACAAAGTTACGAATGCCATTTTTTTGATTTTTTTAATGTCCAATACGGTTTGTTTTGCGATTTCATACTCAAGACAAATGCTAGAAGCAGACGCTCCTTTTTCTAATTTTTCTATAATGGAGAGTTTATCCTGCCTTACACTTCCGTTTCTGTCCTACACTTGGCTACTTAACAACATGATTTGAATAAATTAAAAAAAGTTATAGGCAGGACGTGTGACTGTGCGCGACAAACAACTGAACAATACTGTCCAGTACTGGTGGGAGTGAAAATATACCTGGCTAAGGCGTTAACCTTTCTTTGTTTTCAACTCCCTTTCCCTTACCATTCAAACAAACAGTTTCCTGTATTTGTTGTTATTATCTCAACAGTTATTCTCAAACCAGTTAATTCAATGGTGGATTGGGGTTGGGTTTTAACTTTCAACGATTTATACCTGACAAGGGTGTTTGTCTCTGAAAACTGTCATTCGGCACTGGCGGGCAGACGTGAGTCATTCTGGTGCATTGACTTAGTTACTAGGGGGTGGGGGTGCAACGTAAAAGACGTGTCCATAGTAACGGGGTCCGTTATAATGAGGTTCTACTGTATTTACAAAAATACTGCCATGGTTAAATATGCAAATATATGTGTTGTTGCATATATTCCCCAGGTGTTATTGGTTTTGAATGGTATTCCTATTTTATTTACATCTTCACATACATAATTATTCACATAACAATAGGTATTAAAATTGCTTCTTATAACAAAAGATTTAATCGAACATAGTAAACATAGCCGTGGTGGGATACAAAATTCTGCCACCTTTCTTTGGACGTATTGTTCTCCGTTGACAATATCCTGTGTCACATTGTATGTGTTACATTTACTTGCTTTGTAGGAAGACGCTATTTAACAATGATCTCTATAACTTCCTTTTCATGGCGCTATTTCTACCTGTTTCTCTAATAACGTGCTGTTTATTCTGAGACTAGTACTGTGTTCACCCTTGATGTCTCTCTCTCTCTTTCTGTGGGAAATAATTTCTCTTTGTCTTCTCTCACTTTGTTGTTCATATTGTTTTGCTGTTCTCCAACCTTGCTTGCATTGTTCTCTTCGTAGCGATTCCTTCTATTTCTAACCAAAATTTTCTCTTACACTCTCTTCTTTCTTGCTGTTCCTTTTGGTTGCCATCAGGTATCACCTCTAGAGAATTGCTTTTATTTTTGTAATCTGTGTGAGCAAAATTAGTAATTCTTCAATGGTTTTAATTCCTTGTATGTATATTTATTTATTGTATGTATATATTAAAATATATATGTATATATTTTAATTCCTGATCTTATATTTTAGTTCAATTGAATGCTAATTTTAACACTAACTCGTGTTAAGTGAATTTTGATGTGTTTACTCCCTTCAACAGGCTGAATGATGTTCTCTTCAAGGGTAAGTTTTCCATGTGTTTAATATCTACCATAATTGGTGTCTTACCTGTCTTTGTGTCTCAATATTTCAATAGCAGCAATATTCAAACGAGTCTTATATTGTTCACAAATAGTTCACTTGTCTTAATCATGTGGCAGCAGAATCTTGAAAATATTTATTTACTAAGCAAGCTTCTCTGTCAATTATATTATTACCTCTCAATTCTATTTCTTGTTCAACATTCAGATGTAATTCAGTTTGATTGTTCTTCAATCCTTAAATATTAAGTTAGTCTTCTCTTCCGTATGTGTAGGATACAGAATCATCTGCACCAGTCTTCTCTTTATTTCCATTCTAAGATTTTCTACTTCAATGTGTAAATCTTTGTAGAACGTAATTATTTGAATTGGATATTCCTTTGGTGTTTTGGTAGACGATAGCAGTTTCCAATGAGTAATTCTGACTGCTAACACTTGTGTCTTACTTATGTATTCACGTACTCTTTTACCGACTTAAAATCACACACACAGAGCTTAAAATGAACAGGTTTTCACTTTGATAAGCTACAGCTGGTAAGCTTTCCCTGCACATACACATAGCACTACTTAAAAGTATGTTTAACAAATATTCTATATTGTTACGACGGTCTATACGATCGTCGTAGGTACAGTGGAAACAAAATAAGTACAAGACACCAATTAAGTCACTAATCACACCTTTAATTGTTATAGTAAAACAGTTCGTAATTAACAACACAGTGTCTAAAACAAATCAAATGAAATTGTTCATACGCAATAAAATGTCCACTAATATTAAAACTCAACTGTATTACAATTATACCGTCCGAATATAAAACGCAACACTTCACTAATAACTACTTGAACGTACACCGTAATAACTCGAACCGCTCTGTAAATATATCGCACTAATACTCTCGAACCGCACAGTCAAAAATCTCGCATTGAACTGAAAACTAAGGCCGCGACGCGATGTATTTATAGTTACGCTCACACACCAGAAGCTTCCAAACTGCGTCTTATCTCTCGCGAACTACGTAATTGCTACGCCCTTGACACAGTCCGAGCGCCCGAGCAAAGCCTGGCACAGTCGAGAAAATTCTCGCAAAATGCGTCTAGTATCGCGTACACCACACGCTTACGTCGAGATCTTTCTGGCGCATTCGATAAACGCGTAGATTGTTCTGTGCTGTCGTAGCACTGCCCCCTCCTTAAGCCTGTTCGTCCCGAACTGGCAAAGCGTCTCTAAATTTGTATTTAGCCAGGCGATCTAGGTGGACGACCTTGAACTTTCGCTGTCCTTCCTGTTGAATCCGATAAACAACATCGTTAATTCTTTTTTTTACAGTGTAGGGTCCTTCCCAGTTAGACTGAAGCTTAGGTGAGCGACCACGACGGCGCTTTGGATTGAACAACCAGACCTGATCTCCTTCTTGGAAACCCACACTATTGCTGCGAATGTCATACCGAGTTTTCATTTTATCACTGGCAATCTTCAGCCGTCCTCTTACCAAGCGATTCATTTCTCGCAGTTGGTTTTCTAATTTTGAGGAATAGTTCTTTGGCTCTTGGGACTGAGTCTCAGGTGATCCAAACATCAAGTCCCCAGGAAGACGAATCTCCCGCCCAAACACCAATTTTGCTGGAGTCATGCCGGTTGTGTCATGTACTGATGACCTATACGCCATAAGGAATAGTGGTATACGTTGGTCCCAGTCTGTTTGGTTCTCGTCAACAACTTTCGAAAGATGCTGCTCAAGTGTCCTGTTGAATCTCTCAACCATACCGTCCGACTGAGGATGCAGAGGCGTTGTCCTGGTCTTTCGAATTCCGAGTAGACGGCATAATTCTTTAAACACTCCTGATTCGAAATTCCTCCCTTGATCCGTATGGATTTCCATAGGGGCTCCATAACGGCAACAGAAGTTGTGAACTAACTTCTTTGCCACAGTGGTAACCTCCTGATTTGGAATCGCGTAGGCTTCCACCCACTTAGTAAAGTAGTCACCTACAACCATGATGTACCGGTTTCCATCGTCAGTGACTGGGAATGGTCCAGCAATGTCTATGGCAATTCTCTCGAAAGGTTGTCCAACGTTATACTGTCTCATTTTTCCCCTGCTTCTGGTTTGTGGGCCCTTGCTTGCAGCACATATTTCACACGTCCGAACCCATTCCTCTACGTCGTGCCGAAGATGAAGCCAATAGAATCGCTTCCGTATTTTGTCAAGGGTTTTGTTAACGCCAAGATGGCCTCCAGATGTTCCATCATGCATCTCCTTCAAAACAGACTGCACTTTACTTCGGGGAACTATCAACTGCATGACCACGTCTCGTCCATCTGCACTTTCCCAAGCCCTTTTCAGCAATCCGTTTTCTAAGGTGAGAGATTCCCATTGTGCCCAGTAGCCCTTCAGCACTTCGGAACCATGGCAGATATCTTGCCAATCCGGGCGGCGACCTTCCTCTTTTGCTGTCAAGATCGGTCCAATGTCTTCATCAGTCATCTGTTCTTGTCGACAGTCTTGTGTTGTCCAGCCATCAGCCAGGAAATCTACAGTGATGGCTTGAACATGTTCGCTTGGGTTTTGTTCTTCCTTTCTGTGGCAATGTCGGCAGTCTTCCGGGCATGGTCTTCGTGATAAGCCATCTGCATTACCGTGCAGGCGCCCCCGCCGATGTTGTACCTTGAAGTTGTACTCTTGCAGACGTTCGAGCCACCTTGCCAACTGTCCTTCCGGATTTTTAAATCTCAAGAGCCATGCAAGTGCAGCATGGTCGGTACGTAGTGAAAACTCTCCCATAGAGGTATTTATGGAAGTGCTCCAAAGCTCTGACAATTGCCAACAACTCTCTTCTTGTAACACAATAATTTCTCTCTGGTTTAGAAAGCGTCTTGCTGTAATACGCTATTACTCGTTCTTCACCGTTCTGCACTTGAGACAAAACTGCTCCTAGACCAGTATTGCTTGCGTCTGTGTCTACGATGTACTTCCCTTCGGAAGCTGGAAAAGCGAGAATTGGCTGCGAACATAATGCAATCTTCAACGATCTAAATGCTTGTTCACACTCTCGACCATTGGAAGTTTCGTTTATTTTCCGTTAGCTCATGTAGTGGTTTAGCAATAGTAGCGAAGCCTTTCACAAAACGTCGGTAATATGAGCATAACCCCAGGAAACTCCGAACTTCGTGTTTATTCTTCGGAACTGGCCAGTCTCTTACGGTATCTACTTTATTAGGATCCATGCTAACGCCCGCTGCCGAAACCAGATGGCCCAAATACTGTACTTCCTTCTGGAATAGAGAACACTTCTTCGGGCTCAGCTTCAGTTGTGCACCGTGAATTCTAGTTAGAACTTCCTTAAGGTTTTCCAAATGATCTTCGAAAGTCTTCCCGATCACTATGACATCGTCTAAGTAAACAAGGCAAGTTTTCCACGTCAGGCCTCGGAGTATCAGGTCCATCAATCTCTCAAATGTTGCCGGTGCATTACAGAGTCCAAATGGCATGACGTTAAATTGGAATAAGCCACTTGGGGTCGAGAAAGCGGTCTTTTCCTTGTCTTCTTGATGAAGACCCACTTGCCAATATCCACTCTTCAGGTCCAATGTGGAAAACCACTGTGCTCCGGACAACGTGTCGAGTGTATCGTCAACGCGAGGTAATGGATAGCAGTCTTTCTTTGTAACGTCATTTAACCTCCGGTAGTCTACGCAGAAACGCAATCCACCATCCTTCTTCGCTACCAGGACTACAGGGGAAGACCAAGCACTTGAAGGTTCAATTACTCCCTCTGTCAACATGTCCTGTACTAACCGAGACATCTCCTCTTGTTTAGATAATGGAGGCCTTCGAGGAGGTTGGCGTATCGGTGTTGTGTCCCCGGTATTGATGCGATGTTGCACAAGAGAGGTTCTTCCCAGTGACTGTCCCCGAACTGCAAAACAATCTTTGAATTCGTGTAAAAACTGTCCGAGTTCTTTTACCTCACCACTTGAGAGGTCGTTAGAAGATCTGTTCAATAATTCTTGCAGTTCCTCTGGTAATTTAGAAGTATCCGAAGAACTGGGTCTTCGTTGCGTTATTCCGGCTACCCAGGCCACAGGAGTCAATTTGCCTAGGAGCGTATTGCTTTGTAAAGTGATAGCTTGATTCAAAATATTCGCCACTCTAATAGGTACATTTCCGGTTTCGTCAGGTTTTACTAAACTTCTGGCAATTAGTATGCCCGGTGTGCTGACTACCTGGGGTTCGAATATAGAGCACTGATTGCCCCTAGTATCTACCGCAGTTCTAACCATGATGATCTTTTCGGAGTTTGGCGGAACAGTTACGGCCACTTGGTTTATGACGTCCATCGATTTTTCTGCTGTCGTCATTGTTGATAGCATTACCTCTTCGCCTCCGATTCTCAAGACATTGTTTTTGAAGTCGACTATAAATCCGTATGCGTTCATAACGTCCACACCAAGAATTGCTTCATCCACAATGTCTGCAACAAGTACTTGATGATTAAACTCAAGTCTACCGAGGCGTAGGTGTATCTCCACTTTTCCATACACTTTTACAGGCCGTCCAGTAGCTGTTCGCAAGCTGCAAGAGCACCAGATTGGCTTGAGATCTTTCACCACGTCGGGGCGCACAATAGAAACTGTTGCGCCTGTGTCAACTGTAATCGAGGTTGGCCTTTCTTGAACAAATCCGGTAACTACCAAGCTCCCGGTGTTTTTCTGAAGCGTAGAAATTGCGTATTCTCTAGGGGCTTCGTTCCTCCAGTTAGTCAGCACACGCCCCGTTGCACCGACTATTGCTCGTTTCCCTGCTGCTGAATTCTAACCCGACAATCTCGTTGTAGATGTCCAGGTTTCCCACATCGATAACACTTCGGTCTTCCATCCTTTCTTATTTTATTCTGTGGCGCCGACCGTCGAGTCTCTGTTCCTTGTTCTTCTTCCTCATCGTCTGTGCCGTCGCGATCTTTTAGCTCGCGCACTTTATGACTTGTCCAACCAGACGCTGATTTGGCGGCCTCAAATTGCAAAGCATGTACCAGGGCGTCCGCACTGTTCTGGTGTCTTACCATTCGTAACACTTGCTGTAGTTCGTTATCTCGGACACCGGCAGTAAATGTCTGCATCGCAAAACGCGTTCGAAAATCTTCTGGCGCTTCAGGATAGGCCAGTCTAATTAGTCTGTCGATACTTGCTTCAAACTCTTGAAGACTTTCCCCGGAATGCTGTCGCCTTGCTCTCAACTGGGTGCAGTACACATCTCGCAAATGTTTATCACCATACCGTAATTCCAGAGCTTTTATCAACTCGGCATAGGTGTTCTGGCTGTCAGGTGGCACTTTCTGTAGTAGTTCTGCCGCGGGTCCTTTTAATGCAAGAACAAGTGAAACAGCCTTGTCTTTTTCTGTCCAATTATTTGCGCATGCAGCAGCTTCAAATTGGCGGAGGTACGTTGCCCAGTGAGTGCTTCCGTCAAAGGTTGGAGCTTTGACATGAACTGTCCCTACTGCAGGCAAAGTGACTTTCTCTGTTAACTTATTTTCTGTGTATTTTTCTGTCTTGATCACTGGTACAGTCTGTTCAGAAATTTGTTTTGGTTGAATCTTCATGCACTGTTCAACTTCAATTTTAATTTGTTCTCTTATGTTTGCCATTGAGTTTTCTACTGCAGATATTTTTGTTGACATAACTTCTTCCACAGTCAAGACAGATTTTTCTACTTTAGCTATTTTATTTGACATGGATTCTTCTACGTCAGATATTCTGGTAATCTGATTATTGAGCTCACCTCGTAATTCACCTACGTCACCACGTAGGAGACCCAATTCTGCGGTAGTATGTTCTTGTAACTGTTTCTGCATAGCTTCAAAGAGAGCTTCCGTTTTATCTTTTTGTCTTTCTTCTGTCTCTAGCATTAGTGCTTTCTGACGTTCCTCAGCTTCTCTTTCCTGTCTGCGTTTTTCATCCTGTCGTTTTTCTGCTTCTTCTCTTTCTTGTCTTCGTTCTTCTTTTTGTCGTCTTTCTGCTTCTTCCGCCTCCTGTCTGCGTCTTTCCTCTGCTTCCAGCAGGAGGGTTTTCTGTCTCTCTTCCGCTTTCTCTGCATCCTGTCGTCGTCGTTCTTCTGTCTGCAACAACAGCGCCTGGAAATTTTCCATCATCTGACTGGCATCCATTGTTTATCGATTAATTACGAATTACACTCGTCTTCTACAAAGTATCCACTTTTTCCACTGTTAATCGTTCTATCCCAGTTCTGACACCACTGTTACGACGGTCTACTCGATCGTCGTAGGTACAGTGGAAACAAAATAAGTACAAGACACCAATTAAGTCACTAATCACACCTTTAATTGTTATAGTAAAACAGTTCGTAATTAACAACACAGTGTCTACAACAAATCAAATGAAATTGTTCATACGCAATAAAATGTCCACTAATATTAAAACTCAACTGTATTACAATTATACCGTCCGAATATAAAACGCAACACTTCACTAATAACTACTTGAACGTACACCGTAATAACTCGAACCGCTCTGTAAATATATCGCACTAATACTCTCGAACCGCACAGTCAAAAATCTCGCATTGAACTGAAAACTAAGGCCGTGACGCGATGTATTTATAGTTACGCTCACACACCAGAAGCTTCCAAACTGCGTCTTATCTCTCGCG
This sequence comes from Magicicada septendecula, assembly GCA_034769895.1. NCBI lineage: Eukaryota > Metazoa > Arthropoda > Insecta > Hemiptera > Cicadidae > Magicicada > Magicicada septendecula. Next base: position 219,881,662 of record CM068372.1, read on the forward strand.
AACTACGTAATTGCTACGCCCTTGACACAGTCCGAGCGCCCGAGCAAAGCCTGGCACAGTCGAGAAAATTCTCGCAAAATGCGTCTAGTATCGCGTACACCACACGCTTACGTCGAGATCTTTCTGGCGCATTCGATAAACGCGTAGATTGTTCTGTGCTGTCGTAGCAATATTAATTATTTACAAAAATTCTAGTGTGGTTAAATATGCAAATGTGTGTGTGTGTATGCGTGCGCGCCATTCACCATTCATTTATATACAAATTTGCTTATAAAAGTCTACTGTTCTTCCTATGAAGAGTAATGCAATACTGTAATCATACATAGGGTAAGGTCAATTTTTGCAAGCCGAAAGCTACATCACAGGTAGAACATGATTTTTAACACTAGTTTCTACTGCTTCAATGTTCCAATTATGAATTATTACAGTTATGTATTCATTTGTTCTAGTGTTACTTATTTACACCCATGAATAATATCTGTGAAGAAGAGGATTCTACTCTGGATTGTGAACTATATAGGGGAAAGTCAATTCAGAATACTCTAGGAGACCATCTGACACCACACAAGTTACTACATTCTGACATTAAGAAGTACCAGTGCGATGTTTGTTCAAAATCATTTTCTCAGTCATTCAATTTGTTAAGACACAAGTTATTACATTCTGGCATTAAGAAATACCAGTGCGATGTTTGTTCAAAATTATTTACTTATTCATGCAGTTTGTCAAGACACAAGTCGATACATTCTGGCATTAAGAAGTTCCAGTGCGATGTTTGTTCAAAATCATTTACTGATTCAAGCACTTTATCAAAACACAAGTTAATACATTCTGGCATTAAGAAATACCAGTGCGATGTTTGTTCAAAATCGTTTTCTCAGTCAGGCAATTTGTTAACACACACGTTAATACATTCTGGAATTAAGAAATACCAGTGCGATGTTTGTTCAAAATCATTTACTCAGTCATATGGTTTGTCAATTCACAAGTTGATACATTCTGGCATTAAGAAATACCAGTGCGATGTTTGTTCAAAATCATTTTATCAGTCACGCACTTTGTTAACACACATGTTAATACATTCTGGCATTAAGAAATACCAGTGCAATGTTTGTTCAAAATCATTTGCTGAGTCAAGAAGTTTGTCAAAACACAAGTCGATACATTCTGGCATTAAGAAGTACCAGTGCGATGTTTGTTCAAAAGCATTTTCTCAGTCAGGCAATTTGGTAACACACAAGTTAATACATTCTGGCATTAAGAAGTACAAGTGCAATGTTTGTTCAAAATCATTTTCTCAGTCATTCAATTTGTTAAGACACAAGTTAATACATTCTGGCATTAAGAAATACCAGTGCGATGTTTGTTCAAAATCATTTACTCAGTCAGGCAGTTTGTCAAAACACAAGTTAATACATTCTGGCATTAAGAAGTACCAGTGCGATGTTTGTTCAAAATCATTTTCTCAGTCAGGCAATTTGTTAACACACAAGTTAATACATTCTGGCATTAAGAAGTACCAGTGTGATGTTTGTTCAAAATCATTTTCTCAGTCATTCAATTTGTTAAGACACAAGTTAATACATTCTGGCATTAAGAAATACCAGTGCGATGTTTGTTCAAAATCATTTAATCAGTCAGGCAGTTTGTCAAAACACAAGTTAATACATTCTGGCATTAAGAAGTGCCATTGAGTTGTTTCTACAAACATATTTAATTTAGTGTAGCCTGTTGTATTATAAATACGGTATGCTGGCATTAAAAATAACAGTGATGTTTGTAACAAAATTTTCAGTTTGTACATTTTGAGTGTAAATAAATCAATTATACTTTTACGAACCATTACTGTGTGGTATGTAAGAATAGTTTCTATTTCCGAAGAGGTTTTAGCAATGTAATAAAACTTATCAATATAATGTTATTAAACAGAAACCCTTAGACAACCATAATTACACAAATAAATTAATATATGCTGTCATATTACCACTGCAAATATGTAATGTGTCTATGATATTTGGCACTACAAAACAGTAATTATTTGTAACAAAATTTTACCTTTTACATTACAAATTAAAATCATTAAATTATATATTGTAATGTAGTGTGAAATTATTTATACACATTTATCCTCTAATTCAATTTATCATTACATGAGTTACAGTGATATTTGTGTGTTTAGTTGAAATTATTTGGAAGTCTTTGTTTCTTGCTATACATAGATTGTACTTCTCACAGAAGATTTTTGTCTGGCTGCTACAGCCTTCACGATGACATAGTCCTGGAGTCTTAACACATCTGCACTATTGCTTGGCAAAATGATTCACATGGGTATGTCCCCTAAGTTACTGTGGCTTGGCATTTCACACCTTGTAAGTTGTATTTAAAGCTCATAGGTTATTTCATCTAGCATATTTCTGATTGCTGCATGCATACTGTTTCTTTACAATTCAACAATAGTTCAGTGCATTATTGACAGATGACATTTGTATCTCAAAACTGCTAATTCCCGATACTTTACATGTCAATTTTTGTAACGGCTCCTTGTTGTGAACTACACATTTGGTGTATAGTATTGGCTTGTGCAGTGTTTGAATTTTGTTTTGTTTTGTAATTTTATATTACAAAGTAACTAACTTCTTGACTGAAGATAAAATATTATGGTAATTTAATTTCAAATGTGGATCTGAATTGAATAATGTAGACAATGAAGAGACATTTCGATCTGACAATACAGGTAAGGCTACATAATTTGAGGTTACTTCATCTCACTGTTTATACCAGGGTTCCCAACTGGTGGTATGCATATCACTAGTGTGGTACACGGAGGGATCCAAGGTGGTACGCAAGAAGACCTAGCTAGGAAAAAGTATTTACTTTAAAAAAGTAAATAAAATTTTTTAACAACAATATATTTTTATCAGACATTGAAGTCTTTAATACCTTTTGTGTCAAGTTACGTTTGTGAAAGTGCATTTGATGAACTCGTTTATGCTAAAAGCAAATATAGGAACAGAATGTCTATTAAGTGATTTAAGGTTAAAAATAACATCAATAGAACCTGACATTAACTCTTGGGTACAAAATAAGCGGTAGGAAGTTGCACTGTAATTATTTTTTTTAGTAGATTTGTAATGAAAGTAATCAACCGTCTTTTGAAAAAACTACTTCATTATAGCATAGAACCAACCTAAAATTAGTTTTAAGAATCAGTCCCCGTTTCGTAAATTCTGTGTATTATATTTAATAATTATACATAACTGGCAAAAATAAGATATGCTATTTGTGTTTTATCAAGTTTTTTTGTATTTAAATAACCCAGTAACATTTAAGCTCTGGTTGTACTTGAAATAAACGTGGAAGACCAAAGGCATATGTGGGTCCAGAAATGTTAGGAACCACTAGTTTGTACTGAATATATGCATTAGTGACTACAATTTCTTTTACTTAATTTTACAAATTACTTTATTTTGTGTACAATTTTATTGTTTACTTTGAGTAGATTTTATTTGCTATTTGTATAACCATTGTATACATGTGCATTCTGTGATTAACTGTTTATGAGTTATGATTGTTTTAATAACAAAATATACACTACATTCTTAGGTTTTTGGTGGACATTTTCTGAAAACAAATAAACGAATTTGACCTTAGGAAAGCATATGCAAAAACAGACTTAAACACAACTTTATATATTTACTTTTTATAAATTGTAAATTATATATTTATTTTTCATATTTATGAACATTATTCTTGCTCTTGTAAATATATATTTATATTTAAATATAAATAATATTTTATACTATTATTTATGTATTTACTTTGTATATATTTATATAGATTAGGAATAGGTATGCTGGAACAACAGTTACAAAGTTGAGGAGCCAAAATAAGATAATAGAGCTTTCAGTGTGGGCTTCATGGGGTGCTGTCATGTTACATGAAATGTACAATATTTTTGCAATAATTTTCATATGTGCCTGGTGTCAAGATCAAGATTTACTGACTACTGGAGTACAGATGTTATGTTAGGCTCTTCTTTTGCTGGAAAGATAATGGAAAGAGATATTTTTTCCATTTACTTTATGTTGCATTTAAATGATAACAGTAAGTACATTCCAAGATGTCAATCCAACCATGACCCTTTTCTAATAATTAGACCATTTTATGATAACATTATATAATGTTCTAAAGCTAGTTTTTGTCGAAATGGAAACCTCACAATTGATAAAGGAATGTGCCCATTCAGGGGAAGAATAAACTTTAGGGTTTATATAAAGAATAAGCCTAACAATTTGGTATTCAATTTTTATTATAAGTGATGCTTTCACTGGTTATGTGCCAAACTCTGAAATATACCAAAAGGTTTGAGATGATGATGGGGGTTGTGGCTACTGGATGAGTCTGTTACCTGCTAACGGTAAAGTTACCTGTAAACGGTCATTAGACTGGTCTCATATTGTTGTGGGTGTTACAACTTGCATCATCTCACACACGTTAAGACAGACTCATTCAGTGGACTGAGGGCACATTCTGTTATCTGGCAGCTCACTCTATATGTGAAACTGTTCTACCCTATTTTGAAAAATGAATTTTAATAGTATATGATCATTTTGGAAATTTGTTAGTGAAAGAAGAGTTAGTAAAGTGCATTGTTGACTGGTGTATCATAAAAAAATCATTCAGTGCTTAGTGTGGAGGTAATACGCACATTAACAATCGTGCTGATGATAATCTTGGCTACAGATGTATTTTAATAGTTGTGAGTATACCAAAAGTCTGAAAATACGTGGCTATTTTGTATTGCAAAAATGTTCTTTTTTTAACCCTTGTGATCATGATAGTCTCAATTTATGTCATGTAAATTACATCATAACAAGATTTACATATTTTAAAGATAATCAGATAATTTGTGAGAGGTGTACTACGCTCAGTTCAGAACAAGACGACAACGTTTCGGGGAGAGTCTTCAAGAGATTGATGCAAGTATTGACAGAGTGATTAGATTGGCCTATCCTGAAGCACCAGAAGACTTCCAAATAAGATTTGCGGTGCAGACATTTATTGATGGCATCAGAGATTGTGAACTTCAGCAAGTGTTACAAATGGCAAGACACCAAAATAGCTCATAAGCTCTTTTTCACACCCTAGAGTTTGAAGCTGCCAAGTCAGCGTCCTGCTTTATTAATGGGTTTGTGCCATCACATTGCTGTTACGATGGGTGCAGAAAAACACTGTTGTCGGGCAATAAATACCAGTACTCAATGACTTTCAAGTTGGTATTAGTGCGATATATTTACAGAGCGATTCAAGTTATTACTGTGCATGTTCAAGTAGTTATTAGTGAAGTGTTGCGTTTTATAATCAGACGGTATAATTGTAACACAATTGAGTTTTAATATTAGTGGACATTTTATTGCGTGTGAACAATTTTCATTTGATTTGTTGTAGAGACTGTGTTGTTAATTACGAACTGTTTAACTGTAAAAATTAAAGGAGTGATTAGTGACTTAATTGGTGTCTTGTACTTATTTTGTTTCCACTGTACCTACGACGATCGAGTAGACCGTCGTAACAGTATATATACTTATGTTTATAAGTGTGTGTGTGTGTGTGTGTGTGTGTGTGTGTGTGTGTGTGTGCACGCGTGCACGCATCAACTGAAATAACCTGTACAATATACAATAACCTGTCAGCAATGGAATGAGATATAAAAAAAAACTTGTTTCTCTTCGGTAAACAAGGGTGACGTTGATTAAGAAATACTAAATATACATTTTTATATAACCGTATTTGGACAGTAATGTGGGAATTCTATAATCGAAGGTTGGCTAGTCTGTACATGCTCTGGCCTCGCTCGCTTGCGAACAGGCCTAGACAGTGCTACGCGCGTCCGAAGGCAGCAGACGTAATTGCGCTTGCTGCATCGGCTGTCATTTCATTTTTCTTCATTGTCGCGACAAATTATGTAGGCCTTAGGCCCTACTGCATTCATTAATGTAGATTCGAGTGTTGCGTAATTGCGCCTCACCTTACAATGTAACATTTTTTACCGAACTTTTTCAAAATTTATAATGCGTACAAGATTAGCTGACCTTGCAATTCAAATTTAAATTGTAACATTCATTCTTAATAAATGTATTAAACTACAGTCCACTCGCTCATCATTATTTTCAGCATCCTGGCAAAATCAATTTACAAACATTAACTCCTAACATTTTTTTGGTCCTCCGGGCCAGATTCATCATTTTTTACCTTCTTTCAAACTTATACCATATTGAGTGGCTTCTCATCATTTTTTCCACTTCAATTTCTGGCCATCACGGGCGATTCAGTATGTTCGCTGATCCGACCGTGTCGGGAGTTATTCAGCATTTCTTTCGTCGTCGTCATTGAGCCTCATAGACAACACCATTACATGACCATCCACGTGTTAACGCCTACACACCAGATTGAGCAGTTCCAAGTTGAGAGCAGTCATCCATCCAGTCTGTGCGTGTCTGCCATCTATTCCATGGCCTCAACGCTACAGGACATCTCACAGAAGGTACGACATCAACGCCATCAGTAAAAGGCGCGTAAAATGACGGAAGAAGGCTTAAGAGTGTTGGTTAGAAAGAGAGGCTGCTTAAAGTCTGCCATAGTGCGAATCAATTCCGCAATACTTAATTTTGACAAAAAAAGTAACACTAAACATTTTTTAACTGTTAGACTAGAAAGTCTAAAGAGTTTAGCAATAAAATATGATGAGGTACAGTCTGAAATTGAATTAATTTCTAAGGACATAAAGCTGCACAAGAGGACAGAGTCGAGGTTGAAGAACTTTTATATTCAACCGAAGCTAACATCTTACAATTAATAGACACTTTCAACATTCAGACTGAATCTCAAGTATTAACCAGTAATATTCAATTAAAACCTATAAGTTTGCCCTGCTTCACAGGCAACATTCTAGAATGGCAGCACTTTTATTCAATATTTCTAGACTTGGTACATGCCAGATCTGACTTAACTTCAGTGCAAAAACTACATTACTTATATTCATCTCTCAAAAATGAGCCACTAGATCTAATTAAGGCCTTGCCTATTTGTAATGAAAACTATTCAATAGCGTTAAGTTTGCTGTCCGTTAGATATGATAATAAATTCATATTAGCTAAATATTACATTCAAAACTTACTAGAAGTGAGGTCTACAACCAAAGACTCTGTACAGAGCTTAGCAGAATTTATAAATACGATAACGTCTTCTGTCAATTCGCTGACAGCTATGCAATTGTCAGTGGATTCATTTGAACTCGTTACTGTGCAGCTATTGTCAGCAAAACTTGACCATTCCACATTTAAATTATGGAAAGAGTCTATAGATCCTGAAAATCTTCCTAATTTTCAGAGCTTTATACAGTTTTTAAACGCCCGTAGACAATTATTAGAAAACACATTACCGATAGAAGCTGGACAGCAGCTTAACAAACCAACTTTAGAATTTAATAATAAGTCTGAAAAACATAAATTACGAAACTCTGCTGGCAGCACTGCACTTAAAAGTTATCATTCAACTTCAAATAATTATTTATGCCCATGCTGCAAGGCCAGTCACCCAATTTATGTGTGACAAATTTCACGAATTAAGCATATCGGAACGAGGGCAATTTATATTAAAGCATAAATGCTGCACTAATTGTTTAAGACCAGATCATTTTTCACCTAATTGCAAAGTCAAACAATCATGCAAGATCTGTTTCAGACGACACCATACATTGCTGCATATAAATAATGCGTCAAAACAAGGTTCTGCCAGCAGTAGTAATTATTGTACATTTAAGCTTCAATCAGCAAACAATGTTATCTTGTCTACAGCCGTTGTGTTCATCATCGACCATGCTGGTAACAGACAACTTACACGAGTTTTGATAGATGCAGAGTCACAAGTAAACTTTTGTACTGAATCATTTGCTAAAAAATTGCAACTTAACTTGACTAAATCTAATATACCAATTTCAGGTATTAATAATGCGACATGTTGCGCCACTAATTTGGCATCAATTCGTATTGTTTCTCGCTATCAAGGGTTCAGATTTAACGCTCCGTGTGCGGTCTTATCTGCCTTGACTCATAAACTTCCAGCACAATCTTTCGACATAAATCATTTTAATATCCCAGATAACATTTTCCTTGCTGACCCACATTTTAATGTATCAGCTGACATAGACATACTTTTAGGAGTGCAGTTTTATTTAGACTTGATTCTAGCTAACAAATATGTACGTGGTCCTAACTTTCCTATTATACAAGAAACTAAGTTAGGCTACAACCTAGCAGGCAATTTGCCCAAACATTGTCAATCTAAGGGTCATGCTGTTTCGTTCTTGGCAAGAAACAACGATAATCAAATTTTAGCGTCTCTTGAGAAATTTTGGGAGACCGAAACCATCCTTGATAATGCACCCCTTATTAACGATTCAGTTTGCGAGGAACATTTTGTTAAGTCCACTCATCGTAATGATGAGGGTAGGTCCGTTGTCTCATTACCATTCGGGTCTGATAGTCCCCAGTTGGGTGAGTCCTATGCTACCGCTGAAGTGAGATTTTTAAGTTTAGAACGCAGGTTCAAGTGTGATTCTGAGCTTGCGCGTGAATACGCAAATTTTATTCAAGAATATAGGGATCTTGGCCACATGGCGCTGGTTGACGATTGTTCTGTTAATTCCAAGGTTTCAAATACCTACTATTTGCCTCACCATGCCGTTTTCCAACATTCTAGTTCACGACAAAACTTCGCGTCGTTTTTGATGGCTCGGCCAAAACTACCAATGGTCTTTCAATGATATTTTGTTAGTAGGCCCAAATGTCCAACAAGATCTTTTCTCTATTCTTTTGCGATTTCGCGTACACAACTATGTTCTGATCGCTGACATCGAGAAGATGTATCGAAAAATTCTAGTGTCTGATAACGATTGTTATTACCAACGTATTCTGTGGCGTAATTCTCCGCTTGAACAGTTTAACCATTTTGTGCTGCGAACTGTAACATACGGTACTGCTAGTGCTTCGTTTTTGGCTACTTGCTGCCTTATTCAGATTGGTAAGGATCATGAAGTTTCTTTTCCTGACGCTGCTTCACCTATAATTAATGATTTTTATGACGATGATTTGTTAACCGGTGCAGACACCATTTCTAATCTAACCAAGTTGAAATCTGACTTAGGTACGTTGTCGGGTCAATATGGCTTTACATAAATGGGCATCAAAAGAACCAAATGTGGTCACTGAGCATAATAATTTATCACTCCCATTAAACAAACAAGGCAATGTGCGTACGTTGGGCATTCTTTGGAACAACTCTACAGATTCATTCTTGTTTGACATCAAGTCATTTCCAGTTGAGTCAAGCATTTCTAAGAGGAAAATCCTGTCAATTATAGCGGGTATCTACGACCCATTGGGACTCGTTGGTCCAATTGGTTTTCTTTATAAACAGTTTATGCAGCAACTGTGGTTGTGCAATCTTGGTTGGGATGAGCCAATTTCTGAGCAATTATATTTGTATTGGCGTTCATTATGCGACAAGTTGTATTTAATTGGTAAAATTATTGTTCCACGCTCTATACGCAGCAAGTCTAAGACCAAGATAGTTGAATTACATGGTTTTGCGGATGCCTCTGAAAAGGGTTATGGATGTTGTATTTACGTTAGAGTTATTTATCAAGATTTAACGGCCTCTTGTCACCTTTTGTGTTCCAAATCTCACGTGGCTCCACTACGACAGGTGTCATTACCCCGCATTGAACTCTGTGCTTGCTTGTTGTTATCGCGACTTCTATTCAAAGTCACCCCTGCTCTCCATTCCTTTGTCAATAGCGTTCACCTGTACTCCGACTCCATGGTATCTCTCTATTGGATTCATGCTCAGTCTTCTAGGTGGAAGACCTACGTCACTAATCGGGTTGCTGAGATTCAGCGTCTCACTGAAACCTACACATGGCATCATATTAATTCGCAACATAATCCTGCGAACATTATTTCTAGAGGATGTCGCCCTGACGTTTTGCGCGATTGTTCGCTTTGGTGGCATGGTCCCGCTTGTCTGTCTCTATTAGGAGTAAGCTGTCTTCTCTGGACCCATTTCTTGATGAGTTTGGCGTCATACGTGTCGGCAGACACCTACAGCAGTCGCAACTACCCTATGACAATACGCATTCTACTGTCTTGCATCCATTGGCCCACATCACTCGCCTTATAATCGAGAGCGAGCATATTCGTCTCCTCCACGCTGGTGCTCAACTTGTCCATCATTCACTTCGTCAACGATGGTGGATCATTAACGCCAAGACAGTTGTTGAGTATCAGGCCCAAGTGGGCTAAAATGTTTTTGACGTGAGTGATCCAACAAATGTGGTGAATCCTGTCGGCGTGTACCAGAAACGTTTTGTAAAAAATAGCTTGTAATGCATGCATTGATTCAGTAGGTATAAGAAATGATAAAAATTGTGGACTGTATTGAATTGATTTTAATGAATTTTCCAAGGTTACATTACATGATTAAAGTTATTGAAATGAGGTTGGCTAATGAGCGTGTTGTCTAAAAAAGTATTAAATTTTTAAATTGAATTAATAGCGGGCCTAGTTGGCCATAAGTGAAAATTTGCCGGCCTAAGGCCTACATTAAATGTCGACAAGAAAATATGATAGTAAAACAGTCGGCGAACCGACCGCCGCTAGCGTTTGAGATGAACTGTACAAAGTTCCAACATGAATAATTGGAAAACAGCAGTAAGCAGATTAGCCAACCTACAAAGTGAAATTATCGCGCTACCGTACAACACTCATTCATTCCATCATTCGTAGATGCGTCAAATGTCTCAGATTTAACACCAAATATCAAGTTCAAAGGCTTGGTATTTTGCCATCTCCCAGGGTTACTCCTTCGTGGCCGTTTTTATTATGGTGGTCCCTTCATGATTCGTCATGGCGGGCAGAAATCTAGGACTCTGTCCAAATCATACGTGTCTTTATTCATTTGCTTAGCCACCAGGGCCATTCATTTGGAATTGGTTTCCGACCTTACGGCCAATGTGTTTATAGCTGCCTTACGTCGCTTCATGGCCCATAGGGGCATACCTAGTCAGTTATATTCTGACAATGGCACGAACTTTAGGAAGGCCCGCAACGTTTTGCATGACCTTTACAATCTCTGGCATAAAAAAGACGCCACCTCATCAATCCAATCCTCTGCAACTTCTCATGGTATTAAGTGGTCATTTATTCCTCCATCGTCACCTCATTTTGGTGGTCTTTGGGAGAGCGGTATAAAAAGTTTGAAGTATCATTTGCGCTGCGCTGTCGGCAAGTCCATACTCACATTCGAGGAGTTTACTACGGTTTTGTCACAGGTAGAGGCCTGTCTAAACTCACGTCCATTATTTGCCATTTCATCGGATCTAAACGATCCAGTGCCACTTACCCCTGGCCATTTTTTAATTTGTGCACCATTAACGGCAATACCCGATCTTGAAATATCACACGTTCCCATCTCTCGTCTTGGCCGTTAGCAACTTCTCCAGAAGTTTGTCCAAGCTATTTGGAAATCATGGTCTCGCGACTACCTTCACCAATTGCAACAGCATCACAAATGGAAATTCGCAAAGGAAAACGTTTCCATTGGTGACCTGGTTTTGCTGATCGAGGATAACTTGCCTCCATTAGCATGGAAATTTGGGGTAATCACAGCCACATTTCCCGGACCAGACAATTTAATCAGAGTAGTTGACGTCCGTACGCCTGTTGGCACCTTTCGCAGACCAATTCACAAGTTATGTTTGTTGCCAGCGCGGGACGAGGCTTAGACACGAGGTCAATGTAATTACTTAGCACTGCTATATTTTACCTGGCCACGAGATTTCATTACTTAATTGTCTGACAATTTGGTCGACTTCAATTATGGTGATATGTGTTATCACAAACATTTTTATGTTGATATCGCATTATAGCGTATCTCATACACTAAATTCGCATGTAGCTTGTAATTGTACAACATGCACTATGTTATTATATTTATACTTATTATAGTATCATGGTGGTATACTTTACTTATTCTTGTATTTATATGTATTGATAATTTTGTAAGACATATACTATGTCCTTTGTATACTTATATTTGCTATTGGTAATGGTTTATGTGTCATGTCATTGGTGGTATTTGTTCTTATGTCATAAATTTTGTTATATAAAATTCACATGGATTTGGAGCTATACAAACCATGTATGCATATTTGCTGCACATTTTTTGTTAATATGTGTGCATTGCTATTTTATTATTCTATAAATTTTATGTGTTACTTGTAATTGTTCAACACATGCATTACATTTTTGTATAAACACATTTGCTGTACTTGTCACTTATACTATCATGCCTTGTATTAATGTATTTTGTAATTATGCAACACATATTTCTATTGTATTTTATCATGTACTTTGTATCTATGTAAAACACATTATTGTACCTGCATTTACTGTCTATGATTATGCGCCACGCACATATTTTTACACATATTTTGTATTTGTATTTTGCAATCACGTATTGCACATATATTATTATTCATGCTTTTGATTATGGCATACATGTCATTACGCTTATGTACTTGCAACTATTCAACAATGTATAATCTGTTTTCACATGTCAATTTATTGTGCATTCTTGCAACTGCTGGGTATAGCATGCACTATTTAATTATTATATTACAGCATTATGCTAAATCTATGTTTTTACATGCATAATTTTGTGATAATTTTGTCTATGCATTTTATATTCAATACTATTATGTATAAATCTGCTGGCCTTGACTGGTTTAGACTGTCAATCATGACTTGCATAAAATATTTGCAATTTGTATCGGACCCATCATGAGATGAGTCACCGATTATTCATCATCAAGCATTATCAGACTATTCATTATTCATGTTTTATATTGTATTATATTGTATACATTTTTGCTAATTCATGCACATTTATACTCATGTATAAATCAGTTTGTAAGCCAACTGTGGCCTGTTCAACTGTTATCATCATTATTGAGGTTTTATCTCTGAGCAGTTTAATGTTATAACTGTTATCTAATATTTCAATGTCAATGTTCAATACAACTTACTGAGGTTGATATCTATTATTAAGAACGTACATTGTGTTTTCTTATAACATAAATTATTGAAAATGTATTATAAAAAATCGTTCGATTTTTGCGGGCAGCTATCGACAGTAATGTGGGAATTCTATAATCAAAGGTTGGCTAATCTGTACATGCTCCGGCCTCGCTCGCTTGCGAACAGGCCTAGACACAGTGCTACGCGCGTCCGAAGGCAGCAGACGTAATTGCCCTTACTGCATCGGCTGTCATTTCATTTTTCTTCATTGTCGCGACAAATTATGTAGGCCTTAGGCCCTACTGCATTCATTAATGTAGATTCGAGTGTTGCGTAATTGCGCCTCACCTTACAATGTAACATTTTTTACCGAACGTGGTTTTTCAAAATTTATAATGCGTACAAGACTTAGCTGACCTTGCAATTCAAATTTAAATTGTAACATTCATTCTTAATAAATGTATTAAACTACAGTCCACTCGCTCATCATTATTTTCAGCATCCTGACAAAATCAATTTACAAACATTAACTACTAACATTTTTTTGAAAAACAAAATATACTATGTATTGTTTTTTAAATTACAAAGTATAAAGAAACAAACTTTAATTACAGAAAAGATCTGTGAATTATTTTGCTGGTAGGGCAAAGGGCCACTGGAAAAAAATAAGTTCAGGAGGGGGATAAAAGTTTGTTAATGCTGATGTAATCCTCTTTTCACTATTTACTAGACAGTGTAAGGAAAGCATTGCGAATGTAATTCAAATCGAGTTTTCACTGATGTTAGCCTGACTGAAAGTGTTGTGGGCTCAAATTCATAGTTACTGTGTTGGAAAATAAGAATACAGTAAACCCTCAATTTAACGGACCTCGGGTTACTGGACAAAAAAAAGCATGTTTTTAGGCTTTTGAAACGTATAATGTGCATAAACCGCAGACTCTCCTGTTCTGGCGATATTGCTTGGCTATCGCAGCATTCTTTCGTTTCTTTTCTTCTTGTTTCTTGTTTTGAAACGCGCAAATTTTCTCATCTACAATTGTATTTGATGAGAACGGAGTATTCATCAAGAATTCATTTAATTCTTCACGATCCCTGTCTTTGCGTTGTCATTGACGCAGGCGTCGCACACGTTCAGTGGAAGACATCACGACGACTAACACTGAACAATGTACACGGATCAATATAATATCTTATTTCACTGTGAAATATTCGTCCATCGGCTAATACAGCAAGCATTACACTGGCACGTAATTTTTCATTTTCCGTAATCTTTATTGTTACAGATTTGGTTCCCTTTTGGTCCACCGTAAATATACGTAAATAAAAAATAAAAAATACGGGCGTTTCATCGGCATTTCCCATGTGTTCAAGTGAATAATTATGCGTCTTGCGTAAATGAATGACAAATCGCTGATACTGTAGGAGTTTTTCTTCGTAGTCACTCGGTAGTTTTAGCGCTAGTGATGTACGTCATTTAAGCGCAAATCCATTTCACCGCATCATTCGTCTTATACACCCGAAGCTGGCTTTGAAACCGGAGACTTTTAATTCTTCTGCGATTTCTAAAGCTTTTAATTTTAAAACATGTCTAGTGACAGGGAGTCCTTGCCTTCTTAAAAGCCGTACGTATTCACAGACGCTGGACTCTACTGCTACAAAACTCCCAACTTGAGGTCCCGCGAATGCTCGTCGCGCAGTATTTGCATTTAAAAGTCGTTCCTTCTGTTTTCTCCATCGTCGAATACAGGATTCATCAATATCGAATTTCCTTGCGGCTTCGCGATTGCATGTTTTTTCTACATTTTGTATCACAATTAATTTATAATTCGCATCATACGGGTTACGTTTAATTTGATTTGACTGCGTGGCTTTAGTCTCCACAATATCACTCATACCGCAAACGCACTACAAAAACGCCGAATAAAAACAAAGTACAGATAAGCGATGTTGTCGCTGTTACAATAGAAAACCACACTGGCAGTTTACCCGTTATTTAGAAACATGTTACTCACACCCCCTCTACTCATCCTTTGTCTTGCTGCCTACAGAAGGGTGTGAGCACGCGCGCATGCGCACGCACTTACACTTTATCTTCCTATTCTTTCTTCAGTTTGCTGTTAAAACATTCGGTTGTAGTCATAAATCATAACGCCAGAGTTAACTACAGCCGGGCAAACTGCTGTTGCTTAGGCAGTAAACAACTCATAGATACCAAAAGCGTTCGTCCCGCCAGAAGTCAGGTATAACTTCGAATTTCGTTAGCGCGCGAATGCAAGCCTCAGGCCAAATTAGCGACCATGTTTTTAGGAGAAAAAGTGCGGCTTGTATTCGGAACAATACGGTATTTGCATGATATTAATAGTATTAAAATTTCAAGTGTTATAGGCCTATTTGATTTAAATATATCCTCAAAAAACAAAATTTGCGATTTAATGGACTTTCGATTTAACGGACACCCCTCAGCCACAATTAGTCCGTTAAATCGAGGGTTTACTGTATTATGGTATATACAAAATTGAATGCCAAGATTGCAATAAATGCTACATAGGACAATAAAAAAAAACAGCTGAAAAAACGTTATTTTGTACACCTAAATGCATACAAAAAGCAGAAATATATAAATCTAATTTGGCCACACATGCAATAAACACTGGACATGAAATCCCAGACTTAACCAATATGACACTAATAAAACGTACCACACAAAGGGGCCATAATGAACATTTGGGAAAATTTACAAATATACAAACAAAACACAAAACAAACTAATACATGAACAAATACAAATCAATACAAAACATGACAATTTTTAAAGCACTCGACATAGAAAATACACAAAATAATATATACACCATAATCACACAGTAATACCAATTTAAAGCACCAGAAACCAACAGGAAACCAAAACTATAACCAACCAACACAAATACCTCACAAGGCTCAAAATTAGGAAGGCTGAAGATGGGAAAACAAGGCTTCCCGAAACATGTTCCAAATAGGGAGAAAACATCTTGAGGTAAAGTAATCATAAAATATATATTATATACATCAAGAAACAGACTGTAGCAGAAAGTGTTTGAATATATATTTTGCAACAGTACAAATAATAATGATACTGTGCATTGCCCAAATAATAAAAATGAATAAATATAAATTAATTAACATGAGCTGAATCGTAAAATTGCATAAGCTGAATCGTAGTAAAAATAAGGAGTACAGAATTCATGAATGGACAAGCAGTTTTGACACACCTGTCGCTAGCATTGTGTATGCGCGTATTTTGTTAGTGCGTGTGAAACCTGTCCGTTCCTGAAATGTAACCAACCCTATTCAAGTAGAATAGTAGTAGGGGGAAAATGGGGGTTCTGATCCACAAAGGAATGCCGCCTTTCTTAAAAAACAATAAAAAACACTAAAAAACATGATCTAAGAGATGCCGCCGCCACCGCTGGACCCGCAGCATCCCAATGGACCACAGCATCCGCGAATTTCCGCGAATAAATTTTTTAATTTTTTTAATTTGATTTTTTATTTTTTTAATTAAATTGATTTGCATATCAAGGGGGCGGGTGGGGTGGGGGTGGTGGGGTGAGGTTCAATGGACCACCTGCATCCGTGAATATAATTTTTTATTTTTTTAATAAAGCTAATTTGCATATCGGGGTGGTGGTGGGTGGGAGGTTCCAACTTGATGCATTATAGTGTATATATTAAAATATATGATCAGAGTTACCAACCTTTGCACTAGTTCAAATTTGTTGTGTGTTATAATGTATATTAAATCTATATGATCAGGTGTACCAACCTTTGCATGAGTTCAAATTTGTCGCATGTTATAATGTATATTAAATCTATATGATCAGGTTTACCAACCTATGCATGAATCAAACTTGATATGTGTGTTATATAGTGTATATATTAAAATATATGATCAGGGTTACCAATCTTGCATTATTGTGTATAGAACAGATCTGCCAACATTTTTTTCTGTGGTGGGAAATTCAAACTATATGATCATGATTGTTGTCGATATCAATTCTCTCTTTGAATGTAAGTAACTCTCTGTCTCTAGACATAGTTATCTATCACGATATAAACTCTCTCTCTCTCTCTGTCTCTCGTTTCTCCTCTCCCTCTCGCTCTCTCTCTCTCTCTCTCTTACATTTGAATGTAAGTAAAACTATCTCTCTCTCTCTCTCTCATTGTCAAAACGTTATGTTCAAACCGTTTCTCCTCTCTCTCTCTCTCTCCCCCTCTCTCTCTCTCTCTCTCTCTCTCACTCGTTGTCAAAACGCCGTCTTCATTTTTCAATGTATTAAATAATTAATTAATAGTTTTATAATGCAGGATGTATCAGTCAGTGTGATTGATCCTTGTTAGGGGGGTCTGTATATGATTTTAGAAATATATATATTTGGCAAATATTAACTATGTGTGCGTGTGTGTTGTCAACTACTTACATGTGTTCTCTCTCTGCGTCCATTGTATGTATATCGTTACAAATGACGAGTAGAAATCCAATCCTTGAAGTGTTTAAAATTGTATGTATATATCACTGAATAATAATAATAATATAATCGTTCTAGTGTTAACGTTTGCTACAACAGTTCCTTCACAGGTAACAACGCAGTTTACAAAATAATTACACACATAGGTTCAGTGGTGTATAGCGAAATAAATTAAAATTATACACACATGTTGTTACAGATGAAAACGGTGGTTGAAATTCATACAAATCTTCTGATGTAACGGTTCCCACAAGTAATACAGTTCACAAAAAATAAAATAAAATTAATTGTACACATGTTCAGAGGTGTATAGTGAAATAAATTAAAATAAAGCCATAATTTGTTTAAATGATTAAATATATTAACAATATTTTAAAATTCACAATAAAAAATTGATTTTTTTTTTGAAAAGTTTATAAATTCACAATTCATAAATAAATACATTATAAAATTGATATTTTTTTCGAAAAGTTTATATATAATTGTGTCGTACTTGTAGGAGAAGCAACCTGCACAGATCCTGCAACATAACAATACAATCAGCATAAAAATCATGTTAAATATCACACACACACACACACACACACACACACACACACACACACACACACACATGTATAGTTGGCGGAATGCAAGAATCAACGCTTTACGCGAGTAACTTCTTAAATTATGTGTCATTCTCTCTCTCATAAGTTAATGTCCATTCAAATATTATTCATCAAAACTTTGTAAATTAGAATCTGCACTACATTCAAACAGACGCACACACAGTGATAAAAATTAGTAATGTAGGTTGTTACCTTAACGAGGTACTATCTCCACCTGCGCTGTTTGGTTCCTCATTCCTCTAAACACGAGATGTAGGTCGCTGGGGTTTATATGACGGAGCTCTTCATCTGTAAAGACGTCGACATACCTCTTAGTTAGATACACGATAGCGGTACTCGCCATCTTCCAATGTTACAAGCACAGACTTCCCATATCTCGTGTCCACATGCACCATGTTAACGATTGGATACTGCTTGTTCACTGTTAATTCTGCACAGCGTTTGTACTCAATAGCAGAAACTGCATTGCATTTTGTGATAAATGACATTATTAGAAATGAACACGTCTGTATCAAACGAGGCGGAACCAAACAATGACTGACTATTCGCTACAAAGAAGAAGACTAGTGGAATGTAATGGTGGTTATCAGGAAAGTTCGCTTTTTCATCGCCTGAAGCTTTGCATGTACATACATGCAGAATTAGCGCTGTTACAAAATATATATATTAGGAAAGCGCACAGACTACTTTCATACAGAAATAGTTATCGCCTGCAGCCATGTACAAGTTTCCTAAACGAAATTAACAATGCTAGTGGACACTCACATTAAAAATGTTCGTATAACAGAAAAATCATTAATTATCCACTCTCTAAGTGCGTACACATTATGGTTTGTACACCGTGTAGAAGAAGAATTGCAATGTGTAAGACATAACGTACCGGGAAATAGATAGGGTATGTTTTTAGGGCAGCCAATGTCATCAAGATTTATTATATGATGATGGATTATTTTCGATTCTAAAAAACGTTTTTTCTCAAGACCCTTCACAAACACATATTTATATATGTTTGTATACGTTGTTAACACTGAAACAAGATTGTCGTACAGTGTCTCTCCTTCACTCCATCTGAGACCATGATAACTTGTTGTTAACCAGCAGTTGGTCCTAGTGTATTTCGAATTCGTAACGACTGTAGCAGGCGGGGCGAAAATCCAATGTCTGCTTGCAAAACGTGTTATGTCCATGACTGACAATTCCTTTACTATATAATTGCCGTTGTCATCATAAAAGCAGTGAAAGTCAATTATTACAGCAGCGTTTTCCATTATACTATTAAAAAAAACCACACATTACAAACTAATATGTATAAACACAAATATCATTACAATAATAATAATAATAATAATAATGATAATAATAATAATAATAATAATAATAATACACAAACTTACGTTTACTGCCGTCCGAACTGAAGCGTGTAGAGGCAATAACTAAGGATATCACAGTGAGAATTTTTTTTTGTTTTTGTTTTTAACAGGTGGTGTAACGTGGAATTTTAGCAGGTGGGGGAGCAGAGTCGTCGTCGCCGTCGGCAATTAATTTGGCACATATCCGATAATGACCGTACGCAAGTGTATCACGGCCATTGTCTAGTATATAGCGCTTATCATCATACGGTGACAACGCTTGCTTATTTACGCGCATCGTGTACAGCGTATGATGATCGCTACGTAAACACAGCGCACTGACAGAAAACTGACAATGATCAGTGAGACACTTGCGATACATATCGTGACGCAGACTCTTCTTAATAGCAACTCGAGGTACACCTTTACACACACGTTTTTGACACTCATTGCTAGAATCTTCGTGAGCCACAAGGAACGAATAACATTTCGCTCTGAGACCTACGAATTCTCTAATAGGACGACCACACGTTTCATCCTTGAACAGCCCGACAACCTTTTTGTTCTTAAGGCTATAACAAGGATGAGATGTAGGGTAATCCGAGGTGTCAAAAATGTGCAAGTCCTTCTTCATGTCTGCATACAAGTCGAATGTTTGAATAGTATACATCAGACTGTCTGTATCTGTCATTAACAATCTAACGTTGCGGCCGTACTTGGCGACAGCATAACGATAATGAAAGTCGTACATTATTGTTTTGCTAACGTCAAGCACTGTAAAGCCGACATACACGGGACGGGAAAGAACGATGGATTTTTTACGAAGTGAGAGCCCCACCAGATCGTTCGTATAACGAATCATAAGTTTTAGCCTAGGTGTGGAAACTAGTTTTTGAAGCCGTCGTTCATCTGAGACTAGTTCAAAGTCTATATGTTTCCGTACGTTCTCCAGCGACTTGCCGTATACGGCGTTGTTCATCAGTTTGAAAAGGTCTTTTTCAAAGCTGTTGACGGCTGCTTGCCTCTTGCGGGTGTTGAAATCGATAAACGGTTTCAACCAAGCGCTTTGCTTAAAACACAACACCCTATGAGTCGCTTTCAGCTCTAAACCAAGACTTAAATACAATTTCAAATTTCGATAATGGAGAACGTATTTTTGTTTGTCCTCCAAAGTCGTTAACAACTTCTCTACGGATGACCCTGATTCGTTATACGATGATCTGTATATACTCTCGTGTAAACGTTTGGAAAAGGGAGAAAGGATATTGTGTGTTACGCGCTGGCGCACAGGTGCAAGCGGGTAGTCGGAATGCAGGTCGTGTAGGGTATTAGGATAGTGTAGGTCGACTTCGAGGATGTACCCGATGTCAAAATCATCACTCACATTACGTACGTCCAAGGACTCGATTTCGTTACGATCGAGCCATCGGAAGTCTGCGTAAGGGAGTGGTTGCAACATGGCTGCACCGTATAAATTGTTACAGTCCGCATACAGAATGAAGGAGGTCGGTTTCGAAACATCGTACTGATCTGGGATCAAAGGGTTGTTAGCTACAGCATGACGGTTGGATATCATCGCGCAGCCTCCGCGGACCCCAGACTCTACAAACAGATGTTGATTTATCTCTGTCAACAGCTCTAATTCGACCCCTGTCATTTTTAGCATCGCGTTCCAAGCGAGTCCGGGAAGCGAGTAAAAATGACATGGGTCCAAGCAGTAATCGCGTAAGGCCATGTCTCGAAAACTGGTAATCTCCAAACGTACGCAGATTGAATGCACTCCACACGTTTTGCGCGTGCTCGTAATCTGCGTCCGAAATAGATGATTCCATCAACCGGTTATCAAAGTGTTCACGAGCGGGTAGACTTGTTTGTTGAACCGATCAATACTGTCAACGTACTCGTAAGGGTATACCCCCTTGCGTACTAGCAGATTGGTCTGTTCATCGAAACCCCGTCTAAGCATTTCCTCTCTAAGCAACGGAAATTGGCTCCCGGACGTGGACAGATTGGTAACGAGTGTGTCCAGAGAGCGATTAAGAAATTGAAAAGAGTCTACGAAACGCAAGGGACCCAGGGAGAACGACACGTAACGCTCGCTGGATGTTGCAATGCAGGATACGTGTTGGTCCTTATATTTCCCCAAACCCTGCATTAAATGGTGACAGTCGTAGCCACGAAGGTTGTGAAAGAAGACGGGGATATGACGAGGCATCTTGTAGCTCAGATTACAGCTATTATGGGCTGCTCCCAAGAATTTCCCCGTAAGATGACAATGATTGCGTACCTTTGTGACGATTTAAATTGTAACCATTATTAAAAAAAGAAGAAATAAAAAAAAATTAAGGTTGCGAGCCATTAACCATTTAAATCTCACAATAATAATAAAAAACATGTAGGTACTAAGTGTGAAAGGAAGAAGTAATTAATAAGGGCAAAGAAACTGTAATAAAGAGGCATATTGTAAATAATTATTATTATCGTATTTAACCCTTGCTTGCTATCAAGCGCCTACCTGTTGATTCCGGACTCGACATGTTTTCCGAGTCTTCTGTAATTATGAATAAAATAAAAAAACTAATGTTAATAATTAAAGAATCTGAAGACGCAGATAGTCACTAAGACTACTCATTTAAATTATGTATTTTTATCTAGGGATAGTTTGTATAAATAAAAAGGTTTATTTAGAGAGAGACAGGGACTATATTCTCGCGGAATAAACACCCCACTACCTCTTATGCAGTACCAGTGGAAGCGGGCGAAAAATCTCTCTCTCGCTATGAAGACTCCAAGCAGTGCACACGCACGAGCAAAAGCTCTGTTGGAATGTTGTGTGATTTGTTGTTAGTTTGGCTTATTTCAAATGTAGTTTATTAACTGCTACACAAAAGAGTGTAACATGTAACATTAATTAAAAATCAGAAACGTGGTAACAAGAAGAAATATGTGACAACAAAAGTACGAGTATTAATAACGATGACTGCTAACTTCACCAACTGACGACATTTTTCAACATCCTACCCGGAGATGTGAACTACCCGAATTTGCAACTCTAGTAGACCCGACAGAAGATGCATTTCGAGACATCAAAGAATCTACGCCTACCATCGTAGAAGGTTCGACCTAGACTGCAGACGTTTAAGCCTTTAATGACTAAGACCAGACCTAGATGAGAACGACGCTTTTAAGGATTCCCAAGACGGACACTCCCGGAGGAAATTTCTACATACCAAATTAAAGGTGACTTGATAGCACGTCTATCGAGGAATAAATAATAATTATAATTGTAACACAATACACTTTAAAAGAGAGACTTTTCAGAGACGATTAAACTTGTAAAGATTAAAAAGAATTAACTCTAAGAATTTAATGTAACTATTCAGACATCATACATTGTAACAGTTTAAATCTTAATGTATCGTAGTATAATTAATACCATTCTTCAAATGGAATAATAATGAAGCATAAAACTAAAGGTCTTGCAAGCTAATATCATGAATTGAATATAATTAAAAGTTTGATGACTAAATACCTAAGGTTACCCGGATCCGTGGTATAGCTAAATAAAATCTGTTGTGATCCCAAAGTTTAAATAAAGAATTCAAATAACTTTAATAATTCAATTAGTAATGTCATGGGATCTATCTTTTGAGTAAATGTTATTTTTTCAAATGTTTAATAAAGAGAAGTCTTCTTGTTACACACATATACTGAGTACATAAATCAACAGTTTTCCCATTCCCTGATTCCTTTTATATTTACTCTGTGTTGTTCTGATTAAATTTCAGCTCGTCGAATAAGGCAGCCTGAATAATTGGCAGAACCAATTATTTCGGGTTCCCCAAGTTATAACACTAGAGAAGATGTTATAAATTGCGCGACTCTGCTAATTTGTTGAAATTTTGCTGCTAATTAGTAAAAAAAAATTTTTTTGGTGACTTGTGTTGTTTAAGTAGTAATTGTGTCCCGATTAACCCAGACCATAAGCTGTTGATTTATTCACTCGTGTACTTTAAAATGTGTCTAAAATCTTAAATAAAATTAAACGATAATAGTTATTATAATAGTTTTATAAATAAGTAAGTTAATTATTATTTAGATATAGGAATGAACATCATGTTAACTAAAGACGCCCCAAGAATATGATATAACAGCAGGTACACGCTTGTCAAAGGTTCATTCATCAACCTGTCGGTTTGTAAACAATTTCAGACCAGTAGAATTCCTGTCTGCGCCTGTGAGTGTGTGTAAAGTAAACTGTCATAGTGAACCTCTCCCCCATAGTTGAGTTAAACAATAGCGACTGCCTCTTTGTTAGTTCTATTGTGATAAGCAGCGTGTCTGTTCATGTGTTAGTAACCGAAGGGGGAATCTTTTGCCGAACGCATATGTAAGCCTGTGTGAGATTTCTCTCTCTACCCATGTAAAATGACAACCTTTGTCATCTCATTTTAATGGATTATTAATAAAAGTGTAAGAATACGATTTATTTATATTTTTATATTTGTGTAAAAAGATATAGCGTTGTATAGTAGTAAATGCAAATAATATTATGACTTAAATTTCAAATGAATAAATGACGTAGTTAACCCTCCCTTGTTAAATACAAAAATTAAACCCCATGTCCCAAATCAGTAACCTTGTAAACTGAGCCAAATAAAAAACAAAACAAAGTAAATAAAGTGTTGTAAATAAATATGGTAAGTCGATAGGAAATAATTCTAGGTAAGTTTTTTAAACCCCTAAAGTAATAATAAGTGAATAATAATAATTGCTGAATAATTGTGGAACTTGTAGCTGTAAATAAGAGAGAGGTAAATAATAATACGAGTAACGGTGCATAGTGAACACCCCAGTTGTGGCCAGTAAGAGAACAATAAAGCGTGTTAAGAAATTGTAGTAAGCAGCCACACTCTCCCTATTGTGATAAACCGTTGCCTCCCTAAACAATGAATACCACCGCGCGTGAAATACAATGAATTGAGTAAAGTGTCTCCCCTTCCGCATAGTTTGTCTAGTTATTGTTAAAGAGATAATAAGAGTTACCATCGTGAGATTCCGCTTCTCTCAAGTAACTATGATCTAGAGTGGAGTATGGGATCCTCTTTAGATTATTTTAGAAGTAAGTCTATGGTATATAATCAAGATAGAATTATATACATGTAAAGTAACTAGTCACAACGGCGCCGACTGAAGGTTGTAATGATGAGGCAGAAAGGTGCCAAGAGATCATTTATGAATGCTGAAAGCTAACTTGTAGAGTTAGAGTAAGCTGATGTCAGTCGGGCCACGATATTGTGAGTTACTGTAATTAGGGAAATTAGTATTATAAGTTAGTACTGTAAGAAGTGAGATAAAGGGAATTTCACGAAGGCGAACATTTAAATGAGAACAAGATCATTTAAAGAGAGAAAAAAAAACAAACCTTGCACTAATAATAAATAATGATAATAATAGCGAAACTTCACACGGTACAACCCCAAGCATACTCTCGGTACGTTGCTGACCATATTTTCAGGAGTCTGTGTTGGTTAAGAGGCGGAGTATGTGACGATTTAAATTGTAACCATTATTAAAAAAGGAAGAAATAAAAAAAAATTAAGGTTGCGAGCCATTAACCATTTAAATCTCACAATAATAATAAAAAACATGTAGGTACTAAGTGTGAAAGGAAGAAGTAATTAATAAGGGCAAAGAAACTGTAATAAAGAGGCATATTGTAAATAATTATTATTGTCGTATTTAACCCTTGCTTGCTATCAGGCGCCTACCTGTTGATTCCGGACTCGACATGTTTTCCGAGTCTTCTGTAATTATGAATAAAATAAAAAAACTAATGTTAATAATTAAAGAATCTGAAGACACAGATAGTCACTAAGACTACTCATTTAAATTATGTATTTTTATCTAGGGATAGTTTGTATAAATAAAAAGGTTTATTTAGAGAGAGACAGGGACTATATTCTCGCGGAATAAACACCCTACTACCTCTTATGCAGTACCAGTGGAAGCGGGCGAAAAATCTCTCTCTCGCTATGAAGACTCCAAGCAGTGCACACGCACGAGCAAAAGCTCTGTTGGAATGTTGTGTGATTTGTTGTTAGTTTGGCTTATTTCAAATGTAGTTTATTAACTGCTACACAAAAGAGTGTAACATTAATTAAAAATCAGAAACGTGGTAACAAGAAGAAATATGTGACAACAAAAGTACGAGTATTAATAACGATGACTGCTAACTTCACCAACTGACGACATTTTTCAACATCCTACCCGGAGATGTGAACTACCCGAATTTGCAACTCTAGTAGACCCGACAGAAGATGCATTTCGAGACATCAAAGAATCTACGCCTACCATCGTAGAAGGTTCGACCTAGACTGCAGACGTTTAAGCCTTTAATGACTAAGACCAGACCTAGATGAGGACGACGCTTTTAAGGATTCCCAAGACGGACACTCCCGGAGGAAATTTCTACATACCTAATTAAAGGTGACTCGATAGCACGTCTATCGAGGAATAAATAATAATTATAATTGTAACACAATACACTTTAAAAGAGAGACTTTTCAGAGACGATTAAACTTGTAAAGATTAAAAAGAATTAACTCTAAGAATTTAATGTAACTATTCAGACATCATACATTGTAACAGTTTAAATCTTAATGTATCGTAGTATAATTAATACCATTCTTCAAATGGAATAATAATGAAGCATAAAACTAAAGGTCTTGCAAGCTAATATCATGAATTGAATATAATTAAAAGTTTGATGACTAAATACCTAAGGTTACCCGGATCCGTGGTATAGCTAAATAAAATCTGTTGTGATCCCAAAGTTTAAATAAAGAATTCAAATAACTTTAATAATTCAATTAGTAATGTCATGGGATCTATCTTTTGAGTAAATGTTATTTTTTCAAATGTTTAATAAAGAGAAGTCTTCTTGTTACACACATATACTGAGTACATAAATCAACAGTTTTCCCATTCCCTGATTCCTTTTATATTTACTCTGTGTTGTTCTGATTAAATTTCAGCTCGTCGAATAAGGCAGCCTGAATAATTGGCAGAACCAATTATTTCGGGTTCCCCAAGTTATAACACTAGAGAAGATGTTATACCTTGTCATCGTCTGTCAAAGGGCGCTCACACAAATGACAAACGGTGGCGTTAGTGAACGCAACATTGTCATCATCGGACATAATTAATTGTACGTTATGTCGTACTACCTTCATCATATCCTCGGCTTCTTTCGTCAACCATGAGAAGAAAGTGTCTACAACGTTTTCACCCCGATAAACTTTAGCCTCTCTACAGAGGCTGTGCGTGTGATCGACGATAGCATAGGAGAAACCTGACGGAATATGCATCGCTTCGTATGATGTGGACGATACAGGAGGAGAAGTTATTTTCTGACGGGCACCGCTGCTATCGACTGAGTAGAATTCACCTAACTCTTGCACTGTCGTCGGGACGTTGTTACCAGGTGAACACGATTGAAGCGGAGTGATGAGGGACTCGAAGTCGGCGTAGAAGGTGAAGGGTACTTTAAGACAGTGTGCGTAATTTTTAAAGGACATAAACTTCTCCTCCTCCGTGGGCATTTTGGTTTTCTGCTCGCCGTAAGGTGTGCAGTAGGGGAGATGATCGGACAGACCATGTTCTGTAGTGAAACGATGCAGGCAGTAGTCACAGTAAAATGATTGAGCGCGGTGTTTTGTTAGGGATGATAACAATCTACTCATGTTACTGATAAGACAGTAATGTTTTCGGCTATTTGTATCGGACAGAAGCAAAAGATTAATGTGATGCGACCTGTCCTTATTCGAGGTAATTCTCAGAGGGTAAACCTCATTTTTTGATTCATTTTTGATATTGTCTTCTATATCATAGCCGAAAATGTTTATAGACATGTTAGGATTCTGTGCTTCAAATTTGGAAATGGACTTTAACGAAACAGGGTACTCGATACCGGACATATTTAAGGTGTTTATGAAGGGGATGTATTTTGAAGCACGTTCTTTATGATATTCTTGAGGGTGTATGTGGGCTAGAACAGACCGCAGAAAACACATTTCATCTTGGGGGTTCCAGATGTTGACTACTGCCTTGGTGAGTGAGAGTTTTCGCGGGGTTGGAAGGTAGGAGGACGCTGCTAGAGGCTGGTACCGTCCAACAACCAGTTCCAGCTTCAGTACAGTGTCCACCGACCATCCGCTCCCGTCACGGGTAAAATTAGATATGCTATTGAAGATTTTATCGTAGGATTCATCGAGTAGACAATTCAACTCGTCGCTGTCGTTCGTGAGCAACGTGCGACAACGTCCGTGGAAGACGGCGTCTTTCGTTACCTATTTCTCTTCACCACTGTCACCATCTACCACGGTTTTGGTAAAACGTATCCTGCACGCAATATGCCACTTGATATTGCGTAAACGTGCCTGCTCTGCCTGAATATCCTCTGCCTACATGCAATAAAGGACGTGCCTCGGTCATTACGAATACTATGTCATGATCCGACGCGTCGACGTTCACTGGAAGGTAGTCGAAGGTTGTGATGCATCCTCGGACACTACTGTTCCTCTCGATATAAAATCGAGTCACAACTGAAACAATAGAAACGTGAGTATTATTAACCAATAGGAATGATAAATAACGTGTACACAAATTCATGTTTGTAGTAATAAATAAATAAATAACACTCGTCGGGGTAATATGTCAGTTTATTACAAACCGTGAAGATGTCGGCTACTCCTGATTTTATTATTGAAAGTGAAAGAATAAAATCGTTCAAGTATTGGGAAGTGACGTTTATCAGCCCCGACGAGTTAGCGTTTGCAGGGTTCTATTTCTACCCTAGAAATTTCGATGTTTGTGGGCATAGTATGTCATTCGTAGACGATAAGAGTTAAATGCTTTTGTTGTGGAATTGAATTAGTTGATTGGAAAGAAGGTGACAAACCTATGAAGGAACATGAAAAATTTTCATCTACATGTCAATTTCTAAACGATGTTAAGAGAGATACTTTTCATACACACCAATAGACATAGTATGACTCAAACGTTAATTCGCATCAGCAAGTTTGTACGCTACATAATTACAAAAAATAATTTCTTAACTGTGACAATTGGTATTGAACTTTTACCTTGTTCAGTCTGCTCCTGCCCACGTTCCTGCTGAAGGTTGGCCATGATCTTCAAGAGAGAGAGAGAATGAATGAATACTGAAAAACAAAAGGAACTGTTATAACGCTGGTATTATGTTAGTGTATCTTAAACGTTTTATATCAATTTGTAACATACAATTTGTAGCGCAGCAACATGAACGAGTGGTAAGTAAGACGCTGTTGCAAAGTTCATCAGTTATATATAGTGCGAGTGTCGATGCGTGTGCAACTGTACTAAAAAAGCTGTTATGCGCATGCGCAAATAATTCAAATGCACTTACGTAGATGACTGAAAAAGAGATGATTTACATAATAAATGTACGCTTAGACCAACTATTTGTTAGATCGAGAAAATTAAGTTTATTTTCGCACGCGCGCGCGCACACACACACACACATTGGGTTGAATCATGTACACGTTAGGTCCAATTACGTTTGTTACACGTTGTGTCGCACTGACCTGATATTTATAGATGACCTCCATACAAAAACAGAAAACAGATTTAAATAATAATAATTTCATGCTTGCAATATACAACCTATGTACACAAACTTATAAAGCATCAAACTATATATCCTTCGTTGGGTTGTAATTATTACTAAACAGTAATACATGCTTAGAATGAAAATATTTGCTATGATTTTAGTAACATATAACGGCGTCTTACATACCACTCGAATCTACATATAACGTTCTGTTTCTGTTTCAGATAATAATAATAGTTTGAATATAAAAAGACTGTGTATGAATACAAAGAAATATCAAACACAACAGATCAATTATTTGAGTGAACGTGATTGTGTATGTGAGTAGGAAAACAAACGAACCGTAAACATTATGATTACGACAACAGCTTAACTCAAGAACGCACGCTTAAAATTCAGCTATACCTAAAATATATCTTCAATTAGAAGTGTGATATAAAAAGTACAGTAAGAATATATTTCAGAAATTGTAATTTGATCACACACACACGCACATACACTTATGTGAATTAGTCATGTATTAAATCAATAAATAATGCACTTGATAATGTTTTTAATGTTTAAATAAAATCTGTACATACAATAAAATTATGATGTACACTTACCAAACTAGCGTATGTTGACTACACGCACTTAAAAAATGACGAACGTTGTGTATATTGAAGCTCACACGTTAAATTCAGCTATACCTAAAATATATATCGTCAATTAGAAGTGTAATATAAAGTACGTTAAGAATATATTCAGAAAATTGTAACAGACATAATAATTTGATCATACGCACGCATACAAATACATGTATTAAATTCAATAAATAATGCGCTTGATAATGTTTTAATGCAAATAATTTTTACGTTTAAATACAATCTGTACATACAATAAATTATGTTCACTTACCAAACTAGCATGCGTTGACTACACACAATTAAAAAAATGACGAACGTTGTGTATATTGAAGCTCACACGCTAAAATTCAGTTATACCTAAAATATATATCTTCAATTAGAAGTGTAATATAAAAGGTACAGTAAGAATATATTTCAGAAATTGTAATTTGATCATACACACACACACACACACACACACAGACACATACACATACATGTATTAAATTCAATAAATAATGCGCTTGATAATGTTTGAATGCAAATAATTTTTACGTTTAAATACAATCTGTACATACAATAAATTAAGTTCACTTACCAAACTAGCATGCGTTGACTACACACAATTAAAAAAATGACGAACGTTGTGTATATTGAAGCTCACACGCTAAAATTCAGTTATACCTAAAATATATATCTTCAATTAGAAGTGTAATATAAAAGGTACAGTAAGAATATATTTCAGAAATTGTAATTTGATCATACACACACACACACACACACACACACGCATACACACACATGTATTAAATTCAAATATATATCTTCAATTAGAAGTGTAATATAAAAAATACGGTAAGAATATATTTCAGAAAATTGTCGCAGACATAATAATTTGATCATACGCACGCATACACATACATGTATTAAATTCAATAAATAATGCGCTTGATAACGTTTTAATGCAAATAATTTTTACGTTTAAATAAAATCTGTACATACAATAAATTATGTTCACTTACCAAACTAGCATGTGTTGTATACACAGGAAGTTGCATACAATAATACAAACAGTCTTTCAACTATTAAAATGCAGTGATAGATTTATCAGCACACGCAAGCAGTCAATGAGAAATTATCATTGATTTTCTTGCGTATATATTGTACTCTGGTAGTGGGGAAAGCAAGTGTCTGTTTTGGAAGTAAATACTTTCTAATCCATAATTACTTGCGGTGCTGCTAATAATTGTCATGCGTCAAATTAGAAAGTGAAAGTAGGATGTAGCGAATACACAATGGTTTATTTCGTTATAAACCTCTGAACATACATGCAATTAGTTGTATAGTAATCAGAAATGTGTGAGAGAGAGAGAGCGAGAGAGAGACAATTTAATAGTTTGAATTTCATACCACAAGGTAAACTATATTTTTAAGTCGTGGGTTGTTTCTTGCAATCACGAAAATTATTATTTAAAACTGATAATTGTTTTATTAAAATCTTAGCGCTATATACTAGACAATGGCCGTGATACACTTGCGCACGGTCATTATCGGATACGTGCCAAATTAATTGCCGACGGCGACGACGACTCTGCTCCCCCACCTGCTAAAATTCCACGTTACACCACCTGTTAAAAACAAAAACAAAACAAAATTCTCACTGTGATATCCTTAGTTATTGCCTCTACACGCTTCAGTTCGGACGGCAGTAAACGTAAGTTTGTGTATTATTATTATTATTATTGTAACGATATTTGTGTTTATACATATTAGTTTGTAATGTGTGGTTTTTTTTTAATAGTATAATGGAAAACGCTGCTGTAATAATTGACTTTCACTGCTTTTATGATGACAACGGCAATTATATAGTAAAGGAATTGTCAGTCATGGACATAACATGTTTTGCAAGCAGACATTGGATTTTCGCCCCGCCTGCTACAGTCGTTACGAATTCGAAATACACTAGGACCAACTGCTGGTTAACAACAAGTTATCATGGTCTCAGATGGAGTGAAGGAGAGACACCGTACGACAGGCAATCTTGTTTCAGTGTTAACAACGTATACGAACATATATAAATATGTGTTTGTGAAGGGTCTTGAGAAAAAACGGTTTTTAGAATCGAAAATAATCCATCATCATATAATAAATCTTGATGACATTGGCTGCCCTAAAAACATACCCTACTATTTCCCGGTACGTTATGTCTTACACATTGCAATTCTTCTTCTACACGGTGTACAAACCATAATGTGTACGCACTTAGAGAGTGGATAATTAATGATTTTTCTGTTATACGAACATTTTTAATGTGAGTGTCTACTAGCATTGTTAATTTCGTTTAGGAAACTTGTACATGGCTGCAGGCGATAACTATTTCTGTATGAAAGTAGTCTGTGCACTTTCCTAATATATATATTTTGTAACAGCGCTAATTCTGCATGTATGTACATGCAAAGCTTCAGGCGATGAAAAAGCGAACTTTCCTGATAACCACCATTACATTCCACTAGTCTTCTTCTTTGTAGCGAATAGTCAGTCATTGTTTGGTTCCGCCTCGTTTGATACAGACGTATTCATTTCTAATAATGTCACTTATCACAAAATTCAATGCAGTTTCTGCTATTGAGTACAAACGCTGTGCAGAATTAACAGTGAACAAGCAGTATCCAATCGTTAACATGGTGCATGTGGACACGAGGTATGGGAAGTCTGTGCTTGTAACGTTGGAAGATGGCGAGTACCGCTATCGTGTATATCTACCTAAGAGGTATGTCGACGTCTTTGCAGATGAAGAGCTCCGTCATATAAACCCCAGCGACCTACATCTCGTGTTTAGAGGAATGAGGAACCAAACAGCGCAGGTGGAGATAGTACCTCGTTAAGGTAACAACCTACATTACTAATTACTTCCATATTCCTTAAGGAATGGAAGTATGGTGATGGCAAAAAAAATCGTGTTCGAGATTATTGCAGATTCTGATTCTACTACACTCAAAACATGAAAAAAAGTCGTTTTCCGAAAAGTGTCTGTCTGTCTGTCTGTCTGTGTGTCTGTGTGTCTGTAGATTGTTTTTATATGGCAAACGATAACTGCCGCAAATTCAAACAGAATCAAATAATTTTTTGCATACAGCCCTGGTTTGTAGAGTACTCGCGACCTATTGTTTTTGGTGAAGATCGGTTCAGGGAAAGGGGTAGTTTACCTGCAACGGTTTTTTTTATCAAGGGAAATTTTTTTTTTGGCAAACGATAACAGCCGCAAATTCAAACAGAATCAAATAATGTTTCGCATACAGCCCTGAATTGTAGAGTTCTCAAGACCTATTGTTTTTGGTGAAGATCGGTTAAGGGAAAGGGGAAGTTTACCTGTAACGTTTTATGTTTTAACAAGGGTATTTCTTATGGCAAACGATAACAGCCGCAAATTCAAACAGAATGAAAAGATTATTTGCATACAGCCCTATGTTGTAGAGTTCTCAAGACCTGTTGTTTTTGGTGAAGATCGGTTAAGGGAAAGGGGTAGTTTACCTACAACGTTTTTTTAACAAGGGTATTTTCTATGGCAAACGATAACAGCCGCAAGTTCAAACAGAATCAAATAATTTTCTGCATACAGCCCTGATTTGTAGAGTACTCAAGACCTTTTGTTTTTGGTGAAGATCGGTTGAGGGGAAGGGGTAGTTTACCTGCAACGTTTTTTATCAAGCGTATTTTCTATGGCAAACGATAAGAGCCGCAAATTCAAACAGAATCAAATAACGTTTTGCATACTTCAGTGTATTGTAGAGGACTCAATGACTTTCGATTTTGGTGAAGATCGGTTAAGGGGAAGGGGTAGTTTACCTGCAACCTTTTACGTTTTAACAAGAGTAAAGTACTTGAAAATTTATTTAAACTTTTTGAAACAATGGTAATTGTTAATTTTGTTGCCAGGCAATAAAATTAAAATTTTTGAATTTTAATGTAATATAATATTTTTCATTTAATACGGCAATAAAAAGGCAGGTAAGACACAGCCTGGCTGTTTGGCTGAAAATGATTTTAAATATAAATCTTAGAATATGGATGTCATGTATGGTTCTCCATACCGATATTTTTTATCACTGTGTGTGCGTCTGTTTGAATGTAGTGCAGATTCTAATTTACAAAGTTTTGATGAATAATATTTGAATGGACATTAACTTATGAGAGAGAGAATGACACATAATTTAAGAAGTTACTCACGTAAAGCGTTGATTCTTGCATTCCGCCAACTATACATGTGTGTGTGTGTGTGTGTGTGTGTGTGTGTGTGTGTGTGTGTGTGTGTGTGTGTGTGATATTTAACATGATTTTTATGCTGATTGTATTGTTATGTTGCAGGATCTGTGCAGGTTGCTTCTCCTACAAGTACGACACAATTATATATAAACTTTTCGAAAAAATATCAATTTTATAATGTATTTATTTATGAATTGTGAATTTATAAACTTTTCAAAAAAAAAAAAATCAATTTTATATTGTGAATTTTAAAATATTGTTAATATATTTAATCATTTAAACAAATTATGGCTTTATTTTAATTTATTTCACTATACACCTCTGAACATGTGTACAATTAAGTTTATTTTTTTTTTGTGTAACTGTATTACTTGTGGGAACCGTTACATCAGAAGATATGTATGAATTTCAACCACCGTTTTCATCTGTAACAACATGTGTGTATAATTTTAATTTATTTCGCTATACACCACTGAACCTATGTGTGTAATTATTTTGTAAACTGCGTTGTTACCTGTGAAGGAACTGTTGTAGCAAACGTTAACACTAGAACGATTATATTATTAATATTATTCAGTGATATATACATACAATTTTAAACACTTCAAGGATTGGATTTCTACTCGTCATTTGTAACGATATACATACAATGGACGCAGAGAGAGAACACATGTAAGTAGTTGACAACACACACGCACACATAGTTAATATTTGCCAAATATATATATTTCTAAAATCATATACAGACCCCCCTAACAAGGATCAATCACACTGACTGATACATCCTGCATTATAAAACTATTAATTAATTATTTAATACATTGAAAAATGAAGACGGCGTTTTGACAACGAGTGAGAGAGAGAGAGAGAGAGGGGGAGAGAGTGAGAGAGAGAGAGAGAGAGAGAGAGAGAGAGAGAGAGAGAGAGAGAGAGAGAGAGAGAGAGAGGGCGTTTGTAAGTATGTACACAGTTAATATTTGTCGAATATATATAAACTTTCTAAAATCATATACATGCGCGGTAATGACCACTAACGAGAGAGAGGAGAAACGGTTTGAACATAACGTTTGACAACGAGAGAGAGAGAGAGAGAGAGAGAGAGAGAGAGAGTGAGAGAGAGTGAGAGAGATAGGAGAAACGGTTTGAACATAACGTTTTGACAACGAGAGAGAGAGAGAGATAGTTTTACTTACATTCAAATGTAAGAGAGAGAGAGAGAGAGAGTTTATATCGTGATGGATAACTATGTCTAGAGACAGAGAGTTACTTACATTCAAAGAGAGAATTGATATCGACATCAATCATGATCATATAGTTTGAATTTCCCACCATAGAAAAAAAATGTTGGCAGATCTGTTCTATACACAATAATGCAAGATTGGAAACCCTGATCATATATTTTAATATATACACTATATAACACACATATCAAGTTTGATTCATAGTTATATGTTTTTGTTAATTATAAGAAAAGTATGTACGATAGGATAAAACAAAAGACACCAAAGTGTGTAGGAATTATAGATAAATAAAATGTTAAAAAACCATACAGAGGTGACGAAAAGTGCAATTACTATACGAAAAAAATGAATAACTTTTTGTGAATACCATAAAGAAGTGGAATTTACGTATAGTAATCACATAAAAATTAGTGATCGATTGAACACCGAGTGAGGGTGAAACAAACTTCGTAATTCACGAAAATAGTGATTTGAACCAGAGTGGGGGAGTGATGCCTCGACATAATCTGACAAGTTGAAAAGTGTTCAGACAGGAATTTTTGCACAACCTGACTATAAATACCAGGTCACGCTAATAAAGTTTCTTCTTCTCGATTCAACCATTGCTGCAGGAGGCTGTCAGTTGACAACATAAATTCACAATTATCGTAAGAGTCACAGGACCAACTAGTTATACAGCCAGAGCTGCAAAATACATATAATAATACGATGAGGTCTATGGACATACCGGCAGCATATGACATGAGACGAGACTACTGTTAATCAGCACACACAGAGGACCTGAATCACATGCAGAGAACATGGAGGACGTACAGATGTATAACCACGTCAAACGAGGTGACAAAAAACATTTAATTACAGACAGTTGAAAGACACTAATTAAAGTTTGAATGGAAGACATTCAACCAATATTAAAAATAATAAATGATGCATAAATGTAAAAGCAGTAAAAATTAGAATAATATTTCTTGTATCAAATTTAGAAATTAGTAACGTAAATGATAAGAGAAATAAGTAATTTTTGAAATAACGTAATTAGTAAAGTCTTTGATGATAAAGAACAAAAATGCATATGCAGTAGAAAGTAAAACAAAGTAATATAAAAGAAGTTTAAATAGAAGTAAATTCATTTTTTTGAAGCTAATGAATTAGCAATTGCAAAAATATGAACACAGCATGAGTAAGCCGAGAGCAAAGTAAATATTTTAAAGTAATTACAGTTAGATAATAAGAGTTGTATATAACTTATGTATTTAATTTGTTAGCAATAACTTATGTACAAAAACATTGTACAAACGATTTAATAATGAGTTATTGTTTAATATCCGATATGAGAGATGTTGTTAAATAAATAAATAATGGAACGATTTTAAACATAAATAACGTTATTATCTTCTTATTACGATTACACTCATGAATTCAATACAATATATAAATGAATTTAAATTGGTTAACTTGCGTTGTATAAATAATTGCCTCCCAAAAGCATGAGGCTACACAAGTTAAATTAATTTAAATAAACATCAATTTGTTATGTTGTAAATTGGCGCTCCAAAATCGTGGGGCTCCACAAATTTAAATAAATATTGAAGTGCAATTTGTATGGTTGTAAATTGTCGTCTATGAACGTGTGGCATGATCCCGACCATTTGACTATATATAAAAAAAATTTTTTTTTGTAGCTAAATGGTTGCTCTAAAAAAAAAATAAAGGTTGTTAAATAAAACACAACCCCCGGTTCACAATAAACCCGGGGAAAATTTACCCTCTGCCTCATATCCACAAAATAACTCTTCACACTCTCTCTTACTTATAAACACTTGTTTCTACCCTTTTACAACCCCCTACTTCCATTACTCTCTCATTCTCAATTACTATCTCTATATTATCATCATCACAATTTATTTTCATTATATCACCTTTAAATATCTCGTTTTCAACTGTTTTACCACTATTTATAATTATATCATCATAATTCTCAACCCCACTTACCTTATCGTGTTTATTTTCGTTTAATTGGTCTGTCTCTCTACGATTTTCTACCCCCATTTTAATCTCATAATTATCATCTACTTTATTCATTGTAAAGTTATTAATCATGTCATCTATTCTTGCGTTTTGTTCCTCGAACACATGATCTATTGCTTCTATTATCTGTTCTTTCATATTATCACAACGTATATTTATTTCATTCATTTGCTTATTAAAATTAAAATTTTGCTGCTTTATCTCATCTTTTACTTTATCAAATTTATCATTGAAATTACTTTTTTGTTCATCAAACTTTACATTCTGCTCACTGAATTTCATATCTAACATTGTTTGTATCATTTTGAACATTTCATAACTATCGTCTTTTTTAACTAGGGTCGGCGTTGATTGACTTGTTACGCCTTCCATTATTCTCGATTCAGTCTCGCTTAATTCAACATTTATTTGACTTTCTGTTTCAATATCAGTTAAGCTGACATTCTCATCATTATCTGCCATCTCAAAAAGTATATATATTTTTTTCCCCAAAATACTAATATATAATATAACACAAACTTATTATCTAACAAGATACCTATTTACTCCTACTACACATAATCACAACATAACCTTATCTTTGTACGTCTCTTTTCACGTACCGCAAAATTTTTTATGTTACTTCAAATAACCATTCTGCTCTTCCCCGCAGGCGTACTCCACATAAAATTAAAATTTTATGTCGAGTCCCTGGTCGGATAGTGACACAGTAATATACTCTACTTTTATTACTTTAAATTTATTTTAATTTAATTCTGTTTACTTTACTTCATCCATTGTCCAGACGCCATATTTAATAGTACCAACAATGAAACATAATTTTCTTACCTTCGGGCCAGTTTTCGGTTAGGGGAACTGAAATAGCAGAACGGGTTATTTGAAGTAAATTACTCTTATATTTGTGGTTTACCAATGACATTCCCCTTTTATTTTATTCATAACACTTGTACATTGAATCCTACTTCAAAAAAATGAACACTCCTATTCTGTCATGAGACGTAATTTATAACATCAAGTTAGAAGTAATTATTCCCATTAACATTTTACTTTCCCACCAAAATAAATCATAATCATCATCAATTTAAATTATTTTTATGATAGAACACAAACCAGCACTTCTTAAATTTAGATTTTTCATTCACACAGCCACGCACCCTTTCATGCTGTACATATTTTAAATTTCCCTTATTGAGCTCATTTTAAATAAACATTTCTTTTGACAGAATTTAGTATGGTTTGAATTTATTTTATTCCTGATTGAAGAAGTTATCTGATGTTTCGTTAAAGTAAAACAAAGTAATATAAAAGAAGTTTAAATAGAAGTAAATTCATTTTTTGAAGCTGATGAATCAGCAATTGCAAAAATATGAACACACCATGAGTAAGCCGAGAGCAAAGTAAACATTTTAAAGTAATTACAGTTAGATAATAAGAGTTGTATATAACTTATGTATTTAATTTGTTAGCAATAACTTATGTACGAAAACTTCGTACAAACGATTTAATAATGAGTTATTGTTTAATATTCGATATGAGAGATGTTGTTAAATAAATAAATAATGGAACGGTTTTAAACATAAATAACATTATTATCTTCTTATTACGATTACACCCATGAATTCAATACAATATATAAATGAATTTAAATTGGTTAACTTGCGTTGTATAAATAATTGCCTCCCAAAAGCATGAGGCTACACAAGTTAGATTAATTTAAATAAACATCAATTTGTTATGTTGTAAATTGGCGCTCCAAAATCGTGGGGCTCCACAAATTTAAATAAATATTGAAGTGCAATTTGTATGGTTGTAGATTGTCGTCTATGAACGTGTGGCATGATCCCGACCATTTGACTATATATAAAAAAAAATTTTTTTTGTAGCTAAATGGTTGCTCTAAAAAAAAATAAAGGTTGTTAAATAAAAAATATATATTATATGTGATAATTATTTATATTAAACAATAATTGTATGTTATGTTAATTGTTGTGTATTAAGACACAACTGGCGCTCAA
Source organism: Magicicada septendecula (assembly GCA_034769895.1). Lineage (NCBI taxonomy): Eukaryota > Metazoa > Arthropoda > Insecta > Hemiptera > Cicadidae > Magicicada > Magicicada septendecula. Next base: position 219,921,067 of record CM068372.1, read on the forward strand.
CGAAATAATATCATTGTAAAGGTGTAAAAGTAATAAAAAGTAATAAATAATAATATTAATAATAAATAAATAAATAAAATTAGTAATTCGGTTCCATAAGAATAATATTCTAAAACATAATAAATAAATACATCATATTCGATATGGCAGCACCAGGAAGTATTAGTATGGAGGTAATCATTAAGGTGATGGGAAACCTTATGGATGAATATGGAATAAGACAAAATGTTGTAATATACTCTACTTTTATTACTTTAAATTTATTTTAATTTAATTCTGTTTACTTTACTTCATCCATTGTCCGGACGCCATCTTTAATAGTACCAACAATGAAACATAATTTTCTTACCTTCGGGCCAGTTTTCGGTTAGGCGAACTGAAATAGCAGAACGGGTTATTTGAAGTAAATTACTCTTATATTTGTGGTTTACCAATGACATTCCCCTTTTATTTTATTCATAACACTTGTACATTGAATCCTACTTCGAAAAAATGAACACTCCTATTCGGCCATGAGACGTAATTTATAACATCAAGTTAGAAGTAATTATTCCCATTAACATTTTACTTTCCCACCAAAACAAATCATAATCATCATCAATTTAAATTATTTTTATGATAGAACACTACCCAGCACTTCTTAAATTTAGATTTTTCATTCACACAGCCACGCACCCTTTCATGCTGTACATATTTTAAATTTCCCTTATTGAGCTCATTTTAAATAAACATTTCTTTTGACAGAATTTAGTATGGTTTGAATTTATTTTATTCCTGATTGAAGAAGTTATCTGATGTTTCCTTTTAGTACTTATCTGGTTACAGGTATATTACATCTTATTGCGCACTTTCGCAAATTCCTGCCATTTCGTGGTCGCACGCACTTTTGTGAGATAATATATTTTTACACAGTAACTGTTAATTAAATTTACAATTTCGTTCTGATTTTTGTTTGGGTGCACCCGAGATTTCGTTTCGGAACTTTTATACGTGACTGGCCGGCACTAGGAGTAATTTTACAGCTGAACGTTATTTTCTGAGGTGGAGAGGGGATCACGTCACCAAATCTTATTGTTTTTGAAATATGATCAACCAATTTTCAAGGCGAGGCAAATTACGCACTGCATTCCATGTGACGTATTTGCAGGCTTGGCTTGGTGACTTAATAGGTCAAAGTTCGTCTGGCTAAATATAGTTGTTGTTTTTGCGTATACAATGTTGACCTTGATACAATTTCCTGCACTTGCCTGCGTTGTTACTAAATTCTGCCATTATGATTTATACTTTGGGATTACAATAAAATTTATATTGTTTTTTCCCCCAAACCAATATATGGACTGAAATGTACCGTTACAATACCCGCTCATTTTTATGCTTTTTATGCTTCTGCATAAAACCTCTCATTGACACACTCATACTTCCTAAAGGGATCAGCCAGGATATGTCGCCACAACCCCCCTTACGGTTTATAAAAAAAAATATAATTAACTTACCCCTGGTCCAATGATTCTGACTGCACCTGAATGACCTTACTGGACTTCTCTCTCAAGATCCCAACACCGCAAGGCCAGTCAGGTACTTGACGCTCCTGCTCTGACGCGCTGGCCAGCTCAGGACCGCCGCCACAGCATCACCAGACACTGAAACATCAAATTAAAAATCAAATAGTGGCCTGGTATAATACCATATCCTTAACTGATCTGTTTCCCCTTAGCTATGTGCTTGTTTGCGTTAAGAAGCAATAGTTTTTTCCTTAACTCCTAACATATATGAATACAATATTTAGTACAACAGAATATAAAACATCCAACCTCAATATCGACATTCTTCATACCCTTCTCTTGTTACATCTTATTCCCAAAATTCAAAATATTTCTCTGATTCTATCAGAATTTAAATAAACATTTCCCATTACAATATTACAAATACCTTGCCTCATAGTATTAATATTTCAAAACAATTAAATTCATTTATAAAATTCTTATATAGAACAAAACACATTTAAGTCTACTACTTTAGAACAAATGGTCTACTTGAAAATGTCAATCATCTTCCATTGTCATAATATTTCTTGACTCAATACAAAACATTTAATTATCTCCTCAGATCAACATCATCAACACAATATATTTAACATTCATTAATTCATTACTAATAATTTAGTAACCTCCTTCCACACACACTATGGCCTATAACTAAATCGATTCCATTCACACTAACATAATATACCATAATAAAACATAGTAAACACTCACAATGAACATAAACTTCATTACATTAAAATAAACATCTCAGCTGCAGCTGAATAAAATTTCAAAACAGGAAACTTTAATTTCAATTAAACCTGTTAAACTCAATCTTTAATTATTTACTACTTCTTATACCATTAGATTCTCCACAAATTCAAATTTATTATCAACCTTCTTTACCGGCAACCGGTAACCGTAACCGGCAACCCTCTTTAAAACGTCCCCTCCCCACCACAACGTCTTGCATTGAGTACTCCTTATACCTCCACCCTAACTACAAAATTTCATCATCACCTATTTACTCTCCATTTACATCACTCTCGCTTTATCTACATACATTCACTCTCACTACTGTGTCCCTACTACTGACCCATTTCTGTATTATTTTTATTACAAAATTACTAATAATTTAGTAACCTCCTTCCACACACACTATGGCCTATAACTAAATCGATTCCATTCACACTAACATAATATACCATAATAAAACATAGTAAACACTCACAATGAACATAAACTTCATTACATTAAAATAAACATCTCAGCTGCAGCTGAATAAAATTTCCAAACAGGAAACTTTAATTTCAATTAAACCTGTTAAACTCAATCTTTAATTATTTACTACTTCTTATACCATTAGATTCTCCACAAATTCAAATTTATTATCAACCTTCATTTTACATCACATTTCATTTATTATTACATTTCCACTATGAATTTTTTATTTAACATTTTCATCATTAATTGGTTTGGGTGGTTCTCCGTCATTCACAATGATTCGATTTATTGAAGGGGTATTTATACATATAACCTTACTCACCTTCTTCCTTCTAACAACCATTACCAGGTTTGCATAGGGTGACACCAATCTTTCAATAATATTTACTTTCACTAAATTCTCTCACTCCACTTAATTTATTCTCCTCTTAGAATAAAATACCTGATACCCTCTTTGTACCTAGGATGTGTGTTCCCTTCCCTTATACTCATTCCCTTATCCATTCCTGGCCCATCCAGGTAACCGGCAACCCTCTTTAAAACGTCCCCTCCCCACCACAACGTCTTGCGTTGAGTACTCCTTATACCTCCACCCTAACTACAAAATTTCATCATCACCTATTTACTCTCCATTTACATCACTCTCGCTTTATCTACATACATTCACTCTCACTACTGTGTCCCTACTACTGACCCATTTCTGTATTATTTTTATTACAAAATTCTTATTTTGTCTAACACCCATTAAAATTAACTTTGTCTGACACAAATGCCTTATTGAAATAATTATTATCACCCAAACTCTATCTTTTACCACCTTTTACATTAATATGATTATTGAAAATTACACTAGAAAATTCATCACTTTCCTCATAATAACAATATAACTCAACACCTGAACATATTGTATGTTTAATCATTTACTATTCATTATAGAATCTAAATCTCAGAAAATTCTTTAACTTCATCACCCAAGTTCATTTATACAACATTTTAATTAATTAATTAATCTCCAATTAATTAATTCAATCAGTTTTTTTCTTTCAAATCACTAAGTTATTTTAATTACATTTTAAAAATTCACATTTACTCTCATCATTTATTTAGTCTGAAAAAATGTTATAATTATTATTAAATCAATTCCTCTTACCTACATACACTGTTTACATAAGATACAGAATACACCATAATGTAACACAAATACATTTGACATCAACACAAAAGAATATACAATCCAAATTATTATCTGTTATTATTTACCACAAATCATTTCATAATACTGTGCCATTCTAATATAGAGCGGGAGATCTTCAGTAATTGACGATCAGAGAGTGGGCTGATATCTAGCGGAAAAACGTCAAGAAACGACCGAATATACGGCCGGACGTTATAGGCAGTACGGAATTATAGCTGTTTAATTCGTGCTGCGCTCTTGTACCGAAGTAAGAGACTATTCACGGCAAGCAGTTGGAGCTTGATCAGTGCTGCACCCTGTCGCCAGATATTGAGGTCGGGGCGAAGTGTAGCACCAACTGCGTTCTTTTTCTTATCGCTGCCTGGAATTCTAAGTGGTTGCCTCGTGGTATATTCTCTCCGGTAGAGAGATGATTTTCTACACTTTCAAGTCTTCCAACTATGTCTAGATAAACTGATCTAAACGGCTGCGGGTCCACCGAGGTAGACGAGAAAAAAGACCTACTACATAGCTGAACGATGAACATCTGAAGCTACTCGCTACCGGAGGAATTTGGACGACCACACGAACACCTAAAATGTCGGCCACGAGATGTCGCCTCAATAAATAAAAAACCCTTCATGGATGAAATCAGGTGATACAAAACCAATTATTAATTACACATAGAGTCAACACTCAATCATACCCAGTGACCAGTTATATATATCTATCAACTACAACATTTCAAGTTTTAAACATTATTAAGATCCCCAATTGATGGGACAGTTTAGTGTGTGGACTGGGTGCTAAATTAATTGTAAATTTCAGTATATTTCTGGTAAAATTGTCAGCTCAGAGACTGGCATAATGATTATGCAACATTCAACATAGATTTTCCACTTATTTCATTATAGGGGTTTCTTTACAGATTTTTAAGTCATTTATGCTATTAGTTATTTATCATGTTCAATTCAGTAGTATATATATATATTTTTTAATTTAAAATATCAGTTTGTTTCATTAGTATAAAAAAATACTGGGGAGGTAGGTGCATTTTCAACAAGTTTTAACCAGAAGGAAGGCAAGTCGAAACACCTTTCAACTTGTTTGTTGAGACAAGTTGAAAGCTGAATCATCAAGATAACATGTCCATCTCTGGGCCAAGTGTATTTTTTCATAGGGTTATAATATTATGCGATATTTCTAATTTTATTATTTGGCAATGTTTCGGTATATATAAATTCTGTAAATTAATTATGATAACTGGGGGGCATTCATTATTTTAAATATTTTTAGTTTCTCACTGGAATTAGGCACTTAGCCACTTAGGCACTTTGTTTTGAATTTTATTATGTCCTGGGGACTACTGTATGCTTAAACATTATCTTATACACCTGATGTGTAATCAACCCACACCATGAGGGTAATATAATAAAAGTAAATTTCTAGTCCTAACTGGGATAATTATAAAGAAAAAGTAAGAATTTATATACACCAGAAGGGTAATATAAGAAGGGCGTGGCAAGAGACCTTTATGTATATTTTATTGTATACTATTGTATAATGTATTTGTGTCGTGGAACATGTTATGTATGTATATTTGTGTGTACATTTTGGGGGTTATAAGTGTTATGCATTTAGTGTATTTTGGTGGGGACTTTGTATATACGCTTTTATTTGTTCGATGTCTTTTTATAAAAGAAAGTTAATACATGGAGTCATGTAGGTATATCCTTTTCATTTTTTATAACAGGTATTCTATCTCAATTTATCATTGCTGATCATTTCTTTAAGGAAACAAATTATTTTATTTAACCTTATAACTAGTATATGAATTGTCACCTTTAAAATTTATTTAATTTGTTTGAGTAATTATTATTGTAATAAATATTAGCAAGGAATCAATACCATTTATCTTCATTAAGTTATATGAAGCATTCTTACAGGAACATATAAAATAAATTTTATATTTTATTAATATTTTAATGGAAGCCTTGTTTCCAGGTTAGTTATGGTTTAAATTTCAATTCATTGGTAGAGTGACATAGCATATTATTTTCTTGGTTTCAATAAATATTTTCAGGTGGCCTTGTTGAGAAAGTATACTTTATTTAATTAATTATTTAAGGGGAATTATAGATTACTGTTGGGTTTATTTATTTTATTATCATTTGTTATTGAGATAGAATAATAAAAAGGATTTGTTAATTGTTTAATTCTTGAGTTTTCATTGCAAGTCCTGTCTCACTGGATCCAGCGCATTTTTGGCTTCTCTAGGCCTAAGCCTAGTTATAATTAACTTGTGGCCCCTCTTTACAAAAAAAAAAAAAAAAAAAATCCAAAAATTTTTCTCAAAAAAAAAAAAAATCTTTTTTTTAACTGCTTAAGTTAAAGTGGGGTTTCAATACAATTCATTTTGAAACCACACTATTCACATAATTGAACAACAACTGTTTAACCACCATCATCGATTAACAATCTGATCTTAGGTCTACACAAATCATTTTTTATTAAGTACATTATACTAACTCTATCAATATAATGATTATTTAATTTCTCATATTTTTCCACAATATCATTATAATTAACAGGATTATTCCATATTCTTAGATCATATAACTTGTCACCATAGAGTATCGACATGTCACCTTTAGTATAATCTGTCACCACTAGGTAAGTTATAAATTTATCATTAACAACATCATCATCTACTGCTGCTATATCAGCTTCAACGCAAGGTAAGATTTCAATATCATTTTCCACTCTCTCTATACCTAACCTTTCTACTAATTCTTTATAATTTCTATCAACATTAAATAACTTTACCTCTCCATCAACACACAACTCTCTCTCTAAATATCTCTCACCATAACGCCATCTCACATTTTCTCTACCATCCCATGCAGAAGGTACTGAATCATCGCAAAAAATCAGGGAACAATTTGAAGACCTCATGTCTTCCTCTAAGGGACTCTTGCCCTTCAACAACAACAATGAACACCTTGGTTCACAATAAACCCGGGGAAAATTTACCCTCTGCCCCATATCCACAAAATAACTCTTCACACTCTCTCTAACTTATAAACACTTGTTTCTACCCTTTTACAACCTCCTACTCCCATTACTCTCTCATTCTCAATTACTATCTCTATATTATCATCATCACAATTTATTTTCATTATATCACCTTTAAATATCTCGTTTTCAACTGTTTTACCACTATTTATAATTATATCATCATAATTCTAAACCCCACTTACCTTATCGTGTTTATTTTCGTTTAATTGGTCTGTCTCTCTACCATTTTCTACCCCCATTTTAATCTCATAATTATCATCTACTTTATTCATTGTAAAGTTATTAATCATGTCATCTATTCTTGCGTTTTGTTCCTCGAACACATGATCTATTGCTTCTATTATCTGTTCTTTCATATTATCACAACGTATATTTATTTCATTCATTTGCTTATTAAAATTAAAATTTTGCTGCTTTATCTCATCTTTTACTTCATCAAATTTATCATTGAAATTACTTTTTTGTTCATCAAACTTTACATTCTGCTCACTGAATTTCATATCTAACATTGTTTGTATCATTTTGAACATTTCATAACTATCGTCTTTTTTAACTAGGGTCGGCGTTGATTGACTTGTTACGCCTTCCATTATTCTCGATTCAGTCTCGCTTAATTCAACATTTATTTGACTTTCTGTTTCAATATCAGTTAAGCTGACATTCTCATCATTATCTGCCATCTCAAAAATTATATATATTTTTTCCCCAAAATACTAATATATAATATAACACAAACTTATTATCTAACAAGATACCTATTTACTCCTACTACACATAATCACAACATAACCTTATCTTTGTACGTCTCTTTTCACGTACCGCAAAATTTTTTATGTTACTTCAAATAACCATTCTGCTCTTTCCCGTAGGCCTACTCCACATAAAATTAAAATTTTATGTCGAGTCCCTGGTCGGATAGTGACACTGTAATATACTCTACTTTTATTACTTTAAATTTATTTTAATTTAATTCTGTTTACTTTACTTCATCCATTGTCCAGACGCCATCTTTAATAGTACCAACAATGAAACATAATTTTCTTACCTTCGGGCCAGTTTTCGGTTAGGCGAACTGAAATAGCAGAACGGGTTATTTGAAGTAAATTACTCTTATATTTGTGGTTTACCAATGACATTCCCCTTTTATTTTATTCATAACACTTGTACATTGAATCCTACTTCGAAAAAATGAACACTCCTATTTGGCCATGAGGCGTAATTTATAACATCAAGTTAGAAGTAATTATTCCCATTAACATTTTACTTTCCCACCAAAATAAATCATAATCATCATCAATTTAAATTATTTTTATGATAGAACACAACCCAGCACTTCTTAAATTTAGATTTTTCATTCACACAGCCACGCACCCTTTCATGCTGTACATATTTTAAATTTCCCTTATTGAGCTCATTTTAAATAAACATTTCTTTTGACAGAATTTAGTATGGTTTGAATTTATTTTATTCCTGATTGAAGAAGTTATCTGATGTTTCGTTAAAGTAAAACAAAGTAATATAAAAGAAGTTTAAATAGAAGTAAATTCATTTTTTGAAGCTGATGAATCAGCAATTGCAAAAATATGAACACACCATGAGTAAGCCGAGAGCAAAGTAAACATTTTAAAGTAATTACAGTTAGATAATAAGAGTTGTATATAACTTATGTATTTAATTTGTTAGCAATAACTTATGTACGAAAACTTCGTACAAACGATTTAATAATGAGTTATTGTTTAATATTCGATATGAGAGATGTTGTTAAATAAATAAATAATGGAACGGTTTTAAACATAAATAACGTTATTATCTTCTTATTACGATTACACCCATGAATTCAATACAATATATAAATGAATTTAAATTGGTTAACTTGCGTTGTATAAATAATTGCCTCCCAAAAGCATGAGGCTACACAAGTTAGATTAATTTAAATAAACATCAATTTGTTATGTTGTAAATTGGCGCTCCAAAATCGTGGGGCTCCACAAATTTAAATAAATATTGAAGTGCAATTTGTATGGTTGTAGATTGTCGTCTATGAACGTGTGGCATGATCCCGACTATTTGACTATATATAAAAAAAATTTTTTTTTGTAGCTAAATGGTTGCTCTAAAAAAAAAATAAAGGTTGTTAAATAAAAAATATATATTATATGTGATAATTATTTATATTAAACAAGAATTGTATGTTATGTTAATTGTTGTGTATTAAGACACAACTGGCGCTCAACGAAATAATATCATTGTAAAGGTGTAAAAGTAATAAAAAGTAATAAATAATAATATTAATAATAAATAAATAAATAAAATTAGTAATTCGGTTCCATAAGAATAATATTCTAAAACATAATAAATAAATACATCATATTCGATATGGCAGCACCAGGAAGTATTAGTATGGAGGTAATCATTAAGGTGATGGGAAACCTTATGGATGAATATGGAATAAGACAAAATGTTGTAATATACTCTACTTTTATTACTTTAAATTTATTTTAATTTAATTCTGTTTACTTTACTTTATCCATTGTCCGGACGCCATCTTTAATAGTACCAACAATGAAACATAATTTTCTTACCTTCGGGCCAGTTTTCGGTTAGGTGAACTGAAATAGCAGAACGGGTTATTTGAAGTAAATTACTCTTATATTTGTGGTTTACCAATGACATTCCCCTTTTTTTTTACTCATAACACTTGTACATTGAATCCTACTTCGAAAAAATGAACACTCCTATTCGGCCATGAGGCATAATTTATAACATCAAGTTAGAAGTAATTATTCCCATTAACATTTTACTTTCCCACCAAAATAAATCATAATCATCATCAATTTAAATTATTTTTATGATAGAACACAACCCAGCACTTCTTAAATTTAGATTTTTCATTCACACAGCCACGCACCCTTTCATGCTGTACATATTTTAAATTTCCCTTATTGAGCTGATTTTAAATAAACATTTCTTTTGACAGAATTTAGTATGGTTTGAATTTATTTTATTCCTGATTGAAGAAGTTATCTGATGTTTCCTTTTAGTACTTATCTGGTTACAGGTATATTACATCTTATTGCGCACTTTCGCAAATTCCTGACATTTCGTGGTCGCACGCATTTTTCTGAGATAATATATTTTTACACAGTAACTGTTAATTAAATTTACAATTTCGTTCTGATTATTGTTTGGGTGCACCCTAGATTTCGTTTCGGAACTTTTATACGTGACTGGCCGGCACTAGGAGTAATTTTACACTGGGGCGAGCTGAACGTTATTTTCTGAGGTGGAGAGGGGATCACGTCACCAAATCTTATTGTTTTCGAAATATGAAGAACCAATTTTCAAGGCGAGGCAAATTACGCACTGCATTCCATGTGACGTATTTGCAGGCTTGGCTTTGTCACTTAATAGGTCAAAGTTCGTCTGACTAAATATAGTTGTTGTTTTTGCGTATACAATGTTGACCTTGATACAATTTCCTGCACTTGCCTGCGTTGTTACAAAATTCTGCCATTATGATTTATACTTTGGGATTACAATAAAATTTATATTGTTTTTTCCCCCAAACCAATATATGGACTGAAATGTACCATTACAATACCCGCTCATTTTTATGCTTCGGCGTAAAACCTCTCATTGACACATTCATACTTCCTAAAGGGATCAGCCAGGATATGTCGCCACAACCCCCCTTACGGTTTATAAAAAAAAATATAATTAACTTACCCCTGGTCCAATGATTCTGACTGCACCTGAATGACCTTACTGGACTTCTCTCTCAAGATCCCAACACCGCAAGTCCAGTCAGGTACTTGACGCTCCTGCTCTGACGCGCTGGCCAGCTCAGGACCACCGCCACAGCATCACCAGACACTGAAACATCAAATTAAAAATCAAATAGTGGCCTGGTATAATACCATATCCTTAACTGATCTGTTTCCCCTTAGCTATGTGCTGGTTTGCGTTAAGAAGCAATAGTTTTTTCCTTAACTCCTAACATATATGAATACAATATTTAGTACAACAGAATATAAAACATCCAACCTCAATATCGGCATTCCTCATACCCTTCTCTTGTTACATCTTATTCCCAAAATTCAAAATATTTCTCTGATTCTATCAGAATTTAAATAAACATTTCCCATTACAATATTACAAATACCTTGCCTCATAGTATTAATATTTCAAAACAATTAAATTCATTTATAAAATTCTTATATAGAACAAAACACATTTAAGTCTACTACTTTAGAACAAATGGTCTACTTGAAAATGTCAATCATCTTCCATTGTCATAATATTTCTTGACTCAATACAAAACATTTAATTATCTCCTCAGATCAACATCATCAACACAATATATTTAACATTCATTAATTCATTACTAATAATTTAGTAACCTCCTTCCACACACACTATGGCCTATAACTAAATCGATTCCATTCACACTAACATAATATACCATAATAAAACATAGTAAACACTCACAATGAACATAAACTTCATTACATTAAAATAAACATCTCAGCTGCAGCTGAATAAAATTTCAAAACAGGAAACTTTAATTTCAATTAAACCTGTTAAACTCAATCTTTAATTATTTACTACTTTTATACCATTAGATTCTCCACAAATTCAAATTTATTATCAACCTTCATTTTACATCACATTTCATTTATTATTACATTTCCACTATGAATTTTTTATTTAACATTTTCATCATTAATTGGTTTGGGTGATTCTCCGTCATTCACAATGATTCGATTTATTGAAGGGGTATTTATACATGTAACCTTACTCACCTTCTTCCTTCTAACAACCATTACCAGGTTTGCATAGGGTGACACCAATCTTTCAATAATATTTACTTTCACTAAATTCTCTCACTCCACTTAATTTATTCTCCTCTTAGAATAAAATACCTGATACCCTCTTTGTACCTAGGATGTGTGTTCCCTTCCCTTATACTCATTCCCTTATCCATTCCTGGCCCATCCAGGTAACCGGCAACCCTCTTTAAAACATCCCCTCCCCACCACAACGTCTTGCATTGAGTACTCCTTATACCTCCACCCTAACTACAAAGTTTCATCATCACCTATTTACTCTCCATTTACATCACTCTCGCTTTATCTACATACATTCACTCTCACTACTGTGTCCCTACTACTGACCCATTTCTGTATTATTTTTATTACAAAATTCTTATTTTGTCTAACACCCATTAAAATTAACTTTGTCTGACACAAATGCCTTATTGAAATAATTATTATCACCCAAACTCTATCTTTTACCACCTTTTACATTAATATGATTATTGAAAATTACACTAGAAAATTCATCACTTTCCTCATAATAACAATATAACTCAACACCTGAACATATTGTATGTTTAATCATTTACTATTCATTATAGAATCTAAATCTCAGAAAATTCTTTAACTTCATCACCCAAGTTCATTTATACAACATTTTAAATTAATTAATTAATCTCCAATTATTTAATTCAATCAGTTTTTTTCTTTCAAATCACTAAGTTATTTTAATTACATTTTAAAAATTCACATTTACTCTCATCATTTATTTAGTCTGAAAAAATGTTATAATTATTATTAAATCAATTCCTCTTACCTACATACACTGTTTACATAAGATACCGAATACACCATAATGTAACACAAATACATTTGACATCAACACAAAAGAATATACAATCCAAATTATTATCTGTTATTATTTACCACAAATCATTTCATAATACTGTGCCATTCTAATATAGAGCGGCAGATCTTCAGTAATTGACGATCAGAGAGTGGGCTGATATCTAGCGGAAAAACGTCAAGAAACGACCGAATATACGGCCGGACGTTATAGGCAGTACGGAATTATAGCTGTTTAATTCGTGCTGCGCTCTTGTACCGAAGTAAGAGACTATTCACGGCAAGCAGTTGGAGCTTGATCGGTGCTGCACCCTGTCGCCAGATATTGATGTCGGGGTGAAGTGTAGCACCAACTGCGTTCTTTTTCTTGTCGCTGCCTGGAATTCTAAGTGGTTGCCTCGTGGTATATTCTCTCCGGTAGAGAGATGATTTTCTACACTTTCAAGTCTTCCAACTATGTCTAGATTAACTGATCTAAACGGCTGCGGGTCCACCGAGGTAGACGAGAAAAAAGACCTACTACATAGCTGAACGATGAACATCTGAAGCTACTCGCTACCGGAGGAATTTGGACGACCACACAAACACCTAAAATGTCGGCCACGAGATGTCGCCTCAATAAATAAAAAACCCTTCATGGATGAAATCAGGTGATACAAAACCAATTATTAATTACACATAGAGTCAACACTCAATCATACCCAGTGACCAGTTATATATATCTATCAACTACAACATTTCAAGTTTTAAACATTATTAAGATCCCCAATTGATGGGACAGTTTAGTGTGTGGACTGGGTGCTAAATTAATTGTAAATTTCAGTATATTTCTGGTAAAATTGTCAGCTCAGAGACTGGCATAATGATTATGCAACATTCAACATAGATTTTCCACTTATTTCATTATAGGGGTTTCTTTACAGATTTTTAAGTCATTTATGCTATTAGTTATTTATCATGTTCAATTCAGTAGTATATATATATTTTTTTTAATTTAAAATATCAGTTTGTTTCATTAGTATAAAAAAATACTGGGGAGGTAGGTGCATTTTCAACAAGTTTTAACCAGAAGGAAGGCAAGTCGAAACACCTTTCAACTTGTTTGTTGAGACAAGTTGAAGGCTGAATCATCAAGATAACATGTCCGTCTCTGGGCCAAGTGTATTTTTTCATAGGGTTATAATATTATGCAATATTTCTAATTTTATTATTTGGCAATGTTTCGGTATATATAAATTCTGTAAATTAATTATGATAACTGGGGGGCGTTCATTATTTTAAATATTTTTAGTTTCTCACTGGAATTAGGCACTTAGCCACTTAGGCACTTTGTTTTGAATTTTATTATGTCCTGGGGACTACTGTATGCTTAAACATTATCTTATACACCTGATGTGTAATCAACCCACACCATGAGGGTAATATAATTGTTGGATATATGCAATACATTTATATTGTATAATATATGTAATGCGCGTGAGCATGTATAAGTTGTTAGTTTTCAGTTTGTAACAAGACGCCGTGAGTGAAGCACGTGTCGTAGTACTGTGTATTAAGTATGTATTGTGTATGGTTTAATAAACTTTATTATACTCTGAAAACTCTTATATTTCTTCAATCCACACTTTAACATGATAGCAGAGGTGCATGGTTTAATAAACTTGTGGTCAAGAGTTTAAGTGAGTATGGAATGGTTTTTAGTGCTGTCGCATGCTGTGATACGGAAAAATGGCGAAGTACAATGACATTACAATTCCAGTGTTTAATGGAGAGGACTATAGTATGTGGAGAAAACGTATTGTGTTGTTTTTGAAATTTAAAAAATGTGATGAAGTGATAACACGAGCAAAAACGGCGCAGGATAAAGACCCGTGGGACGATAATGATTTAAAGGTTATGAACTATATATACAGTAATATAACGAATAAGCAATTGGAATTTATTAGTGATAAAACAACGGCGTATGAAATAATTCAAAAGTTTGATGAAATGTATTTGAAAAAGTCTACGGCATTGCAAATTGTATATAGAAATAAATTGGAAAAATTAAGACTTAAAAATTATACTAATGCAGCGACATTCTTCAGTGATTTTGAAAAAACTGTGAACGAGCTTAAAAACGCGGGTGCTACTGTGTCAGAAAAAGAAAAATTAAATTATATGTTAAATACGTTGCCGGATTCATACAGTTATATAGGCGATTTAATAGACGCATTAAAAGAAGAAGATCAAACTGTGGATTATGTGAAAAGTAAAATTCAAATGACTGAAATAAAGCATCAAAAAGATGAATATCCTGGACGAAAATCTAACGCATTCATGGCGGATAAAAGTCAACAACTGCGAACATGCTTTCAATGTGGCAAAACTGGTCATATCAAGAGAGACTGTAAATATGGTGGCCAAGCGGCAGGCAGCAGCAATACATGGCGAGCACCACGAGGCAGACAAGAAACCGAAAAAAGTAACTACGCCAGACGGCATGGCAATTTTCGAAGTCAGCGAGGTGCAAGAGCACATCAAGCAACTCAGTCGCAGCAGAAGAATCCAGATACGAGCGCATGGGTTATAAGAGTCGACTATCACACGGCGCATAATAGTAAGGTAGATAAAGATAAGTTTAATAATTGCGAGATTAATTGGTTATTAGATAGCGGTTGTACTGACCATATAATAAATAATGATAAATATTTTGATAAATGTATGATACTTAAAGAACCTGTTAATGTTTATTTGGGAGATAATAGAGTTGTAAAAGCAACTAAAATTGGTAATGTGGTAAGTTAATTTGATCTTTTTGGTAAGAGAAATGAAGTAAACATGCAAAATGTATTTTATGCTAAAGATATGCATACAAATTTAATAAGTTATGGTAAAATAACGGAAAATAATACTATTATTTCTAAAGTTAAAATGACAAAAATTATTGATAATTTTGGAAATACTACAGCTGTAGCTTGGAAAGAAAATGGTCTATATAAGATGAAAAGTAAATTAAAAAATGTAGAGTCATTGGTAAATGTTGCAAATAAAAATTGTGATAATATGAGTAAAAAAGAAAGGTGGCATCGTATGCTGGGCCATGTAAATTTTAATTATTTGAATATTTTGTGTAAACATAAATTGTTAAGTGGTATTCCAAATGAACTTGAATCAGAATTCATGAAGTGCAAAATATGTGTTGAAAATAAAATGCATAATATTCCATTTGAAAATAATAGAAAAAGAGCAAAAGATATTTTAGAAATTGTTCATACTGATGTGTGTGGACCTTTTAAAACAGCTGGTCTAAACGGGGAAAAATACTTTATTTCCTTTATTGATGATTACAGTAAGATAGCTAAAGTTTATACCATGATGTCTAAAGTAGAAGTTTTCAATTGTCTTGTTCAATATGTAAATGAATGTGAAAACTTAACGGGTAAAAGAATTAAATTTTTGAGGTGTGATAATGGGAAAGAATACTTAAATGGTAATATTTATAATTTTGCCAAAGAAAAAGGTATTATAATTAATAATTGTCCTGCTTACATACATGAATTAAATGGAACCGCAGAACGGTTTAACAGAACGATAATGGATATGTCACGTTGTTTATTAGCTGAAGCACAAATCCATAAAAAATATTGGCCTGAAATAGTTTGTGCTGCTACTTATTTGAAAAATCGTACGTTATCAAATACTATAGAAAAGAAAACTCCTTATGAAATATTTTTTGGGACGAAACCGAATGTTTCAAATTTACATTTATATGGTAGTAAAGTTTTTGTAAGAAAACCGGAACAAAAAAGATTTTCTAAGTGGGATAAAAAGGCTGATATGGGAATTTTGATCAGTTATAGTGAAGTTGGTTATAGAGTGCTAATTAATGGAAAAGTAATAGTGGCTAGACATGTTGATATTGTTGAAGAAAATGTAAATTGTATTGGCTTGAATGAATGTGAGTCTGATGTAGAAGTATATGAATCTACAGATAATGAATCTCTTGATGATAGCTTTAAAGATACAGATGAAAATCTAGGGGATGAAAATGAAAATAAAATAAAAAAATCTGAGCGCATAAGAAACCCACCAAAAAGATATGAAGATTATTATGTATATAATAGTAATATTTTTGCAAATTATTGTAGAGCAGATACTCCTAGTACATTTGAGGAGGCGCTTGAGAGCAATGAAAGTAAGTATTGGTCAAAAGCTATGGATAAAGAAATTGATTCGTTAAATAAAAATAAGACTTGGCAATTAGTTGAAAATGTAAATGGTAAAAAAAATATTGGATGTAAAATGGATTTATACAAAAAAGTCTGACAATGCTTATAAGGCCAGGTTAGTTGTAAGAGGTTTTCAGCAAACCGATAAAATTGATGATGTTTATTCTCCTGTTGCGAGAATGCAAACTTTAAAGATTTTATTATCATACTGTTGTCAAATGGGTCTAATTATTGAACAAATGGATGTAGAAACTGCATTTCTAAATGGTAAAGTAAGTTCTGAGGTATATGTCCATCAACCAAAAGGTTATGAGGATGGTACAAATAGAGTGTGTAAGTTAATAAAAGCTTTGTATGGTTTAAAAGAAAGTCCCAGAGCTTGGTATGAATGTCTTGATAAATTTTTAATAAGTTTGGGTGTTAAGAAAAGTAATTTAGATTATTGTTTATATACTTTTGGAAATGGAAAAGATACTATTTATTTATTAATATTTGTGGATGATTTATTAATTTGTGGACGTAACAAAGAAAAAATGCAAAATATTAAGAAACTTTTATCAGAAAAATTTAAAATGAAAGATCTTGGTAAAATTAAAGAATATCTTGGTATTACCGTAGAGTATGAGTTCCGTAAATGTGAAATAAAATTAAGTCAAACAAAATATATTGAGTCATTAGTAAGAAAGTATAATTTAGAAAACAGTAAGATGTATAATACACCTATGGAGGTAAATTTAAAAGTTGAAAAGTCTGATATTTGTGGAAGGAATATTCAATATAGAAATTTAATTGGTGCATTATTATATATAAGCTCAGCTACAAGGCGTGATATAAGCTTTAGTGTAAATTATTTAAGTAGATATCAGAATTGTTATAATGAAACACACTTTAAATATGCTTTGCGAATATTAAAGTACTTGTATTTAACGAAAGATTTAAAATTGACTTATAAAAGAAATGATAATTCTGAAATTATAGATTGTTATGTTGATGCCGATTGGGCTGGTGACCATTTGGACAGAAAATCTACAACTGGTTATGTAATTCGATTATTTGGTAATGTAATTTATTGGAAGTCTAGAAAACAAAAGTGTGTAACAAAGGCTTCGACATATGCAGAGTATGTAGCGTTGTCGGAAGCTGTGAGTGAATTGAAATTTGTGAAAGAATTGCTAAAATTGTTTAATGTAACTTTAGAAAAACCGATTAATATTTTTGAAGATAATTCGGGAGCGATAAGTTTAGCAAAGTATGGAAGTTTTACGAAAAATTCTAAACATATTGAAGTTCATTACCATTATGTACACGAATGTATAAAAGAAAATATGATTAATGTTGTGAAGGTAAATTCTGATGATAATATTGCTGATATATTTACAAAGTCATTGTGTAAAGAAAAGTTTGAGAGTTTTCGAACTATGCTGAACTTGAAAAGTTGAACTTGAAATGTGTATTTGTAAAAAATTGAATTTGTAAATACAATATAAATGTAAGGAGGCGTGTTGGATATATGCAATACATTTATATTGTATAATATATGTAATGCGCGTGAGCATGTATAAGTTTGTTAGTTTTCAGTTTGTAACAAGATGCCGTGAGTGAAGCACGTGTCGTAGTACTGTGTATTAAGTATGTATTGTGTATGGTTTAATAAACTTTATTATACTCTGAAAACTCTTATATTTCTTCAATCCACACTTTAACAATAATAAAAGTAAATTTCTAATCCTAACTGGGATAATTATAAAGAAAAAGTAAGAATTTATATACACCAGAAGGGTAATATAAGAAGGGCGTGGCAAGAGACCTTTATGTATATTTTATTGTATACTATTGTATAATGTATTTGTGTCGTGGAACATGTTATGTATGTATATTTGTGTGTACATTTTGGGGGTTATAAGTGTTATGCATTTAGTGTATTTTGGTGGGGACTTTGGATATAGGCTTTTATTTGTTCGATGTCTTTTTATAAAAGAAAGTTAATACATGGAGTCATGTAGGTATATCCTTTTCATTTTTTATAACAGGTATTCTATCTCAATTTATCATTGCTGATCATTTCTTTAAGGAAACAAATTATTTTATTTAACCTTATAACTAGTATATGAATTGTCACCTTTAAAATTTATTTAATTTGTTTGAGTAATTATTATTGTAATAAATATTAGCAAGGAATCAATACCATTTATCTTCATTAAGTTATATGAAGCATTCTTACAGGAACATATAAAATAAGTTTTATATTTTATTAATATTTTAATGGAAGCCTTGTTTCCAGGTTAGTTATGGTTTAAATTTCAATTCATTGGTAGAGTGACATAGCATATTATTTTCTTGGTTTCAATAAATATTTTCAGGTGGCCTTGTTGAGAAAGTATACTTTATTTAATTAATTATTTAAGGGGAATTATAGATTACTGTTGGGTTTATTAATTTTATTATCATTTGTTATTGAGATAGAATAATAAAAAGGATTTGTTAATTGTTTAATTCTTGAGTTTTCATTGCAAGTCCCGTCTCACTGGATCCAGCCCATTTTTGGCTTCTCTAGGCCTAAGCCTAGTTATAATTAACTTGTGGCCCCTCTTTACAAAAAAAAAAAAAAAAAAAATTCCAAAAATTTTTCTCAAAAAAAAAAAAATCTTTTTTTTTAACTGCTTAAGTTAAAGTGGGGTTTCAATACAATTCATTTCGAAACCACACTATTCACATAATTGAACAACAACTGTTTAACCACCATCATCGATTAACAATCTGATCTTAGGTCTACACAAATCATTTTTTATTAAGTACATTATACTAACTCTATCAATATAATGATTATTTAATTTCTCATATTTTTCCACAATATCATTATAATTAACAGGATTATTCCATATTCTTAGATCATATAACTTGTCACCATAGAGTATCGACATGTCACCTTTAGTATAATCTGTCACCACTAGGTAAGTTATAAATTCATCATTAACAACATCATCATCTACTGCTGCTATATCAGCTTCAACGCAAGGTAAGATTTCAATATCATTTTCCACTCTCTCTATACCTAACCTTTCTACTAATTCTTTATAATTTCTATCAACATTAAATAACTTTACCTCTCCATCAACACACAACTCTCTCTCTAAATATCTCTCACCATAACGCCATCTCACATTTTCTCTACCATCCCAAAAAATCATCATCAAAAAATCAGGGAACAATTTGAAGACCTCATGTCTTCCTCTAAGGGACTCTTGCCCTTCAACAACAACAATGAACACCTTGGTTCACAATAAACCCGGGGAAAATTTACCCTCTGCCCCATATCCACAAAATAACTCTTCACACTCTCTCTAACTTATAAACACTTGTTTCTACCCTTTTACAACCCCCTACTCCCATTACTCTCTCATTCTCAATTACTATCTCTATATTATCATCATCACAATTTATTTTCATTATATCACCTTTAAATATCTCGTTTTCAACTGTTTTACCACTATTTATAATTATGTCATCATAATGCTAAACCCCACTTACCTTATCGTGTTTATTTTCGTTTAATTGGTCTGTCTCTCTACCATTTTCTACCCCCATTTTAATCTCATAATTATCATCTACTTTATTCATTGTAAAGTTATTAATCATGTCATCTATTCTTGCGTTTTGTTCCTCGAACACATGATCTATTGTTTCTATTATCTGTTCTTTCATATTATCACAACGTATATTTATTTCATTCATTTGCTTATTAAAATTAAAATTTTGCTGCTTTATCTCATCTTTTCATCAAATTTATCATTGAAATTACTTTTTTGCTCATCAAACTTTACATTCTGCTCACTGAATTTCATATCTAACATTGTTTGTATCATTTTGAACATTTCATAACTATCGTCTTTCTTAACTAGGGTCGGCGTTGATTGACTTGTTACGCCTTCCATTATTCTCGATTCAGTCTCGCTTAATTCAACATTTATTTGACTTTCTGTTTCAATATCAGTTAAGCTGACATTCTCATCATTATCTGCCATCTCAAAAAGTATATATATTTTTTTCCCCAAAATACTAATATATAATATAACACAAACTTATTATCTAACAAGATACCTATTTACTCCTACTACACATAATCACAACATAACCTTATCTTTGTACGTCTCTTTTCACGTACCGCAAAATTTTTTATGTTACTTCAAATAACCATTCTGCTCTTTCCCGTAGGCCTACTCAACATAAAATTAAAATTTTATGTCGAGTCCCTGGTCGGATAGTGACACTGTAATATACTCTACTTTTATTACTTTAAATTTATTTTAATTTAATTCTGTTTACTTTACGTCATCCATTGTCCAGACGCCATCTTTAATAGTACCAACAATGAAACATAATTTTCTTACCTACGGGCCACTTTTCGGTTAGGCGAACTGAAATAGCAGAATGGGTTATTTGAAGTAAATTACTCTTATATTTGTGGTTTACCAATGTGGTTTAAATGACATTCCCCTTTTATTTTATTCATAACACTTGTACATTGAATCCTACTTCGAAAAAATGAACACTCCTATTCGGCCATGAGGCGTAATTTATAACATCAAGTTAGAAGTAATTATTCCCATTAACATTTTACTTTCCCACCAAAATAAATCATAATCATCATCAATTTAAATTATTTTTATGATAGAACACAAACCAGCACTTCTTAAATTTAGATTTTTCATTCACACAGCCACGCACCCTTTCATGCTGTACATATTTTAAATTTCCCTTATTGAGCTGATTTTAAATAAACATTTCTTTTGACAGAATTTAGTATGGTTTGAATTTATTTTATTCCTGATTGAAGAAGTTATCTGATGTTTCGTTAAAGTAAAACAAAGTAATATAAAAGAAGTTTAAATAGAAGTAAATTCATTTTTTGAAGCTGATGAATCAGCAATTGCAAAAATATGAACACACCATGAGTAAGCCGAGAGCAAAGTAAACATTTTAAAGTAATTACAGTTAGATAATAAGAGTTGTATATAACTTATGTATTTAATTTGTTAGCAATAACTTATGTACGAAAACTTCGTACAAACGATTTAATAATGAGTTATTGTTTAATATTCGATATGAGAGATGTTGTTAAATAAATAAATAATGGAACGGTTTTAAACATAAATAACATTATTATCTTCTTATTACGATTAGACCCATGAATTCAATACAATATATAAATGAATTTAAATTGGTTAACTTGCGTTGTATAAATAATTGCCTCCCAAAAGCATGAGGCTACACAAGTTAGATTAATTTAAATAAACATCAATTTGTTATGTTGTAAATTGGCGCTCCAAAATCGTGGGGCTCCACAAATTTAAATAAATATTGAAGTGCAATTTGTATGGTTGTAGATTGTCGTCTATGAACGTGTGGCATGATCCCGACCATTTGACTATATATAAAAAAAAATTTTTTTTGTAGCTAAATGGTTGCTCTAAAAAAAAATAAAGGTTGTTAAATAAAAAATATATATTATATGTGATAATTATTTATATTAAACAATAATTGTATGTTATGTTAATTGTTGTGTATTAAGACACAACTGGCGCTCAACGAAATAATATTGTAAAGGTGTAAAAGTAATAAAAAGTAATAAATAATAATATTAATAATAAATAAATAAATAAAATTAGTAATTCGGTTCCATAAGAATAATATTCTAAAACATAATAAATAAATACATCATATTCGATATGGCAGCACCAGGAAGTATTAGTATGGAGGTAATCATTAAGGTGATGGGAAACCTTATGGATGAATATGGAATAAGACAAAATGTTGTAATATACTCTACTTTTATTACTTTCAATTTATTTTAATTTAATTCTGTTTACTTTACTTCATCCATTGTCCGGACGCCATCTTTAATAGTACCAACAATGAAACATAATTTTCTTACCTTCGGGCCAGTTTTCGGTTAGGCGAACTGAAATAGCAGAACGGGTTATTTGAAGTAAATTACTCTTATATTTGTGGTTTACCAATGACATTCCCCTTTTATTTTATTCATAACACTTGTACATTGAATCCTACTTCGAAAAAATGGACACTCCTATTCGGCCATGAGACGTAATTTATAACATCAAGTTAGAAGTAATTATTCCCATTAACATTTTACTTTCCCACCAAAATAAATCATAATCATCATCAATTTAAATTATTTTTATGATAGAACACAAACCAGCACTTCTTAAATTTAGATTTTTCATTCACACAGCCACGCACCCTTTCATGCTGTACATATTTTAAATTTCCCTTATTGAGCTCATTTTAAATAAACATTTCTTTTGACAGAATTTAGTATGGTTTGAATTTATTTTATTCCTGATTGAAGAAGTTATCTGATGTTTCGTTAAAGTAAAACAAAGTAATATAAAAGAAGTTTAAATAGAAGTAAATTCATTTTTTGAAGCTGATGAATCAGCAATTGCAAAAATATGAACACACCATGAGTAAGCCGAGAGCAAAGTAAACATTTTAAAGTAATTACAGTTAGATAATAAGAGTTGTATATAACTTATGTATTTAATTTGTTAGCAATAACTTATGTACGAAAACTTCGTACAAACGATTTAATAATGAGTTATTGTTTAATATTCGATATGAGAGATGTTGTTAAATAAATAAATAATGGAACGGTTTTAAACATAAATAACATTATTATCTTCTTATTACGATTAGACCCATGAATTCAATACAATATATAAATGAATTTAAATTGGTTAACTTGCGTTGTATAAATAATTGCCTCCCAAAAGCATGAGGCTACACAAGTTAGATTAATTTAAATAAACATCAATTTGTTATGTTGTAAATTGGCGCTCCAAAATCGTGGGGCTCCACAAATTTAAATAAATATTGAAGTGCAATTTGTATGGTTGTAGATTGTCGTCTATGAACGTGTGGCATGATCCCGACCATTTGACTATATATAAAAAAAAATTTTTTTTGTAGCTAAATGGTTGCTCTAAAAAAAAATAAAGGTTGTTAAATAAAAAATATATATTATATGTGATAATTATTTATATTAAACAATAATTGTATGTTATGTTAATTGTTGTGTATTAAGACACAACTGGCGCTCAACGAAATAATATCATTGTAAAGGTGTAAAAGTAATAAAAAGTAATAAATAATAATATTAATAATAAATAAATAAATAAAATTAGTAATTCGGTTCCATAAGAATAATATTCTAAAACATAATAAATAAATACATCATATTCGATATGGCAGCACCAGGAAGTATTAGTATGGAGGTAATCATTAAGGTGATGGGAAACCTTATGGATGAATATGGAATAAGACAAAATGTTGTAATATACTCTACTTTTATTACTTTCAATTTATTTTAATTTAATTCTGTTTACTTTACTTCATCCATTGTCCGGACGCCATCTTTAATAGTACCAACAATGAAACATAATTTTCTTACCTTCGGGCCAGTTTTCGGTTAGGCGAACTGAAATAGCAGAACGGGTTATTTGAAGTAAATTACTCTTATATTTGTGGTTTACCAATGACATTCCCCTTTTATTTTATTCATAACACTTGTACATTGAATCCTACTTCGAAAAAATGGACACTCCTATTCGGCCATGAGACGTAATTTATAACATCAAGTTAGAAGTAATTATTCCCATTAACATTTTACTTTCCCACCAAAATAAATCATAATCATCATCAATTTAAATTATTTTTATGATAGAACACAAACCAGCACTTCTTAAATTTAGATTTTTCAT
Source organism: Magicicada septendecula (assembly GCA_034769895.1). Lineage (NCBI taxonomy): Eukaryota > Metazoa > Arthropoda > Insecta > Hemiptera > Cicadidae > Magicicada > Magicicada septendecula. Next base: position 219,945,715 of record CM068372.1, read on the forward strand.
TCACACAGCCACGCACCCTTTCATGCTGTACATATTTTAAATTTCCCTTATTGAGCTGATTTTAAATAAACATTTCTTTTGACAGAATTTAGTATGGTTTGAATTTATTTTATTCCTGATTGAAGAAGTTATCTGATGTTTCGTTAAAGTAAAACAAAGTAATATAAAAGAAGTTTAAATAGAAGTAAATTCATTTTTTGAAGCTGATGAATCAGCAATTGCAAAAATATGAACACACCATGAGTAAGCCGAGAGCAAAGTAAACATTTTAAAGTAATTACAGTTAGATAATAAGAGTTGTATATAACTTATGTATTTAATTTGTTAGCAATAACTTATGTACGAAAACTTCGTACAAACGATTTAATAATGAGTTATTGTTTAATATTCGATACGAGAGATGTTGTTAAATAAATAAATAATGGAACGGTTTTAAACATAAATAACATTATTATCTTCTTATTACGATTACACCCATGAATTCAATACAATATATAAATGAATTTAAATTGGTTAACTTGCGTTGTATAAATAATTGCCTCCCAAAAGCATGAGGCTACACAAGTTAGATTAATTTAAATAAACATCAATTTGTTATGTTGTAAATTGGCGCTCCAAAATCGTGGGGCTCCACAAATTTAAATAAATATTGAAGTGCAATTTGTATGGTTGTAGATTGTCGTCTATGAACGTGTGGCATGATCCCGACCATTTGACTATATATAAAAAAAAATTTTTTTTGTAGCTAAATGGTTGCTCTAAAAAAAAATAAAGGTTGTTAAATAAAAAATATATATTATATGTGATAATTATTTATATTAAACAATAATTGTATGTTATGTTAATTGTTGTGTATTAAGACACAACTGGCGCTCAACGAAATAATATCATTGTGAAGGTGTAAAAGTAATAAAAAGTAATAAATAATAATATTAATAATAAATAAATAAATAAAATCAGTAATTCGGTTCCATAAGAATAATATTCTAAAACATAATAAATAAATACATCATATTCGATATGGCAGCACCAGGAAGTATTAGTATGGAGGTAATCATTAAGGTGATGGGAAACCTTATGGATGAATATGGAATAAGACAAAATGTTGTAATATACTGTACTTTTATTACTTTCAATTTATTTTAATTTAATTCTGTTTACTTTACTTCATCCATTGTCCGGACGCCATCTTTAATAGCACCAACAATGAAACATAATTTTCTTACCTTCGGGCCAGTTTTCGGTTAGGCGAACTGAAATAGCAGAACGGGTTATTTGAAGTAAATTACTCTTATATTTGTGGTTTACCAATGACATTCCCCTTTTATTTTATTCATAACACTTGTACATTGAATCCTACTTCGAAAAAATGAACACTCCTATTCGGCCATGAGACGTAATTTATAACATCAAGTTAGAAGTAATTATTCCCATTAACATTTTACTTTCCCACCAAAATAAATCATAATCATCATCAATTTAAATTATTTTTATGATAGAACACAACCCAGCACTTCTTAAATTTAGATTTTTCATTCACACAGCCACGCACCCTTTCATGCTGTACATATTTTAAATTTCCCTTATTGAGCTGATTTTAAATAAACATTTCTTTTGACAGAATTTAGTATGGTTTGAATTTATTTTATTCCTGATTGAAGAAGTTATCTGATGTTTCGTTAAAGTAAAACAAAGTAATATAAAAGAAGTTTAAATAGAAGTAAATTCATTTTTTGAAGCTGATGAATCAGCAATTGCAAAAATATGAACACACCATGAGTAAGCCGAGAGCAAAGTAAACATTTTAAAGTAATTACAGTTAGATAATAAGAGTTGTATATAACTTATGTATTTAATTTGTTAGCAATAACTTATGTACGAAAACTTCGTACAAACGATTTAATAATGAGTTATTGTTTAATATTCGATACGAGAGATGTTGTTAAATAAATAAATAAATTAATGGAACGGTTTTAAACATAAATAACATTATTATCTTCTTATTACGATTACACCCATGAATTCAATACAATATATAAATGAATTTAAATTGGTTAACTTGCGTTGTATAAATAATTGCCTCCCAAAAGCATGAGGCTACACAAGTTAGATTAATTTAAATAAACATCAATTTGTTATGTTGTAAATTGGCGCTCCAAAATCGTGGGGCTCCACAAATTTAAATAAATATTGAAGTGCAATTTGTATGGTTGTAGATTGTCGTCTATGAACGTGTGGCATGATCCCGACCATTTGACTATATATAAAAAAAAAATTTTTTTGTAGATAAATGGTTGCTCTAAAAAAAAATAAAGGTTGTTAAATAAAAAATATATATTATATGTGATAATTATTTATATTAAACAATAATTGTATGTTATGTTAATTGTTGTGTATTAAGACACAATTGGCGCTCAACGAAATAATATCATTGTAAAGGTGTAAAAGTAATAAAAAGTAATAAATAATAATATTAATAATAAATAAATAAATAAATAAAATTAGTAATTCGGTTCCATAAGAATAATATTCTAAAACATAATAAATAAATACATCATATTCGATATGGCAGCACCAGGAAGTATTAGTATGGAGGTAATCATTAAGGTGATGGGAAACCTTATGGATGAATATGGAATAAGACAAAATGTTGTAATATACTCTACTTTTATTACTTTAAATTTATTTTAATTTAATTCTGTTTACTTTACTTCATCCATTGTCCGGACGCCATCTTTAATAGTACCAACAATGAAACATAATTTTCTTACCTTCGGGCCAGTTTTCGGTTAGGCGAACTGAAATAGCAGAACGGGTTATTTGAAGTAAATTACTCTTATATTTGTGGTTTACCAATGACATTCCCCTTTTATTTTATTCATAACACTTGTACATTGAATCCTACTTCGAAAAAATGAACACTCCTATTCGGCCATGAGACGTAATTTATAACATCAAGTTAGAAGTAATTATTCCCATTAACATTTTACTTTCCCACCAAAATAAATCATAATCATCATCAATTTAAATTATTTTTATGATAGAACACAACCCAGCACTTCTTAAATTTAGATTTTTCATTCACACAGCCACGCACCCTTTCATGCTGTACATATTTTAAATTTCCCTTATTGAGCTGATTTTAAATAAACATTTCTTTTGACAGAATTTAGTATGGTTTGAATTTATTTTATTCCTGATTGAAGAAGTTATCTGATGTTTCGTTAAAGTAAAACAAAGTAATATAAAAGAAGTTTAAATAGAAGTAAATTCATTTTTTGAAGCTGATGAATCAGCAATTGCAAAAATATGAACACACCATGAGTAAGCCGAGAGCAAAGTAAACATTTTAAAGTAATTACAGTTAGATAATAAGAGTTGTATATAACTTATGTATTTAATTTGTTAGCAATAACTTATGTACGAAAACTTCGTACAAACGATTTAATAATGAGTTATTGTTTAATATTCGATACGAGAGATGTTGTTAAATAAATAAATAATGGAACGGTTTTAAACATAAATAACATTATTATCTTCTTATTACGATTACACCCATGAATTCAATACAATATATAAATGAATTTAAATTGGTTAACTTGCGTTGTATAAATAATTGCCTCCCAAAAGCATGAGGCTACACAAGTTAGATTAATTTAAATAAACATCAATTTGTTATGTTGTAAATTGGCGCTCCAAAATCGTGGGGCTCCACAAATTTAAATAAATATTGAAGTGCAATTTGTATGGTTGTAGATTGTCGTCTATGAACGTGTGGCATGATCCCGACCATTTGACTATATATAAAAAAAAATTTTTTTTGAAGCTAAATGGTTGCTCTAAAAAAAAATAAAGGTTGTTAAATAAAAAATATATATTATATGTGATAATTATTTATATTAAACAATAATTGTATGTTATGTTAATTGTTGTGTATTAAGACACAACTGGCGCTCAACGAAATAATATCATTGTAAAGGTGTAAAAGTAATAAAAAGTAATAAATAATAATATTAATAATAAATAAATAAATAAAATTAGTAATTCGGTTCCATAAGAATAATATTCTAAAACATAATAAATAAATACATCATATTCGATATGGCAGCACCAGGAAGTATTAGTATGGAGGTAATCATTAAGGTGATGGGAAACCTTATGGATGAATATGGAATAAGACAAAATGTTGTAATATACTCTACTTTTATTACTTTAAATTTATTTTAATTTAATTCTGTTCACTTTACTTCATCCATTGTCCGGACGCCATCTTTAATAGTACCAACAATGAAACATAATTTTCTTACCTTCGGGCCAGTTTTCGGTTAGGCGAACTGAAATAGCAGAACGGGTTATTTGAAGTAAATTACTCTTATATTTGTGGTTTACCAATGACATTCCCCTTTTATTTTATTCATAACACTTGTACATTGAATCCTACTTCGAAAAAATGAACACTCCTATTCGGCCATGAGACGTAATTTATAACATCAAGTTAGAAGTAATTATTCCCATTAACATTTTACTTTCCCACCAAAATAAATCATAATCATCATCAATTTAAATTATTTTTATGATAGAACACAACCCAGCACTTCTTAAATTTAGATTTTTCATTCACACAGCCACGCACCCTTTCATGCTGTACATATTTTAAATTTCCCTTATTGAGCTCATTTTAAATAAACATTTCTTTTGACAGAATTTAGTATGGTTTGAATTTATTTTATTCCTGATTGAAGAAGTTATCTGATGTTTCGTTAAAGTAAAACAAAGTAATATAAAAGAAGTTTAAATAGAAGTAAATTCATTTTTTGAAGCTGATGAATCAGCAATTGCAAAAATATGAACACACCATGAGTAAGCCGAGAGCAAAGTAAACATTTTAAAGTAATTACAGTTAGATAATAAGAGTTGTATATAACTTATGTATTTAATTTGTTAGCAATAACTTATGTACGAAAACTTCGTACAAACGATTTAATAATGAGTTATTGTTTAATATTCGATACGAGAGATGTTGTTAAATAAATAAATAATGGAACGGTTTTAAACATAAATAACATTATTATCTTCTTATTACGATTACACCCATGAATTCAATACAATATATAAATGAATTTAAATTGGTTAACTTGCGTTGTATAAATAATTGCCTCCCAAAAGCATGAGGCTACACAAGTTAGATTAATTTAAATAAACATCAATTTGTTATGTTGTAAATTGGCGCTCCAAAATCGTGGGGCTCCACAAATTTAAATAAATATTGAAGTGCAATTTGTATGGTTGTAGATTGTCGTCTATGAACGTGTGGCATGATCCCGACCATTTGACTATATATAAAAAAAAATTTTTTTTGTAGATAAATGGTTGCTCTAAAAAAAAATAAAGGTTGTTAAATAAAAAATATATATTATATGTGATAATTATTTATATTAAACAATAATTGTATGTTATGTTAATTGTTGTGTATTAAGACACAACTGGCGCTCAACGAAATAATATCATTGTAAAGGTGTAAAACTAATAAAAAGTAATAAATAATAATATTAATAATAAATAAATAAATAAAATTAGTAATTCGGTTCCATAAGAATAATATTCTAAAACATAATAAATAAATACATCATATTCGATATGGCAGCACCAGGAAGTATTAGTATGGAGGTAATCATTAAGGTGATGGGAAACCTTATGGATGAATATGGAATAAGACAAAATGTTGTAATATACTCTACTTTTATTACTTTAAATTTATTTTAATTTAATTCTGTTCACTTTACTTCATCCATTGTCCGGACGCCATCTTTAATAGTACCAACAATGAAACATAATTTTCTTACCTTCGGGCCAGTTTTCGGTTAGGCGAACTGAAATAGCAGAACGGGTTATTTGAAGTAAATTACTCTTATATTTGTGGTTTACCAATGACATTCCCCTTTTATTTTATTCATAACACTTGTACATTGAATCCTACTTCGAAAAAATGAACACTCCTATTCGGCCATGAGACGTAATTTATAACATCAAGTTAGAAGTAATTATTCCCATTAACATTTTACTTTCCCACCAAAATAAATCATAATCATCATCAATTTAAATTATTTTTATGATAGAACACAACCCAGCACTTCTTAAATTTAGATTTTTCATTCACACAGCCACGCACCCTTTCATGCTGTACATATTTTAAATTTCCCTTATTGAGCTCATTTTAAATAAACATTTCTTTTGACAGAATTTAGTATGGTTTGAATTTATTTTATTCCTGATTGAAGAAGTTATCTGATGTTTCGTTAAAGTAAAACAAAGTAATATAAAAGAAGTTTAAATAGAAGTAAATTCATTTTTTGAAGCTGATGAATCAGCAATTGCAAAAATATGAACACACCATGAGTAAGCCGAGAGCAAAGTAAACATTTTAAAGTAATTACAGTTAGATAATAAGAGTTGTATATAACTTATGTATTTAATTTGTTAGCAATAACTTATGTACGAAAACTTCGTACAAACGATTTAATAATGAGTTATTGTTTAATATTCGATACGAGAGATGTTGTTAAATAAATAAATAATGGAACGGTTTTAAACATAAATAACATTATTATCTTCTTATTACGATTACACCCATGAATTCAATACAATATATAAATGAATTTAAATTGGTTAACTTGCGTTGTATAAATAATTGCCTCCCAAAAGCATGAGGCTACACAAGTTAGATTAATTTAAATAAACATCAATTTGTTATGTTGTAAATTGGCGCTCCAAAATCGTGGGGCTCCACAAATTTAAATAAATATTGAAGTGCAATTTGTATGGTTGTAGATTGTCGTCTATGAACGTGTGGCATGATCCCGACCATTTGACTATATATAAAAAAAAATTTTTTTTGTAGCTAAATGGTTGCTCTAAAAAAAAAATAAAGGTTGTTAAATAAAAAATATATATTATATGTGATAATTATTTATATTAAACAATAATTGTATGTTATGTTAATTGTTGTGTATTAAGACACAACTGGCGCTCAACGAAATAATATCATTGTAAAGGTGTAAAAGTAATAAAAAGTAATAAATAATAATATTAATAATAAATAAATAAATAAAATTAGTAATTCGGTTCCATAAGAATAATATTCTAAAACATAATAAATAAATACATCATATTCGATATGGCAGCACCAGGAAGTATTAGTATGGAGGTAATCATTAAGGTGATGGGAAACCTTATGGATGAATATGGAATAAGACAAAATGTTGTAATATACTCTAATTTTATTACTTTAAATTTATTTTAATTTAATTCTGTTTACTTTACTTCATCCATTGTCCGGACGCCATCTTTAATAGTACCAACAATGAAACATAATTTTCTTACCTTCGGGCCAGTTTTCGGTTAGGCGAACTGAAATAGCAGAACGGGTTATTTGAAGTAAATTACTCTTATATTTGTGGTTTACCAATGACATTCCCCTTTTATTTTATTCATAACACTTGTACATTGAATCCTACTTCGAAAAAATGGACACTCCTATTCGGCCATGAGACGTAATTTATAACATCAAGTTAGAAGTAATTATTCCCATTAACATTTTACTTTCCCACCAAAATAAATCATAATCATCATCAATTTAAATTATTTTTATGATAGAACACAAACCAGCACTTCTTAAATTTAGATTTTTCATTCACACAGCCACGCACCCTTTCATGCTGTACATATTTTAAATTTCCCTTATTGAGCTGATTTTAAATAAACATTTCTTTTGACAGAATTTAGTATGGTTTGAATTTATTTTATTCCTGATTGAAGAAGTTATCTGATGTTTCGTTAAAGTAAAACAAAGTAATATAAAAGAAGTTTAAATAGAAGTAAATTCATTTTTTGAAGCTGATGAATCAGCAATTGCAAAAATATGAACACACCATGAGTAAGCCGAGAGCAAAGTAAACATTTTAAAGTAATTACAGTTAGATAATAAGAGTTGTATATAACTTATGTATTTAATTTGTTAGCAATAACTTATGTACGAAAACTTCGTACAAACGATTTAATAATGAGTTATTGTTTAATATTCGATACGAGAGATGTTGTTAAATAAATAAATAATGGAACGGTTTTAAACATAAATAACATTATTATCTTCTTATTACGATTACACCCATGAATTCAATACAATATATAAATGAATTTAAATTGGTTAACTTGCGTTGTATAAATAATTGCCTCCCAAAAGCATGAGGCTACACAAGTTAGATTAATTTAAATAAACATCAATTTGTTATGTTGTAAATTGGCGCTCCAAAATCGTGGGGCTCCACAAATTTAAATAAATATTGAAGTGCAATTTGTATGGTTGTAGATTGTCGTCTATGAACGTGTGGCATGATCCCGACCATTTGACTATATATAAAAAAAAATTTTTTTGTAGCTAAATGGTTGCTCTAAAAAAAAATAAAGGTTGTTAAATAAAAAATATATATTATATGTGATAATTATTTATATTAAACAATAATTGTATGTTATGTTAATTGTTGTGTATTAAGACACAACTGGCGCTCAACGAAATAATATCAATGTAAAGGTGTAAAAGTAATAAAAAGTAATAAATAATAATATTAATAATAAATAAATAAATAAAATTAGTAATTCGGTTCCATAAGAATAATATTCTAAAACATAATAAATAAATACATCATATTCGATATGGCAGCACCAGGAAGTATTAGTATGGAGGTAATCATTAAGGTGATGGGAAACCTTATGGATGAATATGGAATAAGACAAAATGTTGTAATATACTCTACTTTTATTACTTTCAATTTATTTTAATTTAATTCTGTTTACTTTACTTCATCCATTGTCCGGACGCCATCTTTAATAGTACCAACAATGAAACATAATTTTCTTACCTTCGGGCCAGTTTTCGGTTAGGCGAACTGAAATAGCAGAACGGGTTATTTGAAGTAAATTACTCTTATATTTGTGGTTTACCAATGACATTCCCCTTTTATTTTATTCATAACACTTGTACATTGAATCCTTCTTCGAAAAAATGAACACTCCTATTCGGCCATGAGACGTAATTTATAACATCAAGTTAGAAGTAATTATTCCCATTAACATTTTACTTTCCCACCAAAATAAATCATAATCATCATCAATTTAAATTATTTTTATGATAGAACACAACCCAGCACTTCTTAAATTTAGATTTTTCATTCACACAGCCACGCACCCTTTCATGCTGTACATATTTTAAATTTCCCTTATTGAGCTCATTTTAAATAAACATTTCTTTTGACAGAATTTAGTATGGTTTGAATTTATTTTATTCCTGATTGAAGAAGTTATCTGATGTTTCGTTAAAGTAAAACAAAGTAATATAAAAGAAGTTTAAATAGAAGTAAATTCATTTTTTGAAGCTGATGAATCAGCAATTGCAAAAATATGAACACACCATGAGTAAGCCGAGAGCAAAGTAAACATTTTAAAGTAATTACAGTTAGATAATAAGAGTTGTATATAACTTATGTATTTAATTTGTTAGCAATAACTTATGTACGAAAACTTCGTACAAACGATTTAATAATGAGTTATTGTTTAATATTCGATACGAGAGATGTTGTTAAATAAATAAATAAATTAATGGAACGGTTTTAAACATAAATAACATTATTATCTTCTTATTACGATTACACCCATGAATTCAATACAATATATAAATGAATTTAAATTGGTTAACTTGCGTTGTATAAATAATTGCCTCCCAAAAGCATGAGGCTACACAAGTTAGATTAATTTAAATAAACATCAATTTGTTATGTTGTAAATTGGCGCTCCAAAATCGTGGGGCTCCACAAATTTAAATAAATATTGAAGTGCAATTTGTATGGTTGTAGATTGTCGTCTATGAACGTGTGGCATGATCCCGACCATTTGACTATATATAAAAAAAAAATTTTTTTGTAGCTAAATGGTTGCTCTAAAAAAAAATAAAGGTTGTTAAATAAAAAATATATATTATATGTGATAATTATTTATATTAAACAATAATTGTATGTTATGTTAATTGTTGTGTATTAAGACACAACTGGCGCTCAACGAAATAATATCAATGTAAAGGTGTAAAAGTAATAAAAAGTAATAAATAATAATATTAATAATAAATAAATAAATAAAATTAGTAATTCGGTTCCATAAGAATAATATTCTAAAACATAATAAATAAATACATCATATTCGATATGGCAGCACCAGGAAGTATTAGTATGGAGGTAATCATTAAGGTGATGGGAAACCTTATGGATGAATATGGAATAAGACAAAATGTTGTAATATACTCTACTTTTATTACTTTCAATTTATTTTAATTTAATTCTGTTTACTTTACTTCATCCATTGTCCGGACGCCATCTTAATAGTACCAACAATGAAACATAATTTTCTTACCTTCGGGCCAGTTTTCGGTTAGGCGAACTGAAATAGCAGAACGGGTTATTTGAAGTAAATTACTCTTATATTTGTGGTTTACCAATGACATTCCCCTTTTATTTTATTCATAACACTTGTACATTGAATCCTTCTTCGAAAAAATGAACACTCCTATTCGGCCATGAGACGTAATTTATAACATCAAGTTAGAAGTAATTATTCCCATTAACATTTTACTTTCCCACCAAAATAAATCATAATCATCATCAATTTAAATTATTTTTATGATAGAACACAACCCAGCACTTCTTAAATTTAGATTTTTCATTCACACAGCCACGCACCCTTTCATGCTGTACATATTTTAAATTTCCCTTATTGAGCTCATTTTAAATAAACATTTCTTTTGACAGAATTTAGTATGGTTTGAATTTATTTTATTCCTGATTGAAGAAGTTATCTGATGTTTCGTTAAAGTAAAACAAAGTAATATAAAAGAAGTTTAAATAGAAGTAAATTCATTTTTTGAAGCTGATGAATCAGCAATTGCAAAAATATGAACACACCATGAGTAAGCCGAGAGCAAAGTAAACATTTTAAAGTAATTACAGTTAGATAATAAGAGTTGTATATAACTTATGTATTTAATTTGTTAGCAATAACTTATGTACGAAAACTTCGTACAAACGATTTAATAATGAGTTATTGTTTAATATTCGATACGAGAGATGTTGTTAAATAAATAAATAATGGAACGGTTTTAAACATAAATAACATTATTATCTTCTTATTACGATTAGACCCATGAATTCAATACAATATATAAATGAATTTAAATTGGTTAACTTGCGTTGTATAAATAATTGCCTCCCAAAAGCATGAGGCTACACAAGTTAGATTAATTTAAATAAACATCAATTTGTTATGTTGTAAATTGGCGCTCCAAAATCGTGGGGCTCCACAAATTTAAATAAATATTGAAGTGCAATTTGTATGGTTGTAGATTGTCGTCTATGAACGTGTGGCATGATCCCGACCATTTGACTATATATAAAAAAAAATTTTTTTTGTAGATAAATGGTTGCTCTAAAAAAAAATAAAGGTTGTTAAATAAAAAATATATATTATATGTGATAATTATTTATATTAAACAATAATTGTATGTTATGTTAATTGTTGTGTATTAAGACACAACTGGCGCTCAACGAAATAATATCATTGTAAAGGTGTAAAAGTAATAAAAAGTAATAAATAATAATATTAATAATAAATAAATAAATAAAATTAGTAATTCGGTTCCATAAGAATAATATTCTAAAACATAATAAATAAATACATCATATTCGATATGGCAGCACCAGGAAGTATTAGTATGGAGGTAATCATTAAGGTGATGGGAAACCTTATGGATGAATATGGAATAAGACAAAATGTTGTAATATACTCTACTTTTATTACTTTAAATTTATTTTAATTTAATTCTGTTCACTTTACTTCATCCATTGTCCGGACGCCATCTTTAATAGTACCAACAATGAAACATAATTTTCTTACCTTCGGGCCAGTTTTCGGTTAGGCGAACTGAAATAGCAGAACGGGTTATTTGAAGTAAATTACTCTTATATTTGTGGTTTACCAATGACATTCCCCTTTTATTTTATTCATAACACTTGTACATTGAATCCTACTTCGAAAAAATGAACACTCCTATTCGGCCATGAGACGTAATTTATAACATCAAGTTAGAAGTAATTATTCCCATTAACATTTTACTTTCCCACCAAAATAAATCATAATCATCATCAATTTAAATTATTTTTATGATAGAACACAACCCAGCACTTCTTAAATTTAGATTTTTCATTCACACAGCCACGCACCCTTTCATGCTGTACATATTTTAAATTTCCCTTATTGAGCTGATTTTAAATAAACATTTCTTTTGACAGAATTTAGTATGGTTTGAATTTATTTTATTCCTGATTGAAGAAGTTATCTGATGTTTCGTTAAAGTAAAACAAAGTAATATAAAAGAAGTTTAAATAGAAGTAAATTCATTTTTTGAAGCTGATGAATCAGCAATTGCAAAAATATGAACACACCATGAGTAAGCCGAGAGCAAAGTAAACATTTTAAAGTAATTACAGTTAGATAATAAGAGTTGTATATAACTTATGTATTTAATTTGTTAGCAATAACTTATGTACGAAAACTTCGTACAAACGATTTAATAATGAGTTATTGTTTAATATTCGATACGAGAGATGTTGTTAAATAAATAAATAATGGAACGGTTTTAAACATAAATAACATTATTATCTTCTTATTACGATTACACCCATGAATTCAATACAATATATAAATGAATTTAAATTGGTTAACTTGCGTTGTATAAATAATTGCCTCCCAAAAGCATGAGGCTACACAAGTTAGATTAATTTAAATAAACATCAATTTGTTATGTTGTAAATTGGCGCTCCAAAATCGTGGGGGTCCACAAATTAAAATAAATATTGAAGTGCAATTTGTATGGTTGTAGATTGTCGTCTATGAACGTGTGGCATGATCCCGACCATTTGACTATATATAAAAAAAAATTTTTTTTGTAGCTAAATGGTTGCTCTAAAAAAAAATAAAGGTTGTTAAATAAAAAATATATATTATATGTGATAATTATTTATATTAAACAATAATTGTATGTTATGTTAATTGTTGTGTATTAAGACACAACTGGCGCTCAACGAAATAATATCATTGTAAAGGTGTAAAAGTAATAAAAAGTAATAAATAATAATATTAATAATAAATAAATAAATAAAATTAGTAATTCGGTTCCATAAGAATAATATTCTAAAACATAATAAATAAATACATCATATTCGATATGGCAGCACCAGGAAGTATTAGTATGGAGGTAATCATTAAGGTGATGGGAAACCTTATGGATGAATATGGAATAAGACAAAATGTTGTAATATACTCTACTTTTATTACTTTAAATTTATTTTAATTTAATTCTGTTCACTTTACTTCATCCATTGTCCGGACGCCATCTTTAATAGTACCAACAATGAAACATAATTTTCTTACCTTCGGGCCAGTTTTCGGTTAGGCGAACTGAAATAGCAGAACGGGTTATTTGAAGTAAATTACTCTTATATTTGTGGTTTACCAATGACATTCCCCATTTATTTTATTCATAACACTTGTACATTGAATCCTACTTCGAAAAAATGAACACTCCTATTCGGCCATGAGACGTAATTTATAACATCAAGTTAGAAGTAATTATTCCCATTAACATTTTACTTTCCCACCAAAATAAATCATAATCATCATCAATTTAAATTATTTTTATGATAGAACACAACCCAGCACTTCTTAAATTTAGATTTTTCATTCACACAGCCACGCACCCTTTCATGCTGTACATATTTTAAATTTCCCTTATTGAGCTCATTTTAAATAAACATTTCTTTTGACAGAATTTAGTATGGTTTGAATTTATTTTATTCCTGATTGAAGAAGTTATCTGATGTTTCGTTAAAGTAAAACAAAGTAATATAAAAGAAGTTTAAATAGAAGTAAATTCATTTTTTGAAGCTGATGAATCAGCAATTGCAAAAATATGAACACACCATGAGTAAGCCGAGAGCAAAGTAAACATTTTAAAGTAATTACAGTTAGATAATAAGAGTTGTATATAACTTATGTATTTAATTTGTTAGCAATAACTTATGTACGAAAACTTCGTACAAACGATTTAATAATGAGTTATTGTTTAATATTCGATACGAGAGATGTTGTTAAATAAATAAATAATGGAACGGTTTTAAACATAAATAACATTATTATCTTCTTATTACGATTAGACCCATGAATTCAATACAATATATAAATGAATTTAAATTGGTTAACTTGCGTTGTATAAATAATTGCCTCCCAAAAGCATGAGGCTACACAAGTTAGATTAATTTAAATAAACATCAATTTGTTATGTTGTAAATTGGCGCTCCAAAATCGTGGGGCTCCACAAATTTAAATAAATATTGAAGTGCAATTTGTATGGTTGTAGATTGTCGTCTATGAACGTGTGGCATGATCCCGACCATTTGACTATATATAAAAAAAAATTTTTTTTGTAGATAAATGGTTGCTCTAAAAAAAAATAAAGGTTGTTAAATAAAAAATATATATTATATGTGATAATTATTTATATTAAACAATAATTGTATGTTATGTTAATTGTTGTGTATTAAGACACAACTGGCGCTCAACGAAATAATATCATTGTAAAGGTGTAAAAGTAATAAAAAGTAATAAATAATAATATTAATAATAAATAAATAAATAAAATTAGTAATTCGGTTCCATAAGAATAATATTCTAAAACATAATAAATAAATACATCATATTCGATATGGCAGCACCAGGAAGTATTAGTATGGAGGTAATCATTAAGGTGATGGGAAACCTTATGGATGAATATGGAATAAGACAAAATGTTGTAATATACTCTACTTTTATTACTTTAAATTTATTTTAATTTAATTCTGTTCACTTTACTTCATCCATTGTCCGGACGCCATCTTTAATAGTACCAACAATGAAACATAATTTTCTTACCTTCGGGCCAGTTTTCGGTTAGGCGAACTGAAATAGCAGAACGGGTTATTTGAAGTAAATTACTCTTATATTTGTGGTTTACCAATGACATTCCCCTTTTATTTTATTCATAACACTTGTACATTGAATCCTACTTCGAAAAAATGAACACTCCTATTCGGCCATGAGACGTAATTTATAACATCAAGTTAGAAGTAATTATTCCCATTAACATTTTACTTTCCCACCAAAATAAATCATAATCATCATCAATTTAAATTATTTTTATGATAGAACACAACCCAGCACTTCTTAAATTTAGATTTTTCATTCACACAGCCACGCACCCTTTCATGCTGTACATATTTTAAATTTTCCTTATTGAGCTGATTTTAAATAAACATTTCTTTTGACAGAATTTAGTATGGTTTGAATTTATTTTATTCCTGATTGAAGAAGTTATCTGATGTTTCGTTAAAGTAAAACAAAGTAATATAAAAGAAGTTTAAATAGAAGTAAATTCATTTTTTGAAGCTGATGAATCAGCAATTGCAAAAATATGAACACACCATGAGTAAGCCGAGAGCAAAGTAAACATTTTAAAGTAATTACAGTTAGATAATAAGAGTTGTATATAACTTATGTATTTAATTTGTTAGCAATAACTTATGTACGAAAACTTCGTACAAACGATTTAATAATGAGTTATTGTTTAATATTCGATACGAGAGATGTTGTTAAATAAATAAATAAATTAATGGAACGGTTTTAAACATAAATAACATTATTATCTTCTTATTACGATTACACCCATGAATTCAATACAATATATAAATGAATTTAAATTGGTTAACTTGCGTTGTATAAATAATTGCCTCCCAAAAGCATGAGGCTACACAAGTTAGATTAATTTAAATAAACATCAATTTGTTATGTTGTAAATTGGCGCTCCAAAATCGTGGGGCTCCACAAATTTAAATAAATATTGAAGTGCAATTTGTATGGTTGTAGATTGTCGTCTATGAACGTGTGGCATGATCCCGACCATTTGACTATATATAAAAAAAAATTTTTTTTGTAGCTAAATGGTTGCTCTAAAAAAAAATAAAGGTTGTTAAATAAAAAATATATATTATATGTGATAATTATTTATATTAAACAATAATTGTATGTTATGTTAATTGTTGTGTATTAAGACACAACTGGCGCTCAACGAAATAATATCATTGTAAAGGTGTAAAAGTAATAAAAAGTAATAAATAATAATATTAATAATAAATAAATAAATAAAATTAGTAATTCGGTTCCATAAGAATAATATTCTAAAACATAATAAATAAATACATCATATTCGATATGGCAGCACCAGGAAGTATTAGTATGGAGGTAATCATTAAGGTGATGGGAAACCTTATGGATGAATATGGAATAAGACAAAATGTTGTAATATACTCTAATTTTATTACTTTAAATTTATTTTAATTTAATTCTGTTTACTTTACTTCATCCATTGTCCGGACGCCATCTTTAATAGTACCAACAATGAAACATAATTTTCTTACCTTCGGGCCAGTTTTCGGTTAGGCGAACTGAAATAGCAGAACGGGTTATTTGAAGTAAATTACTCTTATATTTGTGGTTTACCAATGACATTCCCCTTTTATTTTATTCATAACACTTGTACATTGAATCCTACTTCGAAAAAATGGACACTCCTATTCGGCCATGAGACGTAATTTATAACATCAAGTTAGAAGTAATTATTCCCATTAACATTTTACTTTCCCACCAAAATAAATCATAATCATCATCAATTTAAATTATTTTTATGATAGAACACAAACCAGCACTTCTTAAATTTAGATTTTTCATTCACACAGCCACGCACCCTTTCATGCTGTACATATTTTAAATTTCCCTTATTGAGCTCATTTTAAATAAACATTTCTTTTGACAGAATTTAGTATGGTTTGAATTTATTTTATTCCTGATTGAAGAAGTTATCTGATGTTTCGTTAAAGTAAAACAAAGTAATATAAAAGAAGTTTAAATAGAAGTAAATTCATTTTTTGAAGCTGATGAATCAGCAATTGCAAAAATATGAACACACCATGAGTAAGCCGAGAGCAAAGTAAACATTTTAAAGTAATTACAGTTAGATAATAAGAGTTGTATATAACTTATGTATTTAATTTGTTAGCAATAACTTATGTACGAAAACTTCGTACAAACGATTTAATAATGAGTTATTGTTTAATATTCGATACGAGAGATGTTGTTAAATAAATAAATAATGGAACGGTTTTAAACATAAATAACATTATTATCTTCTTATTACGATTACACCCATGAATTCAATACAATATATAAATGAATTTAAATTGGTTAACTTGCGTTGTATAAATAATTGCCTCCCAAAAGCATGAGGCTACACAAGTTAGATTAATTTAAATAAACATCAATTTGTTATGTTGTAAATTGGCGCTCCAAAATCGTGGGGCTCCACAAATTTAAATAAATATTGAAGTGCAATTTGTATGGTTGTAGATTGTCGTCTATGAACGTGTGGCATGATCCCGACCATTTGACTATATATAAAAAAAAAATTTTTTTGTAGCTAAATGGTTGCTCTAAAAAAAAATAAAGGTTGTTAAATAAAAAATATATATTATATGTGATAATTATTTATATTAAACAATAATTGTATGTTATGTTAATTGTTGTGTATTAAGACACAACTGGCGCTCAACGAAATAATATCAATGTAAAGGTGTAAAAGTAATAAAAAGTAATAAATAATAATATTAATAATAAATAAATAAATAAAATTAGTAATTCGGTTCCATAAGAATAATATTCTAAAACATAATAAATAAATACATCATATTCGATATGGCAGCACCAGGAAGTATTAGTATGGAGGTAATCATTAAGGTGATGGGAAACCTTATGGATGAATATGGAATAAGACAAAATGTTGTAATATACTCTACTTTTATTACTTTAAATTTATTTTAATTTAATTCTGTTTACTTTACTTCATCCATTGTCCGGACGCCATCTTTAATAGTACCAACAATGAAACATAATTTTCTTACCTTCGGGCCAGTTTTCGGTTAGGCGAACTGAAATAGCAGAACGGGTTATTTGAAGTAAATTACTCTTATATTTGTGGTTTACCAATGACATTCCCCTTTTATTTTATTCATAACACTTGTACATTGAATCCTTCTTCGAAAAAATGAACACTCCTATTCGGCCATGAGACGTAATTTATAACATCAAGTTAGAAGTAATTATTCCCATTAACATTTTACTTTCCCACCAAAATAAATCATAATCATCATCAATTTAAATTATTTTTATGATAGAACACAACCCAGCACTTCTTAAATTTAGATTTTTCATTCACACAGCCACGCACCCTTTCATGCTGTACATATTTTAAATTTCCCTTATTGAGCTCATTTTAAATAAACATTTCTTTTGACAGAATTTAGTATGGTTTGAATTTATTTTATTCCTGATTGAAGAAGTTATCTGATGTTTCGTTAAAGTAAAACAAAGTAATATAAAAGAAGTTTAAATAGAAGTAAATTCATTTTTTGAAGCTGATGAATCAGCAATTGCAAAAATATGAACACACCATGAGTAAGCCGAGAGCAAAGTAAACATTTTAAAGTAATTACAGTTAGATAATAAGAGTTGTATATAACTTATGTATTTAATTTGTTAGCAATAACTTATGTACGAAAACTTCGTACAAACGATTTAATAATGAGTTATTGTTTAATATTCGATACGAGAGATGTTGTTAAATAAATAAATAATGGAACGGTTTTAAACATAAATAACATTATTATCTTCTTATTACGATTACACCCATGAATTCAATACAATATATAAATGAATTTAAATTGGTTAACTTGCGTTGTATAAATAATTGCCTCCCAAAAGCATGAGGCTACACAAGTTAGATTAATTTAAATAAACATCAATTTGTTATGTTGTAAATTGGCGCTCCAAAATCGTGGGGCTCCACAAATTTAAATAAATATTGAAGTGCAATTTGTATGGTTGTAGATTGTCGTCTATGAACGTGTGGCATGATCCCGACCATTTGACTATATATAAAAAAAAATTTTTTTTGTAGATAAATGGTTGCTCTAAAAAAAAATAAAGGTTGTTAAATAAAAAATATATATTATATGTGATAATTATTTATATTAAACAATAATTGTATGTTATGTTAATTGTTGTGTATTAAGACACAACTGGCGCTCAACGAAATAATATCATTGTAAAGGTGTAAAAGTAATAAAAAGTAATAAATAATAATATTAATAATAAATAAATAAATAAAATTAGTAATTCGGTTCCATAAGAATAATATTCTAAAACATAATAAATAAATACATCATATTCGATATGGCAGCACCAGGAAGTATTAGTATGGAGGTAATCATTAAGGTGATGGGAAACCTTATGGATGAATATGGAATAAGACAAAATGTTGTAATATACTCTACTTTTATTACTTTAAATTTATTTTAATTTAATTCTGTTCACTTTACTTCATCCATTGTCCGGACGCCATCTTTAATAGTACCAACAATGAAACATAATTTTCTTACCTTCGGGCCAGTTTTCGGTTAGGCGAACTGAAATAGCAGAACGGGTTATTTGAAGTAAATTACTCTTATATTTGTGGTTTACCAATGACATTCCCCTTTTATTTTATTCATAACACTTGTACATTGAATCCTACTTCGAAAAAATGAACACTCCTATTCGGCCATGAGACGTAATTTATAACATCAAGTTAGAAGTAATTATTCCCATTAACATTTTACTTTCCCACCAAAATAAATCATAATCATCATCAATTTAAATTATTTTTATGATAGAACACAACCCAGCACTTCTTAAATTTAGATTTTTCATTCACACAGCCACGCACCCTTTCATGCTGTACATATTTTAAATTTCCCTTATTGAGCTGATTTTAAATAAACATTTCTTTTGACAGAATTTAGTATGGTTTGAATTTATTTTATTCCTGATTGAAGAAGTTATCTGATGTTTCGTTAAAGTAAAACAAAGTAATATAAAAGAAGTTTAAATAGAAGTAAATTCATTTTTTGAAGCTGATGAATCAGCAATTGCAAAAATATGAACACACCATGAGTAAGCCGAGAGCAAAGTAAACATTTTAAAGTAATTACAGTTAGATAATAAGAGTTGTATATAACTTATGTATTTAATTTGTTAGCAATAACTTATGTACGAAAACTTCGTACAAACGATTTAATAATGAGTTATTGTTTAATATTCGATATGAGAGATGTTGTTAAATAAATAAAAAATGGAACGGTTTTAAACATAAATAACATTATTATCTTCTTATTACGATTAGACCCATGAATTCAATACAATATATAAATGAATTTAAATTGGTTAACTTGCGTTGTATAAATAATTGCCTCCCAAAAGCATGAGGCTACACAAGTTAGATTAATTTAAATAAACATCAATTTGTTATGTTGTAAATTGGCGCTCCAAAATCGTGGGGCTCCACAAATTTAAATAAATATTGAAGTGCAATTTGTATGGTTGTAGATTGTCGTCTATGAACGTGTGGCATGATCCCGACCATTTGACTATATATAAAAAAAAATTTTTTTTGTAGCTAAATGGTTGCTCTAAAAAAAAATAAAGGTTGTTAAATAAAAAATATATATTATATGTGATAATTATTTATATTAAACAATAATTGTATGTTATGTTAATTGTTGTGTATTAAGACACAACTGGCGCTCAACGAAATAATATCATTGTAAAGGTGTAAAAGTAATAAAAAGTAATAAATAATAATATTAATAATAAATAAATAAATAAAATTAGTAATTCGGTTCCATAAGAATAATATTCTAAAACATAATAAATAAATACATCATATTCGATATGGCAGCACCAGGAAGTATTAGTATGGAGGTAATCATTAAGGTGATGGGAAACCTTATGGATGAATATGGAATAAGACAAAATGTTGTAATATACTCTAATTTTATTACTTTAAATTTATTTTAATTTAATTCTGTTTACTTTACTTCATCCATTGTCCGGACGCCATCTTTAATAGTACCAACAATGAAACATAATTTTCTTACCTTCGGGCCAGTTTTCGGTTAGGCGAACTGAAATAGCAGAACGGGTTATTTGAAGTAAATTACTCTTATATTTGTGGTTTACCAATGACATTCCCCTTTTATTTTATTCATAACACTTGTACATTGAATCCTACTTCGAAAAAATGGACACTCCTATTCGGCCATGAGACGTAATTTATAACATCAAGTTAGAAGTAATTATTCCCATTAACATTTTACTTTCCCACCAAAATAAATCATAATCATCATCAATTTAAATTATTTTTATGATAGAACACAAACCAGCACTTCTTAAATTTAGATTTTTCATTCACACAGCCACGCACCCTTTCATGCTGTACATATTTTAAATTTCCCTTATTGAGCTCATTTTAAATAAACATTTCTTTTGACAGAATTTAGTATGGTTTGAATTTATTTTATTCCTGATTGAAGAAGTTATCTGATGTTTCGTTAAAGTAAAACAAAGTAATATAAAAGAAGTTTAAATAGAAGTAAATTCATTTTTTGAAGCTGATGAATCAGCAATTGCAAAAATATGAACACACCATGAGTAAGCCGAGAGCAAAGTAAACATTTTAAAGTAATTACAGTTAGATAATAAGAGTTGTATATAACTTATGTATTTAATTTGTTAGCAATAACTTATGTACGAAAACTTCGTACAAACGATTTAATAATGAGTTATTGTTTAATATTCGATACGAGAGATGTTGTTAAATAAATAAATAATGGAACGGTTTTAAACATAAATAACATTATTATCTTCTTATTACGATTACACCCATGAATTCAATACAATATATAAATGAATTTAAATTGGTTAACTTGCGTTGTATAAATAATTGCCTCCCAAAAGCATGAGGCTACACAAGTTAGATTAATTTAAATAAACATCAATTTGTTATGTTGTAAATTGGCGCTCCAAAATCGTGGGGCTCCACAAATTTAAATAAATATTGAAGTGCAATTTGTATGGTTGTAGATTGTCGTCTATGAACGTGTGGCATGATCCCGACCATTTGACTATATATAAAAAAAAATTTTTTTTGTAGCTAAATGGTTGCTCTAAAAAAAAATAAAGGTTGTTAAATAAAAAATATATATTATATGTGATAATTATTTATATTAAACAATAATTGTATGTTATGTTAATTGTTGTGTATTAAGACACAACTGGCGCTCAACGAAATAATATCATTGTAAAGGTGTAAAAGTAATAAAAAGTAATAAATAATAATATTAATAATAAATAAATAAATAAAATTAGTAATTCGGTTCCATAAGAATAATATTCTAAAACATAATAAATAAATACATCATATTCGATATGGCAGCACCAGGAAGTATTAGTATGGAGGTAATCATTAAGGTGATGGGAAACCTTATGGATGAATATGGAATAAGACAAAATGTTGTAATATACTCTACTTTTATTACTTTAAATTTATTTTAATTTAATTCTGTTCACTTTACTTCATCCATTGTCCGGACGCCATCTTTAATAGTACCAACAATGAAACATAATTTTCTTACCCTCGGGCCAGTTTTCGGTTAGGCGAACTGAAATAGCAGAACGGGTTATTTGAAGTAAATTACTCTTATATTTGTGGTTTACCAATGACATTCCCCTTTTATTTTATTCATAACACTTGTACATTGAATCCTACTTCGAAAAAATGAACACTCCTATTCGGCCATGAGACGTAATTTATAACATCAAGTTAGAAGTAATTATTCCCATTAACATTTTACTTTCCCACCAAAATAAATCATAATCATCATCAATTTAAATTATTTTTATGATAGAACACAACCCAGCACTTCTTAAATTTAGATTTTTCATTCACACAGCCACGCACCCTTTCATGCTGTACATATTTTAAATTTCCCTTATTGAGCTGATTTTAAATAAACATTTCTTTTGACAGAATTTAGTATGGTTTGAATTTATTTTATTCCTGATTGAAGAAGTTATCTGATGTTTCGTTAAAGTAAAACAAAGTAATATAAAAGAAGTTTAAATAGAAGTAAATTCATTTTTTGAAGCTGATGAATCAGCAATTGCAAAAATATGAACACACCATGAGTAAGCCGAGAGCAAAGTAAACATTTTAAAGTAATTACAGTTAGATAATAAGAGTTGTATATAACTTATGTATTTAATTTGTTAGCAATAACTTATGTACGAAAACTTCGTACAAACGATTTAATAATGAGTTATTGTTTAATATTCGATACGAGAGATGTTGTTAAATAAATAAATAAATTAATGGAACGGTTTTAAACATAAATAACATTATTATCTTCTTATTACGATTACACCCATGAATTCAATACAATATATAAATGAATTTAAATTGGTTAACTTGCGTTGTATAAATAATTGCCTCCCAAAAGCATGAGGCTACACAAGTTAGATTAATTTAAATAAACATCAATTTGTTATGTTGTAAATTGGCGCTCCAAAATCGTGGGGCTCCACAAATTTAAATAAATATTGAAGTGCAATTTGTATGGTTGTAGATTGTCGTCTATGAACGTGTGGCATGATCCCGACCATTTGACTATATATAAAAAAAAATTTTTTTTGTAGCTAAATGGTTGCTCTAAAAAAAAATAAAGGTTGTTAAATAAAAAATATATATTATATGTGATAATTATTTATATTAAACAATAATTGTATGTTATGTTAATTGTTGTGTATTAAGACACAACTGGCGCTCAACGAAATAATATCATTGTAAAGGTGTAAAAGTAATAAAAAGTAATAAATAATAATATTAATAATAAATAAATAAATAAAATTAGTAATTCGGTTCCATAAGAATAATATTCTAAAACATAATAAATAAATACATCATATTCGATATGGCAGCACCAGGAAGTATTAGTATGGAGGTAATCATTAAGGTGATGGGAAACCTTATGGATGAATATGGAATAAGACAAAATGTTGTAATATACTCTACTTTTATTACTTTCAATTTATTTTAATTTAATTCTGTTTACTTTACTTCATCCATTGTTCGGACGCCATCTTTAATAGTACCAACAATGAAACATAATTTTCTTACCTTCGGGCCAGTTTTCGGTTAGGCGAACTGAAATAGCAGAACGGGTTATTTGAAGTAAATTACTCTTATATTTGTGGTTTACCAATGACATTCCCCTTTTATTTTATTCATAACACTTGTACATTGAATCCTACTTCGAAAAAATGAACACTCCTATTCGGCCATGAGACGTAATTTATAACATCAAGTTAGAAGTAATTATTCCCATTAACATTTT
This sequence comes from Magicicada septendecula, assembly GCA_034769895.1. Taxonomy (NCBI): domain Eukaryota; kingdom Metazoa; phylum Arthropoda; class Insecta; order Hemiptera; family Cicadidae; genus Magicicada; species Magicicada septendecula. The sequence continues at coordinate 219,970,221 of CM068372.1, forward strand.
ACTTTCCCACCAAAATAAATCATAATCATCATCAATTTAAATTATTTTTATGATAGAACACAACCCAGCACTTCTTAAATTTAGATTTTTCATTCACACAGCCACGCACCCTTTCATGCTGTACATATTTTAAATTTCCCTTATTGAGCTGATTTTAAATAAACATTTCTTTTGACAGAATTTAGTATGGTTTGAATTTATTTTATTCCTGATTGAAGAAGTTATCTGATGTTTCGTTAAAGTAAAACAAAGTAATATAAAAGAAGTTTAAATAGAAGTAAATTCATTTTTTGAAGCTGATGAATCAGCAATTGCAAAAATATGAACACACCATGAGTAAGCCGAGAGCAAAGTAAACATTTTAAAGTAATTACAGTTAGATAATAAGAGTTGTATATAACTTATGTATTTAATTTGTTAGCAATAACTTATGTACGAAAACTTCGTACAAACGATTTAATAATGAGTTATTGTTTAATATTCGATACGAGAGATGTTGTTAAATAAATAAATAATGGAACGGTTTTAAACATAAATAACATTATTATCTTCTTATTACGATTACACCCATGAATTCAATACAATATATAAATGAATTTAAATTGGTTAACTTGCGTTGTATAAATAATAGCCTCCCAAAAGCATGAGGCTACACAAGTTAGATTAATTTAAATAAACATCAATTTGTTATGTTGTAAATTGGCGCTCCAAAATCGTGGGGCTCCACAAATTTAAATAAATATTGAAGTGCAATTTGTATGGTTGTAGATTGTCGTCTATGAACGTGTGGCATGATCCCGACCATTTGACTATATATAAAAAAAAAATTTTTTTGTAGCTAAATGGTTGCTCTAAAAAAAAATAAAGGTTGTTAAATAAAAAATATATATTATATGTGATAATTATTTATATTAAACAATAATTGTATGTTATGTTAATTGTTGTGTATTAAGACACAACTGGCGCTCAACGAAATAATATCATTGTAAAGGTGTAAAAGTAATAAAAAGTAATAAATAATAATATTAATAATAAATAAATAAATAAAATTAGTAATTCGGTTCCATAAGAATAATATTCTAAAACATAATAAATAAATACATCATATTCGATATGGCAGCACCAGGAAGTATTAGTATGGAGGTAATCATTAAGGTGATGGGAAACCTTATGGATGAATATGGAATAAGACAAAATGTTGTAATATACTCTACTTTTATTACTTTCAATTTATTTTAATTTAATTCTGTTTACTTTACTTCATCCATTGTCCGGACGCCATCTTTAATAGTACCAACAATGAAACATAATTTTCTTACCTTCGGGCCAGTTTTCGGTTAGGCGAACTGAAATAGCAGAACGGGTTATTTGAAGTAAATTACTCTTATATTTGTGGTTTACCAATGACATTCCCCTTTTATTTTATTCATAACACTTGTACATTGAATCCTACTTCGAAAAAATGAACACTCCTATTCGGCCATGAGACGTAATTTATAACATCAAGTTAGAAGTAATTATTCCCATTAACATTTTACTTTCCCACCAAAATAAATCATAATCATCATCAATTTAAATTATTTTTATGATAGAACACAACCCAGCACTTCTTAAATTTAGATTTTTCATTCACACAGCCACGCACCCTTTCATGCTGTACATATTTTAAATTTCCCTTATTGAGCTCATTTTAAATAAACATTTCTTTTGACAGAATTTAGTATGGTTTGAATTTATTTTATTCCTGATTGAAGAAGTTATCTGATGTTTCGTTAAAGTAAAACAAAGTAATATAAAAGAAGTTTAAATAGAAGTAAATTCATTTTTTGAAGCTGATGAATCAGCAATTGCAAAAATATGAACACACCATGAGTAAGCCGAGAGCAAAGTAAACATTTTAAAGTAATTACAGTTAGATAATAAGTATATAACTGTAGAGTATATAACAGTTGTATATAACTTATGTATTTAATTTGTTAGCAATAACTTATGTACGAAAACTTCGTACAAACGATTTAATAATGAGTTATTGTTTAATATTCGATACGAGAGATGTTGTTAAATAAATAAATAATGGAACGGTTTTAAACATAAATAACATTATTATCTTCTTATTACGATTACACCCATGAATTCAATACAATATATAAATGAATTTAAATTGGTTAACTTGCGTTGTATAAATAATTGCCTCCCAAAAGCATGAGGCTACACAAGTTAGATTAATTTAAATAAACATCAATTTATTATGTTGTAAATTGGCGCTCCAAAATCGTGGGGCTCCACAAATTTAAATAAATATTGAAGTGCAATTTGTATGGTTGTAGATTGTCGTCTATGAACGTGTGGCATGATCCCGACCATTTGACTATATATAAAAAAAAATTTTTTTTGTAGATAAATGGTTGCTCTAAAAAAAAATAAAGGTTGTTAAATAAAAAATATATATTATATGTGATAATTATTTATATTAAACAATAATTGTATGTTATGTTAATTGTTGTGTATTAAGACACAACTGGCGCTCAACGAAATCATAATCATCATCAATTTAAATTATTTTTATGATAGAACACAACCCAGCACTTCTTAAATTTAGATTTTTCATTCACACAGCCACGCACCCTTTCATGCTGTACATATTTTAAATTTCCCTTATTGAGCTCATTTTAAATAAACATTTCTTTTGACAGAATTTAGTATGGTTTGAATTTATTTTATTCCTGATTGAAGAAGTTATCTGATGTTTCGTTAAAGTAAAACAAAGTAATATAAAAGATGTTTAAATAGAAGTAAATTCATTTTTTGAAGCTGATGAATCAGCAATTGCAAAAATATGAACACACCATGAGTAAGCCGAGAGCAAAGTAAACATTTTAAAGTAATTACAGTTAGATAATAAGAGTTGTATATAACTTATGTATTTAATTTGTTAGCAATAACTTATGTACGAAAACTTCGTACAAACGATTTAATAATGAGTTATTGTTTAATATTCGATACGAGAGATGTTGTTAAATAAATAAATAAATTAATGGAACGGTTTTAAACATAAATAACATTATCATCTTCTTATTACGATTACACCCATGAATTCAATACAATATATAAATGAATTTAAATTGGTTAACTTGCGTTGTATAAATAATTGCCTCCCAAAAGCATGAGGCTACACAAGTTAGATTAATTTAAATAAACATCAATTTGTTATGTTGTAAATTGGCGCTCCAAAATCGTGGGGCTCCACAAATTTAAATAAATATTGAAGTGCAATTTGTATGGTTGTAGATTGTCGTCTATGAACGTGTGGCATGATCCCGACCATTTGACTATATATAAAAAAAAATTTTTTTTGTAGATAAATGGTTGCTCTAAAAAAAAATAAAGGTTGTTAAATAAAAAATATATATTATATGTGATAATTATTTATATTAAACAATAATTGTATGTTATGTTAATTGTTGTGTATTAAGACACAACTGGCGCTCAACGAAATAATATCATTGTAAAGGTGTAAAAGTAATAAAAAGTAATAAATAATAATATTAATAATAAATAAATAAATAAAATTAGTAATTCGGTTCCATAAGAATAATATTCTAAAACATAATAAATAAATACATCATATTCGATATGGCAGCACCAGGAAGTATTAGTATGGAGGTAATCATTAAGGTGATGGGAAACCTTATGGATGAATATGGAATAAGACAAAATGTTGTAATATACTCTACTTTTATTACTTTAAATTTATTTTAATTTAATTCTGTTCACTTTACTTCATCCATTGTCCGGACGCCATCTTTAATAGTACCAACAATGAAACATAATTTTCTTACCTTCGGGCCAGTTTTCGGTTAGGCGAACTGAAATAGCAGAACGGGTTATTTGAAGTAAATTACTCTTATATTTGTGGTTTACCAATGACATTCCCCTTTTATTTTATTCATAACACTTGTACATTGAATCCTACTTCGAAAAAATGAACACTCCTATTCGGCCATGAGACGTAATTTATAACATCAAGTTAGAAGTAATTATTCCCATTAACATTTTACTTTCCCACCAAAATAAATCATAATCATCATCAATTTAAATTATTTTTACGATAGAACACAACCCAGCACTTCTTAAATTTAGATTTTTCATTCACACAGCCACGCACCCTTTCATGCTGTACATATTTTAAATTTCCCTTATTGAGCTCATTTTAAATAAACATTTCTTTTGACAGAATTTAGTATGGTTTGAATTTATTTTATTCCTGATTGAAGAAGTTATCTGATGTTTCGTTAAAGTAAAACAAAGTAATATAAAAGAAGTTTAAATAGAAGTAAATTCATTTTTTGAAGCTGATGAATCAGCAATTGCAAAAATATGAACACACCATGAGTAAGCCGAGAGCAAAGTAAACATTTTAAAGTAATTACAGTTAGATAATAAGAGTTGTATATAACTTATGTATTTAATTTGTTAGCAATAACTTATGTACGAAAACTTCGTACAAACGATTTAATAATGAGTTATTGTTTAATATTCGATATGAGAGATGTTGTTAAATAAATAAATAATGGAACTGTTTTAAACATAAATAACATTATTATCTTCTTATTACGATTACACCCATGAATTCAATACAATATATAAATGAATTTAAATTGGTTAACTTGCGTTGTATAAATAATTGCCTCCCAAAAGCATGAGGCTACACAAGTTAGATTAATTTAAATAAACATCAATTTGTTATGTTGTAAATTGGCGCTCCAAAATCGTGGGGCTCCACAAATTTAAATAAATATTGAAGTGCAATTTGTATGGTTGTAGATTGTCGTCTATGAACGTGTGGCATGATCCCGAACATTTGACTATATATAAAAAAAATTTTTTTTTGTAGCTAAATGGTTGCTCTAAAAAAAAATAAAGGTTGTTAAATAAAAAATATATATTATATGTGATAATTATTTATATTAAACAATAATTGTATGTTATGTTAATTGTTGTGTATTAAGACACAACTGGCGCTCAACGAAATAATATCATTGTAAAGGTGTAAAAGTAATAAAAAGTAATAAATAATAATATTAATAATAAATAAATAAATAAAATTAGTAATTCGGTTCCATAAGAATAATATTCTAAAACATAATAAATAAATACATCATATTCGATATGGCAGCACCAGGAAGTATTAGTATGGAGGTAATCATTAAGGTGATGGGAAACCTTATGGATGAATATGGAATAAGACAAAATGTTGTAATATACTCTACTTTTATTACTTTAAATTTATTTTAATTTAATTCTGTTTACTTTACTTCATCCATTGTCCGGACGCCATCTTTAATAGTACCAACAATGAAACATAATTTTCTTACCTTCGGGCCAGTTTTCGGTTAGGCGAACTGAAATAGCAGAACGGGTTATTTGAAGTAAATTACTCTTACATTTGTGGTTTACCAATGACATTCCCCTTTTATTTTATTCATAACACTTGTACATTGAATCCTACTTCGAAAAAATGAACACTCCTATTCGGCCATGAGACGTAATTTATAACATCAAGTTAGAAGTAATTATTCCCATTAACATTTTACTTTCCCACCAAAATAAATCATAATCATCATCAATTTAAATTATTTTTATGATAGAACACAACCCAGCACTTCTTAAATTTAGATTTTTAATTCACACAGCCACGCACCCTTTCATGCTGTACATATTTTAAATTTCCCTTATTGAGCTCATTTTAAATAAACATTTCTTTTGACAGAATTTAGTATGGTTTGAATTTATTTTATTCCTGATTGAAGAAGTTATCTGATGTTTCGTTAAAGTAAAACAAAGTAATATAAAAGAAGTTTAAATAGAAGTAAATTCATTTTTTGAAGCTGATGAATCAGCAATTGGAAAAATATGAACACACCATGAGTAAGCCGAGAGCAAAGTAAACATTTTAAAGTAATTACAGTTAGATAATAAGAGTTGTATATAACTTATGTATTTAATTTGTTAGCAATAACTTATGTACGAAAACTTCGTACAAACGATTTAATAATGAGTTATTGTTTAATATTCGATATGAGAGATGTTGTTAAATAAATAAATAATGGAACGGTTTTAAACATAAATAACATTATTATCTTCTTATTACGATTACACCCATGAATTCAATACAATATATAAATGAATTTAAATTGGTTAACTTGCGTTGTATAAATAATTGCCTCCCAAAAGCATGAGGCTACACAAGTTAGATTAATTTAAATAAACATCAATTTGTTATGTTGTAAATTGGCGCTCCAAAATCGTGGGGCTCCACAAATTTAAATAAATATTGAAGTGCAATTTGTATGGTTGTAGATTGTCGTCTATGAACGTGTGGCATGATCCCGACCATTTGACTATATATAAAAAAAAATTTTTTTTGTAGAAAAATGGTTGCTCTAAAAAAAAATAAAGGTTGTTAAATAAAAAATATATATTATATGTGATAATTATTTATATTAAACAATAATTGTATGTTATGTTAATTGTTGTGTATTAAGACACAACTGGCGCTCAACGAAATAATATCATTGTAAAGGTGTAAAAGTAATAAAAAGTAATAAATAATAATATTAATAATAAATAAATAAATAAAATTAGTAATTCCGTTCCATAAGAATAATATTCTAAAACATAATAAATAAATACATATTCGATATGGCAGCACCAGTAAGTATTAGTATGGAGGTAATCATTAAGGTGATGGGAAACCTTATGGATGAATATGGAATAAGACAAAATGTTGTAATATACTCTACTTTTATTACTTTAAATTTATTTTAATTTAATTCTGTTTACTTTACTTCATCCATTGTCCGGACGCCATCTTTAATAGTACCAACAATGAAACATAATTTTCTTACCTTCGGGCCAGTTTTCGGTTAGGCGAACTGAAATAGCAGAACGGGTTATTTGAAGTAAATTACTCTTATATTTGTGGTTTACCAATGACATTCCCCTTTTATTTTATTCATAACACTTGTACATTGAATCCTACTTCGAAAAAATGAACACTCCTATTCGGCCATGAGACGTAATTTATAACATCAAGTTAGATGTAATTATTCCCATTAACATTTTACTTTCCCACCAAAATAAATCATAATCATCATCAATTTAAATTATTTTTATGATAGAACACAACCCAGCACTTCTTAAATTTAGATTTTTCATTCACACAGCCACGCACCCTTTCATGCTGTACATATTTTAAATTTCCCTTATTGAGCTCATTTTAAATAAACATTTCTTTTGACAGAATTTAGTATGGTTTGAATTTATTTTATTCCTGATTGAAGAAGTTATCTGATGTTTCGTTAAAGTAAAACAAAGTAATATAAAAGAAGTTTAAATAGAAGTAAATTCATTTTTCGAAGCTGATGAATCAGCAATTGCAAAAATATGAACACACCATGAGTAAGCCGAGAGCAAAGTAAACATTTTAAAGTAATTACAGTTAGATAATAAGAGTTGTATATAACTTATGTATTTAATTTGTTAGCAATAACTTATGTACGAAAACTTCGTACAAACGATTTAATAATGAGTTATTGTTTAATATTCGATACGAGAGATGTTGTTAAATAAATAAATAAATTAATGGAACGGTTTTAAACATAAATAACATTATTATCTTCTTATTACGATTACACCCATGAATTCAATACAATATATAAATGAATTTAAATTGGTTAACTTGCGTTGTATAAATAATTGCCTCCCAAAAGCATGAGGCTACACAAGTTAGATTAATTTAAATAAACATCAATTTGTTATGTTGTAAATTGGCGCTCCAAAATCGTGGGGCTCCACAAATTAAAATAAATATTGAAGTGCAATTTGTATGGTTGTAGATTGTCGTCTATGAACGTGTGGCATGATCCCGACCATTTGACTATATATAAAAAAAAATTTTTGTTGTAGATAAATGGTTGCTCTAAAAAAAAAATAAAGGTTGTTAAATAAAAAATATATATTATATGTGATAATTATTTATATTAAACAATAATTGTATGTTATGTTAATTGTTGTGTATTAAGACACAACTGGCGCTCAACGAAATAATATCATTGTAAAGGTGTAAAAGTAATAAAAAGTAATAAATAATAATATTAATAATAAATAAATAAATAAAATTAGTAATTCGGTTCCATAAGAATAATATTCTAAAACATAATAAATAAATACATCATATTCGATATGGCAGCACCAGGAAGTATTAGTATGGAGGTAATCATTAAGGTGATGGGAAACCTTATGGATGAATATGGAATAAGACAAAATGTTGTAATATACTCTACTTTTATTACTTTAAATTTATTTTAATTTAATTCTGTTTACTTTACTTCATCCATTGTCCGGACGCCATCTTTAATAGTACCAACAATGAAACATAATTTTCTTACCTTCGGGCCAGTTTTCGGTTAGGCGAACTGAAATAGCAGAACGGGTTATTTGAAGTAAATTACTCTTATATTTGTGGTTTACCAATGACATTCCCCTTTTATTTTATTCATAACACTTGTACATTGAATGCTACTTCGAAAAAATGAACACTCCTATTCGGCCATGAGACGTAATTTATAACATCAAGTTAGATGTAATTATTCCCATTAACATTTTACTTTCCCACCAAAATAAATCATAATCATCATCAATTTAAATTATTTTTATGATAGAACACAACCCAGCACTTCTTAAATTTAGATTTTTCATTCACACAGCCACGCACCCTTTCATGCTGTACATATTTTAAATTTCCCTTATTGAGCTCATTTTAAATAAACATTTCTTTTGACAGAATTTAGTATGGTTTGAATTTATTTTATTCCTGATTGAAGAAGTTATCTGATGTTTCGTTAAAGTAAAACAAAGTAATATAAAAGAAGTTTAAATAGAAGTAAATTCATTTTTCGAAGCTGATGAATCAGCAATTGGAAAAATATGAACACACCATGAGTAAGCCGAGAGCAAAGTAAACATTTTAAAGTAATTACAGTTAGATAATAAGAGTTGTATATAACTTATGTATTTAATTTGTTAGCAATAACTTATGTACGAAAACTTCGTACAAACGATTTAATAATGAGTTATTGTTTAATATTCGATACGAGAGATGTTGTTAAATAAATAAATAAATTAATGGAACGGTTTTAAACATAAATAACATTATTATCTTCTTATTACGATTACACCCATGAATTCAATACAATATATAAATGAATTTAAATTGGTTAACTTGCGTTGTATAAATAATTGCCTCCCAAAAGCATGAGGCTACACAAGTTAGATTAATTTAAATAAACATCAATTTGTTATGTTGTAAATTGGCGCTCCAAAATCGTGGGACTCCACAAATTTAAATAAATATTGAAGTGCAATTTGTATGGTTGTAGATTGTCGTCTATGAACGTGTGGCATGATCCCGAACATTTGACTATATATAAAAAAAATTTTTTTTTGTAGCTAAATGGTTGCTCTAAAAAAAAATAAAGGTTGTTAAATAAAAAATATATATTATATGTGATAATTATTTATATTAAACAATAATTGTATGTATTGTTAATTGTTGTGTATTAAGACACAACTGGCGCTCAACGAAATAATATCATTGTAAAGGTGTAAAAGTAATAAAAAGTAATAAATAATAATATTAATAATAAATAAATAAATAAAATTAGTAATTCGGTTCCATAAGAATAATATTCTAAAACATAATAAATAAATACATCATATTCGATATGGCAGCACCAGGAAGTATTAGTATGGAGGTAATCATTAAGGTGATGGGAAACCTTATGGATGAATATGGAATAAGACAAAATGTTGTAATATACTCTACTTTTATTACTTTAAATTTATTTTAATTTAATTCTGTTTACTTTACTTCATCCATTGTCCGGACGCCATCTTTAATAGTACCAACAATGAAACATAATTTTCTTACCTTCGGGCCAGTTTTCGGTTAGGCGAACTGAAATAGCAGAACGGGTTATTTGAAGTAAATTACTCTTACATTTGTGGTTTACCAATGACATTCCCCTTTTATTTTATTCATAACACTTGTACATTGAATCCTACTTCGAAAAAATGAACACTCCTATTCGGCCATGAGACGTAATTTATAACATCAAGTTAGAAGTAATTATTCCCATTAACATTTTACTTTCCCACCAAAATAAATCATAATCATCATCAATTTAAATTATTTTTATGATAGAACACAACCCAGCACTTCTTAAATTTAGATTTTTCATTCACACAGCCACGCACCCTTTCATGCTGTACATATTTTAAATTTCCCTTATTTAGCTCATTTTAAATAAACATTTCTTTTGACAGAATTTAGTATGGTTTGAATTTATTTTATTCCTGATTGAAGAAGTTATCTGATGTTTCGTTAAAGTAAAACAAAGTAATATAAAAGAAGTTTAAATAGAAGTAAATTCATTTTTTGAAGCTGATGAATCAGCAATTGCAAAAATATGAACACACCATGAGTAAGCCGAGAGCAAAGTAAACATTTTAAAGTAATTACAGTTAGATAATAAAAGTTGTATATAACCTATGTATTTAATTTGTTAGCAATAACTTATGTACGAAAACTTCGTACAAACGATTTAATAATGAGTTATTGTTTAATATTCGATACGAGAGATGTTGTTAAATAAATAAATAAATTAATGGAACGGTTTTAAACATAAATAACATTATTATCTTCTTATTACGATTACACCCATGAATTCAATACAATATATAAATGAATTTAAATTGGTTAACTTGCGTTGTATAAATAATTGCCTCCCAAAAGCATGAGGCTACACAAGTTAGATTAATTTAAATAAACATCAATTTGTTATGTTGTAAATTGGCGCTCCAAAATCGTGGGGCTCCACAAATTTAAATAAATATTGAAGTGCAATTTGTATGGTTGTAGATTGTCGTCTATGAACGTGTGGCATGATCCCGACTATTTGACTATATATAAAAAAAATTTTTTTTTGTAGCTAAATGGTTGCTCTAAAAAAAAAATAAAGGTTGTTAAATAAAAAATATATATTATATGTGATAATTATTTATATTAAACAATAATTGTATATTATGTTAATTGTTGTGTATTAAGACACAACTGGCGCTCAACGAAATAATATCATTGTAAAGGTGTAAAAGTAATAAAAAGTAATAAATAATAATATTAATAATAAATAAATAAATAAAATTAGTAATTCGGTTCCATAAGAATAATATTCTAAAACATAATAAATAAATACATCATATTCGATATGGCAGCACCAGGAAGTATTAGTATGGAGGTAATCATTAAGGTGATGGGAAACCTTATGGATGAATATGGAATAAGACAAAATGTTGTAATATACTCTACTTTTATTACTTTAAATTTATTTTAATTTAATTCTGTTTACTTTACTTCATCCATTGTCCGGACGCCATCTTTAATAGTACCTACAATGAAACATAATTTTCTTACCTTCGGGCCAGTTTTCGGTTAGGCGAACTGAAATAGCAGAACGGGTTATTTGAAGTAAATTACTCTTATATTTGTGGGTTACCAATGACATTCCCCTTTTATTTTATTCATAACACTTGTACATTGAATCCTACTTCGAAAAAATGAACACTCCTATTCGGCCATGAGACGTAATTTATAACATCAAGTTAGAAGTAATTATTCCCATTAACATTTTACTTTCCCACCAAAATAAATCATAATCATCATCAATTTAAATTATTTTTATGATAGAACACAACCCAGCACTTCTTAAATTTAGATTTTTCATTCACACAGCCACGCACCCTTTCATGCTGTACATATTTTAAATTTCCCTTATTGAGCTGATTTTAAATAAACATTTCTTTTGACAGAATTTAGTATGGTTTGAATTTATTTTATTCCTGATTGAAGAAGTTATCTGATGTTTCGTTAAAGTAAAACAAAGTAATATAAAAGAAGTTTAAATAGAAGTAAATTCATTTTTTGAAGCTGATGAATCAGCAATTGCAAAAATATGAACACACCATGAGTAAGCCGAGAGCAAAGTAAACATTTTAAAGTAATTACAGTTAGATAATAAGAGTTGTATATAACTTATGTATTTAATTTGTTAGCAATAACTTATGTACGAAAACTTCGTACAAACGATTTAATAATGAGTTATTGTTTAATATTCGATATGAGAGATGTTGTTAAATAAATAAATAAATTAATGGAACGGTTTTAAACATAAATAACATTATTATCTTCTTATTACGATTACACCCATGAATTCAATATAATATATAAATGAATTTAAATTGGTTAACTTGCGTTGTATAAATAATTGCCTCCCAAAAGCATGAGGCTACACAAGTTAGATTAATTTAAATAAACATCATTTTGTTATGTTGTAAATTGGCGCTCCAAAATCGTGGGGCTCCACAAATTTAAATAAATATTGAAGTGCAATTTGTATGGTTGTAGATTGTCGTCTATGAACGTGTGGCATGATCCCGACCATTTGACTATATATAAAAAAAAATTTTTTTTGTAGCTAAATGGTTGCTCTAAAAAAAAAATAAAGGTTGTTAAATAAAAAATATATATTATATGTGATAATTATTTATATTAAACAATAATTGTATGTTATGTTAATTGTTGTGTATTAAGACACAACTGGCGCTCAACGAAATAATATCATTGTAAAGGTGTAAAAGTAATAAAAAGTAATAAATAATAATATTAATAATAAATAAATAAATAAAATTAGTAATTCGGTTCCATAAGAATAATATTCTAAAACATAATAAATAAATACATCATATTCGATATGGCAGCACCAGGAAGTATTAGTATGGAGGTAATCATTAAGGTGATGGGAAACCTTATGGATGAATATGGAATAAGACAAAATGTTGTAATATACTCTACTTTTATTACTTTAAATTTATTGTAATTTAATTCTGTTTACTTTACTTCATCCATTGTCCGGACGCCATCTTTAATAGTACCAACAATGAAACATAATTTTCTTACCTTCGGGCCAGTTTTCGGTTAGGCGAACTGAAATAGCAGAACGGGTTATTTGAAGTAAATTACTCTTATATTTGTGGTTTACCAATGACATTCCCCTTTTATTTTATTCATAACACTTGTACATTGAATCCTACTTCGAAAAAATGAACACTCCTATTCGGCCATGAGACGTAATTTATAACATCAAGTTAGAAGTAATTATTCCCATTAACATTTTACTTTCCCACCAAAATAAATCATAATCATCATCAATTTAAATTATTTTTTTGATAGAACACAACCCAGCACTTCTTAAATTTAGATTTTTCATTCACACAGCCACGCACCCTTTCATGCTGTACATATTTTAAATTTCCCTTATTGAGCTCATTTTAAATAAACATTTCTTTTGACAGAATTTAGTATGGTTTGAATTTATTTTATTCCTGATTGAAGAAGTTATCTGATGTTTCGTTAAAGTAAAACAAAGTAATATAAAAGAAGTTTAAATAGAAGTAAATTCATTTTTTGAAGCTGATGAATCAGCAATTGCAAAAATATGAACACACCATGAGTAAGCCGAGAGCAAAGTAAACATTTTAAAGTAATTACAGTTAGATAATAAGAGTTGTATATAACTTATGTATTTAATTTGTTAGCAATAACGTATGTACGAAAACTTCGTACAAACGATTTAATAATGAGTTATTGTTTAATATTCGATATGAGAGATGTTGTTAAATAAATAAATAATGGAACGGTTTTAAACATAAATAACATTATTATCTTCTTATTACGATTACACCCATGAATTCAATATAATATATAAATGAATTTAAATTGGTTAACTTGCGTTGTATAAATAATTGCCTCCCAAAAGCATGAGGCTACACAAGTTAGATTAATTTAAATAAACATCAATTTGTTATGTTGTAAATTGGCGCTCCAAAATCGTGGGGCTCCACAAATTTAAATAAATATTGAAGTGGAATTTGTATGGTTGTAGATTGTCGTCTATGAACGTGTGGCATGATCCCGACCATTTGACTATATATAAAAAAAATTTTTTTTTGTAGCTAAATGGTTGCTCTAAAAAAAAAATAAAGGTTGTTAAATAAAAAATATATATTATATGTGATAATTATTTATATTAAACAATAATTGTATGTTATGTTAATTGTTGTGTATTAAGACACAACTGGCGCTCAACGAAATAATATCATTGTAAAGGTGTAAAAGTAATAAAAAGTAATAAATAATAATATTAATAATAAATAAATAAATAAAATTAGTAATTCGGTTCCATAAGAATAATATTCTAAAACATAATAAATAAATACATCATATTCGATATGGCAGCACCAGGAAGTATTAGTATTGAGGTAATCATTAAGGTGATGGGAAACCTTATGGATGAATATGGAATAAGACAAAATGTTGTAATATACTCTACTTTTATTACTTTAAATTTATTTTAATTTAATTCTGTTTACTTTACTTCATCCATTGTCCGGACGCCATCTTTAATAGTACCAACAATGAAACATAATGTTCTTACCTTCGGGCCAGTTTTCGGTTAGGCGAACTGAAATAGCAGAACGGGTTATTTGAAGTAAATTACTCTTATATTTGTGGTTTACCAATGACATTCCCCTTTTATTTTATTCATAACACTTGTACATTGAATCCTACTTCGAAAAAATGAACACTCCTATTCGGCCATGAGACGTAATTTATAACATCAACTTAGAAGTAATTATTCCCATTAACATTTTACTTTCCCACCAAAATAAATCATAATCATCATCAATTTAAATTATTTTTATGATAGAACACAACCCAGCACTTCTTAAATTTAGATTTTTCATTCACACAGCCACGCACCCTTTCATGCTGTACATATTTTAAATTTCCCTTATTGAGCTCATTTTAAATAAACATTTCTTTTGACAGAATTTAGTATGGTTTGAATTTATTTTATTCCTGATTGAAGAAGTTATCTGATGTTTCGTTAAAGTAAAACAAAGTAATATAAAAGAAGTTTAAATAGAAGTAAATTCATTTTTTGAAGCTGATGAATCAGCAATTGCAAAAATATGATCACACCATGAGTAAGCCGAGAGCAAAGTAAACATTTTAAAGTAATTACAGTTAGATAATAAGAGTTGTATATAACTTATGTATTTAATTTGTTAGCAATAACGTATGTACGAAAACTTCGTACAAACGATTTAATAATGAGTTATTGTTTAATATTCGATATGAGAGATGTTGTTAAATAAATAAATAATGGAACGGTTTTAAACATAAATAACATTATTATCTTCTTATTACGATTACACCCATGAATTCAATATAATATATAAATGAATTTAAATTGGTTAACTTGCGTTGTATAAATAATTGCCTCCCAAAAGCATGAGGCTACACAAGTTAGATTAATTTAAATAAACATCAATTTGTTATGTTGTAAATTGGCGCTCCAAAATCGTGGGGCTCCACAAATTTAAATAAATATTGAAGTGGAATTTGTATGGTTGTAGATTGTCGTCTATGAACGTGTGGCATGATCCCGACCATTTGACTATATATAAAAAAAATTTTTTTTTGTAGCTAAATGGTTGCTCTAAAAAAAAAATAAAGGTTGTTAAATAAAAAATATATATTATATGTGATAATTATTTATATTAAACAATAATTGTATGTTATGTTAATTGTTGTGTATTAAGACACAAATGGCGCTCAACGAAATAATATCATTGTAAAGGTGTAAAAGTAATAAAAAGTAATAAATAATAATATTAATAATAAATAAATAAATAAAATTAGTAATTCGGTTCCATAAGAATAATATTCTAAAACATAATAAATAAATACATCATATTCGATATGGCAGCACCAGGAAGTATTAGTATGGAGGTAATCATTAAGGTGATGGGAAACCTTATGGATGAATATGGAATAAGACAAAATGTTGTAATATACTCTACTTTTATTACTTTCAATTTATTTTAATTTAATTCTGTTTACTTTACTTCATCCATTGTCCGGACGCCATCTTTAATAGTACCAACAATGAAACATAATTTTCTTACCTTCGGGCCAGTTTTCGGTTAGGCGAACTGAAATAGCAGAACGGGTTATTTGAAGTAAATTACTCTTATATTTGTGGTTTACCAATGACATTCCCCTTTTATTTTATTCATAACACTTGTACATTGAATCCTACTTCGAAAAAATGAACACTCCTATTCGGCCATGAGACGTAATTTATAACATCAAGTTAGAAGTAATTATTCCCATTAACATTTTACTTTCCCACCAAAATAAATCATAATCATCATCAATTTAAATTATTTTTATGATAGAACACAACCCAGCACTTCTTAAATTTAGATTTTTCATTCACACAGCCACGCACCCTTTCATGCTGTACATATTTTAAATTTCCCTTATTGAGCTCATTTTAAATAAACATTTCTTTTGACAGAATTTAGTATGGTTTGAATTTATTTTATTCCTGATTGAAGAAGTTATCTGATGTTTCGTTAAAGTAAAACAAAGTAATATAAAAGAAGTTTAAATAGAAGTAAATTCATTTTTTGAAGCTGATGAATCAGCAATTGCAAAAATATGAACACACCATGAGTAAGCCGAGAGCAAAGTAAACATTTTAAAGTAATTACAGTTAGATAATAAGAGTTGTATATAACTTATGTATTTAATTTGTTAGCAATAACGTATGTACGAAAACTTCGTACAAACGATTTAATAATGAGTTATTGTTTAATATTCGATATGAGAGATGTTGTTAAATAAATAAATAATGGAACGGTTTTAAACATAAATAACATTATTATCTTCTTATTACGATTACACCCATGAATTCAATATAATATATAAATGAATTTAAATTGGTTAACTTGCGTTGTATAAATAATTGCCTCCCAAAAGCATGAGGCTACACAAGTTAGATTAATTTAAATAAACATCAATTTGTTATGTTGTAAATTGGCGCTCCAAAATCGTGGGGCTCCACAAATTTAAATAAATATTGAAGTGGAATTTGTATGGTTGTAGATTGTCGTCTATGAACGTGTGGCATGATTCCGACCATTTGACTATATATAAAAAAAATTTTTTTTTGTAGCTAAATGGTTGCTCTAAAAAAAAAATAAAGGTTGTTAAATAAAAAATATATATTATATGTGATAATTATTTATATTAAACAATAATTGTATGTTATGTTAATTGTTGTGTATTAAGACACAAATGGCGCTCAACGAAATAATATCATTGTAAAGGTGTAAAAGTAATAAAAAGTAATAAATAATAATATTAATAATAAATAAATAAATAAAATTAGTAATTCGGTTCCATAAGAATAATATTCTAAAACATAATAAATAAATACATCATATTCGATATGGCAGCACCAGGAAGTATTAGTATGGAGGTAATCATTAAGGTGATGGGAAACCTTATGGATGAATATGGAATAAGACAAAATGTTGTAATATACTCTACTTTTATTACTTTAAATTTATTTTAATTTAATTCTGTTTACTTTACTTCATCCATTGTCCGGACGCCATCTTTAATAGTACCAACAATGAAACATAATTTTCTTACCTTCGGGCCAGTTTTCGGTTAGGCGAACTGAAATAGCAGAACGGGTTATTTGAAGTAAATTACTCTTATATTTGTGGTTTACCAATGACATTCCCCTTTTATTTTATTCATAACACTTGTACATTGAATCCTACTTCGAAAAAATGAACACTCCTATTCGGCCATGAGACGTAATTTATAACATCAAGTTAGAAGTAATTATTCCCATTAACATTTTACTTTCCCACCAAAATAAATCATAATCATCATCAATTTAAATTATTTTTATGATAGAACACAACCCAGCACTTCTTAAATTTAGATTTTTCATTCACACAGCCACGTACCCTTTCATGCTGTACATATTTTAAATTTCCCTTATTGAGCTCATTTTAAATAAACATTTCTTTTGACAGAATTTAGTATGGTTTGAATTTATTTTATTCCTGATTGAAGAAGTTATCTGATGTTTCGTTAAAGTAAAACAAAGTAATATAAAAGAAGTTTAAATAGAAGTAAATTCATTTTTTGAAGCTGATGAATCAGCAATTGCAAAAATATGAACACACCATGAGTAAGCCGAGAGCAAAGTAAACATTTTAAAGTAATTACAGTTAGATAATAAGAGTTGTATATAACTTATGTATTTAATTTGTTAGCAATAACTTATGTACGAAAACTTCGTACAAACGATTTAATAATGAGTTATTGTTTAATATTCGATATGAGAGATGTTGTTAAATAAATAAATAATGGAACGGTTTTAAACATAAATAACATTATTATCTTCTTATTACGATTACACCCATGAATTCAATACAATGTATAAATGAATTTAAATTGGTTAACTTGCGTTGTATAAATAATTGCCTCCCAAAAGCATGAGGCTACACAAGTTAGATTAATTTAAATAAACATCAATTTGTTATGTTGTAAATTGGCGCTCCAAAATCGTGGGGCTCCACAAATTTAAATAAATATTGAAGTGCAATTTGTATGGTTGTAGATTGTCGTCTATGAACGTGTGGCATGATCCCGACCATTTGACTATATATAAAAAAAAAATTTTTTTGTAGCTAAATGGTTGCTCTAAAAAAAAATAAAGGTTGTTAAATAAAAAATATATATTATATGTGATAATTATTTATATTAAACAATAATTGTATGTTATGTTAATTGTTGTGTATTAAGACACAACTGGCGCTCAACGAAATAATATCATTGTAAAGGTGTAAAAGTAATAAAAAGTAATAAATAATAATATTAATAATAAATAAATAAATAAAATTAGTAATTCGGTTCCATAAGAATAATATTCTAAAACATAATAAATAAATACATCATATTCGATATGGCAGCACCAGGAAGTATTAGTATTGAGGTAATCATTAAGGTGATGGGAAACCTTATGGATGAATATGGAATAAGACAAAATGTTGTAATATACTCTACTTTTATTACTTTAAATTTATTTTAATTTAATTCTGTTTACTTTACTTCATCCATTGTCCGGACGCCATCTTTAATAGTACCAACAATGAAACATAATGTTCTTACCTTCGGGCCAGTTTTCGGTTAGGCGAACTGAAATAGCAGAACGGGTTATTTGAAGTAAATTACTCTTATATTTGTGGTTTACCAATGACATTTCCCTTTTATTTTATTCATAACACTTGTACATTGAATCCTACTTCGAAAAAATGAACACTCCTATTCGGCCATGAGACGTAATTTATAACATCAAGTTAGAAGTAATTATTCCCATTAACATTTTACTTTCCCACCAAAATAAATCATAATCATCATCAATTTAAATTATTTTTATGATAGAACACAACCCAGCACTTCTTAAATTTAGATTTTTCATTCACACAGCCACGCACCCTTTCATGCTGTACATATTTTAAATTTCCCTTATTGAGCTCATTTTAAATAAACATTTCTTTTGACAGAATTTAGTATGGTTTGAATTTATTTTATTCCTGATTGAAGAAGTTATCTGATGTTTCGTTAAAGTAAAACAAAGTAATATAAAAGAAGTTTAAATAGAAGTAAATTCATTTTTTGAAGCTGATGACTCAGCAATTGCAAAAATATGAACACACCATGAGTAAGCCGAGAGCAAAGTAAACATTTTAAAGTAATTACAGTTAGATAATAAGAGTTGTATATAACTTATGTATTTAATTTGTTAGCAATAACTTATTTACGAAAACTTCGTACAAACGATTTAATAATGAGTTATTGTTTAATATTCGATATGAGAGATGTTGTTAAATAAATAAATAATGGAACGGTTTTAAACATAAATAATATTATTATCTTCTTATTACGATTACACCCATGAATTCAATACAATATATAAATGAATTTAAATTGGTTAACTTGCGTTGTTTAAATAATTGCCTCCCAAAAGCATGAGGCTACACAAGTTAGATTAATTTAAATAAACATCAATTTGTTATGTTGTAAATTGGCGCTCCAAAATCGTGGGGCTCCACAAATTTAAATAAATATTGAAGTGGAATTTGTATGGTTGTAGATTGTCGTCTATGAACGTGTGGCATGATCCCGACCATTTGACTATATATAAAAAAAATTTTTTTTTGTAGCTAAATGGTTGCTCTAAAAAAAAAATAAAGGTTGTTAAATAAAAAATATATATTATATGTGATAATTATTTATATTAAACAATAATTGTATGTTATGTTAATTGTTGTGTATTAAGACACAACTGGCGCTCAACGAAATAATATCATTGTAAAGGTGTAAAAGTAATAAAAAGTAATAAATAATAATATTAATAATAAATAAATAAATAAAATTAGTAATTCCGTTCCATAAGAATAATATTCTAAAACATAATAAATAAATACATATTCGATATGGCAGCACCAGTAAGTATTAGTATGGAGGTAATCATTAAGGTGATGGGAAACCTTATGGATGAATATGGAATAAGACAAAATGTTGTAATATACTCTACTTTTATTACTTTAAATTTATTTTAATTTAATTCTGTTTTCTTTACTTCATCCATTGTCCGGACGCCATCTTTAATAGTACCAACAATGAAACATAATTTTCTTACCTTCGGGCCAGTTTTCGGTTAGGCGAACTGAAATAGCAGAACGGGTTATTTGAAGTAAATTACTCTTATATTTGTGGTTTACCAATGACATTCCCCTTTTATTTTATTCATAACACTTGTACATTGAATCCTACTTCGAAAAAATGAACACTCCTATTCGGCCATGAGACGTAATTTATAACATCAAGTTAGATGTAATTATTCCCATTAACATTTTACTTTCCCACCAAAATAAATCATAATCATCATCAATTTAAATTATTTTTATGATAGAACACAACCCAGCACTTCTTAAATTTAGATTTTTCATTCACACAGCCACGCACCCTTTCATGCTGTACATATTTTAAATTTCCCTTATTGAGCTCATTTTAAATAAACATTTCTTTTGACAGAATTTAGTATGGTTTGAATTTATTTTATTCCTGATTGGAGAAGTTATCTGATGTTTCGTTAAAGTAAAACAAAGTAATATAAAAGAAGTTTAAATAGAAGTAAATTCATTTTTTGAAGCTGATGAATCAGCAATTGCAAAAATATGAACACACCATGAGTAAGCCGAGAGCAAAGTAAACATTTTAAAGTAATTACAGTTAGATAATAAGAGTTGTATATAACCTATGTATTTAATTTGTTAGCAATAACTTATGTACGAAAACTTCGTACAAACGATTTAATAATGAGTTATTGTTTAATATTCGATACGAGAGATGTTGTTAAATAAATAAATAAATTAATGGAACGGTTTTAAACATAAATAACATTATTATCTTCTTATTACGATTACACCCATGAATTCAATACAATATATAAATGAATTTAAATTGGTTAACTTGCGTTGTATAAATAATTGCCTCCCAAAAGCATGAGGCTACACAAGTTAGATTAATTTAAATAAACATCAATTTGTTATGTTGTAAATTGGCGCTCCAAAATCGTGGGGCTCCACAAATTTAAATAAATATTGAAGTGCAATTTGTATGGTTGTAGATTGTCGTCTATGAACGTGTGGCATGATCCCGACCATTTGACTATATATAAAAAAATTTATTTTTTGTAGCTAAATGGTTGCTCTAAAAAAAAATAAAGGTTGTTAAATAAAAAATATATATTATATGTGATAATTATTTATATTAAACAATAATTGTATGTTATGTTAATTGTTGTGTATTAAGACACAAATGGCGCTCAACGAAATAATATCATTGTAAAGGTGTAAAAGTAATAAATAATAATATTAATAATAAATAAAATTAGTAATTCGGTTCCATAAGAATAATATTCTAAAACATAATAAATAAATACATCATATTCGATATGGCAGCACCAGGAAGTATTAGTATGGAGGTAATCATTAAGGTGATGGGAAACCTTATGGATGAAAATGGAATAAGACAAAATGTTGTAATATACTCTACTTTTATTACTTTAAATTTATTTTAATTTAATTCTGTTTACTTTACTTCATCCATTGTCCGGACGCCATCTTTAATAGTACCAACAATGAAACATAATTTTCTTACCTTCGGGCCAGTTTTCGGTTAGGCGAACTGAAATAGCAGAACGGGTTATTTGAAGTAAATTACTCTTATATTTGTGGTTTACCAATGACATTCCCCTTTTATTTTATTCATAACACTTGTACATTGAATGCTACTTCGAAAAAATGAACACTCCTATTCGGCCATGAGACGTAATTTATAACATCAAGTTAGAAGTAATTATTCCCATTAACATTTTACTTTCCCACCAAAATAAATCATAATCATCATCAATTTAAATTATTTTTATGATAGAACACAACCCAGCACTTCTTAAATTTAGATTTTTCATTCACACAGCCACGCACCCTTTCATGCTGTACATATTTTAAATTTCCCTTATTGAGCTCATTTTAAATAAACATTTCTTTTGACAGAATTTAGTATGGTTTGAATTTATTTTATTCCTGAATGAAGAAGTTATCTGATGTTTCGTTAAAGTAAAACAAAGTAATATAAAAGAAGTTTAAATAGAAGTAAATTCATTTTTTGAAGCTGATGACTCAGCAATTGCAAAAATATGAACACACCATGAGTAAGCCGAGAGCAAAGTAAACATTTTAAAGTAATTACAGTTAGATAATAAGAGTTGTATATAACTTATGTATTTAATTTGTTAGCAATAACTTATTTACGAAAACTTCGTACAAACGATTTAATAATGAGTTATTGTTTAATATTCGATATGAGAGATGTTGTTAAATAAATAAATAATGGAACGGTTTTAAACATAAATAATATTATTATCTTCTTATTACGATTACACCCATGAATTCAATACAATATATAAATGAATTTAAATTGGTTAACTTGCGTTGTTTAAATAATTGCCTCCCAAAAGCATGAGGCTACACAAGTTAGATTAATTTAAATAAACATCAATTTGTTATGTTGTAAATTGGCGCTCCAAAATCGTGGGGCTCCACAAATTTAAATAAATATTGAAGTGGAATTTGTATGGTTGTAGATTGTCGTCTATGAACGTGTGGCATGATCCCGACCATTTGACTATATATAAAAAAAATTTTTTTTTGTAGCTAAATGGTTGCTCTAAAAAAAAAATAAAGGTTGTTAAATAAAAAATATATATTATATGTGATAATTATTTATATTAAACAATAATTGTATGTTATGTTAATTGTTGTGTATTAAGACACAACTGGCGCTCAACGAAATAATATCATTGTAAAGGTGTAAAAGTAATAAAAAGTAATAAATAATAATATTAATAATAAATAAATAAATAAAATTAGTAATTCCGTTCCATAAGAATAATATTCTAAAACATAATAAATAAATACATATTCGATATGGCAGCACCAGTAAGTATTAGTATGGAGGTAATCATTAAGGTGATGGGAAACCTTATGGATGAATATGGAATAAGACAAAATGTTGTAATATACTCTACTTTTATTACTTTAAATTTATTTTAATTTAATTCTGTTTTCTTTACTTCATCCATTGTCCGGACGCCATCTTTAATAGTACCAACAATGAAACATAATTTTCTTACCTTCGGGCCAGTTTTCGGTTAGGCGAACTGAAATAGCAGAACGGGTTATTTGAAGTAAATTACTCTTATATTTGTGGTTTACCAATGACATTCCCCTTTTATTTTATTCATAACACTTGTACATTGAATCCTACTTCGAAAAAATGAACACTCCTATTCGGCCATGAGACGTAATTTATAACATCAAGTTAGATGTAATTATTCCCATTAACATTTTACTTTCCCACCAAAATAAATCATAATCATCATCAATTTAAATTATTTTTATGATAGAACACAACCCAGCACTTCTTAAATTTAGATTTTTCATTCACACAGCCACGCACCCTTTCATGCTGTACATATTTTAAATTTCCCTTATTGAGCTCATTTTAAATAAACATTTCTTTTGACAGAATTTAGTATGGTTTGAATTTATTTTATTCCTGATTGGAGAAGTTATCTGATGTTTCGTTAAAGTAAAACAAAGTAATATAAAAGAAGTTTAAATAGAAGTAAATTCATTTTTTGAAGCTGATGAATCAGCAATTGCAAAAATATGAACACACCATGAGTAAGCCGAGAGCAAAGTAAACATTTTAAAGTAATTACAGTTAGATAATAAGAGTTGTATATAACCTATGTATTTAATTTGTTAGCAATAACTTATGTACGAAAACTTCGTACAAACGATTTAATAATGAGTTATTGTTTAATATTCGATACGAGAGATGTTGTTAAATAAATAAATAAATTAATGGAACGGTTTTAAACATAAATAACATTATTATCTTCTTATTACGATTACACCCATGAATTCAATACAATATATAAATGAATTTAAATTGGTTAACTTGCGTTGTATAAATAATTGCCTCCCAAAAGCATGAGGCTACACAAGTTAGATTAATTTAAATAAACATCAATTTGTTATGTTGTAAATTGGCGCTCCAAAATCGTGGGGCTCCACAAATTTAAATAAATATTGAAGTGCAATTTGTATGGTTGTAGATTGTCGTCTATGAACGTGTGGCATGATCCCGACCATTTGACTATATATAAAAAAATTTATTTTTTGTAGCTAAATGGTTGCTCTAAAAAAAAATAAAGGTTGTTAAATAAAAAATATATATTATATGTGATAATTATTTATATTAAACAATAATTGTATGTTATGTTAATTGTTGTGTATTAAGACACAACTGGCGCTCAACGAAATAATATCATTGTAAAGGTGTAAAAGTAATAAATAATAATATTAATAATAAATAAAATTAGTAATTCGGTTCCATAAGAATAATATTCTAAAACATAATAAATAAATACATCATATTCGATATGGCAGCACCAGGAAGTATTAGTATGGAGGTAATCATTAAGGTGATGGGAAACCTTATGGATGAAAATGGAATAAGACAAAATGTTGTAATATACTCTACTTTTATTACTTTAAATTTATTTTAATTTAATTCTGTTTACTTTACTTCATCCATTGTCCGGACGCCATCTTTAATAGTACCAACAATGAAACATAATTTTCTTACCTTCGGGCCAGTTTTCGGTTAGGCGAACTGAAATAGCAGAACGGGTTATTTGAAGTAAATTACTCTTATATTTGTGGTTTACCAATGACATTCCCCTTTTATTTTATTCATAACACTTGTACATTGAATGCTACTTCGAAAAAATGAACACTCCTATTCGGCCATGAGACGTAATTTATAACATCAAGTTAGAAGTAATTATTCCCATTAACATTTTACTTTCCCACCAAAATAAATCATAATCATCATCAATTTAAATTATTTTTATGATAGAACACAACCCAGCACTTCTTAAATTTAGATTTTTCATTCACACAGCCACGCACCCTTTCATGCTGTACATATTTTAAATTTCCCTTATTGAGCTCATTTTAAATAAACATTTCTTTTGACAGAATTTAGTATGGTTTGAATTTATTTTATTCCTGAATGAAGAAGTTATCTGATGTTTCGTTAAAGTAAAACAAAGTAATATAAAAGAAGTTTAAATAGAAGTAAATTTATTTTTTGAAGCTGATGAATCAGCAATTGCAAAAACATGAACACACCATGAGTAAGCCAAGAGCAAAGTAAACATTTTAAAGTAATTACAGTTAGATAATAAGAGTTGTATATAACTTATGTATTTAATTTGTTAGCAATAACGTATGTACGAAAACTTCGTACAAACGATTTAATAATGAGATATTGTTTAATATTCGATATGAGAGATGTTGTTAAATAAATAAATAATGGAACGGTTTTAAACATAAATAATATTATTATCTTCTTATTACGATTACACCCATGAATTCAATACAATATATAAATGAATTTAAATTGGTTAACTTGCGTTGTTTAAATAATTGCCTCCCAAAAGCATGAGGCTACACAAGTTAGATTAATTTAAATAAACATCAATTTGTTATGTTGTAAATTGGCGCTCCAAAATCGTGGGGCTCCACAAATTTAAATAAATATTGAAGTGCAATTTGTATGGTTGTAGATTGTCGTCTATGAACGTGTGGCATGATCCCGACCATTTGACTATATATAAAAAAAATTTTTTTTTGTAGCTAAATGGTTGCTCTAAAAAAAAAATAAAGGTTGTTAAATAAAAAATATATATTATATGTGATAATTATTTATATTAAACAATAATTGTATGTTATGTTAATTGTTGTGTATTAAGACACAACTGGCGCTCAACGAAATAATATCATTGTAAAGGTGTAAAAGTAATAAATAATAATATTAATATTAAATAAATAAATAAAATTAGTAATTCGGTTCCATAAGAATAATATTCTAAAACATAATAAATAAATACATCATATTCGATATGGCAGCACCAGGAAGTATTAGTATGGAGGTAATCATTAAGGTGATGGGAAACCTTATGGATGAATATGGAATAAGACAAAATGTTGTAATATACTCTACTTTTATTACTTTAAATTTATTTTAATTTAATTCTGTTTACTTTACTTCATCCATTGTCCGGACGCCATCTTTAATAGTACCAACAATGAAACATAATTTTCTTACCTTCGGGCCAGTTTTCGGTTAGGCGAACTGAAATAGCAGAACGGGTTATTTGAAGTAAATTACTCTTATATTTGTGGTTTACCAATGACATTCCCCTTTTATTTTATTCATAACACTTGTACATTGAATCCTACTTCGAAAAAATGGACACTCCTATTCGGCCATGAGACGTAATTTATAACATCAAGTTAGAAGTAATTATTCCCATTAAAATTTTATTTTCCCACCAAAATAAATCATAATCATCATCAATTTAAATTATTTTTATGATAGAACACAACCCAGCACTTCTTAAATTTAGATTTTTCATTCACACAGCCACGCACCCTTTCATGCTGTACATATTTTAAATTTCCCTTATTGAGCTCATTTTAAATAAACATTTCTTTTGACAGAATTTAGTATGGTTTGAATTTATTTTATTCCTGATTGAAGAAGTTATCTGATGTTTCGTTAAAGTAAAACAAAGTAATATAAAAGAAGTTTAAATAGAAGTAAATTCATTTTTTGAAGCTGATGAATCAGCAATTGCAAAAATATGAACACACCATGAGTAAGCCGAGAGCAAAGTAAACATTTTAAAGTAATTACAGTTAGATAATAAGAGTTGTATATAACCTATGTATTTAATTTGTTAGCAATAACTTATGTACGAAAACTTCGTACAAACGATTTAATAATGAGTTATTGTTTAATATTCGATACGAGAGATGTTGTTAAATAAATAAATAAATTAATGGAACGGTTTTAAACATAAATAACATTATTATCTTCTTATTACGATTACACCCATGAATTCAATACAATATATAAATGAATTTAAATTGGTTAACTTGCGTTGTATAAATAATTGCCTCCCAAAAGCATGAGGCTACACAAGTTAGATTAATTTAAATAAACATCAATTTGTTATGTTGTAAATTGGCGCTCCAAAATCGTGGGGCTCCACAAATTTAAATAAATATTGAAGTGCAATTTGTATGGTTGTAGATTGTCGTCTATGAACGTGTGGCATGATCCCGACCATTTGACTATGTATAAAAAATTTTTTTTTTTGTAGCTAAATAGTTGCTCTAAAAAAAAATAAAGGTTGTTAAATAAAAAATATATATTATATGTGATAATTATTTATATTAAACAATAATTGTATGTTATGTTAATTGTTGTGTATTAAGACACAACTGACGCTCAACGAAATAATATCATTGTAAAGGTGTAAAAGTAATAAAAAGTAATAAATAATAATATTAATAATAAATAAATAAATAAAATTAGTAATTCGGTTCCATAAGAATAATATTCTAAAACATAATAAATAAATACATCATATTCGATATGGCAGCACCAGGAAGTATTAGTATGGAGGTAATCATTAAGGTGATGGGAAACCTTATGGATGAATATGGAATAAGACAAAATGTTGTAATATACTCTACTTTTATTACTTTAAATTTATTTTAATTTAATTCTGTTTACTTTACTTCATCCATTGTCCGGACGCCATCTTTAATAGTACCAACAATGAAACATAATTTTCTTACCTTCGGGCCAGTTTTCGGTTAGGCGAACTGAAATAGCAGAACGGGTTATTTGAAGTAAATTACTCTTATATTTGTGGTTTACCAATGACATTCCCCTTTTATTTTATTCATAACACTTGTACATTGAATGCTACTTCGAAAAAATGAACACTCCTATTCGGCCATGAGACGTAATTTATAACATCAAGTTAGAAGTAATTATTCCCATTAACATTTTACTTTCCCACCAAAATAAATCATAATCATCATCAATTTAAATTATTTTTATGATAGAACACAACCCAGCACTTCTTAAATTTAGATTTTTCATTCACACAGCCACGCACCCTTTCATGCTGTACATATTTTAAATTTCCCTTATTGAGCTCATTTTAAATAAACATTTCTTTTGACAGAATTTAGTATGGTTTGAATTTATTTTATTCCTGATTGAAGAAGTTATCTGATGTTTCGTTAAAGTAAAACAAAGTAATATAAAAGAAGTTTAAATAGAAGTAAATTCATTTTTTGAAGCTGATGAATCAGCAATTGCAAAAATATGAACACACCATGAGTAAGCCGAGAACAAAGTAAACATTTTAAAGTAATTACAGTTAGATAATAAGAGTTGTATATAACTTATGTATTTAATTTGTTAGCAATAACTTATGTACGAAAACTTCGTACAAACGATTTAATAATGAGTTATTGTTTAATATTCGATACGAGAGATGTTGTTAAATAAATAAATAATGGAACGGTTTTAAACATAAATAACATTATTATCTTCTTATTACGATTACACCCATGAATTCAATACAATATATAAATGAATTTAAATTGGTTAACTTGCGTTGTATAAATAATTGCCTCCCAAAAGCATGAGGCTACACAAGTTAGATTAATTTAAATAAACATCAATTTGTTATGTTGTAAATTGGCGCTCCAAAATCGTGGGGCTCCACAAATTTAAATAAATATTGAAGTGCAATTTGTATGGTTGTAGATTGTCGTCTATGAACGTGTGGCATGATCCCGACCATTTGACTATATATAAAAAAAAATTTTTTTTGTAGATAAATGGTTGCTCTAAAAAAAAATAAAGGTTGTTAAATAAAAAATATATATTATATGTGATAATTATTTATATTAAACAATAATTGTATGTTATGTTAATTGTTGTGTATTAAGACACAACTGGCGCTCAACGAAATAATATCATTGTAAAGGTGTAAAAGTAATAAAAAGTAATAAATAATAATATTAATAATAAATAAATAAATAAAATTAGTAATTCGGTTCCATAAGAATAATATTCTAAAACATAATAAATAAATACATCATATTCGATATGGCAGCACCAGGAAGTATTAGTATTGAGGTAATCATTAAGGTGATGGGAAACCTTATGGATGAATATGGAATAAGACAAAATGTTGTAATATACTCTACTTTTATTACTTTAAATTTATTTTAATTTAATTCTGTTTACTTTACTTCATCCATTGTCCGGACGCCATCTTTAATAGTACCAACAATGAAACATAATGTTCTTACCTTCGGGCCAGTTTTCGGTTAGGCGAACTGAAATAGCAGAACGGGTTATTTGAAGTAAATTACTCTTATATTTGTGGTTTACCAATGACATTCCCCTTTTATTTTATTCATAACACTTGTACATTGAATCCTACTTCGAAAAAATGAACACTCCTATTCGGCCATGAGACGTAATTTATAACATCAAGTTAGAAGTAATTATTCCCATTAAAATTTTACTTTCCCACCAAAATAAATCATAATCATCATCAATTTAAATTATTTTTATGATAGAACACAACCCAGCACTTCTTAAATTTAGATTTTTCATTCACACAGCCACGCACCCTTTCATGCTGTACATATTTTAAATTTCCCTTATTGAGCTGATTTTAAATAAACATTTCTTTTGACAGAATTTAGTATGGTTTGAATTTATTTTATTCCTGATTGAAGAAGTTATCTGATGTTTCGTTAAAGTAAAACAAAGTAATATAAAAGAAGTTTAAATAGAAGTAAATTCATTTTTTGAAGCTGATGAATCAGCAATTGCAAAAATATGAACACACCATGAGTAAGCCGAGAGCAAAGTAAACATTTTAAAGTAATTACAGTTAGATAATAAGAGTTGTATATAACTTATGTATTTAATTTGTTAGCAATAACTTATGTACGAAAACTTCGTACAAACGATTTAATAATGAGTTATTGTTTAATATTCGATATGAGAGATGTTGTTAAATAAATAAATAAATTAATGGAACGGTTTTAAACATAAATAACATTATTATCTTCTTATTACGATTACACCCATGAATTCAATATAATATATAAATGAATTTAAATTGGTTAACTTGCATTGTATAAATAATTGCCTCCCAAAAGCATGAGGCTACACAAGTTAGATTAATTTAAATAAACATCATTTTGTTATGTTGTAAATTGGCGCTCCAAAATCGTGGGGCTCCACAAATTTAAATAAATATTGAAGTGCAATTTGTATGGTTGTAGATTGTCGTCTATGAACGTGTGGCATGATCCCGAACATTTGACTATATATAAAAAAAATTTTTTTTTGTAGCTAAATGGTTGCTCTAAAAAAAAAATAAAGGTTGTTAAATAAAAAATATATATTATATGTGATAATTATTTATATTAAACAATAATTGTATGTTATGTTAATTGTTGTGTATTAAGACACAACTGGCGCTCAACGAAATAATATCATTGTAAAGGTGTAAAAGTAATAAAAAGTAATAAATAATAATATTAATAATAAATAAATAAATAAAATTAGTAATTCGGTTCCATAAGAATAATATTCTAAAACATGATAAATAAATACATCATATTCGATATGGCAGCACCAGGAAGTATTAGTATGGAGGTAATCATTAAGGTGATGGGAAACCTTATGGATGAATATGGAATAAGACAAAATGTTGTAATATACTCTACTTTTATTACTTTAAATTTATTGTAATTTAATTCTGTTTACTTTACTTCATCCATTGTCCGGACACCATCTTTAATAGTACCAACAATGAAACATAATTTTCTTACCTTCGGGCCAGTTTTCGGTTAGGCGAACTGAAATAGCAGAACGGGTTATTTGAAGTAAATTACTCTTATATTTGTGGTTTACCAATGACATTCTCCTTTTATTTTATTCATAACACTTGTACATTGAATCCTACTTCGAAAAAATGAACACTCCTATTCGGCCATGAGACGTAATTTATAACATCAAGTTAGAAGTAATTATTCCCATTAACATTTTACTTTCCCACCAAAATAAATCATAATCATCATCAATTTAAATTATTTTTATGATAGAACACAACCCAGCACTTCTTAAATTTAGATTTTTCATTCACACAGCCACGCACCCTTTCATGCTGTACATATTTTAAATTTCCCTTATTGAGCTCATTTTAAATAAACATTTCTTTTGACAGAATTTAGTATGGTTTGAATTTATTTTATTCCTGATTGAAGAAGTTATCTGATGTTTCGTTAAAGTAAAACAAAGTAATATAAAAGAAGTTTAAATAGAAGTAAATTCATTTTTTTAAGCTGATGAATCAGCAATTGCAAAAATATGAACACACCATGAGTAAGCCGAGAGCAAAGTAAACATTTTAAAGTAATTACAGTTAGATAATAAGAGTTGTATATAACTTATGTATTTAATTTGTTAGCAATAACTTATGTACGAAAACTTCGTACAAACGATTTAATAATGAGTTATTGTTTAATATTCGATACGAGAGATGTTGTTAAATAAATAAATAATGGAACGGTTTTAAACATAAATAACATTATTATCTTCTTATTACGATTACACCCATGAATTCAATACAATATATAAATGAATTTAAATTGGTTAACTTGCGTTGTATAAATAATTGCCTCCCAAAAGCATGAGGCTACACAAGTTAGATTAATTTAAATAAACATCAATTTGTTATGTTGTAAATTGGCGCTCCAAAATCGTGGGGCTCCACAAATTTAAATAAATATTGAAGTGCAATTTGTATGGTTGTAGATTGTCGTCTATGAACGTGTGGCATGATCCCGACCATTTGACTATATATAAAAAAAAATTTTTTTTGTAGATAAATGGTTGCTCTAAAAAAAAATAAAGGTTGTTAAATAAAAAATATATATTATATGTGATAATTATTTATATTAAACAATAATTGTATGTTATGTTAATTGTTGTGTATTAAGACACAACTGGCGCTCAACGAAATAATATCATTGTAAAGGTGTAAAAGTAATAAAAAGTAATAAATAATAATATTAATAATAAATAAATAAATAAAATTAGTAATTCGGTTCCATAAGAATAATATTCTAAAACATAATAAATAAATACATCATATTCGATATGGCAGCACCAGGAAGTATTAGTATTGAGGTAATCATTAAGGTGATGGGAAACCTTATGGATGAATATGGAATAAGACAAAATGTTGTAATATACTCTACTTTTATTACTTTAAATTTATTTTAATTTAATTCTGTTTACTTTACTTCATCCATTGTCCGGACGCCATCTTTAATAGTACCAACAATGAAACATAATGTTCTTACCTTCGGGCCAGTTTTCGGTTAGGCGAACTGAAATAGCAGAACGGGTTATTTGAAGTAAATTACTCTTATATTTGTGGTTTACCAATGACATTCCCCTTTTATTTTATTCATAACACTTGTACATTGAATCCTACTTCGAAAAAATGAACACTCCTATTCGGCCATGAGACGTAATTTATAACATCAAGTTAGAAGTAATTATTCCCATTAAAATTTTACTTTCCCACCAAAATAAATCATAATCATCATCAATTTAAATTATTTTTATGATAGAACACAACCCAGCACTTCTTAAATTTAGATTTTTCATTCACACAGCCACGCACACTTTCATGCTGTACATATTTTAAATTTCCCTTATTGAGCTGATTTTAAATAAACATTTCTTTTGACAGAATTTAGTATGGTTTGAATTTATTTTATTCCTGATTGAAGAAGTTATCTGATGTTTCGTTAAAGTAAAACAAAGTAATATAAAAGAAGTTTAAATAGAAGTAAATTCATTTTTTGAAGCTGATGAATCAGCAATTGCAAAAATATGAACACACCATGAGTAAGCCGAGAGCAAAGTAAACATTTTAAAGTAATTACAGTTAGATAATAAGAGTTGTATATAACTTATGTATTTAATTTGTTAGCAATAACTTATGTACGAAAACTTCGTACAAACGATTCAATAATGAGTTATTGTTTAATATTCGATATGAGAGATGTTGTTAAATAAATAAATAATGGAACGGTTTTAAACATAAATAACATTATTATCTTCTTATTACGATTACACCCATGAATTCAATACAATATATAAATGAATTTAAATTGGTTAACTTGCGTTGTATAAATAATTGCCTCCCAAAAGCATGAGGCTACACAAGTTAGATTAATTTAAATAAACATCAATTTGTTATGTTGTAAATTGGCGCTCCAAAATCGTGGGGCTCCACAAATTTAAATAAATATTGAAGTGCAATTTGTATGGTTGTAGATTGTCGTCTATGAACGTGTGGCATGATCCCGACCATTTGACTATATATAAAAAAAAATTTTTTTTGTAGCTAAATGGTTGCTCTAAAAAAAAATAAAGGTTGTTAAATAAAAAATATATATTATATGTGATAATTATTTATATTAAACAATAATTGTATGTTATGTTAATTGTTGTGTATTAAGACACAACTGGCGCTCAACGAAATAATATCATTGTAAAGGTGTAAAAGTAATAAAAAGTAATAAATAATAATATTAATAATAAATAAATAAATAAAATTAGTAATTCGGTTCCATAAGAATAATATTCTAAAACATAATAAATAAATACATCATATTCGATATGGCAGCACCAGGAAGTATTAGTATGGAGGTAATCATTAAGGTGATGGGAAACCTTATGGATGAATATGGAATAAGACAAAATGTTGTAATATACTCTACTTTTATTACTTTAAATTTATTTTAATTTAATTCTGTTTACTTTACTTCATCCATTGTCCGGACGCCATCTTTAATAGTACCAACAATGAAACATAATTTTCTTACCTTCGGGCCAGTTTTCGGTTAGGCGAACTGAAATAGCAGAACGGGTTATTTGAAGTAAATTACTCTTATATTTGTGGTTTACCAATGACATTCCCCTTTTATTTTATTCATAACACTTGTACATTGAATCCTACTTCGAAAAAATGAACACTCCTATTCGGCCATGAGACGTAATTTATAACATCAAGTTAGAAGTAATTATTCCCATTAACATTTTACTTTCCCACCAAAATAAATCATAATCATCATCAATTTAAATTATTTTTATGATAGAACACAACCCAGCACTTCTTAAATTTAGATTTTTCATTCACACAGCCACGCACCCTTTCATGCTGTACATATTTTAAATTTCCCTTATTGAGCTCATTTTAAATAAACATTTCTTTTGACAGAATTTAGTATGGTTTGAATTTATTTTATTCCTGATTGAAGAAGTTATCTGATGTTTCGTTAAAGTAAAACAAAGTAATATAAAAGAAGTTTAAATAGAAGTAAATTCATTTTTTGAAGCTGATGAATCAGCAATTGCAAAAATATGAACACACCATGAGTAAGCCGAGAGCAAAGTAAACATTTTAAAGTAATTACAGTTAGATAATAAGAGTTGTATATAACTTATGTATTTAATTTGTTAGCAATAACT
Source organism: Magicicada septendecula (assembly GCA_034769895.1). Classification (NCBI taxonomy): domain Eukaryota; kingdom Metazoa; phylum Arthropoda; class Insecta; order Hemiptera; family Cicadidae; genus Magicicada; species Magicicada septendecula. Next base: position 220,005,421 of record CM068372.1, read on the forward strand.
TATGTACGAAAACTTCGTACAAACGATTTAATAATGAGTTATTGTTTAATATTCGATACGAGAGATGTTGTTAAATAAATAAATAATGGAACGGTTTTAAACATAAATAACATTATTATCTTCTTATTACGATTACACCCATGAATTCAATACAATATATAAATGAATTTAAATTGGTTAACTTGCGTTGTATAAATAATTGCCTCCCAAAAGCATGAGGCTACACAAGTTAGATTAATTTAAATAAACATCAATTTGTTATGTTGTAAATTGGCGCTCCAAAATCGTGGGGCTCCACAAATTTAAAGAAATATTGAAGTGCAATTTGTATGGTTGTAGATTGTCGTCTATGAACGTGTGGCATGATCCCGACCATTTGACTATATATAAAAAAAAATTTTTTTTGTAGATAAATGGTTGCTCTAAAAAAAAATAAAGGTTGTTAAATAAAAAATATATATTATATGTGATAATTATTTATATTAAACAATAATTGTATGTTATGTTAATTGTTGTGTATTAAGACACAACTGGCGCTCAACGAAATAATATCATTGTAAAGGTGTAAAAGTAATAAAAAGTAATAAATAATAATATTAATAATAAATAAATAAATAAAATTAGTAATTCGGTTCCATAAGAATAATATTCTAAAACATAATAAATAAATACATCATATTCGATATGGCAGCACCAGGAAGTATTAGTATTGAGGTAATCATTAAGGTGATGGGAAACCTTATGGATGAATATGGAATAAGACAAAATGTTGTAATATACTCTACTTTTATTACTTTAAATTTATTTTAATTTAATTCTGTTTACTTTACTTCATCCATTGTCCGGACGCCATCTTTAATAGTACCAACAATGAAACATAATGTTCTTACCTTCGGGCCAGTTTTCGGTTAGGCGAACTGAAATAGCAGAACGGGTTATTTGAAGTAAATTACTCTTATATTTGTGGTTTACCAATGACATTCCCCTTTTATTTTATTCATAACACTTGTACATTGAATCCTACTTCGAAAAAATGAACACTCCTATTCGGCCATGAGACGTAATTTATAACATCAAGTTAGAAGTAATTATTCCCATTAACATTTTACTTTCCCACCAAAATAAATCATAATCATCATCAATTTAAATTATTTTTATGATAGAACACAACCCAGCACTTCTTAAATTTAGATTTTTCATTCACACAGCCACGCACCCTTTCATGCTGTACATATTTTAAATTTCCCTTATTGAGCTCATTTTAAATAAACATTTCTTTTGACAGAATTTAGTATGGTTTGAATTTATTTTATTCCTGATTGAAGAAGTTATCTGATGTTTCGTTAAAGTAAAACAAAGTAATATAAAAGAAGTTTAAATAGAAGTAAATTCATTTTTTGAAGCTGATGACTCAGCAATTGCAAAAATATGAACACACCATGAGTAAGCCGAGAGCAAAGTAAACATTTTAAAGTAATTACAGTTAGATAATAAGAGTTGTATATAACTTATGTATTTAATTTGTTAGCAATAACTTATTTACGAAAACTTCGTACAAACGATTTAATAATGAGTTATTGTTTAATATTCGATATGAGAGATGTTGTTAAATAAATAAATAATGGAACGGTTTTAAACATAAATAATATTATTATCTTCTTATTACGATTACACCCATGAATTCAATACAATATATAAATGAATTTAAATTGGTTAACTTGCGTTGTTTAAATAATTGCCTCCCAAAAGCATGAGGCTACACAAGTTAGATTAATTTAAATAAACATCAATTTGTTATGTTGTAAATTGGCGCTCCAAAATCGTGGGGCTCCACAAATTTAAATAAATATTGAAGTGCAATTTGTATGGTTGTAGATTGTCGTCTATGAACGTGTGGCATGATCCCGACCATTTGACTATATATAAAAAAAATTTTTTTTTGTAGCTAAATGGTTGCTCTAAAAAAAAAATAAAGGTTGTTAAATAAAAAATATATATTATATGTGATAATTATTTATATTAAACAATAATTGTATGTTATGTTAATTGTTGTGTATTAAGACACAACTGGCGCTCAACGAAATAATATCATTGTAAAGGTGTAAAAGTAATAAAAAGTAATAAATAATAATATTAATAATAAATAAATAAATAAAATTAGTAATTCGGTTCCATAAGAATAATATTCTAAAACATAATAAATAAATACATCATATTCGATATGGCAGCACCAGGAAGTATTAGTATGGAGGTAATCATTAAGGTGATGGGAAACCTTATGGATGAATATGGAATAAGACAAAATGTTGTAATATACTCTACTTTTATTACTTTAAATTTATTTTAATTTAATTCTGTTTACTTTACTTCATCCATTGTCCGGACGCCATCTTTAATAGTACCAACAATGAAACATAATTTTCTTACCTTCGGTCCAGTTTTCGGTTAGGCGAACTGAAATAGCAGAACGGGTTATTTGAAGTAAATTACTCTTATATTTGTGGTTTACCAATGACATTCCCCTTTTATTTTATTCATAACACTTGTACATTGAATCCTACTTCGAAAAAATGAACACTCCTATTCGGCCATGAGACGTAATTTATAACATCAAGTTAGAAGTAATTATTCCCATTAAAATTTTACTTTCCCACCAAAATAAATCATAATCATCATCAATTTAAATTATTTTTATGATAGAACACAACCCAGCACTTCTTAAATTTAGATTTTTCATTCACACAGCCACGCACCCTTTCATGCTGTACATATTTTAAATTTCCCTTATTGAGCTGATTTTAAATAAGCATTTCTTCTGACAGAATTTAGTATGGTTTGAATTTATTTTATTCCTGATTGAAGAAGTTATCTGATGTTTCGTTAAAGTAAAACAAAGTAATATAAAAGAAGTTTAAATAGAAGTAAATTCATTTTTTGAAGCTGATGAATCAGCAATTGCAAAAATATGAACACACCATGAGTAAGCCGAGAGCAAAGTAAACATTTTAAAGTAATTACAGTTAGATAATAAGAGTTGTATATAACTTATGTATTTAATTTGTTAGCAATAACTTATGTACGAAAACTTCGTACAAACGGTTTAATAATGAGTTATTGTTTAATATTCGATATGAGAGATGTTGTTAAATAAATAAATAATGGAACGGTTTTAAACATAAATAACATTATTATCTTCTTATTACGATTACACCCATGAATTCAATACAATATATAAATGAATTTAAATTGGTTAACTTGCGTTGTATAAATAATTGCCTCCCAAAAGCATGAGGCTACACAAGTTAGATTAATTTAAATAAACATCAATTTGTTATGTTGTAAATTGGCGCTCCAAAATCGTGGGGCTCCACAAATTTAAATAAATATTGAAGTGCAATTTGTATGGTTGTAGATTGTCGTCTATGAACGTGTGGCATGATCCCGACCATTTGACTATATATAAAAAAATTTTTTTTCGTAGCTAAATGGTTGCTCTAAAAAAAAATAAAGGTTGTTAAATAAAAAATATATATTATATGTGATAATTATTTATATTAAACAATAATTGTATGTTATGTTAATTGTTGTGTATTAAGACACAACTGGCGCTCAACGAAATAATATCATTGTAAAGGTGTAAAAGTAATAAAAAGTAATAAATAATAATATTAATAATAAATAAATAAATAAAATTAGTAATTCGGTTCCATAAGAATAATATTCTAAAACATAATAAATAAATACATCATATTCGATATGGCAGCACCAGGAAGTATTAGTATGGAGGTAATCATTAAGGTGATGGGAAACCTTATGGATGAATATGGAATAAGACAAAATGTTGTAATATACTCTACTTTTATTACTTTAAATTTATTTTAATTTAATTCTGTTTACTTTACTTCATCCATTGTCCGGACGCCATCTTTAATAGTACCAACAATGAAACATAATTTTCTTACCTTCGGGCCAGTTTTCGGTTAGGCGAACTGAAATAGCAGAACGGGTTATTTGAAGTAAATTACTCTTATATTTGTGGTTTACCAATGACATTCCCCTTTTATTTTATTCATAACACTTGTACATTGAATGCTACTTCGAAAAAATGAACACTCCTATTCGGCCATGAGACGTAATTTATAACATCAAGTTAGAAGTAATTATTCCCATTAACATTTTACTTTCCCACCAAAATAAATCATAATCATCATCAATTTAAATTATTTTTATGATAGAAAACAACCCAGCACTTCTTAAATTTAGATTTTTCATTCACACAGCCACGCACCCTTTCATGCTGTACATATTTTAAATTTCCCTTATTGAGCTCATTTTAAATAAACATTTCTTTTGACAGAATTTAGTATGGTTTGAATTTATTTTATTCCTGATTGAAGAAGTTATCTGATGTTTCGTTAAAGTAAAACAAAGTAATATAAAAGAAGTTTAAATAGAAGTAAATTCATTTTTTGAAGCTGATGAATCAGCAATTGCAAAAATATGAACACACCATGAGTAAGCCGAGAGCAAAGTAAACATTTTAAAGTAATTACAGTTAGATAATAAGAGTTGTATATAACTTATGTATTTAATTTGTTAGCAATAACTTATGTACGAAAACTTCGTACAAACGATTTAATAATGAGTTATTGTTTAATATTCGATATGAGAGATGTTGTTAAATAAATAAATAATGGAACGGTTTTAAACATAAATAATATTATTATCTTCTTATTACGATTACACCCATGAATTCAATACAATATATAAATGAATTTAAATTGGTTAACTTGCGTTGTATAAACAATTGCCTCCCAAAAGCATGAGGCTACACAAGTTAGATTAATTTAAATAAACATCAATTTGTTATGTTGTAAATTGTCGCTCCAAAATCGTGGGGCTCCACAAATTTAAATAAATTTTGAAGTGCAATTTGTATGGTTGTAGATTGTCGTCTATGAACGTGTGGCATGATCCCGACCATTTGACTATATATAAAAAAATTTTTTTTCGTAGCTAAATGGTTGCTCTAAAAAAAAATAAAGGTTGTTAAATAAAAAATATATATTATATGTGATAATTATTTATATTAAACAATAATTGTATGTTATGTTAATTGTTGTGTATTAAGACACAACTGGCGCTCAACGAAATAATATCATTGTAAAGGTGTAAAAGTAATAAAAAGTAATAAATAATAATATTAATAATAAATAAATAAATAAAATTAGTAATTCGGTTCCATAAGAATAATATTCTAAAACATAATAAATAAATACATCATATTCGATATGGCAGCACCAGGAAGTATTAGTATGGAGGTAATCATTAAGGTGATGGGAAACCTTATGGATGAATATGGAATAAGACAAAATGTTGTAATATACTCTACTTTTATTACTTTAAATTTATTTTAATTTAATTCTGTTTACTTTACTTCATCCATTGTCCGGACGCCATCTTTAATAGTACCAACAATGAAACATAATTTTCTTACCTTCGGGCCAGTTTTCGGTTAGGCGAACTGAAATAGCAGAACGGGTTATTTGAAGTAAATTACTCTTATATTTGTGGTTTACCAATGACATTCCCCTTTTATTTTATTCATAACACTTGTACATTGAATCCTACTTCGAAAAAATGAACACTCCTATTCGGCCATGAGACGTAATTTATAACATCAAGTTAGAAGTAATTATTCCCATTAACATTTTACTTTCCCACCAAAATAAATCATAATCATCATCAATTTAAATTATTTTTATGATAGAACACAACCCAGCACTTCTTAAATTTAGATTTTTCATTCACACAGCCACGCACCCTTGCATGCTGTACATATTTTAAATTTCCCTTATTGAGCTCATTTTAAATAAACATTTCTTTTGACAGAATTTAGTATGGTTTGAATTTATTTTATTCCTGATTGAAGAAGTTATCTGATGTTTCGTTAAAGTAAAACAAAGTAATATAAAGAAGTTTAAATAGAAGTAAATTCATTTTTTGAAGCTGATGAATCAGCAATTGCAAAAATATGAACACACCATGAGTAAGCCGAGAGCAAAGTAAACATTTTAAAGTAATTACAGTTAGATAATAAGAGTTGTATATAACTTATGTATTTAATTTGTTAGCAATAACGTATGTACGAAAACTTCGTACAAACGATTTAATAATGAGTTATTGTTTAATATTCGATATGAGAGATGTTGTTAAATAAATAAATAATGGAACGGTTTTAAACATAAATAACATTATTATCTTCTTATTACGATTACACCCATGAATTCAATACAATATATAAATGAATTTAAATTGGTTAACTTGCGTTGTATAAACAATTGCCTCCCAAAAGCATGAGGCTACACAAGTTAGATTAATTTAAATAAACATCAATTTGTTATGTTGTAAATTGGCGCTCCAAAATCGTGGGGCTCCACAAATTTAAATAAATTTTGAAGTGCAATTTGTATGGTTGTAGATTGTCGTCTATGAACGTGTGGCATGATCCCGACCATTTGACTATATATAAAAAAATTTTTTTTCGTAGCTAAATGGTTGCTCTAAAAAAAAATAAAGGTTGTTAAATAAAAAATATATATTATATGTGATAATTATTTATATTAAACAATAATTGTATGTTATGTTAATTGTTGTGTATTAAGACACAACTGGCGCTCAACGAAATAATATCATTGTAAAGGTGTAAAAGTAATAAAAAGTAATAAATAATAATATTAATAATAAATAAATAAATAAAATTAGTAATTCGGTTCCATAAGAATAATATTCTAAAACATAATAAATAAATACATCATATTCGATATGGCAGCACCAGGAAGTATTAGTATGGAGGTAATCATTAAGGTGATGGGAAACCTTATGGATGAATATGGAATAAGACAAAATGTTGTAATATACTGTACTTTTATTACTTTAAATTTATTTTAATTTAATTCTGTTTACTTTACTTCATCCATTGTCCGGACGCCATCTTTAATAGTACCAACAATGAAACATAATTTTCTTACCTTCGGGCCAGTTTTCGGTTAGGCGAACTGAAATAGCAGAACGGGTTATTTGAAGTAAATTACTCTTATATTTGTGGTTTACCAATGACATTCCCCTTTTATTTTATTCATAACACTTGTACATTGAATGCTACTTCGAAAAAATGAACACTCCTATTCGGCCATGAGACGTAATTTATAACATCAAGTTAGAAGTAATTATTCCCATTAACATTTTACTTTCCCACCAAAATAAATCATAATCATCATCAATTTAAATTATTTTTATGATAGAACACAACCCAGCACTTCTTAAATTTAGATTTTTCATTCACACAGCCACGCACCCTTTCATGCTGTACATATTTTAAATTTCCCTTATTGAGCTCATTTTAAATAAACATTTCTTTTGACAGAATTTAGTATGGTTTGAATTTATTTTATTCCTGATTGAAGAAGTTATCTGATGTTTCGTTAAAGTAAAACAAAGTAATATAAAAGAAGTTTAAATAGAAGTAAATTCATTTTTTGAAGCTGATGAATCAGCAATTGCAAAAATATGAACACACCATGAGTAAGCCGAGAGCAAAGTAAACATTTTAAAGTAATTACAGTTAGATAATAAGAGTTGTATATAACTTATGTATTTAATTTGTTAGCAATAACTTATGTACGAAAACTTCGTACAAACGATTTAATAATGAGTTATTGTTTAATATTCGATATGAGAGATGTTGTTAAATAAATAAATAATGGAACGGTTTTAAACATAAATAACATTATTATCTTCTTATTACGATTACACCCATGAATTCAATACAATATATAAATGAATTTAAATTGGTTAACTTGCGTTGTATAAATAATTGCCTCCCAAAAGCATGAGGCTACACAAGTTAGATTAATTTAAATAAACATCAATTTGTTATGTTGTAAATTGGCGCTCCAAAATCGTGGGGCTCCACAAATTTAAATAAATATTGAAGTGCAATTTGTATGGTTGTACATTGTCGTCTATGAACGTGTGGCATGATCCCGACCATTTGACTATATATAAAAAAATTTTTTTTGTAGCTAAATGGTTACTCTAAAAAAAAATAAAGGTTGTTAAATAAAAAATATATATTATATGTGATAATTATTTATATTAAACAATAATTGTATGTTATGTTAATTGTTGTGTATTAAGACACACCTGGCGCTCAACGAAATAATATCATTGTAAAGGTGTAAAAGTAATAAGAAGTAATAAATAATAATAATAATAAATAAATAAATAAAATTAGTAATTCGGTTCCATAAGAATAATATTCTAAAACATAATAAATAAATACATCATATTCGATATGGCAGCACCAGGAAGTATTAGTATTGAGGTAATCATTAAGGTGATGGGAAACCTTATGGATGAATATGGAATAAGACAAAATGTTGTAATATACTGTACTTTTATTACTTTAAATTTATTTTAATTTAATTCTGTTTACTTAACTTCATCCATTGTCCGGACGCCATCTTTAATAGTACCAACAATGAAACATAATTTTCTTACCTTCGGGCCAGTTTTCGGTTAGGCGAACTGAAATAGCAGAACGGGTTATTTGAAGTAAATTACTCTTATATTTGTGGTTTACCAATGACATTCCCCTTTTATTTTATTCATAACACTTGTACATTGAATGCTACTTCGAAAAAATGAACACTCCTATTCGGCCATGAGACGTAATTTATAACATCAAGTTAGAAGTAATTATTCCTATTAACATTTTACTTTCCCACCAAAATAAATCTTAATCATCATCAATTTAAATTATTTTTATGATAGAACACAACCCAGCACTTCTTAAATTTAGATTTTTCATTCACACAGCCACGCACCCTTTCATTCTGTACATATTTTAAATTTCCCTTATTGAGCTCATTTTAAATAAACATTTCTTTTGACAGAATTTAGTATGGTTTGAATTTATTTTATTCCTGATTGAAGAAGTTATCTGATGTTTCGTTAAAGTAAAACAAAGTAATATAAAAGAAGTTTAAATAGAAGTAAATTCATTTTTTGAAGCTGATGAATCAGCAATTGCAAAAATATGAACACACCATGAGTAAGCCGAGAGCAAAGTAAACATTTTAAAGTAATTACAGTTAGATAATAAGAGTTGTATATAACTTATGTATTTAATTTGTTAGCAATAACGTATGTACGAAAACTTCGTACAAACGATTTAATAATGAGTTATTGTTTAATATTCGATATGAGAGATGTTGTTAAATAAATAAATAATGGAACGGTTTTAAACATAAATAATATTATTATCTTCTTATTACGATTACACCCATGAATTCAATACAATATATAAATGAATTTAAATTGGTTAACTTGCGTTGTATAAATAATTGCCTCCCAAAAGCATGAGGCTACACAAGTTAGATTAATTTAAATAAACATCAATTTGTTATGTTGTAAATTGGCGCTCCAAAATCGTGGGGCTCCACAAATTTAAATAAATATTGAAGTGCAATTTGTATGGTTGTAGATTGTCGTCTATGAACGTGTGGCATGATCCCGACCATTTGACTATATATAAAAAAATTTTTTTTCGTAGCTAAATGGTTGCTCTAAAAAAAAATAAAGGTTGTTAAATAAGAAATATATATTATATGTAATAATTATTTATATTAAACAATAATTGTATGTTATGTTAATTGTTGTGTATTAAGACACAACTGGCGCTCAACGAAATAATATCATTGTAAAGGTGTAAAAGTAATAAAAAGTAATAAATAATAATATTAATAATAAATAAATAAATAAAATTAGTAATTCGGTTCCATAAGAATAATATTCTAAAACATAATAAATAAATACATCATATTCGATATGGCAGCACCAGGAAGTATTAGTATGGAGGTAATCATTAAGGTGATGGGAAACCTTATGGATGAATATGGAATAAGACAAAATGTTGTAATATACTGTACTTTTATTACTTTAAATTTATTTTAATTTAATTCTGTTTACTTTACTTCATCCATTGTCCGGACGCCATCTTTAATAGTACCAACAATGAAACATAATTTTCTTACCTTCGGGCCAGTTTTCGGTTAGGCGAACTGAAATAGCAGAACGGGTTATTTGAAGTAAATTACTCTTATATTTGTGGTTTACCAATGACATTCCCCTTTTATTTTATTCATAACACTTGTACATTGAATGCTACTTCGAAAAAATGAACACTCCTATTCGGCCATGAGACGTAATTTATAACATCAAGTTAGAAGTAATTATTCCCATTAACATTTTACTTTCCCACCAAAATAAATCATAATCATCATCAATTTAAATTATTTTTATGATAGAACACAACCCAGCACTTCTTAAATTTAGATTTTTCATTCACACAGCCACGCACCCTTTCATGCTGTACATATTTTAAATTTCCCTTATTGAGCTCATTTTAAATAAACATTTCTTTTGACAGAATTTAGTATGGTTTGAATTTATTTTATTCCTGATTGAAGAAGTTATCTGATGTTTCGTTAAAGTAAAACAAAGTAATATAAAAGAAGTTTAAATAGAAGTAAATTCATTTTTTGAAGCTGATGAATCAGCAATTGCAAAAATATGAACACACCATGAGTAAGCCGAGAGCAAAGTAAACATTTTAAAGTAATTACAGTTAGATAATAAGAGTTGTATATAACTTATGTATTTAATTTGTTAGCAATAAATTATGTATTTAATTTGTTAGCAATAACTTATGTACGAAAACTTCGTACAAACGATTTAATAATGAGTTATTGTTTAATATTCGATATGAGAGATGTTGTTAAATAAATAAATAATGGAACGGTTTTAAACATAAATAATATTATTATCTTCTTATTACGATTACAGCCATGAATTCAATACAATATATAAATGAATTTAAATTGGTTAACTTGCGTTGTATAAATAATTGCCTCCCAAAAGCATGAGGCTACACATGTTAGATTAATTTAAATAAACATCAATTTGTTATGTTGTAAATTGGCGCTCCAAAATCGTGGGGCTCCACAAATTTAAATAAATATTGAAGTGCAATTTGTATGGTTGTAGATTGTCGTCTATGAACGTGTGGCATGATCCCGACCATTTGACTATATATAAAAAAAAATTTTGTTTGTAGATAAATGGTTGCTCTAAAAAAAAATAAAGGTTGTTAAATAAAAAATATATATTATATGTGATAATTATTTATATTAAACAATAATTGTATGTTATGTTAATTGTTGTGTATTAAGACACAACTGGCGCTCAACGAAATAATATCATTGTAAAGGTGTAAAAGTAATAAAAAGTAATAAATAATAATATTAATAATAAATAAATAAATAAAATTAGTAATTCCGTTCCATAAGAATAATATTCTAAAACATAATAAATAAATACATATTCGATATGGCATCACCAGTAAGTATTAGTATGGAGGTAATCATTAAGGTGATGGGAAACCTTATGGATGAATATGGAATAAGACAAAATGTTGTAATATACTCTACTTTTATTACTTTAAATTTATTTTAATTTAATTCTGTTTACTTTACTTCATCCATTGTCCGGACGCCATCTTTAATAGTACCAACAATGAAACATAATTTTCTTACCTTCGGGCCAGTTTTCGGTTAGGCGAACTGAAATAGCAGAACGGGTTATTTGAAGTAAATTACTCTTATATTTGTGGTTTACCAATGACATTCCCCTTTTATTTTATTCATAACACTTGTACATTGAATGCTACTTCGAAAAAATGAACACTCCTATTCGGCCATGAGACGTAATTTATAACATCAAGTTAGAAGTAATTATTCCCATTAACATTTTACTTTCCCACCAAAATAAATCATAATCATCATCAATTTAAATTATTTTTATGATAGAACACAACCCAGCACTTCTTAAATTTAGATTTTTCATTCACACAGCCACGCACCCTTTCATGCTGTACATATTTTAAATTTCCCTTATTGAGCTCATTTTAAATAAACATTTCTTTTGACAGAATTTAGTATGGTTTGAATTTATTTTATTCCTGATTGAAGAAGTTATCTGATGTTTCGTTAAAGTAAAACAAAGTAATATAAAAGAAGTTTAAATAGAAGTAAATTCATTTTTTGAAGCTGATGAATCAGCAATTGCAAAAATATGAACACACCATGAGTAAGCCGAGAGCAAAGTAAACATTTTAAAGTAATTACAGTTAGATAATAAGAGTTGTATATAACTTATGTATTTAATTTGTTAGCAATAACGTATGTACGAAAACTTCGTACAAACGATTTAATAATGAGTTATTGTTTAATATTCGATATGAGAGATGTTGTTAAATAAATAAATAATGGAACGGTTTTAAACATAAATAATATTATTATCTACTTATTACGATTACACCCATGAATTCAATACAATATATAAATGAATTTAAATTGGTTAACTTGCGTTGTATAAATAATTGCCTCCCAAAAGCATGAGGCTACACAAGTTAGATTAATTTAAATAAACATCAATTTGTTATGTTGTAAATTGGCGCTCCAAAATCGTGGGGCTCCACAAATTTAAATAAATATTGAAGTGCAATTTGTATGGTTGTAGATTGTCGTCTATGAACGTGTGGCATGATCCCGACCATTTGACTATATATAAAAAAATTTTTTTTCGTAGCTAAATGGTTGCTCTAAAAAAAAATAAAGGTTGTTAAATAAGAAATATATATTATATGTGATAATTATTTATATTAAACAATAATTGTATGTTATGTTAATTGTTGTGTATTAAGACACAACTGGCGCTCAACGAAATAATATCATTGTAAAGGTGTAAAAGTAATAAAAAGTAATAAATAATAATATTAATAATAAATAAATAAATAAAATTAGTAATTCGGTTCCATAAGAATAATATTCTAAAACATAATAAATAAATACATCATATTCGATATGGCAGCACCAGGAAGTATTAGTATGGAGGTAATCATTAAGGTGATGGGAAACCTTATGGATGAATATGGAATAAGACAAAATGTTGTAATATACTGTACTTTTATTACTTTAAATTTATTTTAATTTAATTCTGTTTACTTTACTTCATCCATTGTCCGGACGCCATCTTTAATAGTACCAACAATGAAACATAATTTTCTTACCTTCGGGCCAGTTTTCGGTTAGGCGAACTGAAATAGCAGAACGGGTTATTTGAAGTAAATTACTCTTATATTTGTGGTTTACCAATGACATTCCCCTTTTATTTTATTCATAACACTTGTACATTGAATGCCACTTCGAAAAAATGAACACTCCTATTCGGCCATGAGACGTAATTTATAACATCAAGTTAGAAGTAATTATTCCCATTAACATTTTACTTTCCCACCAAAATAAATCATAATCATCATCAATTTAAATTATTTTTATGATAGAACACAACCCAGCACTTCTTAAATTTAGATTTTTCATTCACACAGCCACGCACCCTTTCATGCTGTACATATTTTAAATTTCCCTTATTGAGCTCATTTTAAATAAACATTTATTTTGACAGAATTTAGTATGGTTTGAATTTATTTTATTCCTGATTGAAGAAGTTATCTGATGTTTCGTTAAAGTAAAACAAAGTAATATAAAAGAAGTTTAAATAGAAGTAAATTCATTTTTTGAAGCTGATGAATCAGCAATTGCAAAAATATGAACACACCATGAGTAAGCCGAGAGCAAAGTAAACATTTTAAAGTAATTACAGTTAGATAATAAGAGTTGTATATAACTTATGTATTTAATTTGTTAGCAATAACTTATGTACGAAAACTTCGTACAAACGATTTAATAATGAGTTATTGTTTAATATTCGATATGAGAGATGTTGTTAAATAAATAAATAGTGGAACGGTTTTAAACATAAATAATATTATTATCTTCTTATTACGATTACACCCATGAATTCAATACAATATATAAATGAATTTAAATTGGTTAACTTGCGTTGTATAAATAATTGCCTCCCAAAAGCATGAGGCTACACAAGTTAGATTAATTTAAATAAACATCAATTTGTTATGTTGTAAATTGGCGCTCCAAAATCGTGGGGCTCCACAAATTTAAATAAATATTGAAGTGCAATTTGTATGGTTGTAGATTGTCGTCTATGAACGTGTGGCATGATCCCGACCATTTGACTATATATAAAAAAATTTTTTTTCGTAGCTAAATGGTTGCTCTAAAAAAAAATAAAGGTTGTTAAATAAAAAATATATATTATATGTGATAATTATTTATATTAAACAATAATTGTATGTTATGTTAATTGTTGTGTATTAAGACACAACTGGCGCTCAACGAAATAATATCATTGTAAAGGTGTAAAAGTAATAAAAAGTAATAAATAATAATATTAATAATAAATAAATAAATAAAATTAGTAATTCGGTTCCATAAGAATAATATTCTAAAACATAATAAATAAATACATCATATTCGATATGGCAGCACCAGGAAGTATTAGTATGGAGGTAATCATTAAGGTGATGGGAAACCTTATGGATGAATATGGAATAAGACAAAATGTTGTAATATACTGTACTTTTATTACTTTAAATTTATTTTAATTTAATTCTGTTTACTTTACTTCATCCATTGTCCGGACGCCATCTTTAATAGTACCAACAATGAAACATAATTTTCTTACCTTCGGGCCAGTTTTCGGTTAGGCGAACTGAAATAGCAGAACGGGTTATTTGAAGTAAATTACTCTTATATTTGTGGTTTACCAATGACATTCCCCTTTTATTTTATTCATAACACTTGTACATTGAATCCTACTTCGAAAAAATGGACACTCCTATTCGGCCATGAGACGTAATTTATAACATCAAGTTAGAAGTAATTATTCCCATTAACATTTTACTTTCCCACCAAAATAAATCATAATCATCATCAATTTAAATTATTTTTATGATAGAACACAACCCAGCACTTCTTAAATTTAGATTTTTCATTCACACAGCCACGCACCCTTTCATGCTGTACATATTTTAAATTTCCCTTATTGAGCTCATTTTAAATAAACATTTATTTTGACAGAATTTAGTATGGTTTGAATTTATTTTATTCCTGATTGAAGAAGTTATCTGATGTTTCGTTAAAGTAAAACAAAGTAATATAAAAGAAGTTTAAATAGAAGTAAATTCATTTTTTGAAGCTGATGAATCAGCAATTGCAAAAATATGAACACACCATGAGTAAGCCGAGAGCAAAGTAAACATTTTAAAGTAATTACAGTTAGATAATAAGAGTTGTATATAACTTATGTATTTAATTTGTTAGCAATAACTTATGTACGAAAACTTCGTACAAACGATTTAATAATGAGTTATTGTTTAATATTCTATAGGAGAGATGTTGTTAAATAAATAAATAATGGAACGGTTTTAAACATAAATAACATTATTATCTTCTTATTACGATTACACCCATGAATTCAATACAATATATAAATGAATTTAAATTGGTTAACTTGCGTTGTATAAATAATTGCCTCCCAAAAGCATGAGGCTACACAAGTTAGATTAATTTAAATAAACATCAATTTGTTATGTTGTAAATTGGCGCTCCAAAATCGTGGGGCTCCACAAATTTAAATAAATATTGAAGTGCAATTTGTATGGTTGTAGATTGTCGTCTATGAACGTGTGGCATGATCCCGACCATTTGACTATATATAAAAAAATTTTTTTTCGTAGCTAAATGGTTGCTCTAAAAAAAAATAAAGGTTGTTAAATAAAAAATATATATTATATGTGATAATTATTTATATTAAACAATAATTGTATGTTATGTTAATTGTTGTGTATTAAGACACAACTGGCGCTCAACGAAATAATATCATTGTAAAGGTGTAAATGTAATAAAAAGTAATAAATAATAATATTAATAATAAATAAATAAATAAAATTAGTAATTCGGTTCCATAAGAATAATATTCTAAAACATAATAAATAAATACCTCATATTCGATATGGCAGCACCAGGAAGTATTAGTATGGAGGTAATCATTAAGGTGATGGGAAACCTTATGGATGAATATGGAATAAGACAAAATGTTGTAATATACTGTACTTTTATTACTTTAAATTTATTTTAATTTAATTCTGTTTACTTTACTTCATCCATTGTCCGGACGCCATCTTTAATAGTACCAACAATGAAACATAATTTTCTTACCTTCGGGCCAGTTTTCGGTTAGGCGAACTGAAATAGCAGAACGGGTTATTTGAAGTAAATTACTCTTATATTTGTGGTTTACCAATGACATTCCCCTTTTATTTTATTCATAACACTTGTACATTGAATCCTACTTCGAAAAAATGAACAGTCCTATTCGGCCATGAGACGTAATTTATAACATCAAGTTAGAAGTAATTATTCCCATTAACATTTTACTTTCCCACCAAAATAAATCATAATCATCATCAATTTAAATTATTTTTATGATAGAACACAACCCAGCACTTCTTAAATTTAGATTTTTCATTCACACAGCCACGTACCCTTTCATGCTGTACATATTTTAAATTTCCCTTATTGAGCTCATTTTAAATAAACGTTTCTTTTGACAGAATTTAGTATGGTTTGAATTTATTTTATTCCTGATTGAAGAAGTTATCTGATGTTTCGTTAAAGTAAAACAAAGTAATATAAAAGAAGTTTAAATAGAAGTAAATTCATTTTTTGAAGCTGATGAATCAGCAATTGCAAAAATATGAACACACCATGAGTAAGCCGAGAGCAAAGTAAACATTTTAAAGTAATTACAGTTAGATAATAAGAGTTGTATATAACTTATGTATTTAATTTGTTAGCAATAACTTATGTACGAAAACTTCGTACAAACGATTTAATAATGAGTTATTGTTTAATATTCGATATGAGAGATGTTGTTAAATAAATAAATAATGGAACGGTTTTAAACATAAATAATATTATTATCTTCTTATTACGATTACACCCATGAATTCAATACAATATATAAATGAATTTAAATTGGTTAACTTGCGTTGTATAAATAATTGCCTCCCAAAAGCATGAGGCTACACAAGTTAGATTAATTTAAATAAACATCAATTTGTTATGTTGTAAATTGGCGCTCCAAAATCGTGGGGCTCCACAAATTTAAATAAATATTGAAGTGCAATTTGTATGGTTGTAGATTGTCGTCTATGAACGTGTGGCATGATCCCGACCATTTGACTATATATAAAAAAATTTTTTTTCGTAGCTAAATGGTTGCTCTAAAAAAAAATAAAGGTTGTTAAATAAAAAATATATATTATATGTGATAATTATTTATATTAAACAATAATTGTATGTTATGTTAATTGTTGTGTATTAAGACACAACTGGCGCTCAACGAAATAATATCATTGTAAAGGTGTAAAAGTAATAAAAAGTAATAAATAATAATATTAATAATAAATAAATAAATAAAATTAGTAATTCGGTTCCATAAGAATAATATTCTAAAACATAATAAATAAATACATCATATTCGATATGGCAGCACCAGGAAGTATTAGTATGGAGGTAATCATTAAGGTGATGGGAAACCTTATGGATGAATATGGAATAAGACAAAATGTTGTAATATACTCTACTTTTATTACTTTAAATTTATTTTAATTTAATTCTGTTTACTTTACTTCATCCATTGTCCGGACGCCATCTTTAATAGTACCAACAATGAAACATAATTTTCATACCTTCGGGCCAGTTTTCGGTTAGGCGAACTGAAATAGCAGAACGGGTTATTTGAAGTAAATTACTCTTATATTTGTGGTTTACCAATGACATTCCCCTTTTATTTTATTCATAACACTTGTACATTGAATCCTACTTCGAAAGAATGAACACTCCTATTCGGCCATGAGACGTAATTTATAACATCAAGTTAGAAGTAATTATTCCCATTAACATTTTACTTTCCCACCAAAATAAATCATAATCATCATCAATTTAAATTATTTTTATGATAGAACCCAGCAACCCAGCACTTCTTAAATTTAGATTTTTCATTCACACAGCCACGCACCCTTTCATGCTGTACATATTTTAAATTTCCCTTATTGAGCTCATTTTAAATAAACATTTCTTTTGACAGAATTTAGTATGGTTTGAATTTATTTTATTCCTGATTGAAGAAGTTATCTGATGTTTCGTTAAAGTAAAACAAAGTAATATAAAAGAAGTTTAAATAGAAGTAAATTCATTTTTTGAAGCTGATGAATCAGCAATTGCAAAAATATGAACACACCATGAGTAAGCCGAGAGCAAAGTAAACATTTTAAAGTAATTACAGTTAGATAATAAGAGTTGTATATAACTTATGTATTTAATTTGTTAGCAATAACGTATGTACGAAAACTTCGTACAAACGATTTAATAATGAGTTATTGTTTAATATTCGATATGAGAGATGTTGTTAAATAAATAAATAATGGAACGGTTTTAAACATAAATAACATTATTATCTTCTTATTACTATTACACCCATGAATTCAATACAATATATAAATGAATTTAAATTGGTTAACTTGCGTTGTATAAATAATTGCCTCCCAAAAGCATGAGGCTACACAAGTTAGATTAATTTAAATAAACATCAATTTGTTATGTTGTAAATTGGCGCTCCAAAATCGTGAGGCTCCACAAATTTAAATAAATATTGAAGTGCAATTTGTATGGTTGTAGATTGTCGTCTATGAACGTGTGCCATGATCCCGACCATTTGACTATATATAAAAAAAATTTTTTTCGTAGCTAAATGGTTGCTCTAAAAAAAAAATAAAGGTTGTTAAATAAAAAATATATATTATATGTGATAATTATTTATATTAAACAATAATTGTATGTTATGTTAATTGTTGTGTATTAAGACACAACTGGCGCTCAACGAAATAGTATCATTGTAAAGGTGTAAATGTAATAAAAAGTAATAAATAATAATATTAATAATAAATAAATAAATAAAATTAGTAATTCGGTTCCATAAGAATAATATTCTAAAACATAATAAATAAATACATCATATTCGATATGGCAGCACCAGGAAGTATTAGTATGGAGGTAATCATTAAGGTGATGGGAAACCTTATGGATGAATATGGAATAAGACAAAATGTTGTAATATACTCTACTTTTATTACTTTAAATTTATTTTAATTTAATTCTGTTTACTTTACTTCATCCATTGTCCGGACGCCATCTTTAATAGTACCAACAATGAAACATAATTTTCATACCTTCGGGCCAGTTTTCGGTTAGGCGAACTGAAATAGCAGAACGGGTTATTTGAAGTAAATTACTCTTATATTTGTGGTTTACCAATGACATTCCCCTTTTATTTTATTCATAACACTTGTACATTGAATCCTACTTCGAAAAAATGAACACTCCTATTCGGCCATGAGACGTAATTTATAACATCAAGTTAGAAGTAATTATTCCCATTAACATTTTACTTTCCCACGAAAATAAATCATAATCATCATCAATTTAAATTATTTTTATGATAGAACCCAGCAACCCAGCACTTCTTAAATTTAGATTTTTCATTCACACAGCCACGCACCCTTTCATGCTGTACATATTTTAAATTTCCCTTATTGAGCTCATTTTAAATAAACATTTCTTTTGACAGAATTTAGTATGGTTTGAATTTATTTTATTCCTGATTGAAGAAGTTATCTGATGTTTCGTTAAAGTAAAACAAAGTAATATAAAAGAAGTTTAAATAGAAGTAAATTCATTTTTTGAAGCTGATGAATCAGCAATTGCAAAAATATGAACACACCATGAGTAAGCCGAGAGCAAAGTAAACATTTTAAAGTAATTACAGTTAGATAATAAGAGTTGTATATAACTTATGTATTTAATTTGTTAGCAATAACGTATGTACGAAAACTTCGTACAAACGATTTAATAATGAGTTATTGTTTAATATTCGATATGAGAGATGTTGTTAAATAAATAAATAATGGAACGGTTTTAAACATAAATAATATTATTATCTTCTTATTACGATTACACCCATGAATTCAATACAATATATAAATGAATTTAAATTGGTTAACTTGCGTTGTATAAATAATTGCCTCCCAAAAGCATGAGGCTACACAAGTTAGATTAATTTAAATAAACATCAATTTGTTATGTTGTAAATTGGCGCTCCAAAATCGTGGGGCTCCACAAATTTAAATAAATATTGAAGTGCAATTTGTATGGTTGTAGATTGTCGTCTATGAACGTGTGGCATGATCCCGACCATTTGACTATATATAAAAAAATTTTTTTTCGTAGCTAAATGGTTGCTCTAAAAAAAAATAAAGGTTGTTAAATAAAAAATATATATTATATGTGATAATTATTTATATTAAACAATAATTGTATGTTATGTTAATTGTTGTGTATTAAGACACAACTGGCGCTCAACGAAATAATATCATTGTAAAGGTGTAAAAGTAATAAAAAGTAATAAATAATAATATTAATAATAAATAAATAAATAAAATTAGTAATTCGGTTCCATAAGAATAATATTCTAAAACATAATAAATAAATACATCATATTCGATATGGCAGCACCAGGAAGTATTAGTATGGAGGTAATCATTAAGGTGATGGGAAACCTTATGGATGAATATGGAATAAGACAAAATGTTGTAATATACTCTACTTTTATTACTTTAAATTTATTTTAATTTAATTCTGTTTACTTTACTTCATCCATTGTCCGGACGCCATCTTTAATAGTACCAACAATGAAACATAATTTTCATACCTTCGGGCCAGTTTTCGGTTAGGCGAACTGAAATAGCAGAACGGGTTATTTGAAGTAAATTACTCTTATATTTGTGGTTTACCAATGACATTCCCCTTTTATTTTATTCATAACACTTGTACATTGAATCCTACTTCGAAAAAATGAACACTCCTATTCGGCCATGAGACGTAATTTATAACATCAAGTTAGAAGTAATTATTCCCATTAACATTTTACTTTCCCACCAAAATAAATCATAATCATCATCAATTTAAATTATTTTTATGATAGAACCCAGCAACCCAGCACTTCTTAAATTTAGATTTTTCATTCACACAGCCACGCACCCTTTCATGCTGTACATATTTTAAATTTCCCTTATTGAGCTCATTTTAAATAAACATTTCTTTTGACAGAATTTAGTATGGTTTGAATTTATTTTATTCCTGATTGAAGAAGTTATCTGATGTTTCGTTAAAGTAAAACAAAGTAATATAAAAGAAGTTTAAATAGAAGTAAATTCATTTTTTGAAGCTGATGAATCAGCAATTGCAAAAATATGAACACACCATGAGTAAGCCGAGAGCAAAGTAAACATTTTAAAGTAATTACAGTTAGATAATAAGAGTTGTATATAACTTATGTATTTAATTTGTTAGCAATAACGTATGTACGAAAACTTCGTACAAACGATTTAATAATGAGTTATTGTTTAATATTCGATATGAGAGATGTTGTTAAATAAATAAATAATGGAACGGTTTTAAACATAAATAACATTATTATCTTCTTATTACTATTACACCCATGAATTCAATACAATATATAAATGAATTTAAATTGGTTAACTTGCGTTGTATAAATAATTGCCTCCCAAAAGCATGAGGCTACACAAGTTAGATTAATTTAAATAAACATCAATTTGTTATGTTGTAAATTGGCGCTCCAAAATCGTGAGGCTCCACAAATTTAAATAAATATTGAAGTGCAATTTGTATGGTTGTAGATTGTCGTCTATGAACGTGTGCCATGATCCCGACCATTTGACTATATATAAAAAAAATTTTTTTCGTAGCTAAATGGTTGCTCTAAAAAAAAAATAAAGGTTGTTAAATAAAAAATATATATTATATGTGATAATTATTTATATTAAACAATAATTGTATGTTATGTTAATTGTTGTGTATTAAGACACAACTGGCGCTCAACGAAATAGTATCATTGTAAAGGTGTAAATGTAATAAAAAGTAATAAATAATAATATTAATAATAAATAAATAAATAAAATTAGTAATTCGGTTCCATAAGAATAATATTCTAAAACATAATAAATAAATACATCATATTCGATATGGCAGCACCAGGAAGTATTAGTATGGAGGTAATCATTAAGGTGATGGGAAACCTTATGGATGAATATGGAATAAGACAAAATGTTGTAATATACTCTACTTTTATTACTTTAAATTTATTTTAATTTAATTCTGTTTACTTTACTTCATCCATTGTCCGGACGCCATCTTTAATAGTACCAACAATGAAACATAATTTTCATACCTTCGGGCCAGTTTTCGGTTAGGCGAACTGAAATAGCAGAACGGGTTATTTGAAGTAAATTACTCTTATATTTGTGGTTTACCAATGACATTCCCCTTTTATTTTATTCATAACACTTGTACATTGAATCCTACTTCGAAAAAATGAACACTCCTATTCGGCCATGAGACGTAATTTATAACATCAAGTTAGAAGTAATTATTCCCATTAACATTTTACTTTCCCACCAAAATAAATCATAATCATCATCAATTTAAATTATTTTTATGATAGAACCCAGCAACCCAGCACTTCTTAAATTTAGATTTTTCATTCACACAGCCACGCACCCTTTCATGCTGTACATATTTTAAATTTCCCTTATTGAGCTCATTTTAAATAAACATTTCTTTTGACAGAATTTAGTATGGTTTGAATTTATTTTATTCCTGATTGAAGAAGTTATCTGATGTTTCGTTAAAGTAAAACAAAGTAATATAAAAGAAGTTTAAATAGAAGTAAATTCATTTTTTGAAGCTGATGAATCAGCAATTGCAAAAATATGAACACACCATGAGTAAGCCGAGAGCAAAGTAAACATTTTAAAGTAATTACAGTTAGATAATAAGAGTTGTATATAACTTATGTATTTAATTTGTTAGCAATAACGTATGTACGAAAACTTCGTACAAACGATTTAATAATGAGTTATTGTTTAATATTCGATATGAGAGATGTTGTTAAATAAATAAATAATGGAACGGTTTTAAACATAAATAACATTATTATCTTCTTATTACGATTACACCCATGAATTCAATACAATATATAAATGAATTTAAATTGGTTAACTTGCGTTGTATAAATAATTGCCTCCCAAAAGCATGAGGCTACACAAGTTAGATTAATTTAAATAAACATCAATTTGTTATGTTGTAAATTGGCGCTCCAAAATCGTGAGGCTCCACAAATTTAAATAAATATTGAAGTGCAATTTGTATGGTTGTAGATTGTCGTCTATGAACGTGTGCCATGATCCCGACCATTTGACTATATATAAAAAAAATTTTTTTCGTAGCTAAATTGTTGCTCTAAAAAAAAAATAAAGGTTGTTAAATAAAAAATATATATTATATGTGATAATTATTTATATTAAACAATAATTGTATGTTATGTTAATTGTTGTGTATTAAGACACAACTGGCGCTCAACGAAATAGTATCATTGTAAAGGTGTAAATGTAATAAAAAGTAATAAATAATAATATTAATAATAAATAAATAAATAAAATTAGTAATTCGGTTCCATAAGAATAATATTCTAAAACATAATAAATAAATACATCATATTCGATATGGCAGCACCAGGAAGTATTAGTATGGAGGTAATCATTAAGGTGATGGGAAACCTTATGGATGAATATGGAATAAGACAAAATGTTGTAATATACTCTACTTTTATTACTTTAAATTTATTTTAATTTAATTCTGTTTACTTTACTTCATCCATTGTCCGGACGCCATCTTTAATAGTACCAACAATGAAACATAATTTTCTTACCTTCGAGCCAGTTTTCGGTTAGGCGAACTGAAATAGCAGAACGGGTTATTTGAAGTAAATTACTCTTATATTTGTGGTTTACCAATGACATTACCCTTTTATTTTATTCATAACACTTGTACATTGAATCCTACTTCGAAAAAATGGACACTCCTATTCGGCCATGAGACGTAATTTATAACATCAAGTTAGAAGTAATTATTCCCATTAACATTTTACTTTCCCACCAAAATAAATCATAATCATCATCAATTTAAATTATTTTTATGATAGAACACAACCCAGCACTTCTTAAATTTAGATTTTTCATTCACACAGCCACGCACCCTTTCATGCTGTACATATTTTAAATTTCCCTTATTGAGCTCATTTTAAATAAACATTTCTTTTGACAGAATTTAGTATGGTTTGAATTTATTTTATTCCTGATTGAAGAAGTTATTTGATGTTTCGTTAATGTAAAACAAAGTAATATAAAAGAAGTTTAAATAGAAGTAAATTCATTTTTTGAAGCTGATGAATCAGCAATTGCAAAAATATGAACACACCATGAGTAAGCCGAGAGCAAAGTAAACATTTTAAAGTAATTACAGTTAGATAATAAGAGTTGTATATAACTTATGTATTTAATTTGTTAGAAATAACGTATGTACGAAAACTTCGTACAAACGATTTAATAATGAGTTATTGTTTAATATTCGATATGAGAGATGTTGTTAAATAAATAAATAATGGAACGGTTTTAAACATAAATAACATTATTATCTTCTTATTACGATTACACCCATGAATTCAATACAATATATAAATGAATTTAAATTGGTTAACTTGCGTTGTATAAATAATTGCCTCCCAAAAGCATGAGGCTACACAAGTTAGATTAATTTAAATAAACATCAATTTGATATGTTGTAAATTGGCGCTCCAAAATCGTGGGGCTCCACAAATTTAAATAAATATTGAAGTGCAATTTGTATGGTTGTAGATTGTCGTCTATGAACGTGTGGCATGATCCCGACCATTTGACTATATATAAAAAAATTTTTTTTCGTAGCTAAATGGTTGCTCTAAAAAAAAATAAAGGTTGTTAAATAAAAAATTTATATTATATGTGATAATTATTTATATTAAACAATAATTGTATGTTATGTTAATTGTTGTGTATTAAGACACAACTGGCGCTCAACGAAATAATATCATTGTAAAGGTGTAAAAGTAATAAAAAGTAATAAATAATAATATTAATAATAAATAAATAAATAAAATTAGTAATTCGGTTCCATAAGAATAATATTCTAAAACATAATAAATAAATACATCATATTCGATATGGCAGCACCAGGAAGTATTAGTATGGAGGTAATCATTAAGGTGATGGGGAACCTTATGGATGAATATGGAATAAGACAAAATGTTGTAATATACTCTACTTTTATTACTTTAAATTTATTTTAATTTAATTCTGTTTACTTTACTTCATCCATTGTCCGGACGCCATCTTTAATAGTACCAACAATGAAACATAATTTTCTTACCTTAGGGCCAGTTTTCGGTTAGGCGAACTGAAATAGCAGAACGGGTTATTTGAAGTAAATTACTCTTATATTTGTGGTTTACCAATGACATTCCCCTTTTATTTTATTCATAACACTTGTACATTGAATCCTACTTCGAAAAAATGAACTCTCCTATTCGGCCATGAGACGTAATTTATAACATCAAGTTAGAAGTAATTATTCCCATTAACATTTTACTTTCCCACCAAAATAAATCATAATCATCATCAATTTAAAGTATTTTTATGATAGAACACAACCCAGCACTTCTTAAATTTAGATTTTTCATTCACACAGCCACGCACCCTTTCATGCTGTACATATTTTAAATTTCCCTTATTGAGCTCATTTTAAATAAACATTTCTTTTGACAGAATTTAGTATGGTTTGAATTTATTTTATTCCTGATTGAAGAAGTTATCTGATGTTTCGTTAAAAAGTAAAACAAAGTAATATAAAAGAAGTTTAAATAGAAGTAAATTCATTTTTTGAAGCTGATGAATCAGCAATTGCAAAAATATGAACACACCATGAGTAAGCCGAGAGCAAAGTAAACATTTTAAAGTAATTACAGTTAGATAATAAGAGTTGTATATAACTTATGTATTTAATTTGTTAGCAATAACGTATGTACGAAGACTTCGTACAAACGATTTAATAATGAGTTATTGTTTAATATTCGATATGAGAGATGTTGTTAAATAAATAAATAATGGAACGGTTTTAAACATAAATAACATTATTATCTTCTTATTACGATTACACCCATGAATTCAATACACTATATAAATGAATTTAAATTGGTTAACTTGCGTTGTATAATTAATTGCCTCCCAAAAGCATGAGGCTACACAAGTTAGATTAATTTAAATAAACATCAATTTGTTATGTTGTAAATTGGCGCTCCAAAATCGTGGGGCTCCACAAATTTAAATAAATATTGAAGTGCAATTTGTATGGTTGTAGATTGTCGTCTATGAACGTGTGGCATGATCCCGACCATTTGACTATATATAAAAAAAATTTTTTTTTGTAGCTAAATGGTTGCTCTAAAAAAAAATAAAGGTTGTTAAATAAAAAATATATATTATATGTGATAATTATTTATATTAAACAATAATTGTATGTTATGTTAATTGTTGTGTATTAAGACACAACTGGCGCTCAACGAAATAATATCATTGTAAAGGTGTAAAAGTAATAAAAAGTAATAAATAATAATATTAATAATAAATAAATAAATAAAATTAGTAATTCGGTTCCATAAGAATAATATTCTAAAACATAATAAATAAATACATCATATTCGATATGGCAGCACCAGGAAGTATTAGTATGGAGGTAAACATTAAGGTGATGGGGAACCTTATGGATGAATATGGAATAAGACAAAATGTTGTAATATACTCTACTTTTATTACTTTAAATTTATTTTAATTTAATTCTGTTTACTTTACTTCATCCATTGTCCGGACGCCATCTTTAATAGTACCAACAATGAAACATAATTTTCTTACCTTCGGGCCAGTTTTCGGTTAGGCAAACTGAAATAGCAGAACGGGTTATTTGAAGTAAATTACTCTTATATTTGTGGTTTACCAATGACATTCCCCTTTTATTTTATTCATAACACTTGTACATTGAATCCTACTTCGAAAAAATGAACACTCCTATTCGGCCAGGAGACGTGATTTATAACATCAAGTTAGAAGTAATTATTCCCATTAACATTTTACTTTTCCACCAAAATAAATCATAATCATCATCAATTTAAATTATTTTTATGATAGAACACAACCCAGCACTTCTCAAATTTAGATTTTTCATTCACACAGCAACGCACCCTTTCATGCTGTACATATTTTAAATTTCCCTTATTGAGCTCATTTTAAATAAACATTTCTTTTGACAGAATTTAGTATGGTTTGAATTTATTTTATTCCTGATTGAAGAAGTTATCTGATGTTTCGTTAAAGTAAAACAAAGTAAAATAAAAGAAGTTTAAATAGAAGTAAATTCATTTTTTGAAGCTGATGAATCAGCAATTGCAAAAATATGAACACACCATGAGTAAGCCGAGAGCAAAGTAAACATTTTAAAGTAATTACAGTTAGATAATAAGAGTTGTATATAACTTATGTATTTAATTTGTTAGCAATAACTTATGTACGAAAACTTCGTACAAACGATTTAATAATGAGTTATTGTTTAATATTCGATATGAGAGATGTTGTTAAATAAATAAATAATGGAACGGTTTTTAAACATAAATAATATTATTATCTTCTTATTACGATTACACCCATGAATTCAATACAATATATAAATGAATTTAAATTGGTTAACTTGCGTTGTATAAATAATTGCCTCCCAAAAGCATGAGGCTACACAAGTTAGATTAATTTAAATAAACATCAATTTGTTATGTTGTAAATTGGCGCTCCAAAATCGTGGGGCTCCACAAATTTAAATAAATATTGAAGTGCAATTTGTATGGTTGTAGATTGTCGTCTATGAACGTGTGGCATGATCCTAACCTATTGACTATATATAAAAAAAATTTTTTTTGTAGCTAAATGGTTGCTCTAAAAAAAAATAAAGGTTGTTAAATAAAAAATATATATTATATGTGATAATTATTTATATTAAACAATAATTGTATGTTATGTTAATTGTTGTGTATTAAGACACAACTGGCGCTCAACGAAATAATATCATTGTAAAGGTGTAAAAGTAATAAAAAGTAATAAATAATAATATTAATAATAAATAAATAAACAAAATTAGTAATTCGGTTCCATAAGAATAATATTCTAAAACATAATAAATAAATACATCATATTCGATATGGCAGCACCAGGAAGTATTAGTATGGAGGTAATCATTAAGGTGATGGGAAACCTTATGGATGAATATGGAATAAGACAAAATGTTGTAATATACTCTACTTTTATTACTTTAAATTTATTTTAATTTAATTCTGTTTACTTTACTTCATCCATTGTCCGGACGCCATCTTTAATAGTACCAACAATGAAACATAATTTTCTTACCTTCGGGCCAGTTTTCGGTTAGGCGAACTGAAATAGCAGAACGGGTTATTTGAAGTAAATTACTCTTATATTTGTGGTTTACCAATGACATTCCCCTTTTACTTTATTCATAACACTTGTACATTGAATCCTACTTCGAAAAAATGAACACTCCTATTCGGCCATGAGACGTAATTTATAACATCAAGTTAGAAGTAATTATTCCCATTAACATTTTACTTTCCCACCAAAATAAATCATAATCATCATCAATTTAAATTATTTTTATGATAGAACACAACCCAGCACTTCTTAAATTTAGATTTTTCATTCACACAGCCACGCACCCTTTCATGCTGTACATATTTTAAATTTCCCTTATTGAGCTCATTTTAAATAAACATTTCTTTTGACAGAATTTAGTATGGTTTGAATTTATTTTATTCCTGATTGAAGAAGTTATCTGATGTTTCGTTAAAGTAAAACAAAGTAATATAAAAGAAGTTTTGATAGAATTAAATTCATTTTTTGAAGCTGATGAATCAGCAATTGCAAAAATATGAACACACCATGAGTAAGCCGAGAGCAAAGTAAACATTTTAAAGTAATTACAGTTAGATAATAAGAGTTGTATATAACTTATGTATTTAATTTGTTAGCAATAACTTATGTACGAAAACTTCGTACAAACGATTTAATAATGAGTTATTGTTTAATATTCGATATGAGAGATGTTGTTAAATAAATAAATAATGGAACGGTTTTAAACATAAATAACATTATTATCTTCTTATTACGATTACACCCATGAATTCAATACAATATATAAATGAATTTAAATTGGTTAACTTGCGTTGTATAAATAATTGCCTCCCAAAAGCATGAGGCTACACAAGTTAGATTAATTTAAATAAACATCAATTTGTTATGTTGTAAATTGGCGCTCCAAAATCGTGGGGCTCCACAAATTTAAAGAAATATTGAAGTGCAATTTGTATGGTTGTAGATTGTCGTCTATGAACGTGTGGCATGATCCCGACCATTTGACTATATATAAAAAAAATTTTTTTTTGTAGCTAAATGTTTGCTCTAAAAAAAAATAAAGGTTGTTAAATAAAAAATATATATTATATGTGATAATTATTTATATTAAACAATAATTGTATGTTATGTTAATTGTTGTGTATTAAGACACAACTGGCGCTCAACGAAATAATATCATTGTAAAGGTGTAAAAGTAATAAAAAGTAATAAATAATAATATTAATAATAAATAAATAAATAAAATTAGTAATTCGGTTCCATAAGAATAATATTCTAAAACATAATAAATAAATACAGCATATCGATATGGCAGCACCAGGAAGTATTAGTATGGAGGTAACCATTAAGGTGATGGGAAACCTTATGGATGAATATGGAATAAGACAAAATGTTGTAATATACTCTACTTTTATTACTTTAAATTTATTTTAATTTAATTCTGTTTACTTTACTTCATCCATTGTCCGGACGCCATCTTTAATAGTACCAACAATGAAACATAATTTTCTTACCTTCGGGCCAGTTTTCGGTTAGGCGAACTGAAATAGCAGAACGGGTTATTTGAAGTAAATTACTCTTATATTTGTGGTTTACCAATGACATTCCCCTTTTATTTTATTCATAACACTTGTACATTGAATCCTACTTCGAAAAAATGAACACTCCTATTCGGCCATGAGACGTAATTTATAACATCAAGTTAGAAGTAATTATTCCCATTAACATTTTACTTTCCCACCAAAATAAATCATAATCATCATCAATTTAAATTATTTTTATGATAGAACACAACCCAGCACTTCTTAAATTTAGATTTTTCATTCACACAGCCACGCACCCTTTCATGCTGTACATATTTTAAATTTCCCTTATTGAGCTCATTTTAAATAAACATTTCTTTTGACAGAATTTAGTATGGTTTGAATTTATTTTATTCCTGATTGAAGAAGTTATCTGATGTTTCGTTAAAGTAAAACAAAGTAATATAAACGAAGTTTAAATAGAAGTAAATTCATTTTTTGAAGCTGATGAATCAGCAATTGCAAAAATATGAATACACCATGAGTAAGCCGAGAGCAAAGTAAACATTTTAAAGTAATTACAGTTAGATAATAAGAGTTGTATATAACTTATGTATTTAATTTGTTAGCAATAACTTATGTACGAAAACTTCGTACAAACGATTTAATAATGAGTTATTGTTTAATATTCGATATGAGAGATGTTGTTAAATAAATAAATAATGGAACGGTTTTTAAATATAAATAATATTATTATCTTCTTATTACGATTACACCCATGAATTCAATACAATATATAAATGAATTTAAATTGGTTAACTTGCGTTGTATAAATAATTGCCTCCCAAAAGCATGAGGCTACACAAGTTAGATTAATTTAAATAAACATCAATTTGTTATGTTGTAAATTGGCGCTCCAAAATCGTGGGGCTCCACAAATTTAAATAAATATTGAAGTGCAATTTGTATGGTTGTAGATTGTCGTCTATGAACGTGTGGCATGATCCTAACCTATTGACTATATATAAAAAAAATTTTTTTTGTAGCTAAATGGTTGCTCTAAAAAAAAATAAAGGTTGTTAAATAAAAAATATATATTATATGTGATAATTATTTATATTAAACAATAATTGTATGTTATGTTAATTGTTGTGTATTAAGACACAACTGGCGCTCAACGAAATAATATCATTGTAAAGGTGTAAAAGTAATAAAAAGTAATAAATAATAATATTAATAATAAATAAATAAACAAAATTAGTAATTCGGTTCCATAAGAATAATATTCTAAAACATAATAAATAAATACATCATATTCGATATGGCAGCACCAGGAAGTATTAGTATGGAGGTAATCATTAAGGTGATGGGAAACCTTATGGATGAATATGGAATAAGACAAAATGTTGTAATATACTCTACTTTTATTACTTTAAATTTATTTTAATTTAATTCTGTTTACTTTACTTCATCCATTGTCCGGACGCCATCTTTAATAGTACCAACAATGAAACATAATTTTCTTACCTTCGGGCCAGTTTTCGGTTAGGCGAACTGAAATAGCAGAACGGGTTATTTGAAGTAAATTACTCTTATATTTGTGGTTTACCAATGACATTCCCCTTTTACTTTATTCATAACACTTGTACATTGAATCCTACTTCGAAAAAATGAACACTCCTATTCGGCCATGAGACGTAATTTATAACATCAAGTTAGAAGTAATTATTCCCATTAACATTTTACTTTCCCACCAAAATAAATCATAATCATCATCAATTTAAATTATTTTTATGATAGAACACAACCCAGCACTTCTTAAATTTAGATTTTTCATTCACACAGCCACGCACCCTTTCATGCTGTACATATTTTAAATTTCCCTTATTGAGCTCATTTTAAATAAACATTTCTTTTGACAGAATTTAGTATGGTTTGAATTTATTTTATTCCTGATTGAAGAAGTTATCTGATGTTTCGTTAAAGTAAAACAAAGTAATATAAAAGAAGTTTTGATAGAATTAAATTCATTTTTTGAAGCTGATGAATCAGCAATTGCAAAAATATGAACACACCATGAGTAAGCCGAGAGCAAAGTAAACATTTTAAAGTAATTACAGTTAGATAATAAGAGTTGTATATAACTTATGTATTTAATTTGTTAGCAATAACTTATGTACGAAAACTTCGTACAAACGATTTAATAATGAGTTATTGTTTAATATTCGATATGAGAGATGTTGTTAAATAAATAAATAATGGAACGGTTTTAAACATAAATAACATTATTATCTTCTTATTACGATTACACCCATGAATTCAATACAATATATAAATGAATTTAAATTGGTTAACTTGCGTTGTATAAATAATTGCCTCCCAAAAGCATGAGGCTACACAAGTTAGATTAATTTAAATAAACATCAATTTGTTATGTTGTAAATTGGCGCTCCAAAATCGTGGGGCTCCACAAATTTAAAGAAATATTGAAGTGCAATTTGTATGGTTGTAGATTGTCGTCTATGAACGTGTGGCATGATCCCGACCATTTGACTATATATAAAAAAAATTTTTTTTTGTAGCTAAATGTTTGCTCTAAAAAAAAATAAAGGTTGTTAAATAAAAAATATATATTATATGTGATAATTATTTATATTAAACAATAATTGTATGTTATGTTAATTGTTGTGTATTAAGACACAACTGGCGCTCAACGAAATAATATCATTGTAAAGGTGTAAAAGTAATAAAAAGTAATAAATAATAATATTAATAATAAATAAATAAATAAAATTAGTAATTCGGTTCCATAAGAATAATATTCTAAAACATAATAAATAAATACAGCATATCGATATGGCAGCACCAGGAAGTATTAGTATGGAGGTAACCATTAAGGTGATGGGAAACCTTATGGATGAATATGGAATAAGACAAAATGTTGTAATATACTCTACTTTTATTACTTTAAATTTATTTTAATTTAATTCTGTTTACTTTACTTCATCCATTGTCCGGACGCCATCTTTAATAGTACCAACAATGAAACATAATTTTCTTACCTTCGGGCCAGTTTTCGGTTAGGCGAACTGAAATAGCAGAACGGGTTATTTGAAGTAAATTACTCTTATATTTGTGGTTTACCAATGACATTCCCCTTTTATTTTATTCATAACACTTGTACATTGAATCCTACTTCGAAAAAATGAACACTCCTATTCGGCCATGAGACGTAATTTATAACATCAAGTTAGAAGTAATTATTCCCATTAACATTTTACTTTCCCACCAAAATAAATCATAATCATCATCAATTTAAATTATTTTTATGATAGAACACAACCCAGCACTTCTTAAATTTAGATTTTTCATTCACACAGCCACGCACCCTTTCATGCTGTACATATTTTAAATTTCCCTTATTGAGCTCATTTTAAATAAACATTTCTTTTGACAGAATTTAGTATGGTTTGAATTTATTTTATTCCTGATTGAAGAAGTTATCTGATGTTTCGTTAAAGTAAAACAAAGTAATATAAACGAAGTTTAAATAGAAGTAAATTCATTTTTTGAAGCTGATGAATCAGCAATTGCAAAAATATGAATACACCATGAGTAAGCCGAGAGCAAAGTAAACATTTTAAAGTAATTACAGTTAGATAATAAGAGTTGTATATAACTTATGTATTTAATTTGTTAGCAATAACTTATGTACGAAAACTTCGTACAAACGATTTAATAATGAGTTATTGTTTAATATTCGATATGAGAGATGTTGTTAAATAAATAAATAATGGAACGGTTTTAAACATAAATAACATTATTATCTTCTTATTACGATTACACCCATGAATTCAATACAATATATAAATGAATTTAAATTGGTTAACTTGCGTTGTATAAATAATTGCCTCCCAAAAGCATGAGGCTACACAAGTTAGATTAATTTAAATAAACATCAATTTGTTAAGTTGTAAATTGGCGCTCCAAAATCGTGGGGCTCCACAAATTTAAATAAATATTGAAGTGCAATTTGTATGGTTGTAGATTGTCGTCTATGAACGTGTTTCATGATCCCGACCATTTGACTATAAAAAAAAAATTTTTTTTTGTAGCTAAATGGTTGCTCTAAAAAAAAATAAAGGTTGTTAAATAAAAAATATATATTATATGTGATAATTATTTATATTAAACAATAATTGTATGTTATGTTAATTGTTGTGTATTAAGACACAACTGGCGCTCAACGAAATAATATCATTGTAAAGGTGTAAAAGTAATAAAAAGTAATAAATAATAATATTAATAATAAATAAATAAATAAAATTAGTAATTCGGTTCCATAAGAATAATATTCTAAAACATAATAAATAAATACATCATATTCGATATGGCAGCACCAGGAAGTATTAGTATGGAGGTAATCATTAAGGTGATGGGAAACCTTATGGATGAATATGGAATAAGACAAAATGTTGTAATATACTCTACTTTTATTACTTTAAATTTATTTTAATTTAATTCTGTTTACTTTACTTCATCCATTGTCCGGACGCCATCTTTAATAGTACCAACAATGAAACATAATTTTCTTACCTTCGGGCCAGTTTTCGGTTAGGCGAACTGAAATAGCAGAACGGGTTATTTGAAGTAAATTACTCTTATATTTGTGGTTTACCAATGACATTCCCCTTTTATTTTATTCATAACACTTGTACATTGAATCCTACTTCGAAAAAATGAACACTCCTTTTCGGCCATGAGATGTAATTTATAACATCAAGTTAGAAGTAATTATTCCCATTAACATTTTACTTTCCCACCAAAATAAATCATAATCATCATCAATTTAAATTATTTTTATGATAGAACACAACCCAGCACTTCTTAAATTTAGATTTCATTCACACAGCCACACACCCTTTCATGCTGTACATATTTTAAATTTCCCTTATTGAGCTCATTTTAAATAAACATTTCTTTTGACAGAATTTAGTATGCTTTTAATTTATTTTATTCCTGATTGAAGAAGTTATCTGATGTTTCGTTAAAGTAAAACAAAGTAATATAAAAGAAGTTTAAATAGAAGTAAATTCATTTTTTGAAGCTGATGAATCAGCAATTGCAAAAATATGAACACACCATGAGTAAGCCGAGAACAAAGTAAACATTTTAAAGTAATTACAGTTAGATAATAAGAGTTGTATATAACTTATGTATTTAATTTGTTAGCAATAACTTATGTACGAAAACTTCGTACAAACGATTTAATAATGAGTTATTGTTTAATATTCGATATGAGAGATGTTGTTAAATAAATAAATAATGGAACGGTTTTAAACATAAATAACATTATTATCTTCTTATTACGATTACACCCATGAATTCAATACAATATATAAATGAATTTAAATTGGTTAACTTGCGTTGTATAAATAATTGCCTCCCAAAAGCATGAGGCTACACAAGTTAGATTAATTTAAATAAACATCAATTTGTTATGTTGTAAATTGGCGCTCCAAAATCGTGGGGCTCCACAAATTTAAATAAATATTGAAGTGCAATTTGTATGGTTGTAGATTGTCGTCTATGAACGTGTGGCATGATCCCGACCATTTGACTATAAAAAAAAAATTTTTTTTTGTAGCTAAATGGTTGCTCTAAAAAAAAATAAAGGTTGTTAAATAAAAAATATATATTATATGTGATAATTATTTATATTAAACAATAATTGTATGTTATGTTAATTGTTGTGTATTCAGACACAACTGGCGCTCAACGAAATAATATCATTGTAAAGGTGTAAAAGTAATAAAAAGTAATAAATAATAATATTAATAATAAATAAATAAATAAAATTAGTAATTCGGTTCCATAAGAATAATATACTAAAACATAATAAATAAATACATCATATTCGATATGGCAGCACCAGGAAGTATTAGTATGGAGGTAATCATTAAGGTGATGGGAAACCTTATGGATGAATATGGAATAAGACAAAATGTTGTAATATACTGTACTTTTATTACTTTAAATTTATTTTAATTTAATTCTGTTTACTTTACTTCATCCATTGTCCGGACGCCATCTTTAATAGTACCAACAATGAAACATAATTTTCTTACCTTCGGGCCAGTTTTCGGTTAGGCGAACTGAAATAGCAGAACGGGTTATTTGAAGTAAATTACTCTTATATTTGTGGTTTACCAATGACATTCCCCTTTTATTTTATTCATAACACTTGTACATTGAATCCTACTTCGAAAAAATGAACACTCCTATTCGGCCATGAGACGTAATATATAACATCAAGTTAGAAGTAATTATTCCCATTAACATTTTACTTTCCCACCAAAATAAATCATAATCATCATCAATTTAAATTATTTTTATGATAGAACACAAACCAGCACTTCTTAAATTTAGATTTTTCATTCACACAGCCACGCACCCTTTCATGCTGTACATATTTTAAATTTCCCTTATTGAGCTCATTTTAAATAAACATTTCTTTTGACAGAATTTAGTATGGTTTGAATTTATTTTATTCGTGATTGAAGAAGTTATCTGATGTTTCGTTAAAGTAAAACAAAGTAATATAAAAGAAGTTTAAATAGAAGTAAATTCATTTTTTGAAGCTGATGAATCAGCAATTGCAAAAATATGAACACACCATGAGTAAGCCGAGAGCAAAGTAAACATTTTAAAGTAATTACAGTTAGATAATAAGAGTTGTATATAACTTATGTATTTAATTTGTTAGCAATAACTTATGTACGAAAACTTCGTACAAACGATTTAATAATGAGTTATTGTTTAATATTCGATATGAGAGATGTTGTTAAATAAATAAATAATGGAACGGTTTTAAACATAAATAACATTATTATCTTCTTATTACGATTACACCCATGAATTCAATACAATATATAAATGAATTTAAATTGGTTAACTTGCGTTGTATAAATAATTGCCTCCCAAAAGCATGAGGCTACACAAGTTAGATTAATTTAAATAAACATCAATTTGTTATGTTGTAAATTGGCGCTCCAAAATCGTGGGGCTCCACAAATTTAAATAAATATTGAAGTGCAATTTGTATGGTTGTAGATTGTCGTCTATGGACGTGTGGCATGATCCCGACCATTTGACTATAAAAAAAAAATTTTTTTTTGTAGCTAAATGGTTGCTCTAAAAAAAAATAAAGGGTGTTAAATAAAAAATATATTTTATATGTGATAATTATTTATATTAAACAATAATTGTATGTTATGTTAATTGTTGTGTATTAAGACACAACTGGCGCTCAACGAAATAATATCATTGTAAAGGTGTAAAAGTAATAAAAAGTAATAAATAATAATATTAATAATAAATAAATAAATAAAATTAGTAATTCGGTTCCATAAGAATAATATTCTAAAACATAATAAATAAATACATCATATTCGATATGGCAGCACCAGGAAGTATTAGTATGGAGGTAATTATTAAGGTGATGGGAAACCTTATGGATGAATATGGAATAAGACAAAATGTTGTAATATACTCTACTTTTATTACTTTAAATTTATTTTAATTTAATTCTGTTTACTTTACTTCATCCATTGTCCGGACGCCATCTTTAATAGTACCAACAATGAAACATAATTTTCTTACCTTCGGGCCAGTTTTCGGTTAGGCGAACTGAAATAGCAGAACGGGTTATTTGAAGTAAATTACTCTTATATTTGTGGTTTACCAATGACATTCCCCTTTTATTTTATTCATAACACTTGTACATTGAATCCTACTTCGAAAAAATGAACACTCCTATTCGGCCATGAGACGTAATTTATAACATCAAGTTAGAAGTAATTATTCCCATTAACATTTTACTTTCCCACCAAAATAAATCATAATCATCATCAATTTAAATTATTTTTATGATAGAACACAACCCAGCACTTCTTAAATTTAGATTTTTCATTCACACAGCCACGCACCCTTTCATGCTGTACATATTTTAAATTTCCCTTATTGAGCTCATTTTAAATAAACATTTCTTTTGACAGAATTTAGTATGGTTTGAATTTATTTTATTCCTGATTGAAGAAGTTATCTGATGTTTCGTTAAAGTAAAACAAAGTAATATAAAAGAAGTTTAAATAGAAGTAAATTCATTTATTGAAGCTGATGAATCAGCAATTGCAAAAATATGAACACACCATGAGTAAGCCGAGAACAAAGTAAACATTTTAAAGTAATTACAGTTAGATAATAAGAGTTGTATATAACTTATGTATTTAATTTGTTAGCAATAACGTATGTACGAAAACTTCGTACAAACGACTTAATAATGAGTTATTGTTTAATATTCGATATGAGAGATGTTGTTAAATAAATAAATAATGGAACGGTTTTAAACATAAATAACATTATTATCTTCTTATTACGATTACACCCATGAATTCAATACAATATATAAATGAATTTAAATTGGTTAACTTGCGTTGTATAAATAATTGCCTCCCAAAAGCATGAGGCTACACAAGTTAGATTAATTTAAATAAACATCAATTTGTTATGTTGTAAATTGGCGCTCCAAAATCGTGGGGCTCCACAAATTTAAATAAATATTGAAGTGCAATTTGTATGGTTGTAGATTGTCGTCTATGAACGTGTAGCATGATCCCGACCATTTGACTATATATAAAAAAAAATTTTTTTTGTAGCTAAATGGTTGCTCTAAAAAAAAATAAAGGTTGTTAAATAAAAAATATATATTATATGTGATAATTATTTATATTAAACAATAATTGTATGTTATGTTAATTGTTGGGTATTAAGACACAACTGGCGCTCAACGAAATAATATCATTGTAAAGGTGTAAAAGTAATAAAAAGTAATAAATAATAATATTAATAATAAATAAATAAATAAAATTAGTAATTCGGTTCCATAAGAATAATATTCTAAAACATAATAAATAAATACATCATATTCGATATGGCAGCACTAGGAAGTATTAGTATGGAGGTAATCATTAAGGTGATGGGAAACCTTATGGATGAATATGGAATAAGACAAAATGTTGTAATATACTCTACTTTTATTACTTTAAATTTATTTTAATTTAATTCTGTTTACTTTACTTCATCCATTGTCCGGACGCCATCTTTAATAGTACCAACAATGAAACATAATTTTCTTACCTTCGGGCCAGTTTTCGGTTAGGCGAACTGAAATAGCAGAACGGGTTATTTGAAGTAAATTACTCTTATATTTGTGGTTTACCAATGACATTCCCCTTTTATTTTATTCATAACACTTGTACATTGAATCCTACTTCGAAAAAATGAACACTCCTATTCGGCCATGAGACGTAATTTATAACATCAAGTTAGAAGTAATTATTCCCATTAACATTTTACTTTCCCACCAAAATAAATCATAATCATCATCAATTTAAATTATTTTTATGATAGAACACAACCCAGCACTTCTTAAATTTAGATTTTTCATTCACACAGCCACGCACCCTTTCATGCTGTATATATTTTAAATTTCCCTTATTGAGCTCATTTTAAATAAACATTTCTTTTGACAGAATTTAGTATGGTTTGAATTTATTTTATTCCTGATTGAAGAAGTTATCTGATGTTTCGTTAAAGTAAAACAAAGTAATATAAAAGAAGTTTAAATAGAAGTAAATTCATTTATTGAAGCTGATGAATCAGCAATTGCAAAAATATGAACACACCATGAGTAAGCCGAGAGCAAAGTAAACATTTTAAAGTAATTACAGTTAGATAATAAGAGTTGTATATAACTTATGTATTTAATTTGTTAGCAATAACGTATGTACGAAAACTTCGTACAAACGATTTAATAATGAGTTATTGTTTAATATTCGATATGAGAGATGTTGTTAAATAAATAAATAATTGAACGGTTTTAAACATAAATAACATTATTATCTTCTTATTACGATTACACCCATGAATTCAATACAATATATAAATGAATTTAAATTGGTTAACTTGCGTTGTGTAAATAATTGCCTCCCAAAAGCATGAGGCTACACAAGTTAGATTAATTTAAATAAACATCAATTTGTTAAGTTGTAAATTGGCGCTCCAAAATCGTGGGGCTCCACAAATTTAAATAAATATTGAAGTGCAATTTGTATGGTTGTAGATTGTCGTCTATGAACGTGTGGCATGATCCCGACCATTTGACTATAAAAAAAAAAATTTTTTTTTGTAGCTAAATGGTTGCTCTAAAAAAAAATAAAGGTTGTTAAATAAAAAATATATATTATATGTGATAATTATTTATATTAAACAATAATTGTATGTTATGTTAATTGTTGTGTATTAAGACACAACTGGCGCTCAACGAAATAATATCATTGTAAAGGTGTAAAAGTAATAAAAAGTAATAAATAATAATATTAATAATAAATAAATAAATAAAATTAGTAATTCGGTTCCATAAGAATAATATTCTAAAACATAATAAATAAATACATCATATTCGATATGGCAGCACCAGGAAGTATTAGTATGGAGGTAATCATTAAGGTGATGGGAAACCTTATGGATGAATATGGAATAAGACAAAATGTTGTAATATACTCTACTTTTATTACTTTAAATTTATTTTAATTTAATTCTGTTTACTTTACTTCATCCATTGTCCGGACGCCATCTTTAATAGTACCAACAATGAAACATAATTTTCTTACCTTCGGGCCAGTTTTCGGTTAGGCGAACTGAAATAGCAGAACGGGTTATTTGAAGTAAATTACTCTTATATTTGTGGTTTACCAATGACATTCCCCTTTTATTTTATTCATAACACTTGTACATTGAATCCTACTTCGAAAAAATGAACACTCCTATTCGGCCATGAGACGTAATTTATAACATCAAGTTAGAAGTAATTATTCCCATTAACATTTTACTTTCCCACCAAAATAAATCATAATCATCATCAATTTAAATTATTTTTATGATAGAACACAACCCAGCACTTCTTAAATTTAGATTTTTCATTCACACAGCCACGCACCCTTTCATGCTGTACATATTTTAAATTTCCCTTATTGAGCTCATTTTAAATAAACATTTCTTTTGACAGAATTTAGTATGGTTTGAATTTATTTTATTCCTGATTGAAGAAGTTATCTGATGTTTCGTTAAAGTAAAACAAAGTAATATAAAAGAAGTTTAAATAGAAGTAAATTCATTTATTGAAGCTGATGAATCAGCAATTGCAAAAATATGAACACACCATGAGTAAGCCGAGAGCAAAGTAAACATTTTAAAGTAATTACAGTTAGATAATAAGAGTTGTATATAACTTATGTATTTAATTTGTTAGCAATAACGTATGTACGAAAACTTCGTACAAACGATTTAATAATGAGTTATTGTTTAATATTCGATATGAGAGATGTTGTTAAATAAATAAATAATGGAACGGTTTTAAACATAAATAACATTATTATCTTCTTATTACGATTACACCCATGAATTCAATACAATATATAAATGAATTTAAATTGGTTAACTTGCGTTGTATAAATAATTGCCTCCCAAAAGCATGAGGCTACACAAGTTAGATTAATTTAAATAAACATCAATTTGTTATGTTGTAAATTGGCGCTCCAAAATCGTGGGGCTCCACAAATTTAAATAAATATTGAAGTGCAATTTGTATGGTTGTAGATTGTCGTCTATGAACGTGTAGCATGATCCCGACCGTTTGACTATATATAAAAAAAAATTTTTTTTGTAGCTAAATGGTTGCTCTAAAAAAAAATAAAGGTTGTTAAATAAAAAATATATATTATATGTGATAATTATTTATATTAAACAATAATTGTATGTTATGTTAATTGTTGTGTATTAAGACACAACTGGCGCTCAACGAAATAATATCATTGTAAAGGTGTAAAAGTAATAAAAAGTAATAAATAATAATATTAATAATAAATAAATAAATAAAATTAGTAATTCGGTTCCATAAGAATAATATTCTAAAACATAATAAATAAATACATCATATTCGATATGGCAGCACCAGGAAGTATTAGTATGGAGGTAATTATTAAGGTGATGGGAAACCTTATGGATGAATATGGAATAAGACAAAATGTTGTAATATACTCTACTTTTATTACTTTAAATTTATTTTAATTTAATTCTGTTTACTTTACTTCATCCATTGTCCGGACGCCATCTTTAATAGTACCAACAATGAAACATAATTTTCTTACCTTCGGGCCAGTTTTCGGTTAGGCGAACTGAAATAGCAGAACGGGTTATTTGAAGTAAATTACTCTTATATTTGTGGTTTACCAATGACATTCCCCTTTTATTTTATTCATAACACTTGTACATTGAATCCTACTTCGAAAAAATGAACACTCCTATTCGGCCATGAGACGTAATTTATAACATCAAGTTAGAAGTAATTATTCCCATTAACATTTTACTTTCCCACCAAAATAAATCATAATCATCATCAATTTAAATTATTTTTATGATAGAACACAACCCAGCACTTCTTAAATTTAGATTTTTCATTCACACAGCCACGCACCCTTTCATGCTGTACATATTTTAAATTTCCCTTATTGAGCTCATTTTAAATAAACATTTCTTTTGACAGAATTTAGTATGGTTTGAATTTATTTTATTCCTGATTGAAGAAGTTATCTGATGTTTCGTTAAAGTAAAACAAAGTAATATAAAAGAAGTTTAAATAGAAGTAAATTCATTTATTGAAGCTGATGAATCAGCAATTGCAAAAATATGAACACACCATGAGTAAGCCGAGAGCAAAGTAAACATTTTAAAGTAATTACAGTTAGATAATAAGAGTTGTATATAACTTATGTATTTAATTTGTTAGCAATAACGTATGTACGAAAACTTCGTACAAACGACTTAATAATGAGTTATTGTTTAATATTCGATATGAGAGATGTTGTTAAATAAATAAATAATGGAACGGTTTTAAACATAAATAACATTATTATCTTCTTATTACGATTACACCCATGAATTCAATACAATATATAAATGAATTTAAATTGGTTAACTTGCGTTGTATAAATAATTGCCTCCCAAAAGCATGAGGCTACACAAGTTAGATTAATTTAAATAAACATCAATTTGTTATGTTGTAAATTGGCGCTCCAAAATCGTGGGGCTCCACAAATTTAAATAAATATTGAAGTGCAATTTGTATGGTTGTAGATTGTCGTCTATGGACGTGTGGCATGATCCCGACCATTTGACTATAAAAAAAAAAATTTTTTTTTGTAGCTAAATGGTTGCTCTAAAAAAAAATAAAGGTTGTTAAATAAAAAATATATATTATATGTGATAATTATTTATATTAAACAATAATTGTATGTTATGTTAATTGTTGTGTATTAAGACACAACTGGCGCTCAACGAAATAATATCATTGTAAAGGTGTAAAAGTAATAAAAAGTAATAAATAATAATATTAATAATAAATAAATAAATAAAATTAGTAATTCGGTTCCATAAGAATAATATTCTAAAACATAATAAATAAATACATCATATTCGATATGGCAGCACCAGGAAGTATTAGTATGGAGGTAATTATTAAGGTGATGGGAAACCTTATGGATGAATATGGAATAAGACAAAATGTTGTAATATACTCTACTTTTATTACTTTAAATTTATTTTAATTTAATTCTGTTTACTTTACTTCATCCATTGTCCGGACGCCATCTTTAATAGTACCAACAATGAAACATAATTTTCTTACCTTCGGGCCAGTTTTCGGTTAGGCGAACTGAAATAGCAGAACGGGTTATTTGAAGTAAATTACTCTTATATTTGTGGTTTACCAATGACATTCCCCTTTTATTTTATTCATAACACTTGTACATTGAATCCTACTTCGAAAAAATGAACACTCCTATTCGGCCATGAGACGTAATTTATAACATCAAGTTAGAAGTAATTATTCCCATTAACATTTTACTTTCCCACCAAAATAAATCATAATCATCATCAATTTAAATTATTTTTATGATAGAACACAACCCAGCACTTCTTAAATTTAGATTTTTCATTCACACAGCCACGCACCCTTTCATGCTGTACATATTTTAAATTTCCCTTATTGAGCTCATTTTAAATAAACATTTCTTTTGACAGAATTTAGTATGGTTTGAATTTATTTTATTCCTGATTGAAGAAGTTATCTGATGTTTCGTTAAAGTAAAACAAAGTAATATAAAAGAAGTTTAAATAGAAGTAAATTCATTTATTGAAGCTGATGAATCAGCAATTGCAAAAATATGAACACACCATGAGTAAGCCGAGAGCAAAGTAAACATTTTAAAGTAATTACAGTTAGATAATAAGAGTTGTATATAACTTATGTATTTAATTTGTTAGCAATAACGTATGTACGAAAACTTCGTACAAACGATTTAATAATGAGTTATTGTTTAATATTCGATATGAGAGATGTTGTTAAATAAATAAATAATGGAACGGTTTTAAACATAAATAACATTATTATCTTCTTATTACGATTACACCCATGAATTCAATACAATATATAAATGAATTTAAATTGGTTAACTTGCGTTGTATAAATAATTGCCTCCCAAAAGCATGAGGCTACACAAGTTAGATTAATTTAAATAAACATCAATTTGTTATGTTGTAAATTGGCGCTCCAAAATCGTGGGGCTCCACAAATTTAAATAAATATTGAAGT
Organism: Magicicada septendecula; assembly: GCA_034769895.1. Lineage (NCBI taxonomy): Eukaryota > Metazoa > Arthropoda > Insecta > Hemiptera > Cicadidae > Magicicada > Magicicada septendecula. The sequence goes on from CM068372.1 coordinate 220,050,296, forward strand.
GCAATTTGTATGGTTGTAGATTGTCGTCTATGGACGTGTGGCATGATCCCGACCATTTGACTATAAAAAAAAAAATTTTTTTTTGTAGCTAAATGGTTGCTCTAAAAAAAAATAAAGGTTGTTAAATAAAAAATATATATTATATGTGATAATTATTTATATTAAACAATAATTGTATGTTATGTTAATTGTTGTGTATTAAGACACAACTGGCGCTCAACGAAATAATATCATTGTAAAGGTGTAAAAGTAATAAAAAGTAATAAATAATAATATTAATAATAAATAAATAAATAAAATTAGTAATTCGGTTCCATAAGAATAATATTCTAAAACATAATAAATAAATACATCATATTCGATATGGCAGCACCAGGAAGTATTAGTATGGAGGTAATTATTAAGGTGATGGGAAACCTTATGGATGAATATGGAATAAGACAAAATGTTGTAATATACTCTACTTTTATTACTTTAAATTTATTTTAATTTAATTCTGTTTACTTTACTTCATCCATTGTCCGGACGCCATCTTTAATAGTACCAACAATGAAACATAATTTTCTTACCTTCGGGCCAGTTTTCGGTTAGGCGAACTGAAATAGCAGAACGGGTTATTTGAAGTAAATTACTCTTATATTTGTGGTTTACCAATGACATTCCCCTTTTATTTTATTCATAACACTTGTACATTGAATCCTACTTCGAAAAAATGAACACTCCTATTCGGCCATGAGACGTAATTTATAACATCAAGTTAGAAGTAATTATTCCCATTAACATTTTACTTTCCCACCAAAATAAATCATAATCATCATCAATTTAAATTATTTTTATGATAGAACACAACCCAGCACTTCTTAAATTTAGATTTTTCATTCACACAGCCACGCACCCTTTCATGCTGTACATATTTTAAATTTCCCTTATTGAGCTCATTTTAAATAAACATTTCTTTTGACAGAATTTAGTATGGTTTGAATTTATTTTATTCCTGATTGAAGAAGTTATCTGATGTTTCGTTAAAGTAAAACAAAGTAATATAAAAGAAGTTTAAATAGAAGTAAATTCATTTATTGAAGCTGATGAATCAGCAATTGCAAAAATATGAACACACCATGAGTAAGCCGAGAGCAAAGTAAACATTTTAAAGTAATTACAGTTAGATAATAAGAGTTGTATATAACTTATGTATTTAATTTGTTAGCAATAACGTATGTACGAAAACTTCGTACAAACGACTTAATAATGAGTTATTGTTTAATATTCGATATGAGAGATGTTGTTAAATAAATAAATAATGGAACGGTTTTAAACATAAATAACATTATTATCTTCTTATTACGATTACACCCATGAATTCAATACAATATATAAATGAATTTAAATTGGTTAACTTGCGTTGTATAAATAATTGCCTCCCAAAAGCATGAGGCTACACAAGTTAGATTAATTTAAATAAACATCAATTTGTTATGTTGTAAATTGGCGCTCCAAAATCGTGGGGCTCCACAAATTTAAATAAATATTGAAGTGCAATTTGTATGGTTGTAGATTGTCGTCTATGGACGTGTGGCATGATCCCGACCATTTGACTATAAAAAAAAAAATTTTTTTTTGTAGCTAAATGGTTGCTCTAAAAAAAAATAAAGGTTGTTAAATAAAAAATATATATTATATGTGATAATTATTTATATTAAACAATAATTGTATGTTATGTTAATTGTTGTGTATTAAGACACAACTGGCGCTCAACGAAATAATATCATTGTAAAGGTGTAAAAGTAATAAAAAGTAATAAATAATAATATTAATAATAAATAAATAAATAAAATTAGTAATTCGGTTCCATAAGAATAATATTCTAAAACATAATAAATAAATACATCATATTCGATATGGCAGCACCAGGAAGTATTAGTATGGAGGTAATTATTAAGGTGATGGGAAACCTTATGGATGAATATGGAATAAGACAAAATGTTGTAATATACTCTACTTTTATTACTTTAAATTTATTTTAATTTAATTCTGTTTACTTTACTTCATCCATTGTCCGGACGCCATCTTTAATAGTACCAACAATGAAACATAATTTTCTTACCTTCGGGCCAGTTTTCGGTTAGGCGAACTGAAATAGCAGAACGGGTTATTTGAAGTAAATTACTCTTATATTTGTGGTTTACCAATGACATTCCCCTTTTATTTTATTCATAACACTTGTACATTGAATCCTACTTCGAAAAAATGAACACTCCTATTCGGCCATGAGACGTAATTTATAACATCAAGTTAGAAGTAATTATTCCCATTAACATTTTACTTTCCCACCAAAATAAATCATAATCATCATCAATTTAAATTATTTTTATGATAGAACACAACCCAGCACTTCTTAAATTTAGATTTTTCATTCACACAGCCACGCACCCTTTCATGCTGTACATATTTTAAATTTCCCTTATTGAGCTCATTTTAAATAAACATTTCTTTTGACAGAATTTAGTATGGTTGGAATTTATTTTATTCCTGATTGAAGAAGTTATCTGATGTTTCGTTAAAGTATAACCAAGTAATATAAAAGAAGTTTAAATAGAAGTAAATTCATTTATTGAAGCTGATGAATCAGCAATTGCAAAAATATGAACACACCATGAGTAAGCCGAGAGCAAAGTAAACATTTTAAAGTAATTACAGTTAGATAATAAGAGTTGTATATAACTTATGTATTTAATTTGTTAGCAATAACGTATGTACGAAAACTTCGTACAAACGACTTAATAATGAGTTATTGTTTAATATTCGATATGAGAGATGTTGTTAAATAAATAAATAATGGAACGGTTTTAAACATAAATAACATTATTATCTTCTTATTACGATTACACCCATGAATTCAATACAATATATAAATGAATTTAAATTGGTTAACTTGCGTTGTATAAATAATTGCCTCCCAAAAGCATGAGGCTACACAAGTTAGATTAATTTAAATAAACATCAATTTGTTATGTTGTAAATTGGCGCTCCAAAATCGTGGGGCTCCACAAATTTAAATAAATATTGAAGTGCAATTTGTATGGTTGTAGATTGTCGTCTATGAACGTGTAGCATGATCCCGACCATTTGACTATATATAAAAAAAAATTTTTTTTGTAGCTAAATGGTTGCTCTAAAAAAAAATAAAGGTTGTTAAATAAAAAATATATATTATATGTGATAATTATTTATATTAAACAATAATTGTATGTTATGTTAATTGTTGGGTATTAAGACACAACTGGCGCTCAACGAAATAATATCATTGTAAAGGTGTAAAAGTAATAAAAAGTAATAAATAATAATATTAATAATAAATAAATAAATAAAATTAGTAATTCGGTTCCATAAGAATAATATTCTAAAACATAATAAATAAATACATCATATTCGATATGGCAGCACCAGGAAGTATTAGTATGGAGGTAATCATTAAGGTGATGGGAAACCTTATGGATGAATATGGAATAAGACAAAATGTTGTAATATACTCTACTTTTATTACTTTAAATTTATTTTAATTTAATTCTGTTTACTTTACTTCATCCATTGTCCGGACGCCATCTTTAATAGTACCAACAATGAAACATAATTTTCTTACCTTCGGGCCAGTTTTCGGTTAGGCGAACTGAAATAGCAGAACGGGTTATTTGAAGTAAATTACTCTTATATTTGTGGTTTACCAATGACATTCCCCTTTTATTTTATTCATAACACTTGTACATTGAATCCTACTTCGAAAAAATGAACACTCCTATTCGGCCATGAGACGTAATTTATAACATCAAGTTAGAAGTAATTATTCCCATTAACATTTTACTTTCCCACCAAAATAAATCATAATCATCATCAATTTAAATTATTTTTATGATAGAACACAACCCAGCACTTCTTAAATTTAGATTTTTCATTCACACAGCCACGCACCCTTTCATGCTGTACATATTTTAAATTTCCCTTATTGAGCTCATTTTAAATAAACATTTCTTTTGACAGAATTTAGTATGGTTTGAATTTATTTTATTCCTGATTGAAGAAGTTATCTGATGTTTCGTTAAAGTAAAACAAAGTAATATAAAAGAAGTTTAAATAGAAGTAAATTCATTTATTGAAGCTGATGAATCAGCAATTGCAAAAATATGAACACACCATGAGTAAGCCGAGAGCAAAGTAAACATTTTAAAGTAATTACAGTTAGATAATAAGAGTTGTATATAACTTATGTATTTAATTTGTTAGCAATAACTTATGTACGAAAACTTCGTACAAACGATTTAATAATGAGTTATTGTTTAATATTCGATATGAGAGATGTTGTTAAATAAATAAATAATGGAACGGTTTTAAACATAAATAACATTATTATCTTCTTATTACGATTACACCCATGAATTCAATACAATATATAAATGAATTTAAATTGGTTAACTTGCGTTGTGTAAATAATTGCCTCCCAAAAGCATGAGGCTACACAAGTTAGATTAATTTAAATAAACATCAATTTGTTATGTTGTAAATTGGCGCTCCAAAATCGTGGGGCTCCACAAATTTAAATAAATATTGAAGTGCAATTTGTATGGTTGTAGATTGTCGTCTATGAACGTGTGGCATGATCCCGACCATTTGACTATAAAAAAAAAAATTTTTTTTTGTAGCTAAATGGTTGCTCTAAAAAAAAATAAAGGTTGTTAAATAAAAAATATATATTATATGTGATAATTATTTATATTAAACAATAATTGTATGTTATGTTAATTGTTGTGTATTAAGACACAACTGGCGCTCAACGAAATAATATCATTGTAAAGGTGTAAAAGTAATAAAAAGTAATAAATAATAATATTAATAATAAATAAATAAATAAAATTAGTAATTCGGTTCCATAAGAATAATATTCTAAAACATAATAAATAAATACATCATATTCGATATGGCAGCACCAGGAAGTATTAGTATGGAGGTAATCATTAAGGTGATGGGAAACCTTATGGATGAATATGGAATAAGACAAAATGTTGTAATATACTCTACTTTTATTACTTTAAATTTATTTTAATTTAATTCTGTTTACTTTACTTCATCCATTGTCCGGACGCCATCTTTAATAGTACCAACAATGAAACATAATTTTCTTACCTTCGGGCCAGTTTTCGGTTAGGCGAACTGAAATAGCAGAACGGGTTATTTGAAGTAAATTACTCTTATATTTGTGGTTTACCAATGACATTCCCCTTTTATTTTATTCATAACACTTGTACATTGAATCCTACTTCGAAAAAATGAACACTCCTATTCGGCCATGAGACGTAATTTATAACATCAAGTTAGAAGTAATTATTCCCATTAACATTTTACTTTCCCACCAAAATAAATCATAATCATCATCAATTTAAATTATTTTTATGATAGAACACAACCCAGCACTTCTTAAATTTAGATTTTTCATTCACACAGCCACGCACCCTTTTATGCTGTACATATTTTAAATTTCCCTTATTGAGCTCATTTTAAATAAACATTTCTTTTGACAGAATTTAGTATGGTTTGAATTTATTTTATTCCTGATTGAAGAAGTTATCTGATGTTTCGTTAAAGTAAAACCAAGTAATATAAAAGAAGTTTAAATAGAAGTAAATTCATTTTTTGAAGTTGATGAATCAGCAATTGCAAAAATATGAACACACCATGAGTAAGCCGAGAGCAAAGTAAACATTTTAAAGTAATTACAGTTAGATAATAAGAGTTGTATATAAATTATGTATTTAATTTGTTAGCAATAACGTATGTACGAAAACTTCGTACAAACGATTTAATAATGAGTTATTGTTTAATATTCGATATGAGAGATGTTGTTAAATAAATAAATAATGGAACGGTTTTAAACATAAATAACATTATTATTTTCTTATTACGATTACACCCATGAATTCAATACAATATATAAATGAATTTAAATTGGTTAACTAGCGTTGTATAAATAATTGCCTCCCAAAAGCATGAGGCTACACAAGTTAGATTAATTTAAATAAACATCAATTTGTTATGTTGTAAATTGGCGCTCCAAAATCGTGGGGCTACACAAATTTAAATAAATATTGAAGTGCAATTTGTATGGTTGTAGATTGTCGTCTATGAACGTGTGGCATGATCCCGACCATTTGACTATATATAAAAAAAAATTTTTTTTGTAGCTAAATGGTTGCTCTAAAAAAAAATAAAGGTTGTTAAATAAAAAATATATATTATATGTGATAATTATTTATATTAAACAATAATTGTATGTTATGTTAATTGTTGTGTATTAAGACACAACTGGCGCTCAACGAAATAATATCATTGTAAAGGTGTAAAAGTAATAAAAAGTAATAAATAATAATATTAATAATAAATAAATAAATAAAATTAGTAATTCGGTTCCATAAGAATAATATTCTAAAACATAATAAATAAATACATCATATTCGATATGGCAGCACCAGGAAGTATTAGTATGGAGGTAATCATTAAGGTGATGGGAAACCTTATGGATGAATATGGAATAAGACAAAATGTTGTAATATACTCTACTTTAATTACTTTAAATTTATTTTAATTTAATTCTGTTTACTTTACTTCATCCATTGTCCGGACGCCATCTTTAATAGTACCAACAATGAAACATAATTTTCTTACCTTCGGGCCAGTTTTCGGTTAGGCTAACTGAAATAGCAGAACGGGTTATTTGAAGTAAATTACTCTTATATTTGTGGTTTACCAATGACATTCCCCTTTTATTTGATTCATAACACTTGTACATTGAATCCTACTTCGAAAAAATGAACACTCCTATTCGGCCATGAGGCGTAATTTATAACATCAAGTTAGAAGTGATTATTCCCATTAACATTTTACTTTCCCACCAAAATAAATCATAATCATCATCAATTTAAATTATTTTTATGATAGAACACAACCCAGCACTTCTTAAATTTAGATTTTTCATTCACACAGCCACGCACCCTTTCATGCTGTACATATTTTAAATTTCCCTTATTGAGCTCATTTTAAATAAACATTTCTTTTGACAGAATTTAGTATGGTTTGAATTTATTTTATTCCTGATTGAAGAAGTTATCTGATGTTTCGTTAAAGTAAAACCAAGTAATATAAAAGAAGTTTAAATAGAAGTAAATTCATTTTTTGAAGCTGATGAATCAGCAATTGCAAAAATATGAACACACCATGAGTAAGCCGAGAGCAAAGTAAAGATTTTAAAGTAATTACAGTTAGATAATAAGAGTTGTATATAACTTATGTATTTAATTTGTTAGCAATATCGTATGTACGAAAACTTCGTACAAACGATTTAATAATGAGTTATTGTTTAATATTCGATATGAGAGATGTTGTTAAATAAATAAATAATGGAACGGTTTTAAACATAAATAACATTATTATCTTCTTATTACGATTACACCCATGAATTCAATACAATATATAAATGAATTTAAATTGGTTAACTTGCGTTGTATAAATAATTGCCTCCCAAAAGCATGAGGCTACACAAGTTAGATTAATTTAAATAAACATCAATTTGTTATGTTGTAAATTGGCGCTCCAAAATCGTGGGGCTCCACAAATTTAAATAAATATTGAAGTGCAATTTGTATGGTTGTAGATTGTCGTCTATGAACGTGTAGCATGATCCCGACCATTTGACTATATATAAAAAAAAATTTTTTTTGTAGCTAAATGGTTGCTCTAAAAAAAAATAAAGGTTGTTAACTAAAAAATATATATTATATGTGATAATTATTTATATTAAACAATAATTGTATGTTATGTTAATTGTTGGGTATTAAGACACAACTGGCGCTCAACGAAATAATATCATTGTAAATGTGTAAAAGTAATAAAATGTAATAAATAATAATATTAATAATAAATAAATAAATAAAATTAGTAATTCGGTTCCATAAGAATAATATTCTAAAACATAATAAATAAATACTTCATATTCGATATGGCAGCACCAGGAAGTATTAGTATGGAGGTAATCATTAAGGTGATGGGAAACCTTATGGATGAATATGGAATAAGACAATATGTTGTAATATACTCTACTTTTATTACTTTAAATTTATGTTAATTTAATTCTGTTTACTTTACTTCATCCATTGTCCGGACGCCATCTTTAATAGTACCAACAATGAAACATATTTTTCTTACCTTCGGGCCAGTTTTCGGTTAGGCGAACTGAAATAGCAGAACGGGTTATTTGAAGTAAATTACTCTTATATTTGTGGTTTACCAATGACATTCCCCTTTTATTTGATTCATAACACTTGTACATTGAATCCTACTTCGAAAAAATGAACACTCCTATTCGGCCATGAGGCGTAATTTATAACATCAAGTTAGAAGTGATTATTCCCATTAACATTTTACTTTCCCACCAAAATAAATCATAATCATCATCAATTTAAATTATTTTTATGATAGAACACAACCCAGAACTTCTTAAATTTAGATTTTTCATTCACACAGCCACGCACCCTTTCATGCTGTACATATTTTAAATTTCCCTTATTGAGCTCATTTTAAATAAACATTTCTTTTGACAGAATTTAGTATGGTTTGAATTTATTTTATTCCTGATTGAAGAAGTTATCTGATGTTTCGTTAAAGTAAAACCAAGTAATATAAAAGAAGTTTAAATAGAAGTAAATTCATTTTTTGAAGCTGATGAATCAGCAATTGCAAAAATATGAACACACCATGAGTAAGCCGAGAGCAAAGTAAAGATTTTAAAGTAATTACAGTTAGATAATAAGAGTTGTATATAACTTATGTATTTAATTTGTTAGCAATATCGTATGTACGAAAACTTCGTACAAACGATTTAATAATGAGTTATTGTTTAATATTCGATATGAGAGATGTTGTTAAATAAATAAATAATGGAACGGTTTTAAACATAAATAACATTATTATCTTCTTATTACGATTACACCCATGAATTCAATACAATATATAAATGAATTTAAATTGGTTAACTTGCGTTGTATACATAATTGCCTCCCAAAAGCATGAGGCTACACAAGTTAGATTAATTTAAATAAACATCAATTTGTTATGTTGTAAATTGGCGCTCCAAAATCGTGGGGCTCCACAAATTTAAATAAATATTGAAGTGCAATTTGTATGGTTGTAGATTGTCGTCTATGAACGTGTAGCATGATCACGACCATTTGACTATATATAAAAAAAAATTTTTTTTGTAGCTAAATGGTTGCTCTAAAAAAAAATAAAGGTTGTTAACTAAAAAATATATATTATATGTGATAATTATTTATATTAAACAATAATTGTATGTTATGTTAATTGTTGGGTATTAAGACACAACTGGCGCTCAACGAAATAATATCATTGTAAAGGTGTAAAAGTAATAAAAAGTAATAAATAATAATATTAATAATAAATAAATAAATAAAATTAGTAATTCGGTTCCATAAGAATAATATTCTAAAACATAATAAATAAATACATCATATTCGATATGGCAGCACCAGGAAGTATTAGTATGGAGGTAATCATTAAGGTGATGGGAAACCTTATGGATGAATATGGAATAAGACAATATGTTGTAATATACTCTACTTTTATTACTTTAAATTTATATTAATTTAATTCTGTTTACTTTACTTCATCCATTGTCCGGACGCCATCTTTAATAGTACCAACAATGAAACATAATTTTCTTACCTTCGGGCCAGTTTTCGGTTAGGCGAACTGAAATAGCAGAACGGGTTATTTGAAGTAAATTACTCTTATATTTGTGGTTTACCAATGACATTCCCCTTTTATTTTATTCATAACACTTTTACATTGAATCCTACTTCGAAAAAATGAACACTCCTATTCGGCCATGAGACGTAATTTATAACATCAAGTTAGAAGTAATTATTCCCATTAACATTTTACTTTCCCACCAAAATAAATCATAATCATCATCAATTTAAATTATTTTTATGATAGAACACAACCCAGCACTTCTTAAATTTAGATTTTTCATTCACACAGCCACGCACCCTTTCATGCTGTACATATTTTAAATTTCCCTTATTGAGCTCATTTTAAATAAACATTTCTTTTGACAGAATTTAGTATGGTTTGAATTTATTTTATTCCTGATTGAAGAAGTTATCTGATGTTTCGTTAAAGTAAAACAAAGTAATATAAAAGAAGTTTAAATAGAAGTAAATTTATTTTTTGAAGCTGATGAATCAGCAATTGCAAAAATATGAACACACCATGAGTAAGCCGAGAGCAAAGTAAACATTTTAAAGTAATACAATTAGATAATAAGAGTTGTATATAACTTATGTATTTAATTTGTTAGCAATAACTTATGTACGAAAACTTCGTACAAACGATTTAATAATGAGTTATTGTTTAATATTCGATATGAGAGATGTTGTTAAATAAATAAATAATGGAATGGTTTTAAACATAAATAACATTATTATCTTCTTATTACGATTACACCCATGAATTCAATACAATATATAAATGAATTTAAATTGGTTAACTTGCGTTGTATAAATAATTGCCTCCCAAGAGCATGAGGCTACACAAGTTAGATTAATTTAAATAAACATCAATTTGTTATGTTGTAAATTGGCGCTCCAAAATCGTGGGGCTCCACAAATTTAAATAAATATTGAAGTGCAATTTGTATGGTTATAGATTGTCGTCTATGAACGTGTGGCATGATCCCGACCATTTGACTATATATAAAAAAAAATTTTTTTGTAGCTAAATGGTTGCTCTAAAACAAAATAAAGGTTGTTAAATAAAAAATATATATTATATGTGATAATTATTTATATTAAACAATAATTGTATGTTATGTTAATTGTTGTGTATTAAGACACAACTGGCGCTCAACGAAATAATATCATTGTAAAGGTGTAAAAGTAATAAAAAGTAATAAATAATAATATTAATAATAAATAAATAAATAAAATTAGTAATTCGGTTCCATAAGAATAATATTCTAAAACATAATAAATAAATACATCATATTCGATTTGGCAGCACCAGGAAGTATTAGTATGGAGGTAATCATTAAGGTGATGGGAAACCTTATGGATGAATATGGAATAAGACAATATGTTGTAATATACTCTACTTTTATTACTTTAAATTTATGTTAATTTAATTCTGTTTACTTTACTTCATCCATTGTCCGGACGCCATCTTTAATAGTACCAACAATGAAACATATTTTTCTTACCTTCGGGCCAGTTTTCGGTTAGGCGAACTGAAATAGCAGAACGGGTTATTTGAAGTAAATTACTCTTATATTTGTGGTTTACCAATGACATTCCCCTTTTATTTGATTCATAACACTTGTACATTGAATCCTACTTCGAAAAAATGAACACTCCTATTCGGCCATGAGGCGTAATTTATAACATCAAGTTAGAAGTGATTATTCCCATTAACATTTTACTTTCCCACCAAAATAAATCATAATCATCATCAATTTAAATTATTTTTATGATAGAACACAACCCAGCACTTCTTAAATTTAGATTTTTCATTCACACAGCCACGCACCCTTTCATGCTGTACATATTTTAAATTTCCCTTATTGAGCTCATTTTAAATAAACATTTCTTTTGACAGAATTTAGTATGGTTTGAATTTATTTTATTCCTGATTGAAGAAGTTATCTGATGTTTCGTTAAAGTAAAACCAAGTAATATAAAAGAAGTTTAAATAGAAGTAAATTCATTTTTTGAAGCTGATGAATCAGCAATTGCAAAAATATGAACACACCATGAGTAAGCCGAGAGCAAAGTAAACATTTTAAAGTAATTACAGTTAGATAATAAGAGTTGTATATAACTTATGTATTTAATTTGTTAGCAATATCGTATGTACGAAAACTTCGTACAAACGATTTAATAATGAGTTATTGTTTAATATTCGATATGAGAGATGTTGTTAAATAAATAAATAATGGAACGGTTTTAAACATAAATAACATTATTATCTTCTTATTACGATTACACCCATGAATTCAATACAATATATAAATGAATTTAAATTGGTTAACTTGCGTTGTATAAATAATTGCCTCCCAAAAGCATGAGGCTACACAAGTTAGATTAATTTAAATAAACATCAATTTGTTATGTTGTAAATTGGCGCTCCAAAATCGTGGGGCTCCACAAATTTAAATAAATATTGAAGTGCAATTTGTATGGTTGTAGATTGTCGTCTATGAACGTGTAGCATGATCACGACCATTTGACTATATATAAAAAAAAATTTTTTTTGTAGCTAAATGGCTGCTCTAAAAAAAAATAAAGGTTGTTAACTGAAAAATATATATTATATGTGATAATTATTTATATTAAACAATAATTGTATGTTATGTTAATTGTTGGGTATTAAGACACAACTGGCGCTCAACGAAATAATATCATTGTAAAGGTGTAAAAGTAATAAAAAGTAATAAATAATAATATTAATAATAAATAAATAAATAAAATTAGTAATTCGGTTCCATAAGAATAATATTCTAAAACATAATAAATAAATACATCATATTCGATATGGCAGCACCAGGAAGTATTAGTATGGAGGTAATCATTAAGGTGATGGGAAACCTTATGGATGAATATGGAATAAGACAATATGTTGTAATATACTCTACTTTTATTACTTTAAATTTATATTAATTTAATTCTGTTTACTTTACTTCATCCATTGTCCGGACGCCATCTTTAATAGTACCAACAATGAAACATAATTTTCTTACCTTCGGGCCAGTTTTCGGTTAGGCGAACTGAAATAGCAGAACGGGTTATTTGAAGTAAATTACTCTTATATTTGTGGTTTACCAATGACATTCCCCTTTTATTTTATTCATAACACTTTTACATTGAATCCTACTTCGAAAAAATGAACACTCCTATTCGGCCATGAGACGTAATTTATAACATCAAGTTAGAAGTAATTATTCCCATTAACATTTTACTTTCCCACCAAAATAAATCATAATCATCATCAATTTAAATTATTTTTATGATAGAACACAACCCAGCACTTCTTAAATTTAGATTTTTCATTCACACAGCCACGCACCCTTTCATGCTGTACATATTTTAAATTTCCCTTATTGAGCTCATTTTAAATAAACATTTCTTTTGACAGAATTTAGTATGGTTTGAATTTATTTTATTCCTGATTGAAGAAGTTATCTGATGTTTCGTTAAAGTAAAACAAAGTAATATAAAAGAAGTTTAAATAGAAGTAAATTTATTTTTTGAAGCTGATGAATCAGCAATTGCAAAAATATGAACACACCATGAGTAAGCCGAGAGCAAAGTAAACATTTTAAAGTAATACAATTAGATAATAAGAGTTGTATATAACTTATGTATTTAATTTGTTAGCAATAACGTATGTACGAAAACTTCGTACAAACGATTTAATAATGAGTTATTGTTTAATATTCGATATGAGAGATGTTGTTAAATAAATAAATAATGGAACGGTTTTAAACATAAATAACATTATTATCTTCTTATTACGATTACACCCATGAATTCAATACAATATATAAATGAATTTAAATTGGTTAACTTGCGTTGTATAAATAATTGCCTCCCAAAAGCATGAGGCTACACAAGTTAGATTAATTTAAATAAACATCAATTTGTTATGTTGTAAATTGGCGCTCCAAAATCGTGGGGCTCCACAAATTTAAATAAATATTGAAGTGCAATTTGTATGGTTGTAGATTGTCGTCTATGAACGTGTAGCATGATCCCGACCATTTGACTATATATAAAAAAAAATTTTTTTTGTAGCTAAATGGTTGCTCTAAAAAAAAATAAAGGTTGTTAACTAAAAAATATATATTATATGTGATAATTATTTATATTAAACAATAATTGTATGTTATGTTAATTGTTGGGTATTAAGACACAACTGGCGCTCAACGAAATAATATCATTGTAAATGTGTAAAAGTAATAAAATGTAATAAATAATAATATTAATAATAAATAAATAAATAAAATTAGTAATTCGGTTCCATAAGAATAATATTCTAAAACATAATAAATAAATACTTCATATTCGATATGGCAGCACCAGGAAGTATTAGTATGGAGGTAATCATTAAGGTGATGGGAAACCTTATGGATGAATATGGAATAAGACAATATGTTGTAATATACTCTACTTTTATTACTTTAAATTTATGTTAATTTAATTCTGTTTACTTTACTTCATCCATTGTCCGGACGCCATCTTTAATAGTACCAACAATGAAACATATTTTTCTTACCTTCGGGCCAGTTTTCGGTTAGGCGAACTGAAATAGCAGAACGGGTTATTTGAAGTAAATTACTCTTATATTTGTGGTTTACCAATGACATTCCCCTTTTATTTGATTCATAACACTTGTACATTGAATCCTACTTCGAAAAAATGAACACTCCTATTCGGCCATGAGGCGTAATTTATAACATCAAGTTAGAAGTGATTATTCCCATTAACATTTTACTTTCCCACCAAAATAAATCATAATCATCATCAATTTAAATTATTTTTATGATAGAACACAACCCAGAACTTCTTAAATTTAGATTTTTCATTCACACAGCCACGCACCCTTTCATGCTGTACATATTTTAAATTTCCCTTATTGAGCTCATTTTAAATAAACATTTCTTTTGACAGAATTTAGTATGGTTTGAATTTATTTTATTCCTGATTGAAGAAGTTATCTGATGTTTCGTTAAAGTAAAACCAAGTAATATAAAAGAAGTTTAAATAGAAGTAAATTCATTTTTTGAAGCTGATGAATCAGCAATTGCAAAAATATGAACACACCATGAGTAAGCCGAGAGCAAAGTAAAGATTTTAAAGTAATTACAGTTAGATAATAAGAGTTGTATATAACTTATGTATTTAATTTGTTAGCAATATCGTATGTACGAAAACTTCGTACAAACGATTTAATAATGAGTTATTGTTTAATATTCGATATGAGAGATGTTGTTAAATAAATAAATAATGGAACGGTTTTAAACATAAATAACATTATTATCTTCTTATTACGATTACACCCATGAATTCAATACAATATATAAATGAATTTAAATTGGTTAACTTGCGTTGTATACATAATTGCCTCCCAAAAGCATGAGGCTACACAAGTTAGATTAATTTAAATAAACATCAATTTGTTATGTTGTAAATTGGCGCTCCAAAATCGTGGGGCTCCACAAATTTAAATAAATATTGAAGTGCAATTTGTATGGTTGTAGATTGTCGTCTATGAACGTGTAGCATGATCACGACCATTTGACTATATATAAAAAAAAATTTTTTTTGTAGCTAAATGGTTGCTCTAAAAAAAAATAAAGGTTGTTAACTAAAAAATATATATTATATGTGATAATTATTTATATTAAACAATAATTGTATGTTATGTTAATTGTTGGGTATTAAGACACAACTGGCGCTCAACGAAATAATATCATTGTAAAGGTGTAAAAGTAATAAAAAGTAATAAATAATAATATTAATAATAAATAAATAAATAAAATTAGTAATTCGGTTCCATAAGAATAATATTCTAAAACATAATAAATAAATACATCATATTCGATATGGCAGCACCAGGAAGTATTAGTATGGAGGTAATCATTAAGGTGATGGGAAACCTTATGGATGAATATGGAATAAGACAATATGTTGTAATATACTCTACTTTTATTACTTTAAATTTATATTAATTTAATTCTGTTTACTTTACTTCATCCATTGTCCGGACGCCATCTTTAATAGTACCAACAATGAAACATAATTTTCTTACCTTCGGGCCAGTTTTCGGTTAGGCGAACTGAAATAGCAGAACGGGTTATTTGAAGTAAATTACTCTTATATTTGTGGTTTACCAATGACATTCCCCTTTTATTTTATTCATAACACTTTTACATTGAATCCTACTTCGAAAAAATGAACACTCCTATTCGGCCATGAGACGTAATTTATAACATCAAGTTAGAAGTAATTATTCCCATTAACATTTTACTTTCCCACCAAAATAAATCATAATCATCATCAATTTAAATTATTTTTATGATAGAACACAACCCAGCACTTCTTAAATTTAGATTTTTCATTCACACAGCCACGCACCCTTTCATGCTGTACATATTTTAAATTTCCCTTATTGAGCTCATTTTAAATAAACATTTCTTTTGACAGAATTTAGTATGGTTTGAATTTATTTTATTCCTGATTGAAGAAGTTATCTGATGTTTCGTTAAAGTAAAACAAAGTAATATAAAAGAAGTTTAAATAGAAGTAAATTTATTTTTTGAAGCTGATGAATCAGCAATTGCAAAAATATGAACACACCATGAGTAAGCCGAGAGCAAAGTAAACATTTTAAAGTAATACAATTAGATAATAAGAGTTGTATATAACTTATGTATTTAATTTGTTAGCAATAACTTATGTACGAAAACTTCGTACAAACGATTTAATAATGAGTTATTGTTTAATATTCGATATGAGAGATGTTGTTAAATAAATAAATAATGGAACGGTTTTAAACATAAATAACATTATTATCTTCTTATTACGATTACACCCATGAATTCAATACAATATATAAATGAATTTAAATTGGTTAACTTGCGTTGTATAAATAATTGCCTCCCAAAAGCATGAGGCTACACAAGTTAGATTAATTTAAATAAACATCAATTTGTTATGTTGTAAATTGGCGCTCCAAAATCGTGGGGCTCCACAAATTTAAATAAATATTGAAGTGCAATTTGTATGGTTGTAGATTGTCGTCTATGAACGTGTAGCATGATCACGACCATTTGACTATATATAAAAAAAAAATTTTTTTGTAGCTAAATGGCTGCTCTAAAAAAAAATAAAGGTTGTTAACTGAAAAATATATATTATATGTGATAATTATTTATATTAAACAATAATTGTATGTTATGTTAATTGTTGGGTATTAAGACACAACTGGCGCTCAACGAAATAATATCATTGTAAAGGTGTAAAAGTAATAAAAAGTAATAAATAATAATATTAATAATAAATAAATAAATAAAATTAGTAATTCGGTTCCATAAGAATAATATTCTAAAACATAATAAATAAATACATCATATTCGATATGGCAGCACCAGGAAGTATTAGTATGGAGGTAATCATTAAGGTGATGGGAAACCTTATGGATGAATATGGAATAAGACAATATGTTGTAATATACTCTACTTTTATTACTTTAAATTTATATTAATTTAATTCTGTTTACTTTACTTCATCCATTGTCCGGACGCCATCTTTAATAGTACCAACAATGAAACATAATTTTCTTACCTTCGGGCCAGTTTTCGGTTAGGCGAACTGAAATAGCAGAACGGGTTATTTGAAGTAAATTACTCTTATATTTGTGGTTTACCAATGACATTCCCCTTTTATTTTATTCATAACACTTTTACATTGAATCCTACTTCGAAAAAATGAACACTCCTATTCGGCCATGAGACGTAATTTATAACATCAAGTTAGAAGTAATTATTCCCATTAACATTTTACTTTCCCACCAAAATAAATCATAATCATCATCAATTTAAATTATTTTTATGATAGAACACAACCCAGCACTTCTTAAATTTAGATTTTTCATTCACACAGCCACGCACCCTTTCATGCTGTACATATTTTAAATTTCCCTTATTGAGCTCATTTTAAATAAACATTTCTTTTGACAGAATTTAGTATGGTTTGAATTTATTTTATTCCTGATTGAAGAAGTTATCTGATGTTTCGTTAAAGTAAAACAAAGTAATATAAAAGAAGTTTAAATAGAAGTAAATTTATTTTTTGAAGCTGATGAATCAGCAATTGCAAAAATATGAACACACCATGAGTAAGCCGAGAGCAAAGTAAACATTTTAAAGTAATACAATTAGATAATAAGAGTTGTATATAACTTATGTATTTAATTTGTTAGCAATAACGTATGTACGAAAACTTCGTACAAACGATTTAATAATGAGTTATTGTTTAATATTCGATATGAGAGATGTTGTTAAATAAATAAATAATGGAACGGTTTTAAACATAAATAACATTATTATCTTCTTATTACGATTACACCCATGAATTCAATACAATATATAAATGAATTTAAATTGGTTAACTTGCGTTGTATAAATAATTGCCTCCCAAAAGCATGAGGCTACACAAGTTAGATTAATTTAAATAAACATCAATTTGTTATGTTGTAAATTGGCGCTCCAAAATCGTGGGGCTCCACAAATTTAAATAAATATTGAAGTGCAATTTGTATGGTTGTAGATTGTCGTCTATGAACGTGTAGCATGATCACGACCATTTGACTATATATAAAAAAAAATTTTTTTTGTAGCTAAATGGTTGCTCTAAAAAAAAATAAAGGTTGTTAACTAAAAAATATATATTATATGTGATAATTATTTATATTAAACAATAATTGTATGTTATGTTAATTGTTGGGTATTAAGACACAACTGGCGCTCAACGAAATAATATCATTGTAAAGGTGTAAAAGTAATAAAAAGTAATAAATAATAATATTAATAATAAATAAATAAATAAAATTAGTAATTCGGTTCCATAAGAATAATATTCTAAAACATAATAAATAAATACATCATATTCGATATGGCAGCACCAGGAAGTATTAGTATGGAGGTAATCATTAAGGTGATGGGAAACCTTATGGATGAATATGGAATAAAACAATATGTTGTAATATACTCTACTTTTATTACTTTAAATTTATTTTAATTTATTTCTGTTTACTTTACTTCATCCATTGTCCGGACGCCATCTTTAATAGTACCAACAATGAAACATAATTTTCTTACCTTCGGGCCAGTTTTCGGTTAGGCGAACTGAAATAGCAGAACGGGTTATTTGAAGTAAATTACTCTTATATTTGTGGTTTACCAATGACATTCCCCTTTTATTTTATTCATAACACTTGTACATTGAATCCTACTTCGAAAAAATGAACACTCCTATTCGGCCATGAGGCGTAATTTATAACATCAAGTTAGAAGTGATTATTCCCATTAACATTTTACTTTCCCACCAAAATAAATCATAATCATCATCAATTTAAATTATTTTTATGATAGAACACAACCCAGCACTTCTTAAATTTAGATTTTTCATTCACACAGCCACGCACCCTTTCATGCTGTACATATTTTAAATTTCCCTTATTGAGCTCATTTTAAATAAACATTTCTTTTGACAGAATTTAGTATGGTTTGAATTTATTTTATTGCTGATTGAAGAAGTTATCTGATGTTTCGTTAAAGTAAAACCAAGTAATATAAAAGAAGTTTAAATAGAAGTAAATTCATTTTTTGAAGCTGATGAATCAGCAATTGCAAAAATATGAACACACCATGAGTAAGCCGAGAGCAAAGTAAACATTTTAAAGTAATTACAGTTAGATAATAAGAGTTGTATATAACTTATGTATTTAATTTGTTAGCAATATCGTATGTACGAAAACTTCGTACAAACGATTTAATAATGAGTTATTGTTTTATATTCGATATGAGAGATGTTGTTAAATAAATAAATAATGGAACGGTTTTAAACATAAATAACATTATTATCTTCTTATTACGATTACACCCATGAATTCAATACAATATATAAATGAATTTAAATTGGTTAACTTGCGTTGTATAAATAATTGCCTCCCAAAAGCATGAGGCTACACAAGTTAGATTAATTTAAATAAACATCAATTTGTTATGTTGTAAATTGGCGCTCCAAAATCGTGGGGCTCCACAAATTTAAATAAATATTGAAGTGCAATTTGTATGGTTGTAGATTGTCGTCTATGAACGTGTAGCATGATCACGACCATTTGACTATATATAAAAAAAAATTTTTTTTGTAGCTAAATGGTTGCTCTAAAAAAAAATAAAGGTTGTTAACTAAAAAATATATATTATATGTGATAATTATTTATATTAAACAATAATTGTATGTTATGTTAATTGTTGTGTATTAAGACACAACTGGCGCTCAACGAAATAATATCATTGTAAAGGTGTAAAAGTAATAAAAAGTAATAAATAATAATATTAATAATAAATAAATAAATAAAATTAGTAATTCGGTTCCATAAGAATAATATTCTAAAACATAATAAATAAAAACATCATATTCGATATGGCAGCACCACGAAGTATTAGTATGGAGGTAATCATTAAGGTGATGGGAAACCTTATGGATGAATATGGAATAAGACAAAATGTTGTAATATACTCTACTTTTATTACTTTAAATTTATTTTAATTTAATTCTGTTTACTTTACTTCATCCATTGTCCGGACGCCATCTTTAATAGTACCAACAATGAAACATAATTTTCTTACCTTCGGGCCAGTTTTCGGTTAGGCGAACTGAAATAGCAGAACGGGTTATTTGAAGTAAATTACTCTTATATTTGTGGTTTACCAATGACATTCCCCTTTTATTTTATTCATAACACTTGTACATTGAATCCTACTTCGAAAAAATGAACACTCCTATTCGGCCATGAGGCGTAATTTATAACATCAAGTTAGAAGTGATTATTCCCATTAACATTTTACTTTCCCACCAAAATAAATCATAATCATCATCAATTTAAATTATTTTTATGATAGAACACAACCCAGCACTTCTTAAATTTAGATTTTTCATTCACACAGCCACGCACCCTTTCATGCTGTACATATTTTAAATTTCCCTTATTGAGCTCATTTTAAATAAACATTTCTTTTGACAGAATTTAGTATGGTTTGAATTTATTTTATTCCTGATTGAAGAAGTTATCTGATGTTTCGTTAAAGTAAAACCAAGTAATATAAAAGAAGTTTAAATAGAAGTAAATTCATTTTTTGAAGCTGATGAATCAGCAATTGCAAAAATATGAACACACCATGAGTAAGCCGAGAGCAAAGTAAACATTTTAAAGTAATTACAGTTAGATAATAAGAGTTGTATATAACTTATGTATTTAATTTGTTAGCAATAACGTATGTACGAAAACTTCGTACAAACGATTTAATAATGAGTTATTGTTTAATATTCGATATGAGAGATGTTGTTAAATAAATAAATAATGGAACGGTTTTAAACATAAATAACATTATTATCTTCTTATTACGATTACACCCATGAATTCAATACAATATATAAATAAATTTAAATTGGTTAACTTGCGTTGTATAAATAATTGCCTCCCAAAAGCATGAGGCTACACAAGTTAGATTAATTTAAATAAACATCAATTTGTTATGTTGTAAATTGGCGCTCCAAAATCGTGGGGCTCCACAAATTTAAATAAATATTGAAGTGCAATTTGTATGGTTATAGATTGTCGTCTATGAACGTGTGGCATGATCCCGACCATTTGACTATATATAAAAAAAAAATTTTTTTGTAGCTAAATGGTTGCTCTAAAAAAAAATAAAGGTTGTTAACTAAAAAATATATATTATATGTGATAATTATTTATATTAAACAATAATTGTATGTTATGTTAATTGTTGTGTATTAAGACACAACTGGCGCTCAACGAAATAATATCATTGTAAAGGTGTAAAAGTAATAAAAAGTAATAAATAATAATATTAATAATAAATAAATAAATAAAATTAGTAATTCGGTTCCATAAGAATAATATTCTAAAACATAATAAATAAAAACATCATATTCGATATGGCAGCACCAGGAAGTATTAGTATGGAGGTAATCATTAAGGTGATGGGAAACCTTATGGATGAATATGGAATAAGACAAAATGTTGTAATATACTCTACTTTTATTACTTTAAATTTATTTTAATTTAATTCTGTTTACTTTACTTCATCCATTGTCCGGACGCCATCTTTAATAGTACCAACAATGAAACATAATTTTCTTACCTTCGGGCCAGTTTTCGGTTAGGCGAACTGAAATAGCAGAACGGGTTATTTGAAGTAAATTACTCTTATATTTGTGGTTTACCAATGACATTCCCCTTTTATTTTATTCATAACACTTGTACATTGAATCCTACTTCGAGAAAATGAACACTCCTATTCGGCCATGAGACGTAATTTATAACATCAAGTTAGAAGTAATTATTCCCATTAACATTTTACTTTCCCACCAAAATAAATCATAATCATCATCAATTTAAATTATTTTTATGATAGAACACAACCCAGCACTTCTTAAATTTAGATTTTTCATTCACACAGCCACGCACCCTTTCATGCTGTACATATTTTAAATTTCCCTTATTGAGCTCATTTTAAATAAACATTTCTTTTGATAGAATTTAGTATGGTTTGAATTTATTTTATTCCTGATTGAAGAAGTTATCTGATGTTTCGTTAAAGTAAAACAAAGTAATATAAAAGAAGTTTAAATAGAAGTAAATTCATTTTTTGAAGCTGATGAATCAGCAATTGCAAAAATATGAACACACCATGAGTAAGCCGAGAGCAAAGTAAACATTTTTAAGTAATACAGTTAGATAATAAGAGTTGTATATAACTTATGTATTTAATTTGTTAGCAATAACTTATGTACGAAAACTTCGTACAAACGATTTAATAATGAGTTATTGTTTAATATTCGATATGAGAGATGTTGTTAAATAAATAAATAATGGAACGGTTTTAAACATAAATAACATTATTATCTTCTTATTACGATTACACCCATGAATTCAATACAATATATAAATGAATTTAAATTGGTTAACTTGCGTTGTATAAATAATTGCCTCCCAAAAGCATGAGGCTACACAAGTTAGATTAATTTAAATAAACATCAATTTGTTATGTTGTAAATTGGCGCTCCAAAATCGTGGGGCTCCACAAATTTAAATAAATATTGAAGTGCAATTTGTATGGTTATAGATTGTCGTCTATGAACGTGTGGCATGATCCCGACCATTTGACTATATATAAAAAAAAAATTTTTTTGTAGCTAAATGGTTGCTCTAAAAAAAAGTAAAGGTTGTTAACTAAAAAATATATATTATATGTGATAATTATTTATATTAAACAATAATTGTATGTTATGTAAATTGTTGTGTATTAAGACACAACTGGCGCTCAACGAAATAATATCATTGTAAAGGTGTAAAAGTAATAAAAAGTAATAAATAATAATATTAATAATAAATAAATAAATAAAATTAGTAATTCGGTTCCATAAGAATAATATTCTAAAACATAATAAATAAAAACATCATATTCGATATGGCAGCACCAGGAAGTATTAGTATGGAGGTAATCATTAAGGTGATGGGAAACCTTATGGATGAATATGGAATAAGACAAAATGTTGTAATATACTCTACTTTTATTACTTTAAATTTATTTTAATTTAATTCTGTTTACTTTACTTCATCCATTGTCCGGACGCCATCTTTAATAGTACCAACAATGAAACATAATTTTCTTACCTTCGGGCCAGTTTTCGGTTAGGCGAACTGAAATAGCAGAACGGGTTATTTGAAGTAAATTACTCTTATATTTGTGGTTTACCAATGACATTCCCCTTTTATTTTATTCATAACACTTGTACATTGAATCCTACTTCGAAAAAATGAACACTCCTATTCGGCCATGAGACGTAATTTATAACATCAAGTTAGAAGTAATTATTCCCATTAACATTTTACTTTCCCACCAAAATAAATCATAATCATCATCAATTTAAATTATTTTTATGATAGAACACAACCCAGCACTTCTTAAATTTAGATTTTTCATTCACACAGCCACGCACCCTTTCATGCTGTACATATTTTAAATTTCCCTTATTGAGCTCATTTTAAATAAACATTTCTTTTGACAGAATTTAGTATGGTTTGAATTTATTTTATTCCTGATTGAAGAAGTTATCTGATGTTTCGTTAAAGTAAAACAAAGTAATATAAAAGAAGTTTAAATAGAAGTAAATTCATTTTTTGAAGCTGATGAATCAGCAATTGCAAAAATATGAACACACCATGAGTAAGCCGAGAGCAAAGTAAACATTTTAAAGTAATACAGTTAGATAATAAGAGTTATATATAACTTATGTATTTAATTTGTTAGCAATAACTTATGTACGAAAACTTCGTACAAACGATTTAATAATGAGTTATTGTTTAATATTCGATATGAGAGATGTTGTTAAATAAATAAATAATGGAACGGTTTTAAACATAAATAACATTATTATCTTCTTATTACGATTACACCCATGAATTCAATACAATATATAAATGAATTTAAATTGGTTAACTTGCGTTGTATAAATAATTGCCTCCCAAGAGCATGAGGCTACACAAGTTATATTAATTTAAATAAACATGAATTTGTTATGTTGTAAATTGGCGCTCCAAAATCGTGGGGCTCCACAAATTTAAATAAATATTGAAGTGCAATTTGTATGGTTATAGATTGTCGTCTATGAACGTGTGGCATGATCCCGACCATTTGACTATATATAAAAAAAAATTTTTTTGTAGCTAAATGGTTGCTCTAAAAAAAAATAAAGGTTGTTAAATAAAAAATATATATTATATGTGATAATTATTTATATTAAACAATAATTGTATGTTATGTTAATTGTTGTGTATTAAGACACAACTGGCGCTCAACGAAATAATATCATTGTAAAGGTGTAAAAGTAATAAAAAGTAATAAATAATAATATTAATAATAAATAAATAAATAAAATTAGTAATTCGGTTCCATAAGAATAATATTCTAAAACATAATAAATAAATACATCATATTCGATATGGCAGCACCAGGAAGTATTAGTATGGAGGTAATCATTAAGGTGATGGGAAACCTTATGGATGAATATGGAATAAGACAATATGTTGTAATATACTCTACTTTTATTACTTTAAATTTATTTTAATTTAATTCTGTTTACTTTACTTCATCCATTGTCCGGACGCCATCTTTAATAGTACCAACAATGAAACATAAATTTCTTACCTTCGGGCCAGTTTTCGGTTAGGCGAACTGAAATAGCAGAACGGGTTATTTGAAGTAAATTACTCTTATATTTGTGGTTTACCAATGACATTCCCCTTTTATTTGATTCATAACACTTGTACATTGAATCCTACTTCGAAAAAATGAACACTCCTATTCGGCCATGAGGCGTAATTTATAACATCAAGTTAGAAGTGATTATTCCCATTAACATTTTACTTTCCCACCAAAATAAATCATAATCATCATCAATTTAAATTATTTTTATGATAGAACACAACCCAGCACTTCTTAAATGTAGATTTTTCATTCACACAGCCACGCACCCTTTCATGCTGTACATATTTTAAATTTCCCTTATTGAGCTCATTTTAAATAAACATTTCTTTCGACAGAATTTAGTATGGTTTGAATTTATTTTATTCCTGATTGAAGAAGTTATCTGATGTTTCGTTAAAGTAAAACCAAGTAATATAAAAGAAGTTTAAATAGAAGTAAATTCATTTTTTGAAGCTGATGAATCAGCAATTGCAAAAATATGAACACACCATGAGTAAGCCGAGAGCAAAGTAAATATTTTAAAGTAATTACAGTTAGATAATAAGAGTTGTATATAACTTATGTATTTAATTTGTTAGCAATATCGTATGTACGAAAACTTCGTACAAACGATTTAATAATGAGTTATTGTTTAATATTCGATATGAGAGATGTTGTTAAATAAATAAATAATGGAACGGTTTTAAACATAAATAACATTATTATCTTCTTATTACGATTACACCCATGAATTCAATACAATATATAAATGAATTTAAATTGGTTAACTTGCGTTGTATAAATAATTGCCTCCCAAAAGCATGAGGCTACACAAGTTAGATTAATTTAAATAAACATCAATTTGTTATGTTGTAAATTGGCGCTCCAAAATCGTGGGGCTCCACAAATTTAAATAAATATTGAAGTGCAATTTGTATGGTTGTAGATTGTCGTCTATGAACGTGTAGCATGATCACGACCATTTGACTATATATAAAAAAAAATTTTTTTTGTAGCTAAATGGTTGCTCTAAAAAAAAATAAAGGTTGTTAACTAAAAAATATATATTATATGTGATAATTATTTATATTAAACAATAATTGTATGTTATGTTAATTGTTGGGTATTAAGACACAACTGGCGCTCAACGAAATAATATCATTGTAAAGGTGTAAAAGTAATAAAAAGTAATAAATAATAATATTAATAATAAATAAATAAATAAAATTAGTAATTCGGTTCCATAAGAATAATATTCTAAAACATAATAAATAAATACATCATATTCGATATGGCAGCACCAGGAAGTATTAGTATGGAGGTAATCATTAAGGTGATGGGAAACCTTATGGATGAATATGGAATAAGACAATATGTTGTAATATACTCTACTTTTATTACTTTAAATTTATTTCAATTTAATTCTGTTTACTTTACTTCATCCATTGTCCGGACGCCATCTTTAATAGTACCAACAATGAAACATAATTTTCTTACCTTCGGGCCAGTTTTCGTTTAGGCGAACTGAAATAGCAGAACGGGTTATTTGAAGTAAATTACTCTTATATTTGTGGTTTACCAATGACATTCCCCTTTTATTTGATTCATAACACTTGTACATTGAATCCTACTTCGAAAAAATGAACACTCCTATTCGGCCATGAGGCGTAATTTATAACATCAAGTTAGAAGTGATTATTCCCATTAACATTTTACTTTCCCACCAAAATAAATCATAATCATCATCAATTTAAATTATTTTTATGATAGAACACAACCCAGCACTTCTTAAATTTAGATTTTTCATTCACACAGCCACGCACCCTTTCATGCTGTACATATTTTAAATTTCCCTTATTGAGCTCATTTTAAATAAACATTTCTTTTGACAGAATTTAGTATGGTTTGAATTTATTTTATTGCTGATTGAAGAAGTTATCTGATGTTTCGTTAAAGTAAAACCAAGTAATATAAAAGAAGTTTAAATAGAAGTAAATTCATTATTTGAAGCTGATGAATCAGCAATTGCAAAAATATGAACACACCATGAGTAAGCCGAGAGCAAAGTAAACATTTTAAAGTAATACAGTTAGATAATAAGAGTTATATATAATTTATGTATTTAATTTGTTAGCAATAACTTATGTACGAAAACTTCGTACAAACGATTTAATAATGAGTTATTGTTTAATATTCGATATGAGAGATGTTGTTAAATAAATAAATAATGGAACGGTTTTAAACATAAATAACATTATTATCTTCTTATTACGATTACACCCATGAATTCAATACAATATATAAATGAATTTAAATTGGTTAACTTGCGTTGTATAAATAATTGCCTCCCAAGAGCATGAGGCTACACAAGTTATATTAATTTAAATAAACATGAATTTGTTATGTTGTAAATTGGCGCTCCAAAATCGTGGGGCTCCACAAATTTAAATAAATATTGAAGTGCAATTTGTATGGTTATAGATTGTCGTCTATGAACGTGTGGCATGATCCCGACCATTTGACTATATATAAAAAAAAATTTTTTTGTAGCTAAATGGTTGCTCTAAAAAAAAATAAAGGTTGTTAAATAAAAAATATATATTATATGTGATAATTATTTATATTAAACAATAATTGTATGTTATGTTAATTGTTGTGTATTAAGACACAACTGGCGCTCAACGAAATAATATCATTGTAAAGGTGTAAAAGTAATAAAAAGTAATAAATAATAATATTAATAATAAATAAATAAATAAAATTAGTAATTCGGTTCCATAAGAATAATATTCTAAAACATAATAAATAAATACATCATATTCGATATGGCAGCACCAGGAAGTATTAGTATGGAGGTAATCATTAAGGTGATGGGAAACCTTATGGATGAATATGGAATAAGACAATATGTTGTAATATACTCTACTTTTATTACTTTAAATTTATTTTAATTTAATTCTGTTTACTTTACTTCATCCATTGTCCGGACGCCATCTTTAATAGTACCAACAATGAAACATAATTTTCTTACCTTCGGGCCAGTTTTCGGTTAGGCGAACTGAAATAGCAGAACGGGTTATTTGAAGTAAATTACTCTTATATTTGTGGTTTACCAATGACATTCCCCTTTTATTTGATTCATAACACTTGTACATTGAATCCTACTTCGAAAAAATGAACACTCCTATTCGGCCATGAGGCGTAATTTATAACATCAAGTTAGAAGTGATTATTCCCATTAACATTTTACTTTCCCACCAAAATAAATCATAATCATCATCAATTTAAATTATTTTTATGATAGAACACAACCCAGCACTTCTTAAATTTAGATTTTTCATTCACACAGCCACGCACCCTTTCATGCTGTATATATTTTAAATTTCCCTTATTGAGCTCATTTTAAATAAACATTTTTTTTGACAGAATTTAGTATGGTTTGAATTTATTTTATTCCTGATTGAAGAAGTTATCTGATGTTTCGTTAAAGTAAAACCAAGTAATATAAAAGAAGTTTAAATAGAAGTAAATTCATTTTTTGAAGCTGATGAATCAGCAATTGCAAAAATTTGAACACACCATGAGTAAGCCGAGAGCAAAGTAAACATTTTAAAGTAATTACAGTTAGATAATAAGAGTTGTATATAACTTATGTATTTAATTTGTTAGCAATATCGTATGTACGAAAACTTCGTACAAACGATTTAATAATGAGTAATTGTTTAATATTCGATATGAGATATGTTGTTAAATAAATAAATAATGGAACGGTTTTAAACATAAATAACATTATTATCTTCTTATTACGATTACACCCATGAATTCAATACAATATATAAATGAATTTAAATTGGTTAACTTGCGTTGTATAAATAATTGCCTCCCAAAAGCATGAGGCTACACAAGTTAGATTAATTTAAATAAACATCAATTTGTTATGTTGTAAATTGGCGCTCCAAAATCGTGGGGCTCCACAAATTTAAATAAATATTGAAGTGCAATTTGTATGGTTGTAGATTGTCGTCTATGAACGTGTAGCATGATCACGACCATTTGACTATATATAAAAAAAAATTTTTTTTGTAGCTAAATGGTTGCTCTAAAAAAAAATAAAGGTTGTTAACTAAAAAATATATATTATATGTGATAATTATTTATATTAAACAATAATTGTATGTTATGTTAATTGTTGGGTATTAAGACACAACTGGCGCTCAACGAAATAATATCATTGTAAAGGTGTAAAAGTAATAAAAAGTAATAAATAATAATATTAATAATAAATAAATAAATAAAATTAGTAATTCGGTTCCATAAGAATAATATTCTAAAACATAATAAATAAAAACATCATATTCGATATGGCAGCACCACGAAGTATTAGTATGGAGGTAATCATTAAGGTGATGGGAAACCTTATGGATGAATATGGAATAAGACAAAATGTTGTAATATACTCTACTTTTATTACTTTAAATTTATTTTAATTTAATTCTGTTTACTTTACTTCATCCATTGTCCGGACGCCATCTTTAATAGTACCAACAATGAAACATAATTTTCTTACCTTCGGGCCAGTTTTCGGTTAGGCGAACTGAAATAGCAGAACGGGTTATTTGAAGTAAATTACTCTTATATTTGTGGTTTACCAATGACATTCCCCTTTTATTTTATTCATAACACTTGTACATTGAATCCTACTTCGAGAAAATGAACACTCCTATTCGGCCATGAGACGTAATTTATAACATCACGTTAGAAGTAATTATTCCCATTAACATTTTACTTTCCCACCAAAATAAATCATAATCAT
Organism: Magicicada septendecula; assembly: GCA_034769895.1. Classification (NCBI taxonomy): domain Eukaryota; kingdom Metazoa; phylum Arthropoda; class Insecta; order Hemiptera; family Cicadidae; genus Magicicada; species Magicicada septendecula. The sequence goes on from CM068372.1 coordinate 220,080,283, forward strand.
CATCAATTTAAATTATTTTTATGATAGAACACAACCCAGCACTTCTTAAATTTAGATTTTTCATTCACACAGCCACGCACCCTTTCATGCTGTACATATTTTAAATTTCCCTTATTGAGCTCATTTTAAATAAACATTTCTTTTGACAGAATTTAGTATGGTTTGAATTTATTTTATTCCTGATTGAAGAAGTTATCTGATGTTTCGTTAAAGTAAAACAAAGTAATATAAAAGAAGTTTAAATAGAAGTAAATTCATTTTTTGAAGCTGATGAATCAGCAATTGCAAAAATATGAACACACCATGAGTAAGCCGAGAGCAAAGTAAACATTTTTAAGTAATACAGTTAGATAATAAGAGTTGTATATAACTTATGTATTTAATTTGTTAGCAATAACTTATGTACGAAAACTTCGTACAAACGATTTAATAATGAGTTATTGTTTAATATTCGATATGAGAGATGTTGTTAAATAAATAAATAATGGAACGGTTTTAAACATAAATAACATTATTATCTTCTTATTACGATTACACCCATGAATTCAATACAATATATAAATGAATTTAAATTGGTTAACTTGCGTTGTATAAATAATTGCCTCCCAAAAGCATGAGGCTACACAAGTTAGATTAATTTAAATAAACATCAATTTGTTATGTTGTAAATTGGCGCTCCAAAATCGTGGGGCTCCACAAATTTAAATAAATATTGAAGTGCAATTTGTATGGTTGTAGATTGTCGTCTATGAACGTGTAGCATGATCACGACCATTTGACTATATATAAAAAAAATTTTTTTTTAGCTAAATGGTTGCTCTAAAAAAAAATAAAGGTTGTTAACTAAAAAATATATATTATATGTGATAATTATTTATATTAAACAATAATTGTATGTTATGTTAATTGTTGGGTATTAAGACACAACTGGCGCTCAACGAAATAATATCATTGTAAAGGTGTAAAAGTAATAAAAAGTAATAAATAATAATATTAATAATAAATAAATAAATAAAATTAGTAATTCGGTTCCATAAGAATAATATTCTAAAACATAATAAATAAAAACATCATATTCGATATGGCAGCACCACGAAGTATTAGTATGGAGGTAATCATTAAGGTGATGGGAAACCTTATGGATGAATATGGAATAAGACAAAATGTTGTAATATACTCTACTTTTATTACTTTAAATTTATTTTAATTTAATTCTGTTTACTTTACTTCATCCATTGTCCGGACGCCATCTTTAATAGTACCAACAATGAAACATAATTTTCTTACCTTCGGGCCAGTTTTCGGTTAGGCGAACTGAAATAGCAGAACGGGTTATTTGAAGTAAATTACTCTTATATTTGTGGTTTACCAATGACATTCCCCTTTTATTTTATTCATAACACTTGTACATTGAATCCTACTTCGAGAAAATGAACACTCCTATTCGGCCATGAGACGTAATTTATAACATCACGTTAGAAGTAATTATTCCCATTAACATTTTACTTTCCCACCAAAATAAATCATAATCATCATCAATTTAAATTATTTTTATGATAGAACACAACCCAGCACTTCTTAAATTTAGATTTTTCATTCACACAGCCACGCACCCTTTCATGCTGTACATATTTTAAATTTCCCTTATTGAGCTCATTTTAAATAAACATTTCTTTTGACAGAATTTAGTATGGTTTGAATTTATTTTATTCCTGATTGAAGAAGTTATCTGATGTTTCGTTAAAGTAAAACAAAGTAATATAAAAGAAGTTTAAATAGAAGTAAATTCATTTTTTGAAGCTGATGAATCAGCAATTGCAAAAATATGAACACACCATGAGTAAGCCGAGAGCAAAGTAAACATTTTTAAGTAATACAGTTAGATAATAAGAGTTGTATATAACTTATGTATTTAATTTGTTAGCAATAACTTATGTACGAAAACTTCGTACAAACGATTTAATAATGAGTTATTGTTTAATATTCGATATGAGAGATGTTGTTAAATAAATAAATAATGGAACGGTTTTAAACATAAATAACATTATTATCTTCTTATTACGATTACACCCATGAATTCAATACAATATATAAATGAATTTAAATTGGTTAACTTGCGTTGTATAAATAATTGCCTCCCAAAAGCATGAGGCTACACAAGTTAGATTAATTTAAATAAACATCAATTTGTTATGTTGTAAATTGGCGCTCCAAAATCGTGGGGCTCCACAAATTTAAATAAATATTGAAGTGCAATTTGTATGGTTGTAGATTGTCGTCTATGAACGTGTAGCATGATCACGACCATTTGACTATATATAAAAAAAATTTTTTTTTAGCTAAATGGTTGCTCTAAAAAAAAATAAAGGTTGTTAACTAAAAAATATATATTATATGTGATAATTATTTATATTAAACAATAATTGTATGTTATGTTAATTGTTGGGTATTAAGACACAACTGGCGCTCAACGAAATAATATCATTGTAAAGGTGTTAAAGTAATAAAAAGTAATAAATAATAATATCAATAATAAATAAATAAATAAAATTAGTAATTCGGTTCCATAAGAATAATATTCTAAAACATAATAAATAAATACATCATATTCGATATGGCAGCACCAGGAAGTATTAGTATGGAGGTAATCATTAAGGTGATGGGAAACCTTATGGATGAATATGGAATAAGACAAAATGTTGTAATATACTCTACTTTTATTACTTTAAATTTATTTTAATTTAATTCTGTTTACTTTACTTCATCCATTGTCCGGACGCCATCTTTAATAGTACCAACAATGAAACATAATTTTCTTACCTTCGGGCCAGTTTTCGGTTAGGCGAACTGAAATAGCAGAACGGGTTATTTGAAGAAAATTACTCTTATATTTGTGGTTTACCAATGACATTCCCCTTTTATTTTATTCATAACACTTGTACATTGAATCCTACTTCGAAAAAATGAACACTCCTATTCGGCCATGAGGCGTAATTTATAACATCAAGTTAGAAGTGATTATTCCCATTAACATTTTTCTTTCCCACCAAAATAAATCATAATCATCATCAATTTAAATTATTTTTATGATAGAACACAACCCAGCACTTCTTAAATTTAGATTTTTCATTCACACAGCCACGCACCCTTTCATGCTGTACATATTTTAAATTTCCCTTATTGAGCTCATTTTAAATAAACATTTCTTTTGACAGAATTTAGTATGGTTTGAATTTATTTTATTCCTGATTGAAGAAGTTATCTGATGTTTCGTTAAAGTAAAACCAAGTAATATAAAAGAAGTTTAAATAGAAGTAAATTCATTTTTTGAAGCTGATGAATCAGCAATTGCAAAAATATGAACACACCATGAGTAAGCCGAGAGCAAAGTAAACATTTTAAAGTAATTACAGTTAGATAATAAGAGTTGTATATAACTTATGTATTTAATTTGTTAGCAATAACGTATGTACGAAAACTTCGTACAAACGATTTAATAATGAGTTATTGTTTAATATTCGATATGAGAGATGTTGTTAAATAAATAAATAATGGAACGGTTTTAAACATAAATAACATTATTATCTTCTTATTACGATTATACACATGAATTCAATACAATATATAAATAAATTTAAATTGGTTAACTTGCGTTGTATAAATAATTGCCTCCCAAAAGCATGAGGCTACACAAGTTAGATTAATTTAAATAAACATCAATTTGTTATGTTGTAAATTGGCGCTCCAAAATCGTGGGGCTCCACAAATTTAAATAAATATTGAAGTGCAATTTGTATGGTTGTAGATTGTCGTCTATGAACGTGTGGCATGATCCCGACCATTTGACTATATATAAAAAAAAAATTTTTTTGTAGCTAAATGGTTGCTCTAAAAAAAAATAAAAGTTGTTAAATAAAAAATATATATTATATGTGATAATTATTTATATTAAACAATAATTGTATGTTATGTTAATTGTTGTGTATTAAGACACAACTGGCGCTCAACGAAATAATATCATTGTAAAGGTGTAAAAGTAATAAAAAGTAATAAATAATAATATTAATAATAAATAAATAAATAAAATTAGTAATTCGGTTCCATAAGAATAATATTCTAAAACATAATAAATAAATACATCATATTCGATATGGCAGCACCAGGAAGTATTAGTATGGAGGTAATCATTAAGGTGATGGGAAACCTTATGGATGAATATGGAATAAGACAAAATGTTGTAATATACTCTACTTTTATTACTTTAAATTTATTTTAATTTAATTCTGTTTACTTTACTTCATCCATTGTCCGGACGCCATCTTTAATAGTACCAACAATGAAACATAATTTTCTTACCTTCGGGCCAGTTTTCGGTTAGGCGAACTGAAATAGCAGAACGGGTTATTTGAAGAAAATTACTCTTATATTTGTGGTTTACCAATGACATTCCCCTTTTATTTTATTCATAACACTTGTACATTGAATCCTACTTCGAAAAAATGAACACTCCTATTCGGCCATGAGGCGTAATTTATAACATCAAGTTAGAAGTGATTATTCCCATTAACATTTTACTTTCCCACCAAAATAAATCATAATCATCATCAATTTAAATTATTTTTATGATAGAACACAACCCAGCACTTCTTAAATTTAGATTTTTCATTCACACAGCCACGCACCCTTTCATGCTGTACATATTTTAAATTTCCCTTATTGAGCTCATTTTAAATAAACATTTCTTTTGACAGAATTTAGTATGGTTTGAATTTATTTTATTCCTGATTGAAGAAGTTATCTGATGTTTCGTTAAAGTAAAACCAAGTAATATAAAAGAAGTTTAAATAGAAGTAAATTCATTTTTTGAAGCTGATGAATCAGCAATTGCAAAAATATGAACACACCATGAGTAAGCCGAGAGCAAAGTAAACATTTTAAAGTAATTACAGTTAGATAATAAGAGTTGTATATAACTTATGTATTTAATTTGTTAGCAATAACGTATGTACGAAAACTTCGTACAAACGATTTAATAATGAGTTATTGTTTAATATTCGATATGAGAGATGTTGTTAAATAAATAAATAATGGAACGGTTTTAAACATAAATAACATTATTATCTTCTTATTACGATTATACACATGAATTCAATACAATATATAAATAAATTTAAATTGGTTAACTTGCGTTGTATAAATAATTGCCTCCCAAAAGCATGAGGCTACACAAGTTAGATTAATTTAAATAAACATCAATTTGTTATGTTGTAAATTGGCGCTCCAAAATCGTGGGGCTCCACAAATTTAAATAAATATTGAAGTGCAATTTGTATGGTTGTAGATTGTCGTCTATGAACGTGTGGCATGATCCCGACCATTTGACTATATATAAAAAAAAAATTTTTTTTTAGCTAAATGGTTGCTCTAAAAAAAAATAAAAGTTGTTAAATAAAAAATATATATTATATGTGATAATTATTTATATTAAACAATAATTGTATGTTATGTTAATTGTTGTGTATTAAGACACAACTGGCGCTCAACGAAATAATATCATTGTAAAGGTGTAAAAGTAATAAAAAGTAATAAATAATAATATTAATAATAAATAAATAAATAAAATTAGTAATTCGGTTCCATAAGAATAATATTCTAAAACATAATAAATAAATACATCATATTCGATATGGCAGCACCAGGAAGTATTAGTATGGAGGTAATCATTAAGGTGATGGGAAACCTTATGGATGAATATGGAATAAGACAAAATGTTGTAATATACTCTACTTTTATTACTTTAAATTTATTTTAATTTAATTCTGTTTACTTTACTTCATCCATTGTCCGGACGCCATCTTTAATAGTACCAACAATGAAACATAATTTTCTTACCTTCGGGCCAGTTTTCGGTTAGGCGAACTGAAATAGCAGAACGGGTTATTTGAAGTAAATTACTCTTATATTTGTGGTTTACCAATGACATTCCCCTTTAATTTTATTCATAACACTTGTACATTGAATCCTACTTCGAAAAAATGAACACTCCTATTCGGCCATGAGGCGTAATTTATAACATCAAGTTAGAAGTGATTATTCCCATTAACATTTTACTTTCCCACCAAAATAAATCATAATCATCATCAATTTAAATTATTTTTATGATAGAACACAACCCAGCACTTCTTAAATTTAGATTTTTCATTCACACAGCCACGCACCCTTTCATGCTGTACATATTTTAAATTTCCCTTATTGAGCTCATTTTAAATAAACATTTCTTTCGACAGAATTTAGTATGGTTTGAATTTATTTTATTCCTGATTGAAGAAGTTATCTGATGTTTCGTTAAAGTAAAACCAAGTAATATAAAAGAAGTTTAAATAGAAGTAAATTCATTTTTTGAAGCTGATGAATCAGCAATTGCAAAAATATGAACACACCATGAGTAAGCCGAGAGCAAAGTAAACATTTTAAAGTAATTACAGTTAGATAATAAGAGTTGTATATAACTTATGTATTTAATTTGTTAGCAATATCGTATGTACGAAAACTTCGTACAAACGATTTAATAATGAGTTATTGTTTAATATTCGATATGAGAGATGTTGTTAAATAAATAAATAATGGAACGGTTTTAAACATAAATAACATTATTATCTTCTTATTACGATTACACCCATGAATTCAATACAATATATAAATGAATTTAAATTGGTTAACTTGCGTTGTATAAATAATTGCCTCCCAAAAGCATGAGGCTACACAAGTTAGATTAATTTAAATAAACATCAATTTGTTATGTTGTAAATTGGCGCTCTAAGATCGTGGGGCTCCACAAATTTAAATAAATATTGAAGTGCAATTTGTATGGTTGTAGATTGTCGTCTATGAACGTGTGGCATGATCCCGACCATTTGACTATATATAAAAAAAAATTTTTTTGTAGCTAAATGGTTGCTCTAAAAAAAATAAAGGTTGTTAAATAAAAAATATATATTATATGTGATAATTATTTATATTAAACAATAATTGTATGTTATGTTAATTGTTGTGTATTAAGACACAACTGGCGCTCAACGAAATAATATCATTGTAAAGGTGTAAAAGTAATAAAAAGTAATAAATAATAATATTAATAATAAATAAATAAATAAAATTAGTAATTCGGTTCCATAAGAATAATATTCTAAAACATAATAAATAAATACATCATATTCGATATGGCAGCACCAGGAAGTATTAGTATGGAGGTAATCATTAAGGTGATGGGAAACCTTATGGATGAATATGGAATAAGACAATATGCTGTAATATACTCTACTTTTATTACTTTAAATTTATTTTAATTTAATTCTGTTTACTTTACTTCATCCATTGTCCGGACGCCATCTTTAATAGTACCAACAATGAAACATAATTTTCTTACCTTCGGGCCAGTTTTCGGTTAGGCGAACTGAAATAGCAGAACGGGTTATTTGAAGTAAATTACTCTTATATTTGTGGTTTACCAATGACATTCCCCTTTTATTTTATTCATAACACTTGTACATTGAATCCTACTTCGAAAAAATGAACACTCCTATTCGGCCATGAGGCGTAATTTATAACATCAAGTTAGAAGTGATTATTCCCATTAACATTTTACTTTCCCACCAAAATAAATCATAATCATCATCAATTTAAATTATTTTTATGATAGAACACAACCCAGCACTTCTTAAATTTAGATTTTTCATTCACACAGCCACGCACCCTTTCATGCTGTACATATTTTAAATTTCCCTTATTGAGCTCATTTTAAATAAACATTTCTTTTGACAGAATTTAGTATGGTTTGAATTTATTTTATTCCTGATTGAAGAAGTTATCTGATGTTTGGTTAAAGTAAAACAAAGTAATATAAAAGAAGTTTAAATAGAAGTAAATTCATTTTTTGAAGCTGATGAATCAGCAATTGCAAAAATATGAACACACCATGAGTAAGCCGAGAGCAAAGTAAACATTTTAAAGTAATTACAGTTAGATAATAAGAGTTGTATATAACTTATGTATTTAATTTGTTAGCAATAACGTATGTACGAAAATTTCGTACAAACGATTTAATAATGAGTTATTGTTTAATATTCGATATGAGAGATGTTGTTAAATAAATAAATAATGGAACGGTTTTAAACATAAATAACATTATTATCTTCTTATTACGATTACACCCATGAATTCAATACAATATATAAATGAATTTAAATTGGTTAACTTGCGTTGTATAAATAATTGCCTCCCAAAAGCATGAGGCTACACAAGTTAGATTAATTTAAATAAACATCAATTTGTTATGTTGTAAATTGGCGCTCCAAAATCGTGGGGCTCCACAAATTTAAATAAATATTGAAGTGCAATTTGTATGGTTGTAGATTGTCGTCTATGAACGTGTGGCATGATCCCGACCATTTGACTATATATACAAAAAATTTTTGTTTGTAGCTAAATGGTTGCTCTAAAAAAAAATAAAGGTTGTTAAATAAAAAATATATATTATATGTGATAATTATTTATATTAAACAATAATTGTATGTTATGTTAATTGTTGTGTATTACGACACAACTGGCGCTCAACGAAATAATATCATTGTAAAGGTGTAAAAGTAATAAAAAGTAATAAATAATAATATTAATAATAAATAAATAAATAAAATTAGTAATTCGGTTCCATAAGAATAATATTCTAAAACATAATAAATAAATACATCATATTCGATATGGCAGCACCAGGAAGTATTAGTATGGAGGTAATCATTAAGGTGATGGGAAACCTTATGGATGAATATGGAATAAGACAAAATGTTGTAATATACTCTACTTTTATTACTTTAAATTTATTTTAATTTAATTCTGTTTAGTTTACTTCATCCATTGTCCGGACGCCATCTTTAATAGTACCAACAATGAAACATAATTTTCTTACCTTCGGGCCAGTTTTCGGTTAGGCGAACTGAAATAGCAGAACGGGTTATTTGAAGTAAATTACTCTTATATTTGTGGTTTACCAATGACATTCCCCTTTTATTTTATTCATAACACTTGTACATTGAATCCTACTTCGAAAAAATGAACACTCCTATTCGGCCATGAGGCGTAATTTATAACATCAAGTTAGAAGTGATTATTCCCATTAACATTTTACTTTCCCACCAAAATAAATCATAATCATCATCAATTTAAATTATTTTTATGATAGAACACAACCCAGCACTTCTTAAATTTAGATTTTTCATTCACACAGCCACGCACCCTTTCATGCTGTACATATTTTAAATTTCCCTTATTGAGCTCATTTTAAATAAACATTTCTTTTGACAGAATTTAGTATGGTTTGAATTTATTTTATTCCTGATTGAAGAAGTTATCTGATGTTTCGTTAAAGTAAAACAAAGTAATATAAAAGAAGTTTAAATAGAAGTAAATTCATTTTTTGAAGCTGATGAATCAGCAATTGCAAAAATATGAACACACCATGAGTAAGCCGAGAGCAAAGTAAACATTTTAAAGTAACTACAGTTAGATAATAAGAGTTGTATATAACTTATGTATTTAATTTGTTAGCAATAACGTATGTACGAAAACTTCGTACAAACGATTTAATAATGAGTTATTGTTTAATATTCGATATGAGAGATGTTGTTAAATAAATAAATAATGGAACGGTTTTAAACATAAATAACATTATTATCTTCTTATTACGATTACACCCATGAATTCAATACAATATATAAATGAATTTAAATTGGTTAACTTGCGTTGTATAAATAATTGCCTCCCAAAAGCATGAGGCTACACAAGTTAGATTAATTTAAATAAACATCAATTTGTTATGTTGTAAACTGGCGCTCCAAAATCGTGGGGCTCCACAAATTTAAATAAATATTGAAGTGCAATTTGTATGGTTGTAGATTGTCGTCTATGAACGTGTGGCATGATCCCGACCATTTGACTATATATAAAAAAAAATTTTTTTGTAGCTAAATGGTTGCTCTAAAAAAAATAAAGGTTGTTAAATAAAAAATATATATTATATGTGATAATTATTTATATTAAACAATAATTGTATGTTATGTTAATTGTTGTGTATTAAGACACAACTGGCGCTCAACGAAATAATATCATTGTAAAGGTGTAAAAGTAATAAAAAGTAATAAATAATAATATTAATAATAAATAAATAAATAAAATTAGTAATTCGGTTCCATAAGAATAATATTCTAAAACATAATAAATAAATACATCATATTCGATATGGCAGCACCAGGAATTATTAGTATGGAGGTAATCATTAAGGTGATGGGAAACCTTATGGATGAATATGGAATAAGACAAAATGTTGTAATATACTCTACTTTTATTACTTTAAATTTATTTTAATTTAATTCTGTTTACTTTACTTCATCCATTGTCCGGACGCCATCTTTAATAGTACCAACAATGAAACATAATTTTCTTACCTTCGGGCCAGTTTTCGGTTAGGCGAACTGAAATAGCAGAACGGGTTATTTGAAGTAAATTACTCTTATATTTGTGGTTTACCAATGACATTCCCCTTTTATTTTATTCATAACACTTGTACATTGAATCCTACTTCGAAAAAATGAACACTCCTATTCGGCCATGAGGCGTAATTTATAACATCAAGTTAGAAGTGATTATTCCCATTAACATTTTACTTTCCCACCAAAATAAATCATAATCATCATCAATTTAAATTATTTTTATGATAGAACACAACCCAGCACTTCTTAAATTTAGATTTTTCATTCACACAGCCACGCACCCTTTCATGCTGTACATATTTTAAATTTCCCTTATTGAGCTCATTTTAAATAAACATTTCTTTTGACAGAATTTAGTATGGTTTGAATTTATTTTATTCCTGATTGAAGAAGTTATCTGATGTTTCGTTAAAGTAAAACCAAGTAATATAAAAGAAGTTTAAATAGAAGTAAATTCATTTTTTGAAGCTGATGAATCAGCAATTGCAAAAATATGAACACACCATGAGTAAGCCGAGAGCAAAGTAAAAATTTTAAAGTAATTACAGTTAGATAATAAGAGTTGTATATAACTTATGTATTTAATTTGTTAGCAATAACGTATGTACGAAAACTTCGTACAAACGATTTAATAATGAGTTATTGTTTAATATTCGATATGAGAGATGTTGTTAAATAAATAAAAAATGGAACGGTTTTAAACATAAATAACATTATTATCTTCTTATTACGATTACACCCATGAATTCAATACAATATATAAATGAATTTAAATTGGTTAACTTGCGTTGTATAAATAATTGCCTCCCAAAAGCATGAGGCTACACAAGTTAGATTAATTTAAATAAACATCAATTTGTTATGTTGTAAATTGTCGCTCCAAAATCGTGGGGCTCCACAAATTTAAATAAATATTGAAGTGCAATTTGTATGGTTGTAGATTGTCGTCTATGAACGTGTGGCATGATCCCGACCATTTGACTATATATAAAAAAAATTTTTTTTTGTGCTAAATGGTTGCTCTAAAAAAAAATAAAGGTTGTTAAATAAAAAATATATATTATATGTGATAATTATTTATATTAAACAATAATTATATGATATGTTAATTGTTGTGTATTAAGACACAACTGGCGCTCAACGAAATAATATCATTGTAAAGGTGTAAAAGTAATAAAAAGTAATAAATAATAATATTAATAATAAATAAATAAATAAAATTAGTAATTCGGTTCCATAAGAATAATATTCTAAAACATAATAAATAAATACATCATATTCGATATGGCAGCACCAGGAAGTATTAGTATGGAGGTAATCATTAAGGTGATGGGAAACCTTATGGATGAATATGGAATAAGACAATATGTTGTAATATACTCTACTTTTATTACTTTAAATTTATTTTAATTTAATTCTGTTTAGTTTACTTCATCCATTGTCCGGACGCCATCTTTAATAGTACCAACAATGAAACATCATTTTCTTACCTTCGGGCCAGTTTTCGGTTAGGCGAACTGAAATAGCAGAACGGGTTATTTGAAGTAAATTACTCTTATATTTGTGGTTTACCAATGACATTCCCCTTTTATTTTATTCATAACACTTGTACATTGAATCCTACTTCGAAAAAATGAACACTCTTATTCGGCCATGAGACGTAATTTATAACATCAAGTTAGAAGTAATTATTCCCATTAACATTTTACTTTCCCACCAAAATAAATCATAATCATCATCAATTTAAATTATTTTTATGATAGAACACAACCCAGCACTTCTTAAATTTAGATTTTTCATTCACACAGCCACGCACCCTTTCATGCTGTACATATTTTAAATATCCCTTATTGAGCTCATTTTAAATAAACATTTCTTTTGACAGAATTTAGTATGGTTTGAATTTATTTTATTCCTGATTGAAGAAGTTATCTGATGTTTCGTTAAAGTAAAACAAACTAATATAAAAGAATTTTAAATAGAAGTAAATTCATTTTTTGAAGCTGATGAATCAGCAATTGCAAAAATATGAACACACCATGAGTAAGCCGAGAGCAAAGTAAACATTTTTAAGTAATACAGTTAGATAATAAGAGTTGTATATAACTTATGTATTTAATTTGTTAGCAATAACTTACGTACGAAAACTTCGTACAAACGATTTAATAATGAGTTATGGTTTAATATTCGATATGAGAGATGTTGTTAAATAAATAAATAATGGAACGGTTTTAAACATAAATAACATTATTATCTTCTTATTACGATTACACCCATGAATTCAATACAATATATAAATGAATTTAAATTGGTTAACTTGCGTTGTATAAATAATTGCCTCCCAAAAGCATGAGGCTACACAAGTTAGATTAATTTAAATAAACATCAATTTGTTATGTTGTAAATTGGCGCTCCAAAATCGTGGGGCTCCACAAATTTAAATAAATATTGAAGTGCAATTTGTATGGTTATAGATTGTCGTCTATGAACGTGTGGCATGATCCCGACCATTTGACTATATATAAAAAAAAATTTTTTTGTAGCTAAATGGTTGCTCTAAAAAAAAATAAAGGTTGTTAAATAAAAAATATATATTATATGTGATAATTATTTATATTAAACAATAATTGTTGTGTATTAAGACACAACTGGCGCTCAACGAAATAATATCATTGTAAAGGTGTAAAAGTAATAAAAAGTAATAAATAATAATATTAATAATAAATAAATAAATAAAATTAGTAATTCGGTTCCATAAGAATAATATTCTAAAACATAATAAATAAATACATCATATTCGATATGGCAGCACCAGGAAGTATTAGTATGGAGGTAATCATTAAGGTGATGGGAAACCTTATGGATGAATATGGAATAAGACAAAATGTTGTAATATACTCTACTTTTATTACTTTAAATTTATTTTAATTTAATTCTGTTTACTTTACTTCATCCATTGTCCGGACGCCATCTTTAATAGTACCAACAATGAAACATCATTTTCTTACCTTCGGGCCAGTTTTCGGTTAGGCGAACTGAAATAGCAGAACGGATTATTTGAAGTAAATTACTCTTATATTTGTGGTTTACCAATGACATTCCCCTTTTATTTTATTCATAACACTTGTACTTTGAATCCTACTTCGAAAAAATGAACACTCCTATTCGGCCATGAGGCGTAATTTATAACATCAAGTTAGAAGTGATTATTCCCATTAACATTTTACTTTCCCACCAAAATAAATCATAATCATCATCAATTTAAATTATTTTTATGATAGAACACAACCCAGCACTTCTTAAATTTAGATTTTTCATTCACACAGCCACGCACCCTTTCATGCTGTACATATTTTAAATTTCCCTTATTGAGCTCATTTTAAATAAACATTTCTTTTGACAGAATTTAGTATGGTTTGAATTTATTTTATTCCTGATTGAAGAAGTTATCTGATGTTTCGTTAAAGTAAAACAAAGTAATATAAAAGAAGTTTAAATAGAAGTAAATTCATTTTTTGAAGCTGATGAATCAGCAATTGCAAAAATATGAACACACCATGAGTAAGCCGAGAGCAAAGTAAACATTTTAAAGTAATTACAGTTAGATAATAAGAGTTGTATATAACTTATGTATTTAATTTGTTAGCAATAACGTATGTACGAAAACTTCGTACATACGATTTAATAATGAGTTATTGTTTAATATTCGATATGAGAGATGTTGTTAAATAAATAAATAATGGAACGGTTTTAAACATAAATAACATTATTATCTTCTTATTACGATTACACCCATGAATTCAATACAATATATAAATGAATTTAAATTGGTTAACTTGCGTTGTATAAATAATTGCCTCCCAAAAGCATGAGGCTACACAAGTTAGATTAATTTAAATAAACATCAATTTGTTATGTTGTAAATTGGCGCTCCAAAATCGTGGGGCTCCACAAATTTAAATAAATATTGAAGTGCAATTTGTATGGTTGTAGATTGTCGTCTATGAACGTGTGGCATGATCCCGACCATTTGACTATATATACAAAAAATTTTTTTTCGTAGCTAAATGGTTGCTCTAAAAAAAAATAAAGGTTGTTAAATAAAAAATATATATTATATGTGATAATTATTTATATTAAACAATAATTCTTGTGTATTAAGACACAACTGGCGCTCAACGAAATAATATCATTGTAAAGGTGTAAAAGTAATAAAAAGTAATAAATAATAATATTAATAATAAATAAATAAATAAAATTAGTAATTCGGTTCCATAAGAATAATATTCTAAAACATAATAAATAAATACATCATATTCGATATGGCAGCACCAGGAAGTATTAGTATGGAGGTAATCATTAAGGTGATGGGAAACCTTATGGATGAATATGGAATAAGACTATATGTTGTAATATACTCTACTTTTATTACTTTAAATTTATTTTAATTTAATTCTGTTTACTTTACTTCATCCATTGTCCGGACGCCATCTTTAATAGTACCAACAATGAAACATAATTTTCTTACCTTCGGGCCAGTTTTCGGTTAGGCGAACTGAAATAGCAGAACGGGTTATTTGAAGTAAATTACTCTTATATTTGTGGTTTACCAATGACATTCCCCTTTTATTTTATTCATAACACTTGTACATTGAATCCTACTTCGAAAAAATGAACACTCCTATTCGGCCATGAGGCGTAATTTATAACATCAAGTTAGAAGTGATTATTCCCATTAACATTTTACTTTCCCACCAAAATAAATCATAATCATCATCAATTTAAATTATTTTTATGATAGAACACAACCCAGCACTTCTTAAATTTAGATTTTTCATTCACACAGCCACGCACCCTTTCATGGTGTACATATTTTAAATTTCCCTTATTGAGCTCATTTTAAATAAACATTTCTTTTGACAGAATTTAGTATGGTTTGAATTTATTTTATTCCTGATTGAAGAAGTTATCTGATGTTTCGTTAAAGTAAAACAAAGTAATATAAAAGAAGTTTAAATAGAAGTAAATTCATTTTTTGAAGCTGATGAATCAGCAATTGCAAAAATATGAACACACCATGAGTAAGCCGAGAGCAAAGTAAACATTTTAAAGTAATTACAGTTAGATAATAAGAGTTGTATATAACTTATGTATTTAATTTGTTAGCAATAACGTATGTACGAAAACTTCGTACAAACGATTTAATAATGAGTTATTGTTTAATATTCGATATGAGAGATGTTGTTAAATAAATAAATAATGGAACGGTTTTAAACATAAATAACATTATTATCTTCTTATTACGATTACACCCATGAATTCAATACAATATATAAATGAATTTAAATTGGTTAACTTGCGTTGTATAAATAATTGCCTCCCAAAAGCATGAGGCTACACAAGTTAGATTAATTTAAATAAACATCAATTTGTTATGTTGTAAATTGGCGCTCCAAAATCGTGGGGCTCCACAAATTTAAATAAATATTGAAGTGCAATTTGTATGGTTGTAGATTGTCGTCTATGAACGTGTGGCATGATCCCGACCATTTGACTATATATACAAAAAATTTTTTTTCGTAGCTAAATGGTTGCTCTAAAAAAAAATAAAGGTTGTTAAATAAAAAATATATATTATATGTGATAATTATTTATATTAAACAATAATTGTATGTTATGTTAATTGTTGTGTATTACGACACAACTGGCGCTCAACGAAATAATATCATTGTAAAGGTGTAAAAGTAATAAAAAGTAATAAATAATAATATTAATAATAAATAAATAAATAAAATTAGTAATTCGGTTCCATAAGAATAATATTCTAAAACATAATAAATAAATACATCATATTCGATATGGCAGCACCAGGAAGTATTAGTATGGAGGTAATCATTAAGGTGATGGGAAACCTTATGGATGAATATGGAATAAGACTATATGTTGTAATATACTCTACTTTTATTACTTTAAATTTATTTTAATTTAATTCTGTTTACTTTACTTCATCCATTCTCCGGACGCCATCTTTAATAGTACCAACAATGAAACATAATTTTCTTACCTTCGGGCCAGTTTTCGGTTAGGCGAACTGAAATAGCAGAACGGGTTATTTGAAGTAAATTACTCTTATATTTGTGGTTTACCAATGACATTCCCCTTTTATTTTATTCATAACACTTGTACATTGAATCCTACTTCGAAAAAATGAACACTCCTATTCGGCCATGAGGCGTAATTTATAACATCAAGTTAGAAGTGATTATTCCCATTAACATTTTACTTTCCCACCAAAATAAATCATAATCATCATCAATTTAAATTATTTTTATGATAGAACACAACCGAGCACTTCTTAAATTTAGATTTTTCATTCACACAGCCACGCACCCTTTCATGCTGTACATATTTTAAATTTCCCTTATTGAGCTCATTTTAAATAAACATTTCTTTTGACAGAATTTAGTATGGTTTGAATTTATTTTATTCCTGATTGAAGAAGTTATCTGATGTTTCGTTAAAGTAAAACCAAGTAATATAAAAGAAGTTTAAATAGAAGTAAATTCATTTTTTGAAGCTGATGAATCAGCAATTGCAAAAATATGAACACACCATGAGTAAGCCGAGAGCAAAGTAAACATTTTAAAGTAATTACAGTTAGATAATAAGAGTTGTATATAACTTATGTATTTAATTTGTTAGCAATAACGTATGTACGAAAACTTCGTACAAACGATTTAATAATGAGTTATTGTTTAATATTCGATATGAGGATGTTGTTAAATAAATAAATAATGGAACGGTTTTAAACATAAATAACATTATTATCTTCTTATTACGATTACACCCATGAATTCAATACAATATATAAATGAATTTAAATTGGTTAACTTGCGTTGTATAAATAATTGCCTCCCAAAAGCATGAGGCTACACAAGTTAGATTAATTTAAATAAACATCAATTTGTTATGTTGTAAATTGGCGCTCCAAAATCGTGGGGCTCCACAAATTTAAATAAATATTGAAGTGCAATTTGTATGGTTGTAGATTGTCGTCTATGAACGTGTGGCATGATCCCGACCATTTGACTATATATAAAAAAAAATTTTTTTGTAGCTAAATGGTTGCTCTAAAAAAAATAAAGGTTGTTAAATAAAAAATATATATTATATGTGATAATTATTTATATTAAACAATAATTGTATGTTATGTTAATTGTTGTGTATTAAGACACAACTGGCGCTCAACGAAATAATATCATTGTAAAGGTGTAAAAGTAATAAAAAGTAATAAATAATAATATTAATAATAAATAAATAAATAAAATTAGTAATTCGGTTCCATAAGAATAATATTCTAAAACATAATAAATAAATACATCATATTCGATATGGCAGCACCAGGAAGTATTAGTATGGAGGTAATCATTAAGGTGATGGGAAACCTTATGGATGAATATGGAATAAGACAATATGTTGTAATATACTCTACTTTTATTACTTTAAATTTATTTTAATTTAATTCTGTTTACTTTACTTCATCCATTGTCCGGACGCCATCTTTAATAGTACCAACAATGAAACATAATTTTCTTACCTTCGGGCCAGTTTTCGGTTAGGCGAACTGAAATAGCAGAACGGGTTATTTGAAGTAAATTACTCTTATATTTGTGGTTTACCAATGACATTCCCCTTTTATTTTATTCATAACACTTGTACATTGAATCCTACTTCGAAAAAATGAACACTCCTATTCGGCCATGAGGCGTAATTTATAACATCAAGTTAGAAGTGATTATTCCCATTAACATTTTACTTTCCCACCAAAATAAATCATAATCATCATCAATTTAAATTATTTTTATGATAGAACACAACCCAGCACTTCTTAAATTTAGATTTTTCATTCACACAGCCACGCACCCTTTCATGCTGTACATATTTTAAATTTCCCTTATTGAGCTCATTTTAAATAAACATTTCTTTTGACAGAATTTAGTATGGTTTGAATTTATTTTATTCCTGATTGAAGAAGTTATCTGATGTTTCGTTAAAGTAAAACCAAGTAATATAAAAGAAGTTTAAATAGAAGTAAATTCATTTTTTGAAGCTGATGAATCAGCAATTGCAAAAATATGAACACACCATGAGTAAGCCGAGAGCAAAGTAAAAATTTTAAAGTAATTACAGTTAGATAATAAGAGTTGTATATAACTTATGTATTTAATTTGTTAGCAATAACGTATGTACGAAAACTTCGTACAAACGATTTAATAATGAGTTATTGTTTAATATTCGATATGAGAGATGTTGTTAAATAAATAAAAAATGGAACGGTTTTAAACATAAATAACATTATTATCTTCTTATTACGATTACACCCATGAATTCAATACAATATATAAATGAATTTAAATTGGTTAACTTGCGTTGTATAAATAATTGCCTCCCAAAAGCATGAGGCTACACAAGTTAGATTAATTTAAATAAACATCAATTTGTTATGTTGTAAATTGTCGCTCCAAAATCGTGGGGCTCCACAAATTTAAATAAATATTGAAGTGCAATTTGTATGGTTGTAGATTGTCGTCTATGAACGTGTGGCATGATCCCGACCATTTGACTATATATAAAAAAAATTTTTTTTTGTAGCTAAATGGTTGCTCTAAAAAAAAATAAAGGTTGTTAAATAAAAAATATATATTATATGTGATAATTATTTATATTAAACAATAATTATATGATATGTTAATTGTTGTGTATTAAGACACAACTGGCGCTCAACGAAATAATATCATTGTAAAGGTGTAAAAGTAATAAAAAGTAATAAATAATAATATTAATAATAAATAAATAAATAAAATTAGTAATTCGGTTCCATAAGAATAATATTCTAAAACATAATAAATAAATACATCATATTCGATATGGCAGCACCAGGAAGTATTAGTATGGAGGTAATCATTAAGGTGATGGGAAACCTTATGGATGAATATGGAATAAGACAATATGTTGTAATATACTCTACTTTTATTACTTTAAATTTATTTTAATTTAATTCTGTTTAGTTTACTTCATCCATTGTCCGGACGCCATCTTTAATAGTACCAACAATGAAACATCATTTTCTTACCTTCGGGCCAGTTTTCGGTTAGGCGAACTGAAATAGCAGAACGGGTTATTTGAAGTAAATTACTCTTATATTTGTGGTTTACCAATGACATTCCCCTTTTATTTTATTCATAACACTTGTACATTGAATCCTACTTCGAAAAAATGAACACTCCTATTCGGCCATGAGACGTAATTTATAACATCAAGTTAGAAGTAATTATTCCCATTAACATTTTACTTTCCCACCAAAATAAATCATAATCATCATCAATTTAAATTATTTTTATGATAGAACACAACCCAGCACTTCTTAAATTTAGATTTTTCATTCACACAGCCACGCACCCTTTCATGCTGTACATATTTTAAATATCCCTTATTGAGCTCATTTTAAATAAACATTTCTTTTGACAGAATTTAGTATGGTTTGAATTTATTTTATTCCTGATTGAAGAAGTTATCTGATGTTTCGTTAAAGTAAAACAAACTAATATAAAAGAATTTTAAATAGAAGTAAATTCATTTTTTGAAGCTGATGAATCAGCAATTGCAAAAATATGAACACACCATGAGTAAGCCGAGAGCAAAGTAAACATTTTTAAGTAATACAGTTAGATAATAAGAGTTGTATATAACTTATGTATTTAATTTGTTAGCAATAACTTACGTACGAAAACTTCGTACAAACGATTTAATAATGAGTTATGGTTTAATATTCGATATGAGAGATGTTGTTAAATAAATAAATAATGGAACGGTTTTAAACATAAATAACATTATTATCTTCTTATTACGATTACACCCATGAATTCAATACAATATATAAATGAATTTAAATTGGTTAACTTGCGTTGTATAAATAATTGCCTCCCAAAAGCATGAGGCTACACAAGTTAGATTAATTTAAATAAACATCAATTTGTTATGTTGTAAATTGGCGCTCCAAAATCGTGGGGCTCCACAAATTTAAATAAATATTGAAGTGCAATTTGTATGGTTATAGATTGTCGTCTATGAACGTGTGGCATGATCCCGACCATTTGACTATATATAAAAAAAAATTTTTTTGTAGCTAAATGGTTGCTCTAAAAAAAAATAAAGGTTGTTAAATAAAAAATATATATTATATGTGATAATTATTTATATTAAACAATAATTGTTGTGTATTAAGACACAACTGGCGCTCAACGAAATAATATCATTGTAAAGGTGTAAAAGTAATAAAAAGTAATAAATAATAATATTAATAATAAATAAATAAATAAAATTAGTAATTCGGTTCCATAAGAATAATATTCTAAAACATAATAAATAAATACATCATATTCGATATGGCAGCACCAGGAAGTATTAGTATGGAGGTAATCATTAAGGTGATGGGAAACCTTATGGATGAATATCGAATAAGACTATATGTTGTAATATACTCTACTTTTATTACTTTAAATTTATTTTAATTTAATTCTGTTTACTTTACTTCATCCATTGTCCGGACGCCATCTTTAATAGTACCAACAATGAAACATAATTTTCTTACCTTCGGGCCAGTTTTCGGTTAGGCGAACTGAAATAGCAGAACGGGTTATTTGAAGTAAATTACTCTTATATTTGTGGTTTACCAATGACATTCCCCTTTTATTTTATTCATAACACTTGTACATTGAATCCTACTTCGAAAAAATGAACACTCCTATTCGGCCATGAGGCGTAATTTATAACATCAAGTTAGAAGTGATTATTCCCATTAACATTTTACTTTCCCACCAAAATAAATCATAATCATCATCAATTTAAATTATTTTTATGATAGAACACAACCCAGCACTTCTTAAATTTAGATTTTTCATTCACACAGCCACGCACCCTTTCATGCTGTACATATTTTAAATTTCCCTTATTGAGCTCATTTTAAATAAACATTTCTTTTGACAGAATTTAGTATGGTTTGAATTTATTTTATTCCTGATTGAAGAAGTTATCTGATGTTTCGTTAAAGTAAAACAAAGTAATATAAAAGAAGTTTAAATAGAAGTAAATTCATTTTTTGAAGCTGATGAATCAGCAATTGCAAAAATATGAACACACCATGAGTAAGCCGAGAGCAAAGTAAACATTTTAAAGTAATTACAGTTAGATAATAAGAGTTGTATATAACTTATGTATTTAATTTGTTAGCAATAACGTATGTACGAAAACTTCGTACAAACGATTTAATAATGAGTTATTGTTTAATATTCGATATGAGAGATGTTGTTAAATAAATAAATAATGGAACGGTTTTAAACATAAATAACATTATTATCTTCTTATTACGATTACACCCATGAATTCAATACAATATATAAATGAATTTAAATTGGTTAACTTGCGTTGTATAAATAATTGCCTCCCAAAAGCATGAGGCTACACAAGTTAGATTAATTTAAATAAACATCAATTTGTTATGTTGTAAATTGGCGCTCCAAAATCGTGGGGCTCCACAAATTTAAATAAATATTGAAGTGCAATTTGTATGGTTGTAGATTGTCGTCTATGAACGTGTGGCATGATCCCGACCATTTGACTATATATAAAAAAAAATTTTTTTGTAGCTAAATGGTTGCTCTAAAAAAAATAAAGGTTGTTAAATAAAAAATATATATTATATGTGATAATTATTTATATTAAACAATAATTGTATGTTATGTTAATTGTTGTGTATTAAGACACAACTGGCGCTCAACGAAATAATATCATTGTAAAGGTGTAAAAGTAATAAAAAGTAATAAATAATAATATTAATAATAAATAAATAAATAAAATTAGTAATTCGGTTCCATAAGAATAATATTCTAAAACATAATAAATAAATACATCATATTCGATATGGCAGCACCAGGAAGTATTAGTATGGAGGTAATCATTAAGGTGATGGGAAACCTTATGGATGAATATGGAATAAGACAAAATGTTGTAATATACTCTACTTTTATTACTTTAAATTTATTTTAATTTAATTCTGTTTACTTTACTTCATCCATTGTCCGGACGCCATCTTTAATAGTACCAACAATGAAACATCATTTTCTTACCTTCGGGCCAGTTTTCGGTTAGGCGAACTGAAATAGCAGAACGGATTATTTGAAGTAAATTACTCTTATATTTGTGGTTTACCAATGACATTCCCCTTTTATTTTATTCATAACACTTGTACTTTGAATCCTACTTCGAAAAAATGAACACTCCTATTCGGCCATGAGGCGTAATTTATAACATCAAGTTAGAAGTGATTATTCCCATTAACATTTTACTTTCCCACCAAAATAAATCATAATCATCATCAATTTAAATTATTTTTATGATAGAACACAACCCAGCACTTCTTAAATTTAGATTTTTCATTCACACAGCCACGCACCGTTTCATGCTGTACATATTTTAAATTTCCCTTATTGAGCTCATTTTAAATAAACATTTCTTTTGACAGAATTTAGTATGGTTTGAATTTATTTTATTCCTGATTGAAGAAGTTATCTGATGTTTCGTTAAAGTAAAACAAAGTAATATAAAAGAAGTTTAAATAGAAGTAAATTCATTTTTTGAAGCTGATGAATCAGCAATTGCAAAAATATGAACACACCATGAGTAAGCCGAGAGCAAAGTAAACATTTTAAAGTAATTACAGTTAGATAATAAGAGTTGTATATAACTTATGTATTTAATTTGTTAGCAATAACGTATGTACGAAAACTTCGTACAAACGATTTAATAATGAGTTATTGTTTAATATTCGATATGAGAGATGTTGTTAAATAAATAAATAATGGAACGGTTTTAAACATAAATAACATTATTATCTTCTTATTACGATTACACCCATGAATTCAATACAATATATAAATGAATTTAAATTGGTTAACTTGCGTTGTATAAATAATTGCCTCCCAAAAGCATGAGGCTACACAAGTTAGATTAATTTAAATAAACATCAATTTGTTATGTTGTAAATTGGCGCTCCAAAATCGTGGGGCTCCACAAATTTAAATAAATATTGAAGTGCAATTTGTATGGTTGTAGATTGTCGTCTATGAACGTGTGGCATGATCCCGACCATTTGACTATATATACAAAAAATTTTTTTTTGTAGCTAAATGGTTGCTCTAAAAAAAAATAAAGGTTGTTAAATAAAAAATATATATTATATGTGATAATTATTTATATTAAACAATAATTGTATGTTATGTTAATTGTTGTGTATTACGACACAACTGGCGCTCAACGAAATAATATCATTGTAAAGGTGTAAAAGTAATAAAAAGTAATAAATAATAATATTAATAATAAATAAATAAATAAAATTAGTAATTCGGTTCCATAAGAATAATATTCTAAAACATAATAAATAAATACATCATATTCGATATGGCAGCACCAGGAAGTATTAGTATGGAGGTAATCATTAAGGTGATGGGAAACCTTATGGATGAATATGGAATAAGACAAAATGTTGTAATATACTCTACTTTTATTACTTTAAATTTATTTTAATTTAATTCTGTTTACTTTACTTCATCCATTGTCCGGACGCCATCTTTAATAGTACCAACAATGAAACATAATTTTCTTACCTTCGGGCCAGTTTTCGGTTAGGCGAACTGAAATAGCAGAACGGGTTATTTGAAGTAAATTACTCTTATATTTGTGGTTTACCAATGACATTCCCCTTTTATTTTATTCATAACACTTGTACATTGAATCCTACTTCGAAAAAATGAACACTCCTATTCGGCCATGAGGCGTAATTTATAACATCAAGTTAGAAGTGATTATTCCCATTAACATTTTACTTTCCCACCAAAATAAATCATAATCATCATCAGTTTAAATTATTTTTATGATAGAACACAACCCAGCACTTCTTAAATTTAGATTTTTCATTCACACAGCCACGCACCCTTTCATGCTGTACATATTTTAAATATCCCTTATTGAGCTCATTTTAAATAAACATTTCTTTTGACAGAATTTAGTATGGTTTGAATTTATTTTATTCCTGATTGAAGAAGTTATCTGATGTTTCGTTAAAGTAAAACAAACTAATATAAAAGAATTTTAAATAGAAGTAAATTCATTTTTTGAAGCTGATGAATCAGCAATTGCAAAAATATGAACACACCATGAGTAAGCCGAGAGCAAAGTAAACATTTTTAAGTAATACAGTTAGATAATAAGAGTTGTATATAACTTATGTATTTAATTTGTTAGCAATAACTTACGTACGAAAACTTCGTACAAACGATTTAATAATGAGTTATGGTTTAATATTCGATATGAGAGATGTTGTTAAATAAATAAATAATGGAACGGTTTTAAACATAAATAACATTATTATCTTCTTATTACGATTACACCCATGAATTCAATACAATATATAAATGAATTTAAATTGGTTAACTTGCGTTGTATAAATAATTGCCTCCCAAAAGCATGAGGCTACACAAGTTAGATTAATTTAAATAAACATCAATTTGTTATGTTGTAAATTGGCGCTCCAAAATCGTGGGGCTCCACAAATTTAAATAAATATTGAAGTGCAATTTGTATGGTTATAGATTGTCGTCTATGAACGTGTGGCATGATCCCGACCATTTGACTATATATAAAAAAAAATTTTTTTGTAGCTAAATGGTTGCTCTAAAAAAAAATAAAGGTTGTTAAATAAAAAATATATATTATATGTGATAATTATTTATATTAAACAATAATTGTTGTGTATTAAGACACAACTGGCGCTCAACGAAATAATATCATTGTAAAGGTGTAAAAGTAATAAAAAGTAATAAATAATAATATTAATAATAAATAAATAAATAAAATTAGTAATTCGGTTCCATAAGAATAATATTCTAAAACATAATAAATAAATACATCATATTCGATATGGCAGCACCAGGAAGTATTAGTATGGAGGTAATCATTAAGGTGATGGGAAACCTTATGGATGAATATGGAATAAGACAAAATGTTGTAATATACTCTACTTTTATTACTTTAAATTTATTTTAATTTAATTCTGTTTACTTTACTTCATCTATTGTCCGGACGCCATCTTTAATAGTACCAACAATGAAACATCATTTTCTTACCTTCGGGCCAGTTTTCGGTTAGGCGAACTGAAATAGCAGAACGGGTTATTTGAAGTAAATTACTCTTATATTTGTGGTTTACCAATGACATTCCCCTTTTATTTTATTCATAACACTTGTACTTTGAATCCTACTTCGAAAAAATGAACACTCCTATTCGGCCATGAGGCGTAATTTATAACATCAAGTTAGAAGTGATTATTCCCATTAACATTTTACTTTCCCACCAAAATAAATCATAATCATCATCAATTTAAATTATTTTTATGATAGAACACAACCCAGCACTTCTTAAATTTAGATTTTTCATTCACACAGCCACGCACCGTTTCATGCTGTACATATTTTAAATTTCCCTTATTGAGCTCATTTTAAATAAACATTTCTTTTGACAGAATTTAGTATGGTTTGAATTTATTTTATTCCTGATTGAAGAAGTTATCTGATGTTTCGTTAAAGTAAAACAAAGTAATATAAAAGAAGTTTAAATAGAAGTAAATTCATTTTTTGAAGCTGATGAATCAGCAATTGCAAAAATATGAACACACCATGAGTAAGCCGAGAGCAAAGTAAACATTTTAAAGTAATTACAGTTAGGCAATAACGTATGTACGAAAACTTCGTACAAACGATTTAATAATGAGTTATTGTTTAATATTCGATATGAGAGATGTTGTTAAATAAATAAATAATGGAACGGTTTTAAACATAAATAACATTATTATCTTCTTATTACGATTACACCCATGAATTCAATACAATATATAAATGAATTGAAATTGGTTAACTTGCGTTGTATAAATAATTGCCTCCCAAAAGCATGAGGCTACACAAGTTAGATTAATTTAAATAAACATCAATTTGTTATGTTGTAAATTGGCGCTCCAAAATCGTGGGGCTCCACAAATTTAAATAAATATTGAAGTGCAATTTGTATGGTTGTAGATTGTCGTCTATGAACGTGTGGCATGATCCCGACCATTTGACTATATATACAAAGAATTTTTTTTTGTAGCTAAATGGTTGCTCTAAAAAAAAATAAAGGTTGTTAAATAAAAAATATATATTATATGTGATAATTATTTATATTAAACAATAATTGTATGTTATGTTAATTGTTGTGTATTACGACACAACTGGCGCTCAACGAAATAATATCATTGTAAAGGTGTAAAAGTAATAAAAAGTAATAAATAATAATATTAATAATAAATAAATAAATAAAATTAGTAATTCGGTTCCATAAGAATAATATTCTAAAACATAATAAATAAATACATCATATTCGATATGGCAGCACCAGGAAGTATTAGTATGGAGGTAATCATTAAGGTGATGGGAAACCTTATGGATGAATATGGAATAAGACAAAATGTTGTAATATACTCTACTTTTATTACTTTAAATTTATTTTAATTTAATTCTGTTTACTTTACTTCATCCATTGTCCGGACGCCATCTTTAATAGTACCAACAATGAAACATAATTTTCTTACCTTCGGGCCAGTTTTCGGTTAGGCGAACTGAAATAGCAGAACGGGTTATTTGAAGTAAATTACTCTTATATTTGTGGTTTACCAATGACATTCCCCTTTTATTTTATTCATAACACTTGTACATTGAATCCTACTTCGAAAAAATGAACACTCCTATTCGGCCATGAGGCGTAATTTATAACATCAAGTTAGAAGTGATTATTCCCATTAACATTTTACTTTCCCACCAAAATAAATCATAATCATCATCAGTTTAAATTATTTTTATGATAGAACACAACCCAGCACTTCTTAAATTTAGATTTTTCATTCACACAGCCACGCACCCTTTCATGCTGTACATATTTTAAATATCCCTTATTGAGCTCATTTTAAATAAACATTTCTTTTGACAGAATTTAGTATGGTTTGAATTTATTTTATTCCTGATTGAAGAAGTTATCTGATGTTTCGTTAAAGTAAAACAAACTAATATAAAAGAATTTTAAATAGAAGTAAATTCATTTTTTGAAGCTGATGAATCAGCAATTGCAAAAATATGAACACACCATGAGTAAGCCGAGAGCAAAGTAAACATTTTTAAGTAATACAGTTAGATAATAAGAGTTGTATATAACTTATGTATTTAATTTGTTAGCAATAACTTACGTACGAAAACTTCGTACAAACGATTTAATAATGAGTTATGGTTTAATATTCGATATGAGAGATGTTGTTAAATAAATAAATAATGGAACGGTTTTAAACATAAATAACATTATTATCTTCTTATTACGATTACACCCATGAATTCAATACAATATATAAATGAATTTAAATTGGTTAACTTGCGTTGTATAAATAATTGCCTCCCAAAAGCATGAGGCTACACAAGTTAGATTAATTTAAATAAACATCAATTTGTTATGTTGTAAATTGGCGCTCCAAAATCGTGGGGCTCCACAAATTTAAATAAATATTGAAGTGCAATTTGTATGGTTATAGATTGTCGTCTATGAACGTGTGGCATGATCCCGACCATTTGACTATATATAAAAAAAAATTTTTTTGTAGCTAAATGGTTGCTCTAAAAAAAAATAAAGGTTGTTAAATAAAAAATATATATTATATGTGATAATTATTTATATTAAACAATAATTGTTGTGTATTAAGACACAACTGGCGCTCAACGAAATAATATCATTGTAAAGGTGTAAAAGTAATAAAAAGTAATAAATAATAATATTAATAATAAATAAATAAATAAAATTAGTAATTCGGTTCCATAAGAATAATATTCTAAAACATAATAAATAAATACATCATATTCGATATGGCAGCACCAGGAAGTATTAGTATGGAGGTAATCATTAAGGTGATGGGAAACCTTATGGATGAATATGGAATAAGACAAAATCTTGTAATATACTCTACTTTTATTACTTTAAATTTATTTTAATTTAATTCTGTTTACTTTACTTCATCCATTGTCCGGACGCCATCTTTAATAGTACCAACAATGAAACATAATTTTCTTACCTTCGGGCCAGTTTTCGGTTAGGCGAACTGAAATAGCAGAACGGGTTATTTGAAGTAAATTACTCTTATATTTGTGGTTTACCAATGACATTCCCCTTTTATTTTATTCATAACACTTGTACATTGAATCCTACTTCGAAAAAATGAACACTCCTATTCGGCCATGAGGCGTAATTTATAACATCAAGTTAGAAGTGATTATTCCCATTAACATTTTACTTTCCCACCAAAATAAATCATAATCATCATCAATTTAAATTATTTTTATGATAGAACACAACCCAGCACTTCTTAAATTTAGATTTTTCATTCACACAGCCACGCACCCTTTCATGCTGTACATATTTTAAATTTCCCTTATTGAGCTCATTTTAAATAAACATTTCTTTTGACAGAATTTAGTATGGTTTGAATTTATTTTATTCCTGATTGAAGAAGTTATCTGATGTTTCGTTAAAGTAAAACCAAGTAATATAAAAGAAGTTTAAATAGAAGTAAATTCATTTTTTGAAGCTGATGAATCAGCAATTGCAAAAATATGAACACACCATGAGTAAGCCGAGAGCAAAGTAAAAATTTTAAAGTAATTACAGTCAGATAATAAGAGTTGTATATAACTTATGTATTTAATTTGTTAGCAATAACGTATGTACGAAAACTTCGTACAAACGATTTAATAATGAGTTATTGTTTAATATTCGATATGAGAGATGTTGTTAAATAAATAAATAATGGAACGGTTTTAAACATAAATAACATTATTATCTTCTTATTACGATTACACCCATGAATTCAATACAATATATAAATGAATTTAAATTGGTTAACTTGCGTTGTATAAATAATTGCCTCCCAAAAGCATGAGGCTACACAAGTTAGATTAATTTAAATAAACATCAATTTGTTATGTTGTAAATTGTCGCTCCAAAATGGTGGGGCTCCACAAATTTAAATAAATATTGAAGTGCAATTTGTATGGTTGTAGATTGTCGTCTATGAACGTGTGGCATGATCCCGACCATTTGACTATATATAAAAAAAATTTTTTTTTGTAGCTAAATGGTTGCTCTAAAAAAAAATAAAGGTTGTTAAATAAAAAATATATATTATATGTGATAATTATTTATATTAAACAATAATTGTATGTTATGTTAATTGTTGTGTATTAAGACACAACTGGCGCTCAACGAAATAATATCATTGTAAAGGTGTAAAAGTAATAAAAAGTAATAAATAATAATATTAATAATAAATAAATAAATAAAATTAGTAATTCGGTTCCATAAGAATAATATTCTAAAACATAATAAATAAATACATCATATTCGATATGGCAGCACCAGGAAGTATTAGTATGGAGGTAATCATTAAGGTGATGGGAAACCTTATGGATGAATATGGAATAAGACAAAATGTTGTAATATACTCTACTTTTATTACTTTAAATTTATTTTAATTTAATTCTGTTTACTTTACTTCATCCATTGTCCGGACGCCATCTTTAATAGTACCAACAATGAAACATAATTTTCTTACCTTCGGGCCAGTTTTCGGTTAGGCGAACTGAAATTGCAGAACGGGTTATTTGAAGTAAATTACTCTTATATTTGTGGTTTACCAATGACATTCCCCTTTTATTTTATTCATAACACTTGTACATTGAATCCTACTTCGAAAAAATGAACACTCCTATTCGGCCATGAGGCGTAATTTATAACATCAAGTTAGAAGTAATTATTCCCATTAACATTTTACTTTCCCACCAAAATAAATCATAATCATCATCAATTTAAATTATTTTTATGATAGAACACAACCCAGCACTTCTTAAATTTAGATTTTTCATTCACACAGCCACGCACCCTTTCATGCTGTACATATTTTAAATTTCCCTTATTGAGCTCATTTTAAATAAACATTTCTTTTGACAGAATTTAGTATGGTTTGAATTTATTTTATTCCTGATTGAAGAAGTTATCTGATGTTTCGTTAAAGTAAAACCAAGTAATATAAAAGAAGTTTAAATAGAAGTAAATTCATTTTTTGAAGCTGATGAATCAGCAATTGCAAAAATATGAACACACCATGAGTAAGCCGAGAGCAAAGTAAACATTTTAAAGTAATTACAGTTAGATAATAAGAGTTGTATATAACTTATGTATTTAATTTGTTAGCAATAACGTATGTACGAAAACTTCGTACAAACGATTTAATAATGAGATATTGTTTAATATTCGATATGAGAGATGTTGTTAAATAAATAAATAATGGAACGGTTTTAAACATAAATAACATTATTATCTTCTTATTACGATTACACCCATGAATTCAATACAATATATAAATGAATTTAAATTGGTTAACTTGCGTTGTATAAATAATTGCCTCCCAAAAGCATGAGGCTACACAAGTTAGATTAATTTAAATAAACATCAATTTGTTATGTTGTAAATTGGCGCTCCAAAATCGTGGGGCTCCACAAATTTAAATAAATATTGAAGTGCAATTTGTATGGTTGTAGATTGTCGTCTATGAACGTGTGGCATGATCCCGACCATTTGACTATATATAAAAAAAATTTTTTTTTGTAGCTAAATGGTTGCTCTAAAAAAAAATAAAGGTTGTTAAATAAAAAATATATATTATATGTGATAATTATTTATATTAAACAATAATTTTATGTTATGTTAATTGTTGTGTATTAAGACACAACTGGCGCTCAACGAAATAATATCATTGTAAAGGTGTAAAAGTAATAAAAAGTAATAAATAATAATATTAATAATAAATAAATAAATAAAATTAGTAATTCGGTTCCATAAGAATAATATTCTAAAACATAATTAATAAATACATCATATTCGATATGGCAGCACCAGGAAGTATTAGTATGGAGGTAATCATTAAGGTGATGGGAAACCTTATGGATGAATATGGAATAAGACAAAATGTTGTAATATACTCTACTTTTATTACTTTAAATTTATTTTAATTTAATTCTGTTTACTTTACTTCATCCATTGTCCGGACGCCATCTTTTATAGTACCAACTATGAAACATAATTTTCTTACCTTCGGGCCAGTTTTCGGTTAGGCGAACTGAAATAGCAGAACGGGTTATTTGAAGTAAATTACTCTTATATTTGTGGTTTACCAATGACATTCCCCTTTTATTTTATTCATAACACTTGTACATTGAATCCTACTTCGAAAAAATGAACACTCCTATTCGGCCATGAGGCGTAATTTATAACATCAAGTTAGAAGTGATTATTCCCATTAACATTTTACTTTCCCACCAAAATAAATCATAATCATCATCAATTTAAATTATTTTTATGATAGAACACAACCCAGCACTTCTTAAATTTAGATTTTTCATTCACACAGCCACGCACCCTTTCATGCTGTACATATTTTAAATTTCCCTTATTGAGCTCATTTTAAATAAACATTTCTTTTGACAGAATTTAGTATGGTTTGAATTTATTTTATTCCTGATTGAAGAAGTTATCTGATGTTTCGTTAAAGTAAAACCAAGTAATATAAAAGAAGTTTAAATAGAAATAAATTCATTTTTTGAAGCTGATGAATCAGCAATTGCAAAAATATGAACACACCATGAGTAAGCCGAGAGCAAAGTAAACATTTTAAAGTAATTACAGTTAGATAATAAGAGTTGTATATAACTTATGTATTTAATTTGTTAGCAATAACGTATGTACGAAAACTTTGTACAAACGATTTAATAATGAGTTATTGTTTAATATTCGATATGAGAGATGTTGTTAAATAAATAAATAATGGAACGGTTTTAAACATAAATAACATTATTATCTTCTTATTACGATTACACCCATGAATTCAATACAATATATAAATGAATTTAAATTGGTTAACTTGCGTTGTATAAATAATTGCCTCCCAAAAGCATGAGGCTACACAAGTTAGATTAATTTAAATAAACATCAATTTGTTATGTTGTAAATTGGCGCTCCAAAATCGTGGGGCTCCACAAATTTAAATAAATATTGAAGTGCAATTTGTATGGTTGT
This sequence comes from Magicicada septendecula, assembly GCA_034769895.1. Taxonomy (NCBI): domain Eukaryota; kingdom Metazoa; phylum Arthropoda; class Insecta; order Hemiptera; family Cicadidae; genus Magicicada; species Magicicada septendecula. Next base: position 220,113,132 of record CM068372.1, read on the forward strand.
AGATTGTCGTCTATGAACGTGTGGCATGATCCCGACCATTTGACTATATATACAAAAAATTTTTTTTTGTAGCTAAATGGTTGCTCTAAAAAAAAATAAAGGTTGTTAAATAAAAAATATATATTATATGTGATAATTATTTATATTAAACAATAATTGTATGTTATGTTAATTGTTGTGTATTACGACACAACTGGCGCTCAACGAAATAATATCATTGTAAAGGTGTAAAAGTAATAAAAAGTAATAAATAATAATATTAATAATAAATAAATAAATAAAATTAGTAATTCGGTTCCATAAGAATAATATTCTAAAACATAATAAATAAATACATCATATTCGATATGGCAGCACCAGGAAGTATTAGTATGGAGGTAATCATTAAGGTGATGGGAAACCTTATGGATGAATATGGAATAAGACAAAATGTTGTAATATACTCTACTTTTATTACTTTAAATTTATTTTAATTTAATTCTGTTTACTTTACTTCATCCATTGTCCGGACGCCATCTTTAATAGTACCAACAATGAAACATAATTTTCTTACCTTCGGGCCAGTTTTCGGTTAGGCGAACTGAAATAGCAGAACGGGTTATTTGAAGTAAATTACTCTTATATTTGTGGTTTACCAATGACATTCCCCTTTTATTTTATTCATAACACTTTTACATTGAATCCTACTTCGAAAAAATGAACACTCCTATTCGGCCATGAGACGTAATTTATAACATCAAGTTAGAAGTAATTATTCCCATTAACATTTTACTTTCCCACCAAAATAAATCATAATCATCATCAATTTAAATTATTTTTATGATAGAACACAACCCAGCACTTCTTAAATTTAGATTTTTCATTCACACAGCCACGCACCCTTTCATGCTGTACATATTTTAAATTTCCCTTATTGAGCTCATTTTAAATAAACATTTCTTTTGACAGAATTTAGTATGGTTTGAATTTATTTTATTCCTGATTGAAGAAGTTATCTGATGTTTCGTTAAAGTAAAACCAAGTAATATAAAAGAAGTTTAAATAGAAGTAAATTCATTTTTTGAAGCTGATGAATCAGCAATTGCAAAAATATGAACACACCATGAGTAAGCCGAGAGCAAAGTAAACATTTTAAAATAATTACAGTTAGATAATAAGAGTTGTATATAACTTATGTATTTAATTTGTTAGCAATAACGTATGTACGGAAACTTCGTACAAACGATTTAATAATGAGTTATTGATTAATATTCGATATGAGAGATGTTGTTAAATAAATAAATAATGGAACGGTTTTAAACATAAATAACATTATTATCTTCTTATTACGATTACCCCCATGAATTCAATACAATATATAAATGAATTTAAATTGGTTAACTTGCGTTGTATAAATAATTGCCTCCCAAAAGCATGAGGCTACACAAGTTAGATTAATTTAAATAAACATCAATTTGTTATGTTGTAAATTGTCGCTCCAAAATCGTGGGGCTCCACAAATTTAAATAAATATTGAAGTGCAATTTGTATGGTTGTAGATTGTCGTCTATGAACGTGTGGCATGATCCCGACCATTTGACTATATATAAAAAAATTTTTTGTTTGTAGCTAAATGGTTGCTCTAAAAAAAATAAAGGTTGTTAAATAAAAAATATATATTATATGTGATAATTATTTATATTAAACAATAATTGTATGTTATGTTAATTGCTGTGTATTAAGACACAACTGGCGCTCAACGAAATAATATCATTGTAAAGGTGTAAAAGTAATAAAAAGTAATAAATAATAATATTAATAATAAATAAATAAATAAAATTAGTAATTCGGTTCCATAAGAATAATATTCTAAAACATAATAAATAAATACATCAAATTCGATATGGCAGCACCAGGGAGTATTAGTATGGAGGTAATCATTAAGGCGATGGGAAACCTTATGGATGAATATGGAATTAGACAAAATGTTGTAATATACTCTACTTTTATTACTTTAAATTTATTTTAATTTAATTCTGTTTACTTTACTTTATCCATTGTCCGGACGCCATCTTTAATAGTACCAACAATGAAACATAATTTTCTTACCTTCGGGCCAGTTTTCGGTTAGGCGAACTGAAATAGCAGAACGGGTTATTTGAAGTAAATTACTCTTATATTTGTGGTTTACCAATGACATTCCCCTTTTATTTTATTCATAACACTTGTACATTGAATCCTACTTCGAAAAAATGAACACTCCTATTCGGCCATGAGGCGTAATTTATAACATCAAGTTAGAAGTAATTATCCCCATTAACATTTTACTTTCCCACCAAAATAAATCATAATCATCATCAATTGAAATTATTTTTATGGTAGAACACAACCCAGCACTTCTTAAATTTAGATTTTTCATTCACACAGCCACGCACCCTTTCATGCTGTACATATTTTAAATTTCCCTTATTGAGCTCATTTTAAATAAACATTTATTTTGACAGAATTTAGTATGGTTTGAATTTATTTTATTCCTGATTGAAGAAGTTATCTGATGTTTCGTTAAAGTAAAACAAAGTAATATAAAAGAAGTTTAAATAGAAGTAAATTCATTTTTTGAAGCTGATGAATCAGCAATTGCAAAAATATGAACACACCATGAGTAAGCCGAGAGCAAAGTAAACATTTTAAAGTAATTACAGTTAGATAATAAGAGTTGTATATAACTTATGTATTTAATTTGTTAGCAATAACGTATGTACGAAAACTTCGTACAAACGATTTAATAATGAGTTATTGTTTAATATTCGATATGAGAGATGTTGTTAAATAAATAAATAATGGAACGGTTTTAAACATAAATAACATTATTATCTTCTTATTACGATTACACCCATGAATTCAATACAATATATAAATGAATTTAAATTGGTTAACTTGCGTTGTATAAATAATTGCCTCCCAAAAGCATGAGGCTACACAAGTTAGATTAATTTAAATAAACATCAATTTGTTATGTTGTAAATTGGCGCTCCAAAATCATGGGGCTCCACAAATTTAAATAAATATTGAAGTGCAATTTGTATGGTTGTAGATTGTCGTCTATGAACGTGTGGCATGATCCCGACCATTTGACTATATATAAAAAAAAATTTTTTTTGTAGCTAAATGGTTGCTCTAAAAAAAAATAAAGGTTGTTAAATAAAAAATATATATTATATGTGATAATTATTTATATTAAACAATAATTGTATGTTATGTTAATTGTTGTGTATTAAGACACAACTGGCGCTCAACGAAATAATATCATTGTAAAGGTGTAAAAGTAATAAAAATTAATAAATAATAATATTAATAATAAATAAATAAATAAAATTAGTAATTCGGTTCCATAAGAATAATATTCTAAAACATAATAAATAAATACATCATATTCGATATGGCAGCACCAGGAAGTATTAGTATGGAGGTAATCATTAAGGTGATGGGAAACCTTATGGATGAATATGGAATAAGACAAAATCTTGTAATATACTCTACTTTTATTACTTTAAATTTATTTTAATTTAGTTCTGTTTACTTTACTTCATCCATTGTCCGGACGCCATCTTTAATAGTACCAACAATGAAACATAATTTTCTTACCTTCGGGCCAGTTTTCGGTTAGGCGAACTGAAATAGCAGAACGGGTTATTTGAAGTAAATTACTCTTATATTGTGACGATTTAAATTGTACCAATAATCAAGAAAATAAAAATTTAAAAAAAATTAAAGTTGGGAGCTCTTAAGCCATTTAAATCTCACTGTATTAATATAAAATACCTGTATGTACTCAGTATGAGAGGAAGCAGTAATTAATTAGTTATAAAATGCTCTAAGAAAAAGATAAATTATAAAGAGTTATTAATATCGTATTTAACCCTTTGCTTGTGAGCAGGCGCTGTCCTGTTGATTCCAGACTCGACATGTTTTCCGAGTCTTGTGTGAGTTAGAATAAGATAAAAAAATTAATGTTAATAAAAAAAAAATCTGAAGACATAAGTAGTCGCTAAAACAACTAATTTAAATTATGTGTATTTGTTTAGGGATAGTTTGGATAAATAAAAATGTTAACTTAAATATAGTTAGGAAGTATATTCTCGCGCGGAAATTGTCCCACTAACTTTTGCCCAGTACCAGGCGAAGGGAGCGGAATTTCTCTCTCTTGCAATGGTGACTTCGTACAGTATAGACGTAGGAGCTGTGCGCTTAAAATATGTTAACGATATTTTGCTTCACCTTAAGATGGTGTACCAGATGTAGCTGTTTAAAGCATCTGGATGTGTTCATTAATATAGTCATGTAAATAGACAAGAAATTTGAGTGTAACACAAGATGACTTCGTGCTTCAACAAATAACTACTATTCCAAAGTCAAACCCGGAGATGTGAACTATCAGAAGCCACAAACTCTACTGCACGTGACAGAATATGCAGATCAGGACATCCGAGAATCTACAAGATCATCGTAGATATCTACACGACATATTGTTCAACCTGCGAACTTTTGGAGCCCTTTACAGAGGAAGGCCAGACCGAGATGACGACGTAGCTGTTCCTGTTTCTCAAGACGGATACCCCAGGACGAGTCTTCTGCATACCAATTAAAAGGTGACTCGATAGCCTGTCTATCGAGGGTTACTAATATTTGTCACACAACACTTCTTGAAAGAGACTTTTCAGAAACTATTAACTTTGTAAAGACTTATAAATTAAATCTAAGAATTTCATGTAACTATTCTAACTTCATACGTTGTAACAGTTTATATGCTAATGTAGAGTAATATAATTCAAGCAATAATACCATTCTTCCAATGGTTGAATAAAAGAAAGTCTTGCAAGCTAATATCATGAAATGAGTATAATTAAAAGTCTTAATTACAGAAATACAGAAAGTTGACCCGGATCCGAGGTATAGATATATAAAATCAAGTTTGATCTCAAAGTCTAAAGAAACCTTTCAAATAACCTAATAATTGAATTAGTAAAGTCATGGGATCTGTCAGTATATGTTTTTTAAATGTTAAATAAAAGAGAAGTCTTCTTGTTACACACATATGAGGAGTGCTTAAATCAATTGTATACCTTGCCATTGTTTCCTTACACAAAGTAAACAATTACACAGTTAGTAAGTAATTTGTTACATTAATTATTTGTGATCAATTCTGTTACAACGTAGGCAGCCCATCTAATTAACGGAGTTTAATTACGAGGGGTTCCCTGGATTTGTAACGCGGAAAAAAGCCGTTACAGAAATACGCCACTCTGCTGATTTATGTAAAGGGTTGTTAAGCATCGTGACGCAAACAGAAATGCGCCACTCTGCTTAATTGTAAAAAAATAAAAGGGTAATTGTTTACAGAGTGTCACAAAAGAGTGCCACTATGCTAAAATTTTATAAAGTGTTTTAAGCAAACAAAATTAGAAATAAAGGAAACAAAGGAAAGAGTTTTAATTGTGTATATAGTGTCACAAACAAAATTGCATTCACTATGCGTGGATAAATTGTAAGATCAATAACTAAATATATAATATTGATATATGCACTCAGAAAGTTACTGTAATAAATGTAATGTTCAAAACATATTTAATAGGGTATTAATACGTAACTTAATACGTAGATGGTAGTATGTATAAGTAAAATGTCATTAGCGTCATACAATGTAAAATGCTATATGCAGGTTCCTACCGGCACAACCTGCATAATTCGATGTAAGTACTTCCATACATGAATTGTGACCAAGCATAACAATTTTGGTCAACCGAACAATCTGTAACAGGTTTGTTTACGACAATCTATAACCTGTTGTTTCCTGAATCATTCTGCACAGTGTATGTCCAACTATCTAGCTTACATACACTAGTATGAGTTATAAAAAAAAATAATTTGATTAAAAATAACTTTGTTAATAATAATAAAGTAATTAAGTAGAAGTTCGTGATTTAAAACTTGTGAACAAAATAAGTAATTATTTAATTGAGAAAAGTTTATGAATGAACGAAGCCAAAGTGTTGTCTAAGCGGAGTAATAATAATAAGAAATAGATTGTGCTCCCCTTCTCTCGTGTTTATACCGGTTTAGAGTACGTATACAGTAGTTGTGTTATTCTCTCGCTGACACGCTCAACCCTCCTTTGTTAACTAAATATGTAGGCCACCCTCTGACCTACATTCCAGAAAACAGCTGATCGGCTATTTAACATTGAAAGATATGTGTGTGTGATTTCTGTCTCTCCCTTAGAAGAGAAGTTGTTCTTTTCTAATTTGTGTAAATTGATTACTTATGAATTTATTATATGTATATGTAATGTATGTGTAATATACTAGTATTAATTTTAAGTACGTGCTAATGTGTTAGAACAAAATGGCCCAATTTAACCCGGATTTGTTATTAAAAGACGAGCTGTCTTACGAAGCCCTTTTGCGTGGACTACCCCATGCTGATGTAACAGTCGCGGAATTACGAAGTTCAATTCGCGAATGTGGATTTGATGCGCCTGTGCAATTAAACAATCTAAGCCAACTCGATTATGAAAGCGAGAAAGAAATTTGTAATGCCAAGTATAGTGAACTATACTTATTGTCTCAAACACTCCAAGACGAGAAATCTCCGGCAAAAATTTTGCGGACTACCCAGAGAATAGAGCATTTAACCAGGCGAATAAAAAATTTGTCGATCTGGCCGAATCTCACAGAAATACCCATTGATGTACAAAAGCTAGCAGACGAAGCTCTACGCCGCTTACCTTCAATTATCAACGATTTAAGACGAAAATCCGATTCATTCAGGATGGACGAAATAGAGAAATCATTAATGAAATTACACATCTCCCCAGTACAATCCCCCACCACTGGTTTACCTCCGCCTAACACGGATCGGAACTCACCTATCGTATCGCAAGTGCAAGCGAACCCAGAACCAACAGAACTGATACAGATGTAAATGTCCCTCCTCCCGAGCATTTTCAGTTTCGTCCCGGAAATAATGAATTGACCAACACCCCCAATGAATCTAATCACCCGCATCGAGGAATTACCCCTATGAACTATAACGCAGATCTATACGGAAAAATGACTCACCCTGTGGAGAAGATTTTATCCGAAATCCCTTATACAGATGGTTTAAATGTTTCCAATTTACTAACATTTATTAGTTATCTTCTTCAGATAAAGGATCTACAGCAGCTGAATGACTGGCAAATTTTACAAGTTCTGTTACCAAAGTGTAAACCCCCGTTAAAAAATCGTGTACTAGAAGCCCTAACCTCTACTTTCCCAGTAGAAGAGCTACATAGCTCTTTAATAAAATACTTTATTCCCACCGGCATCTATGAGGAAATAAAAAGGAAGACAGTACTCCGAGTACAAGGACATCAGGAGAGATTAGCTCACTACATCTCCGATATTAGGGAGTCCTCTCGACTACTACGTGTAAGCTGGAATGAAACACAACTGGTGGACACCATTTTAATAGGAGTGTCACCTGAAGAAAGATCTCGACTATCATTGATGAATAGACCCAATACAACTGCTGATCTAGAACAGTGCAGTATCCATTCTTCAAATGTATGGTACTCAGATCAAAATAGAGAAGCAATGAAAACCTCCGGAACTAATAGACATCAATTGCGAGCACTACTGCCTGATGTAACAACCTCGTATGAAAGACAAGTTTCTAGTAGACCTCACCATGTGCGCAAAGCTGGTAAGTTAACTGTAAACCCAGATAAAGCGGAAACCAAGTACCCACCTCGCAGAAAACCCACCTGTTATAATTGTGGCAAATATGGGCACATGAGAAGAGAGTGCAAAAGTAAGCCATTGGAACGGAATAACCCCAATTCAAAAAACATGTAAGGCAGGGAGACCCGAAAACCTGTGTCTTCCGCAGCTACTCGAAACTAGGTAAACTAAAAGAAACCAGTAATAATAATAAGAATGAATTATTCTGTAACCAAGTGAAAAACAAAAAAGGTGCGAAAGAAATCGACCCCTATGTGCGAGAATTTCGTGAAAAGTGTAATGCGATTAATAGATGTAAATGGAAAAAAATCTACTACCATTAATACGAGTCGACTTAGGCGTTACATCCCCCATCGCCTTAATTGATTCGGGATCTAGTAGAAGCTTAATCAGCCAAGAATTAGCGGACATGTTAGCTAAACATCATCTAGTAAAACGGAACCAACCTGTGAATATAAAGTGTGCTAAATAAATATGGTGATTAAATAGACGATAGTTCTAGGAGCGTTTCTTAAATCCCTAAAGTAGTTGAATAAATAATAAATAATAAAGTGAATAATAATAATTGATTTAAATACTAGAGCTAAATAAATCCTAAGTTATACTAAAATTGTGTGAAGTGTAGAAGTAAGTAGGAAAAAAGAAAATAATAATAAAAAGTTCAGTTGCATATTGTAAACACTCCCTGTGGTGGCCAGTCAGAGAAAATAAAAGCGTGTTCAGTATTGTAGGAATTGTACTAAGCCGCCCCGAACCCACCCTCTCTATTGTGATAAACCGGTGGTAGCCTGAACAATTGAAAACCACCCCTAGTGAGTATGACAATGCATTGTGAAGTGTCTCCCCTCCCGCATAGTTTGTTTAAGTATTGTGAAAAGAGATAAAAGAGAATCATATCCGTGAGATTCCGCTTCTCTCAAACCAGTGATCTAAAGTGGAGTATGGGATCCTCTTTAGATCACATTAGAAATAAGTTTATGAGATATAATCAAGTAGTGATTATAAATGTAACGTAACAGGTCACAACGGCGCCGACTGAAAGGGTAATGATAGGGCAGAAATGTGCCAAAGATCATTAATAATTGCTGAAAGCTAACTTCCGTAGTTAGAGTAAGCTGGTGTCAGTCGGGCCGGGATGTTGTGAGTTACGGATAAGTAGGGATCATTCCAATCTAAGGTTTGGAAATTAGTATTAAGATTAAAATGTAAGTTAGTACTTAAGAAGTAAGAAAAAGGGAATTTCACGAAGGCGATCATTTAAATGAATAAGGTCATTTAAAGGAAATTAAAAAAAAAAACAAACTGTGCACTAATAATAAATAACTTCACACACTGACACTAATCGTACCCCCAAGCCCCAATTGTGAGTTAGACTCAAAATGCTTAACCGTAGCGTGCAATTTAAGCGGTGGAGTCTGTGACGATTTAAATTGTACCAATAATCAAGAAAATAAAAATTTTAAAAAAATTAAGGTTGCGAGCTCTTAAGCCATTTAAATCTCACTGTATTAATATAAAATACCTGTATGTACTCAGTATGAGAGGAAGCAGTAATTAATTAGTTATAAAATGCTCTAATAAAAAGATAAATTGTAAAGAGTTATTAATATCGTATTTAACCCTTTGCTTGTGAGCAGGCGCTGTCCTGTTGATTCCAGACTCGACATGTTTTCCGAGTCTTGTGTGAGTTAGAATAAGATAAAAAAATTAATGTTAATAAAAAAAAAATCTGAAGACATAAATAGTCGCTAAAACAACTAATTTAAATTATGTGTATTTGTTTAGGGATAGTTTGGATAAATAAAAATGTTAACTTAAATATAGTTAGGAACTATATTCTCGCGCGGAAATTGTCCCACTAACTTTTGCCCAGTACCAGGCGAAGGGAGCGGAATTTCTCTCTCTTGCAATGGTGACTTCGTACAGTATAGACGTAGGAGCTGTGCGCTTAAAATATGTTAACGATATTTTGCTTCACCTTAAGATGGTGTACCAGATGTAGCTGTTTAAAGCATCTGGATGTGTTCATTAATATAGTCATGTAAATAGACAAGAAATTTGAGTGTAACACAAGATGACTTCGTGCTTCAACAAATAACTACAATTCCAAAGTCATACCCGCAGATGTGAACTATCAGAAGCCACAAACTCTACTGCACGTGACAGAATATGCAGATCAGGACATCCGAGAATCTACAAGATCATCGTAGATATCTACACGACGTATTGTTCAACCTGCGAACTTTTGGAGCCCTTTACAGAGGAAGGCCAGACCGAGATGACGACGTAGCTGTTCCTGTTTCTCAAGACGGATACCCCAGGACGAGTCTTCTGCATACCAATTAAAAGGTGACTCAATAGCCTGTCTATCGAGGGTTACTAATATTTGTCACACAACACTTCTTGAAAGAGACTTTTCAGAAACTATTAACTTTGTAAAGACTTATAAATTAAATCTAAGAATTTCATGTAACTATCCTAACTTCATACGTTGTAACAGTTTATATGCTAATGTAGAGTAATATAATTCAAGCAATAATACCATTCTTCCAATGGTTGAATAAAAGAAAGTCTTGCAAGCTAATATCATGAAATGAGTATAATTAAAAGTCTTAATTACAGAAATACAGAAAGTTGACCCGGATCCGAGGTATAGATATATAAAATCAAGTTTGATCTCAAAGTCTAAAGAAACCTTTCAAATAACCTAATAATTGAATTAGTAAAGTCATGGGATCTGTCAGTATATGTTTTTTAAATGTTAAATAAAAGAGAAGTCTTCTTGTTACACACATATGAGGAGTGCTTAAATCAATTGTATACCTTGCCATTGTTTCCTTACACAAAGTAAACAATTACACAGTTAGTAAGTAATTTGTTACATTAATTATTTGTGATCAATTCTGTTACAACGTAGGCAGCCTATCTAATTAACGGAGTTTAATTACGAGGGGTTCCCTGGATTTGTAACGCGGAAAAAAGCCGTTACAATATTTGTGGTTTACCAATGACATTCCCCTTTTATTTTATTCATAACACTTGTACATTGAATCCTACTTCGAATAAATGAACACTCCTATTCGGCCATGAGACGTAATTTATAACATCAAGTTAGAAGTAATTATTCCCATTAACATTTTACTTTCCCACCAAAATAAATCATAATCATCATCAATTTAAATTATTTTTATGATAGAACACAACCCAGCACTTCTTAAATTTAGATTTTTCATTCACACAGCCACGCACCCTTTCATGCTGTACATATTTTAAATTTCCCTTATTGAGCTCATTTTAAATAAACATTTATTTTGACAGAATTTAGTATGGTTTGAATTTATTTTATTCCTGATTGAAGAAGTTATCTGATGTTTCGTTAAAGTAAAACAAAGTAATATAAAAGAAGTTTAAATAGAAGTAAATTCATTTTTTGAAGCTGATGAATCAGCAATTGCAAAAATATGAACACACCATGAGTAAGCCGAGAGCAAAGTAAACATTTTAAAGTAATTACAGTTAGATAATAAGAGTTGTATATAACTTATGTATTTAATTTGTTAGCAATAACTTATGTACGAAAACTTCGTACAAACGATTTAATAATGAGTTATTGTTTAATATTCGATATGAGAGATGTTGTTAAATAAATAAATAATGGAACGGTTTTAAACATAAATAACATTATTATCTTCTTATTACGATTACACCCATGAATTCAATACAATATATAAATGAATTTAAATTGGTTAACTTGCGTTGTATAAATAATTGCCTCCCAAAAGCATGAGGCTACACAAGTTAGATTAATTTAAATAAACATCAATTTGTTATGTTGTAAATTGGCGCTCCAAAATCGTGGGGCTCCACAAATTCAAATAAATATTGAAGTGCAATTTGTATGGTTGTAGATTGTCGTCTATGAACGTGTGGCATGATCCCCACCATTTGACTATATATAAAAAAAAATTTTTTTTGTAGCTAAATGGTTGCTCTAAAAAAAATAAGGTTGTTAAATAAAAAATATATATTATATGTGATAATTATTTATATTAAACAATAATTGTATGTTATGTTAATTGTTGTGTATTAAGACACAACTGGCGCTCAACGAAATAATATCATTGTAAAGGTGTAAAAGTAATAAAAAGTAATAAATAATAATATTAATAATAAATAAATAAATAAAATTAGTAATTCGGTTCCATAAGAATAATATTCTAAAACATAATAAATAAATACTTCATATTCGATATGGCAGCACCAGAGGAAGTATTAGTATGGAGGTAATCATTAAGGTGATGGGAAACCTTATGGATGAATATGGAATAAGACAAAATGTTGTAATATACTCTACTTTTATTACTTTAAATTTATTTTAATTTAATTCTGTTTACTTTACTTCATCCATTGTCCGGACGCCATCTTTAATAGTACCAACAATGAAACATAATTTTCTTACCTTCGGGCCAGTTTTCGGTTAGGCGAACTGAAATAGCAGAACGGGTTATTTGAAGTAAATTACTCTTATATTTGTGGTTTACCAATGACATTCCCCTTTTATTTTATTCATAACACTTTTACATTGAATCCTACTTCGAAAAAATGAACACTCCTATTCGGCCATGAGGCGTAATTTATAACATCAAGTTAGAAGTAATTATTCCCATTAACATTTTACTTTCCCACCAAAATAAATCATAATCATCATCAATTTAAATTATTTTTATGATAGAACACAACCCAGCACTTCTTAAATTTAGATTTTTCATTCACACAGCCACGCACCCTTTCATGCTGTACATATTTTAAATTTCCCTTATTGAGCTCATTTTAAATAAACATTTCTTTTGACAGAATTTAGTATGGTTTGAATTTATTTTATTCCTGATTGAAGAAGTTATCTGATGTTTCGTTAAAGTAAAACCAAGTAATATAAAAGAAGTTTAAATAGAAGTAAATTCATTTTTTGAAGCTGATGAATCAGCAATTGCAAAAATATGAACACACCATGAGTAAGCCGAGAGCAAAGTAAACATTTTAAAGTAATTACAGTTAGATAATAAGAGTTGTACATAACTTATGTATTTAATTTGTTAGCAATAACTTATGTACGAAAACTTCGTACAAACGATTTAATAATGAGTTATTGTTTAATATTCGATATGAGAGATGTTGTTAAATAAATAAATAATGGAACGGTTTTAAACATAAATAACATTATTATCTTCTTATTACGATTACACCCATGAATTCAATATAATATATAAATGAATTTAAATTGGTTAACTTGCGTTGTATAAATAATTGCCTCCCAAAAGCATGAGGCTACACAAGTTAGATTAATTTAAATAAACATCAATTTGTTATGTTGTAAATTGGCGCTCCAAAATCGTGGGGCTCCACAAATTTAAATAAATATTGAAGTGCAATTTGTATGGTTGTAGATTGTCGTCTATGAACGTGTGGCATGATCCCGACCATTTGACTATATATAAAAAAAATTTTTTTTTGTAGCTAAATGGTTGCTCTAAAAAAAAATAAAGGTAGTTAAATAAAAAATATATATTATATGTGATAATTATTTATATTAAACAATAATTGTATGTTATGTTAATTGTTGTGTATTAAGACACAACTGGCGCTCAACGAAATAATATCATTATAAAGGTGTAAAAGCAATAAAAAGTAATAAATAATAATATTAATAATAAATAAATAAATAAAATTAGTAATTCGGTTCCATAAGAATAATATTCTAAAACATAATAAATAAATACATCATATTCGATATGGCAGCACCAGGAAGTATTAGTATGGAGGTAATCATTAAGGTGATGGGAAACCTTATGGATGAATATGGAATAAGACAAAATGTTGTAATATACTCTACTTTTATTACTTTAAATTTATTTTAATTTAATTCTGTTTAGTTTACTTCATCCATTGTCCGGACGCCATCTTTAATAGTACCAACAATGAAACATAATTTTCTTACCTTCGGGCCAGTTTTCGGTTAGGCGAACTGAAATAGCAGAACGGGTTATTTGAAGTAAATTACTCTTATATTTGTGGTTTACCAATGACATTCCCCTTTTATTTTATTCATAACACTTGTACATTGAATCCTACTTCGAAAAAATGAACACTCCTATTCGGACATGAGACGTAATTTATAACATCAAGTTAGAAGTAATTATTCCCATTAACATTTTACTTTCCCACCAAAATAAATCATAATCATCATCAATTTAAATTATTTTTATGATAGAACACAACCCAGCACTACTTAAATTTAGATTTTTCATTCACACAGCCACGCACCCTTTCATGCTGTACATATTTTAAATTTCACTTATTGAGCTCATTTTAAATACACATTTATTTTGACAGAATTTAGTATGGTTTGAATTTATAATATTCCTGATTGAAGAAGTTATCTGATGTTTCGTTAAAGTAAAACAAAGTAATATAAAAGAAGTTTAAATAGAAGTAAATTCATTTTTTGAAGCTGATGAATCAGCAATTGCAAAAATATGAACACACCATGAGTAAGCCGACAGCAAAGTAAACATTTTAAAGTAATTACAGTTAGATAATAAGAGTTGTATATAACTTATGTATTTAATTTGTTAGCAATAACTTATGTACGAAAACTTCGTACAAACGATTTAATAATGAGTTATTGTTTAATATTCGATATGAGAGATGTTGTTAAATAAATAAATAATGGAACGGTTTCAAACATAAATAACATTATTATCTTCTTATTACGATTACACCCATGAATTCAATACAATATATAAATGAGTTTAAATTGGTTAACTTGCGTTGTATAAATAATTGCCTCCCAAAAGCATGAGGCTACACAAGTTAGATTAATTTAAATAAACATCAATTTGTTATGTTGTAAATTGGCGCTCCAAAATCGTGGGGCTCCACAAATTCAAATAAATATTGAAGTGCAATTTGTATGGTTGTAGATTGTCGTCTATGAACGTGTGGCATGATCCCGACCATTTGACTATATATAAAAAAAAAATTTTTTTGTAGCTAAATGGTTGCTCTAAAAAAAATAAAGGTTGTTAAATAAAAAATATATATTATATGTGATAATTATTTATATTAAACAATAATTGTTGTGTATTAAGACACAACTGGCGCTCAACGAAATAATATCATTGTAAAGGTGTAAAAGTAATAAAAAGTAATAAATAATAATATTAATAATAAATAAATAAATAAAATTAGTAATTCGGTTCCATAAGAATAATATTCTAAAACATAATAAATAAATACTTCATATTCGATATGGCAGCACCAGAGGAAGTATTAGTATGGAGGTAACCATTAAGGTGATGGGAAACCTTATGGATGAATATGGAATAAGACAAAATGTTGTAATATACTCTACTTTTATTACTTTAAATTTATTTTAATTTAATTCTGTTTACTTTACTTCATCCATTGTCCGGACGCCATCTTTAATAGTACCAACAATGAAACATAATTTTCTTACCTTCGGGCCAGTTTTCGGTTAGGCGAACTGAAATAGCAGAACGGGTTTTTTGAAGTAAATTACTCTTATATTTGTGGTTTCCCAATGACATTCCCCTTTTATTTTATTCATAACACTTGTACATTGAATCCTACTTCGAAAAAATGAACACTCCTATTCGGCCATGAGGCGTAATTTATAACATCAAGTTAGAAGTAATTATTCCCATTAACATTTTACTTTCCCACCAAAATAAATCATAATCATCATCAATTTAAATTATTTTTATGATAGAACACAACCCAGCACTTCTTAAATTTAGATTTTTCATTCACACAGCCACGCACCCTTTCATGCTGTACATATTTTAAATTTCCCTTATTGAGCTCATTTTAAATAAACATTTCTTTTGACAGAATTTAGTATGGTTTGAATTTATTTTATTCCTGATTGAAGAAGTTATCTGATGTTTCGTTAAAGTAAAACCAAGTAATATAAAAGAAGTTTAAATAGAAGTAAATTCATTTTTTGAAGCTGATGAATCAGCAATTGCAAAAATATGAACACACCATGAGTAAGCCGAGAGCAAAGTAAACATTTTAAAGTAATTACAGTTAGATAATAAGAGTTGTACATAACTTATGTATTTAATTTGTTAGCAATAACTTATGTACGAAAACTTCGTACAAACGATTTAATAATGAGTTATTGTTTAATATTCGATATGAGAGATGTTGTTAAATAAATAAATAATGGAACGGTTTTAAACATAAATAACATTATTATCTTCTTATTACGATTACACCCATGAATTCAATACAATATATAAATGAATTTAAATTGGTTAACTTGCGTTGTATAAATAATTGCCTCCCAAAAGCATGAGGCTACACAAGTTAGATTAATTTAAATAAACATCAATTTGTTATGTTGTAAATTGGTGCTCCAAAATCGTGGGGCTCCACAAATTTAAATAAATATTGAAGTGCAATTTGTATGGTTGTAGATTGTCGTCTATGAACGTGTGGCATGATCCCGACCATTTGACTATATATAAAAAAAAATTTTTTTTGTAGCTAAATGGTTGCTCTAAAAAAAAATAAAGGTAGTTAAATAAAAAATATATATTATATGTGATAATTATTTATATTAAACAATAATTGTATGTTATGTTAATTGTTGTGTATTAAGACACAACTGGCGCTCAACGAAATAATATCATTATAAAGGTGTAAAAGTAATAAAAAGTAATAAATAATAATATTAATAATAAATAAATAAATAAAATTAGTAATTCGGTTCCATAAGAATAATATTCTAAAACATAATAAATAAATACATCATATTCGATATGGCAGCACCAGGAAGTATTAGTATGGAGGTAATCATTAAGGTGATGGGAAACCTTATGGATGAATATGGAATAAGACAAAATGTTGTAATATACTCTACTTTTATTACTTTAAATTTATTTTAATTTAATTCTGTTTAGTTTACTTCATCCATTGTCCGGACGCCATCTTTAATAGTACCAACAATGAAACATAATTTTCTTACCTTCGGGCCAGTTTTCGGTTAGGCGAACTGAAATAGCAGAACGGGTTATTTGAAGTAAATTACTCTTATATTTGTGGTTTACCAATGACATTCCCCTTTTATTTTATTCATAACACTTGTACATTGAATCCTACTTCGAAAAAATGAACACTCCTATTCGGACATGAGACGTAATTTATAACATCAAGTTAGAAGTAATTATTCCCATTAACATTTTACTTTCCCACCAAAATAAATCATAATCATCATCAATTTAAATTATTTTTATGATAGAACACAACCCAGCACTACTTAAATTTAGATTTTTCATTCACACAGCCACGCACCATTTCATGCTGTACATATTTTAAATTTCCCTTATTGAGCTCATTTTAAATACACATTTATTTTGACAGAATTTAGTATGGTTTGAATTTATAATATTCCTGATTGAAGAAGTTATCTGATGTTTCGTTAAAGTAAAACAAAGTAATATAAAAGAAGTTTAAATAGAAGTAAATTCATTTTTTGAAGCTGATTAATCAGCAATTGCAAAAATATGAACTCACCATGAGTAAGCCGACAGCAAAGTAAACATTTTAAAGTAATTACAGTTAGATAATAAGAGTTGTATATAACTTATGTATTTAATTTGTTAGCAATAACTTATGTACGAAAACTTCGTACAAACGATTTAATAATGAGTTATTGTTTAATATTCGATATGAGAGATGTTGTTAAATAAATAAATAATGGAACGGTTTTAAACATAAATAACATTATTATCTTCTTATTACGATTACACCCATGAATTCAATACAATATATAAATGAGTTTAAATTGGTTAACTTGCGTTGTATAAATAATTGCCTCCCAAAAGCATGAGGCTACACAAGTTAGATTAATTTAAATAAACATCAATTTGTTATGTTGTAAATTGGCGCTCCAAAATCGTGGGGCTCCACAAATTCAAATAAATATTGAAGTGCAATTTGTATGGTTGTAGATTGTCGTTTATGAACGTGTGGCATGATCCCGACCATTTGACTATATGTAAAAAAAAATTTTTTTGTAGCTAAATGGTTGCTCTAAAAAAAAATAAAGGTTGTTAAATAAAAAATATATATTATATGTGATAATTATTTATATTAAACAATAATTGTTGTGTATTAAGACACAACTGGCGCTCAACGAAATAATATCATTGTAAAGGTGTAAAAGTAATAAAAAGTAATAAATAATAATATTAATAATAAATAAATAAATAAAATTAGTAATTCGGTTCCATAAGAATAATATTCTAAAACATAATAAATAAATACTTCATATTCGATATGGCAGCACCAGAGGAAGTATTAGTATGGAGGTAATCATTAAGGTGATGGGAAACCTTATGGATGAATATGGAATAAGACAAAATGTTGTAATATACTCTACTTTTATTACTTTAAGTTTATTTTAATTTAATTCTGTTTACTTTACTTCATCCATTGTCCGGACGCCATCTTTAATAGTACCAACAATGAAACATAATTTTCTTACCTTCGGGCCAGTTTTCGGTTAGGCGAACTGAAATAGCAGAACGGGTTATTTGAAGTAAATTACTCTTATATTTGTGGTTTACCAATGACATTCCCCTTTTATTTTATTCATAACACTTGTACATTGAATCCTACTTCGAAAAAATGAACACTCCTATTCGGCCATGAGGCGTAATTTATAACATCAAGTTAGAAGTAATTATTCCCATTAACATTTTACTTTCCCACCAAAATAAATCATAATCATCATCAATTTAAATTATTTTTATGATAGAACACAACCCAGCACTTCTTAAATTTAGATTTTTCATTCACACAGCCACGCACCCTTTCATGCTGTACATATTTTAAATTTCCCTTATTGAGCTCATTTTAAATAAACATTTCTTTTGACAGAATTTAGTATGGTTTGAATTTATTTTATTCCTGATTGAAGAAGTTATCTGATGTTTCGTTAAAGTAAAACCAAGTAATATAAAAGAAGTTTAAATAGAAGTAAATTCATTTTTTGAAGCTGATGAATCAGCAATTGCAAAAATATGAACACACCATGAGTAAGCCGAGAGCAAAGTAAACATTTTAAAGTAATTACAGTTAGATAATAAGAGTTGTATATAACTTATGTATTTAATTTGTTAGCAATAACTTATGTACGAAAACTTCGTACAAACGATTTAATAATGAGTTATTGTTTAATATTCGATATGAGAGATGTTGTTAAATAAATAAATAATGGAACGGTTTTAAACATAAATAACATTATTATCTTCTTATTACGATTACACCCATGAATTCAATACAATATATAAATGAATTTAAATTGGTTAACTTGCGTTGTATAAATAATTGCCTCCCAAAAGCATGAGGCTACACAAGTTAGATTAATTTAAATAAACATCAATTTGTTATGTTGTAAATTGGCGCTCCAAAATCGTGGGGCTCCACAAATTTAAATAAATATTGAAGTGCAATTTGTATGGTTGTAGATTGTCGTCTATGAACGTGTGGCATGATCCCCACCATTTGACTATATATAAAAAAAAATTTTTTTTGTAGCTAAATGGTTGCTCTAAAAAAAATAAGGTTGTTAAATAAAAAATATATATTATATGTGATAATTATTTATATTAAACAATAATTGTATGTTATGTTAATTGTTGTGTATTAAGACACAACTGGCGCTCAACGAAATAATATAATTGTAAAGGTGTAAAAGTAATAAAAAGTAATAAATAATAATATTAATAATAAATAAATAAATAAAATTAGTAATTCGGTTCCATAAGAATAATATTCTAAAACATAATAAATAAATACATCATATTCGATATGGCAGCACCAGGAAGTATTAGTATGGAGGTAATCATTAAGGTGATGGGAAACCTTATGGATGAATATGGAATAAGACAAAATGTTGTAATATACTCTACTTTTATTACTTTAAATTTATTTTAATTTAATTCTGTTTACTTTACTTCATCCATTGTCCGGACGCCATCTTTAATAGTACCAACAATGAAACATAATTTTCTTACCTTCGGGCCAGTTTTCGGTTAGGCGAACTGAAATAGCAGAACGGGTTATTTGAAGTAAATTACTCTTATATTTGTGGTTTACCAATGACATTCCCCTTTTATTTTATTCATAACACTTGTACATTGAATCCTACTTCGAAAAAATGAACACTCCTATTCGGACATGAGACGTAATTTATAACATCAAGTTAGAAGTAATTATTCCCATTAACATTTTACTTTCCCACCAAAATAAATCATAATCATCATCAATTTAAATTATTTTTATGATAGAACACAACCCAGCACTATTTAATTTAGATTTTTCATTCACACAGCCACGCACCCTTTCATGCTGTACATATTTTAAATTTCCCTTATTGAGCTCATTTTAAATACACATTTATTTTGACAGAATTTAGTATGGTTTGAATTTATAATATTCCTGATTGAAGAAGTTATCTGATGTTTCGTTAAAGTAAAACAAAGTAATATAAAAGAAGTTTAAATAGAAGTAAATTCATTTTTTGAAGCTGATGAATCAGCAATTGCAAAAATATGAACACACCATGAGTAAGCCGACAGCAAAGTAAACATTTTAAAGTAATTACAGTTAGATAATAAGAGTTGTATATAACTTATGTATTTAATTTGTTAGCAATAACTTATGTACGAAAACTTCGTACAAACGATTTAATAATGAGTTATTGTTTAATATTCGATATGAGAGATGTTGTTAAATAAATAAATAATGGAACGGTTTTAAACATAAATAACATTATTATCTTCTTATTACGATTACACCCATGAATTCAATACAATATATAAATGAGTTTAAATTGGTTAACTTGCGTTGTATAAATAATTGCCTCCCAAAAGCATGAGGCTACACAAGTTAGATTAATTTAAATAAACATCAATTTGTTATGTTGTAAATTGGCGCTCCAAAATCGTGGGGCTCCACAAATTCAAATAAATATTGAAGTGCAATTTGTATGGTTGTAGATTGTCGTCTATGAACGTGTGGCATGATCCCGACCATTTGACTATATGTAAAAAAAAATTTTTTTTGTAGCTAAATGGTTGCTCTAAAAAAAAATAAAGGTAGTTAAATAAAAAATATATATTATATGTGATAATAATTTATATTAATCAATAATTGTTGTGTATTAAGACACAACTGGCGCTCAACGAAATAATATCATTGTAAAGGTGTAAAAGTAATAAAAAGTAATAAATAATAATATTAATAATAAATAAATAAATAAAATTAGTAATTCGGTTCCATAAGAATAATATTCTAAAACATAATAAATAAATACTTCATATTCGATATGGCAGCACCAGAGGAAGTATTAGTATGGAGGTAAACATTAAGGTGATGGGAAACCTTATGGATGAATATGGAATAAGACAAAATGTTGTAATATACTCTACTTTTATTACTTTAAGTTTATTTTAATTTAATTCTGTTTACTTTACTTCATCCATTGTCCGGACGCCATCTTTAATAGTACCAACAATGAAACATAATTTTCTTACCTTCTGGCCAGTTTTCGGTTAGGCGAACTGAAATAGCAGAACGGGTTATTTGAAGTAAATTACTCTTATATTTGTGGTTTACCAATGACATTCCCCTTTTATTTTATTCATAACACTTGTACATTGAATCCTACTTCGAAAAAATGAACACTCCTATTCGGCCATGAGACGTAATTTATAACATCAAGTTAGAAGTAATTATTCCCATTAACATTTTACTTTCCCACCAAAATAAATCATAATCATCATCAATTTAAATTATTTTTATGATAGAACACAACCCAGCACTTCTTAAATTTAGATTTTTCATTCACACAGCCACGCACCCTTTCATGCTGTACATATTTTAAATTTCCCTTATTGAGCTCATTTTAAATAAACATTTCTTTTGACAGAATTTAGTATGGTTTGAATTTTTTTTATTCCTGATTGAAGAAGTTATCTGATGTTTCGTTAAAGTAAAACCAAGTAATATAAAAGAAGTTTAAATAGAAGTAAATTCATTTTTTGAAGCTGATGAATCAGCAATTGCAAAAATATGAACACACCATGAGTAAGCCGAGAGCAAAGTAAACATTTTAAAGTAATTACAGTTAGATAATAAGAGTTGTATATAACTTATGTATTTAATTTGTTATCAATAACGTATGTACGAAAACTTCGTACAAACGATTTAATAATGAGTTATTGTTTAATATTCGATATGAGAGATGTTGTTAAATAAATAAATAATGGAACGGTTTTAAACATAAATAACATTATTATCTTCTTATTACGATTACACCCATGAATTCAATACAATATATAAATGAATTTAAATTGGTTAACTTGCGTTGTATAAATAATTGCCTCCCAAAAGCATGAGGCTACACAAGTTAGATTAATTTAAATAAACATCAATTTGTTATGTTGTAAATTGGCGCTCCAAAATCGTGGGGCTCCACAAATGTAAATAAATATTGAAGTGCAATTTGTATGGTTGTAGATTGTCGTCTATGAACGTGTGGCATGATCCCGACCATTTGACTATATATAAAAAAAATTTTTTTTTGTAGCTAAATGGTTGCTCTAAAAAAAAATAAAGGTTGTTAAATAAAAAATATATATTATATGTGATAATTATTTATATTAAACAATAATTGTATGTTATGTTAATTGTTGAGTATTAAGACACAACTGGCGCTCAACGAAATAATATCATTGTAAAGGTGTAAAAGTAATAAAAAGTAATAAATAATAATATTAATAATAAATAAATAAATAAAATTAGTAATTCGGTTCCCTAAGAATAATATTCTAAAACATAATAAATAAATACATCATATTCGATATGGCAGCACCAGGAAGTTTTAGTATGGAGGTAATCATTAAGGTGATGGGAAACCTTATGGATGAATATGGAATAAGACAAAATGTTGTAATATACTCTACTTTTATTACTTTAAATTTATTTTAATTTAATTCTGTTTACTTTACTTTATCCATTGTCCGGACGCCATCTTTAATAGTACCAACAATGAAACATAATTTTCTTACCTTCGGGCCAGTTTTCGGTTATTCGAACTGAAATAGCAGAACGGGTTATTTGAAGTAAATTACTCTTATATTTGTGGTTTCCCAATGACATTCCCCTTTTATTTTATTCATAACACTTGTACATTGAATCCTACTTCGAAAAAATGAACACTCCTATTCGGCCATGAGGCGTAATTTATAACATCAAGTTAGAAGTAATTATTCCCATTAACATTTTACTTTCCCACCAAAATAAATCATAATCATCATCAATTTAAATTATTTTTATGATAGAACACAACCCAGCACTTCTTAAATTTAGATTTTTCGTTCACACAGCCACGCACCCTTTCATGCTGTACATATTTTAAATTTCCCTTATTGAGCTCATTTTAAATAAACATTTCTTTTGACAGAATTTAGTATGGTTTGAATTTATTTTATTCCTGATTGAAGAAGTTATCTGATGTTTCGTTAAAGTAAAACAAAGTAATATAAAAGAAGTTTAAATAGAAGTAAATTCATTTTTTGAAGCTGATGAATCAGCAATTGCAAAAATATGAACACACCATGAGTAAGCCGAGAGCAAAGTAAACATTTTAAAGTAATTACAGTTAGATAATAAGAGTTGTATATAACTTATGTATTTAATTTGTTAGCAATAACTTATGTACGAAAACTTCGTACAAACGATTTAATAATGAGTTATTGTTTAATATTCGATATGAGAGATGTTGTTAAATAAATAAATAATGGAACGGTTTTAAACATAAATAACATTATTATCTTCTTATTACGATTACACCCATGAATTCAATACAATATATATATGAATTTAAATTGGTTAACTTGCGTTGTATAAATAATTGCCTCCCAAAAGCATGAGGCTACACAAGTTAGATTAATTTAAATAAACATCAATTTGTTATGTTGTAAATTGGCGCTCCAAAATCGTGGGGCTCCACAAATTTAAATAAATATTGAAGTGCAATTTGTATGGTTGTAGATTGTCGTCTATGAACGTGTGGCATGATCCCGACCATTTGACTATATATAAAAAAATTTTTTTTTGTAGCTAAATGGTTGCTCTAAAAAAAAAAGTTTGTTAAATAAAAAATATATATTACATGTGATAATTATTTATATTAAACAATAATTGTATGTTATGTTAATTGTTGTGTATTAAGACACAACTGGCGCTCAACGAAATAATATCATTGTAAAGGTGTAAAAGTAATAAAAGTAATAAATAATAATATTAATAATAAATAAATAAATAAAATTAGTAATTCGGTTCCATAAGAATAATATCCTAAAACATAATAAATAAATACATCATATTCGATATGGCAGCACCAGGAAGTATTAGTATGGAGGTAATCATTAAGGTGATGGGAAACCTTATTGATGAATATGGAATAAGCAAAATGTTGTAATATACTCTATTTTATTACTTTAAATTTATTTTAATTTAATTCTGTTTACTTTACTTCATCCATTGTCCGGACGCCATCTTTAATAGTACCAACAATGAAACATAATTTTCTTACCTTCGGGCCAGTTTTCGGTTAGGCGAACTGAAATAGCAGAACGGGTTATTTGAAGTAAATTACTCTTATATTTGTGGTTTACCAATGACATTCCCCTTTTATTTTATTCATAACACTTGTACATTGAATCCTACTTCGAAAAAATGAACACTCCTATTCGGCCATGAGGCGTAATTTATAACATCAAGTTAGAAGTAATTATTCCCATTAACATTTTACTTTCCCACCAAAATAAATCATAATCATCATCAATTTAAATTATTTTTATGATAGAACACAACCCAGCACTTCTTAAATTTAGATTTTTCATTCACACAGCCACGCACCCTTTCATGCTGTACATATTTTAAATTTCCCTTATTGAGCTCATTTTAAATAAACATTTCTTTTGACAGAATTTAGTATGGTTTGAATTTATTTTATTCCTGATTGAAGAAGTTATCTGATGTTTCGTTAAAGTAAAACCAAGTAATATAAAAGAAGTTTAAATAGAAGTAAATTCATTTTTTGAAGCTGATGAATCAGCAATTGCAAAAATATGAACACACCATGAGTAAGCCGAGAGCAAAGTAAACATTTTAAAGTAATTACAGTTAGATAATAAGAGTTGTATATAACTTATGTATTTAATTTGTTAGCAATAACTTATGTACGAAAACTTCGTACAAACGATTTAATAATGAGTTATTGTTTAATATTCGATATGAGAGATGTTGTTAAATAAATAAATAATGGAACGGTTTTAAACATAAATAACATTATTATCTTCTTATTACGATTACACCCATGAATTCAATACAATATATAAATGAATTTAAATTGGTTAACTTGCGTTGTATAAATAATTGCCTCCCAAAAGAATGAGGCTACACAAGTTAGATTAATTTAAATAAACATCAATTTGTTATGTTGTAAATTGGCGCTCCAAAATCGTGGGGCTCCACAAATTTAAATAAATATTGAAGTGCAATTTGTATGGTTGTAGATTGTCGTCTATGAACGTGTGGCATGATCCCGACCATTTGACTATATATAAAAAAATTTTTTTTGTAGCTAAATGGTTGCTCTAAAAAAAAAAAAGTTTGTTAAATAAAAAATATATATTACATGTGATAATTATTTATATTAAACAATAATTGTATGTTATGTTAATTGTTGTGTATTAAGACACAACTGGCGCTCAACGAAATAATATCATTGTAAAGGTGTAAAAGTAATAAAAAGTAATAAATAATAATATTAATAATAAATAAATAAATAAAATTAGTAATTCGGTTCCATAAGAATAATATCCTAAAACATACTAAATAAATACATCATATTCGATATGGCAGCACCAGGAAGTATTAGTATGGAGGTAATCATTAAGGTGATGGGAAACCTTATTGATGAATATGGAATAAGCAAAATGTTGTAATATACTCTATTTTATTACTTTAAATTTATTTTAATTTAATTCTGTTTACTTTACTTCATCCATTGTCCGGACGCCATCTTTAATAGTACCAACAATGAAACATAATTTTCTTACCTTCGGGCCAGTTTTCGGTTAGGCGAACTGAAATAGCAGAACGGGTTATTTGAAGTAAATTACTCTTATATTTGTGGTTTACCAATGACATTCCCCTTTTATTTTATTCATAACACTTGTACATTGAATCCTACTTCGAAAAAATGAACACTCCTATTCGGCCATGAGACGTAATTTATAACATCAAGTTAGAAGTAATTATTCCCATTAACATTTTACTTTCCCACCAAAATAAATCATAATAATCATCAATTTAAATTATTTTTATGATAGAACACAACCCAGCACTTCTTAAATTTAGATTTTTCATTCACACAGCCACGCACCCTTTCATGCTGTACATATTTTAAATTTCCCTTATTGAGCTCATTTTAAATAAACATTTCTTTTGACAGAATTTAGTATGGTTTGAATTTATTTTATTCCTGATTGAAGAAGTTATCTGATGTTTCGTTATAGTAAAACAAAGTAATATAAAAGAAGTTTAAATAGAAGTAAATTCATTTTTTGAAGCTGATGAATCAGCAATTGCAAAAATATGAACACACCATGAGTAAGCCGAGAGCAAAGTAAACATTTTAAAATAATTACAGTTAGATAATAAGAGTTGTATATAACTTATGTATTTAATTTGTTAGCAATAACGTATGTACGAAAACTTCGTACAAACGATTTAATAATGAGGTATTGTTTAATATTCGATATGAGAGATGTTGTTAAATAAATAAATAATGGAACGGTTTTAAACATAAATAACATTATTATCTTCTTATTACGATTACACCCATGAATTCAATACAATATATAAATGAATTTAAATTGGTTAACTTACGTTGTATAAATAATTGCCTCCCAAAAGCATGAGGCTACACAAGTTAGATTAATTTAAATAAAAATCAATTTGTTATGTTGTAAATTGGCGCTCCAAAATCGTGGGGCTCCACAAATTTAAATAAATATTGAAGTGCAATTTGTATGGTTGTAGATTGTCGTCTATGAACGTGTGGCATGATCCCGACCATTTGACTATATATAAAAAAAAATTTTTTTTGTAGCTAAATGGTTGCTCTAAAAAAAATAAAGGTTGTTAAATAAAAAATATATATTATATGTGATAATTATTTATATTAAACAATAATTGTATGTTATGTTAATTGTTGTGTATTAAGACACAACTGGCGCTCAACGAAATAATATCATTGTAAAGGTGTAAAAGTAATAAAAAGTAATAAATAATAATATTAATAATAAATAAATAAATAAAATTAGTAATTCGGTTCCATAAGAATAATATTCTAAAACATAATAAATAAATACTTCATATTCGATATGGCAGCACCAGGAATTATTAGTATGGAGGTAATCATTAAGGTGATGGGAAACCTTATGGATGAATATGGAATAAGACAAAATGTTGTAATATACTCTACTTTTATTACTTTAAATTTATTTTAATTTAATTCTGTTTAGTTTACTTCATCCATTGTCCGGACACCATCTTTAATAGTACCAACAATGAAACATAATTTTCTTACCTTCGGGCCAGTTTTCGGTTAGGCGAACTGAAATAGCAGAACGGGTTATTTGAAGTAAATTACTCTTATATTTGTGGTTTACCAATGACATTCCCCTTTTATTTTATTCATAACACTTGTACATTGAATCCTACTTCGAAAAAATGAACACTCCTATTCGGCCATGAGACCTAATTTATAACATCAAGTTAGAAGTAATTATTTCCATTAACATTTTACTTTCCCACCAAAATAAATCATAATAATCATCAATTTAAATTATTTTTATGATAGAACACAACCCAGCACTTCTTAAATTTAGATTTTTCATTCACACAGCCACGCACCCTTTCATGCTGTACATATTTTAAATTTCCCTTATTGAGCTCATTTTAAATAAACATTTCTTTTGACAGAATTTAGTATGGTTTGAATTTATTTTATTCCTGATTGAAGAAGTTATCTGATGTTTCGTTATAGTAAAACAAAGTAATATAAAAGAAGTTTAAATAGAAGTAAATTCATTTTTTGAAGCTGATGAATCAGCAATTGCAAAAATATGAACACACCATGAGTAAGCCGAGAGCAAAGTAAACATTTTAAAGTAATTACAGTTAGATAATAAGAGTTGTATATAACTTATGTATTTAATTTGTTAGCAATAACGTATGTACGAAAACTTCGTACAAACGATTTAATAATGAGGTATTGTTTAATATTCGATATGAGAGATGTTGTTAAATAAATAAATAATGGAACGGTTTTAAACATAAATAACATTATTATCTTCTTATTACGATTACACCCATGAATTCAATACAATATATAAATGAATTTAAATTGGTTAACTTGCGTTGTATAAATAATTGCCTCCCAAAAGCATGAGGCTACAGAAGTTAGATTAATTTAAATAAACATCAATTTGTTATGTTGTAAATTGGCGCTCCAAAATCGTGGGGCTCCACAAATTTAAATAAATATGGAAGTGCAATTTGTATGGTTGTAGATTGTCGTCTATGAACGTGTGGCATGATCCCGACCATTTGACTATATAAAAAAAAAAATTTTTTTTGTAGCTAAATGGTTGCTCTAAAAAAAATAAAGGTTGTTAAATAAAAAATATATATTATATGTGATAATTATTTATATTAAACAATAATTGTATGTTATGTTAATTGTTGTGTATTAAGACACAACTGGCGCTCAACGAAATAATATCATTGTAAAGGTGTAAAAGTAATAAAAAGTAATAAATAATAATATTAATAATAAATAAATAAATAAAATTAGTAATTCCGTTCCATAAGAATAATATTCTAAAACATAATAAATAAATACATATTCGATATGGCAGCACCAGGAAGTATTAGTATGGAGGTAATCATTAAGGTGATGGGAAACCTTATGGATGAATATGGAATAAGACAAAATGTTGTAATATACTCTACTTTTATTACTTTAAATTTATTTTAATTTAATTCTGTTTACTTTACTTCATCCATTGTCCGGACGCCATCTTTAATAGTACCAACAATGAAACATAATTTTCTTACCTTCGGGCCAGTTTTCGGTTAGGCGAACTGAAATAGCAGAACGGGTTATTTGAAGTAAATTACTCTTATATTTGTGGTTTACCAATGACATTCCCCTTTTATTTTATTCATAACACTTGTACATTGAATCCTACTTCGAAAAAATGAACACTCCTATTCGGCCATGAGACCTAATTTATAACATCAAGTTAGAAGTAATTATTCCCATTAACATTTTACTTTCCCACCAAAATAAATCATAATCATCATCAATTTAAATTATTTTTATGATAGAACACAACCCAGCACTTCTTAAATTTAGATTTTTCATTCACACAGCCACGCACCCTATCATGCTGTACATATTTTAAATTTCCCTTATTGAGCTCATTTTAAATAAACATTTCTTTTGACAGAATTTAGTATGGTTTGAATTTATTTTATTCCTGATTGAAGAAGTCATCTGATGTTTCGTTAAAGTAAAACAAAGTAATATAAAAGAAGTGTAAATAGAAGTAAATTCATTTTTTGAAGCTGATGAATCAGCAATTGCAAAAATATGAACACACCATGAGTAAGCCGAGAGCAAAGTAAATATTTTAAAGTAATTACAGTTAGATAATAAGAGTTGTATATAACTTATGTATTTAATTTGTTAGCAATAACTTATGTACGAAAACTTCGTACAAACGATTTAATAATGAGTTATTGTTTAATAATCGATATGAGAGATGTTGTTAAATAAATAAATAATGGAACGGTTTTAAACATAAATAACATTATTATCTTCTTATTACGATTACACCCATGAATTCAATACAATATATAAATGAATTTAAATTGGTTAACTTGCGTTGTATAAATAATTGCCTCCCAAAAGCATGAGGCTACACAAGTTAGATTAATTTAAATAAACATCAATTTGTTATGTTGTAAATTGGCGCTCCAAAATCGTGGGGCTCCACAAATTTAAATAAATATTGAAGTGCAATTTGCATGGTTGTATATTGTCGTCTATGAACGTGTGGCATGATCCCGACCATTTGACTATATATAAAAAAAAAATTTTTTGTAGCTAAATGGTTGCTCTAAAAAAAAATAAAGGTTGTTAAATAAAAAATATATATTATATGTGATAATTATTTATATCAAACAATAATTGTATGTTATGTTAATTGTTGTGTATTAAGACACAACTGGCGCTCAACGAAATAATATCATTGTAAAGGTGTAAAAGTAATAAAAAGTAATAAATAATAATATTAATAATAAATAAATAAATAAAATTAGTAATTCGGTTCCATAAGAATAATATTCTAAAACATAATAAATAAATACCTCATATTCGATATGGCAGCACCAGGAAGTATTAGTATGGAGGTAATCATTAAGGTGATGGGAAACCTTATGGATGAATATGGAATAAGACAAAATGTTGTAATATACTCTACTTTTATTACTTTAAATTTATTTTAATTTAATTCTGTTTACTTTACTTTATCCATTGTCCGGACGCCATCTTTAATAGTACCAACAATGAAACATAATTTTCTTACCTTCGGGCAAGTTTTCGGTTAGGCGAACTGAAATAGCAGAACGGGTTATTTGAAGTAAATTACTCTTATATTTGTGGTTTACCAATGACATTCCCCTTTCATTTTATTCATAACACTTGTACATTGAATCCTACTTCGAAAAAATGAACACTCCTATTCGGCCATGAGGCGTAATTTATAACATCAAGTTAGAAGTAATTATTCCCATTAACATTTTACTTTCCCACCAAAATAAATCATAATCATCATCAATTTAAATTATTTTTATGATAGAACACAACCCAGCCCTTCTTAAATTTAGATTTTTCATTCACACAGCCACGCACCCTTTCATGCTGTACATACTTTAAATTTCCCTTATTGAGCTCATTTTAAATAAACATTTCTTTTGACAGAATTTAGTATGGTTTGAATTTATTTTATTCCTGATTGAAGAAGTTATCTGATGTTTCGTTAAAGTAAAACAAAGTAATATAAAAGAAGTTTAAATAGAAGTAAATTCATTTTTTGAAGCTGATGAATCAGCAATTGCAAAAATATGAACACACCATGAGTAAGCCGAGAGCAAAGTAAACATTTTAAAGTAATTACAGTTAGATAATAAGAGTTGTATATAACTTATGTATTTAATTTGTTAGCAATAACTTATGTACGAAAACTTCGTACAAACGATTTAATAATGAGTTATTGTTTAATATTCGATATGAGAGATGTTGTTAAATAAATAAATAATGGAACGGTTTTAAACATAAATAACATTATTATCTGCTTATTACGATTACACCCATGAATTCAATACAATATATAAATGAATTTAAATTGGTTAACTTGCGTTGTATAAATAATTGCCTCCCAAAAGCATGAGGCTACACAAGTTAGATTAATTTAAATAAACATCAATTTGTTATGTTGTAAATTGGCGCTCCAAAATCGTGGGGCTCCACAAATTTAAATAAATATTGAAGTGCAATTTGTATGGTTGTAGATTGTCGTCTATGAACGTGTGACATGATCCCGACCATTTGACTATATATAAAAAAAAATTTTTTTTGTAGCTAAATGGTTGCTCTAAAAAAAAATAAAGGTTGTTAAATAAAAAATATATATTATATGTGATAATTATTTATATTAAACAATAATTGTATGTTATGTTAATTGTTGTGTATTAAGACACAACTGGCGCTCAACGAAATAATATCATTGTAAAGGTGTAAAAGTAATAAAAAGTAATAAATAATAATATTAATAATAAATAAATAAATAAAATTAGTAATTCGGTTCCATAAGAATAATATTCTAAAACATAATAAATAAATACATCATATTCGATATGGCAGCACCAGGAAGTATTAGTATGGAGGTAATCATTAAGGTGATGGGAAACCTTATGGATGAATATGGAATAAGACAAAATCTTGTAATATACTCTACTTTTATTACTTTAAATTTATTTTAATTTAATTCTGTTTACTTTACTTCATCCATTGTCCGGACGCCATCTTTAATAGTACCAACAATGAAACATAATTTTCTTACCTTCGGGCCAGTTTTCGGTTAGGCGAACTGAAATAGCAGAACGGGTTATTTGAAGTAAATTACTCTTATATTTGTGGTTTACCAATGACATTCCCCTTTTATTTTATTCATAACACTTGTACATTGAATCCTACTTCGAAAAAATGAACACTCCTATTCGACCATGAGACGTAATTTATAACATCAAGTTAGAAGTAATTATTCCCATTAACATTTTACTTTCCCACCAAAATAAATCATAATCATCATCAATTTAAATTATTTTTATGATAGAACACAACCCAGGACTTCTTAAATTTAGATTTTTCATTCACACAGCCACGCACCCTTTCATGCTGTACATATTTTAAATTTCCCTTATTGAGCTCATTTTAAATAAACATTTCTTTTGACAGAATTTAGTATGGTTTGAATTTATTTTATTCCTGATTGAAGAAGTTATCTGATGTTTCGTTAAAGTAAAACAAAGTAATATAAAAGAAGTTTAAATAGAAGTAAATTCATTTTTTGAAGCTGATGAATCAGCAATTGCAAAAATATGAACACACCATGAGTAAGCCGAGAGCAAAGTAAACATTTTAAAGTAATTACAGTTATATAATAAGAGTTGTATATAACTTATGTATTTAATTTGTTAGCAATAACTTATGTACGAAAACTTCGTACAAACGATTTAATAATGAGTTATTGTTTAATATTCGATGTGAGAGATGTTGTTAAATAAATAAATAATGGAACGGTTTTAAACATAAATAACATTATTATCTTCTTATTACGATTACACCCATGAATTCAATACAATATATAAATGAATTTAAATTGGTTAACTTACGTTGTATAAATAATTGCCTCCCAAAAGCATGAGGCTACACAAGTTAGATTAATTTAAATAAAAATCAATTTGTTATGTTGTAAATTGGCGCTCCAAAATCGTGGGGCTCCACAAATTTAAATAAATATTGAAGTGCAATTTGTATGGTTGTAGATTGTCGTCTATGAACGTGTGGCATGGTCCCGACCATTTGACTATACATAAAAAAAAATGTTTTTTGTAGCTAAATGGTTGCTCTAAAAAAAAATAAAGGTTGTTAAATAAAAAATATATATTATATGTGATAATTATTTATATTAAACTATAATTGTATGTTATGTTAATTGTTGTGTATTAAGACACAACTGGCGCTCAACGAAATAATATCATTGTAAAGGTGTAAAAGTAATAAAAAGTAATAAATAATAATATTAATAATAAATAAATAAATAAAATTAGTAATTCGGTTCCATAAGAATAATATTCTAAAACATAAGAAATAAATACATCATATTCGATATGGAAGCACCAAGAAGTATTAGTATGGAGGTAATCATTAAGGTGATGGGAAACCTTATGGATGAATATGGAATAAGACAAAATGTTGTAATATACTCTACTTTTATTACTTTAAATTTATTGTAATTTAATTCTGTTTACTTTACTTCATCCATTGTCCGGACGCCATCTTTAATAGTACCAACAATGAAACATAATTTTCTTACCTTCGGGCCAGTTTTCGGTTAGGCGAACTGAAATAGCAGAACGGGTTATTTGAAGTAAATTACTCTTATATTTGTGGTTTACCAATGACATTCCCCTTTTATTTTATTCATAACACTTGTACATTGAATCCTACTTCGAAAAAATGAACACTCCTATTCGGCCATGAGGCGTAATTTATAACATCAAGTTAGAAGTAATTATTCCCATTAACATTTTACTTTCCCACCAAAATAAATCATAATCATCATCAATTTAAATTATTTTTATGATAGAACACAACCCAGCACTTCTTAAATTTAGATTTTTCATTCACACAGCCACGCACCCTTTCATGCTGTACATATTTTAAATTTCCCTTATTGAGCTCATTTTAAATAAATATTTCTTTTGACAGAATTTAGTATGGTTTGAATTTATTTTATTCCTGATTGAAAAAGTTATCTGATGTTTCGTTAAAGTAAAACAAAGTAATATAAAAGAAGTTTAAATAGAAGTAAATTCATTTTTTGAAGCTGATGAATCAGCAATTGCAAAAATATGAACACACCATGAGTAAGCCGAGAGCAAAGTAAACATTTTAAAGTAATTACAGTTAGATAATAAGAGTTGTATATAACTTATGTATTTAATTTGTTAGCAATAACTTATGTACGAAAACTTCGTACAAACGATTTAATAATGAGTTATTGTTTAATATTCGATATGAGAGATGTTGTTAAATAAATAAATAATGGAACGGTTTTAAACATAAATAACATTATTATCTTCTTATTACGATTACACCCATGAATTCAATACAATATATAAATGAATTTAAATTGGTTAACTTACGTTGTATAAATAATTGCCTCCCAAAAGCATGAGGCTACACAAGTTAGATTAATTTAAATAAACATCAATTTGTTATGTTGTAAATTGGCGCTCCAAAATCGTGGGGCTCCACAAATTTAAATAAATATTGAAGTGCAATTTGTATGGTTGTAGATTGTCGTCTATGAACGTGTGGCATGATCGCGACCATTTGACTATATATAAAAAAAATTTTTTTTTGTTTCTAAATGGTTGCTCTAAAAAAAAATAAAAGTTGTTAAATAAAAAATATATATTATATGTGATAATTATTTATATTAAACAATAATTGTATGTTATGTTAATTGTTGTGTATTAAGACACAACTGGCGCTCAACGAAATAATATCATTGTAAAGGTGTAAAAGTAATAAAAAGTAATAAATAATAATATTAATAATAAATAAATAAATAAAATTAGTAATTCGGTTCCATAAGAATAATATTCTAAAACATAATAAATAAATACATCATATTCGATATGGCAGCACCAGGAAGTATTAGTATGGAGGTAATCATTAAGGTGA
Organism: Magicicada septendecula; assembly: GCA_034769895.1. Taxonomy (NCBI): domain Eukaryota; kingdom Metazoa; phylum Arthropoda; class Insecta; order Hemiptera; family Cicadidae; genus Magicicada; species Magicicada septendecula. Next base: position 220,148,166 of record CM068372.1, read on the forward strand.
TGGGAAACCTTATGGATGAATATGGAATAAGACAAAATGTTGTAATATACTCTACTTTTATTACTTTAAATTTATTGTAATTTAATTCTGTTTACTTTACTTCATCCATTGTCCGGACGCCATCTTTAATAGTACCAACAATGAAACATAATTTTCTTACCTTCGGGCCAGTTTTCGGTTAGGCGAACTGAAATAGCAGAACGGGTTATTTGAAGTAAATTACTCTTATATTTGTGGTTTACCAATGACATTCCCCTTTTATTTTATTCATAACACTTGTACATTGAATCCTACTTCGAAAAAATGAACACTCCTATTCGGCCATGAGGCGTAATTTATAACATCAAGTAGGAAGTAATTATTCCCATTAACATTTTACTTTCCCACCAAAATAAATCATAATCATCATCAATTTAAATTATTTTTATGATAGAACACAACCCAGCACTTCTTAAATTTAGATTTTTCATTCACACAGCCACGCACCCTTTCATGCTGTACATATTTTAAATTTCCCTTATTGAGCTCATTTTAAATAAACATTTCTTTTGACAGAATTTAGTATGGTTTGAATTTATTTTATTCCTGATTGAAGAAGTTATCTGATGTTTCGTTAAAGTAAAACAAAGTAATATAAAAGAAGTTTAAATAGAAGTAAATTCATTTTTTGAAGCTGATGAATCAGCAATTGCAAAAATATGAACACACCATGAGTAAGCCGAGAGCAAAGTAAACATTTTAAAGTAATTACAGTTAGATAATAAGAGTTGTATATAACTTATGTATTTAATTTGTTAGCAATAACTTATGTACGAAAACTTCGTACAAACGATTTAATAATGAGTTATTGTTTAATATTCGATATGAGAGATGTTGTTAAATAAATAAATAATGGAACGGTTTTAAACATAAATAACATTATTATCTTCTTATTACGATTACACCCATGAATTCAATACAATATATAAATGAATTTAAATTGGTTAACTTGCGTTGTATAAATAATTGCCTCCCAAAAGCATGAGGCTACACAAGTTAGATTAATTTAAATAAACATCAATTTGTTATGTTGTAAATTGGCGCTCCAAAATCGTGGGGCTCCACAAATTTAAATAAATATTGAAGTGCAATTTGTATGGTTGTAGATTGTCGTCTATGAACGTGTGGCATGGTCCCGACCATTTGACTATATATAAAAAAAAATTTTTTTTGTAGCTAAATGGTTGCTCTAAAAAAAAATAAAGGTTGTTAAATAAAAAATATATATTATATGTGATAATTATTTATATTAAACAATAATTGTATGTTATGTTAATTGTTGTGTATTAAGACACAACTGGCGCTCAACGAAATAATATCATTGTAAAGGTGTAAAAGTAATAAAAAGTAATAAATAATAATATTAATAATAAATAAATAAATAAAATTAGTAATTCGGTTCCATAAGAATAATATTCTAAAACATAATAAATAAATACATATTCGATATGGCAGCACCAGGAAGTATTAGTATGGAGGTAATCATTAAGGTGATGGGAAACCTTATGGATGAATATGGAATAAGACAAAATGTTGTAATATACTCTACTTTTATTACTTTAAATTTATTTTAATTTAATTCTGTTTACTTTACTTCATCCATTGTCCGGACGCCATCTTTAATAGTACCAACAATGAAACATAATTTTCTTACCTTCGGGCCAGTTTTCGGTTAGGCGAACTGAAATAGCAGAACGGGTTATTTGAAGTAAATTACTCTTATATTTGTGGTTTACCAATGACATTCCCCTTTTATTTTATTCATAACACTTGTACATTGAATCCTACTTCGAAAAAATGAACACTCCTATTCGGCCATGAGGCGTAATTTATAACATCAAGTTAGAAGTAATTATTCCCATTAACATTTTACTTTCCCACCAAAATAAATCATAATCATCATCAATTTAAATTATTTTTATGATAGAACACAACCCAGCACTTCTTAAATTTAGATTTTTCATTCACACAGCCACGCACCCTTTCATGCTGTACATATTTTAAATTTCCCTTATTGAGCTCATTTTAAATAAATATTTCTTTTGACAGAATTTAGTATGGTTTGAATTTATTTTATTCCTGATTGAAAAAGTTATCTGATGTTTCGTTAAAGTAAAACAAAGTAATATAAAAGAAGTTTAAATAGAAGTAAATTCATTTTTTGAAGCTGATGAATCAGCAATTGCAAAAATATGAACACACCATGAGTAAGCCGAGAGCAAAGTAAACATTTTAAAGTAATTACAGTTAGATAATAAGAGTTGTATATAACTTATGTATTTAATTTGTTAGCAATAACTTATGTACGAAAACTTCGTACAAACGATTTAATAATGAGTTATTGTTTAATATTCGATATGAGAGATGTTGTTAAATAAATAAATAATGGAACGGTTTTAAACATAAATAACATTATTATCTTCTTATTACGATTACACCCATGAATTCAATACAATATATAAATGAATTTAAATTGGTTAACTTACGTTGTATAAATAATTGCCTCCCAAAAGCATGAGGCTACACAAGTTAGATTAATTTAAATAAACATCAATTTGTTATGTTGTAAATTGGCGCTCCAAAATCGTGGGGCTCCACAAATTTAAATAAATATTGAAGTGCAATTTGTATGGTTGTAGATTGTCGTCTATGAACGTGTGGCATGATCGCGACCATTTGACTATATATAAAAAAAATTTTTTTTTGTTTCTAAATGGTTGCTCTAAAAAAAAATAAAAGTTGTTAAATAAAAAATATATATTATATGTGATAATTATTTATATTAAACAATAATTGTATGTTATGTTAATTGTTGTGTATTAAGACACAACTGGCGCTCAACGAAATAATATCATTGTAAAGGTGTAAAAGTAATAAAAAGTAATAAATAATAATATTAATAATAAATAAATAAATAAAATTAGTAATTCGGTTCCATAAGAATAATATTCTAAAACATAATAAATAAATACATCATATTCGATATGGCAGCACCAGGAAGTATTAGTATGGAGGTAATCATTAAGGTGATGGGAAACCTTATGGATGAATATGGAATAAGACAAAATGTTGTAATATACTCTACTTTTATTACTTTAAATTTATTGTAATTTAATTCTGTTTACTTTACTTCATCCATTGTCCGGACGCCATCTTTAATAGTACCAACAATGAAACATAATTTTCTTACCTTCGGGCCAGTTTTCGGTTAGGCGAACTGAAATAGCAGAACGGGTTATTTGAAGTAAATTACTCTTATATTTGTGGTTTACCAATGACATTCCCCTTTTATTTTATTCATAACACTTGTACATTGAATCCTACTTCGAAAAAATGAACACTCCTATTCGGCCATGAGGCGTAATTTATAACATCAAGTAGGAAGTAATTATTCCCATTAACATTTTACTTTCCCACCAAAATAAATCATAATCATCATCAATTTAAATTATTTTTATGATAGAACACAACCCAGCACTTCTTAAATTTAGATTTTTCATTCACACAGCCACGCACCCTTTCATGCTGTACATATTTTAAATTTCCCTTATTGAGCTCATTTTAAATAAACATTTCTTTTGACAGAATTTAGTATGGTTTGAATTTATTTTATTCCTGATTGAAGAAGTTATCTGATGTTTCGTTAAAGTAAAACAAAGTAATATAAAAGAAGTTTAAATAGAAGTAAATTCATTTTTTGAAGCTGATGAATCAGCAATTGCAAAAATATGAACACACCATGAGTAAGCCGAGAGCAAAGTAAACATTTTAAAGTAATTACAGTTAGATAATAAGAGTTGTATATAACTTATGTATTTAATTTGTTAGCAATAACTTATGTACGAAAACTTCGTACAAACGATTTAATAATGAGTTATTGTTTAATATTCGATATGAGAGATGTTGTTAAATAAATAAATAATGGAACGGTTTTAAACATAAATAACATTATTATCTTCTTATTACGATTACACCCATGAATTCAATACAATATATAAATGAATTTAAATTGGTTAACTTGCGTTGTATAAATAATTGCCTCCCAAAAGCATGAGGCTACACAAGTTAGATTAATTTAAATAAACATCAATTTGTTATGTTGTAAATTGGCGCTCCAAAATCGTGGGGCTCCACAAATTTAAATAAATATTGAAGTGCAATTTGTATGGTTGTAGATTGTCGTCTATGAACGTGTGGCATGGTCCCGACCATTTGACTATATATAAAAAAAAATTTTTTTTGTAGCTAAATGGTTGCTCTAAAAAAAAATAAAGGTTGTTAAATAAAAAATATATATTATATGTGATAATTATTTATATTAAACAATAATTGTATGTTATGTTAATTGTTGTGTATTAAGACACAACTGGCGCTCAACGAAATAATATCATTGTAAAGGTGTAAAAGTAATAAAAAGTAATAAATAATAATATTAATAATAAATAAATAAATAAAATTAGTAATTCGGTTCCATAAGAATAATATTCTAAAACATAATAAATAAATACATATTCGATATGGCAGCACCAGGAAGTATTAGTATGGAGGTAATCATTAAGGTGATGGGAAACCTTATGGATGAATATGGAATAAGACAAAATGTTGTAATATACTCTACTTTTATTACTTTAAATTTATTTTAATTTAATTCTGTTTACTTTACTTCATCCATTGTCCGGACGCCATCTTTAATAGTACCAACAATGAAACATAATTTTCTTACCTTCGGGCCAGTTTTCGGTTAGGCGAACTGAAATAGCAGAACGGGTTATTTGAAGTAAATTACTCTTATATTTGTGGTTTACCAATGACATTCCCCTTTTATTTTATTCATAACACTTGTACATTGAATCCTACTTCGAAAAAATGAACACTCCTATTCGGCCATGAGGCGTAATTTATAACATCAAGTAGGAAGTAATTATTCCCATTAACATTTTACTTTCCCACCAAAATAAATCATAATCATCATCAATTTAAATTATTTTTATGATAGAACACAACCCAGCACTTCTTAAATTTAGATTTTTCATTCACACAGCCACGCACCCTTTCATGCTGTACATATTTTAAATTTCCCTTATTGAGCTCATTTTAAATAAACATTTCTTTTGACAGAATTTAGTATGGTTTGAATTTATTTTATTCCTGATTGAAGAAGTTATCTGATGTTTCGTTAAAGTAAAACAAAGTAATATAAAAGAAGTTTAAATAGAAGTAAATTCATTTTTTGAAGCTGATGAATCAGCAATTGCAAAAATATGAACACACCATGAGTAAGCCGAGAGCAAAGTAAACATTTTAAAGTAATTACAGTTAGATAATAAGAGTTGTATATAACTTATGTATTTAATTTGTTAGCAATAACTTATGTACGAAAACTTCGTACAAACGATTTAATAATGAGTTATTGTTTAATATTCGATATGAGAGATGTTGTTAAATAAATAAATAATGGAACGGTTTTAAACATAAATAACATTATTATCTTCTTATTACGATTACACCCATGAATTCAATACAATATATAAATGAATTTAAATTGGTTAACTTGCGTTGTATAAATAATTGCCTCCCAAAAGCATGAGGCTACACAAGTTAGATTAATTTAAATAAACATCAATTTGTTATGTTGTAAATTGGCGCTCCAAAATCGTGGGGCTCCACAAATTTAAATAAATATTGAAGTGCAATTTGTATGGTTGTAGATTGTCGTCTATGAACGTGTGGCATGGTCCCGACCATTTGACTATATATAAAAAAAAATTTTTTTTGTAGCTAAATGGTTGCTCTAAAAAAAAATAAAGGTTGTTAAATAAAAAATATATATTATATGTGATAATTATTTATATTAAACAATAATTGTATGTTATGTTAATTGTTGTGTATTAAGACACAACTGGCGCTCAACGAAATAATATCATTGTAAAGGTGTAAAAGTAATAAAAAGTAATAAATAATAATATTAATAATAAATAAATAAATAAAATTAGTAATTCGGTTCCATAAGAATAATATTCTAAAACATAATAAATAAATACATATTCGATATGGCAGCACCAGGAAGTATTAGTATGGAGGTAATCATTAAGGTGATGGGAAACCTTATGGATGAATATGGAATAAGACAAAATGTTGTAATATACTCTACTTTTATTACTTTAAATTTATTTTAATTTAATTCTGTTTACTTTACTTCATCCATTGTCCGGACGCCATCTTTAATAGTACCAACAATGAAACATAATTTTCTTACCTTCGGGCCAGTTTTCGGTTAGGCGAACTGAAATAGCAGAACGGGTTATTTGAAGTAAATTACTCTTATATTTGTGGTTTACCAATGACATTCCCCTTTTATTTTATTCATAACACTTGTACATTGAATCCTACTTCGAAAAAATGAACACTCCTATTCGGCCATGAGGCGTAATTTATAACATCAAGTTAGAAGTAATTACTCCCATTAACATTTTACTTTCCCACCAAAATAAATCATAATCATCATCAATTTAAATTATTTTTATGATAGAACACAACCCAGCACTTCTTAAATTTAGATTTTTCATTCACACAGCCACGCACCCTTTCATGCTGTACATATTTTAAATTTCCCTTATTGAGCTCATTTTAAATAAACATTTCTTTTGTCAGAATTTAGTATGGTTTGAATTTATTTTATTCCTGATTGAAGAAGTTATCTGATGTTTCCTTTTAGTACTTATCTGGTTACAGGGTCGCAAATTCCTGCCATTTCGTGGTCGCACGCACTTTTCGGAAATAATATATTTTTACACAGTAACTGTTAATTAAATTTACAATTTCGTTCTGATTTTGGTTTGGGTGCACCCGAGATTTCGTTTCGGAACTTTTATACGTGTCTGGTCGGCACTAGGAGTAATTTTACACTGGGGCGAGCTGAACGTTATTTTCTGAGGTGGAGAGAGGATCACGTCACCAAATCTTATTGTTTTCGAAATATGACGAACCAATTTTCAAGGCGAGGCAAATTACGCACTGCATTCCATGTGACGTATTTGCAGGCTTGGCTTCGTGACTTAATAGGTCAAAGTTCGTCTGACTAAATATAGTTGTTGTTTTTGCGTATACAATGTTGACCTTGATACAATTTCCTGCACTTGCCTGCGTTGTTACAAAATTCTGCCATTATGATTTATACTTTGGGATTACAATAAAATTTATATTGTTTTTTCCCCCAAACCAATATATGGACTGAAATGTACCGTTACAATACCCGCTCAATGAGAGGTTTTATGCCGAAGCAGGAAACTCATACTTCCTAAAGGGATCAGCCAGGATATGTCGCCACAACCCCCTTTACGGTTTATAAAAAAAAATATAATTAACTTACCCCTGGTCCAATGATTGTGACTGCACCTGAATGACCTTACTGGACTTCTCTCTCAAGATCCCAACACCGCAAGGCCAGTCAGGTACTTGACGCTCCTGCTCTGATGCGCTGGCCAGCTCAGGACCGCCGCCACATCATCACCAGACACTGAAACATCAAATTAAAAATCAAATAGTGGCCTGGTATAATACCATATCCTAACTGATCTGTTTCCCCTTAGCTATGTGCTGGTTTGCGTTAAGAAGCAATAGTTTTTTCCTTAACTCCTAACATATATGAATACAATATTTATTATAACAGAATATAAAACATCCAACCTCAATATCGACATTCTTCATACCCTTCTCTTGTTACATCTTATTCCCAAAATTCAAAATATTTCTCTGATTCTATCAGAATTTAAATTAACATTTCACATTACAATATTACAAATACCTTGCCTCATAGGATTAATATTTCAAAACATTTAAATTCATTTATAAAATTCTTTTATAGAACAAAACACATTTAAGTCTACTACTTTAGAACCAATGGTCTACTTGAAAATGTCAATCATCTTCCATTGTCATAATATTTCTTGACTCAATACAAAACATTTAATTATCTCCTCAGATCAACATCATCAACACAATATATTTAACATTCATTAATTCATTACTAATAATTTAGTAACCTCCTTCCACACACACTATGGCCTATAACTAAATCGATTCCATTCACACTAACATAATATACCATAATAAAACATAGTAAACACTCACAATGAACATAAACTTCATTACATTAAAATAAACATCTCAGCTGCAGCTGAATAAAATTTCCAAACAGGAAACTTTAATTTCAATTAAACCTGTTAATACTCAATCTTTAATTATTTACTACTTCTTATACCATTAGATTCTCCACAAATTCAAATTTATTATCAACCTTCATTTTACATCACATTTCATTTATTATTACATTTCCACTATGAATTTTTTATTTAACATTTTCATCATTAATTGGTTTGGGTGATTCTCCGTCATTCACAATGATTCGATTTATTGAATGGGTACTTATACATATAACCTTACTCACCTTCTTCCTTCTAACAACCATTACCAGGTTTGCATAGGGTGACACCAATCTCTCAGTAATATTTACTTTCACTAAATTCTCTAACTCCACTTAATTTATTCTCCTCTTAGAATAAAATACCTGATACCCTCTTTGTACCTAGGATGTGTGTTCCCTTCCCTTATACTCATTCCCTTATTCATTCCTGGCCCATCCAGGTAACCGGCAACCCTCTTTAAAACGTCCCCTCCCCCACAACATCTTGCATTGAGGACTCTTATACCTCCACCCTAACTACAAAATTTCACCATCACCTATTTACTCTCCATTTACATCACTCTCGCTTTCTCTACATACATTCACTCTCACTAATGTGTCCCTACTGTGTACCCATTTCTGTATTATTTTTATTACAAAATTCTTATTTTGTCTAACACCCATTAAAATTAACTTTGACTGACTCAAATGCCTTATTGAAATAATTATTATCACCCAAACTCTATCTTTTACCACCTTTTACATTAATATGATTATTGAAAATTACACTAGAAAATTCATCACTTTCCTCATAATAACAATATAACTCAACACCTGAACATATTGTATGTTTAATCATTTACTATTCATTATAGAATCTAAATCTCAGAAAATTCTTTAACTTCATCACCCAAGTTCATTTATACAACATTTTAAATTTATTAATTAATCTCCAATTATTTAATTCAATCAGTTTTTTTCTTTCAAATCACTAAGTTATTTTAATTACATTTTAAAAATTCACATTTACTCTCATTACTTATTTAGACTGAAAAATGATATAATTATTATTAAATCAATTCCTCTTTCCTACATACACTGTTTACATAAGATACAGAATACACATAATGTAACACAAATACATTTGACATCAACACAAAAGAATATACAATCCAAATTATTATCTGTTATTATTTACCACAAATCATTGCATAATACAATCCATTTCGAAACCACACTATTCACGTAATTGAACAACAATTGTTTAACCACCATCATCGATTAACAATCTGATCTTAGGTCTACACAAATCATTTTTTATTAAATACATTATATTATCTCTATAAATATAATGATTATCTAATTTCTCATATTTTTCCACAATATCATTATAATTAACAGGATTATTCCATATTCTTAGATCATATAACTTGTCACCATAGAGTATAGACATGTCACCTTTAGTATAATCTGTCACCACTAGGTAAGTTATAAATTCATCATTAACAACATCATCATCTACTGCTGCTATATCAGCTTCAACGCAAGGTAAGATTTCAATATCATTTTCCACTCTCTCTATACTTAACCTTTCTACTAATTCTTTATAATTTCTATCAACATTAAATAACTTTACCTCTCCATCAACACACAACTCTCTCTCTAAATATCTCTCACCATAACGCCATCTCACATTTTCTCTACCATCCCATGCAGAAGGTACTGAATCATCGCAAAAAATCAGGGAACAATTTGAAGACCTCATGTCTTCCTCTAAGGGGCTATTGCCCTTCAAAAACAACAATGAACACCTTGGTTCACAATAAACCCGGGGAAAATTTACCCTCTGCCCCATATCCACAAAATAACTCTTCACACTCTCTCTAACTTATAAACACTTGTTTCTACCCTTTTACAACCCCCTACTCCCATTACTCTCTCATTCTCAATTACTATCTCTATATTATCATCATCACAATTTATTTTCATTATATCACCTTTAAATATCTCGTTTTCAACTGTTTTACCACTATTTATAATTATATCATCATAATTCTAAACCCCACTTACCTTATCGTGTTTATTTTCGTTTAATTGGTCTGTCTCTCTACCATTTTCTACCCCCATTTTAATCTCATAATTATCATCTACTTTATTCATTGTAAAGTTATTAATCATGTCATCTATTCTTGCGTTTCATTCCTCGAACATATGATCTATTGCTTCTATTATCTGTTCTTTCATATTATCACAACGTATATTTATTTCATTCATTTGCTTATTAAAATTAAAATTTTGCTGCTTTATCTCATCTTTTACTTCATCAAATTTATCATTGAAATTACTTTTTTGTTCATCAAACTTTACATTCTGCTCACTGAATTTCATATCTAACATTGTTTGTATCATTTTGAACATTTCATAACTATCGTCTTTTTTAACTAGGGTCGGCGTTGATTGACTTGTTACGCCTTCTCGATTCAGTCTCGCTTAATTCAATATTTATTTGACTTTCTGTTTCAATATCAGTTAAGCTGACATTCTCATCATTATCTGCCATCTCAAAAATTATATATATTTTTTCCCCAAAATACTAATATATAATATAACACAAACTTATTATCTAACAAGATACCTATTTACTCCTACTACACATAATCACAACATAACCTTTCTTTGTACGTCTCTTTTCACGTACGTCAAAATTTTTTATGTTACTTCAAATAACCATTCTGCTCTTTCCCGTAGGCCTACTCCACATAAAATTAAAATTTTATGTCGAGTCCCTGGTCGGATAGCGACACTGTAATATACTCTACTTTTATTACTTTAAATTTATTTTAATTTAATTCTGTTTACTTTACTTCATCCATTGTCCAGACGCCATCTTTAATAGTACCAACAATGAAATATAATTTTCTTACCTTCGGGCCAGTTTTCGGTTAGGCGAACTGAAATAGCAGAACGGGTTATTTGAAGTAAATTACTCTTATATTTGTGGTTTACCAATGACATTCCCCTTTTATTTTATTCATAACCCTTGTACATTGAACCCTACTTTGAAAAAATGAACACTCCTATTCGGCCATGAGGCGCAATTTATAACATCAAGTTAGAAGTAATTATTCCCATTAACATTTTACTTTCCCACCAAAATAAAGCATAATCATCATCAATTTAAATTATTTCTATGATAGAACACAACCCAGCACTTCTTAAATTTAGATTTTTCATTCACACAGCCACGCACCCTTTCATGCTGTACATATTTTAAATTTCCCTTATGGAGCTCATTTTAAATAAACATTTCTTTTGACAGAATTTAGTATGGATTGAATTTATTTTATTCCTGATTGAAGAAGTTATCTGATGTTTCGTTAAAGTAAAACAAAGTAATATAAAAGAAGTTTAAATAGAAGTAAATTTATTTTTTTGAAGCTGATGAATCAGCAATTGCAAAAATGTGAACACACCATGAGTAAGCCGAGAGCAAAGTAAACATTTTAAAGTAATTACAGTTAGATAATAAGAGTTGTATATAACTTATGTATTTACGAGCATAACTCGTAATTTGTTAGCAATAACTTATGTACGAAAACTTCGTACAAACGATTTAATAATGAGTTATTGTTTAATATCCGATATGAGAGATGTTGTTAAATAAATAAATAATGGAACCATTTTAAACATAAATAACATTATTATCTTCTTATTACGATTACACCCATGAATTCAATACATTATATAAATGCATTTAAATTGGTTAACATGCGTTGTATAAATAATTGCCTCCCAAAATCATGAGGCTACACAAGTTAAATTAATTTAAATAAACATCAATTTGTTACGTTGTAAATTGGCGCTCCAAAATCGTGGGGCTCCACAAATTTAAATAAATATTGAAGTGCAATTTGTATGGTTGTAAATTGTCGTCTATGAACGTGTGGCATGATCCCGACCATTTGACTATATATAAAAAAAAAAATTTTTTGTAGCTAAATGGTAGCTCTAAAAAAAAATAAAGGTTGTTAAATAAAAAATATATATTATATGTGATAATTATTTATATTAAACAATAATTGTATGTTATGTTAATTGTTGTGTATTAAGACACAACTGGCGCTCAACGAAATAATATAATTGTAAAGGTGTAAATGTAATAAAAAGTAATAAATAATAATATTAATAAATAAATAAAATTAGTAATTCGGTTCCATAAGAATAATATTCTAAAACATAATAAATAAATACATCATATTCGATATGGCAGCACCAGGAAGTATTAGTATGGAGGTAATCATTAAGGTGATGGGAAACCTTATGGATGAATATGGAATAAGACAAAATGTTGTAATATACTCTACTTTTATTACTTTAAATTTATTTTAATTTAATTCTGTTTACTTTACTTCATCCATTGTCCGGACGCCATCTTTAATAGTACCAACAATGAAACATAATTTTCTTACCTTCGGGCCAGTTTTCGGTTAGGCGAACTGAAATAGCAGAACGGGTTATTTGAAGTAAATTACTCTTGTATTTGTGGTTTACCAATGACATTCCCCTTTTATTTTATTCATAACACTTGTACATTGAATCCTACTTCGAAAAAATGGACACTCCTATTCGGGCATGAGGCGTAATTTATAACATCAAGTTAGAAGTAATTATTCCCATTAACATTTTACTTTCCCACCAAAATAAAGCATAATCATCATCAATTTAAATTATTTCTATGATAGAACACAACCCAGCACTTCTTAAATTTAGATTTTTCATTCACACAGCCACGCACCCTTTCATGCTGTACATATTTTAAATTTCCCTTATGGAGCTCATTTTAAATAAACATTTCTTTTGACAGAATTTAGTATGGTTTGAATTTATTTTATTCCTGATTGAAGAAGTTATCTGATGTTTCGTTAAAGTAAAACAAAGTAATATAAAAGAAGTTTAAATAGAAGTAAATTTATTTTTTTGAAGCTGATGAATCAGCAATTGCAAAAATATGAACACACCATGAGTAAGCCGAGAGCAAAGTAAACATTTTAAAGTAATTACAGTTAGATAATAAGAGTTGTATATAACTTATGTATTTACGAGCATAACTCGTAATTTGTTAGCAATAACTTATGTACGAAAACTTCGTACAAACGATTTAATAATGAGTTATTGTTTAATATCCGATATGAGAGATGTTGTTAAATAAATAAATAATGGAACCATTTTAAACATAAATAACATTATTATCTTCAATACATTATATAAATGGATTTAAATTGGTTAACATGCGTTGTATAAATAATTGCCTCCCAAAATCATGAGGCTACACAAGTTAAATTAATTTAAATAAACATCAATTTGTTACGTTGTAAATTGGCGCTCCAAAATCGTGGGGCCCCACAAATTTAAATAAATATTGAAGTGCAATTTGTATGGTTGTAAATTGTCGTCTATGAACGTGTGGCATGATCCCGACCATTTGACTATATATAAAAAAAAAATTTTTTTGTAGCTAAATGGTAGCTCTAAAAAAAAATAAAGGTTGTTAAATAAAAAATATATATTATATGTGATAATTATTTATATTAAACAATAATTGTATGTTATATTAATTGTTGTGTATTAAGACACAACTGGCGCTCAACGAAATAATATAATTGTAAAGGTGTAAATGTAATAAAAAGTAATAAATAATAATATTAATAAATAAATAAATAAATAAAATTAGTAATTCGGTTCCATAAGAATAATATTCTAAAACATAATAAATAAATACATCATATTCGATATGGCAGCACCAGGAAGTATTAGTATGGAGGTAATCATTAAGGTGATGGGAAACCTTATGGATGAATATGGAATAAGACAAAATGTTGTAATATACTCTACTTTTATTACTTTAAATTTATTTTAATTTAATTCTGTTTACTTTACTTCATCCATTGTCCGGACGCCATCTTTAATAGTACCAACAATGAAACATAATTTTCTTACCTTCGGGCCAGTTTTCGGTTAGGCGAACTGAAATAGCAGAACGGGTTATTTTAAGTAAATTACTCTTATATTTGTGGTTTACCAATGACATTCCCCTTTTATTTTATTCATAACACTTGTACATTGAATCCTACTTCGAAAAAATGGACACTCCTATTCGGCCATGAGGCGTAATTTATAACATCAAGTTAGAAGTAATTATTCCCATTAACATTTTACTTTCCCACCAAAATAAATCATAATCATCATCAATTTAAATTATTTTTATGATAGAACACAACCCAGCACTTCTTAAATTTAGATTTTTCATTCACACAGCCACGCACCCTTTCATGCTGTACATATTTTAAATTTCCCTTATTGAGCTCATTTTAAATAAACATTTCTTTTGACAGAATTTAGTATGGTTTGAATTTATTTTATTCCTGATTGAAGAAGTTATCTGATGTTTCGTTTCAGTACTTATCTGGTTACAGGTGAGTCTATCTTATTGCGCACTTTCGCAAATTCCTGCCATTTCGTGGTCGCACGCACTTTTCTGAGATTATATATGTTTACATAGTAACTGTTAATTAAATTTACAATTTCGTTCCGATTTTTGTTAATATACACAATTTTGGTTGGGTGCACCCGAGATTTCGTTTCGGAACTTTTATATGTGACCGGCCGGCACTTGAATAATTTTACACTGGGGCGAGCTGAACGTTATTTTCTGAGGTAGAGAGGGGATCACGTCACCAAATCTTATTGTTTTCGAAATATGACGAACCAATTTTCAAGGCGAAGCAAATTACGCACTGCATTCCATGTGACGTATTTGCAGGCTTGGCTTGGTGACTTAATAGGTCAAAGTTCGTCTGGCTAAATATAGTTGTTGTTTTTGCGTATACAATGTTGACCTTGATACAATTTCCTGCACTTGCCTGCGTTGTTACAAAATTCTGCCATTATGATTTATACTTTGGGATTACATTAAAATTTATATGTTTTTTCCCCCAAACCAATATATGGACTGAAATGTACCGTTACAATACCCGCTCAATGAGAGGTTTTATGCCGAAGCAGGAAACTCATACTTCCTAAAGGGATCAGCCAGGATAAGTCGCCACAACCCCCTTTACGGTTTATAAAAAAAAAATATAATAACTTACCCCTGGTCCAACGATTGTGACTGCACCTGAATGACCTTACTGGACTTCTCTCTCAAGATCCCAACACCGCAAGGCCAGTCAGGTACTGGACGCTCCTGCTCTGACGCGCTGGCCAGCTCAGGACCGCCGCCACATCATCACCAGACACTGAAACATCAAATTAAAAATCAAATAGTGGCCTGGTATAATACCATATTCCTAACTGATCTGTTTCCCCTTAGCTATGTGCTGGTTTGCGTTAAGAAGCAATGGTTTTTTCCTTAACTCCTAACATATATGAATACAATATTTATTATAACAGAATATAAAACATCCAACCTCAATATCGACATTCTTCATACCCTTCTCTTGTTACATCTTATTCCCAAAATTCAAAATATTTCTCTGATTCTATCAGAATTTAAATAAACATGTCCCATTACAATATTACAAATACCTTCCCTCATAGAATTAATATTTCAAAACATTTAAATTCATTTATAAAATTTTTATATAGAACAAAACACATTTAAGTCTACTACTTTAGAACCAATGGTCTACTTGAAAATGTCAATCATCTTCCATTGTCATAATATTTCTTGACTCAATACAAAACATTTAATTATCTCCTCAGATCAACATCATCAACACAATATATTTAACATTCATTAATTCATTACTAATAATTTAGTAACCTCCTTCCACACACACTATGGCCTATAACTAAATCGATTCCATTCACACTAACATAATATACCATAATAAAACATAGTAAACACTCACAATGAACATAAACTTCATTACATTAAAATAAACATCTCAGCTGCAGCTGAATAAAATTTCCAAACAGGAAACTTTAATTTCAATTAAACCTGTTAATACTCAATCTTTAATTATTTACTACTTCTTATACCATTAGATTCTCCACAAATTCAAATTTATTATCAACCTTCATTTTACATCACATTTCATTTATTATTACATTTCCACTATGAATTTTTTATTTAACATTTTCATCATTAATTGGTTTGGGTGATTCTCCGTCATTCACAATGATTCGATTTATTGAATGGGTACTTATACATATAACCTTACTCACCTTCTTCCTTCTAACAACCATTACCAGGTTTGCATAGGGTGACACCAATCTCTCAGTAATATTTACTTTCACTAAATTCTCTAACTCCACTTAATTTATTCTCCTCTTAGAATAAAATACCTGATACCCTCTTTGTACCTAGGATGTGTGTTCCCTTCCCTTATACTCATTCCCTTATCGATTCCTGGCCCATCCAGGTAACCGGCAACCCTCTTTAAAACGTCCCCTCCCCCCACAACGTCTTGCATTGAGGACTCCTTATACCTCCACCCTAACTACAAAATTTCACCATCACCTATTTACTCTCCATTTACATCACTCTCGCTTTCTCTACATACATTCACTCTCACTACTGTGTCCCTACTGTGTACCCATTTCTGTATTATTTTTATTACAAAATTCTTATTTTGTCTAACACCCATTAAAATTAACTTTGACTGACTCAAGTGCCTTATTGAAATAATTATTATCACCCAAACTCTATCTTTTACCACCTTTTACATTAATATGATTATTGAAAATTACACTAGAAAATTCATCACTTTCCTCATAATAACAATACAACTCAACACCTGAACATATTGTATGTTTAATCATTTACTATTCATTATAGAATCTAAATCTCAGAAAATTCTTTAACTTCATCACCCAAGTTCATTTATACAACATTTTAAATTTATTAATTAATCTCCAATTATTTAATTCAATCAGTTTTTTCTTTCAAATCACTAAGTTATTTTAATTACATTTTAAAAATTCACATTTACTCTCATTACTTATTTAGACTGAAAAAATGATATAATTATTATTAAATCAATTCCTCTTTCCTACATACACTGTTTACATAAGATACAGAATACACATAATGTAACACAAATACATTTGACATCAACACAAAAGAATATACAATCCAAATTATTATCTGTTATTATTTACCTCAAATCATTTCATAATACAATCCATTTCGAAACCACACTATTCACATAATTGAACAACAATTGTTTAACCACCATCATCGATTAACAATCTGACCTTAGGTCTACACAAATCATTTTTTATTAAATACATTATATTATCTCTATAAATATAATGATTATCTAATTTCTCATATTTTTCCACAATATCATTATAATTAACAGGATTATTCCATATTCTTAGATCATATAACTTGTCACCATAGAGTATAGACATGTCACCACTAGGTAAGTTATAAATTCATCATTAACAACATCATCATCTACTGCTGCTATATCAGCTTCAACGCAAGGTAAGATTTCAATATCATTTTCCACTCTCTCTATACCTAACCTTTCTACTAATTCTTTATAATTTCTATCAACATTAAATAACTTTACCTCTCCATCAACACACAACTCTCTCTCTAAATATCTCTCACCATAACGCCATCTCACATTTTCTCTACCATCCCATGCAGAAGGTACTGAATCATCACAAAAAATCAGGGAACAATTTGAAGACCTCATGTCTTCCTCTAAGGGACTTTTGCCCTTCAACAACAACAATGAACACCTTGGTTCACAATAAACCCGGGGAAAATTTACCCTCTGCCCCATATCCACAAAATAACTCTTCACACTCTCTCTAACTTATAAACACTTGTTTCTACCCTTTTACAACCCCCTACTCCCATTACTCTCTCATTCTCAATTACTATCTCTATATTATCATCATCACAATTTATTTTCATTATATCACCTTTAAATATCTCGTTTTCAACTGTTTTACCACTATTTATAATTATATCATCATAATTCTAAACCCCACTTACCTTATCGTGTTTATTTTCGTTTAATTGGTCTGTCTCTCTACCATTTTCTACCCCCATTTTAATCTCATAATTATCATCTACTTTATTCATTGTAAAGTTATTAATCATGTCATCTATTCTTGCGTTTTGTTCCTCGAACACATGATCTATTGCTTCTATTATCTGTTCTTTCATATTATCTGCCATTATGATTTATACTTTGGGATTACAATAAAATTTATATTGTTTTTTCCCTAAACCAATATATGGACTGAAATGTACCGTTACAATGTATGTGCTAGACTAGATAGAAACATAGAAGAGTTAACACAAAATAAAGAACAATTAGGTAAAACATTAAAAGAATATAATACTATACTAAGAGAAGGAGCAGAAGATATCGTAGAACGAGGTATCATAAATAAGACTACGCACTTAGTACCTACGTATTTCGACAATACATACGCGTATAAACGCACGCAAAAGTAATGATAAGATAGCACTTGATAAACAAGCTATCAAAATAAAAAGGAACTTGAAATAATGTTAATATTTAATAATTATAATTCTAGAGAAATAAATAACATTAAGGAAGAAAGAAAAATAAAGATTAAGAAAGCATACCTTATTGATAGAAATATCCAAATCGCAAGTTACACACACAGCGATAAATCACATAAAAGAAAAATATGTGTAAAACAACACACAATAAATATCACTGTAATGAAACGTAGTAATAAATCATCTATATGAAACACTACGCAAACTTGTGATAATTATAATATTAACTATATGAGTAGGGGGAAAATAAGGGTCCTGGCTCACAAAGGAATGCCGCCTTTCCCACGGTCTAGATCAAAGAGATGCCGCCGTTCCCACGGTCCAAGATTTTTTCCCACGCTCCCCCCACCACCAATGGACCCTCAGCATCCCAAAGGAGCACAGCATCCGTGAATTTCCGCGAATAAAATTTTTTATTTTTTTAATTTTAAATTTTTAATTAATTTGATTTGTATATAAAGGGGTGGGTGGAGGTGGGGTGGGGTTCAATGGACCACCCGCATCCGCGAATTTCCGCGAATATAATTTTTTTTTATTTTTTTAATAAAGCTCATTTGCATATCAGGGGTGGGTGATGGTTGGTGGGTGGGGGGTTCCAACTTGATGCATTATAGTGTATATTAAAATATATAATCAGAGTTACCAACCTTCGCATGAGTTCAAATTTGTTGTGTGTTATAATGTATATTAAATCTATATGATCAGGTTTACCAACCTATGCATGGGTTCAAACTTGATGTGATTATAGTGTATATTAAAATATATGATCAGGGTTACCAATCTTGCATTATTGTGTATAGAACAGATCTGCCAACATTTTTCTGTGGTGGGAAATTCAAACTATATGAGCAGACGCATTATAGTGTATAGTAAATTATATGACTGTTGACGACTTCGATATCAAGGTATCAACTCTCTCTCCCTTCCTCTCTCTTTGTCTCTAGACACAGTTATCGATCACGATATAAACTCTCTCTCTCTCTCTCTCTCTATGTGTTTATGTAACATCTCTCTCTCTCGCTCTCTCTCTCTCTCTCTCTCTCTCGCTAGCACTCTCTCTCTCTTTATGTCATCGGTTTTACATAAGCGTCAGTAAGTCGTGCTACTTATGGCTTATTGTAATTAGCGATACTAAAATGTAATCACCAGGAAATATATTTATCGCCTACCTCGTTGCGTCCTACTTCTAATTTTGACACATGACGGTCATTGACCGCGATTTAGAAATTAATATACACAACATATGTGCTAGCACTCTCTCTCTCTTTATGTCATCGGTTTTACAGTGATATATCATGCCTCTCTCTCTCGCTCGCAGACGTCGGAAGAAATTCCTAGTTTATAATGTAATTACCTGTGCGTGTGCTGTTACAGATGACTCCTCAAAAATCTGTTGTACAACATCTCTCGCTCGCAGACGTCGGAAGAAATTCCTACTTTATAATGTAATTACCTGTGCGTGTGCTGTTACAGATGACAAATCCATACGTTAACGGCTTCACAAAAAATGTTAGCCTATTGTTTGTCTGTGTGTGTGCTATGTAAATTGTTTGTACATCAATGAATAATATAATCGTGCTAGTTATAATGTAATGCGTATTGTGTATTGCTGCTGCTGCTGCTGCTGCTGCAAACGTCGGTAGAAATTCCCACATACAAATAGTTGACAGCACCAATAAGGTATGATTTGAATCTTTCGGTGTAGCATTTCACATAATTTAATGTACTTTACAAATAATTGCTGTAACCCCTCTTTCAATTTTGTTTTAGACTTTATAAAAAAAAACTTCAAAATTTTTTTTTTTTTAAAGAGGGGCCACTAGTTATTTAAAACTAGGCCTAGGGCCTAGAGAAGCCAAAAATGCGCTGGGTCCAGTGGGACGGGAATTGCAATTAAACTCGGTGGTTAAACAACAATAACCAATTTTATTAGAAATTTCAAGTCTTGACATTCAATCTTGATACAAAATGTAATTTTTGTTTAATTTCCATAATACAATTTTAAGCTGAAATTACAACTTTAATATCTGTTCAATACTAATGCAACGTATAAGGTTTGGATCTTGATAATCTAATTCACAATATAAAATATAAACTTCAAAGTGTAATACATTTTCCCAAATTCGCAATTAAAAAAATTAACATCATAAGTGAGTATCCATCTCACCATTCTGAAAGCTTCATTTTATCTTAAATGTGGATAAATGCATAGTTTCATGAATACTCCTCACCTTGTAATTATAAACAATCATATTATTTCCATAACGCTTAATCTTATACATAGGGCGAATGAAATATGTAATTATATAGATTATCCTTAAAACTACTCAACATTACGACATCTAATCACACATAAAAAATACATATACACAAAACACATATCACAGTTATAGCACAGCATAACGGAATACAGCTGGTTAATTTCGACAGGCAGCCTGTACCTTCCCATTGCACCCATACCTGAATGGGAGACCACAGGACCCGTCATCCTGTAGCAACACTCAATTAATCGTTTAAATGGCAAACACCTCCTTATATAGAATCCAAGTAAAAAAAAAACAAAACCCATTAACTCACAAGAGCGAGTAAAAAAAAAAAACGAAAAGAAAAATATTAGTAACCGAAAGTAAAGCAACCTGAATAAAAGGTGGAGTTAGGAAATTACAAAATTTACGTGCGCAAGGTCGCCCCGCATATCAGTAATTACAAACCGAAATTCAAAAATTCCCCATTTAGAAGCTTGCCTTTACATAGTTAACATAGCTGTATTTTATTTTTATAAATAGTAAGTTTTTATAGAGATAAAAATTCAGGCATTTACAAACTCCCAAGTGGACATGACCACCAGCAATTAAGTATAAAAAAAAAAACTGAAACTAAAATTACAACATTATAAATCTGGTATGAAGTAGTAAAAATTCTCTACACACCATAGAAATACTACACATTATTATAGCTTAACACATTCTGAAATAATAATGGGAGTGATAAAGTTTCTAAATCGTCTTACATGTTTCATACTTTCATTAAATTACAAAATACTTTTACTTAAAGGATCAATTATCTGGATATACATATGAATACATACTGGTATATGGCTTTACAACCCGAATTGACCTGACCGAGTAGACGCGCCCGGCCTGATCGAGCAATTAACAACATGCCCAGAACCTGCATAAAACTGCCCCTGCCGCAGGTACATGAATCAATTAAAGAAATCAAAATCCCTTAAGATCACCCGCTCCCTTATTAAAGAACGTTATTTAGTGTAGAATAAAGAGAACTGGACACCGATACATGAAAGAATTCAGAATGGTCACAACTTTTGCAACCTCAAATTTTGCTACCCAAAATTATTAAAAAAATTTACTTGAACGCCGGGCACGTCCCTTCGGCAAGGCCTACATAAGATTGGGACGTAATTACATGAAGAAATTATTTCAGTAAAGTTCATCACCCCGCCCAATTATGTCTAGTTAGACGCGGCACCATAACGTAGAGCTCGTTAACGGCAAAATGTCCCACACAGGAGGTTTGCTACAGAGGCCAAATGTGTATAAAAGATTAAATTTCACCTTATAGTCCAGATATGTCTTATGGGTAGGCATTTTCGGCATGACGTGAGACGCTCTTCCAGCCGCACCTGCATTGAGTCTGTGATTGTTGCTTGTGGCCGTTGTACTGCCAACTGCTGGAATGGGTTGGATCTCCCGGCGGTGCGAAAACACAAGGATCACAGTAAAATCTACTCAATCATAGTAGATAGTTTTGTACAATCAAGCAACAAGGTTGGCTGGCAAGAAA
This sequence comes from Magicicada septendecula, assembly GCA_034769895.1. Taxonomy (NCBI): domain Eukaryota; kingdom Metazoa; phylum Arthropoda; class Insecta; order Hemiptera; family Cicadidae; genus Magicicada; species Magicicada septendecula. The sequence continues at coordinate 220,170,746 of CM068372.1, forward strand.
CGTCTGATCCAAACGAATCAGCTGTCCCGTCGAAACTGAAACGTAGCTACAAATTGCAAGTCGGAAACCGCGACTCCGCTCCCCTCCACCAGAGAGCAGCATTAAGCAGGCCCATTCAAATCACGGCTACAATATCGCCCGCATGCGCGCACTTACCAAATAACAATATCGGGAGTTACACCCTTTTATATATATATCTTTCTTTATTCCGTTTATTGCACGCCGGGTTTTTAGCAAAACACGGCATACCCCCACCCCAAAAGGGCAACATGGTTGCCCAACTGGAACTCAGGGGTACCCTGCAGTGTACCCCTATAATCTATGAAACTCGCGTTGCTATCGGTGTTCCCACCAGTCAGGATTCCCAGGAGAGCAGAGACTCAGAACACTGCGGCCATCCCCACGCGACCCTCTCCGCCATGCTGACCCCACGGGACCGCCCCAACACGTCACCCTCTGCGGTGACCATCACCTACTTCTACCGGTCCCACTTCCATACCCGTCCGAAGACCCAACAAGTTATCACCCACCTTGGTATGTGAGTGACCGTACTACCTCTCGTCCACCTCTTGGACTGACCAGCCATATGCACCAACAAGGCATCTCCATCCTTGCCATATGGCTGGCCCACATCCCTACACTAGGGCGGACGGCCCCGCTTAACCCGACAGAGAAGACCGCATAGAGGGCACGCGCACATTAATCCCATCAATTACTTAACATTTGATTACACCGTAACTAGCCGGGGGGTTTACTTCACCACAGCACCGCCGATACACCATATATATATATATATATACACACAACCCAGTCTTAACTCAAAATAAACACAATGGTACACAACCGGGGAATGCGGCATGGCTCCGACCCTACACTACTCAAAAACCAAAATCAACCCTATGAACAAGGAAACAACACCACATAACTTCTCCAAACAGGGGAACCTGGCGATCTCCCAGACCACCATCTAGGGGCACACTCTCGGCAAGCTCGATTTTTTTTTTCCTTACGGGAGGGGTAGGAAAATCGGGAAGATGAAACGGGGCAAGGATCATTGAAGGTCAAGAGCGAGGACTAAGGGTAAGGACATGGTTCCCTCCGAAAAGGAGAATGACTGGAAAAAACCAAGGCTCGCGTGGGCAGGGACGCAACCCTGAAGTAGACGAACAACACTGGGACTGTGGGGAACATCTACCCGCTACCCGTTTACCGCTTCTTCTCACCTTTCTATGACGAACTTTAGGTACTCGTTCCTTTCGGACATCACTCTCTGGGAAATTATCTCGTGCTGAGCTGTACTGATTTGTTTCCTCTGAATCAGAATCGAGGCAACTTACCTTACTACTTCCCCCCTGATTTGGATTATCCTCATCATCTAACTCCTCTCCTTCTGCCTTCCCTGCTTCTCTTTCTTCCACACTTTCCTTTTCTTCCTCTTCTCCAATTCGCACTTCTTCGTCCCCATAATCCAAATCAACCTCATGACACTGCACCTCCTCACCATCTTCCAGTTGCTCGTCTGATCCCTCTTCAACAGCATCTTCGGCCAGCTCCTCACCAATTTCTTCATCACACTCGTCACCAGCTCCTTCACGAACTTCTTGACTAACCTCTTCTCCGATCTCGTTTTCATCAACACATTCATCATCAACATCACGTCCACTACCACCATTCGAACACTGCACATCTTCATCATCCTCTAGTTGCTCCTCTGGTCCACATGAAACTTCTTTCCGTTCTTCGGAATCCTCAACACTACTTACAGAAGGCGTCTGCACATCTTCACACACTACATCATTCTCACTCACACACTCCACAACGCTGCCACCAAATTTCTCCTCAACTTCTACCTCATCTCCTTCCACCACACTTGCAGCATGGACATCCCCTTGTCCACCCGCAACCTCAGAAACATTTGCAGCCTGGACCTCCCCGTGTCCCTCCGCAACCTCAGACCCTTCAGTCTCCCTAACACCTACAACTATACTTCCCTGTGCAGCATCTGCAGACCGCTCTTCTGCCTCTTCCTTCGATTCCACTCCTTCACCACTCTCAGCAACTACAACGTCCTCAACATTTTCCACCCTGGAATCCAGCTGTCCAGGTTCATGTGCAATGACTAAATTAATTTTTACTGGCGATGGTAAAGCTACACCATCAAGTGACTTCTCATATCCCTGCGTAGACGATGATGATGTCACAGGATCTGGATCCCTCATGAACAATACCGGAACATATTCTGCGGCATCCGGATTCAACCGTGACGTCCTCTCTGAGTCCTGCAATTCAGTATCAACAGACGTTTTCTTGTCGTCTTGTATTAATCCAAAGAAGTTATTCCGCTTTTCTTCTTTCTCTTCACCTTCTTCATCCACAACTCTATTAGGCACTGGTATTTCCTCTGGAACCTTTAAAGTTTCCTTTCTCTCCAAATAGGAATAAAGACTTCCTACAGGATCCCTACTTGCCGATGTTTGTTCCCTGATATAACTTCTTCTTCCCCTGTTAATTTCATACTTCTTTGTTTTCTGTGCTGTAGCTGTAGTTACCGTCTTCTCACTTACCACCCCCTTGTAGCCTCCATTACTTCCGGAATACTCAGTCATTCTTACAGTTTCTTGTGTTCTCCTCCAACCGCCATGTTTGTCCTTTTCAGCTCTTCCTAATAAACCACTGGAGTATTGGACATCTTTAGCAGCTCTTACCCGGGACTCGTCCCCCGCCTGGACAGTACTAGAAACCACACACAACCGGTCCAGATCCGCAAAACAATGGGGACGGTCTGCGAATATCAAACGAGATCTCTCTTGGGGATTCAGTCCTTCCAAAATTGCTTGTATAAACTCGCTCTCGGGCAACCCCAACCTTAATACCCGGGCAGCTTTCCGTATATCGTGCACGTAATCCCGCAACGTCTCTCCATTGGCCTGTAGGCGATAGAATAAATCTAACTTAAGCTGGGAACGTCGTCGATGGGGTATGAAGAAGTCAAACACTTCCCCATGGAAGGTGTCGACACTGCAGCCCCGACGCAGAGTGCTGGTGACCAGCCATGCCAATGAACCCCGGCAATACGGGTATATAAGGGACAAGATCTCCTCATCGGACACACCCGGGAAATCTGCCAACTGCAGGACCAGGTCCAAGAAAACCAGCAGCCTGTCCTCATCTACTCCATCCAACGCCGAAAGTTTCTGGAGAACCCCTGAAATGGGGTAGGGCAATCTCTGGTAGCATACCGCCGCCAGAATTGCACAATTCACAACAAACAACAATGAAACAAATCCCCACTAAACACCTAACACAAACATGACCTACAAAAACTGAAAAAACTTGAGTACCAACTCTCTTCCATCAAGTGGACCCCCGGGTTTCCTAGCGCTGCGGGGACCCAACCCATTCCAGCTCTCTATCGACATCATACACCAGAAGAAAAACAACAACCACAATCCAACATAGACATACAATACACACCACCGAACACCTATCACAACATATAACGTTTCAACCAAGACATTTATTACAATTTCGGATACTAATTCTTGTCGGAGACGGTACCGACTGTTGCTCGGCCCATACCGCATCCAGCCAAACTTCCACACAGTAACGCCCACATTGATTAATAAAGCAGAGGACTTGCCAGCCATCCCCCTAGATCTCCGGTAAGTCTAAGCCGCCCCAAAAAAAATTACCCACCAAAACAACAAAACGTATGCCGCGTGGCGACACCAGGCTAACAATTATGTTCACCAATGCACATTAAACATAGCATAACTCTTATATGCTACCTACATATATTCACCCTTTCAAAATTCTGAAATTCAACTTTTCCTAACTCTTTCCGGGTTTGCAAGCCCCGTCACACCCAAGGACCCAAGGGTTCGACCCTAGAATCAACCACGCTCTGCTACCATTTGTAACCCCTCTTTCAATTTTGTTTTAGACTTTATAAAAAAAAACTTCAAAATTTTTTTTTTTTTGAAAGAGGGGCCACTAGTTATTTAAAACTAGGCCTAGGGCATAGAGAAGCCAAAAATGCGCTAGGTCCAGTGGGACGGGAATTGCAATTAAACTCGGTGGTCAAACAACAATAACCAATTTTATGAGAAATTTCAAGTCTTGACATTCAATCTTGATACAAAATGTAATTTTTGTTTAATTTCCATAATACAATTTTAAGCTGAAATTACAACTTTAATATCTGTTCAATACTAATGCAACGTATAAGGTTTGGATCTTGATAATCTAATTCACAATATAAAATATAAACTTCAAAGTGTAATACATTTTCCCAAATTCGCAATTAAAAAAATTAACATAATAAGTGAGTATCCATCTCACCATTCTGAACGCTTCATTTTATCTTAAATGTGGATAAATGCATAGTTTCATGAATACTCCTCACCTTGTAATTATAAACAATCATATTATTTCCATAACGCTTAATCTTATACATAGGGCGAATGAAATATGTAATTATATAGATTATCCTTAAAACTACTCAACATTACGACATCTAATCACACATAAAAAATACATATACACAAAACACATATCACAGTTATAGCACAGCATAACGGAATACAGCTGGTTAATTTCGACAGGCAGCATGTACCTTCCCATTGCACCCATACCTGAATGGGAGACCACAGGACCCGTCATCCTGTAGCAACACTCAATTAATCGTTTAAATGGCAAACACCTCCTTATATAGAATCCAAGTAAAAAAAAACAAAACCCATTAACTCACAAGAGCGAGTAAAAAGAAATAACGGAAAGAAAAATATTAGTAACCGAAAGTAAAGCAACCTGAATAAAAGGTGGAGTTAGGAAATTACAAAATTTACGTGCGCAAGGTCGCCCCGCATATCAGTAATTACAAACCGAAATTCAAAAATTCCCCATTTAGAAGCTTGCCTTTACATAGTTAACATAGCTGTATTTTATTTTATAAATAGTAAGTTTTTATAGAGATAAAAATTCAGGCATTTACAAACTCCCAAGTGGACATGACCACCAGCAATTAAGTATAAAAAAAAAAACTGAAACTAAAATTACAACATTATAAATCTGGTATGAAGTAGTAAAAATTCTCTACACACCATAGAAATACTACACATTATTATAGCTTAACACATTCTGAAATAATAATGGGAGTGATAAAGTTTCTAAATCGTCTTACATGTTTCATACTTTCATTAAATTACAAAATACTTTTACTTAAAGGATCAATTATCTGGATATACATATGAATACATACTGGTATATGGCTTTACAACCGGAATTGACCTGACCGAGTAGACGCGCCCGGCCTGATCGAGCAATTAACAACATGCCCAGAACCTGCATAAAACTGCCCCTGCCGCAGGTACATGAATCAATTAAAGAAATCAAAATCCCTTAAGATCACCCGCTCCCTTATTAAAGAACGTTATTTAGTGTAGAATAAAGAGAACTGGACACCGATACATGAAAGAATTCAGAATGGTCACAACTTTTGCAACCTCAAATTTTGCTACCCAAAATTATTAAAAAAATTTACTTGAACGCCGGGCACGTCCCTTCGGCAAGGCCTACATAAGATTGGGACGTAATTACATGAAGAAATTATTTCAGTAAAGTTCATCACCCCGCCCAATTATGTCTAGTTAGACGCGGCACCATAACGTAGAGCTCGTTAACGGCAAAATGTCCCACACAGGAGGTTTGCTACAGAGGCCAAATGTGTATAAAAGATTAAATTTCACCTTATAGTCCAGATATGTCTTATGGGTAGGCATTTTCGGCATGACGTGAGACGCTCTTCCAGCCGCACCTGCATTGAGTCTGTGATTGTTGCTTGTGGCCGTTGTACTGCCAACTGCTGGAATGGGTTGGATCTCCCGGCGGTGCGAAAACACGAGGATCACAGTAAAATCTACTCAATCATAGTAGATAGTTTTGTACAATCAAGCAACAAGGTTGGCTGGCAAGAAACGTCTGATCCAAACGAATCAGCTGTCCCGTCGAAACTGAAACGTAGCTACAAATTGCAAGTCGGAAACCGCGACTCTGCTCCCCTCCACCAGAGAGCAGCATTAAGCAGGCCCGTTCAAATCACGGCTACAATATCGCCCGCATGCGCGCACTTACCAAATAACAATATCGGGAGTTACACCCTTTTATATATATTGTTACGATACAATTAAGCCAAATCCCGTACCAGTGATAAAAAAGATAATTCTTAATATAAAAATACTTCATATAAAATGAAATGTTTAAAAATGATTAAAAATTAATATTTTGACACGACGTACGACGATATTACCCAACCCAAGTGATCGATCCAACAACATAAACACAAAGAAGGGAACTACGAACCATACTCAAGAAAAAAGGTGATAGACCAAACAATCAATTATGAACTAACAAAGGAAGATATGAACCCAGAACTAAAGAAGAATCCAAGGAAGCGAACAAATCCCTACGATTAAACAGAAAGCAAATCAGATGAGAAGAGGAGAACCGAATCAAGATGAAGACTATTGAAGATGAAGACCATGAAGAAGAGGAAGAACGAAGAGGAGACCGACTAAACCCAGGGGGAGACTAACACACATAAAAAGGGGAAAAATAGTATACTCCAGGATAGAATACTGTGAATAAACCCCAAATAATTATTTATTGTTGAAACAAATATTATTGTTATAATTGAATTAACCTATGTACCCATTTTAAAGACAATACGATTGTAAAGTAATGTAATGTAGAAAAAGTACACTAACACAGTTAGAAAGGTTAGATTTAACAAGAAATAACTAACCTAATATTATTAATAATAAATATTATGCTAGAAAGAAATAGTGAGAAATGATAGGAGAAAGTATAGGGATTACCCATTAAATAACACTCAATACAAACAGTGAACCAAAGTGAAGTGCATAGTGAAGTGTAAGTACCCTAAAAATAGTAAAAGTGTATGTTAAGCATTAAAAATGTAATGATAAGTAAGAAAACACTTTGTAAAACAGTGATGAACAATCAATGATTGGAGTGACCTAGTACACATTTATATAGTTAAAAATAATATTCCGAATAATAATAAAAGAAGCATGTAATGTTATCCAGGGAGAAAGCCCAGACAAAAGTAATTTGTGTTAACATGGTATAGTAGAATAGAAATAAAGTTTTGTTGTTAAAATTAAGACTACAATGAATAAAACACCCCATGTTGAAAGGGGAATTAACTTTCATAATTTCATAATTTTATAAGAAGTGATGATGTTTATCACTCTAGGTTGTAACAAAAGAAAGGAACCAATATTAGAACTGACAATAACTAGTAAATTATAAAAAAATTGTTTGGTTCAATGTTATAAAGGGGATATGGCTGAAGGGAACCTACAGTCCATACACCTAATTATTATATTTTAAAATATGTGTAATGAAAATGTATGTTGAATAGTAGTTAAAACACGAACAAATATGATAACTAAGTGAAGCCCATCAGGCTGAATTCAAAATGTAATTTAAAAGAGATACACCAAAAAACCATCATGGCTAATCTTAGCTATGAAAACATCTAACTGTCAGAAACACTCAAATGTAAATTGTAACAATTTCGCAAGAAACTTTACTAATCTAAGACCAGTAAATGGCCAGTAATTATATGTCAATCATTTTAAAACAGAAATGTTATTATAAAAGTTTAATTTAAGTAAGATATGTGATTTACCAGATGTCAAATATTTAGACTAAAGTTAATGTATAACAGAATATGACCTTATGAGGTATCATTGTAAACCTTGAAAGGAAAGAAAGATAATAGTGATATCATTTATTACCCCAAAGGAATTATAAAGGAATAAAACCATTAGGAAAATACTTAATAAATTTGAATAAAAATTCAAATATCTTAACAATGTCTTTGAAAGAGTAATTAACCAATCCCAGGATTGCTGTTACTATGGTAACGAGCCGTTGAGGGCTTATTTTCCGTTAAACATATGAGACTCGAAAAAACGACGCGTGGGTAAGCGGCAGGCAAAATTGGAATGATTGAAATTTTAATTTAAATAGTTACTACAAGTTTCGAAAGTGAACCAAGATGACCAAAGACGAATAGATGTCGACCTACCAAGAATTAACGATGTCCTGGAACCAAATTAAATAAACTAATTATCAAAAAACCCAAGACGAGATTGAAAAAGATGTTGGAAGCTTATAATCCAAATTGGCCGAATATCCACTACCTCGATGACTACACATCAACGCAATTAGAACTGATAAGTATCGAATAAATTCCTTAATCCCAAAAAACCAAATTACTTAAATTATTTTACGAATGATAAAATTTCTCACTATTGAACAAATATTATTTTCTTTCAAAGGTGTTAATGCATAATTTACTTACATAAAAACATTTTATTAATCAATATATAACCTCGATTAAGAGGATCATGTTGTAACAAAAATACGACACTACCGAACAATTTGTAAAAACACATTATACTTTCTAAGTACGTATAAGGTATGGTAGTGTACTTTTTTAATGTAACCAACGTTTATGTCTTATTTCATAATCCAAAGAACTCCAGATTTTAAACATAGTAATATATTGTATGAACTGACGCCATATCGGCAACGGAAAGTGTTTTAAAATCAATTTTGCCAACTCTGAGATATTTTTGTGTTTCATGCTGTAAGCCGGAGCTATTTGTTATCAAATTATTTATAATCCTTTTGTTACATTAATTAATGATTGAATTTGTATTAAACTCACAGTACCGAGTATTACTATCTTTTTATTTCATAGGACTTTGTAGAGTATATGTGTGTTAGCAAGTTTTATTCAATAGACAACTAGCGCTCATCACGAGTGGTCGAGACGGCAACCTGTATAGCGGCGGGAACCATTCGAACGCCACAGCTGTCCATGCTAATAACACGTATTATCTTAGAATTTAACTATTTTAATTGTTTTAATAGAAACAATTTGGCGCCACCCGGGATTCGCAACCCCTATGAATTAACAGGTAGGTTGTACTGGTAATATTGACAACGCTACAGACTCCAGTAGTGACGTCGATTTATGTAACGACCGGTGTGAGGCAAACACACTACATTCACACTAATACACAAAATAAACAAGTGTGACACATTTAACAGGTACGACCTCGTTCACTAGTTACATATTGACGAACCCAACGCGGGGCTTAAGGAAGAAGGACGTACCCTAATTACTAGTTACAATATATATCTTTTTTTTATTCCGTTTATTGCACGCCGGGTTTTTAGCAAAACACGGCACATTGCTTACATGTTCAGAGGTTTATAACGAAATAAATTAAAATAAACCATAATTTGTTTAAATGATTAAATATATATATTTACACCACTGTACACAAACTTAAATATATAGTTTACAAACCGTTGTAATACAATTATTCAAAAATACATTTCTTACATTGATTAAATATATATATATATCACAAACAAACATTGTTATATAAAATAAATACAATATTAATAATAATAATAATTTTTGACATTGCAAGATTTTTAAATAATAATAATTTCACGGCTGTAGATACAATCCACATGGAAGTTTATCTGTAACATAACAATACAATCGATATTAGAATCACTGATACGATAAATATTCAATTATCACGATCACACGCACAGTCAGTGGAAAGAAAGAATCAATGCGTTAAGTGAGTAAACTTTTTTTTCAAGTATATGTCATTTTCATAAAGTTAATGTACTTTCAAATAATTTCTAATCAAACCAAATATTATTCAACGAAACTTGTAAATACTACTTAGAATCAATGATACATTTATAACATAAAGTTAATGTACTTTCAAATAATTTCTAATCGAACCAAATATTATTCAACGAAACTTTGTAAAAATACTAATTAGAATCAATGATACATTTATCACGTACATACAAATTCAATTATTAAAGTGTTAAGTACAGGGAGTTGAAACTACACACACACACACACACACACACACACACACGTTCAAACACATTAGCGAGCACGAAGTTCCTATATTTTGTGTCCACATTTGTTAAGACCACGATGAGATATTTTTTATTCACCATCAATTCTAACCACTTAATATTGCGTAAACGTGTTTGCTCTACCCAAATATCTTCACGCAATAAAGGCCACGCCTCATTCATTACGAATAATGTTTATACAAAAGTTATATTTTAATATATGAAACAGGAATAATCATGCATATTAGAGTCTACCTTAGTTTTTCATAAAGTATTATTTTAATAATTGATGGCTTACATTTTATGTAAGTACAGTATCTATTTATCAACATATAGATTGTAGTAGCGATAATAATAAGTAATATTTACAATGAAACTATTTTCAAATACAAATGATGTTGGTAATGTATGATTTTAAAGACAACTTCTTCATTTGATACTTCATTAAGTCGGTCCTTGGACTTTACTTCGCTCTCTCTCTCTTTCTCTCGCTCTCTCACACACACACACACACACATTTAGTATACAGAATTGTTCTCTAACTACAGCTGCAACCGTCCAGTTTCGCCAGCGCGCGCGCGCGCGCGCACACACACACACACACACACACACATGTGAAGAAGAGCAGTAACGATTTCTCTTTTGCAAAAAAATATTATCTCTCTCTCAAAATTGTTCTCTAACTACAGCTGCAATCGTCCAGTTTCGCCAGCACACACACACACACACACACACACACACACACACACACACACACACACACATAAGATCAGGAATATCCCGTTAGCGCCACATGTCTGTAACAGAAAACAACATATTTTAAAATTAGATACTGTCATTAAGACGCATGCACACACATACACACACACACACACACACACACACACACACACACACATGGTGTAGTTGTGAAGTCGATATTAGAATCACTGATACGATAAATATTCAATTATCACACGCACACGCACAGTCAGTGGAAAAAAAGAATCAATGCGTTAAGTAATTAAACTTTTTCAAGTATGTGTCATTTTCATAAAGTTAATGTACTTTCAAATAATTCTTTTTAATCGAACCAAATATTATTCAGCGAAACTTTGTAAATACTAATTAGAATCAATGATACATTTATCGCGCACATACAAATTCAATTATTAAAGTGTTAAGTACAGGGAGTTGGAACTACACACACACACACACACACACACACAGCAATAAATTGTTTGTTAACAATTAGTAATCACGATTGTTATACGTCGTTAGGACATAATCTCCACCTGCGTTGTTTGGTTCCCCGTCCCTCGATACACCAAATGTAGTTCTTTGGGTTTGATATGTCTGAGCTCCTCATTCGTGAAGACACCTGCATACCTCTTGGGAAGATAGACACGATACTGGTGGTCGCCATCCTCCAACGTAGCAAGCACAGAGTTCCCATATTTTGTGTCCACATTTGTTAAGACCACGATGGGATATTTTTTATTCACTGTCAATTCTGAACATCGCTTGTACTTGATAGCACTTACAGCATTAAACTTTGCAAGAAACGACATTATTAGAAGAGAGAGAGAGACGCTAGTGAACACGTCCGTATCAATCGAGAGAGAACCAAACAATGGTGGAATATTCGACACAGAAGGGACAGCACAATATGATAGTGGTGGTGGTGACGGTAACGACTTTGCATGTACGTACATGCCTCCCAGACGAAATTAGAGACATCAAAAATATAGCGATATCATTAGGAAAGTCCGCGTTCCACTTTCATAAGGAAATAGTCATCGCTTACGGCTATGCATGTATGTACATTTCCCCAGTAGAATTAGAGATATAAATGTCATCATTCGCTGTGACCTACTTTCTAAATTTTGTCGCACTCACATTAAAAATGTTTGTTTAAAGCAAAAATCATGAATCATCCATTCCCGAATAGCATGCACTTTATAGTTTGCACATCGGTCAGAAGAATTGAAATGTCTAAGACATTCTGTTCCATGAAACCGCATAGAGTGCACGCGAACATCTTCCCTTCTCCTACTCTTTAAATGACTGCGTAACTAACAAGGGGGGTTTACTTCAGTACGGCATCGTCTAACAACCCACACTTAATTCAAAAATAACTTACCAGAGAAACAACCAGGGAATGCGACATGGCCAGGACCCTACAATAATCAACAAAACTACAACAAAGAAAAATGAAAACTACACCACGCGATCACACTCCATCCTAAAACGACAAACCACAATCTAACACTAACATCACTACACACCTAGTCACAACTCTTCCAACTAACTTCTTTTCTAACTCCCTTTTGATATTTTTCTTTTTTCCTTTTCTAATTTATTTTTTCTTTTTCCTTTCTAATTTTTTATTTGTTTTTTGGTTTTTATTTTGTTTTCTAAGGGGAGGGGTAGGAAAATTGGGAAGATGAAAAGGCCAAGGAACATTGAAAGGTCAATAGCTAGGACTAAGGGTAAGACTTGGTTCCCTCCGAGAATAAGGATGGGTGGAGAAAACCAAGGCTCGCGGAGGCAGGGGCGCAACCCTGAAGTAGACGCACACCACTGGGACTGTGGGGAACATCTACCCGCTGCCCGTTAACCGCTTCTTCTCACCTTTTTATGACAAAATTTAGGTACTCCTTCCTTTTGGACACCTCTCTCTGAGAAACCATCTCGTGTTGAGCTGTACTGATTTGTTTCTCCTGAATTAGAATCAAGGCAACTTACCTGACTACTTTTACGCCGATTTGGATTATCCTCAACCTCTAACTCCTCTGCTTCTACCTCCCCTGGTTCTCTTTCTTCCACCTCTTCCTTTTCCTCCTCTACATAATCCAAATCACCATCACGACACTGCACATCTTCATCCTCTAGTTGCTCACCTGGTCCGCATGAAACTTCTTTCCATTCCTCGGAATCCTCAACACTACTTACAGAAGCCATCCGCAAATCTGCACACACTACATCATCCTCACTCACACACTCCACAACGCTGCCACCCACTTTCTCCCCAACTTCTATCTCATCTACTTCTACCACACTTGCAGCATGGACATCCCCTTGTCCATCCGCAACCTCAGAAACACTTGCAGCCTCCCTAACACTTACACTTATACTCCCCTGCGCAGCATGTGCAGACCGCTCTTCTGCCTCTTCCTTCGATTCCTCTTCTTCACCACTCTCAGCAACTACAACTTCCTCAATATTTCCAAACCTGGAATCCAGCTGTCCAGGTCCATGTGCAATGTCTAAATTAAATTCTACTGACGATGGTAAAGCTCCACCATCAAGTGACTTCTCATCTCCCGGCGTAGGCGATGATGATGTCACAGGATCTGGATCCGTCACGAACAATACCGGAACAAATTCTGCGACATCTGGATTCAACCAAGACGTCATCTCAGAGTCCTGTAATTCAATATCAACAGACCTGTTCTTGTCGTCTTGTATTGATCCACAGAAGTTACTTCGCTTTTCTTCTTTCTCCTCATAGGAATAACGCCTAGCTACAGGCTCCCTACTTGCCGATGTTGGTTTACTAATGTAACTTCTTCTTTCCCTGTTAATTTCGTACTTATTTCTTTTCTCTGCTGTAACCGTTGCTACTGCCTTCTCACTTGCCACCCCCTTGTAGCCTCCCTTACTACCGGAATATTCGGTTTTTCTCCAACCGCCATGTTTGTCTTTCTTAGCTCTTCCTAACGGACCACTGGAGTATGGGACATCCGTAGCAGCTCTTCCCCGGTACTCGTCCCCTGCTCGGACAGTATTAGAAACTACACATAACCGGTACAGATCCGCAAAACAACGTGGACGTTCTGCGAATATTAAACGAGATCTCTCTTGGGGATTCAGTCCTTCCAGAATTGCTTGTATCACTTCCGTCTCGGACAACCCTAATCTTAATACCCGGGCAGCTTTCCGTATGTCCTGCACGAAGTCCCCCAACGCCTCTCCGTTGGCCTGTAAACGATAGAATGAATCTAACTTAAGCTGGGAACGTCGTCGATGTGGTATGAAGTAATCCAACAATTCCCCATGAAAAGCGTCGACAGTGCCGCCCCGACGCAGAGTGTTGGTGACCAACCCTGCCAACGAACCCTGGCAATACGGGTATATAAGGGACAAGACCTCCCCATCGGACACACCCGGAAAATCTGCCAACTACAGGACAAGGTCCAAGAAAACCAGCAGCTGGTCCTCATCGAATCCATCTACCACCGACAGTTTCTGGAGAACTCCTGAAAGGGGGTGGGGCAATTTCTGAAAGCATAGCGCCGCCAGAATTGAACAATTCACAATACACAATCAACAAAACATAACTCCCACAAAACACCTAACACCCTACAAAATAATGACAATAATAAGACAGGAAAATCTTAAGTACAGTTTCTTCCATTAAGCAGACTGCGGGTCCCCCTACCGTTGCGAGGACCCAGCCCACTTACCTGAACTGCTCTCTCTCAACAACTCTACACAAATGGAACGCGACACACACACACTAACACACAACACGACAAAAATCACCGACCAACGACAATTTTCAAAAATATTTCTAATATTTCTTCGGCTCCCGTATATCGGAGGAGACCGACTGCCGATCGGGCCATACCGCATAATTAAAACACCTCCCCTAATATGGGCAAGGTAATACGCAAACCATCTCCACCCAGGCACAGATCTGCGATAAGTCGCGTTTCCAAAGGAGTGTCCCCTTCCAAAATTTCTCACCACGTGGTAACCTACGGTTGAACGGTAGGTTCAACTATTTAAGGCGGGCAAGTACATAAACATCTTAAACACAAAACCTTAAACCTAACAAAAATATTCACTTTTAGATATAGGGCCTTTCAAAATTTTTCTAAGTTCCATTAGAACTCCCAAAATGTTTCCTGAGTTTGCAAGCCCCGTCACACCCAAAGGACCCACGGGTTGACCCTAATCTGAACCACGCTCTGCTACCAAATGTAACCCCTCTTTAACTTAGACTGTAAAAAAAAGATTACTTTTTTTTGAAAATTTTTTGAAATTTTTTTTTTTTTTAAAGAGAGGCCACACGTTAATTAGAACTAGACCAAAGCCTAGAGAAGCCAAAAATGCGCTGGATCCAGTGAGATGGGACTTGCAATGAAAACTCATAAAATTAACAATTAATAAAATCCCTTTTATTATTCTATCTCCTTTTTTAAAAACAATATTAACAACAAAATCAATAAATATAACAGTCAGAATCTATTTTCCCCTTAAATTGTTAATTAAAATAATTTATACTCTTTAAACAATGTCACCTGAAAATTATTAACACATATAAAATTTATTGGGTATCTTCTCTTTAAAATGAATTAAAAATTAAAATCATTAATTTTCCTTAAGTAATGTGTCCTGAAAATTATTAATAAATATAAGATTTATTTTATATGTTCTCTTTTAAATGATCAATTGAAACTTAATGGAGATAATTTTTATAGACTTCTTGATAATGTAAATTAGAATAACTAATTCTCAAACAAAATTAATTAAAATTAAATAGAGACAAATCCACATACTTGTTATTAAAGTTAATTAAAATAAATTACTTTCTTAGAAGAAATATTCAGCAAAAATTAATTGAGATAGAATAAATGACTGTCATCAAAATTAAATGGATATATAACCCTATGTTTCATCTTTTCTTTTATAAAAACCCTATATCTAACTCCCCCGCAAAATACACACACAAATTCACAATACATTTACATGTTCCACAATACAAGACAATTATTACAGAGATCTCTTGCCACGCCTTTTTCTTACCCCCATGAGGTACATTATTAATTATTTTACGGACATCCATGTTAGGATTACAATTCTTAATATTTGTATAAAACATGACATGTGTATTAGATTATACATATGCAACTCCAGTAGTCCCCAGGACATAATAAATTCAAATTTTTGGCTAAGTGCCTAATACTATTATAAAATACGGCCACACTGGGCACTTATACTGGGTGAAATAAAAATTTAGAAAACAATGAACACCCCAGTTATCATAATTAATTAATAGAATTTATATATATATAGAAATATTGTTAAGTTGTGAAAAAAGAAATATGTCATGAATCTTATAACCCTTTTAAAAAGTAATTTTGGCCCAGAGACCGACATGTTCATTTGCCAGTCGGTGCATAATTCAACCTGTCTCAACAACACGTATAACACTGCATGAACAGGCACCAGTACAGGATCAAACTTGTGAATCCACTTAACTACCACAGAAATTTCTATCCTTATATTAACCAAACTGAATTTTAAAATGAGAAAATATAATGCGACAGTACAAATAAGTGATGTACTGAGCATGAAATATAAAAATTTAAATTTACTTAATAAACTGTAAATAATTAATAATATATTAGAAATAAGCATGTTATGGATTGCAAGCTTGACTCAGACAAAAATATGAACAGGTGTTTCGACCTGAATCAACGTGCACACACACACACACAAATGTAAATGAAAGTGTGTACACCAGTATTTTGCTAGTGTGTGTGAACGCAGGTCTCTGCAGGCAAGTTTGCCACCCCAGTATGAATAATTGCACAATGACTGTTTTTCCGTAATTATTCATAAACTAGAATTAAGAATTAAAATCCAAAAGCACCATAAAATGTAAATAAATTTAATAAATATTGTGTGCGAAAACCACGAGAAAGTGACACGCCGTACAAGTGCAATAGTGAAATAACTGTGTACAAATCAAAAGGGTTAAGTTGCAATGTCCAAAATTACAATGAACATGTGTTGTAAAATTAGTTATAAGATAAGTATAAAAAAATACTTACAGGACTCTGCAATTCGCAGAAATATAAAAAATAGTGAATTTGACAAAGAGTGGGGGAACTGACGCCAAAGACAGTTTCTAACATGTCGATTTTGTATCACTGAAGGGTGTCGACCAAGACATGGGTATAAATAGGACACGCAAGCTTCAGTGGTTCTCTTTCTTGAATCATCCACGATGCAGCGGGAGCTTTTGCCCGTCAGCACGGCATATTTATTAATATATTTATAAACAGTTTAAATTGCCAGTTATGTACAAATACGTAACCAAGCTATAAGACAAACATTGTAATAAATAACAGCACTACTGAAGAAGTTCCATAGCGATACGACGCTGGACAAGAGAAGAAGTTCTATAGCGATACGACGCTGGACAAGAGAAGAAGTTCCATAGCGATACGACGCTGGACAAGAGAAGAAGTTCTATAGCGATACGACGCTGGACAAGAGGAGAGGACGAGAGAGTGAGAAACAGCCGACGCTGGACACGAGGAGAGGAGAGACAGCCGACGCTGGACAAGAGGAGAAGAGAGACAGCCGACGCTGGAGGCGAGACGAAGATGAACACCGATGGAACAAAAAATGATCGAGTATGATTGACGACAATAAGGTGATAGACAACTTATTCATATCTTAATCATACACAGTATACAAAGACAGTTAAAGACATTAATATTTTATTTAAAAATAAGAGTAATATTTCTTGTATAGTAGAGTTAAAAATCATAGATGTTTTAGAAATACGATTAACGTAACAAGAGCTCAAATTAATATGATATAAAATGATTACAAAGAATATAAATAAAAACAATTAGTATTTGAGAAAACAGTGCTGAGAAGTAATAACTATTAATCTTTTGAGTACGTACCATATATAGAAAAAAGATTTAAAAATTGATTTTGAAACATATTAATAGACTGAGTAGTCTAAAAATGAGATTTTTCTTTTATATACTATTTAGTAGCATAGAATGTTTAGTTAGTAAGGATGTATATATCTTAAGCCTTACGGCATTATAACAAATAATAACTAATGTTTTTTAAATCGAAGTCAGTGCCATGTGCACATATTTTTTTTTATAGTATCAAAAAATTTTAATTACTGTTTCAAGTTCCGTAGAGTTCTTATTGCAGATACACCTGACCCCCTATTTAAAGAATTTGTCAATCTTGAATGTGAGACCGTTCACACCTATTTATGTATATGTAACGTTGTTTAAATTTGGTGCTCCAAGATCGAGGGACTCCACAAATTTAAATTAAATTATATTTGCCAAATTGTCACGTTATATAAATTTGTCGCCCTGGACGTGAGGCACGAGATGCCTAAATTTACGTACAAAAATTTGTATACATACAATATAATATTATGCAACTTTTGCAAGGTTGTAATGTTGCATAAAAATGTCGCCCTGCACGTGGGGCCCGACATGACTAAATTTATGTACAAAAAAAATTTGTGACATAAATTGTAGATCATGAATGTATGACCCGATACCCATAATTTGACTATTAAAATTTTTTTATGTAGCTAAATGGTTGCTCTAAAATATATAAAGAGTGTTAAATGAAAAATGTATAATATGTAATTATTATTTGTAGTAAACAGTAACTGAATGTAATGTTAATTGTTGTGTAATCACACAGCTGGCGCCCACCACAAATAATATTGTTGTCTATGTAACAGGTGTAACTGTAATGAGTATTAATAATAACTATTAATAAAAATACAGAAATAAATAAATAAGTAGGGAACGGTTATCAATAATAATTTTTAAAGAATAACTAATAAATAAATATTTTAATAATACTTAGACATGGCAATATCAGTGAGTATTAGTATGGAGGCAATCATTAAGGTGATGGGAAACCTTATGGACGAATATGGAATAAGACAAAATGTATGTGCTAGATTAGATAGACAAATAGAAGAATTTAAAACTGATAAGTCACTATTAGGTGAAAAAGTAAAAGAATATATTACAATACTAAGAGAAGGAGCAAAAGAGAAAATTAGCGACACAAATACGCACATAGCGTCAGTAGAAGGTGAAGAATTCATACAAATTGAAAATACATGTGTAATTACTAACGATAATTATAAAAAAGTAATTAACGTTAAGGAGGAGAAGCAAATAAAGGTTAATAAAACATACCTTATTAATAGCGATATTCCAAGTGTGAGGCACACACACAAGAGTAAATCACACAAGATGACACATTTGAAACACATAGAACACCACACTTACGGAGGTAAATATCACTGTAGGCCTAACAAGAAACGTAGTAAGTTATCTAGACGAAACACTACGCAAAATTGTGGTAAATATGATGTTAGATATACGCACGATAATTATAATAACGATAATTATAACTGCAAGTATGAGAATTATGGTGAATATTATTATAAACGACGAATGAAAAAACCGTCGACAGCTGTTCACGTCGGTTCACTCAACCAAACTAGTGACGAGAGAATTATGGAATGTGACCGTTACGAGAGAAAGAGAGGCAAGATGAAAACATTGCACTATGAACAGGTGACTTCTACGATAAACACAAACGTCGCAGCTATGCAACGGAAAGGTAACGAGGGGATAATACAATGGAACGCGGATGTTGTTTACACGAAGGTGAGAACAATAGTAAACGCGGCGACTACGCTACAAAGGAACAATATACGTCCGGTAGACTATGGACAATACAATTGTTATAAAGAGGGGTGTCAGTTCTAACGACACATCGAACTACACACTGAACTTCATACCCGAATGGAATGAATAATTATTTTAAATGAGAAAAATAATATAACTATTAATTATTAATAATAAGAAATAATATGTGTAAGAATATAAGAGAGTATAATTAAGAAATGTTATAAGGAATGTTATTTGAAAGGTTTAATTAAGAAATGTATTATTGATGGTAAGGAATGTTAGTATTGATATGTTATAAATATGAAGAAATGATTAAGATGAGCAATAATTGCCATAATTATTAGAACGGCTGATCAAGCGAACACTTATCGAAGATACAAGGACACAGAAGAAAGCGAGAGTGAAAAGTCATAAGGGCAGAGACTACTTAGGATTAAGGACTTCGAGAAAAATATCGTTGTTTTCCAAGACAGTTCCTCTGTAACCGATCATGCGACGCACTACGAGCTAAAAGAGTATTCTGTTACGGAAGTGTATTTCAAGAAAGTTGTAGCGATCAGAAAGGTAATGTTAAAGAAAGGTAATGAATGTTAATGTAGTGTATAAGTAATGTATTAGATAAAGTAATGTCATGTTAAGAAAAGAGCTAAGGAAGTTTAGAAGCGAAGGTAAGAATGTATGAGTAAGTTAATATAAAATTAAGGACCGAATTTACACACATGTGTAGGAATGCAGAGTATACAGAAGGAAAACAAAGGAGAGCTAATTGCAGTGGATTTTCTGGGACCATTACCACGATCAAGTCGAGGTGTGAAGCACATATTGGTATGTATCGATGTGTTTTCCAAGGCAGTCCGACTGTACCCAATTATGCGACCCACAACCAAAGTTGTTCTAAAGATACTACTGCAAAAATATATTCCATTATATGGAAAAATGAAGAAGATACTCAGTGATCAAGGTGTGCAATTCCAAAGTGAAAAATGGGAGAGGACGTTAAGGGAAAATGAAATACAACCAGTACTCACATCCATAAGACATCCTCAAGGAAACCTTGCTGAGAGAGTTAACAAAGAATTAGGTAAATATTTACAAATATATTGCCATAATCAAAACAATAAATGGGCAGAATATTTACCATTTATTGAAAAAGCCATTAACGAAAATTATAGTGAAGCAACAGGATACACTCCAATGGAATTAGAAGAAGATAAGAAGCCAACCAGATTTTGGACTAAATATCTAAACAAACCTAATAACCAAAATGTACCTGTACCAATAAGTGTGAAAATTGAATACGCAAAGCAACGAATAAGAGAGAGAGGTAACAAGAGAATAGAGAGATTTAATCTAACTCACAAGTTACAACAATTCAACGTGGGAGAAAGTATACTACTCAAAGCAAATCCAGTGGGAAAAAGGAGTGATAATACGGCGAAGAAATTCTTCAGACTTTATAATGGACCGTATACGTTAAGACAGCGAGTGGGATAGTACACTTTCATTGTATATGATGAGATACAGAAGAAAGAAATTGGTAAATTCCACGCAACGTCATTTAAGAAGTTCTACACATAAAACAGAGGTCATTGAAACCAGTCAAATCAGCTGTTTGTAAAGCCACCCTAATTCAAGGTCGCGAGCAGTGAGCGTACGAAAGAGGTGAGGTAAGACATTTGTATACACTCCTATTAAGGGTGAAATGACGAATATTATTCTTTATTATTTGTTATATTTTTTTCAAATAATAATAATAAATAAATAAATAAAAAATTGTAATAAATAAATTTATTAAATTTTTTTTTGTTACCAAGCAGAGGAATAATGCGACAGTACAAATAAGTGATGTACTGAGCATGAAATATAAAAATTTAAATTTACTTAATAAACTGTAAATAATTAATAATATATTAGAAATAAGCATGTTATGGATTGCAAGCTTGACTCAGACAAAAATATGAACAGGTGTTTCGACCTGAATCAACGTGCACACACATACACACACACAAATGTAACTGAAACTGTGTACACCAGTATTTTGCTAGTGTGTGTGAACGCAGGTCTCTGCAGGCAAGTTTGCCACCCCAGTATGAATAATTGCACAATGACTGTTTTTCCGTAATTATTCATAAACTAGAATTAAGAATTAAAATCCAAAAGCACCATAAAATGTAAATAAATTTAATAAATATTGTGTGCGAAAACCACGCGAAAGTGACACGCCGTACAAGTGCAATAGTGAAATAACTGTGTACAAATCAAAGGGGTTAAGTTGCAATGTCCAAAATTACAATGAACATGTGTTGTAAAATTAGTTATAAGATAAGTATAAAAAAATACTTACAGGACTCTGCAATTCGCAGAAATATAAAAAATAGTGAATTTGACAAAGAGTAGGGGAACTGACGCCAAAGACAGTTTCTAACATGTCGATTTTGTATCACTGAAGGGTGTCGACCAAGACATGGGTATAAATAGGACACGCAAGCTTCAGTGGTTCTCTTTCTTGAATCATCCACGATGCAGCGGGAGCTTATGCCCGTCAGCACGGCATATTTATTAATATTTTTATAAACAATTTAAATTGCCAGTTATGTACAAATACGTAACCAAGCTATAAGGCAAACATTGTAATTAATAACAGCACTACTGAAGAAGTTCCATAGCGATACGACGCTGGACAAGAGAAGAAGTTCTATAGCGATACGACGCTGGACAAGAGAAGAAGTTCCATAGCGATACGACGCTGGACAAGAGAAGAAGTTCTATAGCGATACGACGCTGGACAAGAGGAGAGGACGAGAGAGTGAGAAACAGCCGACGCTGGACACGAGGAGAGGACGAGAGAGTGAGAAACAGCCGACGCTGGACACGAGGAGAGGAGAGACAGCCGACGCTGGACAAGAGGAGAAGAGAGACAGCCGACGCTGGAGGCGAGACGAAGATGAACACCGATGGAACAAAAAATGATCGAGTATGATTGACGACAATAAGGTGATAGACAACTTATTCATATCTTAATCATACACAGTATACAAAGACAGTTAAAGACATTAATATTTTATTTAAAAATAAGAGTAATATTTCTTGTATAGTAGAGTTAAAAATCATAGATGTTTTAGAAATACGATTAACGTAACAAGAGCTCAAATTAATATGATATAAAATGATTACAAAGAATATAAATAAAAACAATTAGTATTTGAGAAAACAGTACTGAGAAATAATAACTATTAATCTTTTGAGTACGTACCATATATAGAAAAAAGATTTAAAAATTGGTTTTGAAACATATTAATAGACTGAGTAGTCTAAAATGAGATTTTTCTTTTATATACTATTTAGTAGCATAGAATGTTTAGTTAGTAAGGATGTATATATCTTAAGCCTTACGGCATTATAACAAATAATAACTAATGTTTTTTAAATCGAAGTCAGTGCCATGTGCACATATTTTTTTTTTATAGTATCAAATAAATTTTAATTACTGTTTCAAGTTCCGTAGAGTTCTTATTGCAGATACACCTGACCCCCTATTTAAAGAATTTGTCAATCTTGAACGTGAGACCGTTCACACCTATTTATGTATCTGTAACGTTGTTTAAATTTGGTGCTCCAAGATCGAGGGACTCCACAAATTTAAATTAAATTATATTTGCCAAATTGTCACGTTATATAAATTTGTCGCCCTGGACGTGAGGCACGAGATGCCTAAATTTACGTACAAAAATTTGTATACATACAATATAATATTATGCAACTTTTGCAAGGTTGTAATGTTGCATAAAAATGTCGCCCTGCACGTGGGGCCCGACATGACTAAATTTATGTACAAAAAAAATTTGTGACATAAATTGTAGATCATGAATGTATGACCCGATACCCATCATTTGACTATTAAAATTTTTTTATGTAGCTAAATGGTTGCTCTAAAATATATAAAGAGTGTTAAATGAAAAATGTATAATATGTAATTATTATTTGTAGTAAACAGTAACTGAATGTAATGTTAATTGTTGTGTAATCACACAGCTGGCGCCCACCACAAATAATATTGTTGTCTATGTAACAGGTGTAACTGTAATGAGTATTAATAATAACTATTAATAAAAATACAGAAATAAATAAATAAGTAGGGAACGGTTATCAATAATAATTTTTAAAGAATAACTATTAAATAAATATTTTAATAATACTTCGACATGGCAATATCAGTGAGTATTAGTATGGAGGCAATCATTAAGGTGATGGGAAACCTTATGGACGAATATGGAATAAGACAAAATGTATGTGCTAGATTAGATAGACAAATAGAAGAATTTAAAACTGATAAGTCACTATTAGGTGAAAAAGTAAAAGAATATAATACAATACTAAGAGAAGGAGCAAAAGAGAAAATTAGCGACACAAATACGCACATAGCGTCAGTAGAAGGTGAAGAATTCATACAAATTGAAAATACATGTGTAATTACTAACGATAATTATAAAAAAGTAATTAACGTTAAGGAGGAGAAGCAAATAAAGGTTAATAAAACATACCTTATTAATAGCGATATTCCAAGTGTGAGGCACACACACAAGAGTAAATCACACAAGATGACACATTTGAAACACATAGAACACCACACTTACGGAGGTAAATATCACTGTAGGCCTAACAAGAAACGTAGTAAGTTATCTAGACGAAACACTACGCAAAATTGTGGTAAATATGATGTTAGATATACGCACGATAATTATAATAACGATAATTATAACTGCAAGTATGAGAATTATGGTGAATATTATTATAAACGACGAATGAAAAAACCGTCGACAGCTGTTCACGTCGGTTCACTCAACCAAACTAGTGACGAGAGAATTATGGAATGTGACCGTTACGAGAGAAAGAGAGGCAAGATGAAAACATTGCACTATGAACAGGTGACTTCTACGATAAACACAAACGTCGCAGCTATGCAACGGAAAGGTAACGAGGGGATAATACAATGGAACGCGGATGTTGTTTACACGAAGGTGAGAACAATAGTAAACGCGGCGACTACGCTACAAAGGAACAATATACGTCCGGTAGACTATGGACAATACAATTGTTATAAAGAGTGGTGTCAGTTCTAACGACACATCGAACTACACACTGAACTTCATACCCGAATGGAATGAATAATTATTTTAAATGAGAAAAATAATATAACTATTAATTATTAATAATAAGAAATAATATGTGTAAGAATATAAGAGAGTATAATTAAGAAATGTTATAAGGAATGTTATTTGAAAGGTTTAATTAAGAAATGTATTATTGATGGTAAGGAATGTTAGTATTGATATGTTATAAATATGAAGAAATGATTAAGATGAGCAATAATTGCCATAATTATTAGAACGGCTGATCAAGCGAACACTTATCGAAGATACAAGGACACAGAAGAAAGCGAGAGTGAAAAGTCATAAGGGCAGAGACTACTTAGGATTAAGGACTTCGAGAAAAATATCGTTGTTTTCCAAGACAGTTCCTCTGTAACCGATCATGCGACGCACTACGAGCTAAAAGAGTATTCTGTTACGGAAGTGTATTTCAAGAAAGTTGTAGCGATCAGAAAGGTAATGTTAAAGAAAGGTAATGAATGTTAATGTAGTGTATAAGTAATGTATTAGATAAAGTAATGTCATGTTAAGAAAAGAGCTAAGGAAGTTTAGAAGCGAAGGTAAGAATGTATGAGTAAGTTAATGTAAAATTAAGGACCGAATTTACACACATGTGTAGGAATGCAGAGTATACAGAAGGAAAACAAAGGAGAGCTAATTGCAGTGGATTTTCTGGGACCATTACCACGATCAAGTCGAGGTGTGAAGC
Source organism: Magicicada septendecula (assembly GCA_034769895.1). Taxonomy (NCBI): domain Eukaryota; kingdom Metazoa; phylum Arthropoda; class Insecta; order Hemiptera; family Cicadidae; genus Magicicada; species Magicicada septendecula. The sequence goes on from CM068372.1 coordinate 220,196,074, forward strand.
ACATATTGGTATGTATCGATGTGTTTTCCAAGGCAGTCCGACTGTACCCAATTATGCGACCCACAACCAAAGTTGTTCTAAAGATACTACTGCAAAAATATATTCCGTTATATGGAAAAATGAAGAAGATACTCAGTGATCAAGGTGTGCAATTCCAAAGTGAAAAATGGGAGAGGACGTTAAGGGAAAATGGAATACAACCAGTACTCACATCCATAAGGCATCCTCAAGGAAACCTTGCTGAGAGAGTTAACAAAGAATTAGGTAAATATTTACGAATATATTGCCATAATCAAAACAATAAATGGGCAGAATATTTACCATTTATTGAAAAAGCCATTAACGAAAATTATAGTGAAGCAACAGGATACACTCCAATGGAATTAGAAGAAGATAAGAAGCCAACCAGATTTTGGACTAAATATCTAAACAAACCTAATAACCAAAATGTACCTGTACCAATAAGTGTGAAAATTGAATACGCAAAGCAAAGAATAAGAGAGAGAGGTAACAAGAGAATAGAGAGATTTAATCTAACTCACAAGTTACAACAATTCAACGTGGGAGAAAGTATACTACTCAAAGCAAATCCAGTGGGAAAAAGGAGTGATAATACGGCGAAGAAATTCTTCAGACTTTATAATGGATCGTATACGTTAAGACAGCGAGTGGGACAGAACACCTTCATTGTATATGATGAGATACAGAAGAAAGAAATTGGTAAATTCCACGCAACGTCATTTAAGAAGTTCTACACATAAAACAGAGGTCATTGAAACCAGTCAAATCAGCTGTTTGTAAAGCCACCCTAATTCAAGGTCGCGAGCAGTGAGCGTACGAAAGAGGGGAGGTAAGACATTTGTATACACTCCTATTAAGGGTGAAATGACGAATATTATTCTTTATTATTTGTTATATTTTTTTTTGCAAATAATAATAATAAATAAATAAATAAATAAATAAAAAATTGTAATAAATAAATTTATTAAATTTTTTTTTGTTACCAAGCAGAGGAATAATGCGACAGTACAAATAAGTGATGTACTGAGCATGAAATATAAAAATTTAAATTTACTTAATAAACTGTAAATAATTAATAATATATTAGAAATAAGCATGTTATGGATTGCAAGCTTGACTCAGACAAAAATATGAACAGGTGTTTCGACCTGAATCAACGTGCACACACACACACACACACAAATGTAACTGAAACTGTGTACACCAGTATTTTGCTAGTGTGTGTGAACGCAGGTCTCTGCAGGCAAGTTTGCCACCCCAGTATGAATAATTGCACAATGACTGTTTTTCCGTAATTATTCATAAACTAGAATTAAGAATTAAAATCCAAAAGCACCATAAAATGTAAATAAATTTAATAAATATTGTGTGCGAAAACCACGCGAAAGTGACACGCCGTACAAGTGCAATAGTGAAATAACTGGGTACAAATCAAAAGGGTTAAGTTGCAATGTCCAAAATTACAATGAACATGTGTTGTAAAATTAGTTATAAGATAAGTATAAAAAAATACTTACAGGACTCTGCAATTCGCAGAAATATAAAAAATAGTGAATTTGACAAAGAGTGGGGGAACTGACGCCAAAGACAGTTTCTAACATGTCGATTTTGTATCACTGAAGGGTGTCGACCAAGACATGGGTATAAATAGGACACGCAAGCTTCAGTGGTTCTCTTTCTTGAATCATCCACGATGCAGCGGGAGCTTATGCCCGTCAGCACGGCATATTTATTAATATTTTTATAAACAGTTTAAATTGCCAGTTATGTACAAATACGTAACCAAGCTATAAGACAAACATTGTAATTAATAACAGCACTACTGAAGAAGTTCCATAGCGATACGACGCTGGACAAGAGAAGAAGTTCTATAGCGATACGACGCTGGACAAGAGAAGAAGTTCCATAGCGATACGACGCTGGACAAGAGAAGAAGTTCTATAGCGATACGACGCTGGACAAGAGGAGAGGACGAGAGAGTGAGAAACAGCCGACGCTGGACACGAGGAAAGGAGAGACAGCCGACGCTGGACAAGAGGAGAAGAGAGACAGCCGACGCTGGAGGCGAGACGAAGATGAACACCGATGGAACAAAAAATGATCGAGTATGATTGACGACAATAAGGTGATTGACAACTTATTCATATCTTAATCATACACAGTATACAAAGACAGTTAAAGACATTAATATTTTATTTAAAAATAAGAGTAATATTTCTTGTATAGTAGAGTTAAAAATCATAGATGTTTTAGAAATACGATTAACGTAACAAGAGCTCAAATTAATATGATATAAAATGATTACAAAGAATATAAATAAAAACAATTAGTATTTGAGAAAACAGTACTGAGAAGTAATAACGATTAATCTTTTGAGTACGTACCATATATAGAAAAAAGATTTAAAAATTGATTTTGAAACATATTAATAGACTGAGTAGTCTAAAAATGAGATTTTTCTTTTATATACTATTTAGTAGCATAGAATGTTTAGTTAGTAAGGATGTATATATCTTAAGCCTTACGGCATTATAACAAATAATAACTAATGTTTTTTAAATCGAAGTCAGTGCCATGTGCACATATTTTTTTTTATAGTATCAAATAAATTTTAATTACTGTTTCAAGTTCCGTAGAGTTCTTATTGCAGATACACCTGACCCCCTATTTAAAGAATTTGTCAATCTTGAACGTGAGACCGTTCACACCTATTTATGTATATGTAACGTTGTTTAAATTTGGTCATTGTATTGGTATCCGCGTCACAATTATTATAATTAAACTATAAAGTTTTACCTTAATCCATCTATGTACCGGTCGCTGACCGGTATTGAGTGCGCACTCACATCCGCTACGTCGCTGTGTTTGTGGACTGTATTTTTAAATGTTCTTTTAGTGTAATTTTTAAATGTCTTTTACGCAACTTTTAATGTTTAACGAAGTCTTAACCGACGAATTATTTTAACCTCTGATGATGGATTAACAATCCGAAACGCGTTAGAAGAAAAGAAGAAAAGTTAAGCGATCACATAGACGGATTAAGGTAAAACTTTATAGTTTAATTATTAAATTTGGTGCTCCAAGATCGAGGGACTACACAAATTTAAATTAAATTATATCTGCCAAATTGTCACGTTATATAAATTTGTCGCCCTGGACGTGAGGCACGAGATGCCTAAATTTACGTACAAAAATTTGTATACATACAATATAATATTATGCAACTTTTGCAAGGTTGTAATGTTGCATAAAAATGTCGCCCTGCACGTGGGGCCCGACATGACTAAATTTATGTACAAAAAAAATTTGTGACATAAATTGTAGATCATGAATGTATGACCCGATACCCATCATTTGACTATTAAAATTTTTTTATGTAGCTAAATGGTTGCTCTAAAATATATAAAGAGTGTTAAATGAAAAATGTATAATATGTAATTATTATTTGTAGTAAACAGTAACTGAATGTAATGTTAATTGTTGTGTAATCACACAGCTGGCGCCCACCACAAATAATATTGTTGTCTATGTAACAGGTGTAACTGTAATGAGTATTAATAATAACTATTAATAAAAATACAGAAATAAATAAATAAGTAGGGAACGGTTATCAATAATAATTTTTAAAGAATAACTATTAAATAAATATTTTAATAATACTTCGACATGGCAATATCAGTGAGTATTAGTATGGAGGCAATCATTAAGGTGATGGGAAACCTTATGGACGAATATGGAATAAGACAAAATGTATGTGCTAGATTAGATAGACAAATAGAAGAATTTAAAACTGATAAGTCACTATTAGGTGAAAAAGTAAAAGAATATAATACAATACTAAGAGAAGGAGCAAAAGAGAAAATTAGCGACACAAATACGCACATAGCGTCAGTAGAAGGTGAAGAATTCATACAAATTGAAAATACATGTGTAATTACTAACGATAATTATAAAAAAGTAATTAACGTTAAGGAGGAGAAGCAAATAAAGGTTAATAAAACATACCTTATTAATAGCGATATTCCAAGTGTGAGGCACACACACAAGAGTAAATCACACAAGATGACACATTTGAAACACATAGAACACCACACTTACGGAGGTAAATATCACTGTAGGCCTAACAAGAAACGTAGTAAGTTATCTAGACGAAACACTACGCAAAATTGTGGCAAATATGATGTTAGATATACGCACGATAATTATAATAACGATAATTATAACTGCAAGTATGAGAATTATGGTGAATATTATTATAAACGACGAATGAAAAAACCGTCGACAGCTGTTCACGTCGGTTCACTCAACCAAACTAGTGACGAGAGAATTATGGAATGTGACCGTTACGAGAGAAAGAGAGGCAAGATGAAAACATTGCACTATGAACAGGTGACTTCTACGATAAACACAAACGTCGCAGCTATGCAACGGAAAGGTAACGAGGGGATAATACAATGGAACGCGGATGTTGTTTACACGAAGGTGAGAACAATAGTAAACGCGGCGACTACGCTACAAAGGAACAATATACGTCCGGTAGACTATGGACAATACAATTGTTATAAAGAGTGGTGTCAGTTCTAACGACACATCGAACTACACACTGAACTTCATACCCGAATGGAATGAATAATTATTTTAAATGAGAAAAATAATATAACTATTAATTATTAATAATAAGAAATAATATGTGTAAGAATATAAGAGAGTATAATTAAGAAATGTTATAAGGAATGTTATTTGAAAGGTTTAATTAAGAAATGTATTATTGATGGTAAGGAATGTTAGTATTGATATGTTATAAATATGAAGAAATGATTAAGATGAGCAATAATTGCCATAACTATTAGAACGGCTGATCAAGCGAACACTTATCGAAGATACAAGGACACAGAAGAAAGCGAGAGTGAAAAGTCATAAGGGCAGAGACTACTTAGGATTAAGGACTTCGAGAAAAATATCGTTGTTTTCCAAGACAGTTCCTCTGTAACCGATCATGCGACGCACTACGAGCTAAAAGAGTATTCTGTTACGGAAGTGTATTTCAAGAAAGTTGTAGCGATCAGAAAGGTAATGTTAAAGAAAGGTAATGAATGTTAATGTAGTGTATAAGTAATGTATTAGATAAAGTAATGTCATGTTAAGAAAAGAGCTAAGGAAGTTTAGAAGCGAAGGTAAGAATGTATGAGTAAGTTAATGTAAAATTAAGGACCGAATTTACACACATGTGTAGGAATGCAGAGTATACAGAAGGAAAACAAAGGAGAGCTAATTGCAGTGGATTTTCTGGGACCATTACCACGATCAAGTCGAGGTGTGAAGCACATATTGGTATGTATCGATGTGTTTTCCAAGGCAGTCCGACTGTACCCAATTATGCGACCCACAACCAAAGTTGTTCTAAAGATACTACTGCAAAAATATATTCCGTTATATGGAAAAATGAAGAAGATACTCAGTGATCAAGGTGTGCAATTCCAAAGTGAAAAATGGGAGAGGACGTTAAGGGAAAATGGAATACAACCAGTACTCACATCCATAAGGCATCCTCAAGGAAACCTTGCTGAGAGAGTTAACAAAGAATTAGGTAAATATTTACGAATATATTGCCATAATCAAAACAATAAATGGGCAGAATATTTACCATTTATTGAAAAAGCCATTAACGAAAATTATAGTGAAGCAACAGGATACACTCCAATGGAATTAGAAGAAGATAAGAAGCCAACCAGATTTTGGACTAAATATCTAAACAAACCTAATAACCAAAATGTACCTGTACCAATAAGTGTGAAAATTGAATACGCAAAGCAAAGAATAAGAGAGAGAGGTAACAAGAGAATAGAGAGATTTAATCTAACTCACAAGTTACAACAATTCAACGTGGGAGAAAGTATACTACTCAAAGCAAATCCAGTGGGAAAAAGGAGTGATAATACGGCGAAGAAATTCTTCAGACTTTATAATGGATCGTATACGTTAAGACAGCGAGTGGGACAGAACACCTTCATTGTATATGATGAGATACAGAAGAAAGAAATTGGTAAATTCCACGCAACGTCATTTAAGAAGTTCTACACATAAAACAGAGGTCATTGAAACCAGTCAAATCAGCTGTTTGTAAAGCCACCCTAATTCAAGGTCGCGAGCAGTGAGCGTACGAAAGAGGGGAGGTAAGACATTTGTATACACTCCTATTAAGGGTGAAATGACGAATATTATTCTTTATTATTTGTTATATTTTTTTTTGCAAATAATAATAATAAATAAATAAATAAATAAATAAAAAATTGTAATAAATAAATTTATTAAATTTTTTTTTGTTACCAAGCAGAGGAATAATGCGACAGTACAAATAAGTGATGTACTGAGCATGAAATATAAAAATTTAAATTTACTTAATAAACTGTAAATAATTAATAATATATTAGAAATAAGCATGTTATGGATTGCAAGCTTGACTCAGACAAAAATATGAACAGGTGTTTCGACCTGAATCAACGTGCACACACACACACACACACAAATGTAACTGAAACTGTGTACACCAGTATTTTGCTAGTGTGTGTGAACGCAGGTCTCTGCAGGCAAGTTTGCCACCCCAGTATGAATAATTGCACAATGACTGTTTTTCCGTAATTATTCATAAACTAGAATTAAGAATTAAAATCCAAAAGCACCATAAAATGTAAATAAATTTAATAAATATTGTGTGCGAAAACCACGCGAAAGTGACACGCCGTACAAGTGCAATAGTGAAATAACTGGGTACAAATCAAAAGGGTTAAGTTGCAATGTCCAAAATTACAATGAACATGTGTTGTAAAATTAGTTATAAGATAAGTATAAAAAAATACTTACAGGACTCTGCAATTCGCAGAAATATAAAAAATAGTGAATTTGACAAAGAGTGGGGGAACTGACGCCAAAGACAGTTTCTAACATGTCGATTTTGTATCACTGAAGGGTGTCGACCAAGACATGGGTATAAATAGGACACGCAAGCTTCAGTGGTTCTCTTTCTTGAATCATCCACGATGCAGCGGGAGCTTATGCCCGTCAGCACGGCATATTTATTAATATTTTTATAAACAGTTTAAATTGCCAGTTATGTACAAATACGTAACCAAGCTATAAGACAAACATTGTAATTAATAACAGCACTACTGAAGAAGTTCCATAGCGATACGACGCTGGACAAGAGAAGAAGTTCTATAGCGATACGACGCTGGACAAGAGAAGAAGTTCCATAGCGATACGACGCTGGACAAGAGAAGAAGTTCTATAGCGATACGACGCTGGACAAGAGGAGAGGACGAGAGAGTGAGAAACAGCCGACGCTGGACACGAGGAAAGGAGAGACAGCCGACGCTGGACAAGAGGAGAAGAGAGACAGCCGACGCTGGAGGCGAGACGAAGATGAACACCGATGGAACAAAAAATGATCGAGTATGATTGACGACAATAAGGTGATAGACAACTTATTCATATCTTAATCATACACAGTATACAAAGACAGTTAAAGACATTAATATTTTATTTAAAAATAAGAGTAATATTTCTTGTATAGTAGAGTTAAAAATCATAGATGTTTTAGAAATACGATTAACGTAACAAGAGCTCAAATTAATATGATATAAAATGATTACAAAGAATATAAATAAAAACAATTAGTATTTGAGAAAACAGTACTGAGAAGTAATAACGATTAATCTTTTGAGTACGTACCATATATAGAAAAAAGATTTAAAAATTGATTTTGAAACATATTAATAGACTGAGTAGTCTAAAAATGAGATTTTTCTTTTATATACTATTTAGTAGCATAGAATGTTTAGTTAGTAAGGATGTATATATCTTAAGCCTTACGGCATTATAACAAATAATAACTAATGTTTTTTAAATCGAAGTCAGTGCCATGTGCACATATTTTTTTTTATAGTATCAAATAAATTTTAATTACTGTTTCAAGTTCCGTAGAGTTCTTATTGCAGATACACCTGACCCCCTATTTAAAGAATTTGTCAATCTTGAACGTGAGACCGTTCACACCTATTTATGTATATGTAACGTTGTTTAAATTTGGTCATTGTATTGGTATCCGCGTCACAATTATTATAATTAAACTATAAAGTTTTACCTTAATCCATCTATGTACCGGTCGCTGACCGGTATTGAGTGCGCACTCACATCCGCTACGTCGCTGTGTTTGTGGACTGTATTTTTAAATGTTCTTTTAGTGTAATTTTTAAATGTCTTTTACGCAACTTTTAATGTTTAACGAAGTCTTAACCGACGAATTATTTTAACCTCTGATGATGGATTAACAATCCGAAACGCGTTAGAAGAAAAGAAGAAAAGTTAAGCGATCACATAGACGGATTAAGGTAAAACTTTATAGTTTAATTATTAAATTTGGTGCTCCAAGATCGAGGGACTACACAAATTTAAATTAAATTATATCTGCCAAATTGTCACGTTATATAAATTTGTCGCCCTGGACGTGAGGCACGAGATGCCTAAATTTACGTACAAAAATTTGTATACATACAATATAATATTATGCAACTTTTGCAAGGTTGTAATGTTGCATAAAAATGTCGCCCTGCACGTGGGGCCCGACATGACTAAATTTATGTACAAAAAAAATTTGTGACATAAATTGTAGATCATGAATGTATGACCCGATACCCATCATTTGACTATTAAAATTTTTTTATGTAGCTAAATGGTTGCTCTAAAATATATAAAGAGTGTTAAATGAAAAATGTATAATATGTAATTATTATTTGTAGTAAACAGTAACTGAATGTAATGTTAATTGTTGTGTAATCACACAGCTGGCGCCCACCACAAATAATATTGTTGTCTATGTAACAGGTGTAACTGTAATGAGTATTAATAATAACTATTAATAAAAATACAGAAATAAATAAATAAGTAGGGAACGGTTATCAATAATAATTTTTAAAGAATAACTATTAAATAAATATTTTAATAATACTTCGACATGGCAATATCAGTGAGTATTAGTATGGAGGCAATCATTAAGGTGATGGGAAACCTTATGGACGAATATGGAATAAGACAAAATGTATGTGCTAGATTAGATAGACAAATAGAAGAATTTAAAACTGATAAGTCACTATTAGGTGAAAAAGTAAAAGAATATAATACAATACTAAGAGAAGGAGCAAAAGAGAAAATTAGCGACACAAATACGCACATAGCGTCAGTAGAAGGTGAAGAATTCATACAAATTGAAAATACATGTGTAATTACTAACGATAATTATAAAAAAGTAATTAACGTTAAGGAGGAGAAGCAAATAAAGGTTAATAAAACATACCTTATTAATAGCGATATTCCAAGTGTGAGGCACACACACAAGAGTAAATCACACAAGATGACACATTTGAAACACATAGAACACCACACTTACGGAGGTAAATATCACTGTAGGCCTAACAAGAAACGTAGTAAGTTATCTAGACGAAACACTACGCAAAATTGTGGTAAATATGATGTTAGATATACGCACGATAATTATAATAACGATAATTATAACTGCAAGTATGAGAATTATGGTGAATATTATTATAAACGACGAATGAAAAAACCGTCGACAGCTGTTCACGTCGGTTCACTCAACCAAACTAGTGACGAGAGAATTATGGAATGTGACCGTTACGAGAGAAAGAGAGGCAAGATGAAAACATTGCACTATGAACAGGTGACTTCTACGATAAACACAAACGTCGCAGCTATGCAACGGAAAGGTAACGAGGGGATAATACAATGGAACGCGGATGTTGTTTACACGAAGGTGAGAACAATAGTAAACGCGGCGACTACGCTACAAAGGAACAATATACGTCCGGTAGACTATGGACAATACAATTGTTATAAAGAGGGGTGTCAGTTCTAACGACACATCGAACTACACACTGAACTTCATACCCGAATGGAATGAATAATTATTTTAAATGAGAAAAATAATATAACTATTAATTATTAATAATAAGAAATAATATGTTTAAGAATATAAGAGAGTATAATTAAGAAATGTTATAAGGAATGTTATTTGAAAGGTTTAATTAAGAAATGTATTATTGATGGTAAGGAATGTTAGTATTGATATGTTATAAATATGAAGAAATGATTAAGACGAGCAATAATTGCCATAATTATTAGAACGGCTGATCAAGCGAACACTTATCGAAGATACAAGGACACAGAAGAAAGCGAGAGTGAAAAGTCATAAGGGCAGAGACTACTTAGGATTAAGGACTTCGAGAAAAATATCATTGTTTTCCAAGACAGTTCCTCTGTAACCGATCATGCGACGCACTACGAGCTAAAAGAGAAAGAGTATTCTGTTACGGAAGTGTATTTCAAGAAAGTTGTAGCGATCAGAAAGGTAATGTTAAAGAAAGGTAATGAATGTTAATGTAGTGTATAAGTAATGTATTAGATAAAGTAATGTCATGTTAAGAAAAGAGCTAAGGAAGTTTAGAAGCGAAGGTAAGAATGTATGAGTAAGTTAATGTAAAATTAAGGACCGAATTTACACACATGTGTAGGAATGCAGAGTATACAGAAGGAAAACAAAGGAGAGCTAATTGCAGTGGATTTTCTGGGACCATTACCACGATCAAGTCGAGGTGTGAAGCACATATTGGTATGTATCGATGTGTTTTCCAAGGCAGTCCGACTGTACCCAATTATGCGACCCACAACCAAAGTTGTTCTAAAGATACTACTGCAAAAATATATTCCGTTATATGGAAAAATGAAGAAGATACTCAGTGATCAAGGTGTGCAATTCCAAAGTGAAAAATGGGAGAGGACGTTAAGGGAAAATGGAATACAACCAGTACTCACATCCATAAGACATCCTCAAGGAAACCTTGCTGAGAGAGTTAACAAAGAATTAGGCAAATATTTACGAATATATTGCCATAATCAAAACAATAAATGGGCAGAATATTTACCATTTATTGAAAAAGCCATTAACGAAAATTATAGTGAAGCAACAGGATACACTCCAATGGAATTAGAAGAAGATAAGAAGCCAACCAGATTTTGGACTAAATATCTAAACAAACCTAATAACCAAAATGTACCTGTACCAATAAGTGTGAAAATTGAATACGCAAAGCAACGAATAAGAGAGAGAGGTAACAAGAGAATAGAGAGATTTAATCTAACTCACAAGTTACAACAATTCAACGTGGGAGAAAGTATACTACTCAAAGCAAATCCAGTGGGAAAAAGGAGTGATAATACGGCGAAGAAATTCTTCAGACTTTATAATGGACCGTATACGTTAAGACAGCGAGTGGGACAGAACACTTTCATTGTATATGATGAGATACAGAAGAAAGAAATTGGTAAATTCCACGCAACGTCATTTAAGAAGTTCTACACATAAAACAGAGGTCATTGAAACCAGTCAAATCAGCTGTTTGTAAAGCCACCCTAATTCAAGGTCGCGAGCAGTGAGCGTACGAAAGAGGGGAGGTAAGACATTTGTATACACTCCTATTAAGGGTGAAATGACGAATATTATTCTTTATTATTTGTTATATTTTTTTTTGCAAATAATAATAATAAATAAATAAATAAATAAAAAAAAAATTGTAATAAATAAATTTATTAAATTTTTTTTTGTTACCAAGCAGAGGAATAATGCGACAGTACAAATAAGTGATGTACTGAGCATGAAATATAAAAATTTAAATTTACTTAATAAACTGTAAATAATTAATAATATATTAGAAATAAGCATGTTATGTATTGCAAGCTTGACTCAGACAAAAATATGAACAGGTGTTTCGACCTGAATCAACATGCACACACACACACACAAATGTAAATGAAAGTGTGTACACCAGTATTTTGCTAGTGTGTGTGAACGCAGGTCTCTGCAGGCAAGTTTGCCACCCCAGTATGAATAATTGCACAATGACTGTTTTTCCGTAATTATTCATAAACTAGAATTAAGAATTAAAATCCAAAAGCACCATAAAATGTAAATAAATTTAATAAATATTGTGTGCGAAAACCACGCGAAAGTGACACGCCGTACAAGTGCAATAGTGAAATAACTGTGTACAAATCAAAGGGGTTAAGTTGCAATGTCCAAAATTACAATGAACATGTGTTGTAAAATTAGTTATAAGATAAGTATAAAAAAATACTTACAGGACTCTGCAATTCGCAGAAATATAAAAAATAGTGAATTTGACAACGAGTGGGGGAACTGACGCCAAAGACAGTTTCTAACATGTCGATTTTGTATCACTGAAGGGTGTCGACCAAGACATGGGTATAAATAGGACACGCAAGCTTCAGTGGTTCTCTTTCTTGAATCATCCACGATGCAGCGGGAGCTTATGCCCGTCAGCACGGCATATTTATTAATATTTTTATAAACAGTTTAAATTGCCAGTTATGTACAAATACGTAACCAAGCTATAAGACAAACATTGTAATTAATAACAGCACTACTGAAGAAGTTCCATAGCGATACGACGCTGGACAAGAGAAGAAGTTCTATAGCGATACGACGCTGGACAAGAGAAGAAGTTCCATAGCGATACGACGCTGGACAAGAGAAGAAGTTCTATAGCGATACGACGCTGGACAAGAGGAGAGGACGAGAGAGTGAGAAACAGCCGACGCTGGACACGAGGAAAGGAGAGACAGCCGACGCTGGACAAGAGGAGAAGAGAGACAGCCGACGCTGGATGCGAGACGAAGATGAACACCGATGGAACAAAAAATGATCGAGTATGATTGACGACAATAAGGTGATAGACAACTTATTCATATCTTAATCATACACAGTATACAAAGACAGTTAAAGACATTAATATTTTATTTAAAAATAAGAGTAATATTTCTTGTATAGTAGAGTTAAAAATCATAGATGTTTTAGAAATACGATTAACGTAACAAGAGCTCAAATTAATATGATATAAAATGATTACAAAGAATATAAATAAAAACAATTAGTATTTGAGAAAACAGTACTGAGAAGTAATAACGATTAATCTTTTGAGTACGTACCATATATAGAAAAAAGATTTAAAAATTGATTTTGAAACATATTAATAGACTGAGTAGTCTAAAAATGAGATTTTTCTTTTATATACTATTTAGTAGCATAGAATGTTTAGTTAGTAAGGATGTATATATCTTAAGCCTTACGGCATTATAACAAATAATAACTAATGTTTTTTAAATCGAAGTCAGTGCCATGTGCACATATTTTTTTTTATAGTATCAAATAAATTTTAATTACTGTTTCAAGTTCCGTAGAGTTCTTATTGCAGATACACCTGACCCCCTATTTAAAGAATTTGTCAATCTTGAACGTGAGACCGTTCACATCTATTTATGTATATGTAACGTTGTTTAAATTTGGTCATTGTATTGGTATCCGCGTCACAATTATTATAATTAAACTATAAAGTTTTACCTTAATCCATCTATGTACCGGTCGCTGACCGGTATTGAGTGCGCACTCACATCCGCTACGTCGCTGAGTTTGTGGACTGTATTTTTAAATGTTCTTTTAGTGTAATTTTTAAATGTCTTTTACGCAACTTTTAATGTTTAACGAAGTCTTAACCGACGAATTATTTTAACCTCTGATGATGGATTAACAATCCGAAACGCGTTAGAAGAAAAGAAGAAAAGTTAAGCGATCACATAGACGGATTAAGGTAAAACTTTATAGTTTAATTATTAAATTTGGTGCTCCAAGATCGAGGGACTCCACAAATTTAAATTAAATTATATTTGCCAAATTGTCACGTTATATAAATTTGTCGCCCTGGACGTGAGGCACGAGATGCCTAAATTTACGTACAAAAATTTGTATACATACAATATAATATTATGCAACTTTTGCAAGGTTGTAATGTTGCATAAAAATGTCGCCCTGCACGTGGGGCCCGACATGACTAAATTTATGTACAAAAAAAATTTGTGACATAAATTGTAGATCATGAATGTATGACCCGATACCCATCATTTGACTATTAAAATTTTTTTATGTAGCTAAATGTTTGCTCTAAAATATATAAAGAGTGTTAAATGAAAAATGTATAATATGTAGTTATTATTTGTAGTAAACAGTAACTGAATGTAATGTTAATTGTTGTGTAATCACACAGCTGGCGCCCACCACAAATAATATTGTTGTCTATGTAACAGGTGTAACTGTAATGAGTATTAATAATAACTATTAATAAATACAGAAATAAATAAATAAGTAGGGAACGGTTATCAATAATAATTTTTAAAGAATAACTATTAAATAAATATTTTAATAATACTTCGACATGGCAATATCAGTGAGTATTAGTATGGAGGCAATCATTAAGGTGATGGGAAACCTTATGGACGAATATGGAATAAGACAAAATGTATGTGCTAGATTAGATAGACAAATAGAAGAATTTAAAACTGATAAGTCACTATTAGGTGAAAAAGTAAAAGAATATAATACAATAGTAAGAGAAGGAGCAAAAGAGAAAATTAGCGACACAAATACGCACATAGCGTCAGTAGAAGGTGAAGAATTCATACAAATTGAAAATACATGTGTAATTACTAACGATAATTATAAAAAAGTAATTAACGTTAAGGAGGAGAAGCAAATAAAGGTTAATAAAACATACCTTATTAATAGCGATATTCCAAGTGTGAGGCACACACACAAGAGTAAATCACACAAGATGACACATTTGAAACACATAGAACACCACACTTACGGAGGTAAATATCACTGTAGGCCTAACAAGAAACGTAGTAAGTTATCTAGACGAAACACTACGCAAAATTGTGGTAAATATGATGTTAGATATAAGCACGATAATTATACTAACGATAATTATAACTGCAAGTATGAGAATTATGGTGAATATTATTAGAAACGACGAATGAAAAAACCGTCGACAGCGGTTTACGTCGGTTCACTCAACCAAACTAGTGACGAGAGAATTATGGAATGTGACCGTTACGAGAGAAAGAGAGGCAAGATGAAAACATGGCACTATGAACAGGTGACTTCTACGATAAACACAAACGTCGCAGCTATGCAACGGAAAGCTAACGAGGGATAATACAATGGAACGCGGATGTTGTTTACACGAAGGTGAGAACAATAGTAAACGCGGCGACTACGCTACAAAGGAACAATATACGTCCGGTAGACTATGGACAATACAATTGTTATAAAGAGGGGTGTCAGTTCTAACGACACATCGAACTACACACTGAACTTCATACCCGAATGGAATGAATAATTATTTTAAATGAGAAAAATAATATAACTATTAATTATTAATAATAAGAAATAGTATGTGTAAGAATATAAGAGAGTATAATTAAGAAATGTTATAAGGAATGTTATTTGAAAGGTTTAATTAAGAAATGTATTATTGATGGTAAGGAATGTTAGTATTGATATGTTATAAATATGAAGAAATGATTAAGATGAGCAATAATTGCCATAATTATTAGAACGGCTGATCAAGCGAACACTTATCGAAGATACAAGGACACAGAAGAAAGCGAGAGTGAAAAGTCATAAGGGCAGAGACTACTTAGGATTAAGGACTTCGAGAAAAATATCGTTGTTTTCCAAGACAGTTCCTCTGTAACCGATCATGCGACGCACTACGAGCTAAAAGAGTATTCTGTTACGGAAGTGTATTTCAAGAAAGTTGTAGCGATCAGAAAGGTAATGTTAAAGAAAGGTAATAAAAGGTAATGAATGTTAATGTAGTGTATAAGTAATGTATTAGATAAAGTAATGTCATGTTAAGAAAAGAGCTAAGGAAGTTTAGAAGCGAAGGTAAGAATGTATGAGTAAGTTAATGTAAAATTAAGGACCGAATTTACACACATGTGTAGGAATGCAGAGTATACAGAAGGAAAACAAAGGAGAGCTAATTGCAGTGGATTTTCTGGGACCATTACCACGATCAAGTCGAGGTGTGAAGCACATATTGGTATGTATCGATGTGTTTTCCAAGGCAGTCCGACTGTACCCAATTATGCGACCCACAACCAAAGTTGTTCTAAAGATACTACTGCAAAAATATATTCCGTTATATGGAAAAATGAAGAAGATACTCAGTGATCAAGGTGTGCAATTCCAAAGTGAAAAATGGGAGAGGACGTTAAGGGAAAATGGAATACAACCAGTACTCACATCCATAAGACATCCTCAAGGAAACCTTGCTGAGAGAGTTAACAAAGAATTAGGTAAATATTTACGAATATATTTCCATAATCAAAAAAATAAATGGGCAGAATGTTTAACATTTATTGAAAAAGCCATTAACGAAAATTATAGTGAAGCAACAGGATACACTCCAATGGAATTAGAAGAAGATAAGAAGCCAACCAGATTTTGGACTAAATATCTAAACAAACCTAATAACCAAAATGTACCTTTACCAATAAGTGTGAAAATTGAATACGCAAAGCAACGAATAAGAGAGAGAGGTAACAAGAGAATAGAGAGATTTAATCTAACTCACAAGTTACAACAATTCAACGTGGGAGAAAGTATACTACTCAAAGCAAATCCAGTGGGAAAAAGGAGTGATAATACGGCGAAGAAATTCTTCAGACTTTATAATGGACCGTATACGTTAAGACAGCGAGTGGGACAGAAAACTTTCATTGTATATGATGAAATACAGAAGACAGAATTTGGTAAATTCCACGCAACGTCATTTAAGAAGTTCTACACATAAAACAGAGGTCATTGAAACCAGTCAAATCAGCTGTTTGTAAAGCCACCCTAATTCAAGGTCGCGAGCAGTGAGCGTACGAAAGAGGGGAGGTAAGACATTTGTATACACTCCTATTAAGGGTGAAATGACGAATATTATTCTTTATTATTTGTTATATTTTTTTGCAAATAATAATAATAAATAAATAAATAAATAAAAAAAAATTGTAATAAATAAATTTATTAAATTTTTTTTTGTTACCAAGCAGAGGAATAATGCGACAGTACAAATAAGTGATGTACTGAGCATGAAATATAAAAATTTAAATTTACTTAATAAACTGTAAATAATTAATAATATATTAGAAATAAGCATGTTATGGATTGCAAGCTTGACTCAGACAAAAATATGAACAGGTGTTTCGACCTGAATCAACGTGCACACACACACACACACACATGTAACTTAAAGTGTGTACACCAGTATTTTGCTAGTGTGTGTGAACGCAGGTCTCTGCAGGCAAGTTTGCCACCCCAGTATGAATAATTGCACAATGAGTGTTTTTCCGTAATTATTCATAAACTAGAATTAAGAATTAAAATCCAAAAGCACCATAAAATGTAAATAAATTTAATAAATACTGTGTGCGAAAACCACGCGAAAGTGACACGCCGTACAAGTGCAATAGTGAAATAACTGTGTACAAATCAAAAGGGTTAAGTTGCAATGTCCAAAATTACAATGAACATGTGCTGTAAAATTAGTTATAAGATAAGTATAAAAAAATACTTACAGGACTCTGCAATTCGCAGAAATATAAAAAATAGTGAATTTGACAAAGAGTGGGGGAACTGACGCCAAAGACAGTTTCTAACATGTCGATTTTGTATCACTGAAGGGTGTCGACCAAGACATGGGTATAAATAGGACACGCAAGCTTCAGTGGTTCTCTTTCTTGAATCATCCACGATGCAGCGGGAGCTTATGCCCGTCAGCACGGCATATTTATGAATATTTTTATAAACAGTTTAAATTGCCAGTTATGTACAAATACGTAACCAAGCTATAAGACAAACATTGTAATTAATAACAGCACTACTGAAGAAGTTCCATAGCGATACGACGCTGGACAAGAGAAGAAGTTCTATAGCGATACGACGCTGGACAAGAGAAGAAGTTCCATAGCGATACGACGCTGGACAAGAGAAGAAGTTCTATAGCGATACGACGCTGGACAAGAGATGAGGACGAGAGAGTGAGAGACAGCCGACGCTGGACAAGAGGAGAGGAGAGACAGCCGACGCTGGACAAGAGGAGAAGAGAGACAGCCGACGCTGGAGGCGAGACGAAGATGAACACCGATGGAACAAAAAATGATCGAGTATGATTGACGACAATAAGGTGATAGACAACTTATTCATATCTTAATCATACACAGTATACAAAGACAGATAAAGACATTAATATTTTATTTAAAAATAAGAGTAATATTTCTTGTATAGTAGAGTTAAAAATCATAGATGTTTTAGAAATACGATTAACGTAACAAGAGCTCAAATTAATATGATATAAAATGATTACAAAGAATATAAATAAAAACAATTAGTATTTGAGAAAACAGTACTGAGAAGTAATAACTATTAATCTTTTGAGTACGTACCATATATAGAAAAAAGATTTAAAAATTGATTTTGAAACATATTAATAGACTGAGTAGTCTAAAAATGGGATTTTTCTTTTATATACTATTTAGTAGCATAGAATGTTTAGTTAGTAAGGATGTATATATCTTAAGCCTTACGGCATTATAACAAATAATAACTAATGTTTTTTAAATCGAAGTCAGTGCCATGTGCACATATTTTTTTTTTATAGTATCAAATAAATTTTAATTACTGTTTCAAGTTCCGTAGAGTTCTTATTGCAGATACACCTGACCCCCTATTTAAAGAAATTGTCAATCTTGAACGTGAGACCGTTCACACCTATTTATGTATATGTAACGTTGTTTAAATCTGGTGCTCCAAGATCGAGGGACTCCACAAATTTAAATTAAATTATATTTGCCAAATTGTCACGTTATATAAATTTGTCGCCCTGGACGTGAGGCACGAGATGCCTAAATTTACGTACAAAAATTTGTATACATACAATATAATATTACGCAACTTTTGCAAGGTTGTAATGTTGCATAAAAATGTCGCCCTGCACGTGGGGCCCGACATGACTAAATTTATGTACAAAAAAAATTTGTGACATAAATTGTAGATCATGAATGTATGACCCGATACCCATCATTTGACTATTAAAAATTTTTTATGTAGCTAAATGGTCGCTCTAAAATATATAAAGAGTGTTAAATGAAAAATGTATAATATGTAATTATTATTTGTAGTAAACAGTAACTGAATGTAATGTTAATTGTTGTGTAATCACACAGCTGGCGCCCACCACAAATAATATTGTTGTCTATGTAACAGGTGTAACTGTAATGAGTATTAATAATAACTATTAATAAAAATACAGAAATAAATAAATAAGTAGGGAACGGTTATCAATAATAATTTTTAAAGAATAACTATTAAATAAATATTTTAATAATACTTCGACATGGCAATATCAGGAAGTATTAGTATGGAGGCAATCATTAAGGTGATGGGAAACCTTATGGACGAATATGGAATAAGACAAAATGTATGTGCTAGATTAGATAGACAAATAGAAGAATTTAAAACTGATAAGTCACTATTAGGTGAAAAAGTAAAAGAATATAATACAATACTAAGAGAAGGAGCAAAAGAGAAAATTAGCGACACAAATACGCACATAGCGTCAGTAGAAGGTGAAGAATTCATACAAATTGAAAATACATGTGTAATTACTAACGATAATTATAAAAAAGTAATTAACGTTAAGGAGGAGAAGCAAATAAAGGTTAATAAAACATACCTTATTAATAGCGATATTCCAAGTGTGAGGCACACACACAAGAGTAAATCACACAAGATGACACATTTGAAACACATAGAACACCACACTTACGGAGGTAAATATCACTGTAGGCCTAACAAGAAACGTAGTAAGTTATCTAGACGAAACACTACGCAAAATTGTGGTAAATATGATGTTAGATATACGCACGATAATTATAATAACGATAATTATAACTGCAAGTATGAGAATTATGGTGAATATTATTATAAACGACGAATGAAAAAACCGTCGACAGCTGTTCACGTCGGTTCACTCAACCAAACTAGTGACGAGAGAATTATGGAATGTGACCGTTACGAGAGAAAGAGAGGCAAGATGAAAACATTGCACTATGAACAGGTGACTTCTACGATAAACACAAACGTCGCAGCTATGCAACGGAAAGGTAACGAGGGGATAATACAATGGAACGCGGATGTTGTTTACACGAAGGTGAGAACAATAGTAAACGCGGCGACTACGCTACAAAGGAACAATATACGTCCGGTAGACTATGGACAATACAATTGTTATAAAGAGGGGTGTCAGTTCTAACGACACATCGAACTACACACTGAACTTCATACCCGAATGGAATGAATAATTATTTTAAATGAGAAAAATAATATAACTATTAATTATTAATAATAAGAAATAATATGTGTAAGAATATAAGAGAGTATAATTAAGAAATGTTATAAGGAATGTTATTTGAAAGGTTTAATTAAGAAATGTATTATTGATGGTAAGGAATGTTAGTATTGATATGTTATAAATATGAGAAATGATTAAGATGAGCAATAATTGCCATAATTATTAGAACGGCTGATCAAGCGAACACTTATCGAAGATACAAGGAAACAGAAGAAAGCGAGAGTGAAAAGTCATAAGGGCAGAGACTACTTAGGATTAAGGACTTCGAGAAAAATATCATTGTTTTCCAAGACAGTTCCTCTGTAACCGATCATGCGACGCACTACGAGCTAAAAGAGTATTCTGTTACGGAAGTGTATTTCAAGAAAGTTGTAGCGATCAGAAAGGTAATGTTAAAGAAAGGTAATGAATGTTAATGTAGTGTATAAGTAATGTATTAGATAAAGTAATGTCATGTTAAGAAAAGAGCTAAGGAAGTTTAGAAGCGAAGGTAAGAATGTATGAGTAAGTTAATGTAAAATTAAGGACCGAATTTACACACATGTGTAGGAATGCAGAGTATACAGAAGGAAAACAAAGGAGAGCTAATTGCAGTGGATTTTCTGGGACCATTACCACGATCAAGTCGAGGTGTGAAGCACATATTGGTATGTATCGATGTGTTTTTCAAGGCAGTCCGACTGTACCCAATTATGCGACCCACAACCAAAGTTGTTCTAAAGATACTACTGCAAAAATATATTCCGTTATATGGAAAAATGAAGAAGATACTCAGTGATCAAGGTGTGCAATTCCAAAGTGAAAAATGGTAGAGGACGTTAAGGGAAAATGGAATACAACCAGTACTCACATCCATAAGACATCCTCAAGGAAACCTTGCTGAGAGAGTTAACAAAGAATTAGGTAAATATTTACGAATATATTGCCATAATCAAAACAATAAATGGGCAGAATATTTACCATTTATTGAAAAAGCCATTAACGAAAATTATAGTGAAGCAACAGGATACACTCCAATGGAATTAGAAGAAGATAAGAAGCCAACCAGATTTTGGACTAAATATCTAAACAAACCTAATAACCAAAATGTACCTGTACCAATAAGTGTGAAAATTGAATACGCAAAGCAACGAATAAGAGAGAGAGGTAACAAGAGAATAGAGAGATTTAATCTAACTCACAAGTTACAACAATTCAACGTGGGAGAAAGTATACTACTCAAAGCAAATCCAGTGGGAAAAAGGAGTGATAATACGGCGAAGAAATTCTTCAGACTTTATAATGGACCGTATACGTTAAGACAGCGAGTGGGACAGAACACTTTCATTGTATATGATGAGATACAGTAGAAAGAAATTGGTAAATTCCACGCAACGTCATTTAAGAAGTTCTACACATAAAACAGAGGTCATTGAAACCAGTCAAATCAGCTGTTTGTAAAGCCACCCTAATTCAAGGTCGCGAGCAGTGAGCGTACGAAAGAGGGGAGGTAAGACATTTGTATACACTCCTATTAAGGGTGAAATGACGAATATTATTCTTTATTATTTGTTATATTTTTTTTGCAAATAATAATAATAAATAAATAAATAAATAAAAAAAAATTGTAATAAATAAATTTATTAAATTTTTTTTTGTTACCAAGCAGAGGAATAATGCGACAGTACAAATAAGTGATGTACTGAGCATGAAATATAAACATTTAAATTTACTTAATAAACTGTAAATAATTAATAATATATTAGAAATAAGCATGTTATGGATTGCAAGCTTGACTCAGACAAAAATATGAACAGGTGTTTCGACCTGAATCAACGTGCACACACACACACAAATGTAACTGAAAGTGTGTACACCAGTATTTTGCTAGTGTGTGTGAACGCAGGTCTCTGCAGGCAAGTTTGCCACCCCAGTATGAATAATTGCACAATGACTGTTTTTCCGTAATTATTCATAAACTAGAATTAAGAATTAAAATCCAAAAGCACCATAAAATGTAAATAAATTTAATAAATACTGTGTGCGAAAACCACGCGAAAGTGACACGCCGTACAAGTGCAATAGTGAAATAACTGTGTACAAATCAAAAGGGTTAAGTTGCAATGTCCAAAATTACAATGAACATGTGTTGTAAAATTAGTTATAATATAAGTATAAAAAAATACTTACAGGACTCTGCAATTCGCAGAAATATAAAAAATAGTGAATTTGACAAAGAGTGGGGGAACTGACGCCAAAGACAGTTTCTAACATGTCGATTTTGTATCACTGAAGGGTGTCGACCAAGACATGGGTATAAATAGGACACGCAAGCTTCAGTGGTTCTCTTTCTTGAATCATCCACGATGCAGCGGGAGCTTATGCCCGTCAGCACGGCATATTTATTAATATTTTTATAAACAGTTTAAATTGCCAGTTATGTACAAATACGTAACCAAGCTATAAGACAGACATTGTAATTAATAACAGCACTACTGAAGAAGTTCCATAGCGATACGACGCTGGACAAGAGAAGAAGTTCTATAGCGATACGACGCTGGACAAGAGAAGAAGTTCCATAGCGATACGACGCTGGACAAGAGAAGAAGTTCTATAGCGATACGACGCTGGACAAGAGGAGAGGACGAGAGAGTGAGAGACAGCCGACGCTGGACAAGAGGAGAAGAGAGACAGCCGACGCTGGAGGCGAGACGAAGATGAACACCGATGGAACAAAAAATGATCGAGTATGATTGACGACAATAAGGTGATAGACAACTTATTCATATCTTAATCATACACAGTATACAAAGACAGTTAAAGGCATTAATATTTTATTTAAAAATAAGAGTAATATTTCTTGTATAGTAGAGTTAAAAATCATAGATGTTTTAGAAATACGATTAACGTAACAAGAGCTCAAATTAATATGATATAAAATGATTACAAAGAATATAAATAAAAACAATTAGTATTTGAGAAAACAGTACTGAGAAGTAATAACTATTAATCTTTTGAGTACGTACCATATATAGAAAAAAGATTTAAAAATTGATTTTGAAACATATTAATAGACTGAGTAGTCTAAAAATGAGATTTTTCTTTTATATACTATTTAGTAGCATAGAATGTTTAGTTAGTAAGGATGTATATATCTTAAGCCTTACGGCATTATAACAAATAATAACTAATGTTTTTTAAATCGAAGTCAGTGCCATGTGCACATATTTTTTTTTTATAGTATCAAATAAATTTTAATTACTGTTTCAAGTTCCGTAGAGTTCTTATTGCAGATACACCTGACCCCCTATTTAAAGAATTTGTCAATCTTGAACGTGAGACCGTTCACACCTATTTATGTATATGTAACGTTGTTTAAATTTGGTGCTCCAAGATCGAGGGACTCCACAAATTTAAATTAAATTATATTTGCCAGATTGTCACGTTATATAAATTTGTCGCCCTGGACGTGAGGCACGAGATGCCTAAATTTACGTACAAAAATTTGTATACATACAATATAATATTACGCAACTTTTGCAAGGTTGTAATGTTGCATAAAAATGTCGCCCTGCACGTGGGGCCCGACATGACTAAATTTATGTACAAAAAAAATTTTTGACATAAATTGTAGATCATGAATGTATGACCCGATACCCATCATTTGACTATTAAAAATTTTTTATGTAGCTAAATGGTCGCTCTAAAATATATAAAGAGTGTTAAATGAAAAATGTATAATATGTAATTATTATTTGTAGTAAACAGTAACTGAATGTAATGTTAATTGTTGTGTAATCACACAGCTGGCGCCCACCACAAATAATATTGTTGTCTATGTAACAGGTGTAACTGTAATGAGTATTAATAATAACTATTAATAAAAATACAGAAATAAATAAATAAGTAGGGAACGGTTATCAATAATAATTTTTAAAGAATAACTATTAAATAAATATTTTAATAATACTTCGACATGGCAATATCAGGAAGTATTAGTATGGAGGCAATCATTAAGGTGATGGGAAACCTTATGGACGAATATGGAATAAGACAAAATGTATGTGCTAGATTAGATAGACAAATAGAAGAATTTAAAACTGATAAGTCACTATTAGGTGAAAAAGTAAAAGAATATAATACAATACTAAGAGAAGGAGCAAAAGAGAAAATTAGCGACACAAATACGCACATAGCGTCAGTAGAAGGTGAAGAATTCATACAAATTGAAAATACATGTGTAATTACTAACGATAATTATAAAAAAGTAATTAACGTTAAGGAGGAGAAGCAAATAAAGGTTAATAAAACATACCTTATTAATAGCGATATTCCAAGTGTGAGGCACACACACAAGAGTAAATCACACAAGATGACACATTTGAAACACATAGAACACCACACTTACGGAGGTAAATATCACTGTAGGCCTAACAAGAAACGTAGTAAGTTATCTAGACGAAACACTACGCAAAATTGTGGTAAATATGATGTTAGATATACGCACGATAATTATAATAACGATAATTATAACTGCAAGTATGAGAATTATGGTGAATATTATTATAAACGACGAATGAAAAAACCGTCGACAGCTGTTCACGTCGGTTCACTCAACCAAACTAGTGACGAGAGAATTATGGAATGTGACCGTTACGAGAGAAAGAGAGGCAAGATGAAAACATTGCACTATGAACAGGTGACTTCTACGATAAACACAAACGTCGCAGCTATGCAACGGAAAGGTAACGAGGGGATAATACAATGGAACGCGGATGTTGTTTACACGAAGGTGAGAACAATAGTAAACGCGGCGACTACGCTACAAAGGAACAATATACGTCCGGTAGACTATGGACAATACAATTGTTATAAAGAGGGGTGTCAGTTCTAACGACACATCGAACTACACACTGAACTTCATACCCGAATGGAATGAATAATTATTTTAAATGAGAAAAATAATATAACTATTAATTATTAATAATAAGAAATAATATGTGTAAGAATATAAGAGAGTATAATTAAGAAATGTTATAAGGAATGTTATTTGAAAGGTTTAATTAAGAAATGTATTATTGATGCTAAGGAATGTTAGTATTGATATGTTATAAATATGAAGAAATGATTAAGATGAGCAATAATTGCCATAATTATTAGAACGGCTGATCAAGCGAACACTTATCGAAGATACAAGGACACAGAAGAAAGCGAGAGTGAAAAGTCATAAGGGCAGAGACTACTTAGGATTAAGGACTTCGAGAAAAATATCGTTGTTTTCCAAGACAGTTCCTCTGTAACCGATCATGCGACGCACTACGAGCTAAAAGAGTATTCTGTTACGGAAGTGTATTTCAAGAAAGTTGTAGCGATCAGAAAGGTAATGTTAAAGAAAGGTAATAAAAGGTAATGAATGTTAATGTAGTGTATAAGTAATGTATTAGATAAATTAATGTCATGTTAAGAAAAGAGCTAAGGAAGTTTAGAAGCGAAGGTAAGAATGTATGAGTAAGTTAATGTAAAATTAAGGACCGAATTTACACACATGTGTAGGAATGCAGAGTATACAGAAGGAAAACAAAGGAGAGCTAATTGCAGTGGATTTTCTGGGACCATTACCACGATCAAGTCGAGGTGTGAAGCACATATTGGTATGTATCGATGTGTTTTCCAAGGCAGTCCGACTGTACCCAATTATGCGACCCACAACCAAAGTTGTTCTAAAGATACTACTGCAAAAATATGTTCCGTTATATGGAAAAATGAAGAAGATACTCAGTGATCAAGGTGTGCAATTCCAAAGTGAAAAATGGGAGAGGACGTTAAGGGAAAATGGAATACAACCAGTACTCACATCCATTAGACATCCTCAAGGAAACCTTGCTGAGAGAGTTAACAAAGAATTAGGGAAATATTTACGAATATATTGCCATAATCAAAACAATAAATGGGCAGAATATTTACCATTTATTGAAAAAGCCATTAACGAAAATTATAGTGAAGCAACAGGATACACTCCAATGGAATTAGAAGAAGATAAGAAGCCAACCAGATTTTGGACTAAATATCTAAACAAACCTAATAACCAAAATGTACCTGTACCAATAAGTGTGAAAATTGAATACGCAAAGCAACGAATAAGAGAGAGAGGTAACAAGAGAATAGAGAGATTTAATCTAACTCACAAGTTACAACAATTCAACGTGGGAGAAAGTATACTACTCAAAGCAAATCCAGTTGGAAAAAGGAGTGATAATACGGCGAAGAAATTCTTCAGACTTTATAATGGACCGTATACGTTAAGACAGCGAGTGGGACAGAACACTTTCATTGTATATGATGAGATACAGAAGAAAGAAATTGGTAAATTCCACGCAACGTCATTTAAGAAGTTCTACACATAAAACAGAGGTCATTGAAACCAGTCAAATCAGCTGTTTGTAAAGCCACCCTAATTCAAGGTCGCGAGCAGTGAGCGTACGAAAGAGGGGAGGTAAGACATTTGTATACACTCCTATTAAGGGTGAAATGACGAATATTATTCTTTATTATTTGTTATATTTTTTTTGCAAATAATAATAATAAATAAATAAATAAATAAAAAAAAATTGTAATAAATAAATTTATTAAATTTTTTTTTGTTACCAAGCAGAGGAATAATAGTCCAGTCGCCAGAGATTTTGACTTGATAAAAAATTGGGGCAAAGCAATATTTGGTGCACGTGTTAAATAAACGTTAATAATTAATATAAAAAAATCTTTGCATGTTTACCTTTCTAGGGTTTTCTGAAAATGGTCTGGAAAAATCGTAAAGACAGATTTTCTTAAAGCACTCCGTAAATATGTACAGTTGGAAGAAATAAAAAGGTGTATATTGAAGAGCAAACAATTTCCTTCAGAAAGTCTCCTTACATATTTTTACGTTAATGGAACTGTTTTCCTGAAAATTGGTAATGATGAGCGCTGCGTTTTAAAAAGAGCGTTTGCCCCCGATCTTGCGTAATTCGCTAAATTAGCCAGGCGCGTCTATTCAAAAATATCATAACTTTCTTTAATCTAAGCATAGCCAGTTAAATAAAGGCTAGTTTTGAAGGGGAACAGTATAGCTTTCAAAATTTGTTGATTTTTACATAAATATTTTATTTGAACATAAAGACTATAGTGTATAAATATTTACTGTAGATACAAAAAGAAGTGAAACCACAAAATTACAAGTACTATACAATAAAATTTTAAAAAATAGTAGTTCTTTACTAATTTACCTTTAAAAGAGATAAACTTTTTATTTTATAATAATGAAAAATACTTTTGAAGTTGTTATTTAAAAAAAAACACCTTTTCAAAAGTGAGTATTTCGACGTATTTTAAATTTACTCGAAAATTCAGAGTTTACCTGCCTTTATTAATCTTAAAAATAGAGATATCGAAATACAAAAAATTGTATTTGAAAGCTGCAAGTGTTCTGCATCAAAAACTATACTCATGAAAATTAAAATCATTTTCGAAATTAAAAAAAATAAATAAAAATTGTGTATACTAAAAAAAGGTGCCTCCTTTGCGTTACATACATGTATCTTTTAAGTGGGTTTATTTGAGTACTTGAAATTAACGTTACAGCTACTACAATACTAAATCTATCTATTCATGTTATTTCTCTTACCTGATTATACCTATACTCTAAAAACAAGACCCTAGAAAACAGGTAAAATTTTTAAACGGCGCGGCGTTCTATTCCCCTCGAGTGTGAACTGTAAATGTAGCTGCGCGCGCAACACCCATTGTTGTGGTGTGCCATACAAACATCTGCTATACAAGAACGGAGCAGTAACGCAGTTGATATTTCTTCAAAGGTTATAATCAAAACATTACAAATATTTTTGTTTTTATCATATAAAACAGGTAAAAAAATTGCAGTTTAAAGTTTTTATTTACACTTTTTATACATGCTAATATTTATTTATTTGTGAGCACGTGTAGTGGAGTCAAAATAAAAATCAAATGTGAATTGTTTTGGGAGTCGATTTTTTGTGTGCTAAATTGGTTAATGGGATCAAGTTGAGCTAATAATTAAGTTTTGTGTAAAAACAACCCGTTTATTTTTTTATTAACAATTTAAGTTGCAAAATAGCGTTTTTATAAATATCTTTGGACCTAACAAGCCGATTTTAATGTGATTTTTTTTCAGTATTCTATAATAAATTAAGAACATTTCTAGCCTTAATACGGAAGTCGATGTTATTATTATTGTTAATAAATAAATAAAGTGGCGATGGCGTTTATAAACAAATTGCTGTTGTTTTAACGCAAATTAATGAAAGTTGATAAAACTTGAGGGAAAGGTAACCTTTGTGGAGTACTATAAAACCCAAAAATTTCATATTGAAATGTCGAATATTACCTCAAAAAAATCGCAATTCACAAAAAAACTTTGAGTGTTCATAAAGTACGGCAAGATTGTGGCACAAAGGTGTACGACGGCTTAAATTAAAGCTTATTAAAAATACTTTCGGGTGGTTAATTAACAAAATTTTTTGGCCTTTCTGACACCATTTTTTGACCATTAAAAAAAATTAAACGTAGACATGGATAGCCTCAAAAAAAGATGAAAATGAAGAAAAAAGAAAAATCTTAAAATCTGCAGCAGCAATTATTCGAAACGATGTTAATCTGAAGAAAAGTAATACAGAATTTTATCCTCCAAGTGATAATATATTCCAAAATATTAATGAGAATATCCCAGAATCCCTTCAGTTTCTGATAGAAGAAATAATTTTAAAAAATAAAAAAGGTGATATTAGTTCATATGAAACAAAATGCACAGCAATTACTCATTCAATTATGAGTTGCATAAGACCTAGAACCTTTCTATCACCATTGCAAGTTGGTCTGTCTGTAATGTTGCACAGGAAATTTGCTTCAAAACGAATTATAGATATATTGTCGCATCTGGGAGTGTGTTCATCATACACTTTATGAGGATAGTGTATTGCTTAGTCCACGTTCTCCATTTAGATCTGGTTGTTTTGCACAATTGGCATTTGACAATTCAGATATTAACATCAATACTATAGACGGGAAAAATACTTTTCATAGTATGGGAGGTATTATGGTTGTAAGTCCAAGAGATTTTTATTATAACAAAGTTCCCTTAAAACGATTGACAGTTAAGCCTACTGCAAAAGAAATTAGCAAAATTGACAAAATACCATTCCAAATTTTTGAAAATATTAATACACATGCACTCCAAAACATTGTTTTTGAAAAAGTAGATAACCCGAGTTTTAATAATATAGATTTTTCTAATGCTGACTTGCTTTGGATTTATGGAGTGACCAAACCAGGCATTACTGGCTGGAATGCCTTTATGTCCAAGCTTTTGGAAAATATGACGTATACATTATCTAGAATTGTTTGCTTGCCTTTTGTACACTCTCCTCCAACTGACAAAAATACAATATACACCGTTTTAAAATACGCTGTAAAACTAGTGAAAACTTAAATCTATTTAATTGTTTTGTTACTTTCGATCAACCTTTGTATCAGAAAGCGTTTAAAATGGTCCAATCCTCACCTGATGATGATATACATAATGTAATTGTTCGACTTGGAGGATTTCATCTGCTTATGTCTTTTCTTGGTTCAATCGGTTATGTGATGGCAGGAAGCGGTTTAAAAGAAGCATTAAGCTGTTACTATGCGCCAGGAACTGTAGATAAGATGTTAGATGGCCATGCTTATGCTAGAGCAGTACGAGGCCACACATTAATTTGGATAGTTTTGTGTAAAAAGATTATTGAGGAAATGAATCTTTCAGAAGTTGAATATTCAAATATGAAATTTTTACTACAAGAATTTTTAGATGATAATCTTACTTACAAAGAAGTACAAGATCATAATTTTTTTAACATCTTAAATGGTAAATTTCTAGAAAAAATTATTGAAATTGAGGAATGCGGTAAAACTGCAAAATTATGGATACAATACATACGAATGATCTCTATTGCAAAAGCATTTGCGCGCTCTGAAAAAATGGGTAATATAAAAATTCAATTACAAGTTATTCAGCAAATGTTGCCATAGTTTTATGCGACTGGACATTTTAATTATACGAAATCAGCCTTATTATATGTACAATATATGAATCAATTTATAAAAGAATCTGAAAAACTTTTCACCTCAATGCAAAACCAAAATGTAATTCCAGAAACTACCGCTTTAAAAATTAAAGAACTTCAAAATTTTATAAATAACAGATTTTGTACTGTAAGACGAACTGAGAAATTCTGGTCAGGAACTCATACTGATATGACAATCGAACAGGACTTAATGAGAGTCATGAAAGTTGATGGTGGTATGATTGGACGGGGAGTAACTACCAGTACTGCAAATAAATGGATTTTAGCGATGCCATATACACATGATATCTGCGAAGAAGTAGAAAATTTTTGTGGTATACAATTTTCTACTTCCGATCAGCATGTAGATGCTAGAGATTCTCGAATAAAACGAGATACTGAAGATATTCTCAAAATAAAATCCTGGTTTGATTGTCACGAGACATTTCCTTATCAAGATTCAATAATGTCTATATCTACTGGCGTTACTGGCGGTAATAATATTAACTGTCATAATGCTTTTGAGGTTGGAAAAGCAGGGTTAGAAGAAATTGCTGGTACAAACTTCCATAAAGTTTCGTTTAAACGAAAAAATAGAGTACTGTCATTAAAAAGTGTTAATAGTAGTCTGAAAATTCAAGAGGAAATTGTCCCTATAGATCCAATGTTTATATTTCAACGCATTTGTGTAGCAAGAAAAAGTGACGACGAATTAAAAGATTACATGCGTTATGAACTTGCACCGTACCCAACATCTATGTTTTACGAAGGTGTATTTCGGAAAACAGATAAGTCTAAACTATATGATATGTTTGAAGTGGACCGCACTGAGATTAACCTTGAAGATTGCATTTACATCATTGATGGTGGTATGTTACTGCATAGAGTAGTATGGTCAAAAAATGACAAGTTCAAATGTATTTTTCAAAGATACGTAAATTATGTCAAGAGACACTTTGGATCAAAAGTTACTGTAGTTTTTGATGGCTATACAAACAATTCTAACAGCATCAAAGCTATGGAGCGTTATCGCCGTACCAATCAAAATTCCTCTTTAGATATTTTATTCTATGAAGATATGTGTGTCACAGTGACCCAAGAACAATTTCTTTCGAATAAAACTAATAAAACTCGATTTATTGAAATTCTAACGAGATATTTGGAAGAAGAAAGCTAACGTTAAACAAGCTGACGATGATGCAGACTTATTAATTGTGAAAACAGCCTTAGAATTATATGATAAATTATATGCACGTCAAATTGTTACTTACATTGAAATTCCCTTTAATTTGATACCCCACGTGCGGTATTTTCATATTTTCCATTTTTGACATCACCCCTCCGCCAATTCCACTAATTTATTGAGCCCAAAATTTTTAAAAACCAAAATTTTTAATAGTGCGTATATGCATGTCACATATGATATTTCATATTTTCCATTTTTTACACCCCTCCATTACAACCCATTTATTGAGCCCCAGGGCCCAAATGTATTCAATAGTACGTATATGCATGTAAAATTGTTACTTGCATTGAAATTCCCTTTAATTTGATACCCCACAGTATTTTCATATTTCATATTTTTCATTTTTGACATCCCCCCGGGCCCAAAACACCTATCTTATGTTGGTTCTCCCATTGCGTAAAAAATTTGTGCCAAGTTTGGTGGAAATCGGTCCAGTTTCATATTTTCCATTTTTGACCTCCCCCAAAACCACCCATTTATTGAGCCCCAGGGCCCAAGAATTTTCAATAGTGCTTATATGCATGAAAAATTGTTACTTGCATTGAAAGCCCCTTTAATTTGATACCCTACATGCGGTATTTTCATATTTTCCATTTTTGACATCCCCCAGGGCCCAAAACACCTATCTTATGTTGGTTCTCCCGTTGCATAAAATATTTGTGCTAAGTTTTGTTGAAATCGGTCCAGTGGTTTAGTAGGAGGTGTGAAATATAAATACACACAACGACTTTTATGTATATTAAGATACACATATTTAATAATATTATTCAACAGAGGAAGATTTGTTAAAATTGACCATTCCGTCTATCGATTTAATACTCCTAACGATGAAATAATAACAAAATCGTTATTTTGATTTTATTACTATTAATATTTGAACTATTTTAAACAAAAAGAATGAAGACTTTATCATGATCCAATGGTTTATTTAGTAGTAAGAAAAGAAATTCACGGAATGTAAACGTTTTTATCGATTTTACCGCGCGCTGCCCTTAAATAAGGTTTTTTTTTAAAGCCTGACCTTATAAACATGCAAAGATGATTTTAAACCGATATTTAGACCTTTTTCAATAACTATACCAAATATCACTTTGCCTCAATTTTTTACGAAATTTTACCATTATTTTTACTCTGGCGACTGGACTATAATGCGACAGTACAAATAAGTGATGTACTGAGCATGAAATATAAAAATTTAAATTTACTTAATAAACTGTAAATAATTAATAATATATTAGAAATAAGCATGTTATGGATTGCAAGGTTGACTCAGACAAAAATATGAACAGGTGTTTCGACCTGAATCAACGTGCACACACACACACAAATGTAACTGAAAGTGTGTACACCAGTATTTTGCTAGTGTGTGTGAACGCAGGTCTCTGCAGGCAAGTTTGCCACCCCAGTATGAATAATTGCACAATGACTGTTTTTCCGTAATTATTCATAAACTAGAATTAAGAATTAAAATCCAAAAGCACCATAAAATGTAAATAAATTTAATAAATACTGTGTGCGAAAACCACGCGAAAGTGACACGCCGTACAAGTGCAATAGTGAAATAACTGTGTACAAATCAAAAGGGTTAAGTTGCAATGTCCAAAATTACAATGAACATGTGTTGTAAAATTAGTTATAATATAAGTATAAAAAAATACTTACAGGACTCTGCAATTCGCAGAAATATAAAAAATAGTGAATTTGACAAAGAGTGGGGGAACTGACGCCAAAGACAGTTTCTAACATGTCGATTTTGTATCACTGAAGGGTGTCGACCAAGACATGGGTATAAATAGGACACGCAAGCTTCAGTGGTTCTCTTTCTTGAATCATCCACGATGCAGCGGGAGCTTATGCCCGTCAGCACGGCATATTTATTAATATTTTTATAAACAGTTCAAATTGCCAGTTATGTACAAATACGTAACCAAGCTATAAGACAGACATTGTAATTAATAACAGCACTACTGAAGAAGTTCCATAGCGATACGACGCTGGACAAGAGAAGAAGTTCTATAGCGATACGACGCTGGACAAGAGAAGAAGTTCCATAGCGATACGACGCTGGACAAGAGAAGAAGTTCTATAGCGATACGACGCTGGACAAGAGGAGAGGACGAGAGAGTGAGAGACAGCCGACGCTGGACAAGAGGAGAGGAGAGACAGCCGACGCTGGACAAGAGGAGAAGAGAGACAGCCGACGCTGGTGGCGAGACGAAGATGAACACCGATGGAACAAAAAATGATCGAGTATGATTGACGACAATAAGGTGATAGACAACTTATTCATATCTTAATCATACACAGTATACAAAGACAGTTAAAGGCATTAATATTTTATTTAAAAATAAGAGTAATATTTCTTGTATAGTAGAGTTAAAAATCATAGATGTTTTAGAAATACGATTAACGTAACAAGAGCTCAAATTAGTATGATATAAAATGATTACAAAGAATATAAATAAAAACAATTAGTATTTGAGAAAACAGTACTGAGAAGTAATAACTATTAATCTTTTGAGTACGTACCATATATAGAAAAAAGATTTAAAAATTGATTTTGAAACATATTAATAGACTGAGTAGTCTAAAAATGAGATTTTTCTTTTATATACTATTTAGTAGCATAGAATGTTTAGTTAGTAAGGATGTATATATCTTAAGCCTTACGGCATTATAACGAATAATAACTAATGTTTTTTAAATCGAAGTCAGTGCCATGTGCACATATTTTTTTTTTATAGTATCAAATAAATTTTAATTACTGTTTCAAGTTCCGTAGAGTTCTTATTGCAGATACACCTGACCCCCTATTTAAAGAATTTGTCAATCTTGAACGTGAGACCGTTCACACCTATTTATGTATATGTAACGTTGTTTAAATTTGGTGCTCCAAGATCGAGGGACTCCACAAATTTAAATTAAATTATATTTGCCAAATTGTCACGTTATATAAATTTGTCGCCCTGGACGTGAGGCACGAGATGCCTAAATTTACGTACAAAAATTTGTATACATACAATATAATATTACGCAACTTTTGCAAGGTTGTAATGTTGCATAAAAATGTCGCCCTGCACGTGGGGCCCGACATGACTAAATTTATGTACAAAAAAAATTTGTGACATAAATTGTAGATCATGAATGTATGACCCGATACCCATCATTTGACTATTAAAAATTTTTTATGTAGCTAAATGGTTGCTCTAAAATATATAAAGAGTGTTAAATGAAAAATGTATAATATGTAATTATTATTTGTAGTAAACAGTAACTGAATGTAATGTTAATTGTTGTGTAATCACACAGCTGGCGCCCACCACAAATAATATTGTTGTCTATGTAACAGGTGTAACTGTAATGAGTATTAATAATAACTATTAATAAAAATACAGAAATAAATAAATAAGTAGGGAACGGTTATCAATAATAATTTTTAAAGAATAACTATTAAATAAATATTTTAATAATACTTCGACATGGCAATATCAGGAAGTATTAGTATGGAGGCAATCATTAAGGTGATGGGAAACCTTATGGACGAATATGGAATAAGACAAAATGTATGTGCTAGATTAGATAGACAAATAGAAGAATTTAAAACTGATAAGTCACTATTAGGTGAAAAAGTAAAAGAATATAATACAATACTAAGAGAAGGAGCAAAAGAGAAAATTAGCGACACAAATACGCACATAGCGTCAGTAGAAGGTGAAGAATTCATACAAATTGAAAATACATGTGTAATTACTAACGATAATTATAAAAAAGTAATTAACGTTAAGGAGGAGAAGCAAATAAAGGTTAATAAAACATACCTTATTAATAGCGATATTCCAAGTGTGAGGCACACACACAAGAGTAAATCACACAAGATGACACATTTGAAACACATAGAACACCACACTTACGGAGGTAAATATCACTGTAGGCCTAACAAGAAACGTAGTAAGTTATCTAGACGAAACACTACGCAAAATTGTGGTAAATATGATGTTAGATATACGCACGATAATTATAATAACGATAATTATAACTGCAAGTATGAGAATTATGGTGAATATTATTATAAACGACGAATGAAAAAACCGTCGACAGCTGTTCACGTCGGTTCACTCAACCAAACTAGTGACGAGAGAATTATGGAATGTGACCGTTACGAGAGAAAGAGAGGCAAGATGAAAACATTGCACTATGAACAGGTGACTTCTACGATAAACACAAACGTCGCAGCTATGCAACGGAAAGGTAACGAGGGGATAATACAATGGAACGCGGATGTTGTTTACACGAAGGTGAGAACAATAGTAAACGCGGCGACTACGCTACAAAGGAACAATATACGTCCGGTAGACTATGGACAATACAATTGTTATAAAGAGGGGTGTCAGTTCTAACGACACATCGAACTACACACTGAACTTCATACCCGAATGGAATGAATAATTATTTTAAATGAGAAAAATAATATAACTATTAATTATTAATAATAAGAAATAATATGTGTAAGAATATAAGAGAGTATAATTAAGAAATGTTATAAGGAATGTTATTTGAAAGGTTTAATTAAGAAATGTATTATTGATGGTAAGGAATGTTAGTATTGATATGTTATAAATATGAAGAAATGATTAAGATGAGCAATAATTGCCATAATTATTAGAACGGCTGATCAAGCGAACACTTATCGAAGATACAAGGACACAGAAGAAAGCGAGAGTGAAAAGTCATAAGGGCAGAGACTACTTAGGATTAAGGACTTCGAGAAAAATATCGTTGTTTTCCAAGACAGTTCCTCTGTAACCGATCATGCGACGCACTACGAGCTAAAAGAGTATTCTGTTACGGAAGTGTATTTCAAGAAAGTTGTAGCGATCAGAAAGGTAATGTTAAAGAAAGGTAATAAAAGGTAATGAATGTTAATGTAGTGTATAAGTAATGTATTAGATAAATTAATGTCATGTTAAGAAAAGAGCTAAGGAAGTTTAGAAGCGAAGGTAAGAATGTATGAGTAAGTTAATGTAAAATTAAAGACCGAATTTACACACATGTGTAGGAATGCAGAGTATACAGAAGGAAAACAAAGGAGAGCTAATTGCAGTGGATTTTCTGGGACCATTACCACGATCAAGTCGAGGTGTGAAGCACATATTGCTATGTATCGATGTGTTTTCCAAGGCAGTCCGACTGTACCCAATTATGCGACCCACAACCAAATTTGTTCTAAAGATACTACTGCAAAAATATGTTCCGTTATATGGAAAAATGAAGAAGATACTCAGTGATCAAGGTGTGCAATTCCAAAGTGAAAAATGGGAGAGGACGTTAAGGGAAAATGGAATACAACCAGTACTCACATCCATTAGACATCCTCAAGGAAACCTTGCTGAGAGAGTTAACAAAGAATTAGGGAAATATTTACGAATATATTGCCATAATCAAAACAATAAATGGGCAGAATATTTACCATTTATTGAAAAAGCCATTAACGAAAATTATAGTGAAGCAACAGGATACACTCCAATGGAATTAGAAGAAGATAAGAAGCCAACCAGATTTTGGACTAAATATCTAAACAAACCTAATAACCAAAATGTACCTGTACCAATAAGTGTGAAAATTGAATACGCAAAGCAACGAATAAGAGAGAGAGGTAACAAGAGAATAGAGAGATTTAATCTAACTCACAAGTTACAACAATTCAACGTGGGAGAAAGTATACTACTCAAAGCAAATCCAGTTGGAAAAAGGAGTGATAATACGGCGAAGAAATTCTTCAGACTTTATAATGGACCGTATACGTTAAGACAGCGAGTGGGACAGAACACTTTCATTGTATATGATGAGATACAGAAGAAAGAAATTGGTAAATTCCACGCAACGTCATTTAAGAAGTTCTACACATAAAACAGAGGTCATTGAAACCAGTCAAATCAGCTGTTTGTAAAGCCACCCTAATTCAAGGTCGCGAGCAGTGAGCGTACGAAAGAGGGGAGGTAAGACATTTGTATACACTCCTATTAAGGGTGAAATGACGAATATTATTCTTTATTATTTGTTATATTTTTTTTGCAAATAATAATAATAAATAAATAAATAAATAAAAAAAAATTGTAATAAATAAATTTATTAAATTTTTTTTTGTTACCAAGCAGAGGAATAATGCGACAGTACAAATAAGTGATGTACTGAGCATGAAATATAAAAATTTAAATTTACTTAATAAACTGTAAATAATTAATAATATATTAGAAATAAGCATGTTATGGATTGCAAGGTTGACTCAGACAAAAATATGAACAGGTGTTTCGACCTGAATCAACGTGCACACACACACACAAATGTAACTGAAAGTGTGTACACCAGTATTTTGCTAGTGTGTGTGAACGCAGGTCTCTGCAGGCAAGTTTGCCACCCCAGTATGAATAATTGCACAATGACTGTTTTTCCGTAATTATTCGTAAACTAGAATTAAGAATTAAAATCCAAAAGCACCATAAAATGTAAATAAATTTAATAAATACTGTGTGCGAAAACCACGCGAAAGTGACACGCCGTACAAGTGCAATAGTGAAATAACTGTGTACAAATCAAAAGGGTTAAGTTGCAATGTCCAAAATTACAATGAACATGTGTTGTAAAATTAGTTATAATATAAGTATAAAAAAATACTTACAGGACTCTGCAATTCGCAGAAATATAAAAAATAGTGAATTTGACAAAGAGTGGGGGAACTGACGCCAAAGACAGTTTCTAACATGTCGATTTTGTATCACTGAAGGGTGTCGAGCAAGACATGGGTATAAATAGGACACGCAAGCTTCAGTGGTTCTCTTTCTTGAATCATCCACGATGCAGCGGGAGCTTATGCCCGTCAGCACGGCATATTTATTAATATTTTTATAAACAGTTCAAATTGCCAGTTATGTACAAATACGTAACCAAGCTATAAGACAGACATTGTAATTAATAACAGCACTACTGAAGAAGTTCCATAGCGATACGACGCTGGACAAGAGAAGAAGTTCTATAGCGATACGACGCTGGACAAGAGGAGAGGACGAGAGAGTGAGAGACAGCCGACGCTGGACAAGAGGAGAGGAGAGACAGCCGACGCTGGACAAGAGGAGAAGAGAGACAGCCGACGCTGGAGGCGAGACGAAGATGAACACCGATGGAACAAAAAATGATCGAGTATGATTGACGACAATAAGGTGATAGACAACTTATTCATATCTTAATCATACACAGTATACAAAGACAGTTAAAGGCATTAATATTTTATTTAAAAATAAGAGTAATATTTCTTGTATAGTAGAGTTAAAAATCATAGATGTTTTAGAAATACGATTAACGTAACAAGAGCTCAAATTAATATGATATAAAATGATTACAAAGAATATAAATAAAAACAATTAGTATTTGAGAAAACAGTACTGAGAAGTAATAACTATTAATCTTTTGAGTACGTACCATATATAGAAAAAAGATTTAAAAATTGATTTTGAAACATATTAATAGACTGAGTAGTCTAAAAATGAGATTTTTCTTTTATATACTATTTAGTAGCATAGAATGTTTAGTTAGTAAGGATGTATATATCTTAAGCCTTACGGCATTATAACAAATAATAACTAATATTTTTTAAATCGAAGTCAGTGCCATGTGCACATATTTTTTTTTTATAGTATCAAATAAATTTTAATTACTGTTTCAAGTTCCGTAGAGTTCTTATTGCAGATACACCTAACCCCCTATTTAAAGAATTTGTCAATCTTGAACGTGAGACCGTTCACACCTATTTATGTATATGTAACGTTGTTTAAATTTGGTGCTCCAAGATCGAGGGACTCCACAAATTTAAATTAAATTATATTTGCCAAATTGTCACGTTATATAAATTTGTCGCCCTGGACGTGTGGCACGAGATGCCTAAATTTACGTACAAAAATTTGTATACATACAATATAATATTACGCAACTTTTGCAAGGTTGTAATGTTGCATAAAAATGTCGCCCTCCACGTGGAGCCCGACATGACTAAATTTATGTACAAAAAAAATTTGTGACATAAATTGTAGATCATGAATGTATGACCCGATACCCATCATTTGACTATTAAAAATTTTTTATGTAGCTAAATGGTTGCTCTAAAATATATAAAGAGTGTTAAATGAAAAATGTATAATATGTAATTATTATTTGTAGTAAACAGTAACTGAATGTAATGTTAATTGTTGTGTAATCACACAGCTGGCGCCCACCACAAATAATATTGTTGTCTATGTAACAGGTGTAACTGTAATGAGTATTAATAATAACTATTAATAAAAATACAGAAATAAATAAATAAGTAGGGAACGGTTATCAATAATAATTTTTAAAGAATAACTATTAAATAAATATTTTAATAATACTTCGACATGGCAATATCAGGAAGTATTAGTATGGAGGCAATCATTAAGGTGATGGGAAACCTTATGGACGAATATGGAATAAGACAAAATGTATGTGCTAGATTAGATAGACAAATAGAAGAATATAAAACTGATAAGTCACTATTAGGTGAAAAAGTAAAAGAATATAATACAATACTAAGAGAAGGAGCAAAAGAGAAAATTAGCGACACAAATACGCACATAGCGTCAGTAGAAGGTGAAGAATTCATACAAATTGAAAATACATGTGTAATTACTAACGATAATTATAAAAAAGTAATTAACGTTAAGGAGGAGAAGCAAATAAAGGTTAATAAAACATACCTTATTAATAGCGATATTCCAAGTGTGAGGCACACACACAAGAGTAAATCACACAAGATGACACATTTGAAACACATAGAACACCACACTTACGGAGGTAAATATCACTGTAGGCCTAACAAGAAACGTAGTAAGTTATCTAGACGAAACACTACGCAAAATTGTGGTAAATATGATGTTAGATATACGCACGATAATTATAATAACGATAATTATAACTGCAAGTATGAGAATTATGGTGAATATTATTATAAACGACGAATGAAAAAACCGTCGACAGCTGTTCACGTCGGTTCACTCAACCAAACTAGTGACGAGAGAATTATGGAATGTGACCGTTACGAGAGAAAGAGAGGCAAGATGAAAACATTGCACTATGAACAGGTGACTTCTACGATAAACACAAACGTCGCAGCTATGCAACGGAAAGGTAACGAGGGGATAATACAATGGAACGCGGATGTTGTTTACACGAAGGTGAGAACAATAGTAAACGCGGCGACTACGCTACAAAGGAACAATATACGTCCGGTAGACTATGGACAATACAATTGTTATAAAGAGGGGTGTCAGTTCTAACGACACATCGAACTACACACTGAACTTCATACCCGAATGGAATGAATAATTATTTTAAATGAGAAAAATAATATAACTATTAATTATTAATAATAAGAAATAATATGTGTAAGAATATAAGAGAGTATAATTAAGAAATGTTATAAGGAATGTTATTTGAAAGGTTTAATTAAGAAATGTATTATTGATGGTAAGGAATGTTAGTATTGATATGTTATAAATATGAAGAAATGATTAAGATGAGCAATAATTGCCATAATTATTAGAACGGCTGATCAAGCGAACACTTATCGAAGATACAAGGACACAGAAGAAAGCGAGAGTGAAAAGTCATAAGGGCAGAGACTACTTAGGATTAAGGACTTCGAGAAAAATATCGTTGTTTTCCAAGACAGTTCCTCTGTAACCGATCATGCGACGCACTACGAGCTAAAAGAGTATTCTGTTACGGAAGTGTATTTCAAGAAAGTTGTAGCGATCAGAAAGGTAATGTTAAAGAAAGGTAATAAAAGGTAATGAATGTTAATGTAGTGTATAAGTAATGTATTAGATAAATTAATGTCATGTTAAGAAAAGAGCTAAGGAAGTTTAGAAGCGAAGGTAAGAATGTATGAGTAAGTTAATGTAAAATTAAAGACCGAATTTACACACATGTGTAGGAATGCAGAGTATACAGAAGGAAAACAAAGGAGAGCTAATTGCAGTGGATTTTCTGGGACCATTACCACGATCAAGTCGAGGTGTGAAGCACATATTGCTATGTATCGATGTGTTTTCCAAGGCAGTCCGACTGTACCCAATTATGCGACCCACAACCAAATTTGTTCTAAAGATACTACTGCAAAAATATGTTCCGTTATATGGAAAAATGAAGAAGATACTCAGTGATCAAGGTGTGCAATTCCAAAGTGAAAAATGGGAGAGGACGTTAAGGGAAAATGGAATACAACCAGTACTCACATCCATTAGACATCCTCAAGGAAACCTTGCTGAGAGAGTTAACAAAGAATTAGGGAAATATTTACGAATATATTGCCATAATCAAAACAATAAATGGGCAGAATATTTACCATTTATTGAAAAAGCCATTAACGAAAATTATAGTGAAGCAACAGGATACACTCCAATGGAATTAGAAGAAGATAAGAAGCCAACCAGATTTTGGACTAAATATCTAAACAAACCTAATAACCAAAATGTACCTGTACCAATAAGTGTGAAAATTGAATACGCAAAGCAACGAATAAGAGAGAGAGGTAACAAGAGAATAGAGAGATTTAATCTAACTCACAAGTTACAACAATTCAACGTGGGAGAAAGTATACTACTCAAAGCAAATCCAGTTGGAAAAAGGAGTGATAATACGGCGAAGAAATTCTTCAGACTTTATAATGGACCGTATACGTTAAGACAGCGAGTGGGACAGAACACTTTCATTGTATATGATGAGATACAGAAGAAAGAAATTGGTAAATTCCACGCAACGTCATTTAAGAAGTTCTACACATAAAACAGAGGTCATTGAAACCAGTCAAATCAGCTGTTTGTAAAGCCACCCTAATTCAAGGTCGCGAGCAGTGAGCGTACGAAAGAGGGGAGGTAAGACATTTGTATACACTCCTATTAAGGGTGAAATGACGAATATTATTCTTTATTATTTGTT
The DNA here is from genome assembly GCA_034769895.1 of Magicicada septendecula. Taxonomy (NCBI): domain Eukaryota; kingdom Metazoa; phylum Arthropoda; class Insecta; order Hemiptera; family Cicadidae; genus Magicicada; species Magicicada septendecula. Next base: position 220,238,826 of record CM068372.1, read on the forward strand.
ATATTTTTTTTGCAAATAATAATAATAAATAAATAAATAAATAAAAAAAAATTGTAATAAATAAATTTATTAAATTTTTTTTTGTTACCAAGCAGAGGAATAATGCGACAGTACAAATAAGTGATGTACTGAGCATGAAATATAAAAATTTAAATTTACTTAATAAACTGTAAATAATTAATAATATATTAGAAATAAGCATGTTATGGATTGCAAGGTTGACTCAGACAAAAATATGAACAGGTGTTTCGACCTGAATCAACGTGCACACACACACACAAATGTAACTGAAAGTGTGTACACCAGTATTTTGCTAGTGTGTGTGAACGCAGGTCTCTGCAGGCAAGTTTGCCACCCCAGTATGAATAATTGCACAATGACTGTTTTTCCGTAATTATTCGTAAACTAGAATTAAGAATTAAAATCCAAAAGCACCATAAAATGTAAATAAATTTAATAAATACTGTGTGCGAAAACCACGCGAAAGTGACACGCCGTACAAGTGCAATAGTGAAATAACTGTGTACAAATCAAAAGGGTTAAGTTGCAATGTCCAAAATTACAATGAACATGTGTTGTAAAATTAGTTATAATATAAGTATAAAAAAATACTTACAGGACTCTGCAATTCGCAGAAATATAAAAAATAGTGAATTTGACAAAGAGTGGGGGAACTGACGCCAAAGACAGTTTCTAACATGTCGATTTTGTATCACTGAAGGGTGTCGACCAAGACATGGGTATAAATAGGACACGCAAGCTTCAGTGGTTCTCTTTCTTGAATCATCCACGATGCAGCGGGAGCTTATGCCCGTCAGCACGGCATATTTATTAATATTTTTATAAACAGTTCAAATTGCCAGTTATGTACAAATACGTAACCAAGCTATAAGACAGACATTGTAATTAATAACAGCACTACTGAAGAAGTTCCATAGCGATACGACGCTGGACAAGAGAAGAAGTTCTATAGCGATACGACGCTGGACAAGAGAAGAAGTTCTATAGCGATACGACGCTGGACAAGAGGAGAGGACGAGAGAGTGAGAGACAGCCGACGCTGGACAAGAGGAGAGGAGAGACAGCCGACGCTGGACAAGAGGAGAAGAGAGACAGCCGACGCTGGAGGCGAGACGAAGATGAACACCGATGGAACAAAAAATGATCGAGTATGATTGACGACAATAAGGTGATAGACAACTTATTCATATCTTAATCATACACAGTATACAAAGACAGTTAAAGGCATTAATATTTTATTTAAAAATAAGAGTAATATTTCTTGTATAGTAGAGTTAAAAATCATAGATGTTTTAGAAATACGATTAACGTAACAAGAGCTCAAATTAATATGATATAAAATGATTACAAAGAATATAAATAAAAACAATTAGTATTTGAGAAAACAGTACTGAGAAGTAATAACTATTAATCTTTTGAGTACGTACCATATATAGAAAAAAGATTTAAAAATTGATTTTGAAACATATTAATAGACTGAGTAGTCTAAAAATGAGATTTTTCTTTTATATACTATTTAGTAGCATAGAATGTTTAGTTAGTAAGGATGTATATATCTTAAGCCTTACGGCATTATAACAAATAATAACTAATATTTTTTAAATCGAAGTCAGTGCCATGTGCACATATTTTTTTTTTATAGTATCAAATATATTTTAATTACTGTTTCAAGTTCCGTAGAGTTCTTATTGCAGATACACCTAACCCCCTATTTAAAGAATTTGTCAATCTTGAACGTGAGACCGTTCACACCTATTTATGTATATGTAACGTTGTTTAAATTTGGTGCTCCAAGATCGAGGGACTCCACAAATTTAAATTAAATTATATTTGCCAAATTGTCACGTTATATAAATTTGTCGCCCTGGACGTGTGGCACGAGATGCCTAAATTTACGTACAAAAATTTGTATACATACAATATAATATTACGCAACTTTTGCAAGGTTGTAATGTTGCATAAAAATGTCGCCCTCCACGTGGAGCCCGACATGACTAAATTTATGTACAAAAAAAATTTGTGACATAAATTGTAGATCATGAATGTATGACCCGATACCCATCATTTGACTATTAAAAATTTTTTATGTAGCTAAATGGTTGCTCTAAAATATATAAAGAGTGTTAAATGAAAAATGTATAATATGTAATTATTATTTGTAGTAAACAGTAACTGAATGTAATGTTAATTGTTGTGTAATCACACAGCTGGCGCCCACCACAAATAATATTGTTGTCTATGTAACAGGTGTAACTGTAATGAGTATTAATAATAACTATTAATAAAAATACAGAAATAAATAAATAAGTAGGGAACGGTTATCAATAATAATTTTTAAAGAATAACTATTAAATAAATATTTTAATAATACTTCGACATGGCAATATCAGGAAGTATTAGTATGGAGGCAATCATTAAGGTGATGGGAAACCTTATGGACGAATATGGAATAAGACAAAATGTATGTGCTAGATTAGATAGACAAATAGAAGAATTTAAAACTGATAAGTCACTATTAGGTGAAAAAGTAAAAGAATATAATACAATACTAAGAGAAGGAGCAAAAGAGAAAATTAGCGACACAAATACGCACATAGCGTCAGTAGAAGGTGAAGAATTCATACAAATTGAAAATACATGTGTAATTACTAACGATAATTATAAAAAAGTAATTAACGTTAAGGAGGAGAAGCAAATAAAGGTTAATAAAACATACCTTATTAATAGCGATATTCCAAGTGTGAGGCACACACACAAGAGTAAATCACACAAGATGACACATTTGAAACACATAGAACACCACACTTACGGAGGTAAATATCACTGTAGGCCTAACAAGAAACGTAGTAAGTTATCTAGACGAAACACTACGCAAAATTGTGGTAAATATGATGTTAGATATACGCACGATAATTATAATAACGATAATTATAACTGCAAGTATGAGAATTATGGTGAATATTATTATAAACGACGAATGAAAAAACCGTCGACAGCTGTTCACGTCGGTTCACTCAACCAAACTAGTGACGAGAGAATTATGGAATGTGACCGTTACGAGAGAAAGAGAGGCAAGATGAAAACATTGCACTATGAACAGGTGACTTCTACGATAAACACAAACGTCGCAGCTATGCAACGGAAAGGTAACGAGGGGATAATACAATGGAACGCGGATGTTGTTTACACGAAGGTGAGAACAATAGTAAACGCGGCGACTACGCTACAAAGGAACAATATACGTCCGGTAGACTATGGACAATACAATTGTTATAAAGAGGGGTGTCAGTTCTAACGACACATCGAACTACACACTGAACTTCATACCCGAATGGAATGAATAATTATTTTAAATGAGAAAAATAATATAACTATTAATTATTAATAATAAGAAATAATATGTGTAAGAATATAAGAGAGTATAATTAAGAAATGTTATAAGGAATGTTATTTGAAAGGTTTAATTAAGAAATGTATTATTGATGGTAAGGAATGTTAGTATTGATATGTTATAAATATGAAGAAATGATTAAGATGAGCAATAATTGCCATAATTATTAGAACGGCTGATCAAGCGAACACTTATCGAAGATACAAGGACACAGAAGAAAGCGAGAGTGAAAAGTCATAAGGGCAGAGACTACTTAGGATTAAGGACTTCGAGAAAAATATCGTTGTTTTCCAAGACAGTTCCTCTGTAACCGATCATGCGACGCACTACGAGCTAAAAGAGTATTCTGTTACGGAAGTGTATTTCAAGAAAGTTGTAGCGATCAGAAAGGTAATGTTAAAGAAAGGTAATAAAAGGTAATGAATGTTAATGTAGTGTATAAGTAATGTATTAGATAAATTAATGTCATGTTAAGAAAAGAGCTAAGGAAGTTTAGAAGCGAAGGTAAGAATGTATGAGTAAGTTAATGTAAAATTAAGGACCGACTTTACACACATGTGTAGGAATGCAGAGTATACAGAAGGAAAACAAAGGAGAGCTAATTGCATTGGATTTTCTGGGACCATTACCACGATCAAGTCGAGGTGTGAAGCACATTTTGGTATGTATCGATGTGTTTTCCAAGGCAGTCCGACTGTACCCAATTATGCGACCCACAACCAAAGTTGTTCTAAAGATACTACTGCAAAAATATGTTCCGTTATATGGAAAAATGAAGAAGATACTCAGTGATCAAGGTGTGCAATTCCAAAGTGAAAAATGGGAGAGGACGTTAAGGGAAAATGGAATACAACCAGTACTCACATCCATTAGACATCCTCAAGGAAACCTTGCTGAGAGAGTTAACAAAGATTTAGGGAAATAATTACGAATATATTGCCATAATCAAAACAATAAATGGGCAGAATATTTACCATTTATTGAAAAAGCCATTAACGAAAATTATAGTGAAGCAACAGGATACACTCCAATGGAATTAGAAGAAGATAAGAAGCCAACCAGATTTTGGACTAAATATCTAAACAAACCTAATAACCAAAATGTACCTGTACCAATAAGTGTGAAAATTGAATACGCAAAGCAACGAATAAGAGAGAGAGGTAACAAGAGAATAGAGAGATTTAATCTAACTCACAAGTTACAACAATTCAACGTGGGAGAAAGTATACTACTCAAAGCAAATCCAGTGGGAAAAAGGAGTGATAATACGGCGAAGAAATTCTTCAGACTTTATAATGGACCGTATACGTTAAGACAGCGAGTGGGACAGAACACTTTCATTGTATATGATGAGATACAGAAGAAAGAAATTGGTAAATTCCACGCAACGTCATTTAAGAAGTTCTACACATAAAACAGAGGTCATTGAAACCAGTCAAATCAGCTGTTTGTAAAGCCACCCTAATTCAAGGTCGCGAGCAGTGAGCGTACGAAAGAGGGGAGGTAAGACATTTGTATACACTCCTATTAAGGGTGAAATGACGAATATTATTCTTTATTATTTGTTATATTTTTTTTGCAAATAATAATAATAAATAAATAAATAAATAAAAAAAAATTGTAATAAATAAATTTATTAAATTTTTTTTTGTTACCAAGCAGAGGAATAATGCGACAGTACAAATAAGTGATGTACTGAGCATGAAATATAAAAATTTAAATTTACTTAATAAACTGTAAATAATTAATAATATATTAGAAATAAGCATGTTATGGATTGCAAGGTTGACTCAGACAAAAATATGAACAGGTGTTTCGACCTGAATCAACGTGCACACACACACACAAATGTAACTGAAAGTGTGTACACCAGTATTTTGCTAGTGTGTGTGAACGCAGGTCTCTGCAGGCAAGTTTGCCACCCCAGTATGAATAATTGCACAATGACTGTTTTTCCGTAATTATTCGTAAACTAGAATTAAGAATTAAAATCCAAAAGCACCATAAAATGTAAATAAATTTAATAAATACTGTGTGCGAAAACCACGCGAAAGTGACACGCCGTACAAGTGCAATAGTGAAATAACTGTGTACAAATCAAAAGGGTTAAGTTGCAATGTCCAAAATTACAATGAACATGTGTTGTAAAATTAGTTATAATATAAGTATAAAAAAATACTTACAGGACTCTGCAATTCGCAGAAATATAAAAAATAGTGAATTTGACAAAGAGTGGGGGAACTGACGCCAAAGACAGTTTCTAACATGTCGATTTTGTATCACTGAAGGGTGTCGACCAAGACATGGGTATAAATAGGACACGCAAGCTTCAGTGGTTCTCTTTCTTGAATCATCCACGATGCAGCGGGAGCTTATGCCCGTCAGCACGGCATATTTATTAATATTTTTATAAACAGTTCAAATTGCCAGTTATGTACAAATACGTAACCAAGCTATAAGACAGACATTGTAATTAATAACAGCACTACTGAAGAAGTTCCATAGCGATACGACGCTGGACAAGAGAAGAAGTTCTATAGCGATACGACGCTGGACAAGAGAAGAAGTTCCATAGCGATACGACGCTGGACAAGAGAAGACGTTCTATAGCGATACGACGCTGGACAAGAGGAGAGGACGAGAGAGTGAGAGACAGCCGACGCTGGACAAGACGAGAGGAGAGACAGCCGACGCTGGACAAGAGGAGAAGAGAGACAGCCGACGCTGGAGGCGAGAGGAAGATGAACACCGATGGAACAAAAAATGATCGAGTATGATTGACGACAATAAGGTGATAGACAACTTATTCATATCTTAATCATACACAGTATACAAAGACAGTTAAAGGCATTAATATTTTATTTAAAAATAAGAGTAATATTTCTTGTATAGTAGAGTTAAAAATCATAGATGTTTTAGAAATACGATTAACGTAACAAGAGCTCAAATTAATATGATATAAAATGATTACAAAGAATATAAATAAAAACAATTAGTATTTGAGAAAACAGTACTGAGAAGTAATAACTATTAATCTTTTGAGTACGTACCATATATAGAAAAAAGATTTAAAAATTGATTTTGAAACATATTAATAGACTGAGTAGTCTAAAAATGAGATTTTTCTTTTATATACTATTTAGTAGCATAGAATGTTTAGTTAGTAAGGATGTATATATCTTAAGCCTTACGGAATTATAACAAATAATAACTAATGTTTTTTAAATCGAAGTCAGTGCCATGTGCACATATTTTTTTTTTATAGTATCAAATAAATTTTAATTACTGTTTCAAGTTCCGTAGAGTTCTTATTGCAGATACACCTAACCCCCTATTTAAAGAATTTGTCAATCTTGAACGTGAGACCGTTCACACCTATTTATGTATATGTAACGTTGTTTAAATTTGGTGCTCCAAGATCGAGGGACTCCACAAATTTAAATTAAATTATATTTGCCAAATTGTCACGTTATATAAATTTGTCGCCCTGGACGTGTGGCACGAGATGCCTAAATTTACGTACAAAAATTTGTATACATACAATATAATATTACGCAACTTTTGCAAGGTTGTAATGTTGCATAAAAATGTCGCCCTGCACGTGGAGCCCGACATGACTAAATTTATGTACAAAAAAAATTTGTGACATAAATTGTAGATCATGAATGTATGACCCGATACCCATCATTTGACTATTAAAAATTTTTTATGTAGCTAAATGGTTGCTCTAAAATATATAAAGAGTGTTAAATGAAAAATGTATAATATGTAATTATTATTTGTAGTAAACAGTAACTGAATGTAATGTTAATTGTTGTGTAATCACACAGCTGGCGCCCACCACAAATAATATTGTTGTCTATGTAACAGGTGTAACTGTAATGAGTATTAATAATAACTATTAATAAAAATACAGAAATAAATAAATAAGTAGGGAACGGTTATCAATAATAATTTTTAAAGAATAACTATTAAATAAATATTTTAATAATACTTCGACATGGCAATATCAGGAAGTATTAGTATGGAGGCAATCATTAAGGTGATGGGAAACCTTATGGACGAATATGGAATAAGACAAAATGTATGTGCTAGATTAGATAGACAAATAGAAGAATTTAAAACTGATAAGTCACTATTAGGTGAAAAAGTAAAAGAATATAATACAATACTAAGAGAAGGAGCAAAAGAGAAAATTAGCGACACAAATACGCACATAGCGTCAGTAGAAGGTGAAGAATTCATACAAATTGAAAATACATGTGTAATTACTAACGATAATTATAAAAAAGTAATTAACGTTAAGGAGGAGAAGCAAATAAAGGTTAATAAAACATACCTTATTAATAGCGATATTCCAAGTGTGAGGCACACACACAAGAGTAAATCACACAAGATGACACATTTGAAACACATAGAACACCACACTTACGGAGGTAAATATCACTGTAGGCCTAACAAGAAACGTAGTAAGTTATCTAGACGAAACACTACGCAAAATTGTGGTAAATATGATGTTAGATATACGCACGATAATTATAATAACGATAATTATAACTGCAAGTATGAGAAATATGGTGAATATTATTATAAACGACGAATGAAAAAACCGTCGACAGCTGTTCACGTCGGTTCACTCAACCAAACTAGTGACGAGAGAATTATGGAATGTGACCGTTACGAGAGAAAGAGAGGCAAGATGAAAACATTGCACTATGAACAGGTGACTTCTACGATAAACACAAACGTCGCAGCTATGCAACGGAAAGGTAACGAGGGGATAATACAATGGAACGCGGATGTTGTTTACACGAAGGTGAGAACAATAGTAAACGCGGCGACTACGCTACAAAGGAACAATATACGTCCGGTAGACTATGGACAATACAATTGTTATAAAGAGGGGTGTCAGTTCTAACGACACATCGAACTACACACTGAACTTCATACCCGAATGGAATGAATAATTATTTTAAATGAGAAAAATAATATAACTATTAATTATTAATAATAAGAAATAATATGTGTAAGAATATAAGAGAGTATAATTAAGAAATGTTATAAGGAATGTTATTTGAAAGGTTTAATTAAGAAATGTATTATTGATGGTAAGGAATGTTAGTATTGATATGTTATAAATATGAAGAAATGATTAAGATGAGCAATAATTGCCATAATTATTAGAACGGCTGATCAAGCGAACACTTATCGAAGATACAAGGACACAGAAGAAAGCGAGAGTGAAAAGTCATAAGGGCAGAGACTACTTAGGATTAAGGACTTCGAGAAAAATATCGTTGTTTTCCAAGACAGTTCCTCTGTAACCGATCATGCGACGCACTACGAGCTAAAAGAGTATTCTGTTACGGAAGTGTATTTCAAGAAAGTTGTAGCGATCAGAAAGGTAATGTTAAAGAAAGGTAATAAAAGGTAATGAATGTTAATGTAGTGTATAAGTAATGTATTAGATAAATTAATGTCATGTTAAGAAAAGAGCTAAGGAAGTTTAGAAGCGAAGGTAAGAATGTATGAGTAAGTTAATGTAAAATTAAGGACCGAATTTACACACATGTGTAGGAATGCAGAGTATACAGAAGGAAAACAAAGGAGAGCTAATTGCATTGGATTTTCTGGGACCATTACCACGATCAAGTCGAGGTGTGAAGCACATTTTGGTATGTATCGATGTGTTTTCCAAGGCAGTCCGACTGTACCCAATTATGCGACCCACAACCAAAGTTGTTCTAAAGATACTACTGCAAAAATATGTTCCGTTATATGGAAAAATGAAGAAGATACTCAGTGATCAAGGTGTGCAATTCCAAAGTGAAAAATGGGAGAGGACGTTAAGGGAAAATGGAATACAACCAGTACTCACATCCATTAGACATCCTCAAGGAAACCTTGCTGAGAGAGTTAACAAAGATTTAGGGAAATAATTACGAATATATTGCCATAATCAAAACAATAAATGGGCAGAATATTTACCATTTATTGAAAAAGCCATTAACGAAAATTATAGTGAAGCAACAGGATACACTCCAATGGAATTAGAAGAAGATAAGAAGCCAACCAGATTTTGGACTAAATATCTAAACAAACCTAATAACCAAAATGTACCTGTACCAATAAGTGTGAAAATTGAATACGCAAAGCAACGAATAAGAGAGAGAGGTAACAAGAGAATAGAGAGATTTAATCTAACTCACAAGTTACAACAATTCAACGTGGGAGAAAGTATACTACTCAAAGCAAATCCAGTGGGAAAAAGGAGTGATAATACGGCGAAGAAATTCTTCAGACTTTATAATGGACCGTATACGTTAAGACAGCGAGTGGGACAGAACACTTTCATTGTATATGATGAGATACAGAAGAAAGAAATTGGTAAATTCCACGCAACGTCATTTAAGAAGTTCTACACATAAAACAGAGGTCATTGAAACCAGTCAAATCAGCTGTTTGTAAAGCCACCCTAATTCAAGGTCGCGAGCAGTGAGCGTACGAAAGAGGGGAGGTAAGACATTTGTATACACTCCTATTAAGGGTGAAATGACGAATATTATTCTTTATTATTTGTTATATTTTTTTTGCAAATAATAATAATAAATAAATAAATAAATAAAAAAAAATTGTAATAAATAAATTTATTAAATTTTTTTTTGTTACCAAGCAGAGGAATAATGCGACAGTACAAATAAGTGATGTACTGAGCATGAAATATAAAAATTTAAATTTACTTAATAAACTGTAAATAATTAATAATATATTAGAAATAAGCATGTTATGGATTGCAAGGTTGACTCAGACAAAAATATGAACAGGTGTTTCGACCTGAATCAACGTGCACACACACACACAAATGTAACTGAAAGTGTGTACACCAGTATTTTGCTAGTGTGTGTGAACGCAGGTCTCTGCAGGCAAGTTTGCCACCCCAGTATGAATAATTGCACAATGACTGTTTTTCCGTAATTATTCGTAAACTAGAATTAAGAATTAAAATCCAAAAGCACCATAAAATGTAAATAAATTTAATAAATACTGTGTGCGAAAACCACGCGAAAGTGACACGCCGTACAAGTGCAATAGTGAAATAACTGTGTACAAATCAAAAGGGTTAAGTTGCAATGTCCAAAATTACAATGAACATGTGTTGTAAAATTAGTTATAATATAAGTATAAAAAAATACTTACAGGACTCTGCAATTCGCAGAAATATAAAAAATAGTGAATTTGACAAAGAGTGGGGGAACTGACGCCAAAGACAGTTTCTAACATGTCGATTTTGTATCACTGAAGGGTGTCGACCAAGACATGGGTATAAATAGGACACGCAAGCTTCAGTGGTTCTCTTTCTTGAATCATCCACGATGCAGCGGGAGCTTATGCCCGTCAGCACGGCATATTTATTAATATTTTTATAAACAGTTCAAATTGCCAGTTATGTACAAATACGTAACCAAGCTATAAGACAGACATTGTAATTAATAACAGCACTACTGAAGAAGTTCCATAGCGATACGACGCTGGACAAGAGAAGAAGTTCTATAGCGATACGACGCTGGACAAGAGAAGAAGTTCCATAGCGATACGACGCTGGACAAGAGAAGACGTTCTATAGCGATACGACGCTGGACAAGAGGAGAGGACGAGAGAGTGAGAGACAGCCGACGCTGGACAAGACGAGAGGAGAGACAGCCGACGCTGGACAAGAGGAGAAGAGAGACAGCCGACGCTGGAGGCGAGAGGAAGATGAACACCGATGGAACAAAAAATGATCGAGTATGATTGACGACAATAAGGTGATAGACAACTTATTCATATCTTAATCATACACAGTATACAAAGACAGTTAAAGGCATTAATATTTTATTTAAAAATAAGAGTAATATTTCTTGTATAGTAGAGTTAAAAATCATAGATGTTTTAGAAATACGATTAACGTAACAAGAGCTCAAATTAATATGATATAAAATGATTACAAAGAATATAAATAAAAACAATTAGTATTTGAGAAAACAGTACTGAGAAGTAATAACTATTAATCTTTTGAGTACGTACCATATATAGAAAAAAGATTTAAAAATTGATTTTGAAACATATTAATAGACTGAGTAGTCTAAAAATGAGATTTTTCTTTTATATACTATTTAGTAGCATAGAATGTTTAGTTAGTAAGGATGTATATATCTTAAGCCTTACGGCATTATAACAAATAATAACTAATGTTTTTTAAATCGAAGTCAGTGCCATGTGCACATATTTTTTTTTTATAGTATCAAATAAATTTTAATTACTGTTTCAAGTTCCGTAGAGTTCTTATTGCAGATACACCTAACCCCCTATTTAAAGAATTTGTCAATCTTGAACGTGAGACCGTTCACACCTATTTATGTATATGTAACGTTGTTTAAATTTGGTGCTCCAAGATCGAGGGACTCCACAAATTTAAATTAAATTATATTTGCCAAATTGTCACGTTATATAAATTTGTCGCCCTGGACGTGTGGCACGAGATGCCTAAATTTACGTACAAAAATTTGTATACATACAATATAATATTACGCAACTTTTGCAAGGTTGTAATGTTGCATAAAAATGTCGCCCTGCACGTGGAGCCCGACATGACTAAATTTATGTACAAAAAAAATTTGTGACATAAATTGTAGATCATGAATGTATGACCCGATACCCATCATTTGACTATTAAAAATTTTTTATGTAGCTAAATGGTTGCTCTAAAATATATAAAGAGTGTTAAATGAAAAATGTATAATATGTAATTATTATTTGTAGTAAACAGTAACTGAATGTAATGTTAATTGTTGTGTAATCACACAGCTGGCGCCCACCACAAATAATATTGTTGTCTATGTAACAGGTGTAACTGTAATGAGTATTAATAATAACTATTAATAAAAATACAGAAATAAATAAATAAGTAGGGAACGGTTATCAATAATAATTTTTAAAGAATAACTATTAAATAAATATTTTAATAATACTTCGACATGGCAATATCAGGAAGTATTAGTATGGAGGCAATCATTAAGGTGATGGGAAACCTTATGGACGAATATGGAATAAGACAAAATGTATGTGCTAGATTAGATAGACAAATAGAAGAATTTAAAACTGATAAGTCACTATTAGGTGAAAAAGTAAAAGAATATAATACAATACTAAGAGAAGGAGCAAAAGAGAAAATTAGCGACACAAATACGCACATAGCGTCAGTAGAAGGTGAAGAATTCATACAAATTGAAAATACATGTGTAATTACTAACGATAATTATAAAAAAGTAATTAACGTTAAGGAGGAGAAGCAAATAAAGGTTAATAAAACATACCTTATTAATAGCGATATTCCAAGTGTGAGGCACACACACAAGAGTAAATCACACAAGATGACACATTTGAAACACATAGAACACCACACTTACGGAGGTAAATATCACTGTAGGCCTAACAAGAAACGTAGTAAGTTATCTAGACGAAACACTACGCAAAATTGTGGTAAATATGATGTTAGATATACGCACGATAATTATAATAACGATAATTATAACTGCAAGTATGAGAAATATGGTGAATATTATTATAAACGACGAATGAAAAAACCGTCGACAGCTGTTCACGTCGGTTCACTCAACCAAACTAGTGACGAGAGAATTATGGAATGTGACCGTTACGAGAGAAAGAGAGGCAAGATGAAAACATTGCACTATGAACAGGTGACTTCTACGATAAACACAAACGTCGCAGCTATGCAACGGAAAGGTAACGAGGGGATAATACAATGGAACGCGGATGTTGTTTACACGAAGGTGAGAACAATAGTAAACGCGGCGACTACGCTACAAAGGAACAATATACGTCCGGTAGACTATGGACAATACAATTGTTATAAAGAGGGGTGTCAGTTCTAACGACACATCGAACTACACACTGAACTTCATACCCGAATGGAATGAATAATTATTTTAAATGAGAAAAATAATATAACTATTAATTATTAATAATAAGAAATAATATGTGTAAGAATATAAGAGAGTATAATTAAGAAATGTTATAAGGAATGTTATTTGAAAGGTTTAATTAAGAAATGTATTATTGATGGTAAGGAATGTTAGTATTGATATGTTATAAATATGAAGAAATGATTAAGATGAGCAATAATTGCCATAATTATTAGAACGGCTGATCAAGCGAACACTTATCGAAGATACAAGGACACAGAAGAAAGCGAGAGTGAAAAGTCATAAGGGCAGAGACTACTTAGGATTAAGGACTTCGAGAAAAATATCGTTGTTTTCCAAGACAGTTCCTCTGTAACCGATCATGCGACGCACTACGAGCTAAAAGAGTATTCTGTTACGGAAGTGTATTTCAAGAAAGTTGTAGCGATCAGAAAGGTAATGTTAAAGAAAGGTAATAAAAGGTAATGAATGTTAATGTAGTGTATAAGTAATGTATTAGATAAATTAATGTCATGTTAAGAAAAGAGCTAAGGAAGTTTAGAAGCGAAGGTAAGAATGTATGAGTAAGTTAATGTAAAATTAAGGACCGAATTTACACACATGTGTAGGAATGCAGAGTATACAGAAGGAAAACAAAGGAGAGCTAATTGCATTGGATTTTCTGGGACCATTACCACGATCAAGTCGAGGTGTGAAGCACATTTTGGTATGTATCGATGTGTTTTCCAAGGCAGTCCGACTGTACCCAATTATGCGACCCACAACCAAAGTTGTTCTAAAGATACTACTGCAAAAATATGTTCCGTTATATGGAAAAATGAAGAAGATACTCAGTGATCAAGGTGTGCAATTCCAAAGTGAAAAATGGGAGAGGACGTTAAGGGAAAATGGAATACAACCAGTACTCACATCCATTAGACATCCTCAAGGAAACCTTGCTGAGAGAGTTAACAAAGATTTAGGGAAATAATTACGAATATATTGCCATAATCAAAACAATAAATGGGCAGAATATTTACCATTTATTGAAAAAGCCATTAACGAAAATTATAGTGAAGCAACAGGATACACTCCAATGGAATTAGAAGAAGATAAGAAGCCAACCAGATTTTGGACTAAATATCTAAACAAACCTAATAACCAAAATGTACCTGTACCAATAAGTGTGAAAATTGAATACGCAAAGCAACGAATAAGAGAGAGAGGTAACAAGAGAATAGAGAGATTTAATCTAACTCACAAGTTACAACAATTCAACGTGGGAGAAAGTATACTACTCAAAGCAAATCCAGTGGGAAAAAGGAGTGATAATACGGCGAAGAAATTCTTCAGACTTTATAATGGACCGTATACGTTAAGACAGCGAGTGGGACAGAACACTTTCATTGTATATGATGAGATACAGAAGAAAGAAATTGGTAAATTCCACGCAACGTCATTTAAGAAGTTCTACACATAAAACAGAGGTCATTGAAACCAGTCAAATCAGCTGTTTGTAAAAGCCACCCTAATTCAAGGTCGCGAGCAGTGAGCGTACGAAAGAGGGGAGGTAAGACATTTGTATACACTCCTATTAAGGGTGAAATGACGAATATTATTCTTTATTATTTGTTATATTTTTTTGCAAATAATAATAATAAATAAATAAATAAATAAAAAAAAATTGTAATAAATAAATTTATTAAATTTTTTTTTGTTACCAAGCAGAGGAATAATGCGACAGTACAAATAAGTGATGTACTGAGCATGAAATATAAAAATTTAAATTTACTTAATAAACTGTAAATAATTAATAATATATTAGAAATAAGCATGTTATGGATTGCAAGCTTGACTCAGACAAAAATATGAACAGGTGTTTCGACCTGAATCAACGTGCACACACACACACACACACATGTAACTTAAAGTGTGTACACCAGTATTTTGCTAGTGTGTGTGAACGCAGGTCTCTGCAGGCAAGTTTGCCACCCCAGTATGAATAATTGCACAATGAGTGTTTTTCCGTAATTATTCATAAACTAGAATTAAGAATTAAAATCCAAAAGCACCATAAAATGTAAATAAATTTAATAAATACTGTGTGCGAAAACCACGCGAAAGTGACACGCCGTACAAGTGCAATAGTGAAATAACTGTGTACAAATCAAAAGGGTTAAGTTGCAATGTCCAAAATTACAATGAACATGTGCTGTAAAATTAGTTATAAGATAAGTATAAAAAAATACTTACAGGACTCTGCAATTCGCAGAAATATAAAAAATAGTGAATTTGACAAAGAGTGGGGGAACTGACGCCAAAGACAGTTTCTAACATGTCGATTTTGTATCACTGAAGGGTGTCGACCAAGACATGGGTATAAATAGGACACGCAAGCTTCAGTGGTTCTCTTTCTTGAATCATCCACGATGCAGCGGGAGCTTATGCCCGTCAGCACGGCATATTTATTAATATTTTTATAAACAGTTTAAATTGCCAGTTATGTACAAATACGTAACCAAGCTATAAGACAAACATTGTAATTAATAACAGCACTACTGAAGAAGTTCCATAGCGATACGACGCTGGACAAGAGAAGAAGTTCTATAGCGATACGACGCTGGACAAGAGAAGAAGTTCCATAGCGATACGACGCTGGACAAGAGAAGAAGTTCTATAGCGATACGACGCTGGACAAGAGATGAGGACGAGAGAGTGAGAGACAGCCGACGCTGGACAAGAGGAGAGGAGAGACAGCCGACGCTGGACAAGAGGAGAAGAGAGACAGCCGACGCTGGAGGCGAGACGAAGATGAACACCGATGGAACAAAAAATGATCGAGTATGATTGACGACAATAAGGTGATAGACAACTTATTCATATCTTAATCATACACAGTATACAAAGACAGATAAAGACATTAATATTTTATTTAAAAATAAGAGTAATATTTCTTGTATAGTAGAGTTAAAAATCATAGATGTTTTAGAAATACGATTAACGTAACAAGAGCTCAAATTAATATGATATAAAATGATTACAAAGAATATAAATAAAAACAATTAGTATTTGAGAAAACAGTACTGAGAAGTAATAACTATTAATCTTTTGAGTACGTACCATATATAGAAAAAAGATTTAAAAATTGATTTTGAAACATATTAATAGACTGAGTAGTCTAAAAATGGGATTTTTCTTTTATATACTATTTAGTAGCATAGAATGTTTAGTTAGTAAGGATGTATATATCTTAAGCCTTACGGCATTATAACAAATAATAACTAATGTTTTTTAAATCGAAGTCAGTGCCATGTGCACATATTTTTTTTTTATAGTATCAAATAAATTTTAATTACTGTTTCAAGTTCCGTAGAGTTCTTATTGCAGATACACCTGACCCCCTATTTAAAGAAATTGTCAATCTTGAACGTGAGACCGTTCACACCTATTTATGTATATGTAACGTTGTTTAAATCTGGTGCTCCAAGATCGAGGGACTCCACAAATTTAAATTAAATTATATTTGCCAAATTGTCACGTTATATAAATTTGTCGCCCTGGACGTGAGGCACGAGATGCCTAAATTTACGTACAAAAATTTGTATACATACAATATAATATTACGCAACTTTTGCAAGGTTGTAATGTTGCATAAAAATGTCGCCCTGCACGTGGGGCCCGACATGACTAAATTTATGTACAAAAAAAATTTGTGACATAAATTGTAGATCATGAATGTATGACCCGATACCCATCATTTGACTATTAAAAATTTTTTATGTAGCTAAATGGTCGCTCTAAAATATATAAAGAGTGTTAAATGAAAAATGTATAATATGTAATTATTATTTGTAGTAAACAGTAACTGAATGTAATGTTAATTGTTGTGTAATCACACAGCTGGCGCCCACCACAAATAATATTGTTGTCTATGTAACAGGTGTAACTGTAATGAGTATTAATAATAACTATTAATAAAAATACAGAAATAAATAAATAAGTAGGGAACGGTTATCAATAATAATTTTTAAAGAATAACTATTAAATAAATATTTTAATAATACTTAGACATGGCAATATCAGGAAGTATTAGTATGGAGGCAATCATTAAGGTGATGGGAAACCTTATGGACGAATATGGAATAAGACAAAATGTATGTGCTAGATTAGATAGACAAATAGAAGAATTTAAAACTGATAAGTCACTATTAGGTGAAAAAGTAAAAGAATATAATACAATACTAAGAGAAGGAGCAAAAGAGAAAATTAGCGACACAAATACGCACATAGCGTCAGTAGAAGGTGAAGAATTCATACAAATTGAAAATACATGTGTAATTACTAACGATAATTATAAAAAAGTAATTAACGTTAAGGAGGAGAAGCAAATAAAGGTTAATAAAACATACCTTATTAATAGCGATATTCCAAGTGTGAGGCACACACACAAGAGTAAATCACACAAGATGACACATTTGAAACACATAGAACACCACACTTACGGAGGTAAATATCACTGTAGGCCTAACAAGAAACGTAGTAAGTTATCTAGACGAAACACTACGCAAAATTGTGGTAAATATGATGTTAGATATACGCACGATAATTATAATAACGATAATTATAACTGCAAGTATGAGAATTATGGTGAATATTATTATAAACGACGAATGAAAAAACCGTCGACAGCTGTTCACGTCGGTTCACTCAACCAAACTAGTGACGAGAGAATTATGGAATGTGACCGTTACGAGAGAAAGAGAGGCAAGATGAAAACATTGCACTATGAACAGGTGACTTCTACGATAAACACAAACGTCGCAGCTATGCAACGGAAAGGTAACGAGGGGATAATACAATGGAACGCGGATGTTGTTTACACGAAGGTGAGAACAATAGTAAACGCGGCGACTACGCTACAAAGGAACAATATACGTCCGGTAGACTATGGACAATACAATTGTTATAAAGAGGGGTGTCAGTTCTAACGACACATCGAACTACACACTGAACTTCATACCCGAATGGAATGAATAATTATTTTAAATGAGAAAAATAATATAACTATTAATTATTAATAATAAGAAATAATATGTGTAAGAATATAAGAGAGTATAATTAAGAAATGTTATAAGGAATGTTATTTGAAAGGTTTAATTAAGAAATGTATTATTGATGGTAAGGAATGTTAGTATTGATATGTTATAAATATGAGAAATGATTAAGATGAGCAATAATTGCCATAATTATTAGAACGGCTGATCAAGCGAACACTTATCGAAGATACAAGGAAACAGAAGAAAGCGAGAGTGAAAAGTCATAAGGGCAGAGACTACTTAGGATTAAGGACTTCGAGAAAAATATCATTGTTTTCCAAGACAGTTCCTCTGTAACCGATCATGCGACGCACTACGAGCTAAAAGAGTATTCTGTTACGGAAGTGTATTTCAAGAAAGTTGTAGCGATCAGAAAGGTAATGTTAAAGAAAGGTAATGAATGTTAATGTAGTGTATAAGTAATGTATTAGATAAAGTAATGTCATGTTAAGAAAAGAGCTAAGGAAGTTTAGAAGCGAAGGTAAGAATGTATGAGTAAGTTAATGTAAAATTAAGGACCGAATTTACACACATGTGTAGGAATGCAGAGTATACAGAAGGAAAACAAAGGAGAGCTAATTGCAGTGGATTTTCTGGGACCATTACCACGATCAAGTCGAGGTGTGAAGCACATATTGGTATGTATCGATGTGTTTTTCAAGGCAGTCCGACTGTACCCAATTATGCGACCCACAACCAAAGTTGTTCTAAAGATACTACTGCAAAAATATATTCCGTTATATGGAAAAATGAAGAAGATACTCAGTGAACAAGGTGTGCAATTCCAAAGTGAAAAATGGTAGAGGACGTTAAGGGAAAATGGAATACAACCAGTACTCACATCCATAAGACATCCTCAAGGAAACCTTGCTGAGAGAGTTAACAAAGAATTAGGTAAATATTTACGAATATATTGCCATAATCAAAACAATAAATGGGCAGAATATTTACCATTTATTGAAAAAGCCATTAACGAAAATTATAGTGAAGCAACAGGATACACTCCAATGGAATTAGAAGAAGATAAGAAGCCAACCAGATTTTGGACTAAATATCTAAACAAACCTAATAACCAAAATGTACCTGTACCAATAAGTGTGAAAATTGAATACGCAAAGCAACGAATAAGAGAGAGAGGTAACAAGAGAATAGAGAGATTTAATCTAACTCACAAGTTACAACAATTCAACGTGGGAGAAAGTATACTACTCAAAGCAAATCCAGTGGGAAAAAGGAGTGATAATACGGCGAAGAAATTCTTCAGACTTTATAATGGACCGTATACGTTAAGACAGCGAGTGGGACAGAACACTTTCATTGTATATGATGAGATACAGTAGAAAGAAATTGGTAAATTCCACGCAACGTCATTTAAGAAGTTCTACACATAAAACAGAGGTCATTGAAACCAGTCAAATCAGCTGTTTTTAAAGCCACCCTAATTCAAGGTCGCGAGCAGTGAGCGTACGAAAGAGGGGAGGTAAGACATTTGTATACACTCCTATTAAGGGTGAAATGACGAATATTATTCTTTATTATTTGTTATATTTTTTTTGCAAATAATAATAATAAATAAATAAATAAATAAAAAAAAATTGTAATAAATAAATTTATTAAATTTTTTTTTGTTACCAAGCAGAGGAATAATGCGACAGTACAAATAAGTGATGTACTGAGCATGAAATATAAACATTTAAATTTACTTAATAAACTGTAAATAATTAATAATATATTAGAAATAAGCATGTTATGGATTGCAAGCTTGACTCAGACAAAAATATGAACAGGTGTTTCGACCTGAATCAACGTGCACACACACACACAAATGTAACTGAAAGTGTGTACACCAGTATTTTGCTAGTGTGTGTGAACGCAGGTCTCTGCAGGCAAGTTTGCCACCCCAGTATGAATAATTGCACAATGACTGTTTTTCCGTAATTATTCATAAACTAGAATTAAGAATTAAAATCCAAAAGCACCATAAAATGTAAATAAATTTAATAAATACTGTGTGCGAAAACCACGCGAAAGTGACACGCCGTACAAGTGCAATAGTGAAATAACTGTGTACAAATCAAAAGGGTTAAGTTGCAATGTCCAAAATTACAATGAACATGTGCTGTAAAATTAGTTATAATATAAGTATAAAAAAATACTTACAGGACTCTGCAATTCGCAGAAATATAAAAAATAGTGAATTTGACAAAGAGTGGGGGAACTGACGCCAAAGACAGTTTCTAACATGTCGATTTTGTATCACTGAAGGGTGTCGACCAAGACATGGGTATAAATAGGACACGCAAGCTTCAGTGGTTCTCTTTCTTGAATCATCCACGATGCAGCGGGAGCTTATGCCCGTCAGCACGGCATATTTATTAATATTTTTATAAACAGTTTAAATTGCCAGTTATGTACAAATACGTAACCAAGCTATAAGACAGACATTGTAATTAATAACAGCACTACTGAAGAAGTTCCATAGCGATACGACGCTGGACAAGAGAAGAAGTTCTATAGCGATACGACGCTGGACAAGAGAAGAAGTTC
Source organism: Magicicada septendecula (assembly GCA_034769895.1). Classification (NCBI taxonomy): domain Eukaryota; kingdom Metazoa; phylum Arthropoda; class Insecta; order Hemiptera; family Cicadidae; genus Magicicada; species Magicicada septendecula. Next base: position 220,259,843 of record CM068372.1, read on the forward strand.
CATAGCGATACGACGCTGGACAAGAGAAGAAGTTCTATAGCGATACGACGCTGGACAAGAGGAGAGGACGAGAGAGTGAGAGACAGCCGACGCTGGACAAGAGGAGAAGAGAGACAGCCGACGCTGGAGGCGAGACGAAGATGAACACCGATGGAACAAAAAATGATCGAGTATGATTGACGACAATAAGGTGATAGACAACTTATTCATATCTTAATCATACACAGTATACAAAGACAGTTAAAGGCATTAATATTTTATTTAAAAATAAGAGTAATATTTCTTGTATAGTAGAGTTAAAAATCATAGATGTTTTAGAAATACGATTAACGTAACAAGAGCTCAAATTAATATGATATAAAATGATTACAAAGAATATAAATAAAAACAATTAGTATTTGAGAAAACAGTACTGAGAAGTAATAACTATTAATCTTTTGAGTACGTACCATATATAGAAAAAAGATTAAAAATTGATTTTGAAACATATTAATAGACTGAGTAGTCTAAAAATGAGATTTTTCTTTTATATACTATTTAGTAGCATAGAATGTTTAGTTAGTAAGGATGTATATATCTTAAGCCTTACGGCATTATAACAAATAATAACTAATGTTTTTTAAATCGAAGTCAGTGCCATGTGCACATATTTTTTTTTTTATAGTATCAAATAAATTTTAATTACTGTTTCAAGTTCCGTAGAGTTCTTATTGCAGATACACCTGACCCCCTAGTTAAAGAATTTGTCAATCTTGAACGTGAGACCGTTCACACCTATTTATGTATATGTAACGTTGTTTAAATTTGGTGCTCCAAGATCCAGGGACTCCACAAATTTAAATTAAATTATATTTGCCAGATTGTCACGTTATATAAATTTGTCGCCCTGGACGTGAGGCACGAGATGCCTAAATTTACGTACAAAAATTTGTATACATACAATATAATATTACGCAACTTTTGCAAGGTTGTAATGTTGCATAAAAATGTCGCCCTGCACGTGGGGCCCGACATGACTAAATTTATGTACAAAAAAAATTTGTGACATAAATTGTAGATCATGAATGTATGACCCGATACCCATCATTTGACTATTAAAAATTTTTTATGTAGCTAAATGGTCGCTCTAAAATATATAAAGAGTGTTAAATGAAAAATGTATAATATGTAATTATTATTTGTAGTAAACAGTAACTGAATGTAATGTTAATTGTTGTGTAATCACACAGCTGGCGCCCACCACAAATAATATTGTTGTCTATGTAACAGGTGTAACTGTAATGAGTATTAATAATAACTATTAATAAAAATACAGAAATAAATAAATAAGTAGGGAACGGTTATCAATAATAATTTTTAAAGAATAACTATTAAATAAATATTTTAATAATACTTCGACATGGCAATATCAGGAAGTATTAGTATGGAGGCAATCATTAAGGTGATGGGAAACCTTATGGACGAATATGGAATAAGACAAAATGTATGTGCTAGATTAGATAGACAAATAGAAGAATTTAAAACTGATAAGTCACTATTAGGTGAAAAAGTAAAAGAATATAATACAATACTAAGAGAAGGAGCAAAAGAGAAAATTAGCGACACAAATACGCACATAGCGTCAGTAGAAGGTGAAGAATTCATACAAATTGAAAATACATCTGTAATTACTAACGATAATTATAAAAAAGTAATTAACGTTAAGGAGGAGAAGCAAATAAAGGTTAATAAAACATACCTTATTAATAGCGATATTCCAAGTGTGAGGCACACACACAAGAGTAAATCACACAAGATGACACATTTGAAACACATAGAACACCACACTTACGGAGGTAAATATCACTGTAGGCCTAACAAGAAACGTAGTAAGTTATCTAGACGAAACACTACGCAAAATTGTGGTAAATATGATGTTAGATATACGCACGATAATTATAATAACGATAATTATAACTGCAAGTATGAGAAATATGGTGAATATTATTATAAACGACGAATGAAAAAACCGTCGACAGCTGTTCACGTCGGTTCACTCAACCAAACTAGTGACGAGAGAATTATGGAATGTGACCGTTACGAGAGAAAGAGAGGCAAGATGAAAACATTGCACTATGAACAGGTGACTTCTACGATAAACACAAACGTCGCAGCTATGCAACGGAAAGGTAACGAGGGGATAATACAATGGAACGCGGATGTTGTTTACACGAAGGTGAGAACAATAGTAAACGCGGCGACTACGCTACAAAGGAACAATATACGTCCGGTAGACTATGGACAATACAATTGTTATAAAGAGGGGTGTCAGTTCTAACGACACATCGAACTACACACTGAACTTCATACCCGAATGGAATGAATAATTATTTTAAATGAGAAAAATAATATAACTATTAATTATTAATAATAAGAAATAATATGTGTAAGAATATAAGAGAGTATAATTAAGAAATGTTATAAGGAATGTTATTTGAAAGGTTTAATTAAGAAATGTATTATTGATGGTAAGGAATGTTAGTATTGATATGTTATAAATATGAAGAAATGATTAAGATGAGCAATAATTGCCATAATTATTAGAACGGCTGATCAAGCGAACACTTATCGAAGATACAAGGACACAGAAGAAAGCGAGAGTGAAAAGTCATAAGGGCAGAGACTACTTAGGATTAAGGACTTCGAGAAAAATATCGTTGTTTTCCAAGACAGTTCCTCTGTAACCGATCATGCGACGCACTACGAGCTAAAAGAGAAAGAGTATTCTGTTACGGAAGTGTATTTCAAGAAAGTTGTAGCGATCAGAAAGGTAATGTTAAAGAAAGGTAATGAATGTTAATGTAGTGTATAAGTAATGTATTAGATAAAGTAATGTCATGTTAAGAAAAGAGCTAAGGAAGTTTAGAAGCGAAGGTAAGAATGTATGAGTAAGTTAATGTAAAATTAAGGACCGAATTTACACACATGTGTAGGAATGCAGAGTATACAGAAGGAAAACAAAGGAGAGCTAATTGCAGTGGATTTTCTGGGACCATTACCACGATCAAGTCGAGGTGTGAAGCACATATTGGTATGTATCGATGTGTTTTTCAAGGCAGTCCGACTGTACCCAATTATGCGACCCACAACCAAAGTTGTTCTAAAGATACTACTGCAAAAATATATTCCGTTATATGGAAAAATGAAGAAGATACTCAGTGATCAAGGTGTGCAATTCCAAAGTGAAAAATGGGAGAGGACGTTAAGGGAAAATGGAATACAACCAGTACTCACATCCATAAGACATCCTCAAGGAAACCTTGCTGAGAGAGTTAACAAAGAATTAGGTAAATATTTACGAATATATTGCCATAATCAAAACAATAAATGGGCAGAATATTTACCATTTATTGAAAAAGCCATTAACGAAAATTATAGTGAAGCAACAGGATACACTCCAATGGAATTAGAAGAAGATAAGAAGCCAACCAGATTTTGGACTAAATATCTAAACAAACCTAATAACCAAAATGTACCTGTACCAATAAGTGTGAAAATTGAATACGCAAAGCAACGAATAAGAGAGAGAGGTAACAAGAGAATAGAGAGATTTAATCTAACTCACAAGTTACAACAATTCAACGTGGGAGAAAGTATACTACTCAAAGCAAATCCAGTGGGAAAAAGGAGTGATAATACGGCGAAGAAATTCTTCAGACTTTATAATGGACCGTATACGTTAAGACAGCGAGTGGGACAGAACACTTTCATTGTATATGATGAGATACAGTAGAAAGAAATTGCTAAATTCCACGCAACGTCATTTAAGAAGTTCTACACATAAAACAGAGGTCATTGAAACCAGTCAAATCAGCTGTTTGTAAAGCCACCCTAATTCAAGGTCGCGAGCAGTGAGCGTACGAAAGAGGGGAGGTAACACATTTGTATACACTCCTATTAAGGGTGAAATGACGAATATTATTCTTTATTATTTGTTATATTTTTTTTGCAAATAAGAATAATAAATAAATAAATAAATAAAAAAAAATTGTAATAAATAAATTTATTAAATTTTTTTTTGTTACCAAGCAGAGGAATAATGCGACAGTACAAATAAGTGATGTACTGAGCATGAAATATAAACATTTAAATTTACTTAATAAACTGTAAATAATTAATAATATATTAGAAATAAGCATGTTATGGATTGCAAGCTTGACTCAGACAAAAATATGAACAGGTGTTTCGACCTGAATCAACGTGCACACACACACACAAATGTAACTGAAAGTGTGTACACCAGTATTTTGCTAGTGTGTGTGAACGCAGGTCTCTGCAGGCAAGTTTGCCACCCCAGTATGAATAATTGCACAATGACTGTTTTTCCGTAATTATTCATAAACTAGAATTAAGAATTAAAATCCAAAATTACCATAAAATGTAAATAAATTTAATAAATACTGTGTGCGAAAACCACGCGAAAGTGACACGCCGTACAAGTGCAATAGTGAAATAACTGTGTACAAATCAAAAGGGGTAAGTTGCAATGTCCAAAATTACAATGAACATGTGTTGTAAAATTAGTTATAATATAAGTATAAAAAAATACTTACAGGACTCTGCAATTCGCAGAAATATAAAAAATAGTGAATTTGACAAAGAGTGGGGGAACTGACGCCAAAGACAGTTTCTAACATGTCGGTTTTGTATCACTGAAGGGTGTCGACCAAGACATGGGTATAAATAGGACACGCAAGCTTCAGTGGTTCTCTTTCTTGAATCATCCACGATGCAGCGGGAGCTTATGCCCATCAGCACGGCATATTTATTAATATTTTTATAAACAGTTTAAATTGCCAGTTATGTACAAATACGTAACCAAGCTATAAGACAGACATTGTAATTAATAACAGCACTACTGAAGAAGTTCCATAGCGATACGACGCTGGACAAGAGAAGAAGTTCTATAGCGATACGACGCTGGACAAGAGAAGAAGTTCCATAGCGATACGACGCTGGACAAAAGAAGAAGTTCTATAGCGATACGACGCTGGACAAGAGGAGAGGACGAGAGAGTGAGAGACAGCCGACGCTGGACAAGACGAGAGGAGAGACAGCCGACGCTGGACAAGAGGAGAAGAGAGACAGCCGACGCTGGAGGCGAGACGAAGATGAACACCGATGGAACAAAAAATGATCGAGTATGATTGACGACAATAAGGTGATAGACAACTTATTCATATCTTAATCATACACAGTATACAAAGACAGTTAAAGGCATTAATATTTTATTTAAAAATAAGAGTAATATTTCTTGTATAGTAGAGTTAAAAATCATAGATGTTTTAGAAATACGATTAACGTAACAAGAGCTCAAATTAATATGATATAAAATGATTACAAAGAATATAAATAAAAACAATTAGTATTTGAGAAAACAGTACTGAGAAGTAATAACTATTAATCTTTTGAGTACGTACCATATATAGAAAAAAGATTTAAAAATTGATTTTGAAACATATTAATAGACTGAGTAGTCTAAAAATGAGATTTTTCTTTTATATACTATTTAGTAGCATAGAATGTTTAGTTAGTAAGGATGTATATATCTTAAGCCTTACGGCATTATAACAAATAATAACTAATGTTTTTTAAATCGAAGTCAGTGCCATGTGCACATATTTTTTTTTTATAGTATCAAATAAATTTTAATTACTGTTTCAAGTTCCGTAGAGTTCTTATTGCAGATACACCTGACCCCCTATTTAAAGAATTTGTCAATCTTGAACGTGAGACCGTTCACACCTATTTATGTATATGTAACGTTGTTTAAATTTGGTGCTCCAAGATCGAGGGACTCCACAAATTTAAATTAAATTATATTTGCCAGATTGTCACGTTATATAAATTTGTCGCCCTGGACGTGAGGCACGAGATGCCTAAATTTACGTACAAAAATTTGTATACATACAATATAATATTACGCAACTTTTGCAAGGTTGTAATGTTGCATAAAAATGTCGCCCTGCACGTGGGGCCCGACATGACTAAATTTATGTACAAAAAAAATTTGTGACATAAATTGTAGATCATGAATGTATGACCCGATACCCATCATTTGACTATTAAAAATTTTTTATGTAGCTAAATGGTCGCTCTAAAATATATAAAGAGTGTTAAATGAAAAATGTATAATATGTAATTATTATTTGTAGTAAACAGTAACTGAATGTAATGTTAATTGTTGTGTAATCACACAGCTGGCGCCCACCACAAATAATATTGTTGTCTATGTAACAGGTGTAACTGTAATGAGTATTAATAATAACTATTAATAAAAATACAGAAATAAATAAATAAGTAGGGAACGGTTATCAATAATAATTTTTAAAGAATAACTATTAAATAAATATTTTAATAATACTTCGACATGGCAATATCAGGAAGTATTAGTATGGAGGCAATCATTAAGGTGATGGGAAACCTTATGGACGAATATGGAATAAGACAAAATGTATGTGCTAGATTAGATAGACAAATAGAAGAATTTAAAACTGATAAGTCACTATTAGGTGAAAAAGTAAAAGAATATAATACAATACTAAGAGAAGGAGCAAAAGAGAAAATTAGCGACACAAATACGCACATAGCGTCAGTAGAAGGTGAAGAATTCATACAAATTGAAAATACATGTGTAATTACTAACGATAATTATAAAAAAGTAATTAACGTTAAGGAGGAGAAGCAAATAAAGGTTAATAAAACATACCTTATTAATAGCGATATTCCAAGTGTGAGGCACACACACAAGAGTAAATCACACAAGATGACACATTTGAAACACATAGAACACCACACTTACGGAGGTAAATATCACTGTAGGCCTAACAAGAAACGTAGTAAGTTATCTAGACGAAACACTACGCAAAATTGTGGTAAATATGATGTTAGATATACGCACGATAATTATAATAACGATAATTATAACTGCAAGTATGAGAATTATGGTGAATATTATTATAAACGACGAATGAAAAAACCGTCGACAGCTGTTCACGTCGGTTCACTCAACCAAACTAGTGACGAGAGAATTATGGAATGTGACCGTTACGAGAGAAAGAGAGGCAAGATGAAAACATTGCACTATGAACAGGTGACTTCTACGATAAACACAAACGTCGCAGCTATGCAACGGAAAGGTAACGAGGGGATAATACAATGGAACGCGGATGTTGTTTACACGAAGGTGAGAACAATAGTAAACGCGGCGACTACGCTACAAAGGAACAATATACGTCCGGTAGACTATGGACAATACAATTGTTATAAAGAGGGGTGTCAGTTCTAACGACACATCGAACTACACACTGAACTTCATACCCGAATGGAATGAATAATTATTTTAAATGAGAAAAATAATATAACTATTAATTATTAATAATAAGAAATAATATGTGTAAGAATATAAGAGAGTATAATTAAGAAATGTTATAAGGAATGTTATTTGAAAGGTTTAATTAAGAAATGTATTATTGATGCTAAGGAATGTTAGTATTGATATGTTATAAATATGAAGAAATGATTAAGATGAGCAATAATTGCCATAATTATTAGAACGGCTGATCAAGCGAACACTTATCGAAGATACAAGGACACAGAAGAAAGCGAGAGTGAAAAGTCATAAGGGCAGAGACTACTTAGGATTAAGGACTTCGAGAAAAATATCGTTGTTTTCCAAGACAGTTCCTCTGTAACCGATCATGCGACGCACTACGAGCTAAAAGAGTATTCTGTTACGGAAGTGTATTTCAAGAAAGTTGTAGCGATCAGAAAGGTAATGTTAAAGAAAGGTAATAAAAGGTAATGAATGTTAATGTAGTGTATAAGTAATGTATTAGATAAATTAATGTCATGTTAAGAAAAGAGCTAAGGAAGTTTAGAAGCGAAGGTAAGAATGTATGAGTAAGTTAATGTAAAATTAAGGACCGAATTTACACACATGTGTAGGAATGCAGAGTATACAGAAGGAAAACAAAGGAGAGCTAATTGCAGTGGATTTTCTGGGACCATTACCACGATCAAGTCGAGGTGTGAAGCACATATTGGTATGTATCGATGTGTTTTCCAAGGCAGTCCGACTGTACCCAATTATGCGACCCACAACCAAAGTTGTTCTAAAGATACTACTGCAAAAATATGTTCCGTTATATGGAAAAATGAAGAAGATACTCAGTGATCAAGGTGTGCAATTCCAAAGTGAAAAATGGGAGAGGACGTTAAGGGAAAATGGAATACAACCAGTACTCACATCCATTAGACATCCTCAAGGAAACCTTGCTGAGAGAGTTAACAAAGAATTAGGGAAATATTTACGAATATATTGCCATAATCAAAACAATAAATGGGCAGAATATTTACCATTTATTGAAAAAGCCATTAACGAAAATTATAGTGAAGCAACAGGATACACTCCAATGGAATTAGAAGAAGATAAGAAGCCAACCAGATTTTGGACTAAATATCTAAACAAACCTAATAACCAAAATGTACCTGTACCAATAAGTGTGAAAATTGAATACGCAAAGCAACGAATAAGAGAGAGAGGTAACAAGAGAATAGAGAGATTTAATCTAACTCACAAGTTACAACAATTCAACGTGGGAGAAAGTATACTACTCAAAGCAAATCCAGTTGGAAAAAGGAGTGATAATACGGCGAAGAAATTCTTCAGACTTTATAATGGACCGTATACGTTAAGACAGCGAGTGGGACAGAACACTTTCATTGTATATGATGAGATACAGAAGAAAGAAATTGGTAAATTCCACGCAACGTCATTTAAGAAGTTCTACACATAAAACAGAGGTCATTGAAACCAGTCAAATCAGCTGTTTGTAAAGCCACCCTAATTCAAGGTCGCGAGCAGTGAGCGTACGAAAGAGGGGAGGTAAGACATTTGTATACACTCCTATTAAGGGTGAAATGACGAATATTATTCTTTATTATTTGTTATATTTTTTTTGCAAATAATAATAATAAATAAATAAATAAATAAAAAAAAATTGTAATAAATAAATTTATTAAATTTTTTTTGTTACCAAGCAGAGGAATAATAGTCCAGTCGCCAGAGATTTTGACTTGATAAAAAATTGGGGCAAAGCAATATTTGGTGCACGTGTTAAATAAACGTTAATAATTAATATAAAAAAATCTTTGCATGTTTACCTTTCTAGGGTTTTCTGAAAATGGTCTGGAAAAATCGTAAAGACAGATTTTCTTAAAGCACTCCGTAAATATGTACAGTTGGAAGAAATAAAAAGGTGTATATTGAAGAGCAAACAATTTCCTTCAGAAAGTCTCCTTACATATTTTTACGTTAATGGAACTGTTTTCCTGAAAATTGGTAATGATGAGCGCTGCGTTTTAAAAAGAGCGTTTGCCCCCGATCTTGCGTAATTCGCTAAATTAGCCAGGCGCGTCTATTCAAAAATATCATAACTTTCTTTAATCTAAGCATAGCCAGTTAAATAAAGGCTAGTTTTGAAGGGGAACAGTATAGCTTTCAAAATTTGTTGATTTTTACATAAATATTTTATTTGAACATAAAGACTATAGTGTATAAATATTTACTGTAGATACAAAAAGAAGTGAAACCACAAAATTACAAGTACTATACAATAAAATTTTAAAAAATAGTAGTTCTTTACTAATTTACCTTTAAAAGAGATAAACTTTTTATTTTATAATAATGAAAAATACTTTTGAAGTTGTTATTTAAAAAAAAACACCTTTTCAAAAGTGAGTATTTCGACGTATTTTAAATTTACTCGAAAATTCAGAGTTTACCTGCCTTTATTAATCTTAAAAATAGAGATATGGAAATACAAAAAATTGTATTTGAAAGCTGCAAGTGTTCTGCATCAAAAACTATACTCATGAAAATTAAAATCATTTTCGAAATTAAAAAAAATAAATAAAAATTGTGTATACTAAAAAAAGGTGCCTCCTTTGCGTTACATACATGTATCTTTTAAGTGGTTTTATTTGAGTACTTGAAATTAACGTTACAGCTACTACAATACTAAATCTATCTATTCATGTTATTTCTCTTACCTGATTATACCTATACTCTAAAAACAAGACCCTAGAAAACAGGTAAAATTTTTAAACGGCGCGGCGTTCTATTCCCCTCGAGTGTGAACTGTAAATGTAGCTGCGCGCGCAACACCCATTGTTGTGGTGTGCCATACAAACATCTGCTATACAAGAACGGAGCAGTAACGCAGTTGATATTTCTTCAAAGGTTATAATCAAAACATTACAAATATTTTTGTTTTTATCATATAAAACAGGTAAAAAAATTGCAGTTTAAAGTTTTTATTTACACTTTTTATACATGCTAATATTTATTTATTTGTGAGCACGTGTAGTGGAGTCAAAATAAAAATCAAATGTGAATTGTTTTGGGAGTCGATTTTTTGTGTGCTAAATTGGTTAATGGGATCAAGTTGAGCTAATAATTAAGTTTTGTGTAAAAACAACCCGTTTATTTTTTTATTAACAATTTAAGTTGCAAAATAGCGTTTTTATAAATATCTTTGGACCTAACAAGCCGATTTTAATGTGATTTTTTTTCAGTATTCTATAATAAATTAAGAACATTTCTAGCCTTAATACGGAAGTCGATGTTATTATTATTGTTAATAAATAAATAAAGTGGCGATGGCGTTTATAAACAAATTGCTGTTGTTTTAACGCAAATTAATGAAAGTTGATAAAACTTGAGGGAAAGGTAACCTTTGTGGAGTACTATAAAACCCAAAAATTTCATATTGAAATGTCGAATATTACCTCAAAAAAATCGCAATTCACAAAAAAACTTTGAGTGTTCATAAAGTACGGCAAGATTGTGGCACAAAGGTGTACGACGGCTTAAATTAAAGCTTATTAAAAATACTTTCGGGTGGTTAATTAACAAAATTTTTTGGCCTTTCTGACACCATTTTTTGACCATTAAAAAAAATTAAACGTAGACATGGATAGCCTCAAAAAAAGATGAAAATGAAGAAAAAAGAAAAATCTTAAAATCTGCAGCAGCAATTATTCGAAACGATGTTAATCTGAAGAAAAGTAATACAGAATTTTATCCTCCAAGTGATAATATATTCCAAAATATTAATGAGAATATCCCAGAATCCCTTCAGTTTCTGATAGAAGAAATAATTTTAAAAAATAAAAAAGGTGATATTAGTTCATATGAAACAAAATGCACAGCAATTACTCATTCAATTATGAGTTGCATAAGACCTAGAACCTTTCTATCACCATTGCAAGTTGGTCTGTCTGTAATGTTGCACAGGAAATTTGCTTCAAAACGAATTATAGATATATTGTCGCATCTGGGAGTGTGTTCATCATACACTTTATGAGGATAGTGTATTGCTTAGTCCACGTTCTCCATTTAGATCTGGTTGTTTTGCACAATTGGCATTTGACAATTCAGATATTAACATCAATACTATAGACGGGAAAAATACTTTTCATAGTATGGGAGGTATTATGGTTGTAAGTCCAAGAGATTTTTATTATAACAAAGTTCCCTTAAAACGATTGACAGTTAAGCCTACTGCAAAAGAAATTAGCAAAATTGACAAAATACCATTCCAAATTTTTGAAAATATTAATACACATGCACTCCAAAACATTGTTTTTGAAAAAGTAGATAACCCGAGTTTTAATAATATAGATTTTTCTAATGCTGACTTGCTTTGGATTTATGGAGTGACCAAACCAGGCATTACTGGCTGGAATGCCTTTATGTCCAAGCTTTTGGAAAATATGACGTATACATTATCTAGAATTGTTTGCTTGCCTTTTGTACACTCTCCTCCAACTGACAAAAATACAATATACACCGTTTTAAAATACGCTGTAAAACTAGTGAAAACTTAAATCTATTTAATTGTTTTGTTACTTTCGATCAACCTTTGTATCAGAAAGCGTTTAAAATGGTCCAATCCTCACCTGATGATGATATACATAATGTAATTGTTCGACTTGGAGGATTTCATCTGCTTATGTCTTTTCTTGGTTCAATCGGTTATGTGATGGCAGGAAGCGGTTTAAAAGAAGCATTAAGCTGTTACTATGCGCCAGGAACTGTAGATAAGATGTTAGATGGCCATGCTTATGCTAGAGCAGTACGAGGCCACACATTAATTTGGATAGTTTTGTGTAAAAAGATTATTGAGGAAATGAATCTTTCAGAAGTTGAATATTCAAATATGAAATTTTTACTACAAGAATTTTTAGATGATAATCTTACTTACAAAGAAGTACAAGATCATAATTTTTTTAACATCTTAAATGGTAAATTTCTAGAAAAAATTATTGAAATTGAGGAATGCGGTAAAACTGCAAAATTATGGATACAATACATACGAATGATCTCTATTGCAAAAGCATTTGCGCGCTCTGAAAAAATGGGTAATATAAAAATTCAATTACAAGTTATTCAGCAAATGTTGCCATAGTTTTATGCGACTGGACATTTTAATTATACGAAATCAGCCTTATTATATGTACAATATATGAATCAATTTATAAAAGAATCTGAAAAACTTTTCACCTCAATGCAAAACCAAAATGTAATTCCAGAAACTACCGCTTTAAAAATTAAAGAACTTCAAAATTTTATAAATAACAGATTTTGTACTGTAAGACGAACTGAGAAATTCTGGTCAGGAACTCATACTGATATGACAATCGAACAGGACTTAATGAGAGTCATGAAAGTTGATGGTGGTATGATTGGACGGGGAGTAACTACCAGTACTGCAAATAAATGGATTTTAGCGATGCCATATACACATGATATCTGCGAAGAAGTAGAAAATTTTTGTGGTATACAATTTTCTACTTCCGATCAGCATGTAGATGCTAGAGATTCTCGAATAAAACGAGATACTGAAGATATTCTCAAAATAAAATCCTGGTTTGATTGTCACGAGACATTTCCTTATCAAGATTCAATAATGTCTATATCTACTGGCGTTACTGGCGGTAATAATATTAACTGTCATAATGCTTTTGAGGTTGGAAAAGCAGGGTTAGAAGAAATTGCTGGTACAAACTTCCATAAAGTTTCGTTTAAACGAAAAAATAGAGTACTGTCATTAAAAAGTGTTAATAGTAGTCTGAAAATTCAAGAGGAAATTGTCCCTATAGATCCAATGTTTATATTTCAACGCATTTGTGTAGCAAGAAAAAGTGACGACGAATTAAAAGATTACATGCGTTATGAACTTGCACCGTACCCAACATCTATGTTTTACGAAGGTGTATTTCGGAAAACAGATAAGTCTAAACTATATGATATGTTTGAAGTGGACCGCACTGAGATTAACCTTGAAGATTGCATTTACATCATTGATGGTGGTATGTTACTGCATAGAGTAGTATGGTCAAAAAATGACAAGTTCAAATGTATTTTTCAAAGATACGTAAATTATGTCAAGAGACACTTTGGATCAAAAGTTACTGTAGTTTTTGATGGCTATACAAACAATTCTAACAGCATCAAAGCTATGGAGCGTTATCGCCGTACCAATCAAAATTCCTCTTTAGATATTTTATTCTATGAAGATATGTGTGTCACAGTGACCCAAGAACAATTTCTTTCGAATAAAACTAATAAAACTCGATTTATTGAAATTATAACGAGATATTTGGAAGAAGAAAGCTAACGTTAAACAAGCTGACGATGATGCAGACTTATTAATTGTGAAAACAGCCTTAGAATTATATGATAAATTATATGCACGTCAAATTGTTACTTACATTGAAATTCCCTTTAATTTGATACCCCACGTGCGGTATTTTCATATTTTCCATTTTTGACATCACCCCTCCGCCAATTCCACTAATTTATTGAGCCCAAAATTTTTAAAAACCAAAATTTTTAATAGTGCGTATATGCATGTCACATATGATATTTCATATTTTCCATTTTTTACACCCCTCCATTACAACCCATTTATTGAGCCCCAGGGCCCAAATGTATTCAATAGTACGTATATGCATGTAAAATTGTTACTTGCATTGAAATTCCCTTTAATTTGATACCCCACAGTATTTTCATATTTCATATTTTTCATTTTTGACATCCCCCCGGGCCCAAAACACCTATCTTATGTTGGTTCTCCCATTGCGTAAAAAATTTGTGCCAAGTTTGGTGGAAATCGGTCCAGTTTCATATTTTCCATTTTTGACCTCCCCCAAAACCACCCATTTATTGAGCCCCAGGGCCCAAGAATTTTCAATAGTGCTTATATGCATGAAAAATTGTTACTTGCATTGAAAGCCCCTTTAATTTGATACCCTACATGCGGTATTTTCATATTTTCCATTTTTGACATCCCCCAGGGCCCAAAACACCTATCTTATGTTGGTTCTCCCGTTGCATAAAATATTTGTGCTAAGTTTTGTTGAAATCGGTCCAGTGGTTTAGTAGGAGGTGTGAAATATAAATACACACAACGACTTTTATGTATATTAAGATACACATATTTAATAATATTATTCAACAGAGGAAGATTTGTTAAAATTGACCATTCCGTCTATCGATTTAATACTCCTAACGATGAAATAATAACAAAATCGTTATTTTGATTTTATTACTATTAATATTTGAACTATTTTAAACAAAAAGAATGAAGACTTTATCATGATCCAATGGTTTATTTAGTAGTAAGAAAAGAAATTCACGGAATGTAAACGTTTTTATCGATTTTACCGCGCGCTGCCCTTAAATAAGGTTTTTTTTTAAAGCCTGACCTTATAAACATGCAAAGATGATTTTAAACCGATATTTAGACCTTTTTCAATAACTATACCAAATATCACTTTGCCTCAATTTTTTACGAAATTTTACCATTATTTTTACTCTGGCGACTGGACTATAATGCGACAGTACAAATAAGTGATGTACTGAGCATGAAATATAAAAATTTAAATTTACTTAATAAACTGTAAATAATTAATAATATATTAGAAATAAGCATGTTATGGATTGCAAGGTTGACTCAGACAAAAATATGAACAGGTGTTTCGACCTGAATCAACGTGCACACACACACACAAATGTAACTGAAAGTGTGTACACCAGTATTTTGCTAGTGTGTGTGAACGCAGGTCTCTGCAGGCAAGTTTGCCACCCCAGTATGAATAATTGCACAATGACTGTTTTTCCGTAATTATTCATAAACTAGAATTAAGAATTAAAATCCAAAAGCACCATAAAATGTAAATAAATTTAATAAATACTGTGTGCGAAAACCACGCGAAAGTGACACGCCGTACAAGTGCAATAGTGAAATAACTGTGTACAAATCAAAAGGGTTAAGTTGCAATGTCCAAAATTACAATGAACATGTGTTGTAAAATTAGTTATAATATAAGTATAAAAAAATACTTACAGGACTCTGCAATTCGCAGAAATATAAAAAATAGTGAATTTGACAAAGAGTGGGGGAACTGACGCCAAAGACAGTTTCTAACATGTCGATTTTGTATCACTGAAGGGTGTCGACCAAGACATGGGTATAAATAGGACACGCAAGCTTCAGTGGTTCTCTTTCTTGAATCATCCACGATGCAGCGGGAGCTTATGCCCGTCAGCACGGCATATTTATTAATATTTTTATAAACAGTTCAAATTGCCAGTTATGTACAAATACGTAACCAAGCTATAAGACAGACATTGTAATTAATAACAGCACTACTGAAGAAGTTCCATAGCGATACGACGCTGGACAAGAGAAGAAGTTCTATAGCGATACGACGCTGGACAAGAGAAGAAGTTCCATAGCGATACGACGCTGGACAAGAGAAGAAGTTCTATAGCGATACGACGCTGGACAAGAGGAGAGGACGAGAGAGTGAGAGACAGCCGACGCTGGACAAGAGGAGAGGAGAGACAGCCGACGCTGGACAAGAGGAGAAGAGAGACAGCCGACGCTGGTGGCGAGACGAAGATGAACACCGATGGAACAAAAAATGATCGAGTATGATTGACGACAATAAGGTGATAGACAACTTATTCATATCTTAATCATACACAGTATACAAAGACAGTTAAAGGCATTAATATTTTATTTAAAAATAAGAGTAATATTTCTTGTATAGTAGAGTTAAAAATCATAGATGTTTTAGAAATACGATTAACGTAACAAGAGCTCAAATTAGTATGATATAAAATGATTACAAAGAATATAAATAAAAACAATTAGTATTTGAGAAAACAGTACTGAGAAGTAATAACTATTAATCTTTTGAGTACGTACCATATATAGAAAAAAGATTTAAAAATTGATTTTGAAACATATTAATAGACTGAGTAGTCTAAAAATGAGATTTTTCTTTTATATACTATTTAGTAGCATAGAATGTTTAGTTAGTAAGGATGTATATATCTTAAGCCTTACGGCATTATAACGAATAATAACTAATGTTTTTTAAATCGAAGTCAGTGCCATGTGCACATATTTTTTTTTTATAGTATCAAATAAATTTTAATTACTGTTTCAAGTTCCGTAGAGTTCTTATTGCAGATACACCTGACCCCCTATTTAAAGAATTTGTCAATCTTGAACGTGAGACCGTTCACACCTATTTATGTATATGTAACGTTGTTTAAATTTGGTGCTCCAAGATCGAGGGACTCCACAAATTTAAATTAAATTATATTTGCCAAATTGTCACGTTATATAAATTTGTCGCCCTGGACGTGAGGCACGAGATGCCTAAATTTACGTACAAAAATTTGTATACATACAATATAATATTACGCAACTTTTGCAAGGTTGTAATGTTGCATAAAAATGTCGCCCTGCACGTGGGGCCCGACATGACTAAATTTATGTACAAAAAAAATTTGTGACATAAATTGTAGATCATGAATGTATGACCCGATACCCATCATTTGACTATTAAAAATTTTTTATGTAGCTAAATGGTTGCTCTAAAATATATAAAGAGTGTTAAATGAAAAATGTATAATATGTAATTATTATTTGTAGTAAACAGTAACTGAATGTAATGTTAATTGTTGTGTAATCACACAGCTGGCGCCCACCACAAATAATATTGTTGTCTATGTAACAGGTGTAACTGTAATGAGTATTAATAATAACTATTAATAAAAATACAGAAATAAATAAATAAGTAGGGAACGGTTATCAATAATAATTTTTAAAGAATAACTATTAAATAAATATTTTAATAATACTTCGACATGGCAATATCAGGAAGTATTAGTATGGAGGCAATCATTAAGGTGATGGGAAACCTTATGGACGAATATGGAATAAGACAAAATGTATGTGCTAGATTAGATAGACAAATAGAAGAATTTAAAACTGATAAGTCACTATTAGGTGAAAAAGTAAAAGAATATAATACAATACTAAGAGAAGGAGCAAAAGAGAAAATTAGCGACACAAATACGCACATAGCGTCAGTAGAAGGTGAAGAATTCATACAAATTGAAAATACATGTGTAATTACTAACGATAATTATAAAAAAGTAATTAACGTTAAGGAGGAGAAGCAAATAAAGGTTAATAAAACATACCTTATTAATAGCGATATTCCAAGTGTGAGGCACACACACAAGAGTAAATCACACAAGATGACACATTTGAAACACATAGAACACCACACTTACGGAGGTAAATATCACTGTAGGCCTAACAAGAAACGTAGTAAGTTATCTAGACGAAACACTACGCAAAATTGTGGTAAATATGATGTTAGATATACGCACGATAATTATAATAACGATAATTATAACTGCAAGTATGAGAATTATGGTGAATATTATTATAAACGACGAATGAAAAAACCGTCGACAGCTGTTCACGTCGGTTCACTCAACCAAACTAGTGACGAGAGAATTATGGAATGTGACCGTTACGAGAGAAAGAGAGGCAAGATGAAAACATTGCACTATGAACAGGTGACTTCTACGATAAACACAAACGTCGCAGCTATGCAACGGAAAGGTAACGAGGGGATAATACAATGGAACGCGGATGTTGTTTACACGAAGGTGAGAACAATAGTAAACGCGGCGACTACGCTACAAAGGAACAATATACGTCCGGTAGACTATGGACAATACAATTGTTATAAAGAGGGGTGTCAGTTCTAACGACACATCGAACTACACACTGAACTTCATACCCGAATGGAATGAATAATTATTTTAAATGAGAAAAATAATATAACTATTAATTATTAATAATAAGAAATAATATGTGTAAGAATATAAGAGAGTATAATTAAGAAATGTTATAAGGAATGTTATTTGAAAGGTTTAATTAAGAAATGTATTATTGATGGTAAGGAATGTTAGTATTGATATGTTATAAATATGAAGAAATGATTAAGATGAGCAATAATTGCCATAATTATTAGAACGGCTGATCAAGCGAACACTTATCGAAGATACAAGGACACAGAAGAAAGCGAGAGTGAAAAGTCATAAGGGCAGAGACTACTTAGGATTAAGGACTTCGAGAAAAATATCGTTGTTTTCCAAGACAGTTCCTCTGTAACCGATCATGCGACGCACTACGAGCTAAAAGAGTATTCTGTTACGGAAGTGTATTTCAAGAAAGTTGTAGCGATCAGAAAGGTAATGTTAAAGAAAGGTAATAAAAGGTAATGAATGTTAATGTAGTGTATAAGTAATGTATTAGATAAATTAATGTCATGTTAAGAAAAGAGCTAAGGAAGTTTAGAAGCGAAGGTAAGAATGTATGAGTAAGTTAATGTAAAATTAAAGACCGAATTTACACACATGTGTAGGAATGCAGAGTATACAGAAGGAAAACAAAGGAGAGCTAATTGCAGTGGATTTTCTGGGACCATTACCACGATCAAGTCGAGGTGTGAAGCACATATTGGTATGTATCGATGTGTTTTCCAAGGCAGTCCGACTGTACCCAATTATGCGACCCACAACCAAATTTGTTCTAAAGATACTACTGCAAAAATATGTTCCGTTATATGGAAAAATGAAGAAGATACTCAGCGATCAAGGTGTGCAATTCCAAAGTGAAAAATGGGAGAGGACGTTAAGGGAAAATGGAATACAACCAGTACTCACATCCATTAGACATCCTCAAGGAAACCTTGCTGAGAGAGTTAACAAAGAATTAGGGAAATATTTACGAATATATTGCCATAATCAAAACAATAAATGGGCAGAATATTTACCATTTATTGAAAAAGCCATTAACGAAAATTATAGTGAAGCAACAGGATACACTCCAATGGAATTAGAAGAAGATAAGAAGCCAACCAGATTTTGGACTAAATATCTAAACAAACCTAATAACCAAAATGTACCTGTACCAATAAGTGTGAAAATTGAATACGCAAAGCAACGAATAAGAGAGAGAGGTAACAAGAGAATAGAGAGATTTAATCTAACTCACAAGTTACAACAATTCAACGTGGGAGAAAGTATACTACTCAAAGCAATAATCCAGTTGGAAAAAGGAGTGATAATACGGCGAAGAAATTCTTCAGACTTTATAATGGACCGTATACGTTAAGACAGCGAGTGGGACAGAACACTTTCATTGTATATGATGAGATACAGAAGAAAGAAATTGGTAAATTCCACGCAACGTCATTTAAGAAGTTCTACACATAAAACAGAGGTCATTGAAACCAGTCAAATCAGCTGTTTGTAAAGCCACCCTAATTCAAGGTCGCGAGCAGTGAGCGTACGAAAGAGGGGAGGTAAGACATTTGTATACACTCCTATTAAGGGTGAAATGACGAATATTATTCTTTATTATTTGTTATATTTTTTTTGCAAATAATAATAATAAATAAATAAATAAATAAAAAAAAATTGTAATAAATAAATTTATTAAATTTTTTTTTGTTACCAAGCAGAGGAATAATGCGACAGTACAAATAAGTGATGTACTGAGCATGAAATATAAAAATTTAAATTTACTTAATAAACTGTAAATAATTAATAATATATTAGAAATAAGCATGTTATGGATTGCAAGGTTGACTCAGACAAAAATATGAACAGGTGTTTCGACCTGAATCAACGTGCACACACACACACAAATGTAACTGAAAGTGTGTACACCAGTATTTTGCTAGTGTGTGTGAACGCAGGTCTCTGCAGGCAAGTTTGCCACCCCAGTATGAATAATTGCACAATGACTGTTTTTCCGTAATTATTCGTAAACTAGAATTAAGAATTAAAATCCAAAAGCACCATAAAATGTAAATAAATTTAATAAATACTGTGTGCGAAAACCACGCGAAAGTGACACGCCGTACAAGTGCAATAGTGAAATAACTGTGTACAAATCAAAAGGGTTAAGTTGCAATGTCCAAAATTACAATGAACATGTGTTGTAAAATTAGTTATAATATAAGTATAAAAAAATACTTACAGGACTCTGCAATTCGCAGAAATATAAAAAATAGTGAATTTGACAAAGAGTGGGGGAACTGACGCCAAAGACAGTTTCTAACATGTCGATTTTGTATCACTGAAGGGTGTCGACCAAGACATGGGTATAAATAGGACACGCAAGCTTCAGTGGTTCTCTTTCTTGAATCATCCACGATGCAGCGGGAGCTTATGCCCGTCAGCACGGCATATTTATTAATATTTTTATAAACAGTTCAAATTGCCAGTTATGTACAAATACGTAACCAAGCTATAAGACAGACATTGTAATTAATAACAGCACTACTGAAGAAGTTCCATAGCGATACGACGCTGGACAAGAGAAGAAGTTCTATAGCGATACGACGCTGGACAAGAGAAGAAGTTCTATAGCGATACGACGCTGGACAAGAGGAGAGGACGAGAGAGTGAGAGACAGCCGACGCTGGACAAGAGGAGAGGAGAGACAGCCGACGCTGGACAAGAGGAGAAGAGAGACAGCCGACGCTGGAGGCGAGACGAAGATGAACACCGATGGAACAAAAAATGATCGAGTATGATTGACGACAATAAGGTGATAGACAACTTATTCATATCTTAATCATACACAGTATACAAAGACAGTTAAAGGCATTAATATTTTATTTAAAAATAAGAGTAATATTTCTTGTATAGTAGAGTTAAAAATCATAGATGTTTTAGAAATACGATTAACGTAACAAGAGCTCAAATTAATATGATATAAAATGATTACAAAGAATATAAATAAAAACAATTAGTATTTGAGAAAACAGTACTGAGAAGTAATAACTATTAATCTTTTGAGTACGTACCATATATAGAAAAAAGATTTAAAAATTGATTTTGAAACATATTAATAGACTGAGTAGTCTAAAAATGAGATTTTTCTTTTATATACTATTTAGTAGCATAGAATGTTTAGTTAGTAAGGATGTATATATCTTAAGCCTTACGGCATTATAACAAATAATAACTAATATTTTTTAAATCGAAGTCAGTGCCATGTGCACATATTTTTTTTTTATAGTATCAAATAAATTTTAATTACTGTTTCAAGTTCCGTAGAGTTCTTATTGCAGATACACCTAACCCCCTATTTAAAGAATTTGTCAATCTTGAACGTGAGACCGTTCACACCTATTTATGTATATGTAACGTTGTTTAAATTTGGTGCTCCAAGATCGAGGGACTCCACAAATTTAAATTAAATTATATTTGCCAAATTGTCACGTTATATAAATTTGTCGCCCTGGACGTGTGGCACGAGATGCCTAAATTTACGTACAAAAATTTGTATACATACAATATAATATTACGCAACTTTTGCAAGGTTGTAATGTTGCATAAAAATGTCGCCCTCCACGTGGAGCCCGACATGACTAAATTTATGTACAAAAAAAATTTGTGACATAAATTGTAGATCATGAATGTATGACCCGATACCCATCATTTGACTATTAAAAATTTTTTATGTAGCTAAATGGTTGCTCTAAAATATATAAAGAGTGTTAAATGAAAAATGTATAATATGTAATTATTATTTGTAGTAAACAGTAACTGAATGTAATGTTAATTGTTGTGTAATCACACAGCTGGCGCCCACCACAAATAATATTGTTGTCTATGTAACAGGTGTAACTGTAATGAGTATTAATAATAACTATTAATAAAAATACAGAAATAAATAAATAAGTAGGGAACGGTTATCAATAATAATTTTTAAAGAATAACTATTAAATAAATATTTTAATAATACTTCGACATGGCAATATCAGGAAGTATTAGTATGGAGGCAATCATTAAGGTGATGGGAAACCTTATGGACGAATATGGAATAAGACAAAATGTATGTGCTAGATTAGATAGACAAATAGAAGAATATAAAACTGATAAGTCACTATTAGGTGAAAAAGTAAAAGAATATAATACAATACTAAGAGAAGGAGCAAAAGAGAAAATTAGCGACACAAATACGCACATAGCGTCAGTAGAAGGTGAAGAATTCATACAAATTGAAAATACATGTGTAATTACTAACGATAATTATAAAAAAGTAATTAACGTTAAGGAGGAGAAGCAAATAAAGGTTAATAAAACATACCTTATTAATAGCGATATTCCAAGTGTGAGGCACACACACAAGAGTAAATCACACAAGATGACACATTTGAAACACATAGAACACCACACTTACAGAGGTAAATATCACTGTAGGCCTAACAAGAAACGTAGTAAGTTATCTAGACGAAACACTACGCAAAATTGTGGTAAATATGATGTTAGATATACGCACGATAATTATAATAACGATAATTATAACTGCAAGTATGAGAATTATGGTGAATATTATTATAAACGACGAATGAAAAAACCGTCGACAGCTGTTCACGTCGGTTCACTCAACCAAACTAGTGACGAGAGAATTATGGAATGTGACCGTTACGAGAGAAAGAGAGGCAAGATGAAAACATTGCACTATGAACAGGTGACTTCTACGATAAACACAAACGTCGCAGCTATGCAACGGAAAGGTAACGAGGGGATAATACAATGGAACGCGGATGTTGTTTACACGAAGGTGAGAACAATAGTAAACGCGGCGACTACGCTACAAAGGAACAATATACGTCCGGTAGACTATGGACAATACAATTGTTATAAAGAGGGGTGTCAGTTCTAACGACACATCGAACTACACACTGAACTTCATACCCGAATGGAATGAATAATTATTTTAAATGAGAAAAATAATATAACTATTAATTATTAATAATAAGAAATAATATGTGTAAGAATATAAGAGAGTATAATTAAGAAATGTTATAAGGAATGTTATTTGAAAGGTTTAATTAAGAAATGTATTATTGATGGTAAGGAATGTTAGTATTGATATGTTATAAATATGAAGAAATGATTAAGATGAGCAATAATTGCCATAATTATTAGAACGGCTGATCAAGCGAACACTTATCGAAGATACAAGGACACAGAAGAAAGCGAGAGTGAAAAGTCATAAGGGCAGAGACTACTTAGGATTAAGGACTTCGAGAAAAATATCGTTGTTTTCCAAGACAGTTCCTCTGTAACCGATCATGCGACGCACTACGAGCTAAAAGAGTATTCTGTTACGGAAGTGTATTTCAAGAAAGTTGTAGCGATCAGAAAGGTAATGTTAAAGAAAGGTAATAAAAGGTAATGAATGTTAATGTAGTGTATAAGTAATGTATTAGATAAATTAATGTCATGTTAAGAAAAGAGCTAAGGAAGTTTAGAAGCGAAGGTAAGAATGTATGAGTAAGTTAATGTAAAATTAAGGACCGAATTTACACACATGTGTAGGAATGCAGAGTATACAGAAGGAAAACAAAGGAGAGCTAATTGCATTGGATTTTCTGGGACCATTACCACGATCAAGTCGAGGTGTGAAGCACATTTTGGTATGTATCGATGTGTTTTCCAAGGCAGTCCGACTGTACCCAATTATGCGACCCACAACCAAAGTTGTTCTAAAGATACTACTGCAAAAATATGTTCCGTTATATGGAAAAATGAAGAAGATACTCAGTGATCAAGGTGTGCAATTCCAAAGTGAAAAATGGGAGAGGACGTTAAGGGAAAATGGAATACAACCAGTACTCACATCCATTAGACATCCTCAAGGAAACCTTGCTGAGAGAGTTAACAAAGAATTAGGGAAATAATTACGAATATATTGCCATAATCAAAACAATAAATGGGCAGAATATTTACCATTTATTGAAAAAGCCATTAACGAAAATTATAGTGAAGCAACAGGATACACTCCAATGGAATTAGAAGAAGATAAGAAGCCAACCAGATTTTGGACTAAATATCTAAACAAACCTAATAACCAAAATGTACCTGTACCAATAAGTGTGAAAATTGAATACGCAAAGCAACGAATAAGAGAGAGAGGTAACAAGAGAATAGAGAGATTTAATCTAACTCACAAGTTACAACAATTCAACGTGGGAGAAAGTATACTACTCAAAGCAAATCCAGTGGGAAAAAGGAGTGATAATACGGCGAAGAAATTCTTCAGACTTTATAATGGACCGTATACGTTAAGACAGCGAGTGGGACAGAACACTTTCATTGTATATGATGAGATACAGAAGAAAGAAATTGGTAAATTCCACGCAACGTCATTTAAGAAGTTCTACACATAAAACAGAGGTCATTGAAACCAGTCAAATCAGCTGTTTGTAAAGCCACCCTAATTCAAGGTCGCGAGCAGTGAGCGTACGAAAGAGGGGAGGTAAGACATTTGTATACACTCCTATTAAGGGTGAAATGACGAATATTATTCTTTATTATTTGTTATATTTTTTTTGCAAATAATAATAATAAATAAATAAATAAATAAAAAAAAATTGTAATAAATAAATTTATTAAATTTTTTTTGTTACCAAGCAGAGGAATAATGCGACAGTACAAATAAGTGATGTACTGAGCATGAAATATAAAAATTTAAATTTACTTAATAAACTGTAAATAATTAATAATATATTAGAAATAAGCATGTTATGGATTGCAAGGTTGACTCAGACAAAAATATGAACAGGTGTTTCGACCTGAATCAACGTGCACACACACACACAAATGTAACTGAAAGTGTGTACACCAGTATTTTGCTAGTGTGTGTGAACGCAGGTCTCTGCAGGCAAGTTTGCCACCCCAGTATGAATAATTGCACAATGACTGTTTTTCCGTAATTATTCGTAAACTAGAATTAAGAATTAAAATCCAAAAGCACCATAAAATGTAAATAAATTTAATAAATACTGTGTGCGAAAACCACGCGAAAGTGACACGCCGTACAAGTGCAATAGTGAAATAACTGTGTACAAATCAAAAGGGTTAAGTTGCAATGTCCAAAATTACAATGAACATGTGTTGTAAAATTAGTTATAATATAAGTATAAAAAAATACTTACAGGACTCTGCAATTCGCAGAAATATAAAAAATAGTGAATTTGACAAAGAGTGGGGGAACTGACGCCAAAGACAGTTTCTAACATGTCGATTTTGTATCACTGAAGGGTGTCGACCAAGACATGGGTATAAATAGGACACGCAAGCTTCAGTGGTTCTCTTTCTTGAATCATCCACGATGCAGCGGGAGCTTATGCCCGTCAGCACGGCATATTTATTAATATTTTTATAAACAGTTCAAATTGCCAGTTATGTACAAATACGTAACCAAGCTATAAGACAGACATTGTAATTAATAACAGCACTACTGAAGAAGTTCCATAGCGATACGACGCTGGACAAGAGAAGAAGTTCTATAGCGATACGACGCTGGACAAGAGAAGAAGTTCTATAGCGATACGACGCTGGACAAGAGGAGAGGACGAGAGAGTGAGAGACAGCCGACGCTGGACAAGAGGAGAGGAGAGACAGCCGACGCTGGACAAGAGGAGAAGAGAGACAGCCGACGCTGGAGGCGAGACGAAGATGAACACCGATGGAACAAAAAATGATCGAGTATGATTGACGACAATAAGGTGATAGACAACTTATTCATATCTTAATCATACACAGTATACAAAGACAGTTAAAGGCATTAATATTTTATTTAAAAATAAGAGTAATATTTCTTGTATAGTAGAGTTAAAAATCATAGATGTTTTAGAAATACGATTAACGTAACAAGAGCTCAAATTAATATGATATAAAATGATTACAAAGAATATAAATAAAAACAATTAGTATTTGAGAAAACAGTACTGAGAAGTAATAACTATTAATCTTTTGAGTACGTACCATATATAGAAAAAAGATTTAAAAATTGATTTTGAAACATATTAATAGACTGAGTAGTCTAAAAATGAGATTTTTCTTTTATATACTATTTAGTAGCATAGAATGTTTAGTTAGTAAGGATGTATATATCTTAAGCCTTACGGCATTATAACAAATAATAACTAATATTTTTTAAATCGAAGTCAGTGCCATGTGCACATATTTTTTTTTTATAGTATCAAATAAATTTTAATTACTGTTTCAAGTTCCGTAGAGTTCTTATTGCAGATACACCTAACCCCCTATTTAAAGAATTTGTCAATCTTGAACGTGAGACCGTTCACACCTATTTATGTATATGTAACGTTGTTTAAATTTGGTGCTCCAAGATCGAGGGACTCCACAAATTTAAATTAAATTATATTTGCCAAATTGTCACGTTATATAAATTTGTCGCCCTGGACGTGTGGCACGAGATGCCTAAATTTACGTACAAAAATTTGTATACATACAATATAATATTACGCAACTTTTGCAAGGTTGTAATGTTGCATAAAAATGTCGCCCTCCACGTGGAGCCCGACATGACTAAATTTATGTACAAAAAAAATTTGTGACATAAATTGTAGATCATGAATGTATGACCCGATACCCATCATTTGACTATTAAAAATTTTTTATGTAGCTAAATGGTTGCTCTAAAATATATAAAGAGTGTTAAATGAAAAATGTATAATATGTAATTATTATTTGTAGTAAACAGTAACTGAATGTAATGTTAATTGTTGTGTAATCACACAGCTGGCGCCCACCACAAATAATATTGTTGTCTATGTAACAGGTGTAACTGTAATGAGTATTAATAATAACTATTAATAAAAATACAGAAATAAATAAATAAGTAGGGAACGGTTATCAATAATAATTTTTAAAGAATAACTATTAAATAAATATTTTAATAATACTTCGACATGGCAATATCAGGAAGTATTAGTATGGAGGCAATCATTAAGGTGATGGGAAACCTTATGGACGAATATGGAATAAGACAAAATGTATGTGCTAGATTAGATAGACAAATAGAAGAATATAAAACTGATAAGTCACTATTAGGTGAAAAAGTAAAAGAATATAATACAATACTAAGAGAAGGAGCAAAAGAGAAAATTAGCGACACAAATACGCACATAGCGTCAGTAGAAGGTGAAGAATTCATACAAATTGAAAATACATGTGTAATTACTAACGATAATTATAAAAAAGTAATTAACGTTAAGGAGGAGAAGCAAATAAAGGTTAATAAAACATACCTTATTAATAGCGATATTCCAAGTGTGAGGCACACACACAAGAGTAAATCACACAAGATGACACATTTGAAACACATAGAACACCACACTTACGGAGGTAAATATCACTGTAGGCCTAACAAGAAACGTAGTAAGTTATCTAGACGAAACACTACGCAAAATTGTGGTAAATATGATGTTAGATATACGCACGATAATTATAATAACGATAATTATAACTGCAAGTATGAGAATTATGGTGAATATTATTATAAACGACGAATGAAAAAACCGTCGACAGCTGTTCACGTCGGTTCACTCAACCAAACTAGTGACGAGAGAATTATGGAATGTGACCGTTACGAGAGAAAGAGAGGCAAGATGAAAACATTGCACTATGAACAGGTGACTTCTACGATAAACACAAACGTCGCAGCTATGCAACGGAAAGGTAACGAGGGGATAATACAATGGAACGCGGATGTTGTTTACACGAAGGTGAGAACAATAGTAAACGCGGCGACTACGCTACAAAGGAACAATATACGTCCGGTAGACTATGGACAATACAATTGTTATAAAGAGGGGTGTCAGTTCTAACGACACATCGAACTACACACTGAACTTCATACCCGAATGGAATGAATAATTATTTTAAATGAGAAAAATAATATAACTATTAATTATTAATAATAAGAAATAATATGTGTAAGAATATAAGAGAGTATAATTAAGAAATGTTATAAGGAATGTTATTTGAAAGGTTTAATTAAGAAATGTATTATTGATGGTAAGGAATGTTAGTATTGATATGTTATAAATATGAAGAAATGATTAAGATGAGCAATAATTGCCATAATTATTAGAACGGCTGATCAAGCGAACACTTAT
Organism: Magicicada septendecula; assembly: GCA_034769895.1. Classification (NCBI taxonomy): domain Eukaryota; kingdom Metazoa; phylum Arthropoda; class Insecta; order Hemiptera; family Cicadidae; genus Magicicada; species Magicicada septendecula. Next base: position 220,288,283 of record CM068372.1, read on the forward strand.
CGAAGATACAAGGACACAGAAGAAAGCGAGAGTGAAAAGTCATAAGGGCAGAGACTACTTAGGATTAAGGACTTCGAGAAAAATATCGTTGTTTTCCAAGACAGTTCCTCTGTAACCGATCATGCGACGCACTACGAGCTAAAAGAGTATTCTGTTACGGAAGTGTATTTCAAGAAAGTTGTAGCGATCAGAAAGGTAATGTTAAAGAAAGGTAATAAAAGGTAATGAATGTTAATGTAGTGTATAAGTAATGTATTAGATAAATTAATGTCATGTTAAGAAAAGAGCTAAGGAAGTTTAGAAGCGAAGGTAAGAATGTATGAGTAAGTTAATGTAAAATTAAGGACCGAATTTACACACATGTGTAGGAATGCAGAGTATACAGAAGGAAAACAAAGGAGAGCTAATTGCATTGGATTTTCTGGGACCATTACCACGATCAAGTCGAGGTGTGAAGCACATTTTGGTATGTATCGATGTGTTTTCCAAGGCAGTCCGACTGTACCCAATTATGCGACCCACAACCAAAGTTGTTCTAAAGATACTACTGCAAAAATATGTTCCGTTATATGGAAAAATGAAGAAGATACTCAGTGATCAAGGTGTGCAATTCCAAAGTGAAAAATGGGAGAGGACGTTAAGGGAAAATGGAATACAACCAGTACTCACATCCATTAGACATCCTCAAGGAAACCTTGCTGAGAGAGTTAACAAAGAATTAGGGAAATAATTACGAATATATTGCCATAATCAAAACAATAAATGGGCAGAATATTTACCATTTATTGAAAAAGCCATTAACGAAAATTATAGTGAAGCAACAGGATACACTCCAATGGAATTAGAAGAAGATAAGAAGCCAACCAGATTTTGGACTAAATATCTAAACAAACCTAATAACCAAAATGTACCTGTACCAATAAGTGTGAAAATTGAATACGCAAAGCAACGAATAAGAGAGAGAGGTAACAAGAGAATAGAGAGATTTAATCTAACTCACAAGTTACAACAATTCAACGTGGGAGAAAGTATACTACTCAAAGCAAATCCAGTGGGAAAAAGGAGTGATAATACGGCGAAGAAATTCTTCAGACTTTATAATGGACCGTATACGTTAAGACAGCGAGTGGGACAGAACACTTTCATTGTATATGATGAGATACAGAAGAAAGAAATTGGTAAATTCCACGCAACGTCATTTAAGAAGTTCTACACATAAAACAGAGGTCATTGAAACCAGTCAAATCAGCTGTTTGTAAAGCCACCCTAATTCAAGGTCGCGAGCAGTGAGCGTACGAAAGAGGGGAGGTAAGACATTTGTATACACTCCTATTAAGGGTGAAATGACGAATATTATTCTTTATTATTTGTTATATTTTTTTTGCAAATAATAATAATAAATAAATAAATAAATAAAAAAAAATTGTAATAAATAAATTTATTAAATTTTTTTTGTTACCAAGCAGAGGAATAATGCGACAGTACAAATAAGTGATGTACTGAGCATGAAATATAAAAATTTAAATTTACTTAATAAACTGTAAATAATTAATAATATATTAGAAATAAGCATGTTATGGATTGCAAGGTTGACTCAGACAAAAATATGAACAGGTGTTTCGACCTGAATCAACGTGCACACACACACACAAATGTAACTGAAAGTGTGTACACCAGTATTTTGCTAGTGTGTGTGAACGCAGGTCTCTGCAGGCAAGTTTGCCACCCCAGTATGAATAATTGCACAATGACTGTTTTTCCGTAATTATTCGTAAACTAGAATTAAGAATTAAAATCCAAAAGCACCATAAAATGTAAATAAATTTAATAAATACTGTGTGCGAAAACCACGCGAAAGTGACACGCCGTACAAGTGCAATAGTGAAATAACTGTGTACAAATCAAAAGGGTTAAGTTGCAATGTCCAAAATTACAATGAACATGTGTTGTAAAATTAGTTATAATATAAGTATAAAAAAATACTTACAGGACTCTGCAATTCGCAGAAATATAAAAAATAGTGAATTTGACAAAGAGTGGGGGAACTGACGCCAAAGACAGTTTCTAACATGTCGATTTTGTATCACTGAAGGGTGTCGACCAAGACATGGGTATAAATAGGACACGCAAGCTTCAGTGGTTCTCTTTCTTGAATCATCCACGATGCAGCGGGAGCTTATGCCCGTCAGCACGGCATATTTATTAATATTTTTATAAACAGTTCAAATTGCCAGTTATGTACAAATACGTAACCAAGCTATAAGACAGACATTGTAATTAATAACAGCACTACTGAAGAAGTTCCATAGCGATACGACGCTGGACAAGAGAAGAAGTTCTATAGCGATACGACGCTGGACAAGAGAAGAAGTTCTATAGCGATACGACGCTGGACAAGAGGAGAGGACGAGAGAGTGAGAGACAGCCGACGCTGGACAAGAGGAGAGGAGAGACAGCCGACGCTGGACAAGAGGAGAAGAGAGACAGCCGACGCTGGAGGCGAGACGAAGATGAACACCGATGGAACAAAAAATGATCGAGTATGATTGACGACAATAAGGTGATAGACAACTTATTCATATCTTAATCATACACAGTATACAAAGACAGTTAAAGGCATTAATATTTTATTTAAAAATAAGAGTAATATTTCTTGTATAGTAGAGTTAAAAATCATAGATGTTTTAGAAATACGATTAACGTAACAAGAGCTCAAATTAATATGATATAAAATGATTACAAAGAATATAAATAAAAACAATTAGTATTTGAGAAAACAGTACTGAGAAGTAATAACTATTAATCTTTTGAGTACGTACCATATATAGAAAAAAGATTTAAAAATTGATTTTGAAACATATTAATAGACTGAGTAGTCTAAAAATGAGATTTTTCTTTTATATACTATTTAGTAGCATAGAATGTTTAGTTAGTAAGGATGTATATATCTTAAGCCTTACGGCATTATAACAAATAATAACTAATATTTTTTAAATCGAAGTCAGTGCCATGTGCACATATTTTTTTTTTATAGTATCAAATAAATTTTAATTACTGTTTCAAGTTCCGTAGAGTTCTTATTGCAGATACACCTAACCCCCTATTTAAAGAATTTGTCAATCTTGAACGTGAGACCGTTCACACCTATTTATGTATATGTAACGTTGTTTAAATTTGGTGCTCCAAGATCGAGGGACTCCACAAATTTAAATTAAATTATATTTGCCAAATTGTCACGTTATATAAATTTGTCGCCCTGGACGTGTGGCACGAGATGCCTAAATTTACGTACAAAAATTTGTATACATACAATATAATATTACGCAACTTTTGCAAGGTTGTAATGTTGCATAAAAATGTCGCCCTCCACGTGGAGCCCGACATGACTAAATTTATGTACAAAAAAAATTTGTGACATAAATTGTAGATCATGAATGTATGACCCGATACCCATCATTTGACTATTAAAAATTTTTTATGTAGCTAAATGGTTGCTCTAAAATATATAAAGAGTGTTAAATGAAAAATGTATAATATGTAATTATTATTTGTAGTAAACAGTAACTGAATGTAATGTTAATTGTTGTGTAATCACACAGCTGGCGCCCACCACAAATAATATTGTTGTCTATGTAACAGGTGTAACTGTAATGAGTATTAATAATAACTATTAATAAAAATACAGAAATAAATAAATAAGTAGGGAACGGTTATCAATAATAATTTTTAAAGAATAACTATTAAATAAATATTTTAATAATACTTCGACATGGCAATATCAGGAAGTATTAGTATGGAGGCAATCATTAAGGTGATGGGAAACCTTATGGACGAATATGGAATAAGACAAAATGTATGTGCTAGATTAGATAGACAAATAGAAGAATTTAAAACTGATAAGTCACTATTAGGTGAAAAAGTAAAAGAATATAATACAATACTAAGAGAAGGAGCAAAAGAGAAAATTAGCGACACAAATACGCACATAGCGTCAGTAGAAGGTGAAGAATTCATACAAATTGAAAATACATGTGTAATTACTAACGATAATTATAAAAAAGTAATTAACGTTAAGGAGGAGAAGCAAATAAAGGTTAATAAAACATACCTTATTAATAGCGATATTCCAAGTGTGAGGCACACACACAAGAGTAAATCACACAAGATGACACATTTGAAACACATAGAACACCACACTTACGGAGGTAAATATCACTGTAGGCCTAACAAGAAACGTAGTAAGTTATCTAGACGAAACACTACGCAAAATTGTGGTAAATATGATGTTAGATATACGCACGATAATTATAATAACGATAATTATAACTGCAAGTATGAGAATTATGGTGAATATTATTATAAACGACGAATGAAAAAACCGTCGACAGCTGTTCACGTCGGTTCACTCAACCAAACTAGTGACGAGAGAATTATGGAATGTGACCGTTACGAGAGAAAGAGAGGCAAGATGAAAACATTGCACTATGAACAGGTGACTTCTACGATAAACACAAACGTCGCAGCTATGCAACGGAAAGGTAACGAGGGGATAATACAATGGAACGCGGATGTTGTTTACACGAAGGTGAGAACAATAGTAAACGCGGCGACTACGCTACAAAGGAACAATATACGTCCGGTAGACTATGGACAATACAATTGTTATAAAGAGGGGTGTCAGTTCTAACGACACATCGAACTACACACTGAACTTCATACCCGAATGGAATGAATAATTATTTTAAATGAGAAAAATAATATAACTATTAATTATTAATAATAAGAAATAATATGTGTAAGAATATAAGAGAGTATAATTAAGAAATGTTATAAGGAATGTTATTTGAAAGGTTTAATTAAGAAATGTATTATTGATGGTAAGGAATGTTAGTATTGATATGTTATAAATATGAAGAAATGATTAAGATGAGCAATAATTGCCATAATTATTAGAACGGCTGATCAAGCGAACACTTATCGAAGATACAAGGACACAGAAGAAAGCGAGAGTGAAAAGTCATAAGGGCAGAGACTACTTAGGATTAAGGACTTCGAGAAAAATATCGTTGTTTTCCAAGACAGTTCCTCTGTAACCGATCATGCGACGCACTACGAGCTAAAAGAGTATTCTGTTACGGAAGTGTATTTCAAGAAAGTTGTAGCGATCAGAAAGGTAATGTTAAAGAAAGGTAATGAATGTTAATGTAGTGTATAAGTAATGTATTAGATAAATTAATGTCATGTTAAGAAAAGAGCTAAGGAAGTTTAGAAGCGAAGGTAAGAATGTATGAGTAAGTTAATGTAAAATTAAGGACCGACTTTACACACATGTGTAGGAATGCAGAGTATACAGAAGGAAAACAAAGGAGAGCTAATTGCATTGGATTTTCTGGGACCATTACCACGATCAAGTCGAGGTGTGAAGCACATTTTGGTATGTATCGATGTGTTTTCCAAGGCAGTCCGACTGTACCCAATTATGCGACCCACAACCAAAGTTGTTCTAAAGATACTACTGCAAAAATATGTTCCGTTATATGGAAAAATGAAGAAGATACTCAGTGATCAAGGTGTGCAATTCCAAAGTGAAAAATGGGAGAGGACGTTAAGGGAAAATGGAATACAACCAGTACTCACATCCATTAGACATCCTCAAGGAAACCTTGCTGAGAGAGTTAACAAAGAATTAGGTAAATAATTACGAATATATTGCCATAATCAAAACAATAAATGGGCAGAATATTTACCATTTATTGAAAAAGCCATTAACGAAAATTATAGTGAAGCAACAGGATACACTCCAATGGAATTAGAAGAAGATAAGAAGCCAACCAGATTTTGGACTAAATATCTAAACAAACCTAATAACCAAAATGTACCTGTACCAATAAGTGTGAAAATTGAATACGCAAAGCAACGAATAAGAGAGAGAGGTAACAAGAGAATAGAGAGATTTAATCTAACTCACAAGTTACAACAATTCAACGTGGGAGAAAGTATACTACTCAAAGCAAATCCAGTGGGAAAAAGGAGTGATAATACGGCGAAGAAATTCTTCAGACTTTATAATGGACCGTATACGTTAAGACAGCGAGTGGGACAGAACACTTTCATTGTATATGATGAGATACAGAAGAAAGAAATTGGTAAATTCCACGCAACGTCATTTAAGAAGTTCTACACATAAAACAGTGGTCATTGAAACCAGTCAAATCAGCTGTTTGTAAAGCCACCCTAATTCAAGGTCGCGAGCAGTGAGCGTACGAAAGAGGGGAGGTAAGACATTTGTATACACTCCTATTAAGGGTGAAATGACGAATATTATTCTTTATTATTTGTTATATTTTTTTTGCAAATAATAATAATAAATAAATAAATAAATAAAAAAAAATTGTAATAAATAAATTTATTAAATTTTTTTTTGTTACCAAGCAGAGGAATAATGCGACAGTACAAATAAGTGATGTACTGAGCATGAAATATAAAAATTTAAATTTACTTAATAAACTGTAAATAATTAATAATATATTAGAAATAAGCATGTTATGGATTGCAAGGTTGACTCAGACAAAAATATGAACAGGTGTTTCGACCTGAATCAACGTGCAGACACACACACAAATGTAACTGAAAGTGTGTACACCAGTATTTTGCTAGTGTGTGTGAACGCAGGTCTCTGCAGGCAAGTTTGCCACCCCAGTATGAATAATTGCACAATGACTGTTTTTCCGTAATTATTCGTAAACTAGAATTAAGAATTAAAATCCAAAAGCACCATAAAATGTAAATAAATTTAATAAATACTGTGTGCGAAAACCACGCGAAAGTGACACGCCGTACAAGTGCAATAGTGAAATAACTGTGTACAAATCAAAAGGGTTAAGTTGCAATGTCCAAAATTACAATGAACATGTGTTGTAAAATTAGTTATAATATAAGTATAAAAAAATACTTACAGGACTCTGCAATTCGCAGAAATATAAAAAATAGTGAATTTGACAAAGAGTGGGGGAACTGACGCCAAAGACAGTTTCTAACATGTCGATTTTGTATCACTGAAGGGTGTCGACCAAGACATGGGTATAAATAGGACACGCAAGCTTCAGTGGTTCTCTTTCTTGAATCATCCACGATGCAGCGGGAGCTTATGCCCGTCAGCACGGCACATTTATTAATATTTTTATAAACAGTTCAAATTGCCAGTTATGTACAAATACGTAACCAAGCTATAAGACAGACATTGTAATTAATAACAGCACTACTGAAGAAGTTCCATAGCGATACGACGCTGGACAAGAGAAGAAGTTCTATAGCGATACGACGCTGGACAAGAGAAGAAGTTCCATAGCGATACGACGCTGGACAAGAGAAGACGTTCTATAGCGATACGACGCTGGACAAGAGGAGAGGACGAGAGAGTGAGAGACAGCCGACGCTGGACAAGACGAGAGGAGAGACAGCCGACGCTGGACAAGAGGAGAAGAGAGACAGCCGACGCTGGAGGCGAGAGGAAGATGAACACCGATGGAACAAAAAATGATCGAGTATGATTGACGACAATAAGGTGATAGACAACTTATTCATATCTTAATCATACACAGTATACAAAGACAGTTAAAGGCATTAATATTTTATTTAAAAATAAGAGTAATATTTCTTGTATAGTAGAGTTAAAAATCATAGATGTTTTAGAAATACGATTAACGTAACAAGAGCTCAAATTAATATGATATAAAATGATTACAAAGAATATAAATAAAAACAATTAGTATTTGAGAAAACAGTACTGAGAAGTAATAACTATTAATCTTTTGAGTACGTACCATATATAGAAAAAAGATTTAAAAATTGATTTTGAAACATATTAATAGACTGAGTAGTCTAAAAATGAGATTTTTCTTTTATATACTATTTAGTAGCATAGAATGTTTAGTTAGTAAGGATGTATATATCTTAAGCCTTACGGCATTATAACAAATAATAACTAATGTTTTTTAAATCGAAGTCAGTGCCATGTGCACATATTTTTTTTTTATAGTATCAAATAAATTTTAATTACTGTTTCAAGTTCCGTAGAGTTCTTATTGCAGATACACCTAACCCCCTATTTAAAGAATTTGTCAATCTTGAACGTGAGACCGTTCACACCTATTTATGTATATGTAACGTTGTTTAAATTTGGTGCTCCAAGATCGAGGGACTCCACAAATTTAAATTAAATTATATTTGCCAAATTGTCACGTTATATAAATTTGTCGCCCTGGACGTGTGGCACGAGATGCCTAAATTTACGTACAAAAATTTGTATACATACAATATAATATTACGCAACTTTTGCAAGGTTGTAATGTTGCATAAAAATGTCGCCCTGCACGTGGAGCCCGACATGACTAAATTTATGTACAAAAAAAATTTGTGACATAAATTGTAGATCATGAATGTATGACCCGATACCCATCATTTGACTATTAAAAATTTTTTATGTAGCTAAATGGTTGCTCTAAAATATATAAAGAGTGTTAAATGAAAAATGTATAATATGTAATTATTATTTGTAGTAAACAGTAACTGAATGTAATGTTAATTGTTGTGTAATCACACAGCTGGCGCCCACCACAAATAATATTGTTGTCTATGTAACAGGTGTAACTGTAATGAGTATTAATAATAACTATTAATAAAAATACAGAAATAAATAAATAAGTAGGGAACGGTTATCAATAATAATTTTTAAAGAATAACTATTAAATAAATATTTTAATAATACTTCGACATGGCAATATCAGGAAGTATTAGTATGGAGGCAATCATTAAGGTGATGGGAAACCTTATGGACGAATATGGAATAAGACAAAATGTATGTGCTAGATTAGATAGACAAATAGAAGAATTTAAAACTGATAAGTCACTATTAGGTGAAAAAGTAAAAGAATATAATACAATACTAAGAGAAGGAGCAAAAGAGAAAATTAGCGACACAAATACGCACATAGCGTCAGTAGAAGGTGAAGAATTCATACAAATTGAAAATACATGTGTAATTACTAACGATAATTATAAAAAAGTAATTAACGTTAAGGAGGAGAAGCAAATAAAGGTTAATAAAACATACCTTATTAATAGCGATATTCCAAGTGTGAGGCACACACACAAGAGTAAATCACACAAGATGACACATTTGAAACACATAGAACACCACACTTACGGAGGTAAATATCACTGTAGGCCTAACAAGAAACGTAGTAAGTTATCTAGACGAAACACTACGCAAAATTGTGGTAAATATGATGTTAGATATACGCACGATAATTATAATAACGATAATTATAACTGCAAGTATGAGAAATATGGTGAATATTATTATAAACGACGAATGAAAAAACCGTCGACAGCTGTTCACGTCGGTTCACTCAACCAAACTAGTGACGAGAGAATTATGGAATGTGACCGTTACGAGAGAAAGAGAGGCAAGATGAAAACATTGCACTATGAACAGGTGACTTCTACGATAAACACAAACGTCGCAGCTATGCAACGGAAAGGTAACGAGGGGATAATACAATGGAACGCGGATGTTGTTTACACGAAGGTGAGAACAATAGTAAACGCGGCGACTACGCTACAAAGGAACAATATACGTCCGGTAGACTATGGACAATACAATTGTTATAAAGAGGGGTGTCAGTTCTAACGACACATCGAACTACACACTGAACTTCATACCCGAATGGAATGAATAATTATTTTAAATGAGAAAAATAATATAACTATTAATTATTAATAATAAGAAATAATATGTGTAAGAATATAAGAGAGTATAATTAAGAAATGTTATAAGGAATGTTATTTGAAAGGTTTAATTAAGAAATGTATTATTGATGGTAAGGAATGTTAGTATTGATATGTTATAAATATGAAGAAATGATTAAGATGAGCAATAATTGCCATAATTATTAGAACGGCTGATCAAGCGAACACTTATCGAAGATACAAGGACACAGAAGAAAGCGAGAGTGAAAAGTCATAAGGGCAGAGACTACTTAGGATTAAGGACTTCGAGAAAAATATCGTTGTTTTCCAAGACAGTTCCTCTGTAACCGATCATGCGACGCACTACGAGCTAAAAGAGTATTCTGTTACGGAAGTGTATTTCAAGAAAGTTGTAGCGATCAGAAAGGTAATGTTAAAGAAAGGTAATAAAAGGTAATGAATGTTAATGTAGTGTATAAGTAATGTATTAGATAAATTAATGTCATGTTAAGAAAAGAGCTAAGGAAGTTTAGAAGCGAAGGTAAGAATGTATGAGTAAGTTAATGTAAAATTAAGGACCGAATTTACACACATGTGTAGGAATGCAGAGTATACAGAAGGAAAACAAAGGAGAGCTAATTGCATTGGATTTTCTGGGACCATTACCACGATCAAGTCGAGGTGTGAAGCACATTTTGGTATGTATCGATGTGTTTTCCAAGGCAGTCCGACTGTACCCAATTATGCGACCCACAACCAAAGTTGTTCTAAAGATACTACTGCAAAAATATGTTCCGTTATATGGAAAAATGAAGAAGATACTCAGTGATCAAGGTGTGCAATTCCAAAGTGAAAAATGGGAGAGGACGTTAAGGGAAAATGGAATACAACCAGTACTCACATCCATTAGACATCCTCAAGGAAACCTTGCTGAGAGAGTTAACAAAGATTTAGGGAAATAATTACGAATATATTGCCATAATCAAAACAATAAATGGGCAGAATATTTACCATTTATTGAAAAAGCCATTAACGAAAATTATAGTGAAGCAACAGGATACACTCCAATGGAATTAGAAGAAGATAAGAAGCCAACCAGATTTTGGACTAAATATCTAAACAAACCTAATAACCAAAATGTACCTGTACCAATAAGTGTGAAAATTGAATACGCAAAGCAACGAATAAGAGAGAGAGGTAACAAGAGAATAGAGAGATTTAATCTAACTCACAAGTTACAACAATTCAACGTGGGAGAAAGTATACTACTCAAAGCAAATCCAGTGGGAAAAAGGAGTGATAATACGGCGAAGAAATTCTTCAGACTTTATAATGGACCGTATACGTTAAGACAGCGAGTGGGACAGAACACTTTCATTGTATATGATGAGATACAGAAGAAAGAAATTGGTAAATTCCACGCAACGTCATTTAAGAAGTTCTACACATAAAACAGAGGTCATTGAAACCAGTCAAATCAGCTGTTTGTAAAGCCACCCTAATTCAAGGTCGCGAGCAGTGAGCGTACGAAAGAGGGGAGGTAAGACATTTGTATACACTCCTATTAAGGGTGAAATGACGAATATTATTCTTTATTATTTGTTATATTTTTTTTGCAAATAATAATAATAAATAAATAAATAAATAAAAAAAAATTGTAATAAATAAATTTATTAAATTTTTTTTTGTTACCAAGCAGAGGAATAATGCGACAGTACAAATAAGTGATGTACTGAGCATGAAATATAAAAATTTAAATTTACTTAATAAACTGTAAATAATTAATAATATATTAGAAATAAGCATGTTATGGATTGCAAGCTTGACTCAGACAAAAATATGAACAGGTGTTTCGACCTGAATCAACGTGCACACACACACACACACACATGTAACTTAAAGTGTGTACACCAGTATTTTGCTAGTGTGTGTGAACGCAGGTCTCTGCAGGCAAGTTTGCCACCCCAGTATGAATAATTGCACAATGAGTGTTTTTCCGTAATTATTCATAAACTAGAATTAAGAATTAAAATCCAAAAGCACCATAAAATGTAAATAAATTTAATAAATACTGTGTGCGAAAACCACGCGAAAGTGACACGCCGTACAAGTGCAATAGTGAAATAACTGTGTACAAATCAAAAGGGTTAAGTTGCAATGTCCAAAATTACAATGAACATGTGCTGTAAAATTAGTTATAAGATAAGTATAAAAAAATACTTACAGGACTCTGCAATTCGCAGAAATATAAAAAATAGTGAATTTGACAAAGAGTGGGGGAACTGACGCCAAAGACAGTTTCTAACATGTCGATTTTGTATCACTGAAGGGTGTCGACCAAGACATGGGTATAAATAGGACACGCAAGCTTCAGTGGTTCTCTTTCTTGAATCATCCACGATGCAGCGGGAGCTTATGCCCGTCAGCACGGCATATTTATTAATATTTTTATAAACAGTTCAAATTGCCAGTTATGTACAAATACGTAACCAAGCTATAAGACAGACATTGTAATTAATAACAGCACTACTGAAGAAGTTCCATAGCGATACGACGCTGGACAAGAGAAGAAGTTCTATAGCGATACGACGCTGGACAAGAGAAGAAGTTCCATAGCGATACGACGCTGGACAAGAGAAGAAGTTCTATAGCGATACGACGCTGGACAAGAGGAGAGGACGAGAGAGTGAGAGACAGCCGACGCTGGACAAGACGAGAGGAGAGACAGCCGACGCTGGACAAGAGGAGAAGAGAGACAGCCGACGCTGGAGGCGAGAGGAAGATGAACACCGATGGAACAAAAAATGATCGAGTATGATTGACGACAATAAGGTGATAGACAACTTATTCATATCTTAATCATACACAGTATACAAAGACAGTTAAAGGCATTAATATTTTATTTAAAAATAAGAGTAATATTTCTTGTATAGTAGAGTTAAAAATCATAGATGTTTTAGAAATACGATTAACGTAACAAGAGCTCAAATTAATATGATATAAAATGATTACAAAGAATATAAATAAAAACAATTAGTATTTGAGAAAACAGTACTGAGAAGTAATAACTATTAATCTTTTGAGTACGTACCATATATAGAAAAAAGATTTAAAAATTGATTTTGAAACATATTAATAGACTGAGTAGTCTAAAAATGAGATTTTTCTTTTATATACTATTTAGTAGCATAGAATGTTTAGTTAGTAAGGATGTATATATCTTAAGCCTTACGGCATTATAACAAATAATAACTAATGTTTTTTAAATCGAAGTCAGTGCCATGTGCACATATTTTTTTTTTATAGTATCAAATAAATTTTAATTACTGTTTCAAGTTCCGTAGAGTTCTTATTGCAGATACACCTAACCCCCTATTTAAAGAATTTGTCAATCTTGAACGTGAGACCGTTCACACCTATTTATGTATATGTAACGTTGTTTAAATTTGGTGCTCCAAGATCGAGGGACTCCACAAATTTAAATTAAATTATATTTGCCAAATTGTCACGTTATATAAATTTGTCGCCCTGGACGTGTGGCACGAGATGCCTAAATTTACGTACAAAAATTTGTATACATACAATATAATATTACGCAACTTTTGCAAGGTTGTAATGTTGCATAAAAATGTCGCCCTGCACGTGGAGCCCGACATGACTAAATTTATGTACAAAAAAAATTTGTGACATAAATTGTAGATCATGAATGTATGACCCGATACCCATCATTTGACTATTAAAAATTTTTTATGTAGCTAAATGGTTGCTCTAAAATATATAAAGAGTGTTAAATGAAAAATGTATAATATGTAATTATTATTTGTAGTAAACAGTAACTGAATGTAATGTTAATTGTTGTGTAATCACACAGCTGGCGCCCACCACAAATAATATTGTTGTCTATGTAACAGGTGTAACTGTAATGAGTATTAATAATAACTATTAATAAAAATACAGAAATAAATAAATAAGTAGGGAACGGTTATCAATAATAATTTTTAAAGAATAACTATTAAATAAATATTTTAATAATACTTCGACATGGCAATATCAGGAAGTATTAGTATGGAGGCAATCATTAAGGTGATGGGAAACCTTATGGATGAATATGGAATAAGACAAAATGTATGTGCTAGATTAGATAGACAAATAGAAGAATTTAAAACTGATAAGTCACTATTAGGTGAAAAAGTAAAAGAATATAATACAATACTAAGAGAAGGAGCAAAAGAGAAAATTAGCGACACAAATACGCACATAGCGTCAGTAGAAGGTGAAGAATTCATACAAATTGAAAATACATGTGTAATTACTAACGATAATTATAAAAAAGTAATTAACGTTAAGGAGGAGAAGCAAATAAAGGTTAATAAAACATACCTTATTAATAGCGATATTCCAAGTGTGAGGCACACACACAAGAGTAAATCACACAAGATGACACATTTGAAACACATAGAACACCACACTTACGGAGGTAAATATCACTGTAGGCCTAACAAGAAACGTAGTAAGTTATCTAGACGAAACACTACGCAAAATTGTGGTAAATATGATGTTAGATATACGCACGATAATTATAATAACGATAATTATAACTGCAAGTATGAGAAATATGGTGAATATTATTATAAACGACGAATGAAAAAACCGTCGACAGCTGTTCACGTCGGTTCACTCAACCAAACTAGTGACGAGAGAATTATGGAATGTGACCGTTACGAGAGAAAGAGAGGCAAGATGAAAACATTGCACTATGAACAGGTGACTTCTACGATAAACACAAACGTCGCAGCTATGCAACGGAAAGGTAACGAGGGGATAATACAATGGAACGCGGATGTTGTTTACACGAAGGTGAGAACAATAGTAAACGCGGCGACTACGCTACAAAGGAACAATATACGTCCGGTAGACTATGGACAATACAATTGTTATAAAGAGGGGTGTCAGTTCTAACGACACATCGAACTACACACTGAACTTCATACCCGAATGGAATGAATAATTATTTTAAATGAGAAAAATAATATAACTATTAATTATTAATAATAAGAAATAATATGTGTAAGAATATAAGAGAGTATAATTAAGAAATGTTATAAGGAATGTTATTTGAAAGGTTTAATTAAGAAATGTATTATTGATGGTAAGGAATGTTAGTATTGATATGTTATAAATATGAAGAAATGATTAAGATGAGCAATAATTGCCATAATTATTAGAACGGCTGATCAAGCGAACACTTATCGAAGATACAAGGACACAGAAGAAAGCGAGAGTGAAAAGTCATAAGGGCAGAGACTACTTAGGATTAAGGACTTCGAGAAAAATATCGTTGTTTTCCAAGACAGTTCCTCTGTAACCGATCATGCGACGCACTACGAGCTAAAAGAGTATTCTGTTACGGAAGTGTATTTCAAGAAAGTTGTAGCGATCAGAAAGGTAATGTTAAAGAAAGGTAATAAAAGGTAATGAATGTTAATGTAGTGTATAAGTAATGTATTAGATAAATTAATGTCATGTTAAGAAAAGAGCTAAGGAAGTTTAGAAGCGAAGGTAAGAATGTATGAGTAAGTTAATGTAAAATTAAGGACCGAATTTACACACATGTGTAGGAATGCAGAGTATACAGAAGGAAAACAAAGGAGAGCTAATTGCATTGGATTTTCTGGGACCATTACCACGATCAAGTCGAGGTGTGAAGCACATTTTGGTATGTATCGATGTGTTTTCCAAGGCAGTCCGACTGTACCCAATTATGCGACCCACAACCAAAGTTGTTCTAAAGATACTACTGCAAAAATATGTTCCGTTATATGGAAAAATGAAGAAGATACTCAGTGATCAAGGTGTGCAATTCCAAAGTGAAAAATGGGAGAGGACGTTAAGGGAAAATGGAATACAACCAGTACTCACATCCATTAGACATCCTCAAGGAAACCTTGCTGAGAGAGTTAACAAAGAATTAGGGAAATATTTACGAATATATTGCCATAATCAAAACAATAAATGGGCAGAATATTTACCATTTATTGAAAAAGCCATTAACGAAAATTATAGTGAAGCAACAGGATACACTCCAATGGAATTAGAAGAAGATAAGAAGCCAACCAGATTTTGGACTAAATATCTAAACAAACCTAATAACCAAAATGTACCTGTACCAATAAGTGTGAAAATTGAATACGCAAAGCAACGAATAAGAGAATAGAGAGATTTAATCTAACTCACAAGTTACAACAATTCAACGTGGGAGAAAGTATACTACTCAAAGCAAATCCAGTGGGAAAAAGGAGTGATAATACGGCGAAGAAATTCTTCAGACTTTATAATGGACCGTATACGTTAAGACAGCGAGTGGGACAGAACACTTTCATTGTATATGATGAGATACAGAAGAAAGAAATTGGTAAATTCCACGCAACGTCATTTAAGAAGTTCTACACATAAAACAGAGGTCATTGAAACCAGTCAAATCAGCTGTTTGTAAAGCCACCCTAATTCAAGGTCGCGAGCAGTGAGCGTACGAAAGAGGGGAGGTAAGACATTTGTATACACTCCTATTAAGGGTGAAATGACGAATATTATTCTTTATTATTTGTTATATTTTTTTTGCAAATAATAATAATAAATAAATAAATAAATAAAAAAAAATTGTAATAAATAAATTTATTAAATTTTTTTTTGTTACCAAGCAGAGGAATAATGCGACAGTACAAATAAGTGATGTACTGAGCATGAAATATAAAAATTTAAATTTACTTAATAAACTGTAAATAATTAATAATATATTAGAAATAAGCATGTTATGGATTGCAAGGTTGACTCAGACAAAAATATGAACAGGTGTTTCGACCTGAATCAACGTGCACACACACACACAAATGTAACTGAAAGTGTGTACACCAGTATTTTGCTAGTGTGTGTGAACGCAGGTCTCTGCAGGCAAGTTTGCCACCCCAGTATGAATAATTGCACAATGACTGTTTTTCCGTAATTATTCGTAAACTAGAATTAAGAATTAAAATCCAAAAGCACCATAAAATGTAAATAAATTTAATAAATACTGTGTGCGAAAACCACGCGAAAGTGACACGCCGTACAAGTGCAATAGTGAAATAACTGTGTACAAATCAAAAGGGTTAAGTTGCAATGTCCAAAATTACAATGAACATGTGTTGTAAAATTAGTTATAATATAAGTATAAAAAAATACTTACAGGACTCTGCAATTCGCAGAAATATAAAAAATAGTGAATTTGACAAAGAGTGGGGGAACTGACGCCAAAGACAGTTTCTAACATGTCGATTTTGTATCACTGAAGGGTGTCGACCAAGACATGGGTATAAATAGGACACGCAAGCTTCAGTGGTTCTCTTTCTTGAATCATCCACGATGCAGCGGGAGCTTATGCCCGTCAGCACGGCATATTTATTAATATTTTTATAAACAGTTCAAATTGCCAGTTATGTACAAATACGTAACCAAGCTATAAGACAGACATTGTAATTAATAACAGCACTACTGAAGAAGTTCCATAGCGATACGACGCTGGACAAGAGAAGAAGTTCTATAGCGATACGACGCTGGACAAGAGAAGAAGTTCCATAGCGATACGACGCTGGACAAGAGAAGAAGTTCTATAGCGATACGACGCTGGACAAGAGGAGAGGACGAGAGAGTGAGAGACAGCCGACGCTGGACAAGACGAGAGGAGAGACAGCCGACGCTGGACAAGAGGAGAAGAGAGACAGCCGACGCTGGAGGCGAGAGGAAGATGAACACCGATGGAACAAAAAATGATCGAGTATGATTGACGACAATAAGGTGATAGACAACTTATTCATATCTTAATCATACACAGTATACAAAGACAGTTAAAGGCATTAATATTTTATTTAAAAATAAGAGTAATATTTCTTGTATAGTAGAGTTAAAAATCATAGATGTTTTAGAAATACGATTAACGTAACAAGAGCTCAAATTAATATGATATAAAATGATTACAAAGAATATAAATAAAAACAATTAGTATTTGAGAAAACAGTACTGAGAAGTAATAACTATTAATCTTTTGAGTACGTACCATATATAGAAAAAAGATTTAAAAATTGATTTTGAAACATATTAATAGACTGAGTAGTCTAAAAATGAGATTTTTCTTTTATATACTATTTAGTAGCATAGAATGTTTAGTTAGTAAGGATGTATATATCTTAAGCCTTACGGCATTATAACAAATAATAACTAATGTTTTTTAAATCGAAGTCAGTGCCATGTGCACATATTTTTTTTTTATAATATCAAATAAATTTTAATTACTGTTTCAAGTTCCGTAGAGTTCTTATTGCAGATACACCTAACCCCCTATTTAAAGAATTTGTCAATCTTGAACGTGAGACCGTTCACACCTATTTATGTATATGTAACGTTGTTTAAATTTGGTGCTCCAAGATCGAGGGACTCCACAAATTTAAATTAAATTATATTTGCCAAATTGTCACGTTATATAAATTTGTCGCCCTGGACGTGTGGCACGAGATGCCTAAATTTACGTACAAAAATTTGTATACATACAATATAATATTACGCAACTTTTGCAAGGTTGTAATGTTGCATAAAAATGTCGCCCTGCACGTGGAGCCCGACATGACTAAATTTATGTACAAAAAAAATTTGTGACATAAATTGTAGATCATGAATGTATGACCCGATACCCATCATTTGACTATTAAAAATTTTTTATGTAGCTAAATGGTTGCTCTAAAATATATAAAGAGTGTTAAATGAAAAATGTATAATATGTAATTATTATTTGTAGTAAACAGTAACTGAATGTAATGTTAATTGTTGTGTAATCACACAGCTGGCGCCCACCACAAATAATATTGTTGTCTATGTAACAGGTGTAACTGTAATGAGTATTAATAATAACTATTAATAAAAATACAGAAATAAATAAATAAGTAGGGAACGGTTATCAATAATAATTTTTAAAGAATAACTATTAAATAAATATTTTAATAATACTTCGACATGGCAATATCAGGAAGTATTAGGATGGAGGCAATCATTAAGGTGATGGGAAACCTTATGGACGAATATGGAATAAGACAAAATGTATGTGCTAGATTAGATAGACAAATAGAAGAATTTAAAACTGATAAGTCACTATTAGGTGAAAAAGTAAAAGAATATAATACAATACTAAGAGAAGGAGCAAAAGAGAAAATTAGCGACACAAATACGCACATAGCGTCAGTAGAAGGTGAAGAATTCATACAAATTGAAAATACATGTGTAATTACTAACGATAATTATAAAAAAGTAATTAACGTTAAGGAGGAGAAGCAAATAAAGGTTAATAAAACATACCTTATTAATAGCGATATTCCAAGTGTGAGGCACACACACAAGAGTAAATCACACAAGATGACACATTTGAAACACATAGAACACCACACTTACGGAGGTAAATATCACTGTAGGCCTAACAAGAAACGTAGTAAGTTATCTAGACGAAACACTACGCAAAATTGTGGTAAATATGATGTTAGATATACGCACGATAATTATAATAACGATAATTATAACTGCAAGTATGAGAATTATGGTGAATATTATTATAAACGACGAATGAAAAAACCGTCGACAGCTGTTCACGTCGGTTCACTCAACCAAACTAGTGACGAGAGAATTATGGAATGTGACCGTTACGAGAGAAAGAGAGGCAAGATGAAAACATTGCACTATGAACAGGTGACTTCTACGATAAACACAAACGTCGCAGCTATGCAACGGAAAGGTAACGAGGGGATAATACAATGGAACGCGGATGTTGTTTACACGAAGGTGAGAACAATAGTAAACGCGGCGACTACGCTACAAAGGAACAATATACGTCCGGTAGACTATGGACAATACAATTGTTATAAAGAGGGGTGTCAGTTCTAACGACACATCGAACTACACACTGAACTTCATACCCGAATGGAATGAATAATTATTTTAAATGAGAAAAATAATATAACTATTAATTATTAATAATAAGAAATAATATGTGTAAGAATATAAGAGAGTATAATTAAGAAATGTTATAAGGAATGTTATTTGAAAGGTTTAATTAAGAAATGTATTATTGATGGTAAGGAATGTTAGTATTGATATGTTATAAATATGAAGAAATGATTAAGATGAGCAATAATTGCCATAATTATTAGAACGGCTGATCAAGCGAACACTTATCGAAGATACAAGGACACAGAAGAAAGCGAGAGTGAAAAGTCATAAGGGCAGAGACTACTTAGGATTAAGGACTTCGAGAAAAATATCGTTGTTTTCCAAGACAGTTCCTCTGTAACCGATCATGCGACGCACTACGAGCTAAAAGAGTATTCTGTTACGGAAGTGTATTTCAAGAAAGTTGTAGCGATCAGAAAGGTAATGTTAAAGAAAGGTAATGAATGTTAATGTAGTGTATAAGTAATGTATTAGATAAAGTAATGTCATGTTAAGAAAAGAGCTAAGGAAGTTTAGAAGCGAAGGTAAGAATGTATGAGTAAGTTAATGTAAAATTAAGGACCGAATTTACACACATGTGTAGGAATGCAGAGTATACAGAAGGAAAACAAAGGAGAGCTAATTGCAGTGGATTTTCTGGGACCATTACCACGATCAAGTCGAGGTGTGAAGCACATATTGGTATGTATCGATGTGTTTTCCAAGGCAGTCCGACTGTACCCAATTATGCGACCCACAACCAAAGTTGTTCTAAAGATACTACTGCAAAAATATATTCCGTTATATGGAAAAATGAAGAAGATACTCAGTGATCAAGGTGTGCAATTCCAAAGTGAAAAATGGGAGAGGACGTTAAGGGAAAATGGAATACAACCAGTACTCACATCCATAAGACATCTTCAAGGAAACCTTGCTGAGAGAGTTAACAAAGAATTAGGGAAATATTTACGAATATAATCAAATATAATCAAAACAATAAATGGGCAGAATATTTACCATTTATTGAAAAAGCCATTAACGAAAATTATAGTGAAGCAACAGGATACACTCCAATGGAATTAGAAGAAGATAAGAAGCCAACCAGATTTTGGACTAAATATCTAAACAAACCTAATAACCAAAATGTACCTGTACCAATAAGTGTGAAAATTGAATACGCAAAGCAACGAATAAGAGAGAGAGGTAACAAGAGAATAGAGAGATTTAATCTAACTCACAAGTTACAACAATTCAACGTGGGAGAAAGTATACTACTCAAAGCAAATCCAGTGGGAAAAAGGAGTGATAATACGGCGAAGAAATTCTTCAGACTTTATAATGGACCGTATACGTTAAGACAGCGAGTGGGACAGAACACTTTCATTGTATATGATGAGATACAGTAGAAAGAAATTGGTAAATTCCACGCAACGTCATTTAAGAAGTTCTACACATAAAACAGAGGTCATTGAAAC
Source organism: Magicicada septendecula (assembly GCA_034769895.1). Classification (NCBI taxonomy): domain Eukaryota; kingdom Metazoa; phylum Arthropoda; class Insecta; order Hemiptera; family Cicadidae; genus Magicicada; species Magicicada septendecula. Next base: position 220,309,510 of record CM068372.1, read on the forward strand.
CAGTCAAATCAGCTGTTTGTAAAGCCACCCTAATTCAAGGTCGCGAGCAGTGAGCGTACGAAAGAGGGGAGGTAAGACATTTGTATACACTCCTATTAAGGGTGAAATGACGAATATTATTCTTTATTATTTGTTATATTTTTTTTGCAAATAATAATAATAAATAAATAAATAAATAAAAAAAAATTGTAATAAATAAATTTATTAAATTTTTTTTTGTTACCAAGCAGAGGAATAATGCGACAGTACAAATAAGTGATGTACTGAGCATGAAATATAAAAATTTAAATTTACTTAATAAACTGTAAATAATTAATAATATATTAGAAATAAGCATGTTATGGATTGCAAGCTTGACTCAGACAAAAATATGAACAGGTGTTTCGACCTGAATCAACGTGCACACACACACACACACAAATGTAACTGAAAGTGTGTACACCAGTATTTTGCTAGTGTGTGTGAACGCAGGTCTCTGCAGGCAAGTTTGCCACCCCAGTATGAATAATTGCACAATGACTGTTTTTCCGTAATTATTCATAAACTAGAATTAAGAATTAAAATCCAAAAGCACCATAAAATGTAAATAAATTTAATAAATACTGTGTGCGAAAACCACGCGAAAGTGACACGCCGTACAAGTGCAATAGTGAAATAACTGTGTACAAATCAAAAGGGTTAAGTTGCAATGTCCAAAATTACAATGAACATGTGTTGTAAAATTAGTTATAAGATAAGTATAAAAAAATACTTACAGGACTCTGCAATTCGCAGAAATATAAAAAATAGTGAATTTGACAAAGAGTGGGGGAACTGACGCCAAAGACAGTTTGTAACATGTCGATTTTGTATCACTGAAGGGTGTCGACCAAGACATGGGTATAAATAGGACACGCAAGCTTCAGTGGTTCTCTTTCTTGAATCATCCACGATGCAGCGGGAGCTTATGCCCGTCAGCACGGCATATTTATTAATATTTTTATAAACAGTTTAAATTGCCAGTTATGTACAAATACGTAACCAAGCTATAAGACAAACATTGTAATTAATAACAGCACTACTGAAGAAGTTTCAGAGCGATACGACGCTGGACAAGAGAAGAAGTTCTATAGCGATACGACGCTGGACAAGAGAAGAAGTTCCATAGCGATACGACGCTGGACAAGAGAAGAAGTTCTATAGCGATACGACGCTGGACAAGAGGAGAGCACGAGAGAGTGAGAGACAGCCGACGCTGGACAAGAGGAGAGGAGAGACAGCCGACGCTGGACAAGAGGAGAAGAGAGACAGCCGACGCTGGAGGCGAGACGAAGATGAACACCGATGGAACAAAAAATGATCGAGTATGATTGACGACAATAAGGTGATAGACAACTTATTCATATCTTAATCATACACAGTATACAAAGACAGTTAAAGACATTAATATTTTATTTAAAAATAAGAGTAATATTTCTTGTATAGTAGAGTTAAAAATCATAGATGTTTTAGAAATACGATTAACGTAACAAGAGCTCAAATTAATATGATATAAAATGATTACAAAGAATATAAGTAAAAACAATTAGTATTTGAGAAAACAGTACTGAGAAGTAATAACTATTAATCTTTTGAGTACGTACCATATATAGAAAAAAGATTTAAAAATTGATTTTGAAACATATTAATAGACTGAGTAGTCTAAAAATGAGATTTTTCTTTTATATACTATTTAGTAGCATAGAATGTTTAGTTAGTAAGGATGTATATATCTTAAGCCTTACGGCATTATAACAAATAATAACTAATGTTTTTTAAATCGAAGTCAGTGCCATGTGCACGTATTTTTTTTTTATAGTATCAAATAAATTTTAATTACTGTTTCAAGTTCCGTAGAGTTCTTATTGCAGATACACCTGACCCCCTATTTAAAGAATTTGTCAATCTTGAACGTGAGACCGTTCACACCTATTTATGTATATGTAACGTTGTTTAAATTTGGTGCTCCAAGATCGAGGGACTCCACAAATTTAAATAAAATTATATTTGCCAAATTGTCACGTTATATAAATTTGTCGCCCTGGACGTGAGGCACGAGATGCCTAAATTTACGTACAAAAATTTGTATACATACAATATAATATTATGCAACTTTTGCAAGGTTGTAATGTTGCAATATATATAAAATGAACACTAAATTGAAACAAAGAATTTACAAATTGATTTAATGAATTAATAGCAGTAATGAACCCCTTATACTGAAAATAAGAAGGAATTGCACATGTGAAAGGTGAACTGCCAAAGATACATGTCAGCCCCTGAGCTAACAGATTATACAACAAATTAATAAAATTTATAAAAGATTTCCCTCCCAGATCACGCACTATACTGTCCCGTTAATCGGGGATCCAATTAAAATGTCTAAAAACTTGAAAGTGTTGTTGTTGACTGATTGAATTGGTTCACTGGCTCTTATTGAGTGCATCACTACGTGTAAAGAATATAATGGGTTGAGATCACCTTATTTTTGTCCATGGGGGTGAACTGGCAATCTCGTGGCCTACATTACAGGTGTTAGTGCTTCGTCAGGGCAATTCCTCCAGGCAGATGAAGTGAGAGAGAAATTAGGTGTACATGTTCAGGTTGTTGGTCTGTTTCTTCGACTTCCTCGGGGAACCCTGCTTACACAACATTATATCAGCCAGAGTACACAAAACAATGCCGCCAGAAAGTTCACACACCCCCAAAACCCATATATAATCTTAACATAGTTTTAGGGCTATTTAAATGTAATACTTGACAAGGTTATTTGGCCAACAGGCCCTATTTGAAACATTTAGCACAGTTAAATTTTATAATAATAATAACTTCACCCATGCGGGTTAACATGATTGAATTTTGATAGCTAATTATGGCTTGTTACATTTTTAATAAAATTTATACATAGTCTGAATATTTTGTGCCACGTGGTCGAGAAAGGTTCTATCTGATTACATCATGTCTTTGCTATATAAATTAATACCTTTTGGCAATTACTATGACCCTGACTTTTAGTGCCGCAGTTCGGACACGTGAATTTAATATAGTATTACTGTGTTTTAAAAATATTACCTTTAAATTACGTATTGCACAATGCGATGAGGTACATCAAAGGTTATCAGAAATTCACTTACAGCGGCCTATTAAACAAGTCTTTCTTTAGTAAAACTTTAAATACATAATTATGAAAATATTGGCGAGACTTACCGCAGTTCTATTGAGATCTTAGCCTGTCATAGGTGGAAGAATAATGGAAGAAATCCCCATCTGCCGGAGAGAACGAAAATAAGCTGCCGATCTAGGCGACCATTTATGCGAGACAAACCCTTTTTGATACCGTTTCCGGCCTTCTCGCTTGCCTACAGAGGCGGGCACTAGAGTGCAGCAATTATCGAGCACTCTAGATTCACGCATAATTATCTCTTATGTCCACTGCTAGGGTGCAGCACTAATTAAATCGCTTTAAATCCCGTACTGCGTTTAACGTTTACCGGACGTTATACGGTGAATGCGCGCCGAATCTCCCAGACTCGACACAGTACAATAATGCAAAACGGTCTTTCTCAAGTTAGCACATAAGGCATTTTCCAGTAAACGTAAACTTTATCCAGTTCAAGAACACACAATTAGCAGCCGTTTGTTCTTGTGTGTGTGTGTGTGTGTGTGTGTGTGTGTGTGTGTGTGTGAAGTTAACATGGTTTAGACAAAATACAAACGTAAAGAAACAATTTGATACGTGAAGAGATAGAAATTAAGCGTCGCGGTAAGTCACAGGTCATCATTCCCATACAGTTTGATGCTTTATGATTTTTGTGCAAATTATGAGCTATGTAAAAAATGTCTATATATACAAATAATAATATTATGAAAATAAAATTGTCTATGAGCATGAATTTACAGGCTTCTCACGAACGAGATTCATAATTTAGCTAATGTACGAAACACTTTCGTATCGCTAATTTCTTAAGACATAATCGTGGAGAAAGCTTTCCAGCACGGACAATGACCCCTCGAGTTAAGCTGTTGTTGTAATCATATATTGTTGCAACTCTGTTCTTCACCCTCCACTTGAATAATAATAATTACAAACCAACAAAGGGATATACAGTTTGATGCTTATGATTTTTTGTAAATGTCTATATATACAAATAATATTATGAAAATAAAATTGTCTACGAGCATGAAATTGCTGGCTTCCAACGAGTGGAATTCATAATGTTTACTGGTTCGTTTGTTTTCCTAATTTTGACTAATGTATGAAAATAAAAGCTTTCCATCACGGACAATGACCTCTCGGGTATATGACTTACATCAACTTTCAAACGTGTACGCAAGCTACCCCCTACCCTACCCTTCCGTCGTATGATATATATACACAAAGAAGACCTGTCACTATTTCTCATTTGCATGATACACTGCACTCATCGTGAAATCGACTATTGTGTGTATATAACAGCATTTAAGAGGTAAGTAAAAAGATTTGAATATGTTAATAAGTGAACATAGTTTTATTGAATATACAGATTTTATTTAAATTGAGCTTATAGTCGTCTATTTTGATTTTGGTCTGTTGCCTAATGAAGCACTTGTGCTTAGGTCGGTTACTGATGTCTCTTGATAAGAACAGGGTTTTTGTTGGGTACGGTGTTTGATAGGGTTTGATGGATATTTTTGATGTGTTTGTGGATTTCCAATTCTAAGTGTTCTAAATACGCCGTCCTGTTTTTTTTAAATTTATTCAGGTATTAATCTGTTTTGTTTTAAACGTTTGGTCTATGTGTGTGTGTGTGTGTGTCCATACGTACACGTTTTCGTAATGTTTGTTATAATACCTTTTCATGTTCTAGATTTATGGTATGTGCTGTGTGTGTGTGTGTGTGTGTGTGTGTGTGTGTGTGTGTGTGTGTGTGTGTGTGTGTTGAAAGCTCTAAATTACACAATAACTGTAGAACTTTACAAACTTACATAAGAGAATTTACATAATATTACAAACACAAGTTTATGGTACACCTATCTATCAAATGAAAATGGATAATATCAATTCTATTAAAGTTTGTCACTTGTTTCCATTAAAACTTTATATTTTTACTATGACTCTCTTTCTTTAACATTCTCAATAAATTTGGGGTGACTTAATTATTCATACTAACTTGATTCACCACTTGGCATGTATACATTTATAAACTTTACCCCTCTGGGTTAACATTATTGAATTACGGTGCCTTAGTTAAGACTTCATTTACTGTTATACAATTAACTCATTTCAATTAATTCAATGTAAGTTACTGTAAGTTATTATATCTCAAAACACTGTACGTTACTTTAATTCGCCACGTGGCGTGAGTGTAATAGGTTACAATTTCATTCATTCCTGTACTTATTAAACAAAACTCCTTTTACATGACTTCAAATTAATATATATCAGTATACTGCACTTACTTACCGCAGATCTGTTTTAATCTAGCCTGCCATAGATGGAAGATGGTACAATTAAAAAAACTTCTCTCTGTCGGAGCGCGAGGCGTGGTATTTGGTTGTAGGACCAGAATCAGACAGGCACGGAAACATTTATTCTGGCCTTTCTCAACTCGCGATCAGCGGCGACAGCCAGAGTGCAGCACCAATCGGGCGCAGCGGAATTACCTTCTGTAGATTGTGTGCTAATCACAGTACGGGAGAACGCCACCGCTAAATACAGTTCCTATATTTCTTTAGCGTATTCGTTAAATACAGTACAAGATTTTTGTTTATTCGCGCCGATTTTAATCAATCGGCACACCCCCACCCCAAAAGGGCAACATAGTTGCCCCACACTGAGACAGAGGAGGACCCAGCAGTGTACCCCAATGTTTTCTACTAAAACGCAGGTGTTCCTCGGGTTTCCGGGGTGGGGGTGTGTTGGCACTACACACTGACCTGATCAGGGGGCCAGCATGCAGCAAGAAAGACAGAAGAAGAGAAGAAGAAAGAGTGTTCGGGTGCACCCTGAGTTCTCACCTCCTGAGGCTTGACCACTTATGCGGGAACTCCGAGGCTACCTCAACAGGGACCCATGCCCTATAATTACACGGGGAAATTAAAACTAGGCCAAAGCCTAGAGAAGCCAAAAATGCGCTGGATCCAGTGAGACGGGACTTGCAATTAAAACTCACAAAATTAACAACCAATAAATTTTTATTATAAACAAACTTTAAATCTCTATCTCCCAACAAAATCATTGTATTCTCCTTTAAAATATTTTTGCTTGAAAAACAAATATAAAATATAAATGAAATGAATATATAGATTTTCTTTTCCAATTGGGGTTACTTTTCCCCACTTAGCCCTATACCTAACCCCCAGAAATACACATGAATATACAATACATATAAATATATATGTCCACAATATACAACACATACACACGTTCCACATCACAGGACAATTACAACTTTCTACATTAAAATCTTGCCACACCTCTTTCACCCCAGGAGGTACATAATTTACAATTCAAAAGTATTATTGCACGCAACACCTATGGCAAGGTCTTAATACCTAATAACCCATAGATATATGTGTGTAACACCAGTGCCCCCAGGGCATACTAAAATTCAGGGGTTGGCATAATGCCTGATACTACTATAAAGTGCTTCCACACTGAGCACTTAGACTTGGAGTAAATATAATTATAATTCAGTAAAAATACAAGTGACCATAATAAATTAAAAAGAATTTAAGCATGATAAATATTGTGAAATATTAAAAACAGTATTGTGTCATAATGCTTTATAACCTTTAAGCATTAATTTGGCCGAAAGGCCGACATGTTCCTAGGCAAGATCGTGCATAACTAAACCTGTCCCAGGAGCATGTTCAAGTCTGCATGAAAATCCGCCTATACAGGATTAAACTGGAGACCCGACTGAAACTACCAAAAGAAACTCCTATCCATTATATGACCCAAACTGAATATAAATATATGAAATTAATGCATTAATTGAAAACTAAATTTAACCTGTGAAATTACATGATGAATGATAGAATTACTAGCACTAAGGTAACCCTTTTACTGAAAACTAGAAAGAAATTTACATGCCTGAATGGTAATCAGCCACAGATACATGCCAACCTCTGGGCTCACATTTAATATAAACAGAGTTACAAAATGTACAAAAGATTCCCCCCCCAAGTCCGCGCACTATTCTGTCCCGTTAACCGGGGACCCAATTAAAATGTTTAAAGCTTAAAGTCATTGTATGGTGTGTATTTATATGCCCACGAGTTCTAGTGGGTTACATTCCCTTGTGTGAAAAGTAATATGGTTTGGTGTCACCTGATTTATTCCGTGGTGTGAAGTTTGGCATCGTGGTCTACAGCATTTTAGTGTGGGTGTGGCCTGTCCTCGCTGTTCTCCTCCGGCAGATGAAGTTGAGAGTCTAGATGTTCATTTGTTCAGGTTGGGGCTGTTCCTCGACGTGAAGCGAGGGACCCTAAGCATACAAATATTAACAGCGAGAGAAGTTCCAACACTAATTCCCCCAGAACCCTCACACGCACCAAAATCCATTTATAATATTAAACACTGCTTTAGGCCTACTTGAAATGAAAGTTTGACACACTCTACAACATGTTATACGAGCATGTAGCCCTTAATTTGAAAACCTTTGGTTTAGTTAAATTACATATTATTTTGACTTTACATTATTCTCAATTCTATTAAAGTTTGTCACTTGTTTCCATTAAAACTTTATATTTTTACTAATACTCTCTTTCTTTAACATTCTCAATAAATTTGGGGTGACTTAATTATTCATACTAACTTGATTCACCACTTGGCATGTATACATTTATAAACTTTACCCCTCTGGGTTAACATTATTGAATTACGGTGCCTTAGTTAAGACTTCATTTACTGTTATACAATTAACTCATTTCAATTAATTCAATGTAAGTTACTGTAAGTTATTATATCTCAAAACACTGTACGTTACTTTAATTCGCCACGTGGCGTGAGTGTAATAGGTTACAATTTCATTCATTCCTGTACTTATTAAACAAAACTCCTTTTACATGACTTCAAATTAATATATATCAGTATACTGCACTTACTTACCGCAGATCTGTTTTAATCTAGCCTGCCATAGATGGAAGATGGTACAATTAAAAAAACTTCTCTCTGTCGGAGCGCGAGGCGTGGTGTTTGGTTGTAGGACCAGAATCAGACAGGCACGGAAACATTTATTCTGGCCTTTCTCAACTCGCGATCAGCGGATTACCTTCTGTAGATTGTGTGCTAATCACAGTACGGGAGAACGCCACCGCTAAATACAGTTCCTATATTTCTTTAGCGTATTCGTTAAATAGAGTACAAGATTTTTGTTTATTCGCGCCGATTTTAATCAATCGGCACACCCCCACCCCAAAAGGGCAACATAGTTGCCCCACACTGAGACAGAGGAGGACCCAGCAGTGTACCCCAATGTTTTCTACTAAAACGCAGGTGTTCCTCGGGTTTCCGGGGTGGGGGTGTGTTGGCACTACACACTGACCTGATCAGGGGGCCAGCATGCAGCAAGAAAGACAGAAGAAGAGAAGAAGAAAGAGTGTTCGGGTGCACCCTGAGTTCTGACCTCCTGAGGCTTGACCACTTATGCGGGAACTCCGAGGCTACCTCAACAGGGACCCATGCCCTATAATTACACGGGGACTAACCCCCCAAAATCCAATAACACTTGATCCCATGTAGCCCTCTTACGTCCCACAGGACCAGCGAGAGAACGGGGGAGGAGGTTTCCGTGACACCACAATTTGTTTGCCCAATGTGTATATCCTTCCTATAACCTACTACATGTGGGCTCCAAGGACATTGTCCACGTCGTACAACGCCACCGAGGTCCCTACCTGGCTTCGTTGGAGCGGTACGACTTGCTCTACTTACTCCTATTTTTGATTTTTTTTTCATCCTTTTCTTTTTCTAATTTTTTGGGGGGGGGGAAGGTAGGAAATCGGGAGGATGAAAGGGTAAGGATCCTTAAAGGTCAAGGGTGAGGACAGGGTTCCCTCCGAAAATAAGGAGGAGTGGAGAAAACCAAGGCTCGCGTAGGCAGGGGCGCAGCCCTGAAGTAGACGTACACCACCCGGATTGTGGGGAACATCTACCCGCTACCATAACAGGTTCTTACCTTTTCCCCGGAACACACACCACCGAAGGATCACCATCCCTACACACATGGAAACCACCAAATCTTCCCCCCCACTTCTATTAGTCAGCTTACTCCCTCCGACTGCTACCATCCCCATGCGACCCTCTCCGCCATGCCAACCCCACGGGACCGCCCCAACACGTCACCCTTTCTGGTGACCACCACCTACTTCTACCGATCCCACTCACATACTCGTCCGAAGACCAAACAATCCGAAGACCAAACAAGGTATCACCCACCTTGGTATGTGAGTGACCGTACTACTCCTCTCGTCCACCTCTCGGACCGACCAGCCACATGCATCAACAAGGCATCTCCATCCTTGCCATATGGCTGGCCCACATCCCTACACTAGGGCGGACGGCCCCGCTTAGCCGGACAGAGAAAACCGCATAGAGGGCACGCGAACATCAATCCCTTCTCTTACCTTTTCAAATACAGCGTAACTGGCGGGGGGGGGTTAATTCTCCACGGGATCGTCTAACAAACCACTCTCAACCCAAACAAACACCAGGGAAATCAACCGGGGGAATGCGGCATGGCCCCGACCCTACAATGATCAACAAACAAATTCAACCACTATTAACAACGAAACAACAGCACATAACTTCTTCATCTTGACTATCAAAACAGGGGAAACCGACAATCTCCAGGACAACAATCTAATTTTTTTTTTTTTTTTTTTTTTTAAGGGGAGGGGTAGGAAAATCGGGAAGATGAAACGGGGCAAGGATCATTAAAAGGTCAATATCTAGGACTAAGGGTAAGGACATGGTTCCCTCCGAGAATAAGGATGGGTGGAGAAAACCAAGGCTTGCGGAGGCAGGGGCGCAACCCTGAAGTAGACGAACACCACTGGGACTGTGGGGAACATCTACCCGCTACCCGTTAACCGCTTCTTCTCACCTTTTTATGACGAACTTTAGGTACTCGTAACTTTTGGACACCTCTCTCTGAGAAACTATCTCGTGTTGAACTGTACTGATTTGTTTTTTCTGAATTAGAATCAAGGCAACTTACCTGACTACTTTTACGCCGATTTGGATTATCCTCAACCTCTAACTCCTCTGCTTCTACCTCCCTTGGTTCTCTTTCTTCCACCTCTTCCTTTTCCTCCTCTACATAATCCAAATCACCATCACGACACTGCACATCTTCATCCTCTAGTTGCTCACCTGGTCCGCATGAAACTTCTTTCCATTTCCTCGGAATCCTCAACACTACTTACAGAAGCCGTCTGCACATCTTCACACACTACCTCATTCTCATTCACACACTCCACAACGCTGCCACCCAGTTTCTCCCCAACTTCTACCACACTTGCAGCATGGACATCCCCTTGTCCATCCGCAACCTCAGAAACACTTGCAGCCTCCCTAACACTTACACTTATACTCCTCTGCGCAGCATGTGCAGACCGCTCTTCTGCCTCTTCCTTCGATTCCTCTTCTTCACCACTTTCAGCAACTACAACGTCCTCAACATTTCCCACCCTGGAATCCAGCTGTCCAGGACCATGTGCAATGTCTAAATTAATTTCTACTGACGATGGTAAAGCTCCACAATCAAGTGACTTCTCATCTCCCGGGGTAGGCGATGATGATGTTACCGGCTCTGGATCCGTCATGAACCGAGATGGAGATACCGGAACAAATTCTGCGGCATCTGGATTCAACCATGACGTCCTCTCAGAGTCCTGTGATTCAGTATCAACAGACGTGTTCTTGTCGTCTTGTATTGATCCACAGAAGTTACTTCGCTTTTCTTCTTTCTCCTCACATTCTTCATCCACTACTCTATTAGGCACTGGTAATTCCTCTGGAAGCTTTAAAGTTTCCTTTCTCTCCAAATAGGAATAAAGACTTCCTACAGGATCCCTACTTGCCGATGTTTGTTCTCTAATATAACTTCTTCTTCCCCTGTTAATTTCATACTTATTTATTTTCTCTGCTGTAACCGTTACTACCATCTTTGCACTTGCCACCCCCTTGTAGCCTCCATTACTTCCGGAATATTCAGTTTTTCTGACAGTCTCTTGTGTTCTTCTCCAACCACCATGTTTGTCCTTTTTAGCTCTTCCTAACAGACCACTGGAGTATTGGACATCAGTAGCAGCTCTTCCCCGGGACTCGTCCCCTGCCTGGACAGTATTAGAAACCACACACAACCGGTACAGATCCGCAAAACAACGGGGACGGTCTGCGAATATCAAACGAGATCTCTCTTGGCGATTCAGTCCTTCCAGGATTGCTTGTATCACTTCCGTCTCGGGCAACCCTAATCTTAATACCCGGGCAGCTCTTCGTATGTCTTGCACGAAGTCCCCCAACGCCTCTCCGTTGGCCTGTAGGCGATAGAATAAATCTAACTTAAGCTGGGAACGTCGTCGATGGGGTATGAAGAAATCCAACACTTCCCTATGAAAAGCGTCGACACTGCCGCCCCGACGCAGAGTGTTGGTGACCAACCCTGCCAATGAACCCCGGCAATACGGGTATATAAGGGACAAGACCTCCCCATCGGACACACCCGGGAAATCTGCCAACTGCAGGACAAGGTCCAAGAAGACCAGCAACCCGTCCTCATCTATTCCATCTACCACCGAAAGTTTCTGGAGAACTCCTGAAAGGGGGTGGGCAATTTCTGATAGCATACCGCCGCCAGAATTGCACAATTCACAACACACAATCAACAAAACATAAATTCCCACGAAACACCTAACACCCTACAAAAATTGACAATCAAGAACACAGGAATACTTGAGTACTGTCCTTCCTTCAAGCAAACCGCGGGTCCCCCTACCGTTGCGAGGACCCAGCCCACTTACCTGAACTAGCTCTCAACAACTCTACACACGAAGGAACGCAACACACACACTAACACACAACATGACAAAATTACCAACCAACGAACAACAACAAATTCTCATAATCCGCAACAATTTCGGCTCCCGTATCTCGCAGGAGACCGACTGCCGATCGGGCCATACCGCATAAATAAAAACGCCTTCCCTATTATTGGCAAGGTAATACGCGAAAACCATTTCTCCACCTCGGCCCAGATCTGCGATATTTCGAGTTTCCAAGGAATTTCCCCCCTAAGATTTCACACCCCGTGGCGACCTACAGTTCAACAATACCAACAGGCGGGCAATGATACACACATATAATTAACAAAACCTTAAACATCAGAAGACATAGGTACTTATAGATATAGGGACTTCTAGTAATTATTCCAAGTCCGATTCGAACCACAAAAAGTTTCCTGAGTTTGCAAGCCCCGTCACACCCAAAGGACCCAAGGGTTGCCCCTAATCTCAACCACGCTCTGCTATCAAAATGTAACCCCTCTTTAAGTGTTTTGTTGACTTATGAAAAAAATTTGTTTTTTGTAATTTTTTTTTCTAAAGAGGGGCCACAAGGAAATTAAAACTAGGCCAAAGCCTAGAGAAGCCAAAAATGCGCTGGATCCAGTGAGACGGGACTTGCAATTAAAACTCACAAAATTAACAACCAATAGATTTTTATTATAAACAAACTTTAAATCTCTATCTCCCAACAAAACCATTGTATTCTCCTTTAAAATGTTTTTGCTTGAAAAACAAATATAAAATATAAATGAAATGAATATATAGATTTTCTTTTCCAATTGGGGTTACTTTTCCCCACTTAGCCCTATACCTAACCCCCAGAAATACACATGAATATACAATACATATAAATATATATGTCCACAATATACAACACATACACACGTTCCACATCACAGGACAATTACGACTTTCTACATTAAAATCTTGCCACACCTCTTTCACCCCAGGAGGTACATAATTTACAATTCATAACTATTATTGCACGCAACACCTATTGCAAGGTCTTAATACCTAATAACCCATAGATATATGTGTGTAACACCAGTGCCCCCAGGGCATACTAAAATTCAGGGGTTGGCATAATGCCTGATACTACTATAAAGTGCTCCCACACTGAGCACTTAGACTTGGAGTAAATATAATTATAATTCAGTAAACACACAAGTGATCATAATAAATTTAAAAAGAATTTAAACATGATAAATTTTGTGAAATATTAAAAACAGTAATGTGTCATAATGCTTTATAACCTTTTAGAAATTAATTTGGCCCAAAGGCCGACATGTTCCTAGGCAAGATCGTGCATAACTAAACCTGTCCCAGGAGCTTGTTCAAGTCTGCATGAAAATCCGCCTATACAGAATTAAACTGGGGACCCGACTGAAACTACCAAAAGAAACTCCTATCCATTATATGACCCAAACTGAATATAAATATATGAAATTAATGCATTAATTGAAAACTAAATTTAACCTGTGAAATTACATGATGAATGATAGAATTACTAGCACGAAGGTAACCCTTTTACTGAAAACTAGAAAGAAATTTACATGCCTGAATGGTAATCAGCCACAGATACATGCCAACCTCTGGGCTCACATTTAATATAACAGAGTTACAAAATGTACAAAAGATTCCCCCCCCAAGTCCGCGCACTATTCTGTCCCGTTAACCGGGGACCCAATTAAAATGTTTAAAGCTTAAAGTCATTGTATGTGGTGTAGCTATATGCCCACGAGTTCTAGTGGGTTACATTCCCTTGTGTGAAAGTAATATGGTTTGGTGTCACCTGATTTATTCCGTGTTGTGAAGTTTGGTGTTCTGGTCTACATTTTAGTGTGGGTGTGGCCTGTTCTCGCTGTTGTCCTCCGGCAGATGAAGTTGAGAGTCTAGATGGTCATTTGTTCAGGTTGGGGCTGTTCCTCGACTTGAAGCGAGGGACCCTAAGCATACAAATATTATCAGCGAGAAGCACCAACACTAATTCCCCCAGAACCCTCACACGCACCAAAATCCATTTATAATATTAAACACTGCTTTAGGCCTAGTTGAAATGAAAGTTTGACACACTCTGCAACAGGTTATACGGGCATATGGCCCTATCTTGGAAAACATAAATTTGGCTAAATTACATATTATTTTGCGTACTCTAATTCAATTACGGGGCCTTAGTTAAGATTTCAATTACTGTTATATAATTACTCAGTTTGTTATACAATTGCTATACAATTAATACAATTTACACATACTCTAATTTGCCACGTGGCGTGAATGTGATAGGTTACAATTTCATTCATTCCTGTACTTATTAAACAAAACTCCTTTTGCATTACTTCAAATTAATATATGTAAGTATACTGCACTGACTTACCGCAGATCTGTTTTAAATTAGCCTGCCATAGGTTGAAGATGGTACAATTAAAAAAACTTCTCTCTGTCAGAGAACGCGGCGAGGCGTGGTGTTTGGTTCAGGACCAGAATAAGACAGGCTTAGAATCGTTTATTCTGGCCTTTCTCAACTCGCGATCAGCAGCGACCGCCAGAGTGCAGCACCAATCAGGCGCAGCATTATTACCGTATTACAGTACGGTAGAACGCCACCGCTAAATACAGTACGGTATTTTTCTTCAGCGTTCTCGTTAAATGCAGTATACGCGCCGATCTTAATCGACTCGGCACAATAGCCGTAAGCGATGACTATTTCCTTATGAAAGTGGAACGCGGACTTTCCTAATGATATCGCTATATTTTTGATGTCTCTAATTTCGTCTGGGAGGCATGTACATACATGCAAAGTCGCTACCGTCACCACCACCACTATCATATTGTGCTGTCCCTTCTGTGTCGAATATTCCACCATTGTTTGGTTCTCTCTCGATTGATACGGACGTGTTCACTAGCGTCTCTCTCTCTCTCTTCTAATAATGTCGTTTCTTGCAAAGTTTAATGCTGTAAGTGCTATCAAGTACAAGCGATGTTCAGAATTGACAGTGAATAAAAAATATCCCATCGTGGTCTTAACAAATGTGGACACAAAATATGGGAACTCTGTGCTTGCTACGTTGGAGGATGGCTACCACCAGTATCGTGTCTATCTTTCCAAGAGGTATGCAGGTGTCTTCACGAATGAGGAGCTCAGACATATAAAACCCAAAGAACTACATTTGGTGTATCGAGGGACGGGGAACCAAACAACGCAGGTGGAGATTGTGTCCTAACGACGTAAGTAACAATCGTGATTACTAATTGTTAACAAACAATTTATTGCTGTGTGTGTGTGTGTGTGTGTATGTGTGTGTGTGTGTGTGTGTATGTGTGTGTAGTTCCAACTCCCTGTACTTAACACTTTAATAATTGAATTTGTATGTGCGTGATAAATGTATCATTGATTCTAATTAGTATTTACAAAGTTTCGCTGAATAATATTTGGTTCGATTAAAAAGAGTTATTTGAAAGTACATTAACTTTATGAAAATGACACATACTTGAAAAAGTTTACTTACTTAACGCATTGATTCTTTCTTTCCACTGACTGTGCGTGTGCGTGTGATAATTGAATATTTATCGTATCTGTGATTCTAATATCGACTTCACAACTACACCATGCGTGTGTGTGTGTGTGTGTGTGTGTGTGTGTGTGTATGTGTGTGCATGCGTCTTAATGACAGTATCTAATTTTAAAATATGTTGTTTTCTGTTACAGACATGTGGCGCTAACGGGATATTCCTGATCTTATGTGTGTGTGTGTGTGTGTGTGTGTGTGTGTGTGTGTGTGTGTGTGTGTGTGTGTGTGTGTGTGTGTGTGTGCGCGCGCGCGCGCTTGCGAAACTGGACGATTGCAGCTGTAGTTAGAGAACAATTCTGTATACTAAATGTGTGTGTGTGTGTGTGTGTGTGTGTGTGTGTGTGTGTGTGTGTGTGTGTGTGTGTGTGTGTGTGTGTGTGTGTGTGTGTGTGTGTGTGTGTGTGTGTGTGTGTGTGTGTGTGTGTGTGTGTGTGTGTGTGTGTGTGTGTGTGTGTGTGTGTGTGTGTGTGTGTGTGTGTGTGTGTGTGTGTGTGTGTGTGTGTGTGTGTGTGTGTGAGAGAGCGAAGTAAAGTCCAAGGACCGACTTAATGAAGTACCAAATGAAGAAGTTGTCTTTAAAATCATACATTACCAACATCATTTGTATTTGAAAATAGTTTCATTGTAAATATTACTTATTATTATCGCTACTACAATCTATATGTTGATAAATAGATACTGTACTTACATAAAATGTAAGCCATCAATTATTAAAATAATACTTTATGAAAAACTAAGGTAAACTCTAATATGCATGATTATTCCTGTTTCATATATTAAAATATAACTTTTGTATAAACATTATTCGTAATGAATGAGGCGTGGCCTTTATTGCGTGAAGATATTTGGGTAGAGCAAACACGTTTACGCAATATTAAGTGGTTAGAATTGATGGTGAATAAAAAATATTTCATCGTGGTCTTAACAAATGTGGACACAAAATATAGGAACTTCGTGCTCGCTAATGTGTTTGTACGTGTGTGTGTGTGTGTGTGTGTGTGTGTGTGTGTGTGTGTGTGTGTGTGTGTGTGTGTGTGTGTGTGTGTGTGTGTGTGTGTGTGTGTGTGTGTGTGTGTGTGTGTGTGTGTGTGTGTGTGTGTGTGTGTGTGTGTAGTTTCAACTCCCTGTACTTAACACTTTAATAATTGAATTTGTATGTACGTGATAAATGTACCATTGATTCTAATTAGTATTTTTACAAAGTTTCGTTGAATAATATTTGGTTCGATTAGAAATTATTTGAAAGTACATTAACTTTATGTGATAAATGTATCATTGATTCTAAGTAGTATTTACAAGTTTCGTTGAATAATATTTGGTTTGATTAGAAATTATTTGAAAGTACATTAACTTTATGAAAATGACATATACTTGAAAAAAAAAGTTTACTCACTTAACGCATTGATTCTTTCTTTCCACTGACTGTGCGTGTGCGCGTGATAATTGAATATTTATCGTATCAGTGATTCTAATATCGATTGTATTGTTATGTTACAGATAAACTTCCATGTGGATTGTATCTACAGCCGTGAAATTATTATTATTTAAAAATCTTGCAATGTCAAAAATTATTATTATTATTAATATTGTATTTATTTTAAATAACAATGTTTGTTTGTGATATATATATATATATATATTTAATCAATGTAAACAATGTATTTTTGAATAATTGTATTACAACGGTTTGTAAACTATATATTTTAAGTTTGTGTACAGTGGTGTAAATATATATATTTAATCATTTAAACAAATTATGGTTTATTTTAATTTATTTCGTTATAAACCTCTGAACATGTAAGCAATTATTTGTAAAGTACATTAAATTATGTGAAATGCTACACCGAAAGATTCAAATCATACCTTATTGGTGCTGTCAACTATTTGTATGTGGGAATTTCTACCGACGTTTGCAGCAGCAGCAGCAATACACAATACGCATTACATTAAAACTAGCACGATTATATTATTCATTGATGTACAAACAATTTACATAGCACACACACAGACAAACAATAGGCTAACATTTATTGTGAAGCCGTTAACGTATGGATTTGTCATCTGTAACAGCACACGGACAGGTAATTACATTATGAAGTAGGAATTTCTTCCGACGTCTGCGAGCGAGAGATGTTGTACATCAGATTTTTGAGGAGTCATCTGTAACAGCACACGCACAGGTAGTTACATTATAAACTAGGAATTTATTCCGACGTCTGCGAGCGAGAGAGAGAGACATGATATATCACTGTAAAACCGATGACATAAAGAGAGAGAGAGTGCTAGCACATATGGTGTGTATATTAATTTCTAAATCGCGGTCAATGACCGTCATGTGTCAAAATTAGAAGTAGGACGCAACGAGGTAGGCGATAAATATATTTCCTGGTGATTACATTTTAGTATCGCTAATTACAATAATCCATAAGTAGCACGACTTACTGACGCTTATGTAAAACCGATGACATAAAGAGAGAGAGAGTGCTAGCAAGAGAGAGAGAGGGAGAGAGTTTATATCGTGATCGATAACTGTGTCTAGAGACAAAGAGAGAGGAACGGAGAGAGAGTTGATACCTTGATATCGAAGTCGTCAACAGTCATATAATTTACTATACACTATAATGCGTCTGCTCATATAGTTTGAATTTCCCACCACAGAAAAATGTTGGCAGATCTGTTCTATACACAATAATGCAAGATTGGTAACCCTGATCATATATTTTAATATACACTATATTCACATCAAGTTTGAACCCACGCATAGGTTGGTAAACCTGATCATATAGATTTAATATACATTATAACACACAACAAATTTGAACTCATGCGAAGGTTGGTAACCCTGATCATATATTTTAATATACACTATAATGCATCAAGTTGAAAAATCGAATATTCGTTATTAATCGCACATAAAATAAATAAATATGTCGATAAATAAAAAACAATACATATTATTTGTCTAATGAAAAGGCAAAGAAAAAAAATTTTTAATTTTGTATAAAAATGTTTTCACCAAGCTGGGAAATAATGCAACAGTACAAACAATAATGATACTGTGCATTGCCCAAATAAATAAAATAAATAATAAAAATGAATAAATATAAATTAATAAACATGATTCAGATTGCATAAGCTGAATCTTAGTAAAAATAGGGAGTACAGAATTCATGCATGGACAT
This sequence comes from Magicicada septendecula, assembly GCA_034769895.1. Lineage (NCBI taxonomy): Eukaryota > Metazoa > Arthropoda > Insecta > Hemiptera > Cicadidae > Magicicada > Magicicada septendecula. Next base: position 220,328,330 of record CM068372.1, read on the forward strand.
GCAGTTTCGACACACCTGTCGCTAGCGTTGTGTATGCGCGTATTTTGTTTTAGTGTGTGTGAAACCTGTCCGTTCCTGAAATGTAACCAACCCTTTTCAAGTAGAATAGTTATATGTTTATTGTTAATTATACGAAAAGTATGTACGATAGGATAAAGTGTGTAGGACACACTTTGTCTTTGGTAAGACACCAAAATGTGTAGAAATTATAGATAAATAAAATGTTAAAAAACCATACAGAGGTGACGAAAAGTGCAATTACTATACGAAAAAAATGAATAACTTTTTGTGAATACCATAAAGAAGTGCAATTTACGTATAGTAATCACATAAAAATTAGTGATCGATTGAACACCGAGTGAGGTGAAACAAACTTCATAATTCGCGAAAATAGTGAATTGAACCAGAGGGGGGGGCCTCGACAGAATCTGACAAGTTGAAAAGTGTTCAGACAGGAATTTTTGCACGACCTGACTATAAATACCAGGTCGCGCTAATAAAGTTTCTTCTTCTCGATTCAACCATTGCCGCAGGAGGCTATGTCAGTTGACAACACAAATTCACGATTATCGGAAGAGTCACAGGACAACTAGCTATACAGCCAGAGCTGCAAAATACATACGATGAGGTCTATGGACACACCGGCAGCATATGACATGAGACGAGACTACTGTTAATCAGCACACACAGAGGACCAGAAGCACACACGGAGGACACGACCAGAGGACCTGAAGCACATGCAGAGGACACGGAGGACGTATAGATGGATAACCACGTCAAACGAGGTGATAAAAAAACATTTAATTATAGACAGTTGAAAGACACTAATTAAAGTTTGAATGGAAGACATTCAACCAATATTAAAAATAATAAATGATACATAAATGTAAAAGCAGTAAAAATTAGAATAATATTTCTTGTATCAAATTTAGAAATTAGTAACGTAAATGATAAGAGAAATAAGTAATTTTTGAAATAACGTAATTAGTAAAGTCTTTGATGATAAAGAAAAAAAGTGCATATGCAGTAGAAAGTAAAACAAAGTAATATAAAAGAAGTTTAAATAGAAGTAAATTCATTTTTTTGAAGCTAGTGAATCAGCAATTGCAAAAATATGAACACACCATGAGTAAGCCGAGAGCAAAGTAAACATTTTAAATTAATTACAATTAGATAATAAGAGTTGTATATAACTTATGTATTTAATTTGTTAGCAATAACTTATGTACGAAAACTTCGTACAAACGATTTAATAATGAGTTATTGTTTAATATCCGATATGAGAGATGTTGTTAAATAAATTAATAATGGAACGATTTTAAACGTAAATAACGTATCATCTTCTTATTACGATTACACCCATGAATTCAATACAATATATAAATGCATTTAAGTTGGTTAACTTGCGTTGTATAAATAATTGTCTCCCAAAAGCATGAGGCTACACAAGTTAAATTAATTTAAATAAACTTCAATTTGTTATGTTGTAAATTGGCGCTCCAAAAATCGTGGGGCTCCACAATTTAAATAAATATTGAAGTGCAATTTGTATTGTAATATATATATATATATATATATATATCAATCACTTTCTGCTACAGTCCGTTTCTTGATGTATATAATACTTTAATATTTATACTAATTTTACCTCAAGATGTTTTCTCTATTTGGGACATGTTTCGAGAGTTCCTGTTCTCTCATCTTCAGCCTTCGCCATCTTGTTTCTGGTGAAGACTTCACCAGAAACAAGATGGCGAAGGCTGAAGATGAGAGAACAGGAACTCTCGAAACATGTCCCAAATAGAGAAAACATCTTGAGGTAAAATTAGTATAAATATTAAAGTAATATATATATATATATGTATTACGTTATTTACTCTTGTAATGAGTTTACTTGTGTTTTAGCCCACTTTTATGGAAGCCATTTATACACACAAAAACTTCTTTTAATGTTCTAACGTTGTACTTTACTGAGCGTGTAATCGTAATAAATAACACTAGACAGATTTATTAATACTCATGTAAATTTTATTAACAATTACTTATTTGGTTTTTGGTTTTAAACGCATTATTATTTTTACTTGCTTTTTATGTGCTCTTTGCACTTTTATATTACAAACAATTCTCTTCTCTAATTTACAATTCCAAATTACCACAATGTTTATGTGCTTATTATGCCTAATTCTTAATATTACTTTACATATAAACACATTATCTAATGTTCTAATCTAATATTTATTATCAATCTTTCTACTGCTGTCAGCTAGCTCAATTATTATTTTATTTAATCTTTTGATTATCAAATTCTTGTTTTCTCTTTATAATTATTCAATTCACTTTATACTGCATATGCGTTAATTTACTGTTACTTCCTCTAACGAGGTTGATATTTATTATTATTAATTATTGATTTTGAATTTACCTTTAGTGCTAACTTGTATCGCTTAACAGTCTTCTCATATTACGGTACTTAATGTACAGACACAACACATTTATAATTATACAATTATTATAACCATCTTACAATCTAATTGTCTATTCTTTTTCTCTTTTCTTAGAGATTACAAGTTTTTTTTGATTTGGTCTCTTTTTCTTATTAATACATGGCTATTTGTCACCTTGTTAATGTGGTCCTGATGATTGAAACCAGTAAGATCGGTTGTCCGGCAGAGCCTCCGGCGTCTTTAATGGTCGAAGAAGTAAGAGAGCGATGATTGCGCATCCTCGTATTTATACCCGAGGTGCCGAAATCATGTCTCGACAATATTTTGCCTGTTCGCAATTGTCGAGCGCGTCACTTTCTATCCCGCTTATTACTGACACTTTATTTGCTAATCTTCACGAATTGCGAAGTCTTTAACACACTTTATGATATTCCTTCGCTCGTCAATTTTTAGGTGGTCATCATGCACCAAACCGTTTTTCTTTATTTAAATCACTCTATTTACTATTCAATTTTAATTTCTTATCACATCACTTTGTGTTCGTTTCGGACTATTTTTTATCTATGCGTTTGTGTTATTTTAATACACATTTTCGTGTCCTCCGTTTTTCTCTACTATGCACACAAGTCTAGTAATCAAGTAAATACAATTAGTCTATATCCTTACTGAAAGGGTGTCGCCTTTCATGAATGAACTGGTCATCACTCACACACACACTTACTTGTGTACACACATGTAGAGAGCAGCTGCTTATGCTCCCTGTCCTGACACGCTAGGCAGGTGTTTCCATTGCAATTTATATTGCAGTCAGAATGATTATTATTATTCAAGTATGTTATTTACTTCTTTTAATTGCTTATTTAAATACTCAGTGCAATGCACAGTACACAACATAATTGTACTGTTGCATTATTCCCCTACTTAAACAAAAATATTTAATAACTGGTTTATTAAATTTTTGTTTTGTCATCTACTTAGATAACAGTCTATAAATATAAATTTTTATCAAGCACATTTATTTATATTTAGTTCAAATAATAATGACTTGTTTATTATTCAATTTACCCTTATGTGTGGTGGGCTGAACAATTATCCCCCCCCCATTCATGTTGAGTTGGCTTGTTCCATTCCAGCCTCTTTAAGGTCGTAGTGACCTAGTTATTTATGAATGGAATTTCCTCAAAGAGCTGGCATGATATTTGCCTACTTCTCTCCCTCTTGTGTCGTCATACACAACGAATGTCTGTGCGTATGGGTTGAATTCCATTTTCTCTTAATGTTTTATGCCAAACCTCACTCTGGAATTGTACTTTCTGATCGCTAAGAATTCTCTTCATTTTTTTTACCCTGTGTTAGAATACACTTCCGTAACAGAAGTTTTTTGACAGCTTAGTTGTGGGTCGCATGATCGGATACAGATGAACTGCCTTAGAAACACGTCTATACACAGACTATTATGTTTTTAACCCCCTCGACTTAATCGTAGTAATGGGTCCTAAGTAGTCTCTGCCCTTAACTTCCACTTTCGTTCCTTCTGTGTCCTTGCATTCTCACATAGGTATGAATATTTGCTTGATAAGTAGTCTGTTTTGCTGTTTGACAATCATCACACTTCTTTAACTCATTCCTAACTTTCTTAAACATATTATTAATGGTGAAATTTTCCCATGGACATAAATTACATTTCAAAGTTGATGCATGTTAAGCTTTCATATATGGGTTTTATTAATTTAAGCAACCTTTCATTAGATAATACCACCTTCCAATCCTGCTTTACCAATTTGAAGAGAATATTGTTGTGTACCTCATATTGAACTGATAGTTGATCTTGATTCTTCATTATTGTAGATTTTCTTCCTTATGCTCTTTGGGTTAAATTTTAATTTTATTATACAAAAGTTTATTACCTCATATCTCCGTAAAAATGGCAATTTCTACATATTTACATCTTATTCACATATTATTATTCCTTATCTTATTAACAGTTGAAATCGTCTTATTTTAAAATAATTATTTCTTTACAATAAGGCGTTGAGTGTTTCTAATTCACCCTAGTTTAGACTACATAATGCATGGTGTTCGTCGACAAGACGTCGGGTATTGTTTCTTTGTAGTCTAGTCGCCGACATATAACAATGTCCGCTCCACACCCTCATTGTGTCAACGTCTGTTTTGACTGTATAACTGACCTGTTTATACGGTGAGAACTTTTTTCTTCGATGAGACGAAACGACTTCTCTCTTCGTCTCTCTCTCTCTCTCTCTCTCTCTCTCTCTCTCTCTCTCTCTCTCTCTCTCTCTCTCTCTCCTCTTTCTCTTGTATGGTTTACAATTATAATTATAATTATTGTTATAATTACTATTCGGCTGATAATTGTTGTGCGTATTCGAGGTTGATAACCGTCTATTTGAGGTTATGTCTCACGATAACTTTGGAACGTATCAACCGATTTTTATAAAACTTGGCATACATGTCCATACTTTTACTCTACAGAAGTCTTTTGTTGTTCAGACTGATTGCCATAAAAATAGGGGTGAGCGAGGCAAAAATGATTAAAAAATCGCATAAGCCTATTTGGGGTATGAAATTAAAGGGAATTTTACTCACAATCTGTGTGTAGTGTTCGTTTTTGATAAATGCAAAACTTTTGGCCGTCAGAGTCCAAAAAGTGGGTGAATTTTTATTAACACGAAAAATTCATGTGTGTATCGCACTAAAGAGAATTTTAACAAAGCAGTGTAAGTTTCGGAAATTTCAAAATTTTGGAAACCCATGGCCCAAAAATGGAGCAAGAATTTAAAAAATATTGTAAAATTCCAGCCGTGTGTTAGACTAAAGGGAAATATATCACAAATCCTACTGTTTGGAATTGTTAGTATTTATTGTGTGATTGTGTGCTCTACAATTGTTAGATTAGGCTACTAAAAAAAATAGTAGAGGAACTGGGATTTTTGTAATTTTTTGTGTAATTGAAGAATTATTTAATATCAAAATATATGTAGTAATAAATGCACGTCGTTGAAGATAGCCGTCAAGAAACTCCAAGATAAGGAAGAGTAAGCAATAATACGGTCATGAATGTAGATGATATAATGAAAGTAGATGATTCGGTTACGGAAACTATACAAAAGAACGATTAATATGGTATCAGAAAAATGGAAACGACGGAATCCTGTAAAACAGTGGCAAAAGGGGACCCAGATAAAAGAAGTTGGAAAGGAAAACTCACGGAGAATTGAACTAAATGCGTACAGGACGCTTCTGTCTCCGACTAAGCAATAATCAAGGTAGACATAAGCAGCGGATCGTGATCAAGCTAGACAACTTTCTGTTTGTATTAGGTTAAATAAACGTTTCGTGAAATTTTTGTTTATTTGATAGATTATGCCTTAGTTCCTCTTGCATTTATATTACCCCCGTCAAAGTTGTGTCAGTCTGATATAACTCGGTTATGCCAATATATTTTTCAGCCTTCGAAACATTCCTTGAATGCGCGTTTTGGTATAGCATCGAGGTAGATCGGTGACTTTGGTTTACGTCTTCAACAGTCTCGAAAAGTTGTTCATTCGTGGGACTTTTCATTATTGGGAAGATGAAAGAGCAGCGCATTGAAACATATATCTGGTGAATACGCAAGTCGGCGTATCATTACGAAATTGTTTCTTTCACAACCTGTTTTTGGGTTTAACAAACGTTGTTTTATTTCTCTTGAAACCAAACGTTTCGCCACACTCCGACGAGGCATCATCAGTGTTTTTGTATTATATACAGTATTTGTACTTGGATACGTCATCTATTAGCATTCGCAACAAAATCTAAGAAACAGTTTTTACAATAGGCGTATACTTAATTGTTTTGAGAATACGATTAATAATATGATCAATTTTTTTAATAATACGGTCAACAATACGTATAATAAAGCGCTTTAGGCCGCTTACAGAAATCAAAGGAAATATCTCATAATGTTTAATTTAAATGCTGTATCTCTTCCAGCATTCAGTTATCTAGAAAGCAATCATAGCCTTTTATAGATTCTTCTCCGATAACTTTACAATTTTCACTTTTGGAATAAAAAGTTCTTCCCGTACTTGTGGTAATTGGTACAAATCCCAATTACCACAAGTAATTGTATTTCGTCCCGTTCAGCATTATCCGTTGTCAGGTCGTCAGATAACTACAATATTAGTTCTAATGTTGTATTATCCTGCAAGTATATCTCGCTTTTACAAGATCTTTCCAACGTCATAAAGGTAAAAATTGAATTATGTAAACGACAAACTGCATTAGTTGTTCTGAGTTAGGTACTGTACAATGTAATTTGACCAATCTGTTCTTCTCCCTCTAAAGAGAATTTGTATTACTCCAGTATGAGAAATGGGAATCTTCTTCTACATATAACTTCTTTTTCCCTGTGGTGATGTAGTTGAAAGCCCTAAAGGTTTGGAAGGCAATGTACAGTAAGTAAGAAAAATAGAATTCCGAGAGTTTCTCATTTATCTCTTGTAAAAAGAACATCAATTTCGTTATATTTTTAACATTTTCTGTATTTGTCATTTTCTCTCTTACTATATTTAGGCCTATTATTAACTTTTGTACCAACAACATTAAAAGTTTTCTATTATTTAAATGTCGTTCCATGTAATATTGTCCCTACATAATTCTTGTGTAGGTATTTATAGCATTTATTTATGCAAGGGTATAACCTTGGCTGACCGCCAGTCTTTCATAATCATATTTTGTTTTCCCCAGCGCATTCTGGAAAATGCAATAGTAATAATGTAAATGCGAGATTTTGCAGTCCACAAGAGAGAGCTTATGTGGCAAGTAAATGATGTTTAACACTCTTCTTTGACCATTTACGCTACTATTCCAGTCGCCTTTGAATATTAATGCATACAGAGCAAGGTTGAACTTCAGTACATTACCGTATTCTGTTGTTAAAAGGATTTTTGCAAAGGTAAGTGTTTTATTATATCAGTTATGTATTGTTGAATGATCTTATGATTTAAAAGAACATAATTGCAATTATAAGCTAATTATGCTACTTTATTGACTCGGGTATAAAATGGATACAGCAGTGGGGTGATTTTGCCTATTGGGAAGTGGGCAAACACCCCATTATAAACTCGTAAATTTTGAGGTTATATTTGTGGAAACACTATCCACTTATCTATATATTATCTTTTCGAAATAAACAAGATATTCTTGAATTTAGTTTAGAGAAATACTAATAGGTCTACTATTTTCTTAAAAAAAAATACATCATTTGTTTATATATTTCAATAAATAACATTTAAAGAAAGCCGAACATCAAAGAGATCGCAATTTATTTAAAACAAAGTTAATAGCATTTTACAATGCTGTTAATATTATTTAGTGATAATTTTTTTTTTTTTACTTACAGAAGGTATGCCACGATTATATGTAAAATAACTTGGGAGTCGTTCTTATGGAAATTACTCAAAAGATGCTTTTCAGGAAAGTATGGAAGCTGTTAAAAGTGGGATGCCCAAAACAACGGCCAGTCAAACGTTTGGTATACCTCTTAGGACCTTGTCCAACAAAATAAAAGGTATTTATACCAAAAAAACCAGGGGGACAAACTGTGTTCTTGCTAGAAGACGAGCAGGCGTTTGTTAACCATTTACTGAAGCTGGCAAATTTGGTTTTCCCGTTACTAGTGATGATTTGAGATATGTAGTTGGCAACTACCTAAACCAAAAAGGTAGGGTAGTTAAAAAATGTAAAAACAATATTCCAGGCAAAAACTGGGTAAGAATATTTTTAAATGCCACAGTGTTTTATGTAAAAGGTTTTCTGCAAACATTAAAATTTCACGTGTTAATGTGTCATGTCAGGATATAATAGAATATATCAATAATTTAAAAAGTACACTCGATCAGTGGCGGCTCGTACAAGGAGGGCAAAAGGGCGCAGCCCTACCACTAAATTTGCAAATTACACTTGTCAATAATATAACTATAATGTGTAGTATTCTTATTGAAAGATATTTTTGGGGCGACTAATAGTGATCACCCGATGTTTTCGGCATGGCCCCGCAGCCGGGACGGTTTCGCTGTCGTCCTCCCTGCATAGGCCGGTATTTCGGGGAGCGGGGCAAGAGACGTATAAACATGTCTATGCATTTAAATGAGCATCCGCCATTACAGGTGGGGCTGTGCCCACTTTCTGTTTCGCAGCTAAATTCATAGAGAAACCTCTATTAGAAGTTGTTCAAAACTTCTCTGTTGCTGTTTAAAGTGCATATATTTTCTCTTGTGTTTTATATAGTTTTGATTGTGTTCTTGTTGTACTTTTTGTGTAAACGTAATGTTCTAATAATTTATTCTTTATTAGGCAGTGTATTCTGTGTACGATAGTGTTTTTGTCGAACCTTGTGTACATAAACGTGTAACTTATTCTGTGTAGGCCTGAGCCTGTGTGTTCTGTGCGTATTTGTTAGAAACGATTAAAATGGCTATGAATTCGGTAAGTAATATTAAACGTTTGATTATTTCAAATTCACTTACTTACGAAAAGAAAATAGAACTAAAAAAATTAGGGCCACCAAAACCGAATTTAGATATTACACAACAAAATTATAAAACGGACAGACCAGCATCAAGTAAAAAAACTACACAAGAAAATTTAATAGAAACTGTTACTTACATGCTGACGGATATGTGGATGTGAGGTGATCAATTCCTTTTGACATGATAATGTCTTTTGGCTGGCCATCATTTGAAAATTTCTGTAACGCTGTAAACTGTAACGCATCACGCTGCATGACGTCATTCTTGCGTGACGTCATTGGGATTGTTGTAAATAAACGTTTGTTTTGATACGTCGCAATATATATAATGTGTTAAAAATAATATCACTGCAAACAATTAAACCAGATTTATAAAGCGTCCTGAAAGTTTAAAATCAAGTGTTAGCACAATTTACCAGCCGGGAATCGTTAACTAAAACCGCGACCGCTAACATGCTAACGTCGTCGAAGATTAAAGACCTAACAAGCAAACAACACTGCATAGCTGTAGATAGGTTATTGGGGTTATTGTCTCTAGTTAATGGTTGTCTTCGTATGTGATTCAGCTAACGATCTATTCATTAAAATATTTGTCATCGTAAATGCAAATCTACTGTTCTTTATATTTAATTACTCACCGCAGAAATGTGAAGTATAACACAGATACATAATGTCATTGGGATTGTTGTAAATAAAGGTTTGTTTTGTGTTGTGGTGAAATACACTGCTGCTGGTATATAGTAACCATAACGTGGCGACTGATTAAAACAGCGTTCGACAATGGATAGCAGCGACGAGAAGGCTCAGATCAAGAAACGACAAAATGCCGAGCGAGCAAGAAAGTATCGGGAACGAAAGAAGCTCGAGAAGGAACAGCAACGAGCGGTTGCTGTCGGCGGTGAAGCTTCAATACCAGCGGCCCCATCGCAACAAAAACGAAAACAAGATGACTTGTTGAGCGAAGAATTGAACGAGTACTTAATAAATACACCGTTCGCGTCGATGATGACTGAGCAGGAGAAAATCGATGCATTCTACAACATGAAACTATCAGAGAAGCGAAGGAAAACCAACGAACGAGTAAAACGTTGTAGATTGAATAAGAAACAAGATGACTTGATGCACGAAGAATTGAACGAGTACTTAATAAATACACCGTTCGCGTCGACGATGACTGAGCAGGAGAAAATCGATTCATTCTACAACATAAAACTGGCAGACAAGCGAAGGAAGGTCAACGAACGAGTAAAACGTTGTAGATTGAATAAGAAAACTGAGATGGCAACGAAACGAGCGAACGAAGCAGCTGAATTCGAACAGGCAATCGCTGCGGTATCGCCAAAACGCTTAAAAAAAATTCAAGTACCGTCTGCCTAGTGGCAAAAGCTAAAGAGCATGATAATGTCTTTCGGCCGCCAGCTAAACGCAACATTATTATGGTTACTGACTGACTGATTGTTTCCTTTCTGCAAATGTTGCGTTTAGCTGGCGGCCGAAAGACATTATCATGCTCTTTAGCTTTTGCCACTAGGCAGACGGTACTTGAATTATTTTTTTTTGTTATGTATGTTTGGTGATGAACCTAAACAGTGATTCAGTCTGGACTGAAAATGGAATTAAGGACTTGAAACATTTGGGAGAAAAAATTTAAAAACAAAATTAGTGAAACTCATATGAACAATTGTATTGAATATTCATTGTTAGGAAAAGTCAATATTAGTTGCCAGTTAGATAGTGCATATAGATTAAAAATTAAACAGCATAATGAAGAAGTCTCTAAGAACAGATACATCCTAAGTAAGTTAATTGACTGTGTAAAGTTTTGTGGAATATTTGAACTAGCTTTAAGGGGACATGATGAAACAAACACATCTGAGAATCCAGGTATTTTTAGGGGCTTAGTAAATTTAATGGCAGGCCTAGATAGCACCTTAAGAGAGCATATTGAAAAAACAAACAATAGGGTTTTCGTTGGTCTTTCTAAAACAATTCAAAATGAAATTTTGGATTCTATTTATGCAGTGTGCATTGGACTAATAAAAAAAGAAATAAATGAAACTGACTACATTTCAATTGAAGCAGATGAAACCACGGATTGTGCCACTCTGTCACAAATTGTGTTAGTTGTGAGGTATGAATTGAATGGAAAATTACATGAGAGATTTATCAGTTTTTTCAGTCCACAAGATCACTCCGCTGAAGGTATTAGTAATACTATTGTTGAAGAATTAGCAAAATTAGAACTTGATAAGATGCCTAGTAAAATTATTGCACAAAGTTACGATGGGGCAGCAGTAATGAGTGGAAAACATAACGGTGTTCAAGCAAAAGTTAAAGCTGTGTACAAGAATGCTCAGTATATACACTGCTATGCCCATCAACTAAACTTAATTATTGAGCCCGCTGCATCACAAAACAAGCAAGTAAAAATATTTTTCTGTAATTTAGATGGCTTTACAACATTTTTTTCAAGATCTTCCAAGCGAACTGCCATACTTGATGAAGTAGTAAAGAAACGTCTCCCAAAATGTTCTAATACCAGGTGGAATTTTAAATCCAGTTGTGTGACAACAGTATTTATTCATAAAAATGACATTTCCGCAGTTCTTGAAAAAATCATAGATGATGAGAGTGACAAGTCCACTGTTCAGAAAGCACTAGGACTGAAAAACACATTAAATAATAATGATTTTAATTTTTGGTTAACATTTTTCAACAAAATTATGCCAGCCTGTGACATTTTGTTTAATCAATTACAAGTAGAAATTGACAGTATTAAAACACACCAGTATGTTGCCTCATTCAAGTCACACATTCAAAACGTCAGAGATTATATTGATTTTGATGCCAGTCTGTCTGCAACAAATGATTTTGGAGAATCATCACAAAATCCAAAAAGGTCACGTTTTGATGAAGGCAAGAAGACTGCAGCTAAAGAAGTTTGTGACATAATAGTTACCAACATAGGCGACATATTTTTATTTTCAGACCATTTAGCAATAGCAGTTTTGTTGCAACCAACCCTGTTTTCTAAACATCAGCTTATCTTTCCAGAAACACAGTTACAAATTGCTGCTAAAGAATTTAATTTAAATGAAACTGCATTAAGACATGAACTGGTAGTTCTATACAGCAGGCCTGACTTCACAAAGGCAACTGGCGCAGTGGTTCTACTCAATTTTGTATATGAAAACAATCTAGTTACTGTTTTTCCTGAACTGGTAAAACTATTAAAAATTATTTGTACAATCCCTATGACTACAGCAGAAAGTGAACGATGTTTCTCAACTCTCAAACGCATTAAAACATTTATATGTAATACGATGAAAAAGGACAGACTAAGTTCTCTGGGAATGTGTTCAATAGAAAAAAAATGTTAGAAATAACTCCTAACTTCAATGAATTAGTTATTGACCGTTTTGCCAAACAAAAGGAGAGGAGAATGGATTTCATATTCAAGCAAATAAACTAATCCAAGGTAGGGAACAAATATATTTTATTTAGTAATGCATGCATTTAATAATATAATTTTTTAAATATTTAAGTTTAGGAACGTGAACTGCTTAGGTATATAAATAATTTGTTTCAAACACTGTTTAAATATTGGTAGTTTGCAAGGTAGGTTTTTGATATTAACAATAATTTTAGTAGTGAAGCAAAATATTCAATTTTACAATTATTTGATGATAATAGCAATAATTTAGTTTCTACTGGTGACTTTTTTTTACATAATATATGGGTACAACTAAATTTTGCCCCCCCCCCCCAGTCAAAAACATTACCAGCCACCACTGCACTTGATGGAGTTCTAGCATCAAACATCTGGAACTTTGACGAAACAAACTTGTCTGATGATCCAAAAGCAAAAAAAGTACTTGTAAAACGTGGGCTGAAATATCCAGAGACAACATGTAACTTCAGCAAGTGCGCTTTCAGTGTTATGTTTTGTGTGAATGCAGCTGGTGGTTCAGTGCCACCGTATGTTGTTTACAAAGCTGAACATGTATGGAGTTTGTAGTTTCAAGGTGGACCAGCTGGATGTCGTTACAACCGGACAAAACATGGTTGGTTTGACAGTAGTACATTCGAAGACTGGTTCACTAGTCACATGCTGCCAGTTCTAAAACTATGTGAAACCAACAATATACATTTAGTGTGCTTACCTCCCAATACCACCCACCTGACGCAGCCTTTGGATGTTTCTGTGTTGTCATCATTGAAAAATGAATGGAGAAAGGTGCTGTCACACTGGCAAGATACATCAGAAGGGATGCACTCTACCAATAGAAGTTTTTACTCGACTTCTGAATCAGTTAATGGAACAAATTAAGATAAATTTAAAGAGATTGTACCATCAGGTTTCAGGAAATGCAGCATCTTTCCTATTGACTGCAATGAAATTCTGAAAAGACGTCCATCGATGATTGCAGTAGTGTATCCTCAGGTGATGCAACACTGTCTGTTGATGTTGGGGAAGCTTTCCTTGAACATTTAAAAAAGAAAAGAGGAGAATTATTTAAAAAATCATGAACACAACAACAAAAAACTTCTTGAGCCTCCTAGCAAAAGTATTTGTCCAAACGACTTTGTACATTCTGGTTCTTCTCAAGATGCCGATAATGATTTATTTAGCATTGTAGAATTTGGCAATTCTTCTTTCAATGTATCAATAATAACAAGTGAAGAAGTAGATTAGGCTGATGAAGTTTTGAATGGTGATAGTGTTTGTCAAGCTGCAGTGACTGGTAAAAGTGATTATTGCGTTGGCGATTATGTTATTGTAAAGTATAATGAAGGACTGTTTCCTGTTCAAGTGTTAAATTTTTCTGTACAAGGTTTAATATTGAAATGCATGGAGAAAGGGAAAAAAGCTTGGAAGTGGCCATGCAAAGAAGATAAACTCTTGTATAATAGGTGTGATGTTAAAAAATTGATGTGCAGGAAACCAGAAGAGGTTGTTTCTATTACATTCCTGAAATAGACAGTCTTGGACCTTGAATGTTTTGTAAATATGATTTCTATTTGAATATTTTTTTGTCAAGATGTAATTGTAAATATGTTTTGAAAATAATTGCTAATTGAAAATAATCTTAAAAGAAAACGAATTTATAAGTGTATTATATATCATTTGACACATTTTGCATAACAAGTTATGTTGGGTAAGTACATATACTGTTATTATCCTATTCATCTACAAAATAATATTTAATAAAATTATATGATTCACACTGCTTACCTTCATCGGGTTCCGGGGTTCTTCACATGAACTAGAGGCCTATAAGCGTGATTTAGGGTTTACGTTATTAATGTACTCAACTCTCATTGTAATTGTTAATTAATTCAACCTTTATTAGACATGTGATTTATATTCTATTTTTTTTTAATTTCAAAAATAATGATATATTTTTTATTTTTGTATCCATTCAGATTTAAATCTAACAAATATTAACGTTGAGACACATGCTCAATTTAACCAAGACAAAACAAAATTCACAGTCTTCCTTAGCATACTTAAAATAAATGGTTCATTATATTATATTATATAAAGGCGACCCAGCATTTGCATACACTCACACTTTCATTTATCATACACCCTTTACTTAAGCGCTTTTTATTTTCTACAATTTTCAGAACGATATATATATTATATGTTTACTTGGTTGTGAGGTCCATTGCCGACCACATGTTGCACTGATTTCAATTTTTAGTCATTGGTTTTCCGAACTTAGTTCTCACTTCCTGATTTTTGATATCACTATCGATTAATAAATGTTACACATTTTATACCACTTTAGATTCTTTGTTTAAATCACATTTTATACTTTTTAAATGATTTTCGGCTCGCAAGCTTTTTACGTTGAACCGCGCGGTTCCACAGTTGTAGGACGACAGCGTTTGTTCTCTGCGCACTAGGCGAGAAGGAATTTATACGAACTTTCATGGGAAAGCTGGCCGACCTGTGCGCGCGTATGCGTGAATGCGCACCCTTGCTGATAACTCTCACATTTCTGTGTAACATGCTGTGCCTTATATGGAGCGATAGTCCGCGCCCCATTATTACGCTTTGGTTAAATACAATGAAAAAGTTTTATATTGCAAACCCTCATCGGTTTGTACCATTACAATACCCCTCCCCCCAATAAGAGGTTTTCTGCCGAAACAGAAAAACTCCCATTGCTAACCTAAGAGGACCAGCGAGGATATGGTGCCAACAACCCCCCTTAATTCCTTCATAAATCATGGGTACTCTACCCCCCTAGTTCGGCGACTATGGCTGCACCTGAATGACGTTACTGGACTTCTCAGTTCGAGATCCCAACACCGTAAAATCAGACAGGCACTCACCACAGTATCACCTAATCTTGTAACATTCCAGATAAAATCAACAACTGGCCTTGTACCAAACCAAATCCTCAACCGATATATCTCCCCTTATAAATATACTGGATTGCCTTTAGCAAAGTACTGGGTGCGTACACATGTTCCTTACTAGCTTAAATACAAGATCTCTAAATATTCATTATTAATGTAACATTCACATAAACATTTCATATTTACCTTTAAATAAAATTTACTCCCATTTCTCAACTTTTAATTTTTTTCTTGACATTATTATTTCAAATCAAATTAAATTATTTAAAATTCGCTCAGGTAGTGAAATAAATCCAAGTCCATTACCGACGATCCACATTAAAGTTAATTTACATCATCTCTTTCAATTAGTTATTTTAATCGCAATTTTCAGAATTCCAAAATCTTTTAAATGAATTTTCTTTTCCTTATAACTCCTCTTAATTTACATGTTAACAATCATTGTAAAATAAACAACTTATTTCTATCATCAATTCAAATATAACTACACTTGATTACCAAACATAATATAATATAAACATTATGAATCAGCTGACACATTCTCAACCTATAGTGAACATTAAAATAAAATACACTCTCTACCTCAAAGAAAAAAAGAACCACAATTTTTTTTTGTTTAATTTCCAGAAATATATATTCTGACAATTAATAAAAGAAACAAAATTATTCAGTTAAATTAATTAATAAAAGAACCTATGAATTGATAACATGAAACATTATACATTTACTACCAGTCATCAGCTGATTCCTCATTGTCAGGTGAATGACCTTACTTCAGGCACACTAAATACAAATACACAACATTATTCAATTTAACTCATAACATGTCCTTGATGATTATGCAATCATTACAACATAGAGTCCAGTACTTAAAATCATTTGTTCTCATAAGTGAATAGTCATCACTAATCATTGAATCATAACTTATAGTAAACATTACTGAACAGGAACTGGGTCATCAACCACCAACTCTCTCTTTAGAGTAAGTAAACTTGATTGTCCCGCTGTTACAGTGGTCGTTACCTCTCACTGATTTCTCAGCTACCTCTCCTGCTTCATCATTTTATTATTTCCCCCCTTATGCCCAGTTACAATTAGGTAAATAATGCCCCTGGCTTGTAACAACGGCCAGCTCCTTTTCCACACATACTATTAATTCCTGATGGTGGACTGTAGCGCCCATTTGCATCCACAAGAACTGAAGTTTAATTAGGGTGTGGACGCTGCCTACCCCGTTCTTGCTTCAGCGTTATAAAAAATTCGGCATTACTGATGTCCGCGAACACCAGTAATCCTACTAAATATTACTTATACACCCTTAACACGGCACTACCAACCCCTACGAAGGTAGCCGCTGTTCCATAGTTTGGTGATTCCCCGTCATTACCCCCCGGTTGATTTCTAAATTCACCAATTTTGAAAATAATAACAAGTATGGCTAGGATACAATCTGCCTAACCACACTTGCTACCAATAATCCAAATCCACGGTCAGGGTTCGGTGACGCTGTGACCGCCCGAAAGTGGGGAATCACAAGTAAATAATATAGTGCTACGACAGCACAGAACAATCTACGCGTTTATCGAATATGCCAGAAGGATCTCGATGTAAGCGTGTGGTGTACGTGCTACTAGATGCATTTTGCGAGAATTTTCTCGACTGTGCCGGGCTTCGCTCGGGCGCTCGGACTGTGTCAAGGCCGTAGTAATTACGTAGTTCACGAGAGATAAGACGCAGTTTGGAAGCTTCTGGTGTGTGAGCGTGACTATAAATACATCGGGTAGCGGCCTTAGTTTTCAGTTCCATGCGAGATTTTGGATAGTGCGGTTCGAGAGTATTAGTGCGATATATTTACAGAGCGGTTCGGGTTATTACTGTTTACGTGCAAGTAGTTAGTAGTGAAGTGTTGCGTTTTATATTCGGACGGTATAATTGTAATACAATTGAGTTTTAATATTTGTGGACATTTTATTGCGTGTGTACAATTTTCATTTGATTTGTTGTAGAGACTGTGCTGTTAATTACGAACTG
This sequence comes from Magicicada septendecula, assembly GCA_034769895.1. Classification (NCBI taxonomy): domain Eukaryota; kingdom Metazoa; phylum Arthropoda; class Insecta; order Hemiptera; family Cicadidae; genus Magicicada; species Magicicada septendecula. Next base: position 220,345,709 of record CM068372.1, read on the forward strand.
TTTTACTGTAACAATTAAAGGTGTGATTAGTGACTTAATTGGTGTCTTGTACTTATTTTGTTTCCACTGTACCTACGACGTTCGAATAGACCGTCGTAACAGTGGTGTCAGAAGTGGGATACCTGGACATCTACAACGAGATTGTCGGGTTAGAATTCAGCAGCAGGGAAACGAGCAATAGTCGGTGCAACGGGGCGTGTGCTGACTAACTGGAGGAACGAAGCCCCTAGAGAATACGCAATTTCTACGCTTCAGAAAAACACCGGGAGCTTTGTAGTTACCGGATTTTTTCAAGAAAGGCCAACCTCGATTACAGTTGACACAGGCGCAACAGTTTCTATTGTGCGCCCCGACGTGGTGAAAGATCTCAAGCCAATCTGGTGCTCTTGCAGCTTGCGAACAGCTACTGGACGGCCTGTAAAAGTGTATGGAAAAGTGGAGATACACCTACGCCTCGGTAGACTTGAGTTTAATCATCAAGTACTTGTTGCAGACATTGTGGATGAAGCAATTCTTGGTGTGGACGTTATGAACGCATACGGATTTATAGTCGACTTCAAAAACAATGTCTTGAGAATCGGAGGCGAAGAGGTAATGCTATCAACAATGACGACAGCAGAAAAATCGATGGACGTCATAAACCAAGTGGCCGTAACTGTTCCGCCAAACTCCGAAAAGATCATCATGGTTAGAACTGCGGTAGATACTAGGGGCAATCAGTGCTCTATATTCGAACCCCAGTTAGTCAGCACACCGGGCATACTAATTGCCAGAAGTTTAGTAAAACCTGACGAAACCGGAAATGTACCTATTAGAGTGGCGAATATTTTGGATCAAGCTATCACTTTACAAAGCAATACGCTCCTAGGCAAATTGACTCCTGTGGCCTGGGTAGCCGGAATAACGCAACGAAGACCCAGTTCTTCGGATACTTCTAAATTACCAGAGGAACTGCAAGAGTTATTGAGCAGATCTTCTAACGACCTCTCAAGTGGTGAGGTAAAAGAACTCGGACAGTTTTTACACGAATTCAAAGATTGTTTTGCAGTTCGGGGACAGTCACTGGGAAGAACCTCTCTTGTGCAACATCGCATCAATACCGGGGACACAACACCGATACGCCAACCTCCTCGAAGGCCTCCATTATCTAAACAAGAGGAGATGTCTCGGTTAGTACAGGACATGTTGACAGAGGGAGTAATCGAACCTTCGTCAAGTGCTTGGTCTTCCCCTGTAGTGCTGGTAGCGAAGCAGGATGGTGGATTGCGTTTCTACGTAGACTACCGGAGGTTAAATGACGTTACAAAGAAAGACTGCTATCCATTACCTCGCGTTGACGATACACTCGACACGTTGTCCGGAGCACAGTGGTTTTCCACATTGGACCTGAAGAGTGGATATTGGCAAGTGGGTCTTCATCAAGAAGACAAGGAAAAGACCGCTTTCTCTACCCCAAGTGGCTTATTCCAATTTAACGTCATGCCATTTGGACTCTGTAATGCACCGGCAACATTTGAGAGATTGATGGACCTGATACTCCGAGGCCTGACGTGGAAAACTTGCCTTGTTTACTTAGACGATGTCATAGTGATCGGGAAGACTTTCGAAGATCATTTGGAAAACCTTAAGGAAGTTCTAACTAGAATTCACGGTGCACAACTGAAGCTGAGCCCGAAGAAGTGTTCTCTATTCCAGAAGGAAGTACAGTATTTGGGCCATCTGGTTTCGGCAGCGGGCGTTAGCATGGATCCTAATAAAGTAGACACCGTAAGAGACTGGCCAGTTCCGAAGAATAAACACGAAGTTCGGAGTTTCCTGGGGTTATGCTCATATTACCGACGTTTTGTGAAAGGCTTCGCTACTATTGCTAAACCACTACATGAGCTAACGGAAAATAAACGAAACTTCCAATGGTCGAGAGAGTGTGAAAAAGCATTTAGAACGTTGAAGACTGCATTATGTTCGCAGCCAATTCTCGCTTTTCCAGCTTCCGAAGGGAAGTACATCGTAGACACAGAGGCAAGCAATACTGGTCTAGGAGCAGTTTTGTCTCAAGTGCAGAACGGTGAAGAACGAGTAATAGGGTATTACAGCAAGACGCTTTCTAAACCAGAGAGAAATTATTGTGTTACAAGAAGAGAGTTGTTGGCAATTGTCAGAGCTTTGTAGCACTTCCATAAATACCTCTATGGGAGAGAGTTTTCACTACGTACAGACCATGCTGCACTTGCATGGCTCTTGAGATTTAAAAATCCGGAAGGACAGTTGGCAAGGTGGCTCGAACGTCTGCAAGAGTACAACTTCAAGGTACAACATCGGCGGGGGCGCCTGCACGGTAATGCAGATGGCTTATCACGAAGACCATGCCCGGAAGACTGCCGACATTGCCACAGAAAGGAAGAACAAAACCCAAGCGAACATGTTCAAGCCATCACTGTAGATTTCCTGGCTGATGGCTGGACAACACAAGACTGTCGACAAGAACAGATGACTGATGAAGACATTGGACCGATCTTGACAGCAAAAGAGGAAGGTCGCCGCCCGGATTGGCAAGATATCTGCCATGGTTCCGAAGTGCTGAAGGGCTACTGGGCACAATGGGAATCTCTCACCTTAGAAAACGGATTGCTGAAAAGGGCTTGGGAAAGTGCAGATGGACGAGACGTGGTCATGCAGTTGATAGTTCCCCGAAGTAAAGTGCAGTCTGTTTTGAAGGAGATGCATGATGGAACATCTGGAGGCCATCTTGGCGTTAACAAAACCCTTGACAAAATACGGAAGCGATTCTATTGGCTTCATCTTCGCCACGACGTAGAGGAATGGGTTCGGACGTGTGAAATATATGCTGCAAGCAAGGGCCCACAAACCAGAAGCAGGGGAAAAATGAGACAGTATAACGTTGGACAACCTTTCGAGAGAATTGCCATAGACATTACTGGACCATTCCCAGTTACTGACGATGGAAACCGGTACATCATGGTTGTAGGTGACTACTTTACTATGTGGGTGGAAGCCTACGCAATTCCAAATCAGGAGGTTACCACTGTGGCAAAGCAGTTAGTTCACAACATTTGTTTTGCCGTTATGGAGCCCCTATGGAAATCCATGCGGATCAAGGGAGAAATTTCGAATCAGGAGTGTTTAAAGAATTATGCCGTCTACTTGGAATTCGAAAGACCAGGACAACGCCTCTGCATCCTCAGTCGGACGGGATGGTTGAGAGATTCAACAGGACACTTGAGCAGCATCTTTCGAAAGTTGTTGACGAGAACCAAACAGACTGGGACCAACGTATACCACTATTCCTTATGGCGTATAGGTCATCAGTACATGACACAACCGGCATGACTCCAGCAAAATTGGTGTTTGGGCGGGAGATTCGTCTTCCTGGGGACTTGATGTTTGGATCACCTGAGACTCAGTCCCAAGAGCCAAAGAACTATTCCTCGCAATTAGAAAACCAACTGCGAGAAATGAATCGCTTGGTAAGAGGACGGCTGAAGATTGCCAGTGATAAAATGAAAACTCGGTATGACATTCGCAGCAATAGTGTGGGTTTCCAAGAAGGAGATCAGGTCTCGTTGTTCAATCCAAAGCTCCGTCGTAGTCGCTCACCTAAGCTTCAGTCTAACTGGGAAGGACCCTACACTGTAAAAAAAAGAATTAACGATGTTGTTTATCGGATTCAACAGGAAGGACAGCGAAAGTTCAAGGTCGTCCACCTAGATCGCCTGGCTAAGTACAAACTTAGAGACGCTTTGCCAGTTCGGGACGAACAGGCTTAAGGAGGGGGCAGTGCTACGACAGCACAGAACAATCTACGCGTTTATCGAATATGCCAGAAGGATCTCGATGTAAGCGTGTGGTGTACGTGCTACTAGACGCATTTTGCGAGAATTTTCTCGACTGTGCCGGGCTTCGCTCGGGCGCTCGGACTGTGTCAAGGCCGTAGTAATTACGTAGTTCACGAGAGATAAGACGCAGTTTGGAAGCTTCTGGTGTGTGAGCGTGACTATAAATACATCGGGTAGCGGCCTTAGTTTTCAGTTCCATGCGAGATTTTGGATAGTGCGGTTCGAGAGTATTAGTGCGATATATTTACAGAGCGGTTCGGGTTATTACTGTTTACGTGCAAGTAGTTAGTAGTGAAGTGTTGCGTTTTATATTCGGACGGTATAATTGTAATACAATTGAGTTTTAATATTTGTGGACATTTTATTGCGTGTGTACATTTTTCATTTGATTTGTTGTAGAGACTGTGTTGTTAATTACGAACTGTTTTACTGTAACAATTAAAGGTGTGATTAGTGACTTAATTGGTGTCTTGTACTTATTTTGTTTCCACTGTACCTACGACGATCGAATAGACCGTCGTAACAATATATTATATATTCAAATTGAAAATTTACAAATCTCGTTACATGAAGCTCCTAGCACGGTTTTTACCGTACGTTGACAAGATACTTAATATGGCCGTGTTTCGCTACGCAGAGACGAGAGCAGAATGTTGATTCAATGTCTGGAAAATATCAGCCTCCAGCTTCTCAATAAAAGTTTGGTATTGATGTCCCAGGATGTAGTAGAAGTTTCAGTTCTGATCTTCGATAATCTTCACGGTTCTGGTGGTTACAGGTCCCAATGGAATTTGTGTAGTATTAAGACTTCGTTCGGTTGTGAAAAATGAGGTTTTGGACATTATTTTAAATTTCTTTGTTTGTTTTTAATATATTTAATTAATTTGGCATCTCCAGGCTATGGATTGTCTTCATTTATTTATAGTTAATCTTCATTATTACTCATTTGCAGTTAATAGGTTGGTTAATTTATTTTTTTAGAAATTCGTTTAACTTTGTTGGTAGATCGAATTATATTTGTTGAGAGCCTCGGAAGTTGATCCACTGTCCTTTTTAATGGATTACTATTTATGAAATTTGATTTATATTGATTTTATTCATTAGGTTTTTTGGTTTCTTTTCTAAATTTGTATCAACTGAACTCAACCCATTCACATCTAACAATTGAGTCTGAATCAACAAGATATCGCCTATTTTGTAGTCCTTGACAACCATTTTTCTTCTGTTATTGGATAATATTTGTTATCCTAGAGCCGTAATTAGAAAATATTCTTGCACTTACTTAATAAAATACTCCCTTATTAAAATTACATTACATCATATAAAACTTTCACATAATGTGCATTATTAAACTATATACATTTTACTACATTTTCTTCTTGATCGACTTAGTTTAAAAGGTATTATTTTCCCTTTACAAAATACTAGCTTTAGGCCTATTTGTTTTATTACATGTGTTATAGTTTTTATATTTTAACTTTTCTGACCTGACCTACTGTACAATGTGTCACTGGCTTATGGCCAATCATTCTGATTTTATTTCACCCTGATTACAATTTATTATTATTTATTTTAGTATTGAACCCTTCATCTGTTTATGACATAATTACAATGACCCTATGGCAACTTATCAACAATTATTGCCTTCATGGCTAAGCTTACAAATATAATCTAATAATAATAACTCTATTATTCATTCAAAGTAAGTATACAAATAATTACTCTTCTAACGTTTAACATAAATAAAATTAACATCCATGAATTATGTTTTCTCAAAGCAATTGCTTCACTCCTGCTACATACAAAATACAGAATAAATACCATGCAAACAAATTAACATGACAAAATATAATAAGATGCACATTATTATAACATTTTAAATAACAATTAATTAGTCTCCTCTTTAGTATATAATTATACTAATTATCTATAGACAATTAATGAATCTGTCTATAGTATTTTTGTATTGATTGACACTGTTTATAGCTGACACCTTCCATTGACCACTTTATAGTTTGTAATTGTAGACATTTTATTTTTCTATTACCTAGTAACCTTACAAGGTGTTATTAATCTGTTTATTATATGAAGGTTTACCTTCCTGACCTTAATTATTGCACACATTGGGTATTGTTTTATTTTGATAGTGATAAAGTTTTTGTGTAACGTATGGGACCTTAACTTCGTTACGTTACATAATACTCCCCCTCCAAAAGAAGTTTATTTTAGCTGAATATCGTTTAGTTGAAATAAACTTATAGTTTCTTCATGCCTTGGAATATTTATTTGATAAAATTATCAATTTATAATGGTTTCAGTTTTTTATTGTTTCTGCTTTAGTACGCAATTCAATGGGTTCTTTGGGGTTTATTTTCTATTTCTATTCCTTAAACTTTTAATTGCACCAGAAAACTGTGTTGATACTCCTTGTATATCTTGTCATTAATTCTCTACTGGTACCTCACTCAGTTGTAGACCTGTCCTTTTCTCTGGAACTCATAACTTCTTCTAGCTTATTACGCCATCATTTCTTATTATCATATTTATATTTAATTACCTCGCTTGGTGTATAATCCCTAAAATACTATATTTCCCTAACATTTTTCCCTAATATCATAGCTGGTACGGAATCAGAGGGGCACTATTGGCTTCCATTACTCTGCCGTTTCCCTAACTATATCTTCTGAGATCAGAGGAACTTCATCTCTGTCCAGAAAAAAATAAAAGTTGCACTATCACAACACAATACATATAATTATTACCTATAAGGTAGCTCCTTCGCTACAAACTTATATTCAAGGGATGATTACTATTATTTCTGAGGTATCCTAATACTTTTTCTTAACTTATTTGTCTCGTTGTTCTGTAGTTCCATTTATCTTATTATTCACCAGTATAGTAGTTAAAGCTGTTCAATATTTATTTTAAATTCTCCTTAGTTCCGTGCTGTCAATTAATTATTCCTTAGCATACGTATTTTACTATTTTTGATTCACTCCCATTTACTTCTGCAATTAAACACTGAATCTCCTCCTTATCATTAATTGTATTGGCATATTCTTCCTTCATCCAACTCATTTCTAACCCTTCTTTCTCTTCTTTAATGATTATTAGTTTAAAATAATTTCTTCTGAATTATATAGTAAGGTGTTCTTACTTATTTTTAGAATTTTGTGGTTTTTAAATTGATTCTAAATAATTTCTCTTAAGTATCGTGTAATTAGTTTATTTCATTTAATAGTTATTTTAATATATTTTAATTAGTTTCTCATTATTTTCCTTTGATTTGCTTTATTTGTTATCCTTAAAATCCGTCCCTTTTCTCTATATTTTGTTTGGAATCTGTTTAACCATGGTCCATTATTTCCTCTGTACTGATTGTTCGAACTTCTCTGGTATGCAGAATTATTTCTGTCCTTGTGACATATCTCACTATCATCTGGTTCTTACATTTTGTTGCTATAAAATTTTCATTTATGCTAAAGTCTACCGTCGTTTTTCGAACTGATTCTGTTCTTGTTAATTCTTCTTCTATTTTCTGGTTTATTTCCTTTATCAATGGTTGGTGGTTCTCATCCATTCTTTTATAGATTTTATGTATTTTCCAGCAAAATCTTTCCCTGCGTTTTTCGTTATCTTCCAGGAATATTTCCATTATCTTCTTTACTGGTTCATCCATATTGTTTCTTAATCGTTCGAATGGTTCATACATAACCTCCATAAGTCCTCCATGCTCCTCGGTTAGTCTTGGCTTTTTCGGTCCTTCTAATCTCTCCGGGAATTCAATTGTGGTTCGTTTAGAGTTTCTAAATTGCCTTACTTCTCTTGGTTCCGTAATTGGTATATTATGCATCTTAACTAATCCCCCCTTAATCATCTCCATCCTTCCCGTGTATTCATTAATTTCCTTTGATGTGTTTGCCTTATTTTCATTGTCTTCATTTCATTGTTAACCCGTTCTATTCTTCCGGCTATGTTAATTTGTACTTCGCCTAATTTTTCTCGTTTTTCTGCTTGTACCTCCTTTACTCTAGTATCTTTATTGTTTTCTATTTGGTTTATTCTGGCTTCTACTTCCACTCTGAGTTGTATGATGGTTTCATCCGTCTTTTCTAGACCTACCTTGGTTTCAACTATTTGCTGTCTTACTTCCTCTTTGTAATCATCCACCCTTTTGCTAAGTGTTTCATTGACATTTGCAATCCTTTCATTGATGACTTCCCTCAACGCTTGGTTTTGTTCATTGATAATTTGCCGCAACTCCTTATTACGGTTTTCAATTTTTTCGTCTCTTTGTTTGTTGTTTTCCTGAATCTGCCTTAAGCTCTCTTCGTTCCTGTCAAGCCTTTCGTTAATTTGGTTTAATCTTTCATTTATCTGCCGGTTATTCTCATCAGTTTCCTCTTTATTTTTATCAAATTTCTCGTTCATTAGTTTGATTAAGTTCTCACTCAAAATTTCGTTTTGTTTCTTTGAGTTTTCGTTAATACTGTCTATTTTTTTATTAGTTTGTCTATTATCTTCTTTGATACTGTCTATTTTATTTTCTAGCTTTTCTTAGTTTTCTTTAAGCCTTTCTAACATTTGTTTGTTTCTCTCGTTAGTTTGTTTATTATCCTCCTTCATGTTACTCATTAATTTTTCCAAATTTAGTCCTTCTCTGGCTTCCTCTTTATCGCCCGCCTGTTGTTCCATTTCGGTGTCTGTAATTATCTCTGCTTCTTCTTCCCGTCTATCTTCTTCCGTTTCTTGGTCCTTCGCTATCCTTTTAGAAACACCTCTCGTATGCATTCCTGTGCCTCTAATAGTCGCCTGCTTAAGTTAAGTAATAGCGATATAGTAGATTTTTTACTTAACTAAAGCCCACTAGTTGAGCGCCAATTTGTAATATATTTCGTGTGATGTAGATCAAGGTTTAAATACGCCCCACATTGTTGACGTCAATTTGTAATATACCGTGCAAATAGAAGATGATGATGCCCCACTGTTGGGTTCGCCAATTTGTAATATAATTGCATATAGTTACTTATTGAATTAGATAATGTTCAAAAGCCTCAACGTTGTCGGCGTCAATTTTTAATATCCACGGCTTTATTTTGATCAGTATAATAAGGTTTAAATACGCCCCACGTTGGAAATGCCAATTTGTAATATAATTTTTCAAGGTGTGTTTCTTATTTATGAAGTTGTGAGTGGTCTCTCTTAAGCACCGCAGTATCAACTATTTATAAGGGGACAATATTTTATGTGGGTTATATTATTCAATTATGAATCATAACTCTATATTAGATAGTACTTAAGTGCTTTACGAAAGGATAACGTTCTCCACCAGTAAATATATTGGGTAATCAATCGTTATTCTTCAAGCCTAGTCTACATACACTATCGAGAGAGCGGAGAGAGGAGAGCGGATGAAGCGAATTAGTTTTCTATTCTCCCGTATTCACCAGCTGTTCGCGAGCGAGCGCTGTTGTTTACGGTCAGCCTGTTATTATAGGTTAAGTTGTTCTGCTTACTGTATTTCTCACGTTCCTTTCTCTGTAAATTACAACTTATTCGAAATGCACTAATTATTCTACAAATAACAAGAAATCGTCAAATTCAAGAAGGATTCTTTATTTTATATATTTTTTAATTCAAAACAGATGCTTCCTCATGCCACAGATACAACACATCGATTACACAGGATTGAATCGATTCGTCATTGAATTCGGATTTAGATGTTTTAAAATTTAATTATATTTTTTAATTTGTTCTTATTCTCAGGGTACATGGAATTCTTGTGACTATTAGTAAGGTCAGGTAATGCAATTTAAGGTTACTAGGTATTACAATTTAGTTATAAAATCTTATTATATAAAGTTCAAACATAAGCTGGTTTTTTATCGTACGTTGAGACGAGAGCAGAATGTTGATTCAATGTCTGGAAAATATCAGCCCCCAGCTTCTCAATAAAAGTTTGGTATTGATGTCCCAGGATGTAGTAGAAGTTTCAGTTCTAATCTTCGCTAATCTTCACGGTTCTGGTGGTTACAGGTCCCAATGGAATTTGTGTAGTATTAAGACTTCGTTCGGTTGTGAAAAGTGAGGTTTTGGACGTTATTTTAAATTCCTTTGTTTGTTTTTAATATATTTAATTAATTTGGCATCTCCAGGCTATGGATTGTCTTCATTTATTTATAGTTAATCTTCATCATAGGTGTGATTATACCCTCTCTCTCTTGCTTACGCTGCTATACTCGCACAGTATGACACTTTCATATAACGATCTGATGGGTCGGCTTTATGAATCGTTATTATATATATATATATATATATATATATATATATATGTATGAGAATTGCCTCATTCTATTTTTATTCAATGCACTCTCTCGGGCAATTGTTGGTACGTGGTGTGGTGCCAATTTATGCACCCTGAGTGTACAAAATTTATTTCCACGTACCTTAGGGGTCCCCCTCCCCGTTCAATAATACAGTTGAATTTATAGTTGTCACCAATTTTGTGGAGACGGACCATCATCGTTTTCACCACCCGAAGGAAGTTACCGCCAACCATGGTCCGCCTCCAAATAGCCAAAACCCACGGTCAGGGTTGGTAAGTCCGTGACCGCCCGAAAATGGGGGAGACTCCCTTCTGAAAACAAACAAAACATACTAAAATTCAATTTCTTATTTTGACCAGTATAACTTCAAATTCGTAGCGTTCTGTGTACCCACTATCTTCTGCGTTGCTTAGTTGCATAATACATAAGCATTATTCATCTTTACCTCTACTATTTCATAGGGTCCTTCGTATAACAGGAAAAACTTCTTTATTTCTTTCTCTTGTGCACTAGACAAATCGTGTCTCCTTACCAATAGTAATTGTCCTACCTCATATTTAGTCCACTTACCCTTCCCATCATGTCTACGTTTTCTCCTCTCCCCTTTTGTGAGTAAACTCTCATTCGTTAGTTGGATCTTCCCATTCCTGTCGATGGTCTGGTCTTCCGGTGGATACTCGAAAAGTTGTTCTAATATTCTAGGTGGCCTGGTTCCTTTTTATCAGTTCATACGGTGTAAACCCGGTGGATTCGTGGGTAGTACTATTCAACCATTCTTCTACTTCCTTCACATACAATGGCCATTCAGTATGCTTGGCGTGACAATACGCCCGAAATATCCTACCAATCTCTCTCATCACCCGTTCTGCCTGGTTAGACTGTGGATGGTATACTGCCGTATGCTTGGGTATGATGCCTTCCCAGCCAAGAGTCTGTCTCCACCTACCACTGATGAATTGGGGTCCGTGATCAGATAAAATTATCTTTGGCTTACCTACATTTATCATGTAATCCTTGGTTATCTTTTCAGTCAGCACCCGGCTCGTCGCTCTCTTCACACTATACAACCTAACAAAAGTGTCCAAAAAACAAAAACATACACTACTCCACCTCTACCTTTGGGCAATGGCCCATATAAATCTGCAGCCACTAAGTCAAACCGTCTTTCCACTTTAGCATAATTCAACTCCCGTTCTACCCTATAATTCACTACTTTTGACCTCTGACACAAATCGCACACTCGTAACAATCTTCGTACTCGCCTCTCCATATTCTTAAAAACACATGACTCTTTTAACACATTTGTACACTTTTTTGCCCCAAAATGCCCACATCTTACATGACAATCCCAAGTAAATTTATCTATCAACTCTTCCGGTACAACCAACCTCCAATCACACTCACCCCCCCTCTACTTTCTTGAACAGAATTCCCTGATATATTTGAAAATGTGTATTATATTCAGACCCATCTATATCTGCTTCTAGACTAGCAATTATTTTACCCGGTTTATTATCTGATCTTTGTATGTTCTTAATCTTCCTTAATTCCTCACCAAAAATTCTATCTTCCCTTGTTAAACGAAAAATCTCTATCTCCTTAAGATCCCTCCCTGTTTTATTTTCTATGACATCTACCCTGGAAAGAGTGTCTGGCACTATTATCTGTCCCCTCAATATATTCCCATGAAAAATTATACTCCTGTATTGTTAATACCCACCTGGTTAGCCGGCTATGGGTTAATCGGCACGTGTTTAGAAATGACAACGCTTTGTGATCGGTTCTGATGACTGTCCTGTTGCCCAAGATGTACGTTCGGAACTTTCCTACGGCGAACACGATACTCAGCAATTCTTTCTCCATAGTCGTGTAATTCCGTTCGGCCGCCAAAAGGGATCGGCTGGCAAAGGCTATCGTCTGATGTTCTTTGTCATCATCCTCCTGGTATAACTCCACTCCCAGGGCAACGTTACTGGCGTCAGTCTGCAAATAGAAAGTTTTCAAGAAATCAGGGTGATTCATCATTACCATATTTGAAAATTTTTTCTTTATCTCCTCGAATGTATCCCTTTCCTTCTCTCCCCAATTCCACTGTTTATTCTTCTGTAGAACGGCACTCAATCTTGCTGTCATCTGTGCAGAGTTTTTCTGAAATTTTCTATAAAAGTTACAAAGTCCCAAAAAACTTTGTAGCTGCTTAATATTTTTCGGTTCTGGAAAGCGCATAATAGCTTCTACTTTATCAGGGTTAGCTAGAATTCCCTCTGGAGTAATAATGAAACCTAAAAAGTGTATTTCAGTATGCAGAAACTTGGATTTATCCCAATTAACCGTTAGACCCCCCTGTTGTAATTTATCTGGCACATATTCAAGATGTTCTAAATGTTCTGAAAATGTTCCTGATGCTATTAATATGTCATCAACGTATACAGTTAAAAAATCCAAGTCCTTAGGCTGCAATATCATATCTAGACATTTTATAAAACTTGCCACACTAGTGTTAAGTCCAAATGGCAAACGCTTGAACTGATAATTCTTACCATTGAAGAGAAATGCAGTATATCTCCGGCTCTGCTGCTAGCGGAACTTGCCAGTACCCTGCTGTCAAATCTAAAGATGTCATGTACTTAACTCCGCTGACTTTCTGAAAAATTTCGTTTATGGGTTCCGGTGACTCCCGGTCAGGTATTATAATTTGATTAATTTTCCTAACGTCTAAACACAATCTTACCTTTCCATCCTTCTTTATTACCACTACCAGTGGATTCGAGTATGGCGATATCGATCTCTCAATAATGTCTCCCTCCATCATTCTATCCAACTCCTCTTGCACTGCTCTCCTCTTTGAAAACGGCACTGGATAACTCCTGTGCATGTAGGGTGAGTGTTCTCGAACCTTCAACTCGCATACATAGTTCCTGGCTTTTCCAGGCAACTCCGCAAACACCTCTCTAAAACGTTCCAAAATGCCTGTCGCTGGGGACTCCCTACAACTCCACCCTCATTAAAAAATTTATCCGCCCTATTTTCCCATACTCTCTCATCACTCGCATACATCTCTCTCTCTCTCCTCATTCTCTACAATCTCACTCTCTCGACATATATTCACTCTTGTTTCTATGTCTCCATCGCCTACTCGTTTATGTATTATTTTTATTCCCGTAACTTTAATCTCATCTAGCACCCTCTTAAAATTAACCCTGACTGGTTCACTCCCATTATTAAATTCTACTATTCTTTTGTTAAAATCTATCACTGTTTATTTCTCTCCAAAAAATCATTTCCTAAGATTACATCTAAACTCAGTCCCTTAACCACTAGAAAAGTATTTTCAAATTCAGTTTCATTAATGCATATATTCAATTGTACTTGTCTAGTAACCCTTTTACTCCGTACTCTGGTTACCCCCACTACTGTTATGCCCGCAACTGGTAATGATGGAATACTTTTATTTATTTCTTGTAATTCTCCCATTACATTTTCTGAAACGACTGATATCTCACTTCCTGTATCTATTAATGTTTTAAAATTCTTACCTTCTATGTTGACGATTACCTCCGTCAATCCGGTTTTTGTTTCCATAATTCCCGCGTCGTCTTCCACCAACAACTCCTTCATCATATCCGTTTGTATTACGTTGTTCCTATATTCGTCCATTACCTGAACCCTGTCATCATCTATGGACAATGGTGTGGTCCGGGCTTCCATTGTCGGCCTGTTTTCCGTCCTGGCGGTGGTACTGCCCTGCAGATTTCCCCTCTCGTCCCGGTTGCTGTTTCTCCAACTCCTTGATGCCACCCCGCGGTCATCTCCTCCCCTCTGTGGTATATTGTTCTGCGCCGATGTAGTTCCGCTCCGCTGTCCCGGCCTTTGTTTCTTGCACCTGTAACAAAAATTTCTGACGGTGTAGTTCTCTCCCGAGCATCCCATACATTTCCAAACCCCGTCTCGATTATGATTCTCTTGTCTACCGTATGCATTTACCTGTTGTGACCCTCTTTGTGGCATATAATGACCTCTATTATTTGTACTTGATTGGTTAGGACGCCTACCTATTTCACGGTCCCTAATCTTTTGAAATACATCTAACATATTTTCCAGTTCGTTTATATCCGCTACCTCTCTCGTCATTAGTGTAATTTGTACTTCTCTGGGCAGGTGTTTACTAACATGTCTAACAAACGACCTAAAAGGCAACGGCGGTTCCAAGTATTTTGCCTCGTTAAATATTCTCATTACATACATGGTTATGTTGTTGTTTATTCCCCCAAAATTCCCGGTTCCCATGATTTTACTATGTAAAATTTCCTGGTCCTCTTCAGACCAATATTTATTTCGGAATGCTGCCTCGAACTTCTCATAATTACCCCACTCTGTATTATGTACTTCCGCCCATATTTCAGAACTGCCCATAAAACACTTTAAAATCTTTAATAATTTTACCTCCCAACTACTGCTATTAAACCGGTTAAATTCACTTACCCTACTCAGGAACTGCATCGGGTGTACTATCCGGTTGTCACAACTAAATTGTTCAAGTTCGATATCATCTTTTGCTTCGCGAGTATATAATATTCGCTTCGCAACATTATTTATATTTTGGCTCACTGCCACATGTAATTCATCTTTAATTTCTACTATGTCTTGTTCAATTATTCTTAATTTGTTATCATATTTAATTTCGTATTGAAGGTTATGTTTATTCACAACCCCCACACTCTCTTGCACAGATTGTTTACACACATTTTCTACCTCCATTATCTTATTTTTTATATCATCATTATTTTCATTAATCTTATTTATACACTTACTTTCTATCTCTACATACTGTTCTTTAACTTGAGTTTTAATTCGATCTGTCATTTGTTCATTTACATCATTTATTTTACTTTCAATATTTTCTGTGATTTCACTAATTTGTTCATCGAACTTATGGTTTACTGATTCTAATATCTGCTCTTTAATACCATCACAACGTGTATTAATTTAATTCACTTGCTTACTAAAATTAAAATTTTGTTGTTTTATTTCATCTCTGATCTCATTCAACTTTTCACTAAAATTATTCTTAATCTTATCATTTTGTTCATCAAATCTAGCATCGAACTTATTATTTTGTTCATTAAATTTATCATTAAAATTACTTTTTATTTCTTTAATTTCGCTCTTTTGTTCATCCAACTTAACATTCTGCTTTTCTAGCACTGCTTGTATCATTTTGAACATTTCATAACTATCGTCAGATTTTTTACTTTGGACCAGCGTCGACTGATTCGTTACGCCTTCCATTATTTTTGATTCGGTCTCGCTCACATCACTATTTATTTGACTTTCCGTCTGGCTGTCAGTGGAGCTGACTTCATTGTTAATATTTTCATTTGTACTCATTTTTTATATTATTTATTAGATTTTAATCTTACCAACAAATTAACCTTATATGTACTCGGCATTAATTACTATTATAAGTATTACTTAAATATAGTATACACCTCACATAACCTACACGTAATTTATACGTACTCCCAAATCACGCTTATATCCATTTGTAGGTGTGGTTTCTATCAAATTTGGTATACCTCAAATTTATTTGCACAGACTGTCCAAGTTCGGGAGCCAATTGTTATTATCCTATTCATCTACAAAATAATATTTAATAAAATTATATAATTCACACTGCTTACCTTCATCGGGTTCCGGGGTTCTTCACACGAACTAGAGGAGTATAAGCGTGATTTAGGGTTTACGTTATTAATGTACTCAACTCTCATTGTAATTGTTAATTAATTCAACCTTTATTAGACATGTGATTTAATATTCTATTTTTTTTTAATTTCAAAAATGATACACTTTTTATTTTTGTATCCATTCGGATTTAAATCTAACAAATATTAATGTTGAGACACATGCTCAATTTAACCAAAACAAAACAAAATTCACAATCTTCCTTAGCATACTTAAAATAAATGGTTCATTATATTATATAAAGGCGACCCAGCATTTGCATACACTCACACTTTCATTCATCATACCCCCTTTACTTAAGCGCTTTTTATTTTCTACAATTTTCAGAACGATATATATATTATACGTTTACTTGGTTGTGAGGTCCATTGCCGACCACATGTTGCACTGATTTCAATTTTTAGTCATTGGTTTTCCGAATTTAGTTCTCACTTCCTGATTTTTGATATCACTGTCGATTAATAAATGTTACACATTTTATACCACTTTAGATTCTTTGTTTAAATCACATTTTATACTTTTTAAATGATTTTCGGCTCGCGAGCCTTTTACGTTGAACCGCGCGATTCCACAGTTATAGGAAGACAGCGTTTGTTCTCTGCGCACTAGGCGAGAAGGAATTTATACGAACGTGACACTTTCATGGGAAAGCTGGCCGACCTGTGCGCGCATATGCATGAATGCGCACCCTTGCTGATAACTCTCACATTCCTGTGTAACATGCTGTGCCTTATACGGAGCGATAGTCTGCGACCCATTATTACGCTTTGGTTAAATACAATGAAAACGTTTTATATTGCAAACCCTCATCGGTTTGTACCGTTACAATACATATTGTTTAACCATTTTAAATCAGTTTTCTGTGGGTGGCATTGCTCTGTCTCCTGTTATTAGGGGCATTACTAGTGGAAAATGTGGTATAGGCAAAGTCACCCCGATTAAGGGGTAACTTTGTCTGGTTGGGTATTGTCATTTTTAATAAATATATCCCTACATATTTTTTATTGTACCGGTAGCTGTAGTTTCTGTAAACTTTATAAAGCTACCTAGCGATAAGAAATTTTAATTTTTGTTTGGCTTTGATGATCTGGGAGAATGACCAGTAAAATGACTCCAAATGGGTGCAAGTGATGTAGGCCTACTCAGATAGTACACTGTCAAGAGGCGTCGGTTCCAGAAAAAAAACTTTTTATGATCGACCACTCATATGATCCCTAGCTAGCTACTCTGTCCGTAGAACATGATTTGAGCAATGTTGTTAAGAATTTTCTGTAAGGAAAGCGTGCTTTATTAAGTGCTCTTTAAATAAACTATATATTGACCAATTAGGCAACTGAAATCATTGGTTTAGAAGGTCCCAGTTAAAAGAATGCTTCATCAAGTTATATTCATCAATCAGTGTGGTAGTATTCACACCGCTCAGTGCGAAAGGCAGTCTAAATTTTGATGTACTTTGAATCTGGAACTGATCTATCCGTTTATTTTTTATGAATGTCTAAGTTTCAGTATCCAGGATTTTAAACAGACAGTAGGGGCAAAATCCAAAATATGAAGTTAGATTAAATAAAAATCTAAATAACTGAACGAGTTCTCAGTTTTAACTTGACCATTTGGCATTTGTCTGTACGCTGTTTTGGTGTATTTCTCACGATAACTTTTGAACATATCAACCGATTTTTGTAAAACTTAGAAGCATGTTCATACTTTTACCTTACAGCCCCCAATTGTTTTAGACCCCCCCCCCCCAAATAAGAGGGTAGAAGGTACAAATGTCAGAAGCAAAATTTTGAAAGTATCAAAAAAATCTATGTGGAGTATTAAATTAAAGAGAATTTTAACCAAACTTTGAGTATAGTGTTCAGTTTTGGAAATTTCAAAATTTTTGGACACCAGGGCCCAAAATTATGAGAAAAATTCCAAAAGTCCATGCCAGGTATCAGATTAAAGGTAATTTAAACCCAAACCCGAAAGTGGTATTTACTTCGAAAATTTTCGAACTGTTACAGGTCCTACAGCAAAAAAATGGAACTCAAAATTGTTAAAAAAAGAGTATAATAATCTATGTGGGACATCAAATTATGATAAATTTTATTATTGACTTATTGATGTTTGTACGGATGAGTATTACATGAACTTGGCATCTTTAATAATTGGACAAAATTAATATATTTCAAATTTGAACTTCTTCAAGAACTTTGTAAGCTATGTTTGTAAAAAAAAACTTTACATATTGTTATCAGTTACGCATATTTGTGAAAAGTATTAGATATATGCTTATAGATATGTATGGAATATACTTAAATGTATGTTTATGTGTCGTCAAGTATGGCCATCAGATTGTGGTGTTTTTCGGCTAATGCTGCAAATCATACATATGAAGAACTCCACTCCCAGCTTTCAAAAATAAAATATTCATTATTTTATTCATTTGATTTTATTTAAAATTAATCCATTTTGTTCAAACACTGAACAAGTTCTGCAGCTCAGGAAGCTTACTAGTAAAATAAGAATGGGAGAAAAATGTAGATGGTTGGTAGCGTATGGAGGTATGGGAATTATAAGATCAGAGTGTGATTCTTGAAAGAGTTACAGAACACGTGTTTGATTAAAACAAAACAAAAATCACAGAAAAAGTAAATGGTGGGAAAATATATTAGAGTGGCTCACAAGAAGGAATAGAAGAGGAAGGGTTGAATCAGTGAACATACAAGCAGCAGTGAAGTTTATAAAAAGAGAGCAGAATTTAATGGAAGGCGATTGCATAGACTATGGTTTTCTCTGATGAATTGTCAGTGACGATATACAAAGATGTCTCTGTTTCTAAAACTCTGTCACAATTATTAGCCAGATGTAGTAATGGAAAAAATTTTGTTCTTCTTTGAGCCACAAATTATATTTAATTGTGAAATCCTCAGTATTATGGTGAAGGCTTCGAAAATACAAATTCATTATCACTGCTATATTAATCTGACAAGTAGAAATCTGTTGTCAGGTTTCTACTTGTCATTATATTATACCTAATAATGGTGTGAAAGTGAATCAAGACATGGGAACAGCGCTTAATAACATTTCATATAGGGGAGGCCAGGGCTAGTAGGTGTAGGGTTAAATTGGTGTGTACATGGACATTTTGTTTGTTTGGTTGTTGGCAACACTGTCACATACTACACATATATATATATATATATATATATATATATATATATTGCGACAATACAAGCAAAGGCTGTAATGTGCATACATAATATATTATAAATATTTAAGTTAATTTTAATAATATATAATAGACGAGCAGGTGTGAGATTGGAAGCTGGCTTTCAAGCAGGAACCAACAGGTAAACATCACGCGATTACCACTGCATGTGTGTATACAAGTAAATAATGTGTGTGCGTGAAGCCTGTCTGATCCTGAAAGTTGCAATCTCACCCCCCAAGTCAATGCTAAATTAAGAAAATATTTATTTTTAAGCAAACCATAAATGTTAATGAGAAGGTAAAAACTTCTAAAAATGTGTAAAAATCAGACACAAGTGCAGTGCGAATTTTACGTAATTTGGACAATCAGTGCGAATCCAGTGCGATTTTTAAAGCATTATACTTACACTAGTGGTGTGAGCATCATGATAATTGCATATCTCATCAGTCATTAAATTAGACAATAATTTATCGCCGTAAAATCTGCGTTAAACAGTGCGATTGGCGAAAAAGTGCAATTATGTGAAAAGAGACGAGAGTGGGGGCTATCACGCCATGGACAGTTTTCGACAGGCTGATACCTGAATCGCCAGGTGCAGTTTTCTGGGTGGATATAAATAGAAGCCCAGGAGAGACGAACTCTCTCTTCTAACATTCACAGTCGCGGCGGTACACTAGGGCCGTCCGAGACGCGAATTTTTTAAACTACTTTGGACAAAGTTAGATGCTAAATCTAACATCAGTATGATTTTTGTAGCTTAACTTATAAAGTATTACGGCAATGTTTTAATTTAAAGTATTAATGAAAACAATAATTAAAAAAGTACCGTAATGAAGAAATCGTCGGACGTCTACAAGCAGTCGCCAGCTAAGAACATTGCTTGACTTACTAAAAGCGGCCACTGAGGCCTTGTCATTTTCCTACATCTGTTTATTATCTACCTATGTATTAAATCTGTTTTTATTTGTTTAATATTATTTATTTTTAGATTTTTCTAATTTACTTCTTTTTAGTATATTTATTAATTACTAATTACTGTATAATCAATTTAAACATTGCAGGTAAAAATAATGAATAGCCGAAAAAAATCATTAAGCAATTCTTCAGCAGGAAAAAACATATTTCTCCAACTATATTCAATTAAGTACGTCTAAAATGTACTAACAGACGTTTCTCCGACTCTTCTCCGCATATCACGCTTAATTTTGAACCAGTGGCTCTTGATCATTTGGGCGTGAAAAGCAGAGTTGCGAGGACATACAAAATTAAGCGAATGATTCACAGACAAATGTTATACCCATATTGTTCGAGCGAGTTGTAGCCGCGTCACATATCTGTAACTATAGTGGTTCTTGGTTCTACATTATCTAAACTTACATGATTTAGCATGTTTATCCACCACCATCGCCTTTAAGAAGCACTTTTTTGTTCTCCAGCAAATTCCCCCACCGAGTTTTGGTTATTTGGCCCCTGTTATACTTCCTTCTACCGAACACGCTTTCATCAATTTCAGTAATATCTCCTGGCCGCCGATTTTTGAGCTGTTCTCCATTAGCCAGAGAGTAAGGATCTCCCTGAACACATTTATCAATTTTCGCGTAGTTTTCCTATTTATGTCGATCTCTCTTGAAATAACTGAAATTGGATATTTTAAAATCCAAGCAACTAACCACTGAAAGTCTATCTGAAACCACTGTGATGGGGACAAGACTTATCAATGAATGCACTACGAATGTCCCTTAAACTGCTAGAAGTAGCCACATACATTTATAACCGTTGGAAACCCCAGCAAAGCCTATAACAATAGACATATCAGTGACAAATGTTGACAGCGGTCACTTTAAAATCTTTTACTAGTTTTACAACCGGTGCAGGTATGCGGTGACTTCTAGTACCCTCAACCCGGTTGTCCTACTCCTACATCACTATTCTTCCATCTACGTGCCTCCACCTTCTCAACGGCCAGCCTGCACTGGTGTACAAGGTCCTAACAAGGACCAGGCTCAAACAACCTAAAAAAAACCTGTGTTGTCCAATAATCAGTACGATGTATTATATGCCAAACATTTATAATATATTAACATGTAAATAACAATAGTTAATTGAGTAATAAATACTCAGTGTTTAATTGCAAATTATTTTTGTTTATGTTTAGCCATGATATTGTTACCGATTACAGCTAACAGAGAACGAAACTGCACTCGGCCTTGTGTGCGCGGTGACAAATTTTTGTTAGAGCTAGAGTGGGGGAAACATGAACCGCACTTGAGTTGTGTTGCCGTGGTGTGTGTTTCAGTGGATGTATAGTCGTATCAAAATATAAGTGGGCGTTAGAAATATAATTTGCATAGTTTTCTTCCTTATTGTGTTATATATATTTACTTACTTACTTACACTTACTCGTAAGTGTTTAGATACTGTATATGCTTGAGATACTGTATATCTGAAGTATATCGTTATTTACTTCATAGATAACATATAAAATAGACGCTAACATGGAATTCAGAAGTAAAGTGAAACACAAAACGTTGAGTGGACAAAGCCGGGAAATTATTAGTTGTGTATTGCAGTTTATGCAAAACGAGGCAAAAAAAGGTGTGCCAGTTATACCTTTGGCTAAAGTGCAGGAATGCGTTGCAGCAGCTACTGGTGTAAGTTTACGGACTGTGAAAACGATTGCCGGTGAGTCACGAAAAATTGAGTGCGGTGGGTCGACATTTTTTTCAACACCTAAAAAGAAATTGAAAAATATAAATAAAAAAAATTGTGCTGGATGACTTCAATCGATGTGTTTTACGTAGACTAGTTTTAAATTTTCATATAAATGAAAAGAGGGTGCCAACGATGAAGGCAATCCACAACAAATTTTGCAGTGATACGGAATATAGAGGTTGTGTAGACACATTACAAAAAGAATTACACACAATGGGATTTAAGTGGGTGAAAACATAATCAGACCGGAAACTTCCCATGGAACGACATGGCATAAGACAGATGAGACTGAACTATTTACGCACAATACTGAGGTACAGAGAGGAAAACAGAAACATTGTTTATATGGACGAGACATATTTACATTCTACGTATACACAAGTAAAGAGCTGGACCGACGATTCAAATGAAGGACTAAAGAAGAAAGTTACAAAAGGCCAGAAACTAATAATAATCCATGCTGGCGGAGAAAATGGTTTTGTTATTGGTGCTAATTTAACTTGGAAGTCGACATTATCAACAGGAGATTATCATGATGAGATGAATTACTCTAATTTCAGGAAGGGGGTAGAACAAAAGCTACTAAATAGTGTTCATGCCACCAAACAGTGTTCTTGTCATGGATAACGCTCCCTACCACAACAAACAAACTGAAAAATGTCCGACTTCTAATTCCAGGAAAGACGACATGAAAGACTGGCTTACAAAGAAAAACATACAATTTGAAAATTCAATGTTGAAATCCGATTTGTACACATTAATCAAAGTATATAAACCAAAATATAAAACGTATGAAATCGACAAGTAATTA
The DNA here is from genome assembly GCA_034769895.1 of Magicicada septendecula. NCBI lineage: Eukaryota > Metazoa > Arthropoda > Insecta > Hemiptera > Cicadidae > Magicicada > Magicicada septendecula. The sequence continues at coordinate 220,368,350 of CM068372.1, forward strand.
CACAATCATGGACATTCTGTTCTACGTTTGCCTCCTTACCATCCAGATCTAAACCCCATTGAACTTGTATGGGCTTCTTTAAAAGAATATGTTGCAAAGAGAAATGTTACTTTCAATTTTAATGATGTTAATAATTACTGTAATGATTTTTTTGAAAGTTTTTCAAAAGACGATTGGCTATCTAGGTGCAGGCATGTAATTAAAATAGAAAGAGAATACTGGGAAAAAGAACAACTCTTCGATACTGTAGTGGACGATATTATAATAAATCTAGGTGTAGACAGTGAAGAAGAATTGGAAGAAGAGAAATCAGATACTGACAGTGATATTTCGGGAGTTCATCCAATGAACGAGTAATTGTCAAGTTTATTTTAATACTAAAAATTGGTGTATTAATTGATTATTAATTATTAATATTATTATTAATGAAAGAGTGAATTGAACTATAACTCCTTTTTTTTTTTATTAATGTGGACATATGAAATGGTTTATAGTGTTTAAAATTTTTAATTGTTTGATATGGCGAAAGAAAAACAATACACTTCAGCTGGAGGTAAGAACATTTTTATTTTCCTCATGTTGAGTAATATTTACTTGGGTTTCACTTCCTAAATTAGAAATTGTATTTCACTGTATAATTTCTTAAAACTTTACAAGCTCTTACACTATAAAGACATTACGTTCAGCATAGGATAAATAAAATCTGAACACAGTAAATTTTGTACACTGTCAACATGAAACGAGTGTACGTAGATGACGTAGTTCGTAAACTTCGTCCGCCTCACTCACATACTACTACCGTCTCACTCACTCCCATCTGCGCAGCTCACGGGCAATTTCGATTCAGTTTAGTTGTATCTCCAGTAACTTAAAACAATGAAAACAAAAAATATCACTGTATCCATGTCAGTGTCCACATGTGTGTGTGTGTGTGTGTATGTACATCACTTTGTTTGCTTTTCATTGTTATAAATAAATAGTAACATTTTTAGTTCACTTAATATTTAGTTTGCATTTAGTAATATTTTTAGTGTTTTCTATTTTTGCTAATTTACACTGTTAGATGTATTTAAGTTGATTTTTATTAGACAAAATTTGTGGAAGACTTGGAGTTTAATATTTTAAACATCTCTTTAGGAAAGTTTTTTTTCATGTCATTTAAAAAATATTATAAGAAAATAAAAATTTTAATAATTATATTACCAAATTTACCATATCACCTTCATAATTTTTTTTAATCCTCCTGTTAATTAGTATCATTAGAACTGGTACCTGACACTACATTTTTTGTTTTTATTTAAACTTTTTCATTGTGAGAATTTAGGTGGGTACAAATTTATTATATGTATGGTTTAACATGAAACACAAGACACAGTATTGACTAAAAATGTTATTTATTAGAAGCTTATATATATTTACTGACACTGCAACTGAGATGGAGAAGGTGATTAGTTACTTCAGTGATAAAAATGTAAAGTTTAGACTGACAATACATAAAATATTTAGCAGAGGAGATGAAACTTCAGGAATGGTTATGACTATCGAAGCTGTTTTAAAATCTCAAGCGCATCATTCCAATCAAATTCTTTCAGTTTTACTACATTTATAGCATGATACAGTAATGTAACATAATATTAGTGTGTACTAGGAGGTAGGGTAATAAAATGCATTAATGACGGCTAAAATATATTGTGTCACAAAAACAGAAATTGAATTCAGTAACAACATTATGAGAAATCATTGGTTGATAGGTTTTGTGTTGAGAACTTTTTAATTTGTGGTAAATATGGACAGGGTTTAACTTCTTAAAGTAAATTTAGCCACAATCAACAATAACTGAACTGCAGTCTGTACTTTAGAAATTGTTATCTTTAACCATTCAGATAATTCTTTTGACATAGGTTATAGCATTCTATATAATTGATATGAAAGAAGAATAAGAAAAAGTTGATTATTTTATTTGACACTGTTCTGTAAATAATATTTTATGGTTTGACAATTTCTATATTATTTAGATCAACTAACAGCTTTATTTTTAGAATAATTAAGCATATCTTTAATTTACTAATACTGTATTTTGGTTTACTAAAAGCAACCTCTACCAGAAACAAAACCTGTAGAGCTGACAATTTTTTTAAAATTGAATGTAAAAAATGTATCAATTAGTTAAAAATTCACTGATTATTGAACTATGACATCAATAGTAAATTTTGTTCTCAAAAGCGAAGTATAAATAACTATTTGTTTTAGGTAAACCTTCTACTTAGACTCCCTCCATTGTAATATTTTTCAGTTGACGTTTTAATCCCTAGAATCTGGGATTATCCACAGAAGCTGTGAGTGACAGCTGAAAGACCCTGTTGTACCAACATATGTTTCTAAGGATAATCCTAGATTCCAGTGAAGGAAATGTCAAGATTACGATGGAGGCAGTCTCAGTAGAGGGTTTACCTGATACAAATCACTCATCACTTAGAAGTTTTTGAAAATCTATTTGTTCTATTCTACAAAAAGATGTATATTATATGTGACTGTCTGCTTCATAGAATCTACATACTGTTAGAACCAGGGGCATAACTACTGGGTAGCTAGACTGGCAAATGTCCAGGAGCCCATCTTCTTTCTTTTTTTACAGTGATAAATATATTCTAGCGAAAATTACCAAGTAATTTTATAATAGTGAGACAAAAGTTGAACTTGAGGTTATTAAAAGCCTTCTGTGTAAATTGTACTTGGCCGCCTGAGCAAAAATTAGATATTCACCTAGTGAAATATGGTTTAATGGTTTAATTTGGTTTAATTACCCTCAAGTTCAACTTCTTGTCTCCTATTGCAAAACGACTTATTACTTTTTATTACACAATTTTTCTCAGTAAATTTCAAATTTATATATTCAGTTATTTACTAAGATTGCTGTCTTAATGGTACACTGACTAACTGGATGGTACTTATTTCTGTGTGCTTTGCACTATTCAATATAAACAGAATCAAGAATTTTATCTTCAATGCAGGTACAAGAAAAAACAAAATGCACGACAAGGAGCATGTGCAGTAAAGGTGTAAAACCTTAGAATTCTTATCTACACCAGCAGTCTAGAAGTATTATGTTTCAAGAAAACTAAAAAATAAAAGAACAATGAAGTATGTGGTAAGATAGTGTCAAACTATAGACCTCGAAGGGGGCCTACCTTGGAACTTTGCCAGAGACCCCTGAGTCTCTAGTTACGCTACTGCTTATAACAGTTAAGGTGTGGAAATCTTACAAATACTGTAACTAATTGTTAGTAACACTGTTCTATGAAGGCACATGCTCTAGCTCTGTAGACTTTGACAGCTGGACTGTTGATTTCCTTGAAACCATCTATTTTCTCCCGAGCCAGTTCAAACCACTTTGAAACATGCGAATATGGTTTCAGGTTGAAACCACTAGCCTGAAAACAAATAATTTTTTAAAAATTAGTAATCTCTTATTATATAAAATATTATGCATCAGCACTTTGTCGACTATCACAAAATGTTTTGTGATTTCATTCAGGATGCAAAATGCTACTTGAAGAACCGAAATTTTAACAAATGAGTGATGTGTATATTCACTATTCTAATGTTTGTATTTTAGTGTGCAGATATGGGGTATGCAATAAGTGAAAGATAAAATTTAACCAAAAAGTCAGTGCACATACAATTCATCAGTAAGAAAACAGAGCAGCAAATGTCTCATAACTACAAAATGATAAATTCTTCTGCTTCAAGTACAGCCAAATATTTTGGCTAGTTCAGTGGGAAAAGCATGTTGAAAAAGAAATGGGAAGAACTCAAACTGAAATATTGAGAAGAAATGTAAGGTCATAGATCCAAGCTAATAGTATCAGTACTCAATAAGTTGATGTTCTTCAAGGTTAATAAACTTAGACAAACATTCAGAATGGTTTTATCCTAGACAGTAGAATGTGAACAGAATTAAATGAATTGAAAATAAGTTACTGAAAGGTATAGTTAATGTTTCTTGAGAAATAAAACTATGAATAGGATTTAAGATAGAGATGTATGATGCACAATAGAGAATTTTCCCTGAAAGCACAAAGTCAATTATGCTACCACACCAATGTTGACACAAATGTTATAAAACTGTGTGTATTCAATGAATGAATCTTACATCACTTGTAGTTACCAAAAAATACATTTTTGTTAAGAAACGTTTGGCCCATAGTATATACATAATTCATTTTGCACTTGTCAACAGATTGTTAATAAACTGTACAATGAACTCTATCAACAAAAAAAAAAAGAAAAGAACAAAGAATTTACACAAAAAACTCAAAATAGGAGGTAGAAAACAATAACTAGAGAAGGCATGGAGGCATGACTAGAAGAAGTGTTTTCCTTTTTCCCTATTTCATAAGGAATTATGAGTCAACAGGTTGCAGTAGAACTGAAAAGTTTTGTAGATCACCCTTAAAAAGGTTAAAAACTATATTTTTTAATTGAACAAAACTTTTTCAAATATTTTAGTTTCTTAAATATTTACCCAAGCAGTGCTCACTGTTGTTCCAATTGAGAAATCAGCAATTGTCATTTCCTTTCCTGTAACCCATGGGTTAGTTTTTTCAAGATATTTATCCAAAAATATATATGCCTCTTCCAAACGTTTTTTTCTTGATTCAATGCAAGGCGCATCCCGAAATATCATTGGGTACTGAAATTATAAATATACATAGAATTTAAAAAAGTAAATGCAAATAGGCTGACTGTAAAGGAAAGACAATAAACATTATCTATAAAGAAAAGTAGTACAAAGGAAAAAGTGCTTAAGAAAAAAATTGTAAAATTATTTATATTTGTTTTAAGTATAGGTGAGGTTTCAGTTTTAAAACCTTAAACTTGAAAGCTTCAGTCTTTCCAACTTAATCCTTTAACCTTCTTAATAACCACTTCTTCATTTATGTCCTAGTAAATCATTACTCTAATTCTGTGCCTATTGTATTTGTTGTTTAGCAGTGTAACAAAAATTAGTTAAAATTGTTTAAGAATATATTTAAAAATTGTTTTCTTTAATTACATTTTTATGAAATATAAACAGGCTTTAATATCAATTTCTATAAAGAAATGTATTTTTCCACTAATAAATTGTAGGCTAAAGTTACTTTAATGTTATGGATTTGTGAAGTTATTGGATGAACAGAAATCATATTGTTAGTAATCTGTTTTACAGAGTGTTTCAAAAATGTGGTACTAAACTTTGGGAGATGATTCTACTCATTAAACTAAAGGTAAAATGTATAAAAAAATGTCGTAAAATGATTGTTTTCTGTCTGGGTGTTTTTTTTTTTAAATTAATTGCTGCTGAACAGAAGAGTTGAAATTTGATATACAGACTAAGTATTTGATATACAAACTATAAAATTTGATGTATAGGTAATTACATGTAAGTACAAAACAAACAAAAATATTATTTTGAAAATTTTCAAAGTGGCAGCTGATTGAAAATTGTAATTTAAAAATATATCAATAATTTAATTTATAAAAATCAATACTTGTAAAAAGAAGATTCATATTATGATAAAAAATAAAGGACGTATTACATTTCTTTCCTTAGAACACAACACATTTGGCCTATTTTGCTTACATAACAACCATGTGTTTTTTGCCTTATTAAAAATTTAAAGAAACTGGTTTATTTTTTACCTGTTTCCAAAAACAAAATATCACTGGATTAAGAATGAAAAGAGTATTTTTTTATATTATGAATTTGTTGGATACAAGTACCAATTTTTGTACACTGGATTATAAATACAAGGGGGCTAATTTTTTATGTAATGAGACATTTTTTTGTTATAAGTACTGATTTTTGTAAAATTTAGAATTGAGACTTTAATCAGCCACTATTCTGAAAATTTTCAAGATAACATTTTGGTTTGTTTTGCAATAATAAGAAATGGTAAATGTACTGTGCATACCAAATTTTAACTCTACATCTTACCTAATTTGGCAGTAATTAATAAAACACACACACACACACACACACACACACACACACACACACACACACACTGGAAACAAATCATTTTTGTCCTATGTTTATTGGACATTTTTATTTAATTTTAATGAGTAGAATCATTTCCTATCAGTTTTGCACCACCTTTTGGGAACACTCTGTATAATATCTGTATAATAAGAAACAGCTAAGTTAACTGAAATGACATAATTGTATGCATACATACAAATCTCCATATCTCTGATGAAGTGTTGTCAGGTCGAAGTAGAGCCTTTGGTTAATAAGAGCACGCTGCGCTGGATCCTTTGGGTATAGTGTATCATTTTTTCCATATTTATCAACAAGGTAGCACATAATGGCTCGGCTGAGAGTAAGGAACATTTGTTTTATCTTTATTACATGTTAGTTTAAAAATATATATATATAATAAGGGAATTCTCTAAAATATTATTTAACATACAACAAAACATAAAACATATTTGAATGCGTGAAGATTCAACCTTGGCCACCAGAAGATCCTCCCCCCCAAGGGTGGGATTCGAAATTTTGCCAATGATATTGCTAGTAAATAGCAACTGACCACAGCCTAACAAGCCATTTTGGTAATACTGACACCGACCATGTGAGCTTATGACAACAACCCAGTATCTGCACCCTCTCTCCCTTTTACTAGTAATATACATCAAATTTTCTATTTTAATTTCCCTTCCTACAACCACAAAAGAATGTCTCATAAGGATGTGACATTAATAAACAGTTTAATTAATAAATACAATACTTTACAAGAGAAAACTGCATGCATTTTATTTCATGAAAATTGTGTATAAAATTATTGGGCTCTTTTGGTCCACAGTTACACTAATGTTTCTGCTCATACACAATAAATTGTGACTTTTGCAGTGGATTTTCAGACTTAATCTAGGAGTACTAATCAAGGCCTCCTCCTATCTCAGTGAGAATTCATTAAACTGTGAAAGCACAATTTTTAGGAATTTGTTTCAAGCTTACAAATAATGAAGGTGGTTTTTATAAAGTATATCACTAAATATCGGTATGGATAACCATACATGACTTCCATGTTCTAAGATTTATATTTAAAATCATTTACGAAATGAAATGTTTCCATTGAAACTACTTCTTTCCACTTATTGCTTCAGCCTTAACCACAGTACTGAGGTCACTAACGTATACCACCACACGTTATCGCACTCGATTTTCACTGATGATGGCAGTCGATGGCACTGCCGAAAAGTCTGGTTTTGCAGAAAACATTGGACTATGGCCAAACAGCCTGGGAAGGAATTTTAACAACAAACTACTACTTTGTTGCCAATAACGTAGTACACATATAAAAATTATCCCCTCCCCCATCAACTATAATTTTCATTTATAGAAAATTACCCCCACCCTGTTCAACTAGCCTCTTCATTTATATATATTTCATCAACGTTTCTACAGTGGATTATTAAGATCTACTTATCAGGATACTTTATTTATCAAAATTAAGTACTTTACTCTTGTTACAACAAAAAATGTTTCAGGTAAACTGCTCTTTCCCCATAACCGATCTTCACCAAAATCAACAAGCCTTGTAAAATGTATTTTACAATTTAGGAATGTATGCAAAAAAATATTTGATTACGTTTGAATGTGCGGCAGTTCTCGTTCATCATAGAAAAAATTACCGTTGTTAAAACATAAAATGTTGCTGGTAAACTACCCCTTTCCCTTAACCGATCTTCACCAAAATCAAAGACATTGAGTTCTCTATAGCTCAGGAAGGTATGCAAAACATTATTTGATTCTGATTGAATTTACGGCAGTTATCATTCGTCATAGAAAAAATTACCCATGTTAAAACATAAAATGTTGCAGGTAACCTACCCCTTTCCCTCAACCGATCTTCAACAAAAACAATAGGTCTTGAGAACTCTACAATTCAGGGCTGTATGCAAAACATTACCGTATTTGATTCTGTTTGAATTTACGGCTGTTATCGTTTACCATAGATAATACCCTTGTTAAAACAAGAAACGTTGCAGGTAAACTACCCCTTTCCCTTAACCGATCTTCACCAAAAACAATAGGTCTTGAGTACTCTACAAATCAGGACAGTATGCAAAAAAATATATGATTCTGTTTGAATGTGCGGCAGTTATCGTTCGTCATGAAAACATTTGTCATGTTACAACATAAAATGTTGCAGGTAAACTACCCCTTTCCCTTCACCAATCTTTTCTTTTCCCTTCGAACACGATTTTTTTTTGCCATCACCATACTTCCATTTCCTTATGGAACATGGAAGTAAATAAGTACTTTACTCTTGTTAAAACATAAAACGTTGCAGGTAAACTACCCCTTTCTCTTAACCGATCTTCACCAAAATCAATAGACCTTCAGTCCTCTACAATTCAGGGATGCACGCTAAAAAATATTTGATTCTGTTTGAATGTGCGGCAGTTATCGTTCGTCATGAAAACATTTGTCATGTTACAACATAAAATGTTGCAGGTAAACTACCCCTTTCCCTTCACCAATCTTCACCAGAATCAACAGGCCTTGAGAACTGTACAAATCAGGAACGTATGCAAAACGTTAGTTGATTCTCTTTCACTTTACGGCAGTTATCTTTCGTCATAAAAGAATTACCCTTGTTAAAACAAAATGTTGCTGGTAAGCTACACCTTTCCCTTCATCGATCTTCAACAAAATCAACAGACCTTGAGTTCTCTATAATTCAAAAAGGTATGCAAAAATGTAGTTGATTCAGTTTGAATTCACGGCAGTTATCGTTCGTCATATAAAAATTACCCTTGGTAAAACATAAATGTTGCAGGTAAACTACCCCTTTCCTTTAACCGATCTTCACCAACACCAATAGGTCTTGAGAACTCTACAATACAGGGCTGTATGCAAAACATTATTTGATTCTGTTTTAATTTACGGCTGTTATTGTTTGCCATAGAAAAAAATTACCCTTGATAAAAAAATTTTGCAGGTAAACTACCCGTTTCCCTTAACCGATCTTCACCAAAAACAATAGGTCTTGAGTACTCTACAATTCAGTGCTGTATGCAAAAAATTGTTTGATTCTGTTTGAATTTGCGGCTGTTATCGTTTGTCATAGAAAATACCCTTGTTAAAACTTAAAATGTGGCCGTGTTTGCGCGAGAACCCGGCTCCGTTAATTAAATAAAAAAAATTACGAACGGCTTAAGCACTGATTTCGCTAATTATTAGAGTGACGATATATATTAATGTTGGCAATACATTCGCTAAGCTGATCCGCGCGCGCTCTGGGGTCAGCGCGGCGTAACGTTTTTTCGGTCGTGGCTCAAACCAGTTCACTGCCAGCGCTTAACGGCGACTGTTCTTGTTCCTCCCGGCTGCCTTGAGATTTTGGATCTGTGTAAATTATCTATCACTATGCATAGATAATCGCTACGTGACTCTCCGGGTTCCTGATTAAGACGACGACCTGATTCGCTCCAGGAGGTGGCTGAACAACTGCTACCCACGACGTTAATCTAGCAACTTTCCGTTTTCGCTGCCGGGAGGAAGAGATGGACAACACACCACAGAACCCTCATGCTCAGTGCTGGACTATAACCAGGTGACATTTATGCCTTTAAAAAATATCTTGGCCGCTACAATTTATAACATGTGACTTTATTCCCGGAATGGCTCCTGTTAGATGGTGCACAAGTCCCGTGGGACATTCTAGTGATAAACTTTATCAGTTTTTAATTTACGAATGCTTACGCCCCCAGAATGAGTGTAAACCCAGACGGGGTCATGCGTCAGCCGATTATGATTTTCTTTTTTACTTCCATATTCCTTAAGGAATGGAAGTATGGTGATGGCAAAAAAAATCGTGTTCCAGATTATTGCAGATTCTGATTCTACTACACTCAAAACATGAAAAAAAGTCGTTTTCCGAAAAGTGTCTGTGTGTGTGTCTGTCTGTCTGTCTGTGTGTCTGTCTGTGTGTCTGTAGATTTTTTTCCTATGGCAAACGATAACTGCCGCAAATTCAAACAGAATCAAATAATTTTTTGCATGCAGCTCTGATTTGCAGAGTACTCGCGACCTATTGTTTTTGGTGAAGATCGGTTGAGGGAAAGGGGTAGTTTACCTGCAACGGTTTTTTTTTAGCAAGGGTAATTTTGTTTGTTTGGCAAACGATAACAGCCGCAAATTCAAACAGAATCAAATAATGTTTCGCATACAGCCCTGAATTGTAGAATTCTCAAGATCTGTTGATTTTGGTGAAGATCGGTTAAGGGAAAGGGGTAGTTTACCTGTAACGTTTTATGTTTTAACAAGGGTATTTCCTATGGCAAACGATAACAGCCGCAAATTCAAACAGAATCGAAAGATTATTTGCATACAACCCTAAATTGTAGAGTTCTCAAGACCTGTTGTTTTTGGTGAAGATCGGTTGAGGGAAAGGGGTAGTTTACCAGCAACGTTTTTTTAACAAGGGTATTTTCTATGGCTAACGATAACAGCCGCAAATTCAAACAGAATCAAATAATGTTTTGCATACAGTCCTGATTTGTAGAGTACTCAAGACCTGTTGTTTTTGGTGAATATCGGTTAAGGGGAAAGGGGTAGTTTACCTGCAACGTTTTTTTATCAAGCGTATTTTCTATGGCAAACGATAACAGCCGCAAATTCAAACAGAATCAAATAATTTTTTGCATACGTCCCTGAATTGTAGAGGTGTCAATGACTTTCGATTTTGGTGATGATCGGTTAAGGGGAAGGGGTAGTTTACCAGCAACCTTTTACATTTTAACAAGAGTAAAGTACTTGAAAATTTATTTAAACTTTTTGACACAATGGTAATTGTTAAAAATAAAATAATTTTGTTGCCAGGCAATAAAATTATAATTTTTTCATTTTAATGTAATATAATATTTTTCATTTAATACAGCAATAAAAAGGCAGGTAAGACACAGCCTGGCTGTTTGGGTGAAAATGATTTTAAATATAAATCTTAGAATATGGAAGTCATGTATGGTTCTCCATACCGATTTTTTTTATTGTAAAAGTGTGCAGAACTGAAGGTTACTGATTCGTATAGGTGTTAATTATTCATGCATGGGTGCTGGGGTACGTTGTTGGGGGATTTTCTTGATTATATATATAGATCTATATGGGTTTTGTTTTTTAAAATAATTTAAAGGTTTGGGGGTGCTTTAACCTGTGGCCGTCACCTGTTGGTGCCTTCATCCACCGGTCTCTGACATGTTAAATTTTGTTGGATCTGGTTCGGGCGCATGGCCGTGCCTGAGGTCAACCCAATTCTCTATGAACGCCTCAAATATGTTTTATTAGGTTTTACATTATAAAATTTGTATTATACATTTTATAAAATTTGTTAGCTGTTTAATAATTCTGTAATAAGTAAATTTTCATCATTCTACTTCCATATTCCTTAAGGAATGGAAGTATGGTGATGGCAAAAAAAATCGTGTTCGAGATTATTGCAGATTCTGATTCTACTAAACTCAAAACATGAAAAAAAGTCGTTTTCCGAAAAGTGTCTGTGTGTGTGTCTGTCTGTCTGTGTGTCTGTCTGTGTGTCTGTAGATTTTTTTTTCTATGGCAAACGATAACTGCCGCAAATTCAAACAGAATCAAATAATTTTTTGCATACAGCCCTTTTTTGTAGAGGACTCGCGACCTATTGTTTTTGGTGAAGATCGGTTGAGGTAAAGGGGTAGTTTACCTGCAACGGTTTTTTTTTAACAAGGGAAATTTTTTTTTGGCAAACGATAACAGCCGAAAATTCAAACAGAATCAAATAATGTTTCGCATACAACATTGAATTGTAGAGTTCTCAAGACCTATTGTTTTTGGTGAAGATCGGTTAAGGGAAAGGGGTAGTTTACCTGTAACGTTTTATGTTTTAACAAGGGTATTTCCTATGGCAAACGATAACAGCCGCAAATTCAAACAGAATCAAAAGATTATTTGCATTCAGCCCTAAATTGTAGAGTTCTCAAGACGTATTGTTTTTGGTGAAGATGGGTTAAGGGAAAGGGGTAGTTTACCAACAACGTTTTTTTAACAAGGGTATTTCCTATGGCAAACGATAACAGCCGCAAATTCAAACAGAATCAATTAATTTTCTGCATACAGCCCTGATTTGTAGAGTACTCAAGACACATTGTTTTTGGTGAAGATCGGTTGAGGGGAAGGGGTAGTTTACCAGCAACGTTTTTTGTCAAGCGTATTTTATATGGCAAACGATAACTGCCGCAAATTCAAACAGAATCAAATAATTTTTTGCATACAGACATGATTTGTAGAGTACTCGCGACCTACAGTTTTTGGTGAAGATCGGTTGAGGGGAAGGGGTAGTTTACCAGCAACGGTTTTTTTTATCAAGGGAAATTTTTTTTTTTTTGGCAAACGATAACAGCCGCAAATTCAAACAGAATCAAATAATGTTTCGCATACAGCCCTGAATTGTAGAGTTCTCAAGACCTATTGTTTTTGGTGGAGATCGGTTAAGGGAAAGGGGTAGTTTACCTAAAACGTTTTTTTAACAAGGGTATTTTCTATGGCAAACGATAACAGCCGCAAATTCAAACAGAATCAAATAATTTTCTGCATACAGCCCTGATTTGTAGAGTACTCAAGACCTATTGTTTTTGGTGAAGATCGGTTGAGGGGAAAGGGTAGTTTACCTGCAACGTTTTTTATCAAGCGTATTTTCTATGGCAAACGATAACTGCCGCAAATTCAAACAGAATCAAATAATTTTTTGCATACGTCAGTGAATTGTAGAGGACTCAAGGCCTTTAGATTTTGGTGAAGATCAGTTAAGGGGAAGGGGTAGTTTACCTGCAACCTTTTACGTTTTAACAAGAGTGAAGTACTTGAAAATTCATTTAAACTTTTTCAAACAGTGGTAATTGTTGAAAATAAAATAATTTTGCTGCCAGGCAGTCTGAAAATTTTAGATTTTGTACCACAAAATCTGAAAAGATTATACGATAGTTTATGAAATGGTTAATAATACGTCAGTGGAAGGTGTAATGAGAAATTAGCAGAAATGGAAACCTGGGGAATGTTAACTGTTCTGTAGATACAATTTTGTCAGAATGTTTGGAAATGATCATCAACATTGAAGATAAAGTAAGCATATTAAGAAACATATGTAAGTACTTATTATAAAAAAATAATGTTTGTTTTTTGATAAAGTCATTTTGATTATAAAATATAAATATTTACAACAAGAAAAGAATTTTCAGTTTTCAAAATTTAAATATATTTTTATAAAACAATGGGTTCTTCATTGAGGTGGGGATACCATGTCACTCACTCCATCTCAAGCCTCCTCTCCCATTTTGCAGAAAAAGAGGACCCTGTCAAGGCTGATACTTTGACGACAGTGACAGGGCTTTCCACCAAATTCAGCAGAGTGACAGGTAGGCCCAACTCTGATTGGCTCCTCAGATTTCCCCAGCGTTAGTAGGTTCTATGAAAATATTTTATTTCAAAAATGATTTTAAATATAAATCTTAGATATGTTTTATAAATCTCATGTTTTATGTTTTAACATGGGTAATTTTTTATATGACGAACCATAACTGCCGTAAATTCAAACAGAATCAAATAATTTTTTACATATGGGCCTGAGCTATAGAGAACTCAATGTCTGTTGATTTTGGTGAAGATCGGTTACGGGGAAAGGGCAGTTTACCTGAAACATTTTTTGTTGTAACATGAGTAAAGTACTTAATTTTGATAAAGTATCCTGATAAGATCTTAATAATCCACTGTAGAAACGTAGATGAAATATCTATAAATGAAGAGGCTAGTTGAACGGGCTGGGGGTAATTTTCTATAAATCAAAATTATAGTTGAAGGGGGAGGGGATAATATTTTGTATATGTGTACTACGTTATTGGCAAGAAAGAAGTATTTTTTTGTTAAAATTCCTTCCCTGGCTGTTTGGCTGAAAATGATTTTAAATATAAATCTTAGAATATGGAAGTCATGTATGGTTCTCCATACCGATTTTACTTCCATATTCCTTAAGGAATGGAAGTATGGTGATGGCAAAAAAAATCGTGTTCGAGATTATTGCAGATTCTGATTCTACTACACTCAAAACATGAAAAAAAGTCGTTTTCCGAAAAGTGTCTGTGTGTCTGTCTGTCTGTATGTCTGTGTGTGGGGCTGTGTGTCTGTAGATTTTTTTTCTATGGCAAACGATAACTGCCGCAAATTCAAACAGAATCAAATAATTTTTTGCATACAGCCCTGATTTGTAGAGTACTCACGACCTATTGTTTTTGGTGAAGATCGGTTGAGGGAAAGGGGTAGTTTACCGGCAACGGTTTTTTTTATCAAGGGAAATTTTTTTTTTTTGGCAAACGATAACAGCCGCAAATTCAAACAGAATCAAATAATTTTCTGCATACAGCCCTGATTTGTAGAGTACTCAAGACCTATTGTTTTAGGTGAAGGTCGGTTGAGGGGAAGGGGTAGTTTACCAGCAACGTTTTTTATCAAGCGTATTTTCTATGGCAAACGATAACTGCCGCAAATTCAAACAGAATCAAATAATTTTTTGCATACGTCAGTGAATTGTAGAGGACTCAAGGCCTTTAGATTTTGGTGAATATCAGATAAGGGGAAGGGGTAGTTTACCTGCAACATTTTACGTTTTAACAAGAGTAAAGTACTTGAAAATTCATTTAAACTTTTCAAACAGTGGTAATTGTTGAAAATAAAAAAATCGGTATGGAGAACCATACATGACTTCCATATTCTAAGATTTATATTTAAAATCATTTTCAGCCAAACAGCCAGGCTGTGTCTTACCTGCCTTTTTATTGCTGTATTAAATGAAAAATATTATATTACATTAAAATGAAAAAATTATAATTTTATTGCCTGGCAACAAAATTATTTTATTTTTAACAATTACCATTGTTTCAAAAAGTTTAAATAAATTTTCAAGTACTTTACTCTTGTTAAAACGTAAAAGGTTGCCAGTAAACTACCCCTTCCCCTTAACCGATCTTCACCAAAATCGAAAGTCATTGAGACCTCTACAATTCAGGGAACTATGCAAAAAATTATTTGATTCTGTTTGAATTTGCGGCTGTTATCGTTTGCCATAGAAAATACGCTTGATAAAAAACGTTGCAGGTAAACTACCCCTTACCCTTAACCGATCTTCACCAAAAACAACAGGTCTTGAGAACTCTACAAATCAGGGCTGTATGCAAAACATTATTTGATTCTGTTTGAATTTGCGGCTGTTATCGTTTGCCATAGAAAATACCCTTGTTAAAAAAACGTTGCTGGTAAACTACCCCTTTCCCTCAACCGATCTTCACCAAAAACAATAGGTCTTGAGAACTCTACAATTTAGGGCCGTATGCAAATAATCTTTTGATTCTGTTTGAATTTGCGGCTGTTATCGTTTGCCATAGGAAATACCCTTGTTAAAACATAAAACGTTACAGGTAAACTACCCCTTTCCCTTAACCGATCTTCACCAAAAACAATAGGTCTTGAGTACTCTACAAATCAGGGCTGTATGCAAAACATTATTTGATTCTGTTTGAATTTGCGGCTGTTATCGTTTGCCATAGAAAATACCCTTGTTAAAAAAACGTTGCAGGTAAACTACCCCTTTCCCTCAACCGAACTTCACCAAATACAACAGGTCTTGAGAACTCTACAATTTAGGGCTGTATGCAAATAATCTTTTGATTCTGTTTGAATTTGCGGCTGTTATCGTTTGCCATAAGAAATACTCTTGTTAAAACATAAAACGTTACAGGTAAACTACCCCTTTCCCTTAACCAATCTTCACCAAAATCGAAAGTCATTGAGACCTCTACAATTCAGGGAACTATGCAAAAAATTATTTGATTCTGTTTGAAGTTGCGGCTGTTATCGTTTGCCAAACAAACAAAATTACCCTTGCTAAAAAAAAACCGTTGCAGGTAAACTACCCCTTTCCCTCAACCGATCTTCACCAAAAACAATAGGTCGCGAGTACTCTGCAAATCAGGGCTGCATGCAGAACATTATTTGATTCTGTTTGAATTTGCGGCTGTTATCGTTTGCCATAGAAAATACCCTTGTTAAAAAAACGTTGCAGGTAAACTACCCCTTTCCCTCAACCGATCTTCACCAAAAACAATAGGTCTTGAGAACTCTACAATTTAGGGCCGTATGCAAATAATCTTTTGATTCTGTTTGAATTTGCGGCTGTTATCGTTTGCCATAGGAAATACCCTTGTTAAAACATAAAACGTTACAGGTAAACTTCCCCTTTCCCTTAACCGATCTTCACCAAAAACAACAGTCTTGAGTACTCTACAAATCAGGGCTGTATGCAAAACATTATTTGATTCTGTTTGAATTTGCGGCTGTTATCGTTTGCCATAGAAAATACCCTTGTTAAAAAAACGTTGCGGGTAAACTACCCCTTTCCCTCAACCGAACTTCACCAAAAACAATAGGTCTTGAGAACTCTACAATTTAGGGCTGTATGCAAATAATCTTTTGATTCTGTTTGAATTTGCGGCTGTTATCGTTTGCCATAAGAAATACCCTTGTTAAAACATAAAACGTTACAGGTAAACTACCCCTTTCCCTTAACCGATCTTCACCAAAATCTACAGATCTTGAGAACTCTACAATTTAGGGCTGTATGCGAAACATTATTTGATTCTGTTTGAATTTGCGGCTGTTATCGTTTGCCAAACAAACAAAATTACCCTTGCTAAAAAAAAACCGTTGCAGGTAAACTACCCCTTTACCTCAACCGATCTTCACCAAAAACAATAGGTCGCGAGTACTCTGCAAATCAGGGCTGCATGCAAAAAATTATTTGATTCTGTTTGAATTTGCGGCAGTTATCGTTTGCCATAGAAAAAAATCTACAGACAGACACACAGACAGACAGACAGACACACACACAGACACTTTTCGGAAAACGACTTTTTTTCATGTTTTGAGTGTAGTAGAATCAGAATCTGCAATAATCTCGAACACGATTTTTTTTGCCATCACCATACTTCCATTCCTTAAGGAATATGGAAGTTTTTCTATGGCAAACGATAACTGCCGCAAATTCAAACAGAATCAAATAATTTTTTGCATACTGCCCTTTTTTGTAGAGGACTCGCGACCTATTGTTTTTGGTGAAGATCGGTTGAGGTAAAGGGGTAGTTTACCTGTAACGTTTTATGTTTTAACAAGGGTATTTCCTATGGCAAACGATAACAGCCGCAAATTCAAACAGAATCAAAAGATTATTTGCATTCAGCCCTAAATTGTAGAGTTCTCAAGACCTATTGTTTTTGGTGAAGATCGGTTAAGGGAAAGGGGTAGTTTACCTACAACGTTTTTTTAACAAGGGCATTTTCTATGGCAAACGATAACAGCCGCAAATTCAAACAGAATCAATCAATTTTCTGCATACAGCCCTGATTTGTAGAGTACTCAAGACCTGTTGTTTTTGGTGAAGATCAGTTGAGGGGAAGGGGTAGTTTACCAGCAACGTTTTTTGTCAAGCGTATTTCTATGGCAAACGATAACTGCCGCAAATTCAAACAGAATCAAATAATTTTTTTCATACAGCCCTGATTTGTAGAGTACTCGCGATCTGCTGTTTTTGGTGAAGATCGGTTGAGGGGAAGGGGTAGTTTACCTGCAACGGTTTTTTTTTATCAAGGGAAATTTTTTTTTTTGGCAAACGATAACAGCCGCAAATTCAAACAGAATCAAATAATGTTTCGCATACAGCCCTGCATTGTAGAGTTCTCAAGACCTATTGTTTTTGGAGGAGATCGGTTAAGGGAAAGGGGTAGTTTACCTACAACGTTTTTTTAACAAGGGTATTTTCTATGGCAAACGATAGCAGCCGCAAATTCAAACAGAATCAAATAATTTTCTGCATACAGCCCTGATTTGTAGAGTACTCAAGACCTATTGTTTTTGGTGAAGATCGGTTGAGGGGAAGGGGTAGTTTACCGGCAACGTTTTTTATCAAGCTTATTTTCTATGGCAAACGATAACTGCCGCAAATTCAAACAGAATCAAATAATTTTTTGCATACGTCAGTGAATTGTAGAGTACTCAAGGCCTTTAGATTTTGGTGAAGATCAGTTAAGGGG
This sequence comes from Magicicada septendecula, assembly GCA_034769895.1. Taxonomy (NCBI): domain Eukaryota; kingdom Metazoa; phylum Arthropoda; class Insecta; order Hemiptera; family Cicadidae; genus Magicicada; species Magicicada septendecula. The sequence continues at coordinate 220,386,506 of CM068372.1, forward strand.
AAGGGGTAGTTTACCAGCAACCTTTTACGTTTTAACAAGAGTAAAGTACTTGAAAATTAATTTAAACTTTTTCAAACAGTGGTAATTGTTGAAAATAAAATAATTTTGCTGCCAGGCAGTCTGAAAATTTCAGATTTTGTACCACAAAATCTGAAAAGATTATACGATAGTTTATGAAATGGTTAATAATACGTCAGTGGAAGGTGTAATGAGAAATTAGCAGAAATGGAAACCTGGGGAATGTTAACTGTTCTGTAGATACAATTTTGTCAGAATGTTTGGAAATGATCATCAACATTGAAGATAAAGTAAGCATATTAAGAAACATATGTAAGTACTTATTATAAAAAAATAATGTTTGTTTTTTGATAAAGTCATTTTGATTATAAAATATAAATATTTACAACAAGAAAAGAATTTTCAGTTTTCAAAATTTAAATATATTTTTATAAAACAATGGGTTCTTCATTGAGGTGGGGATACCATGTCACTCACTCCATCTCAAGCCTCCTCTCCCATTTTGCAGAAAAAGAGGACCCTGTCAAGGCTCATACTCTGACGACAGCGACGGGGCTTTCCACCAAATTCAGCAGAGTGACAGGTAGGCCCAACTCTGATTGGCTCCTCAGATTTCCCCAGCGTTAGTAGGTTCTATGAAAATATTTTATTTCAAAAATGATTTTAAATATAAATCTTAGATATGTTTTATGTTTTAACATGGGTAATTTTTACTTCCATATTCCTTAAGGAATGGAAGTATGGTGATGGCAAAAAAAATCGTGTTCGAGATTATTGCAGATTCTGATTCGACTACACTCAAAACATGAAAAAAAGTCGTTTTCCGAAAAGTGTCTGTGTGTGTGTCTGTCTGTCTGTCTGTGTGTGTGTGTGTGTGTCTGTCTGTCTGTGTGTCAGTAGATTTTTTTTCTATTGCAAACGATAACTGCCGCAAATTCAAACAGAATCAAATAATTTTTTCCATACAGCCCTGATTTGCAGAGTACTCGCGACCTTTTGTTTTTGGTGAAGATCGGTTGAGGGAAGGGTGTAGTTTACCTGCCACGGTTTTTTTTTAGCAAGGGTAATTTTGTTTGTTTGGCAAACGATAACAGCCGCAAATTCAATCAGAATCAAATAATGTTTCGCATACAGCCCTGAATTGTAGCGTTCTCAAGATCTGTTGATTTTGGTGAAGATCGGTTAAGGGAAAGGGGTAGTTTACCTGTAACGTTTTATGTTTTAACAAGGGTATTTCCTATGGCAAACGATAACAGCCGCAAATTCAAACAGAATCAAAAGATTATTTGCATACAGCCCTAAATTGTAGAGTTCTCAAGATCTATTGTTTTTGGTGTGAATCGGTTGAGGGAAAGGGGTAGTTTACCTGCAACGTTTTTTTAACAAGGGTATTTTTTTCTATGGCAAACGATAACTGCCGCAAATTCAAACAGAATCAAATAACTTTTTGCATACAGCCCTGATTTGTAGCGTTCTCACGACCTGTTGTTTTTGGTGAAGATCGGTTGAGGGAAAGGGGTAGTTTACCTGCAACGGTTTTTTTTTATCAAGGGAAATTTTTTTTTTGACAAACGATAACAGCCGCAAATTCAAACAGAATCAAATAATGTTTCGCATACTACCCTGAATTGCAGAGTTCTCAAGATCTGTTGATTTTGGTGAAGATCGGTTAATGGAAAGGGGTAGTTTACCTGTAACGTTTTCTGTTTTAACAAGGGTATTTCTTATGGCAAACGATAACAGCCGTAAATTCAAACAGAATCAAAAGATTATTTGCATACAGCCCTAAATTGTTGAGTTCTCAAAACCTGTTTTTTTTGTGAAGATCGGTTAATTGAAAGGGGTAGTTTGCCTACAACGTTTTTTTAACAAGGTTATTTTGTATGGCAAACGATAACAGCCGCAAATTCAAACATAATCAAATAATTTTCTGCATACAGCCCTGGATTGTAGAGTACTCAAGACTTTTTTTTTTTGGTGAAGATCGGTTGAAAGGAAGGGGTAGTTTACCTGCAACGTTTGTTATAAAGCGTATTTTCTATGGCAAACGATAACTGCCGCAAATTCAAACAGAATCAAATAATGTTTTGCATACATAAGTGAATTGTAGAGGACTCAAGGCCATTAGATTTTGGTGAAGATCGGTTAAGGGGAAGGGGTAGTTTACCTGCAACCTTTTACGTTTTAACAAGAGTAAAGTACTTGAAAATTCATTTAAACTTTTTCAAACAATGGTAATTATAAAAATAAAATAATTTTGTTGCCAGGCAATAAAATTATAATTTTTTCATTTTAATGTAAATTATGTATATATTAGAAAATATATCGTGCTTGGCAGGCAAGCATATTTCAGATTATAAGTCTTAGAATATGGATGTCATGTATGGTTCTCCATACCGATATTTTATATGACGAACCATAACTGCCGTAAATTCAAACAGAATCAAATAATTTTTTACATATGTGCCTGAGCTATAGAGGACTCAATGTCTGTTGATTTTGGTGAAGATCGGTTACGGGGAAAGGGCAGTTTACCTGAAACATTTTTTGTTGTAACATGAGTAAAGTACTTAATTTTGATAAAGTATCCTGATAAGATCTTAATAATCCACTGTAGAAACGTTGATGAAATATCTATAAATGAAGAGGCTAGTTGAACGGGCTGGGGGTAATTTTCTATAAATCAAAATTATAGTTGAAGGGGGAGGGGATAATATTTTGTATATGTGTACTACGTTATTGGCAAGAAAGAAGTATTTTTTTGTTAAAATTCCTTCCCTGGCTGTTTGGCTGCAAATGATTTTAAATATAAATCTTAGAATATGGAAGTCATGTATGGTTCTCCATACCGATTTTACTTCCATATTCCTTAAGGAATGGAAGTATGGTGATGGCAAAAAAAAATCGTGTTCGAGATTATTGCAGATTCTGATTCTACTACACTCAAAACATGAAAAAATATCGGTATGGAGAACCATACATGACTTCCATATTCTAAGATTTATATTTAAAATCATTTTCAGCCAAACAGCCAGGCTGTGTCTTACCTGCCTTTTTATTGCTGTATTAAATGAAAAATATTATATTACATTAAAATGAAAAAATTATAATTTTATTGCCTGGCAACAAAATTATTTTATTTTTAACAATTACCATTGTTTCAAAAAGTTTAAGTAAATTTTCAAGTACTTTACTCTTGTTAAAACGTAAAAGGTTGCAGGTAAACTACCCCTTCCCCTTAACCGATCTTCACCAAAATCGAAAGTCGTTGAGACCTCTACAATTCAGGGACGTATGCAAAAAATTATTTGATTCTGTTTGAATTTGCGGCTGTTATCGTTTGCCAAAAAAAATACGCTTGATAAAAAAATGTTGCAGGTAAACTACCCCTTCCCCTTAACAGATCTTCACCAAAAACAATAGGTCGTGAGTACTCTACAAATCAGGGCTGTATGCAAAACATTATTTGATTCTGTTTGAATTTGCGGCTGTTATCGTTTGCCATAGAAAATACCCTTGTTAAAAAAACGTTGCAGGTAAACTACCCCTTTCCCTCAACCGATCTTCACCAAAAACAACAGGTCTTGAGAAATCTACAATTTAGGGCTGTATGCAAATAATCTTTTGATTCTGTTTGAATTTGCGGCTGTTATCGTCTGCCATAGGAAATACCCTTGTTAAAACATAAAACGTTACAGGTAACTACCCCTTTCTCTTAACCGATCTTCACCAAAAACAATAGGCCTTGAGTACTCTACAAATCAGGGCTGTATGCAAAACATTATTTGATTCTGTTTGAATTTGCGGCTGTTATCGTTTGCCATAGAAAATACGCTTGATAAAAAAACGTTGCAGGTAAACTACCCCTTCCCCTTAACCGATCTTCACCAAAAACAAGAGGTCTTGAGTACTCTACAAATCAGGGCTGTATGCAAAACATTATTTGATTCTGTTTGAATTTGCGGCTGTTATCGTTTGCCATAGAAAATACCCTTGTTAAAAAAACGTTGCTGGTAAACTACCCCTTTCCCTCAACCGATCTTCACCAAAAACAATAAGTCTTGAGAACGCTACAATTTAGGGCTGTAAGCAAATAATCTTTTGATTCTGTTTGAATTTGCGGCTGTTATCGTTTGCCATAGGAAATACCCTTGTTAAAACATAAAACGTTACAGGTAAACTACCCCTTTCCCTTAACCGATCTTCACCAAAATCAACAGATCTTGAGAACTCTACAATTCAGGGCTGTATGCGAAATATTATTTGATTCTGTTTGAATTTGCGGCTGTTATCGTTTGCCAAACAAACAAAATTACCCTTGCTAAAAAAAAACCGTTGCAGGTAAACTACCCCTTTCCCTCAACCAATCTTCACCAAAAACAACAGGTCGCGAGTACTCTGCAAATCAGGGCTGCATGCAAAAAATTATTTGATTCTGTTTGAATTTGCGGCAGTTATCGTTTGCCATAGAAAAAAAATCTACACACAGACAGACACACAGACAGACAGACAGATAGACACACAGACACTTTTCGGAAAACGACTTTTTTTCATGTTTTGAGTGTAGTACAATCAGAATCTGCAATAATCTCGAACACGATTTTTTTTGCCATCACCATACTTCCATTCCTTAAGGAATATGGAAGTAAAAGTCGTTTTCCGAAAAGTGTATGTGTGTCTGTGTCTGTAGATTTTTTTTCTATGGCAAACGATAACTGCCGCAAATTCAAACAGAATCAAATAATTTTTTGCATGCAGCCCTGATTTGCAGAGTAATCGCGACCTATTGTTTTTGGTGAAGATCGGTTGAGGGAAAGGGGTAGTTTACCGGCAACGGTTTTTTTTTTAGCAAGGGTAATTTTGTTTGTTTGGCAAACGATAACTGCCGCAAATTCAAACAGAATCAAATATTGTTTCGCATACAGCCCTGAATTGCAGAATTCTCAAGATCTGTTGATTTTGGTGAAGATCGGTTAAGGTAAAGGGGTAGTTTACCTGTAACGTTTTATGTTTTAACAAGGGTATTTCCTATGGCAAACGATAACAGCCGCAAATTCAAACAGAATCAAAATATTATTTGCATACAGCCCTAAATTGTAGAGTTCTCAAGACCTATTGTTTTTGGTGAAGATCGGTTGAGGGAAAGGGGTAGTTTACCATCTTCGTTTTTTTAACAAGGGTATTTTCTATGGCAAACGATAACAGCCGCAAATTCAAACAGAATCAAATAATGATTTGCATACAGCCCTCATTTGTAGAGTACTCAAGACCTATTGTTTTTGGTGAAGATCGGTTAAGGGAAAGGGGTAGTTTACCTGTAACGTTTTATGTTTTAACAAGGGTATTTCCTATGGCAAACGATAACAGCCGCAAATTCAAACAGAATCAAAAGATTATTTGCATACGGCCCTAAATTGTAGAGCTCTCAAGACCTATTGTTTTTGGTGAAGTTCGGTTGAGGGAAAGGGGTAGTTTACCTGCAACGTTTTTTTAACAAGGGTATTTTCTATGGCAAACGATAACAGCCGCAAATTCAAACAGAATCAAATAATTTTCTGCATACAGCCCTCATTTGTAGAGTACTCAAGACCTTTTGTTTTTGGTGATGATCGGTTGAGGGAAAGGGGTAGTTTACCGGCAACGTTTTTTGTCAAGCGTATTTTCTATGGCAAACGATAACTGCCACAAATTCAAACAGAATCAAATAATTTTTCGCATACAGCCCTGGTTTGTAGAGTACTCGCGACCTGTTGTTTTTGGTGAAGATCGGTTGAGGGGAAGGGGTAGTTTACCAGCAACGGTTTTTTTTATCAAGGGAAATTTTTTTTCTATGGCTAACGTTAACAGCCGCAAATTCAAACAGAATCAAATAATGTTTCGCATACAGCTCTGAGTTGTAGAGTTCTCAAGACCTATTATTTTTGGTGAAGATCGGTTAAGGGAAAGGGGTAGTTTACCTACAACGTTTTTTTAACAAGGGTATTTTCTATGGCAAACGATAACAGCCGCAAATTCAAACAGTATCAAATAATTTTCTGCATACAGCGCTGATTTGTAGAGTACTCAAGACCTGTTGTTTTTGGTGAAGATCGGTTGAGGGGAAGGGGTAGTTTACCTGCAACATTTTTTATCAAGCGTATTTTTACTTCCATATTCCTTAAGGAATGGAAGTATGGTGATGGCAAAAAAAATCGTGTTCGAGATTATTGCAGATTCTGATTCTACTACACTCAAAACATGAAAGAAAGTCGTTTTCCGAAAAGTGTCTGTGTGTGTGTCTGTCTGTGTGTCTGTCTGTCTGTGTGTCTCTCTGTGTGTCTGTGTGTCTGTAGATTTTTTTTCTATGGCAAACGATAACTGCCGCAAATTCAAACAGAATCAAATAATTTTTTGCATGCAGCCCTGATTTGCAGAGTACTCGCGACCTATTGTTTTTGGTGAAGATCGGTTGAGGGAAAGGGGTAGTTTACCAGCAACGTTTTTTTAACAAGGGTATTTTCTATGGCAAACGATAACAGCCGCAAATTCAAACAGAATCAAATAATGTTTTGCATACAGCCCTGATTTGTAGAGTACTCAAGACCCGTTGTTTTTGGTGAAGATTGGTTAAGGGAAAGGGGTAGTTTACCTGTAACGTTTTATGTTTTAACAAGGGTATTTCCTATGGCAAACGATAACAGCCGCAAATTCAAACAGAATCAAAAGATTATTTGCATACGGCCCTAAATTGTAGAGTTCTCAAGACCTATTGTTTTTGGTGAAGTTCGGTTGAGGGAAAGGGGTAGTTTACCTGCAACGTTTTTTTAACAAGGGTATTTTTTATGGCAAACGATAACAGCCGCAAATTCAAACAGAATCAAATAATGTTTTGCATACAGCCCTGATTTGTAGAGTACTCAAGGCCTATTGTTTTTGGTGAAGATCGGTTAAGGGAAAGGGGTAGTTACCTGTAACGTTTTATGTTTTAACAAGGGTATTTCCTATGGCAAACGATAACAGCCGCAAATTCAAACAGAATCAAAAGATTATTTGCATACAGCCCTAAATTGTAGATTTCTCAAGACCTGTTGTTTTTGGTGAAGATCGGTTGAGGGAAAGGGGTAGTTTACCTGCAACGTTTTTTTAACAAGGGTATTTTCTATGGCAAACGATAACAGCCGCAAATTCAAACAGAATCAAATAATGTTTTGCATACAGCCCTGATTTGTAGAGTACTCAAGACCTATTGTTTTTGGTGAAGATCTGTTAAGGGGAAGGGGTAGTTTACCTGCAACATTTTTTTATCAAGCGTATTTTCTTTGGCAAACGATAACAGCCGCAAATTCAAACAGAATCAAATAATTTTTTGCATACGTCCCTGAATTGTAGAGGTCTCAATGACTTTCGATTTTGGTGAAGATCGGTTAAGGGGAAGGGGTAGTTTACCTGCAACCTTTTACGTTTTAACAAGAGTAAAGTACTTGAAAATTTATTTAAACTTTTTGAAACAATGGTAATTGTTAAAAATAAAATAATTTTGTTGCCAGGCAATAAAATTATAATTTTTTCATTTTAATGTAATATAATATTTTTCATTTAATACAGCAATAAACAGGCAGGTAAGACACAGCCTGGCTGTTTGGCTGTAAATGATTTTAAATATAAATCTTAGAATATGGAAGTCATGTATGGTTCTCCATACCGATATTTTTCTATGGCAAACGATAACTGCCGCAAATTCAAACAGAATCAAATAATTTTTTGCATACAGCTCTGATTTGTAGAGTACTCGTGACCTATTGTTTTTGGTGAAGATCGGTTGAGGGCAAGGGGTAGTTTACCTGCAACGGTTTTTTTTTATCAAGGGAATTTTTTCTTTATTTGGCAAACGATAACAGCCGCAAATTCAAACAGAATCAAAAGATTATTTGCATACAGCCCTAAATTGTAGAGTTCTCAAGGCCTGTTGTTTTTGGTGAAGATCGGTTAAGGGAAAGGGGTAGTTTACCTGCAACGTTTTTTTAACAAGGGTATTTTTTATGGCAAACGATAACAGCCGCAAATTCAAACAGAATCAAATAATGTTTTGCATACAGCCCTAATTTGTAGAGTACTCAAGGCCTTTTGTTTTTGGTGAAGATCGGTTAAGGGGAGGGTGTAGTTACCTGCAACGTTTTTTTATCAAGCGTATTTTCTATGGCAAACGATAACTGCCGCAAATTCAAACAGAATCAAATAATTTTTTGCATACGTCCCTGAATTGTAGAGGTCTCAACGACTTTCGATTTTGGTGAAGATCGGTTAAGGGGAAGGGGTAGTTTACCTGCAACCTTTTACGTTTTAACAAGAGTAAAGTACTTGAAAATTTATTTAAACTTTTTCAAACAATGGTAATTGTTAAAAATAAAATAATTTTGTTGCCAAGCAATAAAATTAAAATTTTTTCATTTTTAATGTACATCATGTATAAGAGAAAATATATCGCGCTTGGCAGGCGATATTAAGATTTAAATATAAATCTTAGAATATGGAAGTCATGTATGGTTCTCCATACCGATATTTTACTTCCATATTCCTTAAGGAATGGAAGTATGGTGATGGCAAAAAAAATCGTGTTCGAGATTATTGCAGATTCTGATTCTACTACACTCAAAACATGAAAAAAAGTCGTTTTCCGAAAAGTGTCTGTGTGTCTGTCTGTCTGTCTGTGTGTCTGTGTGTGTCTGTGTGTGTGTCTGTGTGTCTGTAGATTTTTTTCTATGGCAAACGATAACTGCCGCAAATTCAAACAGAATCAAATAATTTTTTGCATACAGTTCTGATTTGTAGAGTACTCATGACCTATTGTTTTTGGTGAAGATCGGTTGAGGGAAAGGGGTAGTTTACCTGCAACGGTTTTTTTATCAAGGGAAATTTTTTTTTTTGGCAAACGATAACAGCCGCAAATTCAAACAGAATCAAATAATGTTTCGCATACAGCCCTGAATTGTAGAGTTCTCAAGACCTATTGTTTTTGGTGAAGATCGGTTAAGGGAAAGGGGTAGTTTACCTGTAACGTTTTATGTTTTAACAAGGGTATTTCCTATGGCAAACGATAACAGCCGCAAATTCAAACAGAATCAAAAAATTATTTGCATACAGCCCTAAATTGTAGAGTTCTCAAGACCTCTTGTTTTTGGTGAAGATCGGTTAAGGGAAAGGGGTAGTTTACCTACAACGTTTTTTTAACAAGGGTATTTTCTATGGCAAACGATAACAGCCGCAAATTCAAACAGAATCAAATAATTTTCTGCATACAGCCCTGATTTGTAGAGTACTCAAAATGTATGGATTTTGGTGAAGATCGGTTAAGGGGAAGGGGTAGTTTACCTGCAACCTTTTTACGTTTTAACAAGAGTAAAGTACTTGAAAATTCATTTAAACTTTTTCAAACAATGGTAATTGTTAAAAATAAAATAATTTTGTTGCCAGGCAATAAAATTATGGTTTTTTCATTTATGTATTTTTTTCTCAGTTATGTACTGTTTACGTTTCAATTTTATTATTATGACTACCGCAATGAAAAGGCAGGGAACACACACACACACACACACACACACACACACAGTTCGCGTTATTTTTGGCCTCATTCATGTTTATTTTCTTACATTTACACGGTTTTTAAATGGAAAGTGCCGAACCCATACCAACATAACTCATGCAAGCCGAAAAAGTGTCCAGCGTGGATAGCGATTTCCTTCCTGTGGATCGCTGGGCAGTGTAACTGCACGTGTTTACAGAGGAACGATTCATAGACAGACTTTTCGTCTTTAGGGAATATTTAGGTAATATTTCATTTCGAAAATGATTTTAAATATAAATCTTAGAATATGGAAGTCATGTATGGTTCTCCATACCTATATTTTTTTACTGCCATAGCCAGTGCATTAATTGTTGAGTTTTGTTAATATGAGCAAACTACCGGTTCTCACTTCTTCAATTATAAATGTAAAGTTGTAAAATCAGTATTGTGCCGAGTTTTGGAATACTCGGCCCTTTTCCCAGTTAATTATGTAACGGTCATTGCGGGGGTTTGTGAATTAATTATTTGAGCGGAGTATACGCTGTTATCTGCATACTTTGTGGCCGATACGTGCGCGCTCTATGAGGAGTGATACGCAGCGTTTTACTTGTCGCTGCTCTGGGCAGTATTCGCCAGGCAGCCGAACACGAAACAGCAACCAATTTCTCCCGGCGGCCATCAGTTTGATTTTGTTGTCTGCTAATATCTATCATGACTAGATAATCGACCACGCGACTCTTCGGTAAGTCTGTTCAAGGTAACTTATTTATTATTTAAGAAAAGAATTGTTATTTAGCTTAAATTAATGCCGATGCAATGCGATATAAATACGAAAGTCACCACGTGGCGAGCGTGAGTTAAATTCTGTGTATGCATGTCTTGAAAGAGGGGTTACAAATGGTAGCAGAGCGCGATCGATTCTTTGGTGGAACCCTTGGGTCTTGTGGTGTGACGGGGCTTGCAAGCTCGGAAATAGTTTGGAAAGAACATCAAACATCAGCAATATTTGAAAATGAAAATAATTGGTAGATGCTATGGGATTTAAATTGTAAACCTGGTGCCGCCACGTGGCATGCGTTTTAGTTGGGGCTTTTATTATTGTTGAGATTGGATCTTCCCGGTGAGCGCGGGGGGATTGCCGGGGGAATGGGCTGCCTTATATAAATAGTTATGAAGTAATAGCGCGAGAGGTTAACTGGATGCGCTATGGCCTGACCGGAAGTCGGTACTGTCATTGACCCGACTTAGTCACGGAAGTTATAATAAATGTCTTGTTGAATTGTTGTATGTTGTGGTAGTTGTTCGGTGGTGTGGATTGTATGTTAGTGTTAGTGTCTGATGTCGTTTCTTCTTTGAGTCTGGCGGCTGACGGAGAGTTGGTTCTGGAGTGGATCGGGTTTTCGCAGCGCTAGGGAACCCAGGGGTCCTCTTGATGGAAGAGAGAGTACTCAAGATTTTCCTTTTGTAAGTCATGTTTGTGTGTTAGGTGTTTCGTGGAAATTTATGTTTGTTGTTGTGGGTTTTGAATTGTGCAATTCTGGCGGGGGTATGCTACCAGAAATTGCCCCACTCCCTTTCCGGAGTTCTCCAGAAATTTTCGGTTTTGGATGGAGTAGATGAGGACAGGTTGTTGGTCTTCTTCGACCTAGTCCTGCAGTTGGCAGATTTCCCGGGTGTGTCTGATGAGGAGGTCTTGTCCCTTATATACCCGTATTGCCGGGGTTCATTGGCATGGCTGGTCACCAGCATTCTGCGTCGGGGCTGCAGTGTCGACACTTTCCATGCGGAGGTGTTGGACTTCTTCATACCCCGTCGACGACAAGACCAGTTGAAGTTTAAATTATTCTATCGTCTACAGGCCAACGGAGAGGCATTAGGGGACTTCGTCCATGATGTAAGGAAAGCTGCCCGTATATTAAGACTGGGGTTGCCCGAGACGGAAGTCATACAGGTAATACGAGAAGGTCTGACTCCCCAAGAGAGATCCCGGCTGGTTTTCGCAGAGCCTCCACGTTCTTTTGCGGACCTGGACCGGTGGTGTGCGCATGCCACGACTGTCCAGGCGAATGACGAGTCCCGGGGAAGAGCTGCTAAAGATGTCCAATACTCCAGTGGTTCATTAGGAAGAGCCAAAGAAGACAAACATGGTGGTTGGAGGAGAACACAAGAGACAGTCAGAAAAACGGAATATTCCGGAAGTAATGGAGGCTACAAGGGGGTGGCAAGTGAGAAGACGGTAACAACAGCTACAGCACAGAAAACAAAGAAGTATGAAATTAACAGGGGAAGAAGAAATTATGTTAGTAAACAAACAGCGGCAAGTAGGGAGCCGGTAGAAAGTTATTCCTATTTGGAGAGTAAGGAAACTTTAAAGGTTCCAGAGGAAGTACCAGTGCCTAATAGAGTTGTGGGTGAAGCAGGTGAAGAGAAAGAAGAAAAGCGGAATAACTTCTGTGGATTAATACAAGACGACAAGAAAACGTCTGTTAATACTGCGTCAGTGAGGACGTCATGGTTGAATCCAGATGCCGTGGAATTTGTTCCGGTATCTCCATCTCGGTTCGTGAGGGATCCAGATCCTGTAACATCATCATCGTCTACGCAGGGATGTGAGAAGTCACTCGAGAGTGTCGCTTTACCATCGCCAGTAGAAATGAATTTAGTCATTGCACATGAACCTGGACAGCTGGATTCCAGGGTGGAAAATGTTGAGAACGTTGTAGTTGCTGAGAGTGGTGAAGGAGAGGAATCGAAGGAAGAGGCAGAAGAGCGGTCTGCAGATGCTGCACAGGGAAGTATAGTTGTGGGTGTTAGAGAGACTGAAGAGTCTGAGTTTGCGGATGGACCCGGAGATGTCCAGGCTGCAAGTGTTTCTGAGGTTGCGGATGGACAGGGGGATGTCCATGCTGCAAGTGTGGTAGAAGTAGATGAGGTAGAAGTTGAGGAGAAATTTGGTGGCAGCGTTGTGGAGGGTGTGAGTGAGAATGATGTAGTGTGTGAAGATGTGCAGACGCCTTCTGTAGGTAGTGTTGAGGATTCCGAAGAACGAAAAGAAGCTACAGGTGGACCAGGTGAGCAACTAGAGGAGGACGAGGATGTGCAGTGTTCTGATGGTGGAAGTGGATGTGATGGCGATGAGTGTGATGAAGAAATTGGTGAGGAGCTGAGGGAAGATGCGGTTGAAGATGGATCAGAGGAGCAACTGGAAGATGCTGAGGAGGTGCAGTGTCATGATGTTGATTTGGATTATGTGGCCGAAGAAGAGGAAATTGTAGAAGAGCAGGAAGAGAAGGAAGGATTGGAAGAAAGACAAGTAGAGGAGTTAGATGATAAGCATAATCCAAAGCGGAGTCAAAGTAGTGAGGTAAGTTGCCTTGATTCTGATTCAGAGGAAACCAGCCAGTACAGCTCAACACGAAATAATTTCTCAGAGAGTGCAGTTCGAAAGGAACGAATACCCAAAGTCCGTCATAGAAAGGTAAGAAGAAGAGGTTAACGGGTAGCGGGTAGATGTTCCCCACAGTCCCAGTGGTGTTCATCTATTTCAGGGTTGCGCCCCTGCCCACGCGAGCCTTGGTTTCCTCCATTCATCCTTATTTCCGGAGGGAACCATGTCCTCACCCTTACTCCTAGCTATTGATCCTTTAATGATCCTTGCCCCATTTCATCTTCCCGATCTTCCTACCCCTCCCCTTAGTAAAAAAAAAAAAAAAAAAACCTATCAATAAGGAGTTAGAGGGTTGGAAAGTGCCCTTAGATTTGTCGTGGTCTTGGAGATCGTCAGTTTCCCCTGTTTTAAAAGTTAGATGGAGTGATGGTGTGCTGTTGCTGGTTGTTAATAGTTGTTGATGTTGATGTTGATGTTGTTCATTATAGGGTCCGAGCCATGCCGCATTCTCCGGTTGTTTTCCTGGTGTTCTTTTGTTGAGAGAGAAAGTTGTGTAGACGGTGCTGCAGAAAAATAAACCCCCTCTAGTTATGGTGTATTCGAACGAGTAAATGATGGGATTAATGTTCGCGTGCCCTTGGTGCGGTCCTCTCTGTCTGGCTAAGCGGGGCCGTCCACCCTTGTGTACGGATGTGGGCCAGCCATATGGCAAGGATGGAGATGCCTTGTGGGTGCATGTGGCTGGTCGGTCCAAGAGATGGACGAGAAGTAGTGCGGTCACTCACATACCAAGGTGGGAGATACCTTGTTTGGTCTTAGGACGGGTATGTGAGTGGGACCGGTGGGAGCAGGTGATGGTCACCGGAGAGGGTGACGTGTTGGGGCGGTCCCATGGGGTTGGCAGGGCGGAGAGGGTCGCATGGGGAATGGACGCAGTTGTGAGGTTCTCTGTTCTCCTGGGAGCCATGACTGATGGGAAAACCGATAACAACTTGAGTATGGAATATAAGGATGGTACACTGCAGGGTACCTCTGAGTTCCAATTGGGGCAACCATGTTGCCCTTTTGGAGTGGGGGTGTGCCGAGTTTTGGAATACTCGGCCCTTTTCCCAGTTAATTATGTGACGGTCATTGCGGGGGTTTGTGAATTAATTATTTGAGCGGAGTATACGCTGTTATCTGCATACTTTGTGGCCGATACATGCGCGCTCTATGAGGAGTGATACGCAGCGTTTTACTTGTCGCTGCTCTGGGCAGTATTCGCCAGGCAGCCGAACACGAAACAGCAACCAATTTCTCCCGGCGGCCATCAGTTTGATTTTGTTGTCTGCTAATATCTATCATGACTAGATAATCGACTACGCGACTCTTCGGTAAGTCTGTTCAAGGTAACTTATTTATTATTTAAGAAAAGAATTGTTATTTAGCTTAAATTAATGCCGATGCAATGCGATATAAATATGAAAGTCACCACGTGGCGAGCGCGAGTTAAATTCTGTGTATGCATGTCTTGAAAGAGGGGTTACAGTATCAGTTCTATGTTATTTTCTGGTGGGTATGTCCCACTAGGTTTTTTTTGCTCAAATTTGTATTTTTGTAAGAGCATAAAAGAAGCTGAGAAATATCCATTTTATAAGACCGTGCAGTCATGTTGACCTTGCGATGGCACCTTACTATTTGGGGGAACAAAACCTAAATTTTTTGTATGCTTGTAACTTAAGAGTTGTTCGGGCTGTATTGCCAAATTGACTTTGGCCATTTCTCGTACTTGTAATTATTTCATTTGTTGTAACTCAGTTATACTCTGACGAGTTAATGGATTTGTTTTCTTAAATGAAAAGTTTTTAACGCTTGCTGGGCCCTTTATCCGATTACGGTAGTTTGGGATGGGGGTCTTGATGACAGATACTGGGGTTTCCGTTTTCCACACTCTCCTGAGGTATGGTGAAAATATAGATATATATAGGCTGTCGGCCAGGTGAACATGTGTGTGTGGTATATATATATGTGTGTGTGTGTATGTGTGTGTGTGTTCTATGTTTATTCATGTAAGTATATTGATTGATGTTGTATTTATGTGTATTTATGAGAAATTATTGAATTATGAATTATGATGTTACATATGTATATTTTAAGAATGTTATGATGTCAAGGAGTGGATTAGAAGTTTTTAATGAAATTTTTAAATTATATAAAATTTATATTGGGGTTAAAGAATTGGCCAAAAACAAAATTAAAAAAAAAAATATTGGAAAGATTGGAAATACTGTAATAAAGATTGTTATTGCAGTTTAACAACAGAGTTTTAATTGCAAGTCCCGTCTCACTGGACCCAGTGCATTTTTTTGCTTCTCTAGGCCTTCCGCCTAGTTTTAATTAACTAGTGGCCCCCCTTTAAAAAAAAAAAAAAAAAGTTTTTTTATGAAGCATAAAAAATTGAAAGAGGGGTTACAAATGTTGCTGGTAAACTACCCCTTTCCCTTAACCGATCTTCACCAAAAACAGTAGGTCTTGAGAACTCTACAATTCAGGGCTGTATCCAAAAAAATATTTGATTCTGTTTGAATTTGCGACTGTTATCGTTTGCCATAGAAAAAAATCTACACACACACACACACACACTTTTCGAAAAATTACTTTTTTTTCATGTTTTGAGTGTAGTACAATCAGAATCTGGAATAATTTCGAACACAATTTTTTTTGCCATCACCATACTTCCATTTCCTTAAGAACATGGAAGTAAAAAAGAGTACATTTTTTTATTATTTAAGTTTTCATAATTTTAAAAACAAAATCTGAAGTGCATTATAAAAGACAGATTTTTTTCTTGGCATATATTTGTTTGTTTGTTACAAGCCTCATTTACCCTGGTGGGGGCTTTCTTTCCAACCTAGGTACTGTCCTCAAGTCCTCAATAAATATATAATTGAAAATACTGTACCATGTATTCAGGTCAGCAAGCAAGCTTGTTTGTTTTAAAGGTAAAAGACTTGTTTTTACTTCCATGTTCACTTTAGTTATAGTACGTAGTTAACAGGGACCATTATATATTGTGTATAAATATTGATAAAATCATTACATTTTTTTCTAATTAGCTTCTTGAAATTATATTATTTATAAAATATTATTATTAACTTGAATGTCTCATTTCCATTTCAATTGTTTAAACATTTATCAGTTTTTAATATATTTTACTACGTTAACTTATAACTAAAAGGTGCTATACTAGTACTTATTAATAAAAAGGTGCTATGCTAGTTTTACTTTAAATATATGTAGAGAAAATCACCTTTCTGTCAAAACAAAGCCATTGTCATTTATGGTTGGACAGGTCCGTTGTGGATTCAACTAAAAATATATAATTAAAATATTAGTAACCATAATGTTATCAATTAGTATGTGATTATTGAGTGAAATTATCAATTGAGTTTTACTGTGTACAATTTTATGTACACACAAATATTCTAAATTCATCATGTTAATTGTTGTTATTTCCTCATGCCTTGACAACGTACTTAAAAGATGCCTCATTGTTGAGAACAGTTATGTAAACAACTTGTAGGCCACACAACATTTGGTAACCTCTTTTGCAGAAAGTATGATTAAGTGTAAGTGTAACACTGTTACATGCTTAGATCAACATTCAACTGACAAACAGAAAACATTTAAACTTTGAGAAAATAATGTTTGATAACCTGCTGTTGCAGCATTGTACCAAAATGTTAAACTCCTGGTCATAGGCATAACTTGGGAGGGGCAAGGGGGGCACTCGCCCCCCCCCCCCAATGTTCCGAGCATTCTAAAATTTTGTTTCCAGTTGTTATAAATAAAAACTAACAAAAAATCAAACAGGAGACAGTTTCTATGCTTGCGAGCACAGTAAGCACTATTTATCAACGTCTGTACTGTTATCAGACGACTAGTTGCCATAAATTTATTATTCTTATTTCTTTCGAAGAAACTTGTAAGGGTAATTTTGGGAGATTTGAATGATATACGTCAAAATAATATTTCTGTTCGAAAAAAAACAAACGCTAGAGGCCTAATTAATTGGAATACAATGCGTGCCTTTTACACAAAGACTTGTTTTGGAACACCATAATGAAATAATAAGCGCAGCTGTACTTCTAGATTTTGCTCTCTTTACTTTCCTCTCTTTGTCACACATATTCTTCTGAGTCACATCTCTGTGGTCAGATTGTTTACTGTTTGATTCGAGGTTATCGCTGTTTTCAGTTCAGCAGAATTTTGCAAACACTACAGGCCAGTGTAAAAGAGAGCGGTATGGTGGGGTAACAGACTCGGCAGTATGAACAAAGCTGGCTTACTGTGCAAGACGTCGATGGGTTTGTTCACGAATCTTAAATGACGGTCATTTGGAACTGTTATTTGTTAATGGTTATTGATATAATTGCGGTCGGTTACTCGGTCATGTACATAGTCCATTAAAGTACACATCGCGTGTCTCTTTCTTAATTCGTTATTGTTGTGATTACAGTATTTTGGTTTTTGTGTTCCTAAGTTCTGAGAAATGGGAGATAAGAAACGCAAAGGAGTAACACTGCTTAATTTCTTTGAAAATTGCCTGACTGGCAATTTGAAAATTTCTTTGTGTTGTTACTGATTCGGCTTACTGTTACTACTGCCGAGCATTTTGTGACACTGTGCCTAAGGGAGAGGATGCGTTTACAAAAACTGGGTATAAGCATTGGGAGAACTGAAATTGTCTATGTTTATAGGCCTACAGTATATTTGTTCTAGGTAAACATAACTGGAAGTACAACTTGTGAAAAAAGGTTTGTTGATCATTAAAAAATTAAATTGTCCCTCCTTTACTAACTAAGAATTATTACTAAACTTTCTGATTTTGTATATTATATATTTTATTTATTTTATTATATAGATGATCTCACTACACACTTGAATTTATGAAACTTTACCCCCCCCCCCAAAGTTAGGCCCCAAGTTATGCCCATGCTCCTGGTTATCCGCAAGCGTTTTATCCGAGTTGCAGATTATCTGTGGGAACCCATGGATATTATTTTATAAGGGGGATGAATTTCAGTTGAGTAATAAAGCTTCTGTTCCACTAATTGTAATACACTATTTTATTAACAACCATTAACAATTCTGTATCAAAACTATCTAAGTTATATAAAGTATGTATGGGGATAGAGTGCGTGTCACTGCTCACCGGGTACAGTATTATAAGGTTCCTAAGGCTTTCATGGCAGGCATCCATTAGTTGGAAACATTATTTGCCAAGCTGTTAGGCCGTGGTCTATAGTTTGTGTTGATAGACATTTCAGCCTCACCATTGGAGGCCATCATCAGTTGGAAACAATTGGCACAGTGTCAGCCAATTCTCCCCAGTGATGAGGTAGAGACTATAGTACTTATAGTAATTACTATAAACAATGGGGATGCAAAATCTAAAATTGTTGATTAAATAGGATCAGTGTAGATTGTATTTGTATTTGTGTTTAAAAAGGTAATTTTTTAACAGTATGTGCTCAGAAACACGTATTTGGATCAGAGTAGAAAATAATTAATTGGATACATAAATACACTAAAATTGATTATATAATTTTACAAATTAAGAAAATAAGATGGAGTAGGCTATGCTAGAAGGTGGCAAATGGTCATAAGGTCTGCTAGATTAAAGACCAAAAGATATAGCCATAACAACAGCCCTTTGAAACATGGAGATAGATTGGAAAGACATTTGTTTAGCAGGTGGAGACATTATCATTAATTATGGTGGTGTGTGTGTGTGTGTGTGTGTGCATATTTTTTTAAAAACACAAATATGTTTCTATGACTTTGTGTTCATGATATTAAACCTTATATCTTCATTTGTGAAATTCAAACAATCTGAATTTTGTCAAAGATCTTTTATTATGACTACCTACAAGGAAATAAGGAGGACTCAAGGAAATAAATAATCTCTTGTAAAACTGTAATTAATACAGCAATGCAAGTGAATTATGAAGAATATATAAGACACCTTATAAACAGATAGATTTTGTAAGTAGGTTACAAATAGTGAATGGCAGTTCTACAACTTGGTCAGAACCAGCTCAATATAAAGTTTTCACACACAGAGGTAGTTTTCCCCTCTTCCTTCCACCTGGCTAATAAAAACATTACCATTTCATACTTTTACTTGACAGTCTCAATTTCAAACTTGAAAGCTTGTTTGCTTAATTTGATTTGAGAATTATGTAGTTTCCCAAGAAGATTGTTTGAAGAGTACTATAGCAATAATGTACCAGCATGTAGAAATTATACCAAGCTTGTAAACTTTATTGTCAAACTTTATATAGCCATTCATCTGCTTACATAGTAAGAACATTTGTTGTATTAAAATACAAAAATGTGAATATTATGATGCGTATAAATGTTACAAAATAAGTTAAAAATATGAGTACTGTATTAACATATCACTTTTCAAAAAATTAATGAAAATATACTGTCTCTCTCCCTTTCCCCTTCCTCTACCATATCCATCTACCAAATCATCTTCCCTTATCAATATTTTCTGTGCCCTCAATGCCAGTATTGAGGTAACTAAACAATACAATAATAAAAACATGAGTGAAGAGTTGTGGCAAGTTAATTCCAATATCAGCTGTTTATTATTATTATTACATTAGCTTTATGGTCTAAATTAAAACTATTTCAATCTATTTACTAAACTTGACATGATAATAACACTCTAAGATTTTGTGATAGTTATACCTTTGTATATGGTTCGTGCTTTTCTTCTTGGTTTTCATAATCTAGTTTTTTGAAATTCATATCAAGTTTTATTGCCTTGGCAGTCAATATGACGGCTCTACATCCTGCATGACTTGGGGAATAGTAGAAGTCAATTGGCATCCCTGTGTAACCACATAACACAGACATTATATGTTAACGTGCTTATTTTCCCTTACACACACACACACACACACACACACCTTGATTATACATACCTTGAATTAAAAAAATGTTGAATTATACAACCAGTTGTGTATGTGATTCACTGTGAACACTGGCTTCAAAAGTATGTTATTGTTTATTACAGTGAACAAATAGAGATAGCACAGTAATGGTATTTTGATTACTTTATCTAGACTGCTGGGAATGACTGTTTAAGAAAATGGAAATGTTTTGCTAATTTTCTGATAATTTATTACATTATCATAACTTATTATATGTTTTGCTGCTTTTTAAAACATTGTTATTTATTTATACAGTGAGTTATAAAAGAAGAATATAAGTTATTTTATTAAATGGTAGATGTAACTATTTTTTATGACTGTTGAGTGATTAGTAAAGAGAAGCTATAGAACAGCTGTCTGGAATTATTTTCCTTTAGTAAGTGAAACCTGTCTGATAAATTCAATTTTTGCTCCTGTTTACCCACTCAAATAGATCACATAGATCTTTTGTACATAATTTTGTACTTATGAATACAAGCTTATATAAAAAATGGAATAAAATAATAAATTACTCATAAAATGCTTATGTATAATAACATATAATAAAAGATAATTATAATAGATATTTAAATAAAAAAATATACATACAAACTGGAGCCCATGTTGAGAGGTATGCCTTGCTCGTGTGTGATGAGATTTATATCGGCACCACGAAGTGTAGCGTCTGTACCCGCATTGGTGAACACAGCCACTGTTGTTGTCTGAGGCAGCCGGAGAAGTCTGTGGTGGCTGAATATGCACTCGCTAATGCCGATCATTGTGTTCTCTTCAAGGAAACCAAGAGCCTGTCCTTGGTGAGTGCCTCGGCTGCATATAGAGTCTGTGCAGATTCATTAGCATGGTTCTGTCACAATGAATCAACGAGGCAAAAGCTTCTTGTTAAATAGGTTTTGGCATCCTGTGCTGCGGGACCAATCTTAGTGTGCTCAGTTCTGGTTGGGTTGGCTAATGCAGATTTTAACTTGCAACGTGCCAACTCTATAAATTTATTTAAATGGTCCTGCTCAGGGCCGCAAACAGTCTTTTTCCATAGTATTGTGGTTAATTGGTAAAGAACCATACCAGTTATTTGAGTTGTTTATACTGAAGGTGGCCTCCAATGGTGAGGCTAAAACGTCTGTTCTATGCGGCAGTAGTGGACCATGGCCTTACAGCCCGGAGAGTAATCAGTCAAATTTCAACACGGGACTAATACCTGAACAAATACTAACACTAAACAGAAAACTATATTCAAATCATATATTATATTATCAAACTAGCAGGTACCCGCAGCTTCGCACGCGAATATTTGTATATGATTGTTGTGGTAACTGTCGAGTTGGTAAATTGCTAATGGTACATCTATATTAATAATATTCTTATATTGTAAGTTATGAATATCCACAAAGTGCGAAGCAATAGATCCATCATTCATATTTCCTCAATACGTATAATCAAAATTTGATAATTTAGTAGATACTTACAAACATGCAGTAACACAAATAGATGAAATGTTTATTCATATAGAATAATACAAATAGTGTATACATAAGTATATTGATATCAGTTAGTCGACATCTTACATGCTAAGTCAGTCTTAAACTTTTTGGTAGAATCCTTATATATACGTAAATGTTTCACAATCCAGTATACTCAGTTTTTATATACATTTTTACATCAATGCCTTGTTATAAACTACATTTTTCGTTCTGCCATTATCAGAGCAAATAAAGAGCTCGCTGCTTCTGCTTACTCGAGAACATGCCACATACAGTTGTCCGTGAGAAAAGCAAGCAGCTCTTAAATCCACACCAGCAGTATGTCAAGTTTGCCCTTGTGACTTATTGATAGTCATGGCAAAGTACAAATTAACCAGAAACTGAAGTCTTTTAAATTGAAATGGAAAGTTATTGTGTATGATTGGAATTCTTGGGATAAATACTGTTTCTCCTTTGCCGCAGGCTGGTAAGATAGTCGCTTTGATGATATGTTTTTTTAGTGACCTAACGTTCAATCATGTTCCATTGCATAACTGTGGTAGCTTCAGATTTCTCATGAGTATAATTGGAACACCTAGTTTTAATTTCAATGTGTGAGCTGGTAATCCTGATGCAGATAAAGTATTCAATAACTCGGTTGGGTAATGTACTGCATCCTCTTCGTTCAAAACTGTATTAATGGAATGATATGTTTTTTCGTCTCCTGGAATTTTTTGCAATATGCAGCTATTTATGGCATTTACTTGTTCGTTTCTTGGTGCTAGTATCACATGCTTACATAATCACACATCATCGTGCAAATGTATAGACTCAATATGTCCATAAACCTTTTCAATCAACTCTGCCAATGAAGAAACTATACGACATAATGATGGCGGTAAACATATCACACCGTCTGTCTCTGGTATCTTACCATCTCCAAGGTTTAATAAAGTAGTAGACAATTCGTGAATATCTGTATCACCTCCAAGTTGGACTCTCATGTTTATTGTGAGTGATACTGTTTGAACGATATGCAACATATTCGAGTTGTCGGTGACTTGCTCTTCATTATTTTCTTTTCGCAGATGTTACAAATTCAAACGCACTTTTCAGTTCACTAACATATGGGTTGATTGCGTGAAGTAAATTTTGAAGTTCTGTTACTAATGTCTTATCCAAGTTATGAACATGATCCATTCTTGTTTCAGCTTGCTGTAAATAATCAGCTATGAAATGCACCTGTAAAAATTTTGGTACTTCGTTTTGTGTTGGGAGTAATGATCCCATGAGGTGATATACTTGCACTTGAATTTTGAAAGTAGGCATGAAGCTCCCTTTGACTATTTCATTGGCTCTGAATTATGTAAATTGAAAAGCTGAATTGTACGATCTTAATGCATTCAAAAATTGTTTCGATAAAAGATGTTCTCGATTTAATGATTTTAACTGTTCTGGAGGAAGAAGTATGGGATCTAATCGCACTTTTCCTGCAGAGCAATATAATCCATGTGATTCATTTTTCCACTTTAAAGCTTTGCAATGAGGGTAAACCATACTTGGTAACCCGATATCTGTTTCATTCGCGTAGTTAATAACTGGATTATAATTGAAACAACTATTTAATTTTGCATTCCATCGTAAAGTAGGACCTCGTGATCTGAGAGTTGCTTGCCTGCGTCTTTGTGCCGCTAATCTATTTTCACGATTTGTAGGACTTTCAACCCATGAGACTTCTTCCAATTCAGATCTTTCTGAAGAGTTTCCAGGAGCTGATTGCATTTCGACTCCTTCGATGTCATTTTCAGATGCTCTAAGAAGTCTCATTCTTTTTGCAGCAGCAGTAAATCTTCCTAAACATGATCGTCTTTTTGGCATTACAAAGCTAAAAAAAGTAGATATGTATTTATTTTATCTATACTAATAAATCTCTAGGGAGCAATTAATAATTTATATAATACATATTGCACATATTACTTACCAATGACATAAAATTAATGAAAAAAGGCACTGATACTACATCACTGACACTCATCGCATGACTGAGGTGAAGTAAGTTAAGTATAATTCTCGAGAATTAATTATCCCTACTGCACATACTGAATATTCAAATATCGAAGAGTATGGTTTGTCAGAATCAACGTGTACTATATAATCAATGTTACAATATAATCAAACAATGAATTATTGTATTGTTTATATGAATTCCATATGCTGATAGGAATTCCATATCCTTATTAAAATGTAAATATTCAAATGGACTACCTGATATCAATATACTTATGTATACACTATTTGTATTATTCTATATGAATAAACATTTCATCTAATTGTGTTACTGCATGTTTGTAAATATCTGCTAAATTATCAAATTTTGATTTAACGTATCGAGGAAACATGAATGATGGATCTATTGCTTCGCACTTTTTGGACACTCATAACTTTCAATATATAAATATTATTAATATAGATGTACCATTAGCAATTTACCAACTCGACAGTTACCACAACAATCATATACAAACAAATATTTGCATGCGAAGCCGCGGGTACCTGCTAGTAATATAATAAGATAACTTAGAATCTGATGTAAAGTCTACCTAATTAACTTGTAAGCAATTTTAAGACACATCATTTATGCAATTGGGCGGAGTGGGTAATGCGGCGCACTGTCGGACTAACTTGGGGGCGTGTCGAGAAGGTGAGTAGAAGGGAGAGAAGTGAAGGGCATTAGTTTTACTAAAAAAAATTAATTTTTTTGCAATACCTTCAGTTCTTTTTACCCTATCGTTATTGAATAAAGTGGAAAACCTTCCGTTGGGTACCTGCTATGAGTGTGCAATGTTTCATTGAAATCGGTTCAGTAGATTCTGAGATTACCGCGAACAAACGTAGACCCCCTAGAGATTTATTAGTATAGATTAACAATTTCATAGAAATTGTACACACACACACACACACACACACACACACACACACACACACACACATTAACACAGCAGCAGCAACAACAATAAACTGAAGATCAGACAGTACATAAGGAGGTTGAACCGCAGTTCTGTTATTGCCAAAAATAATGCATTTGCATTGTTGAATAGGACAGAACATATTCCAGAAAGCATTAAGCAAAAAATTTTAAATAGTTCTTAAAACATAATTATTAAATTAATATAATAAATAAATAAATTAATATCTTCGCATGAGACTACTGAAAAATGTGTAATGATACAACAATATACCTTGTTTATTTACCGATAACACATATAATTTTTCACAAATAAAAATACAACACAGAAAATACAATTTGATTCACAATTGTGATATGTATTATTAACACAACCATAATTTGACAAACAAAAAATAACAGACAAATATAACGTTGACCTACAAATGTAGTATCAAGCACATGCACTAACTACTTAAGTTACTAACCAAACTCTCAACAAAGGCTGATTAAAAACTAAACTCTCTCATCTTTTATAGTTTTAAATGTAATTGGTAATGACGCCATTCACCAACATGTGTCACTACTAGAATAGTCTAAGTGGTTCCAGGCGTATATTCGAGAACCTGGTAGAACAAACTATGTTTATCTACACATGTATTGAACATTGGTACAGAACAATCCAGTGTATTTTATAAATAGTGTCTCTATAAATGTTATCTATGAGTATACATAAGTTATAAATAATTGTGGATAATGTAAATACACATAACACAACCAACATACTTAACCTATATGTATTATTATAATCATAAATAGTTTTAAGAATACCAATCACAATATCACTTAATAAATTCATTAAATTGCT
The DNA here is from genome assembly GCA_034769895.1 of Magicicada septendecula. NCBI lineage: Eukaryota > Metazoa > Arthropoda > Insecta > Hemiptera > Cicadidae > Magicicada > Magicicada septendecula. The sequence continues at coordinate 220,411,708 of CM068372.1, forward strand.
TTGAATGTGGGTTGGGTTTTCTCTAGTATACAACACCAGCCTACACTTGTTGATGACCGACAGAAGAGCCTACCAATTGAGCGTTGTGTACATTGCTCATTCGGACAACAGATATTATGTATTTTGATGCAAGCAGCCAGGTGACTGTTACACAAAAACATAGGGAAAAGTTTAGCTCTGATGTCTCGAGCCTTTTTAGGGTATTGGTTGTTGAAGTTGAGGCAATAGTTTAGCTGAACCCCCATTACCAATTTACTTTACCAATTCAGCCCACTGGGTGGGCCTCTCATCCATATGCATAATGCAAATTAGTTTGGATTTGTCTGAGTCAGACATTGTCCACCACTTCTGCAGTCAGTACGGAAGAATGTCTGATTGGTACTGTATCACTGCTCTCATCTGCCTGGGGAACAGGAAGCTATACTAGATCTCCATTAGCAAAGAGAGACATGTCTCTAGGATATATGGCAAGTTGTTTGTGTACAGGTGGTACAAAATGGGACTGTGGACAGATCTTGAGGAATACCAGTAGTATTGCTGTGAACTCAAGGGCATGCCCCATCACTTGATGGTTTGTTCAGTAAAATACAACTACATGAGATGCACAATGGATGATGGCATTGATGTGTGGAGCTCTTTTTAGAGCAGGCCTTTGTGCCGGGGTTTGAATTTTCCTGGCGTGATTTGAACGATCAGTGCCGCCAACACACATACAGCTGTGCGCCACACCTCGCTCAATTATTAAGACCGTTTCTGCACCACGGCAACGCAATCGAGCAGGCCTGGTCAATGCACGGTATCAGCTGTTCAATGCACGGTTAGTGAACAGTTTACCAAAGGTTATGATCAGCAGATCGAAACAAGTCGATTTTATGTAGCATAGTGGGACCAAAGAATTCACTTGTGTCTACGTCCGAGCTATAGCGCATGGCTGAGAAACGCATCTAGCATGGTGGGGCGGAGCACAGTACGAATATATATGGTGGGGCGGAGAGCGCTAGTGAGTGCGAATGTGTTTCATTGGCCGACATAACTTCAGTAACAGCTGATCTGACTTTTAAAATTCTTTCACCACCATGTTTCTTGAAATTTGAGGATGGTTTTAGGCATAAATTTTAACCGATATTTTAACAATTTTCAAAAACAGAGTCTTCAGATGGTTCCACGTCATGAAGTTTCTTTTTTAATTTTCATTTAGTGAAATTTTCGGCATGCGACATACTTTCGTTTTATGAGAGATAGCTATATGGTGTCCACGAGTGAAAATTATAGAAAATTCCAAAATTTATTTTGGTTTTGTTTCAATAAAATCGGCTTTTTCATTTTCGAGATATTTGTGGTTTTATAAGAAATTTACTTGGTTGGCACATGCAGTGATAATGAAACATCAATAAAAATTATTAGTACAATTTTATGGTATGTGTAATTTTAAAGAAACGTGTTAAAAATTTAACTGTAATGTGAAATTTAAAAAAATTGTTAATTCGATTTACCTCTGTTCATTGCAGTAAATCAATCGCAATCTTCAGCCTTTCCTCTTCACCAACCATCCTTCTCAATCTGTTGTTATTACTTGTTTTTTTTTTACATTTAAATTTCCTTTGTTTTACGATGTTTTTATTGGCAGGAGTTCTGCTTGTAACCCGGAAAGTAAAAAAAAATCACGTAAACATTACAAATAAAAATATTTACTACAATTTTGTGTTATGTGTAATTTCAAATAATCATGTTCAGAAATTAACTGTAATGTGAAATTAAAAGAAAAAAACTTTTAATGGCAGAGTTAAAAAATAATTTAATTCATATTTGTATACGCTATGTGTCAAGTTTTACTGAAACAAACTACCCATTTGTGATCAGTGTAATACTGTATTAATTACTTTTTTATAATACCCCAAAAAATACTCTCAAAAAAATTCTACCAATGATTGTGTTCCTTCATTTCGTGCAATTGTGTAAGGAATTAGCAAATTTAATTAATCTCCAACTTCTCGTCTAGATATAAAAAATGTATTACGGGCAAACACAGTTGTATAAGGGTTCACAGGCATGCTAATAGAATATAAAAAATCCTCTCAAAATTTCTTAATATTCAACATTTATTGTGCAGTACAATTTAAAATGTAGTTATTGGATACTTGGATACTGCTATATCTATACAAATTGCTGCATGTAACATAAAATCAGCAGGTTTTATGAGAAGTTAATATATTTATTTTCAAATTATTGTTGTTAAGAGTAACTTGGAAAATATAAATATGAAGTGGTTTCAGAATGAATTAAGGTAAAACTACTAATAGCGCTTATAATCTAATGTAAACATGTAAACAAACCGGTATCTGGGATGTAAGATTGGAAGTGGGCAAATAGGTTTCAGCTATAATCAGATGGTTACCTAAGATTAGGTAATTAGATCTAATTATGTCTAATCTAAGTAGATTAGATAATTATGTATAGTTTATATAATTAGAATAACATAATTGTTAATTGACATACCTTTAAGGTTCTTCCTGCATTCATCGCTTCGATTGTAGGCAACAACTTGTGCCGTGGAAATTTTAAATTTTAAATTCCACGGCCAGTTGTTTTAAATGAAAACAACTTGCCGCTTGATATGTTAATGTTTCAAGTTAGGCAAGCCGCCAGCGATAGCGTTATTTAGTCAGTCGCCGTGACCTTGATCGTCGATGTAATTGAGCAGGCCGCGCTACTACGATCTATGACAACGAAATCTGGGCAGCCACGCATCAGCTGTTAGTAACTTTACTAGATCCGTTGCTGCGTGAATAAGTCGGCTTTTCTCTTCCAACACTCTTACAGAGCGGGTCGTGGCGGCGTGCATTCATTGACATCTTATAATGAGTCTGTAATTCTATAAAGAGCTTCAGGTGAGCCAGTATTCATGTATTAATAATTTAATGTTAATTTAATTGGGCTTGTGTGTGTAAAATATTGATAATAGTGTGTGTGTGTGTGTGTGTGTGTGTGTGTGTGTGTGTGTGTGTGTGTGGCCCTGACTGGCCATGTTCGTTTTGGTACGGCTGAGACACGTGGTCATATGATTTAATGTAAATTTAAAAAACTAAATTTAAAAGCAATGAAAATTTAAAGCAGATGGATTGAATGAGTTATAAACAATAATTATGATTGGACTGAAATTTAATTGTTAATTTGAATAGTTTGTAAATGTGTAGTTACTTCTGGTATGGCCGAGACCACGTGAGTTGAAGGAGCTGTGGTAATTTCATTGTAATGGAACCGAAATTTAATAGTTAAATTAATAACTTGAAATGTGACCTTTGTTATTGTTAATGACAGGCAGTTGTTGAAATGAAATTATATAGTGTCTGTGATCTGGGTTACGGGGCGAAAAGGATGTGGGGGCGGGGTGTTCTCTTTTGTTTGGCTCCAATGTACAAATGAAATTTTTACAGGGTTCCCTGTAGTCGGGAGGTAAAGGGGTCGTCGAGATGGGGACATTACATCCTTCCCCATCTGCAGAGCAGAGCGAAAGTATCCCCAACGCCGTCACACCACGCTAGACCATCAATCTCCAGCTGAACCGCTGCAGAGAAAGAATTCCACTATTCGGAGAAGCTCGTCCTGGTAATCATCACCATCACTCACACCCAGGCTTACATAGCAGGAATCCCTATTGTATGTGTCTTCAGAGATCAGGTGGGAGGTTTCTTTTATTCACCACACACACACACAGTACTCCACCCGTTATAACGTAACCAACAAAAACTCAGTTAAACAAAGGAGACTCATATATGAGAGTTAGGATTGCCTGGAACATGTTTTTACTGTGCTTATTGTGATGACTATTATTATGAATATGTTTATAATGTATTTTAGAAATTTAATTATTTGTGGTGTTAAAGGTTATGATTATTACAATTTAAATTTTTAATCTCTGCAGAAATGAAGCCAATTTGAAATTAATTTAAAAACTAAACTTTAAAAATTACAGTATCTAGACAATGAACAACTTGGATCTACCTGTCATATAACCTTGTAATTTCAGGGGTTAACCATATTACCAGATGGCATTAGTATAAATCAAAACTTTCTTGTATTTATGAAATGAAAATAATTTGGGACTACTTTTAAAACCATAACTTAGAATTTATAACTTGAAAAATTTAATGTCTGGATTGCAGTGATTACAATGTTTGGTCTTATCGTTTCATGTTATTATTATTATTAGTATTAATTACAAGCGCTTGAGGTAGATAGATGGAAGTAACTTGGATATCATTTAGAAAATCATACTCAAAATCTTAGCAGTTATACAACGAACAACTTGCACTCTTTGTTATCTAATTCTAGTAAGTTCATTCCTGATTAAATTCTCAGCTATTGTTAATGTAAATAGAAAATTTCCGAAGATTGAAAAATGAAAATAATTTGTGTCTGGTTTTTATACATTTGTAGTAATTTATTTGTGAGATATATTGTTGGATGTTATTAGTGCAAGTCAACAACACTAGTGTTTATAAAATGAGATTGATTGAAATTCACTTGAAAACTATGACAAAAGAATTGGATTCTTGGATTTCGTTGTCCATGACGTGTCCGTTACTTAACTAAATATCACTATAATATTGACGACTCGGAACACAATGTTTTTTATAAGTAAAAACGTAAAGTTTTACCTTACAGCCTAAACCGGCTTTCACCTATAGAAGGCTTCATCAGAGGCTGTCGTTAGTAGCGCTGCTCGTCTTGTTGTTGGCGACGAGAAAGTGTTTCGAAAGATTGAAGCTGTGTGTGTGTGGTGAGATGTGTTCGAATAATGCGTGCGATTTGAATTGTGTCTGTTCGTTTAGGATGTCGTTTTTATTTGTTTTTGTGTGTTTGTATATTTCTAATTGTTCTAGAGTGTCTAGTTTTCGGCCTTTTGTGTGTACGTGTAGTATGTTCATGTTATTGTCGATGTTTTTATATGTGTGGTTTGCTTCAATGAGGTGGTTTGCGAAGGTAGATTCTGTAGTGGTGTGGAGTGCTTTTGTGTGTTCAATGTATCTCTGTTTGAAGCTACGTCCTGTCTGGCCTATGTAGAATTTACTGCAATTTGAACAATTTAGTTTATATACACCGGGTAGATCGAATTTGTTTTGTGCTTTGGGCATGCGTTTTGATAGTGTGTGTTCTGTTTTGTTAGTAGTTTTGTAAGCGATTCTGTATCCTGCTTTTTTGAATTTGTGGGCAATTTTTTCTGTTTGTTTGTTGATGTATGTTAGTGTTATGAATTTGTTGTTTTCTGTCTTTGTCTGTTGTTTGTTTTGTGTTTTGTGTAGGAGTTTACTGACTATTGTTCTGTCATAACTGTTAGATTCTGCTAGATATTTTATCGTGTTTAGTTCGTCTTTGTAGTCTATTTCATCTAAGGGGATGTTGTTAAGTCTATGTATCATGGTTCTAAAAGCAGCTAGTTTGTGTTGTATTGGGTGATTGGAGGTGTTGTGTATTAGTGTGTCAGTTGTAGTTGGTTTTCTGTATATACTGAATTTGTGCCTGTGTTCTAGTTTTGTGATGGAGAGGTCTAAGAAGTTTATGGTATTGTTGTGTTCGTATTCGGCAGTGAAGGTTATGTTTTTATGTATTTTGTTTATGTGCGTTAGTAACTGTTCACATTGTCTTTTGTTTCCCCTGTATAGTATTAGAATGTCATCAACGTATCTGTGCCAATATAGTATTTTATGTGAGTGTCTGTCATTGTTTGTGAGTATTTTTGTTTTTTCTAAGTGTTGGAGGAAGACTTCTGCTAGAATGCTGGATATGGGGGAGCCCATGGGCAGGCCGTCGTTCTGTGTGTAGTATTTATTGTTATAAGTAAAGTAGTTTTGTTTTGTGATAATGTTCAGAGTTTCTGTTATTTCATTGATAAGTTCGTCTGGTGTGTTGTTCTGTTTGAGTTTGTTTTGTAGGATGGTGATTGTTTCAGAGATGGGGATGTTTGTGTACAGGTTTTTAATGTCAAAGGAGGCTAATGTGGCGTTATGGGGGATGTGTATGTCTTTTATTTTTGTTACTAGGTCAGTGTTGTTTTTTACTGCAATGTTGTTGTCTATTTGTGTGTGTTGTCTAATAATTTTGTCTAGATATTTTGCCAGTTTGTGTGCAGGGGCATTACGGTAGTTGATAATGGGGCGGATCGGAATGTCTTCTTTATGGATTTTGGGAAGCGCTTGGAGTGTAGGTGCTGATGGTCGGATTTGTTTCATGTAGGGCTTTTGTTTATGTGTCATAATGTGTTTGGCTTTGTTGACTATTTGTTTTACTGAGTTTTGGTATCTGTCGGTGGGGTCGTGTTTTAGTTCTGTGATGTTGTTCTGTTCTATGAAGTCTTGTACTTTTTTGTTAGGTTGTCTGTGGGGATAATTACAGTCGTGTTGCCTTTGTCAGCTTTTACAAATGTGATGTTGTGTTTGTGTGCCTTTTCCCTCAGTTTGATGGCTGTGTGTATTTCTGAGTTGTGGTTGTTTTTGTCTGGTGTCTTATGTACTCCTATTGTGTTGTTTATATTATGTCTTAATGTGTCTTGATGTTCTGGTGCTGTGTTTTGTATATTTGTTTCTGTGTCAATTATGAGCTTTGTTAGTGTTTGGTTGTTATGTTTGTAATGTATGTTATGTTTTAGGCCTTTATCAAGGAGTGTTTGCTCGTTTTTTGTGAGTGTGACGTTCATGAGGTTTACTGTACGTGGGTAGAATTTGTGCGAGGGAATTATATCTGTTTTGATTGGTGTCAGGTTTTTTATTTTTCTGTCGTGTTTTGTCTGTATGATATGTATTTGTTTTTTGTCCATTCATTTGTGTGATGTATTAGTTCAGTCATGTACTTACATGTATTACTAACGCACATAAACAAAATACATAAAAACATAACCTTCACTGCCGAATACGAACACAACAATACCATAAACTTCTTAGACCTCTCCATCACAAAACTAGAACACAGGCACAAATTCAGTATATACAGAAAACCAACTACAACTGACACACTAATACACAACACCTCCAATCACCCAATACAACACAAACTAGCTGCTTTTAGAACCATGATACATAGACTTAACAACATCCCCTTAGATGAAATAGACTACAAAGACGAACTAAACACGATAAAATATCTAGCAGAATCTAACAGTTATGACAGAACAATAGTCAGTAAACTCCTACACAAAACACAAAACAAACAACAGACAAAGACAGAAAACAACAAATTCATAACACTAACATACATCAACAAACAAACAGAAAAAATTGCCCACAAATTCAAAAAAGCAGGATACAGAATCGCTTACAAAACTACTAACAAAACAGAACACACACTATCAAAACGCATGCCCAAAGCACAAAACAAATTCGATCTACCCGGTGTATATAAACTAAATTGTTCAAATTGCAGTAAATTCTACATAGGCCAGACAGGACGTAGCTTCAAACAGAGATACATTGAACACACAAAAGCACTCCACACCACTACAGAATCTACCTTCGCAAACCACCTCATTGAAGCAAACCACACATATAAAAACATCGACAATAACATGAACATACTACACGTACACACAAAAGGCCGAAAACTAGACACTCTAGAACAATTAGAAATATACAAACACACAAAAACAAATAAAAACGACATCCTAAACGAACAGACACAATTCAAATCGCACGCATTATTCGAACACATCTCACCACACACACACAGCTTCAATCTTTCGAAACACTTTCTCGTCGCCAACAACAAGACGAGCAGCGCTACTAACGACAGCCTCTGATGAAGCCTTCTATAGGTGAAAGCCGGTTTAGGCTGTAAGGTAAAACTTTACGTTTTTACTTATAAAAAACATTGTGTTCCGAGTCGTCAATATTATAGTGATATTTAGTTAAAAGAATTGGGGTTTTGTAAAAGGAATATGTCTGGAATTAGCACAGGCACTAATAAAAATGTTGTTGCTGTTAAACAAGTGTTTCATTGCAAGTCCTGTCACGATGGGCTCAGCGGATTTTTCTTTCCAGCTAGGCCACACGTCTGGATTACTTACTTAATTACTAAAAACTAGATATTATTAATAATAGATATCACAATTGTGAATCAAATTGTATTTTTATTTGTGGAAAATTATATGTGTTATCGGTAAATAAACAAGGTACTGACAGTGATACAAGTGTTTTATTACAATCGCTGACGCTGACAGGAGACTACAAAATTAGAGATTGTGACAGTATATTGTTACGTAATTCGGAATGTTCTACAAGTTCATCGAATGTTCCAGTGGAATCCAGCTGTAATGTGTGTGTGTGTGTGTGTGTGTGTGTGTGTGTGTGTGTGTGTGTGTGTGTGTGTGTGTGTGTGTGTGTGTGTGTGTGTGTGTGTGTGTGTGTGTGTGTGTGTGTGTGTGTGTGTGTGTGTGTGTGTGTGTGTGTGTGTGTGTGTGTGTGTGTGTGTGTGTGTGTGTGTGTGTGTGTGTGTGTGTGTGTGTGTGTGTGTGTGTGTGTGTGTGTGTGTGTGTGTGTGTGTGTGTGTGTGTGTGTGTGTGTGTGTGTGTGTGTGTGTGTGTGTGTGTGTGTGTGTGTGTGTGTGTGTAATGCTGTTTTGCGGTGAAAGACAATTACGCACAACTATCGGGTCCATACTGGACCATACCAGTCCGCGCCTGCTGTGTATAAGGCCGCAACCAATTATGCTCTGGTGTTTTCTAGTAGCGTTAGCGAATATGCTGGAACCTCAGTGGGGTATAAATACAAGTACTCAGGGACGCTCAGTTTCAGTTATTGTCAGGCGCTTACAAGTGATTACTCTGTGCGTTAAAGTAGTTATTGTGGCGAAGTCTTGTGTTTTATAATCGGGCGGTATAATTGTAATACAATTGTGTTTTACATTAGTTGACATTTTATTGAATGTGAACAATTTTTATTTGATTTGTTGTAAGAGACTGGCTTGTTAATTACGAACTGTTGAACTGTGATAATTAAAGCTGGCGATTAGTGACTTAATTGGTGTCTTATATTTTGTTTTCCACTGTGTCATACAACGATCAGTTAGACCACCATAACAATATTATTCTGTTAATGTTATAAATTAGTGACCAAATTATGTTATAATTCAGTATTTGTCCAGTACATGTGAAAGCATGGGAAGAGTACATTTGAAGAACTTGACCAGCTGAAGAAGCAGTTAGAAGAAAAAGGGCTTCCAACAACTGGAACTAAGGAAGTCCGAAGAAATGCCAAAGTAAATGCAGGTAAGTGATATGTTTAACAAACTAATGGCAGTAATTCAGGCCCAGTCAGAACAAAGTCGGGCCCAATCAGAACAAATCACAGTAGTACAGACAGAATTACAGGCTCAGTTGGAACAGTCCTCACAAGCTTTATCAGAGAGGGAAGAATCAGACAGGTGTATCTTATATACACAAAAGAATTTCTGAAGGGTGTAGATGCCAAATCTGCAAATAGGGTACAGAATGTTCAGGAACAAGTAAACTCCCTAAAATCAGAGTTCAACACATCAGTAAATAGACTGGACACAGAACTAAGTGCCACCAACCAGAATGCCAACAGAATAGAAAAACAAAATAGAAAAATTTTACCTTTTCTATCATCATCCATTAGGAGCTGTGTATCACTACTGAGTCAAATGAACCTATCCCAGTAAATTTATATTCAGATTTTATCACATCAGTTAAAGGTTCAGCAGCCATCTGATGGCAGAACATTCAAGATTTAAACCTCAGTTGGGTTGACTTTCAGAAAGAATTAATATTTAACTCTGACACAGTCAGAGGAGCAATACATAAAAAATTAGTAACTGAGGGTCAGCTAACAGGAATGGGAGCAGGCACATTTGTTGTCCACAAATTGCAATTATTCAAAAGGATACATCCTGAGAAGAATGATGATGAATCTGTTTCTTTTATAATTGAGCTGCTCCAGGATAAGATCACGTCATTAGTAAAAGTGTCCCATCCCAAAACATTTTAACAACTGCAGGACATCATCAGACAACTAGAAGTGGACCATCCTGCTAAGACGGGGCCTGTTACAGAGGAAGGTACTCACAGCAAATGTTTTAGATGTGGCAAGGTGTCACTTTAACAATAAATGTCCTATGGTGGAAAACTTTAGCCAGACCATTCTAGGGTAGGGTGGGATTGTACCAGGGATATGGTTTGCTCCAGAAATCAGTTGCTGTATGTAGAGATAAGTATTTATATAACAGTCGGATTGGGCAGATTACTTTAGACTCATACCAGCCAACCATTATCATTAAGATCAAAGGAAAGTCATGTAAATACAAGAAGTCATGTAGAGTCAAGTAGCTGTAGCTGTACTTGGTACCTAGCCAAGTCACACCTTTGTTAATATGAATGTAGCCAAATTACTTCAACCAGGAAAATGATGTAAGTCTGAGGAGGTCCAGGGGGGGTGTCAACTATATAGCCTATATTATAAGGTGGTAGGCCAGACTCCCTTGAAACCAAAGTGTTTGGGTGTACACATAGAATTGCCTGTCTAAATAATCAAGTGTTTGACACTAGATGTTATCTTGGATCATAACCTTTTTAGATATGTATGGAGTGATTATGGACCACACTGATTATGACACATACCTTAGAACACATCTTAACACCTGAGGGTCTGGAAATGCAGTCAGAGAAGTACAAGGCTATTGAAGAAATGGAGAGATCCTGTAGTAAATGACAAATTCGTCAGTTCCTAGGATTTTATGGGTGGTATAGCAGCTTTGTACCACATTTCTAGGCAAAATCAACTCCACTTACAGACCTGTTAAATAAGGAACACCCTTTTAAATTGACTGACAAGGAGGAAGAAGCCTTCCATAAGATCAAGGAAACAATCTCCAGTGCTCCTCGACTTGCCTACCTAGATGCCAAGTGGAAGATCTGTCTGCAAACTGATGCCAGTGATATGGGATTAGGGGAGTATTATTCTAAGAACAGGAGGACAGAGGAAGAGGCATAGTGGAATATGCCAGTAGGAAACTGTCCTCACCAGAAAGAGCTTATTGTACAGCAGAGGAGGTGTTAGCAGTGGTATGGGCTGTTGGGAAATTTGGGGGCTACATGGAAGGTAGGAAATCCCAGCTATGCACTAACAACTCATCTTTTTAGTGGCTTCACAATCTGTCTGGTACAAAATCAAAACACATACGCTGGGCCTGTGATAATTTTATTTTGTGTTTCCAATATTTATTGTTTTAAAAACTTTGTGATATTTTTGAATTTATTTGTGTATAAATTTGTTTTGTGTTTCATTTTGTATACGCGTGGGTTTCTCAAATGCTTATTTATGCCATATGCTTTATTAGTATCATGTTAGTAATCCTTGGAAATTCATATTCTGTACTTGTAACGTTAGTATTAAATTTGATTATAAACATGTGTTTCTTCAACCATGCAATTAAGTATTAAAAATATTGTTTTTGTGTAAGCTCTATTCATAAAAATAGCATTCATATCAAATATTAACAATATGTGAAAATTAATAAGACTAATCTATAAACAACATGATACTTTAAACAACTACTTTTACAAAATTAAATGCAAAAATTTTTATAGGCTAGAAAAAATAATTTAAAAAATACTACTTTTAAAATTTTAGTGCTTGTAACAGATTTATAAGTCCAATTTGTAAAACATTTTAACATTGATGGTGCTTTAAAAGTATGACTCTACCAATGACTTGAGTATTATTAAATTGTCTAATATCACTTCATAAATTATAATACTGCATTGTAAAAATGTAGTGGAGGTTGACATTTTAGTAATTTTGTTATAACTGAGATCATGAGGTGATTTTAAAGGATAATTGCATTCAATTCATCCAGTGGATGATAAAAACAATAAACTTGCTTTATTTCAGTTGTTATTATTCTGCTTTATAAAGTAAAAAAAAAAAAAAATAGTCTTCATCTATTTACATATAATATATCTGTTTTTCAGTTAGCATAATTGCCATGATCTATCTAATCAAATTAGCTTTCCTAGCTTTTCCTTGAAAGGCGTCGATTCCTGATTTGTTGATAATTTCATAGTCTTTGATAGCAGTTTTAACTAGGTCAAACCACTTGTGAACATGAAAATAACTATCAAGCTTCAGATTAAATCCACAAGCCTGGAACACACAAATCAGTAGTATATTTGGTTATGTTAAAGCAAAATTATATATATAGATATGATCTGTGATTGACTATAAACTAAACAACTAGCATCTATGACAGACTAGTCTGTGTACATCACAAGATAAACTGCAGTAACAGCTTTCATAAAAATAAGTTTAAAAAAGAACTCACCACAGCTGTTGAAACTGTTGCAGCTAAAGAAAAGTCAGCAATTGTAATTGTTTTGCCTGCAGCCCATGGTGGTGATCCCTCAAGGTACTTGTCAAAGAAAACAAATGCTTCTTCTAACTTCTTTTTTTTATCTGGGTTGAGTGATTTTTCCCCCCATAGCAATACTGGAAACTACACATAGGGAAAAAAGTCAAAATTTCTTCATGTTTTATGTTGTCAATGAGAATTGAGTAGAGATCATAATTTTACTCAAAAAAGACATTAGTCAAAAAGACATTAATAATTACAACTAAACAATTCGATTTAAAGTTGGCAAAAAAACAAAAGTTCATCTAATTAAATTTTAAACACATTCTGCTATAATTTTATGTTAATTAAAATAAATCATTAAATTATATCAGATAATAATATTTTTCTTATGAGGGAGACTGTGGAAAACTAATGTTTGTTGCAGGAGGGTCCGCACTCCTACGGTGTGTCAGACTTGCACCCACCAAAACTACAAAGCCTATTGTCCGTGGCATGGATCCACATCGGGACTCAGCTTTTGCAATACAAGGTGTGTTCAAAAAAAGACTGAACTTTCTGAATAACACATGAACCCGTACAAACAACGCGCTGTGACTTTGAGTGTGCCTAGCGATAGTTTTTGTTACCAAACTGCCATTTATTCTGTTCCACTCTCAGCATTAGTCGTTGAGATATATCAGATTGAGTGGGGACATGCGCACACTGGCTGTCAGATTAGTGACAAAGTGATTAATAAAGACCTCGAAGAACAATGTATGCGTATGAAATTTTGTAGCAAAACTAGGTTAAAACTTTACAGAGACATTCTGGTTGTTGAATGAAGCATACACAGAGGCTTGCATGAGCCAAAAGATTATTTTAAGAATGTTTAAAGAGGGCAAAAACAATGGTCGGTGCAGATCAAAGCGATGTCGAAGATCATGGAAAGAGAGCTCGTGATGTGGTAATTGTAAATCATTGTTTATGTGGGTACATATTGTACTATTTGATATTTAATTAAACCTAAGGGAATTTACTTTTGACTCAGTTACTTTCTAAATAACTTCTTCGGGCGCCATCTTGTATTACCAACTGTTAATAACTTACCAAGGTTCGAATCAGCGAACCGGGAAGTGCAGAACTGGTTATTTAAGAAAGTACAACTGAATTACCATCACACCCATTTTAATTCATTTTCACACTACAAAAGAAAACATGAAAATATAGCCCTTAACCTAATTTCAAATGTTATGTAGACAAGTGTTCCCCTTCCCTTCTCCTACTTTTTGCGATCTTATAGAAAAACAATAACAACATTTATTATGCATGATTCTCTCTTTAGAATAGAAATAAATACATATTATAAACCTAGGATTAGTTTTGAAAGCGGAAACCAGCACTTCATATTTTACTATATAATTAAACAAAACCCCCACACTCGCTCACATACTGCCCATTTTAGATTTTCCCCTTAAACTCCCATTTTATTTAATTTGCCCCATCTGTTTTGGATTTCTGAAAAATATAATAAATTTTGATAATTCTGTGTATATCCTGGTAAAACTTATCTGCCTCGAGTCCGAATTCTAGTCCAGACGACGTCACATTGCTTTCCGTGCGCACTTTCACTTTAATTCATAATTACCGAATTGTTATATTGTAGAGAAAACTGTTAATCATATTTTAATAAGAAATTTTCCTTTTTAAGTCATATTTTGAAATATATTATTCACATTCTTTAAGGTGCGGGCGACTAAAACTTCGCCTAAACCCGGCGAGTCGGCGGACGCACACAACAGCTCGCGTCCGGTGTGTTAAGATGTTATTGTCCGACTGGCTTTGTTCTGTGAGTGTGACAAAGCTGCTGGCGCTGACACACCTACATTATTCGTTATGTAAGGCGCTGACGTAACATCGCCTGATACTCAATTACATAACTTGTTTACAGTTTTGTGTGTCATTGTCTGACCTTGCCACAGTTTCGTTGGTTGTTTTCTCGTTTTATAAAATATTACTGAATAATTGTCACGTATAATGTCACCAGCAGTGCTGCCACTGTCGCTACCGTCGCTACCACTGAATTTACCTTTGTTTACGTTTGTCCCTATCATAGTAAAAAATGTTATTTGTTTTATTAAAAAAAAATACAAACTTCCTTATTACCCCAAAAATAGGCCCAAAAATGCCCCGTTAAAATACCCCCTCAATGAGATATTTTATGCCGAAGCATAAAAAATCTCATTGACACATTCATACTTGCTAAAGGGATCAGCCAGGATATGTCACCACAACCCCCTGTATGGTTTACAAAAAAAATAATCAACTCACCCTTGGTCCGGTGACTGTGACCGCACCTGAATGACAATACTGGACTTCTCTATCGAGATCCCAACACCGTAGAGTCAGACAGATACTTAACGCCCCTGCTCTGACGCGCTGGCCAGCTCAGGTCCGCCGCCACAGCATCACCAAACACTGAAACAACAAATCAAATATCAACTAGTGGCCTTATATAACACCATATCCCCAACTGATCTGTTTCGCCCTAGCGGTGCTGGTTTGGCTAAGAAGCACTGGTTTTGTTTTTTTACTTATTTCTAACATATATCAGAATACCTAACAACATAACATAACATAAGAAAACATAGTACATTCGTAATTCACATTGTTATTATTATCTTAAAATAAACAATTTGCATTTAAAATGTTACACACTTTACATCATTCAATTTGCATATAAAATCATAAAAATTGCATTTTAATCTCAATTTAACTTTTATTAATTCGTTTCTCAAATTTTTTTTTTTCAACTTCAATCTTCGTTTTCCACATCATTTCATTTATTATTCCCTTTCATTAATTTGGGTGATTCTACGTTATTCATTATAATTCACTTTATCAACTTGGCATTTACCCATAATCTTACCCCTTTTATTACTCTAACGCTCCCTTACAAAATCTTTAACTAGTATGACACCCCACTCTACCAAAAAATCTACTAACCCTTCTCTACCTCTAACTACTTACTACTTTAACTCAATTCGCCACCTTCTCTCAATATATATAAAAAAATACTCTCTAACCCTTTGTACATAGGATATGTGTTCCCCCCCCCAAAAGCTCATTTCCCTTATCTGGTTCCTGGATTCTACCTAAGGCAACCCCTTTCCACTAAATCGATACCAATCCCGTCCCAACTTATCATCATGTTGCGGACTCCCACATTACACTACCCCCTACTACAAAATTGCCATCCCCACAATCTCAATCTCATTACCTTACTACAACTACAACAAAATAACAACATCAATTATAAACAACAATATATCACTCAAAACTATACCTATATTCTCCATTACTACTGTGTCTCCACTTATATTCAAATTCTCTATTACATGTATTTCCCCTCTCTCATTCTCTTTAATACCCCAATATATTCAACTTGGACTGACTCGAACGTTTTACTCAAACAAATACTATCACCCACTTCTATCTTTTGCAACCCATTGAAAATTTTAACTATCACAACTTTATTTCATTTTATTTTAAAATCTATAAACACATTAAATACATATTATTATATTTTTATAATCCTTATTCCTAACATACTACATGCAATTAACACCATAAGACATAATAAACACAATATAGGCAGTATCTAGTGCATCTATTTTGCAAATCAAAACAAAATTATTTAGTAGCGAGTCATCATTATTAAAATACAACAAATTTCTAATTCGTTACCCCCCTGGATAACCTCCCTGCCACACACACACACATCTTGTATAATACATTACATAACATAATAAACAAATAGACATTTACCTTGATCGCTAGCATACATTAAACAAACAATTCTCTTCTAAATAATTTATATAAAAACTTATAAACATTCTTGTTTGAAATATTTTCATTAACTCTTTTATATATCATCATTTCATTATTTATCCTTTGCTGTAATTAGGTTCCTAAAAATTTTCAAATTTATTATTAATCTATATATATATTTTTTAACCATTATGTTATTCCACAAACTAAAACATTTAACATTTATTTATTCATTAATTATTATCAAATTGAATTCTCATCAAATAATTAATATTCCTTATAAAAATTCAAACATATAACGTTCAATCACAATATTTAAACATCTCAAATTATTTTAATTCAATTGATTATTTAATACACAACATATTTCAATTATTATCAAAAATTTACAAATCATTAGTTATTGTCTTCATAATCATTTTTATTATTTATTCAGACTGCAAAATATTAATAATATTATTATTATTATCACAACATTTTCTACTACATATACACATTATTTACCTAACATTTCCTAATACACACGATTGAATTCACTACATTATTTACAAAGTATTCGTCAATAACTGTTCAATTGTTTCACACTTCATATGTCCAAATCTGCAAGGTCATTACCAAAATTTACAATATTTAAAATTGTCCATTCACTGATATTTTAGTTCAACCTCCATCGTCATATAGATATCTAATATATTTGTAACATGCATCATTGTTATCCACACACAATTTGTTATTATTATTATTATAATAATCCATTAACTTTATTTCATTCATTATGCCATTATAATTTATAGGGTTATTCCCTAATAATATTTCATAAACCTTGTCAACATAAGTTATTATTGTCCAGTCTCCATCAGTATTATTGGTCAACGTCAGGTAAGTTATTTTATCATTTTTATATTCCTCTACTATTACATCAGGTAAGTGTTTATTGTTTATAAAGATATCATCAAAATAATTCTCTATCTCTCTTTCAACAGGTAAGTATTTTATATTGTTTATTTTCACCCCTTCTAATCTTTCTCTCAACTCATTATAATTTCTTTTTAACTTATATAATTCTATCTCTCTCTCAGTACACAACTCTCTATCTAAATCTCTCTCACCATAACACCATATCTCACTTTCTCTCTCACTCCATGCAGAGGATACTAAATCATACAAAAAGGGGAAACAAATTAAATCTTCCATTAACAAGGGACTCTTGCCCTTCAACAATAACATTTTTGAACACCTTGGTTCATCATAAATAAGGGGAAAATTTACCCTCTGCCCCATATACTCATCTACTCTCTCTTTCCACTTTCTCTCTGACTCATAAACACACATTAACATTCCATTATTACATTCTAGAACTTCATCAGTACTATTTTTGATTATATTCTCATCATTTGTCTCTCCATTATTCTTTACCCCCACTATACTCTCAGAATTGTAATTAATATCATTATCTTCACTATTTAACACTACATCTTCCACTATTTCATCATTTTTAATATTTGTCATACTTATAACATTGTCACCTAACTTCTCAACACTCTGTTCTAATCTGTTAAAGTTATCTTCTATTAGGTCATTAGTTTGGTTTAAATGCTCATTAATTTCGTTAATTTGGTTTTTTAACTCATCCAAACTATTCTTTTGAACATCGAACGTCTCATTAAAATCCCTACTTTGTCTGTCAAATTTATCATTCATTTGATTGTATTTAACATTGGAATCAATTTGTTGTTCTTTATTTTGTTTTTTCAATTCATTTAAATCACTACTTATATTTTCGGACATTGTTTTTATCAAACTGAACATATCGTCCATCAACAACTCTCTAACTCGTGTTGTCGACGGGGTAGATTGTGCCGATACATTGTCATTTAACATTGACTCTGTAAGAGTGCTTTCTAAATTTAATTCTTGATTCTCCATTTTGTAATAGTAAAATTATTACTTTAAATAAAAATACTAATATATCACATCTACTTTTCACACAACCATGTATTCTATTTACATAACGCTTTACGTTACTTCACGTAACTTCCTATGCACCTTATTTATACTTCATTCATTTAAAAATTATTTATATAATACCCTTTTTATTTTACTTAAATGCAATCATCTTATCTGCTACAAAACATCAACATCAATATTTTACCTTTAGCAAAACATAACCCATATCTACGTCTATTTTACGTAATTTTATTTTTACCTCAAACAACCATTCTGCTCTCCCAGTAGGCTGTATTTATATAATTATATTATATAAATGTCCCTGTTCACAAGCCAATTGTACTGTTTTTTTTTATTGATATTTAATTAAACCTAAGGGAATTTACTTTTGACTCAATTACTTTCTAAATAACTTCTTTGGGCGCCATCTTGTATTACCAACTGTTAATAACTTACCAAGGTTCGAATCAGCGAACCGGGAAGTGCAGAACTGGTTATTTAAGAAAGTACAACTGAATTACCATCACACCCATTTTAATTCATTTTCACACTACAAAAGAAAACATGAAAATATAGCCCTTAACCTAATTTCAAATGTTATGTAGACAAGTGTTCCCCTTCCCTTCTCCTACTTTTTGCGATCTTATAGAAAAACAATAACAACATTTATTATGCATGATTCTCTCTTTAGAATAGAAATAAATACATATTATAAACCTAGGATTAGTTTTGAAAGCGGAAACCAGCACTTCATATTTTACTATATAATTAAACAAAACCCCCACACTCGCTCACATACTACCCATTTTAGATTTTCCCCTTAAACTCCCATTTTATTTAATTTGCCCCATCTGTTTTGAATTTCTGAAAAATATAATAAATTTTGATAATTCTGTGTATATCCTGGTAAAACTTATCTGCCTCGAGTCCGAATTCTAGTCCAGACGACGTCACATTGCTTTCCGTGCGCACTTTCACTTTAATTCATAATTACCGAATTGTTATATTGTAGAGAAAACTGTTAATCATATTTTTAATAAGAAATTTTCCTTTTTAAGTCATATTTTGAAATATATTATTCACATTCTTTAAGGTGCGGGCGACTAAAACTTCGCCTAAACCCGGCGAGTCGGCGGACGCACACAACAGCTCGCGTCCGGTGTGTTAAGATGTTATTGTCCGACTGGCTTTGTTCTGTGAGTGTGACAAAGCTGCTGGCGCTGACACACCTACATTCTTCGTTATGTAAGGCGCTGACGTAACATAGCCTGATACTCAATTACATAACTTGTTTACAGTTTTGTGTGTCATTGTCTGACCTTGGCACAGTTTCGTTGGTTGTTTTCTCGTTTTATAAAATATTACTGAATAATTGTCACGTATAATGTCACCAGCAGTGCTGCCACTGTCGCTACCGTCACTACCACTGAATTTACCTTTGTTTACGTTTGTCCCTATCATAGTAAAAAATGTTATTTGTTTTATTAAAAAAAATACAAACTTCCTTATTACCCCAAAAATAGGCCCAAAAATGCCCCGTTACAATATAATATCGTAAGATTAAATTTTGATAAAAAAATTTTAATGTATTGTATCAATGAACAATTTTTACTGTGTTTGTTAACTGATGATCAGAAAGAGACTTGTTTTGAAATCAGTCAGCAACTGCGTACCAATGCAAATGGTAATGTCAACTTTGGAATACAATGGAAATTGGTCTGTAAAGATTTTATGAAGTTAGCAGCAAAATTTTATACACACTGTAACGTAACAAAATTGTAGTTACATATAAATGTTATCCAATACCTAGAATAAGAATCTACCACGTACATGTCTAAGCCAAAATGAGAAAAAACCTCTAAAGTATTAAAACCAATCGTGTATCCATATACAAATAATGTCGAAGCAAATCAACACAGGAGAAGGAAGAATTATAATGAAAGCATCATCAATGTGATAAGAAGAGGAGAGTATAAAAACCAAACAAATACGTTAGCAACCAGGACCCAATAGATCATACAGTGAGGGGACAAATAAAATAAATGTGACAATAGATCATACAAGTGAGGGGACAAATAAAATAAATGTGACAGATAGGTCATACAAGTGAGGGGACATATCAAATAAATGAAACGATTTATTATACAAGTGAGACAAAATATCATATATGTGACATATAATACAAGTGAGGGAAAATACCCTATAAGTGAAGAAACCTATATATAAGAAGAAGAAGAAACCCGAATACAAGAAGAGGAAAGGTGTATATATTAAAAAGAAGAAAAATGTATAAATAAACCATGAAGAAGATTTAACAAGGACAAGACAATAACATTCCCAGTGTGAGGAATACACTACGACAAGGAAGATAATAAGGCATGTGTGAAGAATGCCAGACAAGTGAATTATAATACCCTCCAACAAGGAAGAACATGATGAAGAAAAGGTGACCAAGAACCAAGTGTCGACAAACTAATAAGTAGCCACAAACGATAATAGTGAGTGTCTTATAAAAGTGCATCGATTAATATTAAAATAACACAACCCCAAGTAAACACCACAAACAATAAAAGTGCAATGTTTATGGAAGAGGAAGATAAGAAGTGTTAACAAGGAGAAATAGTGAATCCCAAATAAACAACACAAACATTTAGTGTATGATTTATAAAACAAGATTATGACAAAATACAAGCATAGAAAGACCACAAATATACTGATATTAAAGAGAGAAATAATTGCTCAATAATAACTGAAACTGAATATAAAATCCTTAATAAGATATATGTTTAAATATCAAAAGAATAGAGAGTAAAACCAATATATAATGTAATAATTAATGTATTGAGAATAAGGCAACCTATTATAGAAAAACAAGACAGTTTGCCCAAACCAAAATATAAACATATAATATGTACAACAATGACAAGTAAGAAATAAGTAATAATGTGTAAACAAATAGTATGAAATCTGTATAAAATAGTGAGAATATTGTAATAAATAATAGTAATAACATATCATAGCAAAATTATAATAATTAAGCAAGATGATGAACAAATTAGGATGAGTATTGTTGTCAACTCAGTAAGAGACACATAACCTCAACTGAACAGAATCTGCAACACAGAACCACATTTAATAATTAGAAAAATGCAGTCAAAAGTAATTATTCAAATCAACAACCAAAATAGGATAAATGAGTAACATAATGAACCCAATATGAATAGAGAAACACAATTATACAATCTATATTATTTAAACAAACAATAGCCAGATTAACAAAACACAAGATGACTATCAAAGTTACACAAAATACTCACTTAAACTTGATAAAGGAGAGGAAAATAGTTTGACAGTAGCAACTAGAATATTCAATACCTCTATGAGAACCTCTAACAAACATTAAATACATAAATATATATAAAAACAATAATAAACAAACATACATGACCAATGAGACTAGATGTAAAAAGCAATCTTACTGAAATTTATGAATATAGGACACAACAAAAAAGTGTTATACACAATAGACAAACAATGTACAAGGTCTAGGTACACATTAATGAATAAAAATACATCCATTAAGTACAAATAATGATAAATTATGTATATCAAAGTGACAGAATTATGACATGGTGTATTAAAGCCATCCAATATAAATAAATGAAGCACAATAAATGGAAACAAAGCTTCACTAAAAGTGTAAAAATAGTTAAGGTACAACCTAAACACCTAAGAAATATATTATTATGAAATATGTATTAGAAATAGTGAGTACAAATGCAAGGACATGTAGGGCTTATACGCCTGAAAAGCATTTGATAAGAAGTGTAAATATTTTAGCATTTAGAAATAATTATTAAGAGAAATGGACTCTAAACAATTAAAGTAAGCATTAGAATTAGAAAATATCATAATAAAGTGGAAAGGACTTAAATGTGATTAAGAACCACAAAAAGTGCATTATCGAAAAGTGATGTAGATTAATTATGGACGGATTTATAGCTTGTGTGACTCTAAATAAAGAGCCAAGCATCTGCGAGATGATAATACCATTCACTTCTTAATTCGAAATGTAATAAGAAAGATATAAACAATTGAAAGTTTTCCTTCAATTCCAAAAAGAATCGAACGCGTCATAGCATACTCTTGAACCCAAAGACCGATGCTAAGAAACAAAATTTCTGACTTTATTAAGGTATATGGGGTCGAGATTACCAGATTATCAACCAATAGGAAGAGCTGATTTCAGGAGACGCCGACAGCAACTTCGAAGGAAAGCATTACTAGTTCTTTGACCATCAGAGTGAACGGGACGAGTGTCCATCGGGAGCAAATTTCAAAAATGTGCGCACCCCCCAGTATAAACGAGTGAATCAAACCTCACTAAAGGTGCATAACCCCTTACGTGTGAAGTGCGTCGAGTGATGTGTAATAACAATCCATCCATCGCCAGTGTATAATAAAGGAGATGATGAGTGGGAAATTAAGGGAGTACTTATTATTAACAATATTTTAATAAAAACTAATGTTTACCAACAAAAGTTTTCACGTTGGTACTACTTTAGTCAAGTACAGTCGTACATGGCTAAACTAATTTATGAATGTTAATTAACCAGTATTTGAACAAAAGTTCTCGATCTTATTAATTTATATAAGACATTATTAATTTTTTTTAGAAGAAAATGACAAATGAATATGACATTATAATCAATATCGATGTAAACAATATCGAATATAGATGCTAACTTGATTATTATTAGTACGAAATCAGATCATTTATCAAATAATAACAGAGAACAATCATTACAGTTAATGAACAACATACTTACCACGAATAAATGTTATGTATAGCTTTAAGATTTTAATGCCATCAAGTGAATATTTTATTAACTCACTTTGAGTAAAAGGCAATCTAACCTATATGGTACGAGAGTTGAACAATCATACTGAGTCGTGTTTTAACTTTATACACACTTGAATATACTCAGTTACAAGGAATTTATGAATTAATTATAATATATTTCATTATTAATAACCATCCAAGTAATATTATTCTGACACACAGTATTAGTAATCGTGTCTTACACTCCATAACATAACCGGTGAACTGACACCAGGTGGACCAAAATACGATAATTTCCAATATCGTAATTAAACTTGTTTTCTTGAATTTTAATTACTCTCTATAATGTATTATTATAATATTTCAGCATTTTTGTGCCCTGTATCATGTTAACTAAAAGAACACACGAATTTTGGTAATTGTAAACCAAACTAGGTTAACAGATATACAATATAAAGTAACCAGTGTTACCAGCCCTGAGCTGTAAGAATCTCAATAACTATTTAACTTGTTTTTTGATGACCATTAATTGTTTTAAAGGATGCTAATTTTGGATTAACCTTTTGTTAATAAAATAATAATTTTCTTACCTTTGAATCAGTTTCTTTATTTCAAAGTAGGCAAAAGAAAAACTATTTACAGAGCAATTATTTTCAAAGTGGCAGTACGACAAACGAGCGGCCAATATTTGAACTTCAAAGCAGTATCAAATATACAAGTCATTTTATTTACTGTACATACACAAATACACCTGTGACATATTATAAACTGTGTTGGGACATTTCAGTGTATTACAGGGCCTATTTTGGAAGAATGACAACAATCATCATTGGTAAGTGAAACGGTAAATCTACCAGTGCTTCAAGAGGATTTTAACACTCCTTTTAAACAACTGTTTTGAACTATATAATTATAATCAAACACACTCAATGATAACTATGAAGAGTTGAGTAGAACTTAAGCATTTTAAACAAATCTTGAACAAACTTAATAATAATAATTAAACTAAATATCACTATAGTATTGACGACTCGGAACACTAAGTTTTTTATAAGTAAAAACGTAAAGTTTTACCTTACAGCCTAAACCGGCTTTCACCTATAGAAGGCTTCATCAGAGGCTCACCTGATGAAGCCTTCTATAGGTGAAAGCCGGTTTAGGCTGTAAGGTAAAACTTTACGTTTTTACTTATAAAAAACTTAGTGTTCTGAGTCGTCAATACTATAGTGATATTTAGTTAAGTAACGGACACATCATGGACAACGAAATCCAAGAATAATTAAACAATTAAACATCAATTGATTACGTTTTATTACAACGTGACGAACCCAACGTGGGGATTGATTGAAAACAAGTAATCAAAGCAAAGTAAAATAAATAAAAGAAAAAATAAAAAGATTTAGTAAAACACACGTCATGTTAAGATCTTCATTATTACTTCATTATAAATCTTCTGGATGGTGTGTGCTCATTCCCGCTATACCGTAGCGGTTGTAGTTCGGAGACTGATGATCATGACGGAATCAAGTTTGAAAGCACCAGCCGAGCTCTCCCTACCATAAAGTAGTATTGAGTGCATAACCAACATAAGTAACCATCGCTTAGAAGGTTTCGGCCAACTGGTGTTCACCATAATTCTACTTAGCACCGCGGTCACAGTTGCAGCCTTGTCAGCCACCTGTTTTATTTGTATCCAAAATGCAATCTCTGCACCATTCTGGTTATATGGTCCCTTCAGAGCCTCCTTAATCTCACGCTGACCCTCTTGTAGTACTGAGGACAGCATTTCTAAATCCATTCTCGCTGTTTTCCATCTACGTGGCCTGTCTGCTACATTTCTTCCTAACCACCTTCCCTGACAAATGTTGTAAGTTACATTCACTAGCTGTATAATCCTCGATGACTCGGCACTGCCATATCCTTGGTGGTAGATGTTCCGATGCTTGAGAGATATCTAAAATTGTTTCCCTACATCCAGGTTGCATGAATGTCGACGTCCTCTCAATATTAAGCACAACCAGATCCACCCTGGATGACATCGCAACCACTCGCTCTCTTCTACGGTCTGGTTCAGGCATGCCCCATTCCAAAGCCTTAACATTGAAATCACCAGCCACAATCACGTCTCCTTCCATTTCTCGTATAACATCCTCCAGTCCATCCGTCCTGGCTCTAAAAATGTCAATCCACTCATCTGGTATAAAGTAGCAGCTTAGATATGTAATGTTGTTGCTCTTTATCCACACAACATCATCACCGCATCTATGGCTGTCAATGTGGACCCACTGACGCAGTCTGGAACCCATATAGCCGCAGTGCCCAGGTTATCTGAATACCATGTAGGTGTGTCCTTAGTCCTATACTGTTTGCTAATGATAATTATGTCAGCATTGTGTTCCAGTATTATTTGCATGAGTAGGTCATGGGCCAACCTACTTGTATTCATATTTCCTTGTAGGACCTTAACCATTTAGGTTTTGTTTTACCTTGTTCAATGCCCTTCAAAATACTGGACATTTATCAGAACCTGAAATATGATTTACATCCTCTCCTGTCTGCTGCAAGTCAGTCCACAGTATGCAGCGTGGATTGCTGGTACAGTCTTTGGCCGTATGTTCACGGCTTCTGCACTTAAAGCAGAGTCCTTTTTTTCTGGGCCACTACATGCTGTAGCTTGGTGCCCATAGGAAAGACATCTAAAGCATCAAGTGATGACAGCTAGCTCTTCTTATGTTCGACAATTCACCTATCCGATCTTGACTCTTGCGGTTTTCAACAGATGATTGGCCTCCTCTTCATTTAGATTGACAATCGGCATCTTTAAACCGATGCTGTTTGCCTTTGTTACAAAGATCCTTTGTTCTCCACCACTATTAGGCAAATCACATGCAAGTGCACTCCTCACATTATCTTCTTCTGTTAGAGAGTCTAGATCTCTAATCTCTAAGCTAGTAGCAGGTACTGAACTCTTGACTGTGCCTAACTGACCAATGGCTGATCTAATAGCACGTCCAGTTGTGCCCTATTTTTGCTATCATTTTTCCCCATCTCCACAAGGACATTTTCTTACTTTGTTTTACTTATGGGTTTGATATCTACTTGACATCCTCTGGTTTGATGGTGCTTCATATTATACGAAGTATCTCAGCATAGGTTTTTCCCTGACTAGTCTAATGAGTAGGTCTAGCCTCTGTCCATGTCCTATTTCTGGGTCTCTCCTTCTGGTGTTTCCTCTGAGTCCTGTCCTTGGAGACTGCTTTGTATTTGGTCCTGTTCACTTTCTTGTTCTTTTGCCAAATTTTGGTCCATTCAGTTGGAAGAAAATCATCTTCTCTTATTTCCACCAGTTTCTTATTTTTATCTTCCTTCCCTTTCTCTTTTCCAACTCTGATGTGACTAGTAGCAACCTCTATCTTATTTGTAGTAGACTCTGTCTGTGCCATAACAATTCCACTTGTCAGTCCCACAATTATTGCTTGGAGAGTCTGCCTAGCTTTCTTACAAATGCTGAGATTTGATTCTATGACTTCCATCAATTCTTCCAAAGAGCGTAGTCCAGATTTAACATCCACACTGATATTCCTCTGTCTGGACAGAGCAACCATAATATTTTTTATAAGAGGTTAACATTTCTGAAACTCTGCAACTTCTTTGACTTCTGCCTCCTCTACCTACTGCTGAATGAGGTCGACACACTGTTGGACCCCTGAATATTGTTACGATACCAAAAGCAGCCTAATACAAGGGAAGATATACCATAGAATATGAAGTAAAAAGCATGCGGCTAAAGGTAGATAAAAGAAGAAGAATTAACAATTTTAAATAAATATCACTAGAATGACTGTAACGTATACGAGACAAATGACTATGACCCAACCCAAGTGATTGGCCAAATGACAAATTATATGAAATAAACCCATGAAATAAAAAACTAAGAAAAGTAAATATAATTAAATGTACCATTGAATATAGAAAGTACAAACCAAAAGAAAATGTTGTAGTATTAGCTAAGTAAGTATAGAATAATGATGAAATAAACAAATAATAAAATACACAAAAAATGATACAGAAAAGTATAATAACAAAAATGAAATATAATAGAGATAGACTAATACTCAAAATAGTCATAGACCAAAGTGAACCAAGAGTGCATGATATAAATAGGGAGTGAATTACAAATAAACACTAAGTAATAAACACTCTATGATAATGGTGATAACACCAATGTGATTAATAATAACCAGTACAGTGTATAAAGAAACAAAATAAAAGTGTATAACACTATTGACACTAAGTACAGTGAAGCAGTACAAGTGCAGGTGTGACACAAAATATAAATAAAAAACATCAAATATAAGCAAGAACTCATATAAAAGTGAGAGTGCAGAAGGAAAGTGATTAACAAAAAATAAAACAATCTGTATAAAGACACCAAAATAAGTGAACAATACTAGAGTTTAGTTTTGTAAAAGGACCAAAACAGTAGTAGATAAGATAGCATTATATTATATTATTATTCAGGATAAGAATACATTAATATTATTCAAGGTATTATTGTTAACAGTTAGAGTTAATAGTTATAGGGCCAGATCAAACTTTAAACCAATAATATGGTATAAAAGAAAAGTAGGCCTAAAAAAGAAATGAATGTTACAATACTAAAATTGTATAATAAATGTTTGAAAGTATTGTTATTATGTCATAAAGAAAATCAGAGAAGATTAGTAATATTATAGAAATGTGCAAATGTTATAATTGTTGAAATAGTCTTAAGAGTAAGTTGTATTATGTTGAGTGGTGATGAAAGCCAAAGAAACAGTTCATGTTAAAGTTATAAATTTAGATATAAAAGGCATTAATTTTGTAACGGGACAAACTATTGGGGCTTATTTCTTCTTAAATAATTGTAAAATATGTTTGTATGAGTGGCCATTACATTTTACATCAAATGTTGTTCAGCTTGAGTGGCCATTACATTTTACAATTATTTAAGAAGAAATGATAAAAATTGACGACCCGAACAGTGACATAATAAGTAATTGTTGTACAATTGGCACCCGAACAGGGACTTTATATAAATTATATATTATTTATATTATTATTTATATAAATAATTGTAAAATATGTTTGTATGAGTGGCCATTACATTTTACATCAAATGTTGTTCAGCTTGAGTGGCCATTACATTTTACAATTATTTAAGAAGAAATGATAAAAATTGATGACCCGAACAGTGACATAATAAGTAATTGTACAATTGGCGCCCGAACAGGGACTTTATATAAATACAGCCTACTGGGAGGAGCAGAATGGTTATTTGAAATGAATAATGTATAAATAAGGTACGTAAGTAAGAAGGTTATGTTATGTTTTTGTGATGTCAGAGATATAAAGCAATAGTTCGAAAGAAATACATTTAAACAAATCTTTTTCAAAATGGCAGATAAAAATATAGATATCAGTGTAAATGACAAAACGTTTACGAGTGAGATGGGAGTCTGCTCAACACCAATAAATCAGATGGAGTCGAGTGTGACCGAATCTATAGAGTTAGACAGAGTACAAGTAACACCCATCTCGACTCGGTATGAAAATAAAACAGATGAGATTAGTGGAATGATGCAATTGCTGTTAAAGATAGATAAGAAATGTGACAATCTAGATAGTAAATATGAAAAACAAAATGCAAAATTGGATGAGCAAAAAAGTGATTCCAATGTTAAATATGATAATTTAAATGCCAAATTTGATGAAGTGAAAAATGAAATTAAAAAACGAAATGATAATTTTGATAAACAATTTGACGAAGTGAATAAAAGGTTAGATGAGAGATTAAGTCAAATAAGGAATAAGAAGGTAAGTAGCAGTGAAAATAGGACAAAAAATAAGGAAGAAAGATTTAATACCAAGGTGAGTAATAATGATGATTTGAATAATGAGTTTACAAGTGATAACAATGATAATAGAAGTAAAAATATGGTGTTAGAAAATAATCGTGTGGATATTGATAGTGATAATGAAATTTTAGAGAGAGTAGAATATGATAATGATGGAATGGTAGTGTGTGATGAATTAGAGAGAAAGTGGAGAAAGAATATACAGGTAGAGGGATTGCAGGGGGTGGATTTTTCCCTTAATGTTGTAGTTGGGAGTGAAGTAAAGGCTTCACATGTGTTTAGGAAGGACGAGAGTTCCTTCAGTATATATTTGGAAGACGATAGGTCTGCAAATAAAGTTCCCTGGATTTTTTGTGTACTTCATAGGTGGTGCAGTAATTATGAGTTAGTGTCCCCTGCATATATTGAGAGAGAGTGTGTAACTTGGTGTTATTGTGAGAGATGTTTTGAGAGAGAGAGAAAGAGAGAGATAGAGATTTTTAAAGTAAATAGAAATTATGAAGAGTTTGTAGAAAGGTTAGGTGGAGAGAGAAGTAATAATAATAACGAGTACTTACCTTATAGTGAAACTGAGGTAGCAGTAGATGATGATGTTAAAGATGATAATATAACTTACCCGATTATGACAAATTACACTAAGGGCGACAGGACCATACTCTATGATGACATGTTACATGATGAAATAATATGGGATAAGCCAATTAGTTCAAACGACATTGTGGAAAGATATAAAAATTTAAATAAGTATTATATTGATAATAATAATATCATTTATTTAATAACATATTTTATAAAGTTCTATATAAGAAAAATTAAGTTTTGTCTGAATAATTTTCATTTTGATATGCAGAAAATTGTTAAGAATTATGGGAATTGAAAGGGATATAAAAACAAGAAATGATCAATAAAATTTTAATTGCTTAGTAAACTAAGAAATGATCGTTATTATTCAAATAACCAGTTCTGATTATTCCGTTCGCTGATTCGAACCCTGGCGAGTGAAATCTTAGGTTGGCAGACAACAACATGGCATCTACAGAGCCTAAACGCATAGTAAATAAACAAAACCTATTTTAAATTTATAAAAGGTAAGTACTGGTACAATGACGACCCGAACAGTGACATAATAAGTAAGTGTACAATATGTCGGAGAAGTGGTAATATTCATATACTAAGGAATGTAAATCCATAATCATTGTAAACTAGCTAAAACAAAGCAATAAGAAACTAGTAATAAGAACAAAATTAAAGTTTAAACAATGTCAAAAGGATAGGCAAAGGTAGGCCTAAAGCAATGTGAAAAAAAAATTGTAAAATATAAACAAATAACAGTTCACAGTGAGGGAAAAAGATAAGTAAACATAAAATACCAAACCAAGGAACATTACAAACCCAAAATAATTGCAAAAAACAACATAATAAACAAAATAAATACAAAGAACAAAAATAGCCAAATGTTAAAACAGCCCAGAGATAATAGAACCTAGTCATGTTTTATGTCAAATTAATCTACATCAGAAAATCTATTCAATGATAATAATAAAAACCATATTGATAACAATACAAGGAAATTATCCTAATTAGAAAATATTTATTCATTTTGGGCGAAAACCCAAGCCATATCTAACAATGAGTACAAAATTCTTTCAATCAATCAGAAGGTAGGTTTTGGCAGTTAGAACTAAAAAACCGTTAAAAACTCATTAACAAACAAATTAACAAAATCATTTTTAGCATCAGAAGAGAGCAGATGACAAAATAGTTGCTCCATAAATATTAGAAAATAAACCAACCAGATGAATTAAAACAAATAATACTAAATGGAAATGAAAAACCACATTAACAGAACCTATTAGCAAGATTCATCCAATTTAATTGAGAATTACAGAAAACAAAACCAATATAAACTAATGAAATAAGAGAAGGAAGACCTGAACACCAGAATTTATGAAAATAATCTATCAAACATCGATGAAGTTGTAATGTATAATATTTAATTAATTTACTACACCCACGAGACTGATCACTACACTTCAAAATTAATGCACAATATCCAAAACTTGGTTCAAACACTAAAAACACTGACTAACAATTAAAACTTGAAATAATCATTATTAAAAGATTACTCAAATTATTTATTAACACTTTGGGAAATAAGAAAATATTTGTACACAATATCTAACTTAATCTATATTTATAAATTGAACTCACTATTGTTTTAAATACTAAGAAAACTGTTGTAAAGAAGGATCATAATATTTAATTAACTTGATGTGAAGGATTGTACTTTTGAAAATCATTTTATTATCTTTTTGCCATAATCAAAAGAACTCTTTGACTGATTACACGTTTGTATAATATAAACTCGACATTAGAGTGTTGTCAGTCAATGACCCAACGATCAATTGCCAACCGCTGAGTTGTAATTTCTTTAAAGCCGGAGCAAAAAAGTTATAAATTTTTATAATTTCATGTCTTCCTAACTATCAAAAGCAGAACCGATAATTAATAAACCAATACTCAAAAGTAATACCTGTTCATTATTTTAATTAATAAGGTTTATGTGTTTATTTCATTAATATAGCGCTGTGAAAATGTTCTACCAGAATTACAGGTTGGTACGACTGTCACGAGAGAGCGGATTTCGAACTTAGCAGACACCAAGCGACGAGAGATATGGTTGCATCAAGAGAATGAAGTACAATTTTTTAATTGTTTTGAATCAAACAATTTGGCACCTATAATCGGGAAAATAACAACTACGTGGAATCAGGTAAACAGGTATTGGCGAGGTCAAAAGAACGATGAGTATCGGGAAAGCTACGAGGTTTCAGACATCGTAAAAAATAACACGATCAGAGTCAGATAAAATAGAGTACGACTCAAGCAGCTTGTTATAAATTGACGCAACCAATGTGTGACTAGATTAAAACACACACCTGAAGGAAGATTATTGTTATAAATTGACGCCAACAACTTGGGGCTTTATTGGAAGACACAAGAAAACGAGGGTTGTCATAATATCCAACACCCAGATCTATCTCTTCAGATTGTTGGCATTCTGAATGGCTAGATTCCAAGCTGGCCATACCAACCACAGGTTCACAAAAAAGGAATGATTGCCCCCTCCCCCCCCAGAATCTGTGAGGCCTGCATCCGAAGAGGGTGGATTTTCCAGCAAAGGTGGAGTGCCACCTGCAGTATTGCGTCTGTTCGTTTTACTCATTGCCCATATGTCTATCATATGATATAACTAAGCCCAATATTTTTTGTACCTTTAAGTCTGTTTGTTTGGATATGTGTGTGTACTGTTTGAAAAATAATTTAAAATACTTCTTTTAATGTAAGATGGTTGTGTCTGTACTGTCTTACATATAAATCAGCAAATCGTTGGTATAAAGTTCCACAGTCAAAGAATAACCTCTGGTGCACTACAGCCCTTCTTTGAAGATTTGTTGGGTACAGAAACTCATATTTGTCCATTCCATACTTGTCGACAAAGTAGCACATAATAGCTCGACTGGAACAATATGTAATATATATATACTTTTTACACTACTTTAAAAAAAATGGAATAATATTATTTTTAGGCTATGATTATAAATTAAAGATGAATAGATTATATGATATTAAAACATAATCAAATGGTGTACAAAAAAAAAAACCGGTACATTAAAAATGCTAAAATATCACATGTGTACATGTACATTTTTAAAGTTTTATTTAAATACCTCTGAATATGACCATTTCCAGGATAAATTCTGTAGCAATTTGTTGTTAATTTTGTAGTTTTTATAGTATAAACACAAAGTGTTTTATAATGTTGGTACAAAGAAGGTTATGTTAGTTTTGTAATGTACACATTTGGAATGATAATGTGAAAGTTTTTAAGTCATTTCATTTTTGTATGTTGATAATCAACTAGATTGAATTGAAAAAAAAAACAAAATGGCTTAAAGTTGTAGTCCTTTTTGGTTGTTACAAACATGAGAAGAAACAGAAATTGTACAAACAATTAAGTGTTTTAAAAGTCAAGTGAACCTTTTAAATTGAAATTATCTGGAATTAGTTATCTGGTTTGCACTAAGATAATTCACATATAAAAACTGTACTTTACTCTCTAAAATTTTGTGTAAGTTGTAACATGACATAATATAGCACAAAACTTACTAGTATAATTAATGGAAGAAAGGCTGAAAACTGAAGGAAAATAAAAGGTTATAACATGAAGAATGATAGCACAACACTACTAACTAATTTTTGACGAAGACAATGACAAGGACTAAACCCAATAGATTGGATAAGGTGAGACAAAAACAATAATTCAAACCACAATATGACTACAATTATGAGAGCCCAACTGTTAACTAAAATAATGTATATTAAATAAAGGTACAAAATTAGATAGGTCAATAAATAATATGTAATCTGTAATCTATAGAAAAGATAAAAGAAAGGGAAATGTAAAATCCAAGATATGAATAAAATATACAATGTAAAATAATAAGCTAGCAAAAGCCAATAAAATAAAATAAACCTGATTAACAATAGTTATTAGTAAAGAGGTGATAAGTGAATAAAAAGTGATAATCAATAAAAAGCCCAGTGAGAATAAAATAAACTACATAAACACTAGTTAAAGAAAGTGCAGTGTAATTAACAAAAAATAATAAACTGATAATAACAAACTATAAGTAATATAGCAACCCAATTATAATAATTTGTTAGTATAGTATAAGTAGGATAAAAGATATACTGTGTTATTGTTAAGGAATGTTATAAAGTTATATAAAAAACACTTAGAAAATAAATATAAAAAGTAATATGTTAGATTGAAAATAGAGGGGAGTTAGACACTACAGTATATTCTCTTAAATGAGTTTATAAGGGAATAATAGTGCATAGTTACTGTTCAAGTTTGTTATAGAGTTCTTTGATGGTAAATAACCAAAGTAGTATTAGTAGTATTAGATGGCAAATTATGTTAAAACAAAACCATTAAAACATGTAAAAAATTCAGATACAGGCATGGACCTATAAGGAAGTATTAAATAATTATATAATGTTATGTGATGATTAAAACCAATCAAATGTTATGAGTTAAGTTAGTTTGTTTCATTAATAATGTTTAGTAACCTAATAAATTAACATAAATAACTATAAAATATTGTTAAGGGAATAGGGTAGAGGAATTATGAAATCTAGGCATTAGGCTTAGCATTGATGAGCAGAATTTTGTGAATTTTAAGATAAAACAATAGCCAATAATAAAATAAAGTGTATAATCTGTTTAGGTATCAAAGTAAAAGTGTAGGATACAAAACTGGACAGATAATAATTAGTTTAAATGTAATTATCTAAAGAAATACCAAACTGAAAAATAAGTAATCTGTTATAAATTGACCAAAGGTAACTATGAGTGGTATCAAATTAATCTGTAAACAAAAAGCAAAATAATGGTGTTATTGTATTTTATATTACAAATAGTATAAGGAAGTTATAATACTTTAAACGATTTTAATAATTTTGAATAGAAAAAATGTTAGTTTGATATAACAATGTTATAAATTATCAGCCAATGGGAATTAGTTTTTTATAGAGAGTTGCCATGACAACAAAACCTTGTTACATAGGGAACAATTAATAAATCTTCATTCCATTATTGAAGTTTGAGTAAGTTGGATGTATGAAGCCCACTAAGATATAAAAAGAAGCAAATCAGCCTATTTTATCTAAAACACTGATTAAGAAGATACAATAAATAACATTAAAAAAACTGGTAGTGAGAATTAAATCAATTCAACCCAAGAAATAAGAAATAATCTGGAAAAATTTCTGAAGAAGACCCAGTGAAGAATTAACAACTTACAGAAGGAAGAATATAGAAGAACACCTAACTGAACCTTGAAACCAACATTAGCCAGCAGGACTGAGGGAATTTAAACACCATAACTGGACCATTAATGAAAATTGAACCTGGAATTCACAGAACTACACCAGAAGGGACAAGCAGCAGTATTCCAGAGAATTATTACCCATGATAAGCAGAGACGAAGGAGCGTTAATTATATTTTAAATACTTCACCGAAAAAACACCAGACAATCCACAATAATTGAATAAAACTTTTCACTTCACTAATCACTTTAATAAACTTTTGGAACTTAATTTTATTTCACAAACACCTCTACTAGAATAAATATATCACTCCAATTTGGATTTTGTCTGAATCTGTTTTAAAAACGGAAGGTTGCTAAGTATAAATAACCTATTAAAACACTAGTTCCCACAGCGGTAATTTACTATTATTATTTAAGTATATCACCTGTTCAATAATAGTTATAAGGTATATTGTAAGATTTTGTACTTTTATTAGTCTGTAAAACAACATTTTCTGTAGTCAAAAGAACTTTCCCCTGAGATTTAAATAAACGAAGAAAACTAAATGCCATCGCAGTGTCTACATACGGACGGAGCGAACTGAATAGCCAACTGCGAAAAAGTAAACATGCTGGCAAGATTAAGTATTATATTGTGCAGAAATTGTAATTATCAACCATATCCCGAACTGTTAATAAAACCTCGTACATATTGTAAACTGTATGTTTGATTTTATTCAAAGTAATATAAAAGTTTGAGCAATAAAAATATAGAATAAATAATAGTTGACGAAGTCGATTCACTTGGCAGTAAATTCGAATTGAACAGCGAACTGGTGAGTTGACGTTTGACATCGTAAATATTATAAAAACTGGTAACGAAGGCTCGTTACAAATTGACGCCAACAATTCCTGGCTAATTATAATCGAAGGTATTTTCCCGTATTGTTACAAATTGGCGCACCAACTAGTAGGGCTAGAATTAATTAATAATTCCTATAATTAAATCCAATAGATTCTAGCGGCGACTACAGAAAAGCGAAACAGAAAGTGCACAGAAGAGGCAAGTCTAAGCAACGCATGGCGGAGGCCGAAAAGGAAATTGAGATGTTAGAGAAGGAGGCTGAGAAAGAAGTTTGAACGGAAGAAAAGGAAGTAACATCGGTTGAAGATGTGGAAGAAATATTAACCCCGGCCGAACCGACTAGAACTACGGAAGAAAGGAAATTGGATAATATAATGAGGATAATGATGGAGCAATTCGGACAAATGAAGGAGGATAATAAGCAAACCAATGGGAAGATAGACAAAATGGAGAAACAAATAAATGAAAAAATTGTCAGTACTAACGAAAGTACTAAGGAAGACTTAAAGCAGACAATTAACAAAAATAATGAAACATTAAGACAGGAAATGAAAGAGAATAATGAAAAGAATATTGAAACATTAAAACAGGAAATGAAGGAGGAGAATAAACTGATAAGTGAAAAAATAGATAAAAGTAATGAAAAAACCACCGAAACCTTGAAGCAAGTGAAAGAGGATATTGAAACGCTGAATAATAAAATAGAAAACAACCATGAAACATTACAACTACAGTTGGAAGAGAACAATATTCAGATGGGTAAGAAAATAGAGGAACAAATGACGGAATTCCGTATAGAAATGAAGGGTCAAATGGAGGAAAAGACCAACGAAACAGTGTTACAAGTCCGTGAGGAAATATTAAGCAAAATAAATGAGGCTGAAGATGAAGAAAAAAAGAGGGTTGAAGGACTCCAGCAGAAAACAACAGAAAAATTCGAGCAATTTAAACAAGAAGTGCACCAAGTTCAGAAGGAGGCCAAGGAGGAGAGATGCAAACAGTTAGATGCGTCTGTAAACGAAGTTAAGGGTACAACAACCGCCCATGAAGAGAAGATATAAGAATTCCGAGTACGAGAGTTGCGCCTCCAGGAAGAAGTCAACGCATTGAAGGATAGACCATTTATCAGTTCCCATATCCCATGCAGCGAAAACAGGGAAATAGTCAATTTTAGAAACTATAAACGCAATCCCATAGAATTCTTAGAGCGAGTTGAAGAAAGCCTATCAAGAACCCGGGAGACACGGTGGACAGTAATCAAGGGTATGCTCGACGAAAGGTTCAAGGAGGTCCATGACAATTGGTGGACGGCAGTACGGCCGGACATTCAAAACTTCGTCGAATTCAAAGATCAATTCAAGAATAAGTACTGGTCCGAGGCTACACAACATGTAGTAAGGAATAACATCAGCAACGGCTGATTCGATCCGTATCTAGGACAATATCCTATGGCATATTTTTTGGGCAAAGTCAGCATAGCCAGGAATTTGGAGCCAAACATCCCTGAAGAATGCCGAGTAACGCAGTTGGCATACCATTATGACGGGGAAATTTCCAAGAGTAGGTTGAGTGGACGAATTAAGACCATCCAGGATATGGGCGCATTATTGGGCGAACACGAACGAGAAAGGCATTACCTGCAGAATAGACACAGGAATAGCCCAAATAATTGAAATAATGATTTTCGAAACCACCAAAATGGGCCCAATGGAAATAATCCACCGGTAAATAACAACCAGAACAATCCTAATAATTATCACAATTTTAATGCCAACAACAACAACTGCAACCAATCAAAATTCCAATAATTACAATAATAACCATAATAATAATAACTGCAGAGGAAATAATAATAACAATGGTAATTACTATAGACCCAACAACCAGTATAATAATAATAACGGCCAAAATCAAATATACAGGCGACGGGTGAATTATGTAAATACAGAGAATCGAAATGATGGAAGGCGGTATCGAGGACCAAGGAGTAGGAGCGTCGAGGAAGATAGAAGAAGCAGGGATCGAGTAACTTTCAATAACAACCCGATCGAAATATGGGAAGCAACAGACGGTAACCAAACTAACAGACCAGACGACCGTACGGAAGGAACCAGCCAGCATTTAAACGAGCAGCGGCAGTGAGAATCCACCTGGACCCATCACTGAACCGATCTATTGGGTACTTGACTAAACTAACAGACCAGACGAATGACCAGACAATAACTATAATACAAAACCACTACTTAAAAAAATATTCGACATGAGCTACTCGAAGAAAAATAAAATAAAATTGACCATGCCGATAATGAAATTGCCTATATAATAGCCAAAGTAAATGGAATACCTAACAAATTTATGATAGATACAGGCGTGAATGTGTCTTTAATTGACAGCATAGCATACAACAAAATTCAAAAAGAGAGTAAGATCAGCTTACCAACATTACCGGTTAGTAATATTATTTTAATTGGAGCCACTGGAAGGCAAAACAAAACTATAAAGAGACAAGTGTCATTGGAGGTAACAAGTAACAATGAAACCCTTTCCATGATCTTTTTAATTGCACACGGTTTGCCTTTTGATATATTAATTGGTTGTGACATTTTAAGGAAGTATTCCGCAGTCATTGACATGAGACGATCTAGAGTATCAATGAAATCAGAAAACAAAGAATGGATAGCTGAACTAACTGGAAGCAAGGGAGTAGTTCCAGTTAACAACGTTTATAACATTTGAACAGTTAGTTATTCACAAGACAATATATTAGAAGAAAGAACCGATGACCAAGGAAGTAATGACCTTTTATGGCACCAAAAATTAGAAGAGATCAGACAATTTCGGGGTGCTCAGAATGGAAAGCGTTTAACCACTCAGGAGGTGGAAAATTTAATATCCATATACAATAAATATCGGCATGTATTTTCTGACAGACCAGGAAAAGTAAGGGGTTATCAGTGCGAATTGAGATTCAAAGAAGTTGCAAATTTTAACAAAAAGTCATATCCAATAGCTTACGCAGCGAAGGAAGCAGTAAGAGTTGAAATCAACAGGATACTGGAAGAAGATATCATTGAGTACAGTTGTTCGCAGTACACCAGTCCCATCGTAGCTATTACAAAAAAGGACGGAAAGGTACGGCTGTGTCTCGATGCAAGGGAGATAAATAAAATCTTAATAAACGATAGGACATCTCCTGGGGAAATTGAGGAGATACTCAAAAAGTTTCATGGTACCCAGTTTATCAGTACCATTTGTGGGTACTGGCAAGTAGAGTTGCACCCAGCCAGTCGAAAATATGTTGCCTTTATATTCGAAGGTTGGAACTACCAATTCAAGCGACTACCATTTGGGCTGGTAAATTCCGTGGCGATATTCGTCCGATGTATGGACTAAATATTGGGTCCAGAAACCATGCATTATACCACCGTTTATGTTGACGATTTGTTAGTCACTTCATCCAACTGGGAAGAGCATTGTGTCAGAGTAGAATGAGTACTGGAGAAATGATCTAATAACAACGTGACCTTAAAATTAGAAAAATCTAAACTAATAGCTGACGAAGTCCAATTCCGTGGCTTCAATTTATCCAGACAAGGCCTAACACCATCAAATGACAAAATAGATTCTATTCAACGTTTCCCAACCCCAAAGAATAAAAACAGTTACAGTCGTTCCTGGGCATCTGTAATTATTATAGAAAATTCCAGAAGAACTATTCCGAATTAACAGCCAAGTTATCACCACAATTATCGTCCAAAACCAATGGATGTGGGGTCCGGAACAGGAAACAATTTTTAAATCAATTAAGGACAACTTCCTAAAAACCATTATGTTACAACACCCAAACTTCAAGCGACCATTTTTCATGAATTGTGATGCAAGCGATATCAGCTTGGGGTCTGTGTTATACCAAGAAGATGATGACGGAAACCACCAGGTAGTGAGTTTCGCAAGTAGAATCTTAAACCATTGCAAACGCAATTATCATGTGACTGAGAAGGAGTTATTGAGTGTAGTGTTTTCTTGTGGGAAATTCAGAACATATATCCTTGGTTATCCAATAACTGTAAGAACCGACCATAAATCGATATCCTTTTTGAAAAATTGCAAACTCAGTCATGGGAGGTTGACCAGATGGATACTTGCTCTCCAAGAATACCACATCAGTTGGGAATATATCCCAGGAAGTAAAAATATTGCGGCTGATGTGTTATCCCGCATCAATTTAGAACAGCAAACATTTGATGGAGAAAAAGA
Source organism: Magicicada septendecula (assembly GCA_034769895.1). Classification (NCBI taxonomy): domain Eukaryota; kingdom Metazoa; phylum Arthropoda; class Insecta; order Hemiptera; family Cicadidae; genus Magicicada; species Magicicada septendecula. Next base: position 220,451,558 of record CM068372.1, read on the forward strand.
GACTATAGTGAAGGTATTTAACATCATGAAAAGCAAATCAGATTTAGAAACAATAATAAAGGAAGTAAAGCAACACCAAAAGAATGACACCAAGTTAAACCAGATCCGAGAGATATTAAACCAGCAAGATGATAGAGTCACCCCATTTTATTGTGTACATGAGGATACCTTATTCATCCAGACCAGTCCTAACCAGAATTCATGGAAATTAGTAATACCCCGAGGGTTTGAAAAGAAGATCATTATGGATTATCACCTCAGATACGGTCATATGGGAGTGTTAAAGGTAATAAAGGCGCTAGAAGAACATACTTATGTGAAGGACATCAACCGAAGAGTAAGGAATTATATTAAACACTGTCACATATGTCAGTTGATTAAATGTAATAATGATAAGAAGGAAGGAATAATGCAGCCCATAACTTCAACCAGTAAATTGGAAAGAGTCTTTTTAGACATATGTGGACCCCTGCCACGCAGTGGAGGGAGGAGACAATATAAGTTTATTGTAATAATTATGGATCATTATACAAAATTTGTGAAACTATATCCTATTAACCGTGCGACAACAAATAAAGTATTAAACATTGTTACACAGTTGTACATACCAGAGTTAGGAGTCCCAAAATCAATTATCACCGATCATGGTACCCAATTCCGAGGAAGAAAGTGGAAGGAGACCTTAATGGACCTGGGCGTCCAGACTTATAAAACTTCAGTTTACCATCCGAATAGCAATCCAGCAGAAAGAGTACTTCGTGAAGTCGGAAGAATCCTTCAAACTTACTGCCACGATCAACAGCGTAAATGGAATGACTATATAAATGCAACTGAAAATTTTATTAATCTCGCATACCATGAATCTATCAGAGATACCCCTTACACCATAATGTATGGAAGGCCACCACCTCGAGCAATTGCAGAACTGATTAATTTCCCCGTCAACCCTGAGTATAAATTTGATAACACAAGATTTTATAGCAAAGTAGCTGAACAAGTGGAGAAAAGACAAGACAAATATCGGAAGGCTCAACCGAAAATAATCCAATACCAAGAGGGAGAAAAGGTACTGATACGGAATCGAGAATTACCCAGTTCCAGAGAAGGTATCACAAAAAAGCTGTTACTGCTTTATAATGGCCCATATATAATTGTTAAGAACAACCATAATAACACCTATATAATCAATGAGGTAGCTACAAAAAGAGGGAACCTACAACCAGTCTTCTTTGAAGAAGTATTATGATGCGGTATAATACCATTGAGAAGAAAATACCTAATTTTAAAATTCAAAACAATGTAAGAACAACTTACACTAAAGTATTTGAAACAATTTAATTTTAAAGAGAAATATAATGAGGAATGATAAAAAACTGAGATAAAATACTAAAGATTTAACGGAAATGATGACAGATTACATAACATAATTAGATAATCCAATGGTGAAGGGAATAACGAAGAAATAACATTTTTAAGGAGAACAAACAAGACAATTGACGATAAATTAATAAGACAAGACGATCAATCAAAAAGAACAAGGAACCACTAACGGACTATCAATAAGGAGAAGAATTGAATAAATAACCATAGATACAGCTACAAGTTAGATATTAATCATAAATGATAAAAGAAGTAAGGACATGGAAAACAACTATCATACGGAGTAAGTTAGAGAAATAATACAGAATATATGTTAAGAACATCGCCACAAACATAGATAAAGAATCTGAATAAATCAATAAGAAGAGAAAATCATGATCTGAATAACAACAGAGTAATTAATCCCTAGAGTGTTTTTAATTATATTTTATATTATATTAGTCGCAAATAGACTATTAATTATTATTATTATTATTAAATGGTGATTGTATGTTGAGGTAAGTTCCAACAATCATTTTATTGAGCACAAGGCATTGACCTCTGAACTCAGAATATGTATAAATGGACAGCAGAGTAATAGAGCCACACATGGCCTCTGACTAGTACCAGTTTATATGAATAGAAGGAGAAAAATTTTAGGGAAGTAAAACTTTCAAGGGATATAACACTCATTGGAAAAGAACAGAAGAAAAGAATATCATCTCAAGAATCATGAACTATGGAATCAATAAAGGTAAACCAGAAGACAATAATTGATGAATTCCATGATAATAACAACCTTATATAAGAAATTATAAAAGAGAAGAGAAGTTAATTGATGATTTCAGAAAAACAACCACGTTCATTTTAGAAATAATCAATTTTGGCGGCGATGCAATATGTAACATGACATAATATAGCACAAAACTTACTAGTATAATTAATGGAAGAAAGGCTGAAAACTGAAGGAAAATAAAAGGTTATAACATGAAGAATGATAGCACAACACTACTAACTAATTTTTGACGAAGACAATGACAAGGACTAAACCCAATAGATTGGAAAAGGTGAGACAAAAACAATAATTCAAACCACAATATGACTACAATTATGAGAGCCCAACTATTAACTAAAATACTGTATATTAACCCTAGAGAGATAACCTTGTTTCAAGTTACATGAAAATTAACCATTCGTAAATATTACGAATTTTAAATGTTAAATGTCAAAGCTTGTTTTTTCGGAATTTTTCAAAGTTAAAGGAAAAAACTACATTATCAGTCAAAATAAGCTTTATTGAAGTACTTTAACAAACAATATTGTACATTTTCAATCAGTAGAGGAACACTCAGAGCAAATATACACGCGATGTTCTGCGCAGAATGGGCGTCTGCATACGTCACAACAATTGGTTGTCATACGTCTTTTTTTTGATGGGCAGATTTGGCAGGTGGTTCTTTTTGAAGGTCCTTGAATAGGTCTTTCGTCAACAGGTTTCTCCTTGACGATATCTTCAATAGCAGATCGGAGTGAATGCTGCAAAGTTGGTATATTTAGACGCGATCTCAGCCAAGGAAATGTTAGTTGTCGGCTCAATTCAAGCATAAACATTTTCGTATTCATGGGCCTTTGACTTGATTTATGCAGGTTGTTTACATAAATAATATAGGAATTTATGGATGCAATATTGAGCATTCCATAAAACAAACACAAAGGCCACCTTCTCGTTTTGTGTGAAGTGCTCATGTTGCCACACATCTGGTCAAACGTATCAACCCCACCTTTTGTGCTGTTATGAAAGTCAACAATATCTGGTTTACCCGTTGTTTGAGACATAAGAGTACTTCCTGAATGCATTGTACTCAAAAGTATAACATTTCTATTCTTTTTTGGAATATATGACAGCAAAGTCTTCTCCTTATCAAAGCAAAATTTAGCATCACCAGCTAAGTGATTCTTTGTTGAAAGCATTTGTGAGGGTATTTCAGGTTTATTTTTTCTTAAAGTGCCTACCATGGTAAAGTTATAAGGATTTTGTAAGAGGTCATCAGCAAGTTTGACTGATGTAAACCAATTATCCATGGTTATGTTTCTGTTTCCGCCATGCAGTGATGTAGTGAGTGTTTTCACATAGTGCTCTGCTAATGGCATATTATCACCCTTCTTGGTTTTTTTACCCAGGTAAGGAGATGCGTTGATCATGTATTTTGTTCCAGCGTCACAAACCATGACAATTTTCACCCCATATTTAGCTGGTTTGTTGGGTATGTACATGCGGAAAGGGGCAGCAACCACGAAAGGCTAGCAACTGCTCATCGATAGTGACATAAGAACCTGCTTTGTATGAGTTTTTGCAATTGTCGATTAGCTGGTCCCATATACTTCTCATTGCAGCCAAGGGATCTGTTTCTTTTCTAGTTGCCCGTGTGGTTTTGTCATCAAAACGGAGGCAATTTATAAGAAATTTAAACCTTTCGCGGCTCATTGTAGCCTTGTAAGTTGTTCCACATAAACTACCATCAAACAGTTCCTGGGTGCTTAGATGATTATTCTTTAGTGCTGCTGAGAAAATTAATATTCCGATAAGCGCTTTGATTTCCATAGAAGTCGTCAAACAAGTCGTTGCTTTTTCTTGGGTACAAGTTTGTGATCTTGAAAGTATGTCACTATTAGTACGAATAACAATCTCATCAATGGTTGTGTCGGTTATAAATAACGAGAAAGCATCAAGGGGATTTGCAGCATCTCGAGCGATACCTTTTGTTCCTTGAATTATGTGCGTTTTATTTCTCATTGGAATTCTTGACGTTTTTCCACGTACTGCTGACCAGCGATGTCCATTTTTCCCTCTGAGGGATAATTGAGAACGTCTTGAGTGTTGTATTTGTGAAGAACCTACATCGCCATTTTCTTGTGAACATCCTGGTTCCTGGTTTTGTGAAGAACCTACATCGTCGTCTTCTTCTTCTGTCTTCTTGAATCTCTTACTAGGAACAGGTAGCGAGTCATCTGTATTGCTGTCATCATCTGATGGGACATATTCGCTACCAGAATCTTCGAACGGTTCATATTCTACATTATCCTCTACTTCAGATTCACTCCAATCACTTGCTGTGTCATAAAAATCAGGTGCATTTATTATCTCCTCAAGCTCTTTGTTAGTCAGAGGCTTATTATTATGATTGTTGGCCATTTTGTGAATAAACGTCAACCTTAGTAACTATAAAATGAAATATTTCTATAATATTACCTGTCACATAAATGTTACGCAAAGGCTAACCTATCGTAAAAATTACGAATAGGGTACCAGTACAGCGAAAAGTAGAGGTAAATATCACTACACAACACTATGAACCGATTGCTCGTAGCAAATGATGAAACTACTGCATGTGTCAACCTTCTAGCGCGTGCGCACTAAAAATGCACCGACGATTTGCGCAGTGATTCGTAATATTTATGAATGGTTATCTTTCTAGGGTTAAATAACGGTACAAAATTAGATAGGGCAATAAATAATAATATGTAATCTGTAATCTATAGAAAAGATAAATGAAAGAGAAATGTAAAATCCAAGATATGAATAAAATATACAATGTAAAATAATAAGCTAGCAAAAGCCAATAAAATAAAATAAACCTGATTAACAATAGTTATTAGTAAAGAGGTGATAAGTGAATAAAAAGTAATAATCAATAAAAAGCCCAGTGAGAATAAAATAAACTACATAAACACTAGTTAAAGAAAGTGCAGTGTAATTAACAAAAAATAATAAACGGATAATAACAAACTATAAGTAATATAGCAACCCAGTTATAATAATTTGTTACTATAGTATAAGTAGGATAAAAGATATATTGTGTTATTGTTAAGGAATGTTATAAAGTTATATAAAAAACACTTAGAAAATAAATATATAAAGTAATATGTTAGATTGAAAATAGAGGGGAGTTAGACACTACAGTATATTCTCTAAAATGAGTTTATAAGGGAATAATAGTGCATAGTTACTGTTCAAGTTTGTTATAGAGTTCTTTGATGGTAAATAACCAAAGTAGTATTAGTAGTATTAGATGGCAAATTATGTTTGTTAAAGATATATAGTGGTGGACAATTAACTGAGCGATAGTTAAATATAAATGGGATTTATTAGAAATTACAAACGCATAAGCTGTGCTCACACAATACACACGCACTAACAACTACAATGACCTAGTTACAGCTTACGTTTTTCAAGTTGGCACTAGTGAACATATAACTTCATTTAGATAATCACAAAGTATATAATATTCGAATCATTATTTATATTTCATAAACATCACTTTTAACTGATAGTTAATGTTTATTCAACACTTCCCTTGTTTATGTAATATATATAAAAAGTCTCTGCATAAAAATTATTTAAAACTTTTACAAATGATTGACCGATGTAACTCAAAAACTGGACGTGGAAGTGGCTTGGTGAAGATATCTGCTGTCTGATCCTTGGTGTTGACATACTCTAGATTGAAGACCTTCTCTTCAAACTTTTCTCTTATATAATGGTATTGGACGTCAATGTGCTTAGTCCTTTTGTGAAAGACTGGATTCTTGATCAGTTGAATTGCACTTTTATTGTCCGTACAGAGTTGTTTTTGTGCTTTCAAGATGCATAAATCGTTCATAAGTTTCCTTAACCACATTATGTCTTTAACAGCTTGGCACGCTGCCATATATTCAGCATCGGTTGTAGACAATGCTGTTGTGGCTTGTCGTTGAGAACTCCAGGTAAGTACACTCGATCCTAGTTTGATTAAATATCCAGAAGTAGACTTGCAAGTTTCAATTTCTCTAGCAAAGTCTGCATCACTATAGGCTTGCAAATGAGTATTAATATCTGCTTCGAACTTTAGACCGTAGTCCAGAGTTCCCTTTAGGTATTTGAGGATTCATTTCACAGCATTCCAATGAAGCTTGGTAGGTTTTTGAAAATAGCGACGCCTTATTAACAGCAAAAGACAAATCTGGCCTGGTACCATTTGATAGGTAAAGCAAGCTTCTGCATAAGGCGCGTTGACTATTCCAGTGTTCAGATTTTTATGAGCATCAGTGCATGTCTCTTCATGAGGATCTGCAGGAATTGTCACTGGATTTCCATTCTGCATCCTAAACCTTTTGATTACCTTTTCTGCATACGCAGTTTGATGGAGGAATATTGGTCCACCCTGGTGTCTTTCAATCTGCAACCCACGAAACATATTTGCCTGGTCATCAGTAACCTCAAATTCCTTTTTTAACCCATGGATGAGATTGTTGATATCGTCTTGTTTTTTAGCCACAATTAGTCCATCATCAATATAGACGGCCAAAATCAGCCTTCGATCTTTATTCGTGCTAGTGAAGATACATGGATCTGCCTTGGTAGATTCAAGTCCGTACTTCTTTAGAAATTTGGTAAACCTCTGGTTCCAACATCTGGAGGATTGTTTGAGTCCGTATATGCTCCGAAGCAGCTTGCAGACTTGATTTGTTCCATTTGAAAAGCCTTCTGGTTGCTTCATATATACATTCTCTTCAATCTCACCATTTAGAAAAGCAGTTTTGATATCAAACTGCTTCAGTTTGAGTTTTTCTTTTGCTGCAATAGATAAAATCATTCGAATTGAATCAAATCTTACTACGGGACTGAAAGTTTCCTTGAAATCAATTCCAGCCTTTTGATCAAAGCCTTTGGCAACTAGTCTTGCCTTGTACCTTTGAATATTTCCATTTGGATTCTTTTTAATCTTGAAGACCCAGCGATTTCCCATGACATTGGCCCCAGGTGGTGGTTCAACTAGATCCCATACTTGATTTTTAAGAAGAGATTCAATTTCTTCATTCATAGCAATAATCCAGTTTTCAGCATCATCACTGTTTACAGCTTCTTGGTAATTGAGAGGTTCAGTACCTTCTGCAGTAAAACAGTCCTCAATGTTAACATAATCAGAATATCTCACTGGAGGTTTGATTGTAGATGATTGGTGCAATCTGCTTCTGTAGTTTGTAGTCTGGTCATTCTCAGTACCAGCTATTTCAGATTCTTCACATTGCACTTGATCCTCAGAAGTTATATCATTTTGAACGATATCATGATCTTCAACAAAAAAGTTGTTTTGAACAACTTCAGGAACTTTATCTTCCTTTTCGTTGGGTAAGAATAATTATGTGTATTCTTCCCTGTTTTCATCATTTTCTTCTTCATTTTCAAATGTATTCGTAAAAATGACGTCACGTACTACATTTACTTGTTTTTTTGTGAGGAAACCAAACTCAAAATCCTTTAATATGGTCTTCATATCCAATAAAATATCCCTTTTCAGATTTAGCGTCCCACTTCTTCCTTTTGATCTTGGGAATGTGTGAGTACACTTTTTCTCCAAATATATGTAGAGCTTTTAAATTTGGTTTATGACCATGCCAAAGTTCATAAGGAGTGAAATCCTTTACTGAACTTGTACTTGTGCGATTTAATACATACACCACTGTATTGACCGCTTCAGCCCAAAAGTTTGTTTGAACTTTCTTGCGTGCAGAATAGTACACGCTGCTTCAACTACTGTTCTGTTCTCCTTCTTGGCTGATCCATTTTGTTCTGGTGTATATGCCACTGAATGCTGGTGCGTGATTCCATGGTTACTGAGCAACTTGGAAACATTTTCACAGTCAAATTCCAATCCGTTGTCAGTTCTCATGATTTTTATCCCATTAGAACAGTGTTTTTCTGTTTTTTTAACAAAGTCAGTCATGCAAGCAAGAGCTTCAGACTTTGCATTAATAAAATACACATGTCTATAATGAGAAAAATCATCTTTTAGGAGAAAGTATCTTGATCCACCTAAAGAATTTTGTGACATTGGACCACGCAAATCTGCATGAATGATCTCACCAATAGCACTGGTTTTGGAAGTACTCATTGGAAAGGGTAGGCGGTGAGCTTTTCCAATTGCACATGCATTACAAAAACATGTGTCGTTGTTTTTAACTTTAACACCAAAATGTTCAAGTACCTTTTTAACTCTAGGATAGTTTTGATGGACTAGTTTTTGATGCCATGTTTCCAAAGTATCTGCAATATTAGCACAGTTAGTGTTCAATTCTTCATGTTTTTTGCTCGGAGGCTCAATTTCAAATTGCATCTCGAATAAACTATGTCTTTTGCGTAACCCCATAGCTATGACTTGACCATTTTTCAAAAATTTGCACACTTTATTATCTGCAATTTGTTTTAGACCTTTGTCTAAAGCAACACAGCTCGAGAAAAGATTGTAACTAAGATCTGGAACGTATAATACATCTGCTAAATGATTTGTATTCCTTTTTTTGCCATCAAATGTATTCACGTTTATATTGCCTTTTCCATAGGCTTTTAGAAAATCGCCATTTCCAACACGCACCAAGATTTCTTGATTTAATGATTTATAATCTACAAACCAATCTCGATGATGTGTCATGTGGCCATTGCACCTGGATCTTTATACCACATGTCAACCTTTTTAGAGCCTTGTAAAATAGATGCTAAGGCCTCACTTATAAGTGCAGTTCCCTGTGTTGTATCACGTTTTTTGCTTGTGTCATTTTTATCACTTTTATTATTGTATTTTCTGAATCTAAAATTTCGAGCCCAATGCCCTGGCTTGCCACAAACAAAACAATCGCCTTTTGGTTTAGATATATTATTAGAATTGTTTTTATACATACCCTGTTTTGCACCTTTGCCTTTATATTGAGATTTTGATGCAAAAGCTTTGCTTTCAGTCTTTTCAGTATCATTCACTCGCATTTCTTCAACTCTTAATCTATTAATGAGGTTCGTTTTTGTACGATCAGCCTCAGCTGTTGACTCCCATGCACACAGAAAATGACTAAAACTCTTTGGCAATGTAAGCAGAATTTTTGACACTATCATCTTGTCATCAACAGTTTCACCCATGCTTTTAAGTCGATAGGCTAAATCTTCAATCTTTGAAATGTGTGTGGCCATATCATCAGCTAAATCCTTGACAAATGAGTGCCACTGCTGCTGAAGAATGTGCAGAGATGCTTCGCATTTTTGCTCATACACAGACACAAGTTTTTCCCACTTTTCTTTGGCATTTACTAGATGCACAAGATGAATCATGGTTTTTTCAGTCAGAGTTGTCACAATTACTCTCTGTGCTGTCCCGTCTGCCTTTTCGAAATCAGATTTCTTCTTTTCATATTATTTTTTCTCGGCTACAGATGCATTATTATCTAACATAGTGGGCATAACTTGTACACCTTTGACTACATTCCACAAGCTGTAGGATTTCAATATAACTATAATCTGAAATTTCCATACATACCAGTTATCGCTACCTTGTAACTTGTTAATACGTAGTAATTCACTTTCCATGTTTATGGCGTTGAGGTTAATTTTCACTTTTACACACGCAGTCGGAATAACCTTTTTATTTGCATGTAAACACGTTTTAAACTATCACTGAATTGATTCACTTTACATGTTTATGGCGTTGAGGTTAATTTTCACTTTTACCATGCGGTCAGAATAACCTATTTGCATGTAAACACGTTTTGGACTATCACTGCTCAATTTCACATAAATATTGCCCTTTGCGTGCACCTGGGCCCATAACATGTTAAAGATATATAGTGGTGGACAATTAACTGAGCGATAGTTAAATATAAATGGGATTTATTAGAAATTACAAATGCATAAGCTGTGCTCACACAATACACACGCATTAACAACTACAATGACCTAGTTACAGCTTACGTTTTTCAAGTTGGCACTAGTGAACATATAACTTCATTTAGATAATCACAAAGTATATAATATTCGAATCATTATTTATATTTCATAAACATCACTTTTAACTGATACTTAATGTTTATTCAACAATGTTAAAACAAAACCATTAAAACATGTAAAAAATTCAGATACAGGCATGGACCTATAAGGAAGTATTAAATAATTATATAATGTTATGTGATGATTAAAAACAATCAAATGTTATGAGTTAAGTTAGTTTGTTCATTAATAATGTTTTTTAACCTAATAAATTAACATAAATAACTATAAAATATTGTTAAGAGAATAGGGTAGAGGAATTATGAAATCTAGGCATTAGGCTTAGCATTGATGAGCAGAATTTTGTGAATTTTAAGATAAAACAATAGCCGATAATAAAATAAAGTGTATAATCTGTTTAGGTATCAAAGTAAAAGTGTAGGATACAAAACTGGATAGATAATAATTAGTTTAAATGTAATTAACTAAAGAAATACCAAACTGAAAAATAAGTAATCTGTTATAAATTGACCAAAGGTAACTATGAGTGGTATCAAATTAATCTGTAAACAAAAAGCAAAATAATGGTGTTATTGTATTTTATATTACAAATAGTATAAGGAAGTTATAATACTTTAAAAGATTTTAATAATTTTGAATAGAAAAAATGTTAGTTTGATATAACAATGTTATAAATTATCAGCCGATGGGAATTAGTTTTTTTACAGAGAGTTGCCATGACAACAAAACCTTGTTACATAGGGAACCGTTAATAAATCTTCATTCCATTATTGAAGTTTGAGTAGGTTGGATGTATGAAGCCCACTAAGATATAAAAAGAAGCAAATCAGCCTATTTTATCTAAAACACTGATTAAGAAGATACAATAAATAACAATAATAAAACTGGTAGTGAGAATTAAATTAATTCAACCCAAGAAATAAGAAATAATCTGGAAAAATTGCTGAAGAAGACCCAGTGACGAATTAACAACTTACAGAAGGAATAATATAGAAGAACACCTAACTGAACCTTGAAACCAACATTAGCCAGCAGGACTGAGGGAATTTAAACACCATATCTGGACCATTAATGAAAATTGAACCTGGAATTCATGGAACTACGTCAGAAGGGACAAGCAGCAGTATTCCAGAGAATTATTACCCATGATAAGCAGAGACGAAGGAGCGTTAAGTATATTTTAAATACTTCACCGAAAAAACACCAGACAATCCACAATAATTGAATAAAACTTTTCACTTCACTAATCACTTTAATAAACTTTTGGAACTTAATTTTATTTCACAAACACCTCTACTAGAATAAATATATCACTTCAATTTGGATTTTGTCTGAATCTGTTTTAAAAACGGAAGGTTGCTAAGTATAAATAACCTATTAAAACACTAGTTCCCACAGCGGTAATTTACTATTATTATTTAAGTATATCACCTGTTCAATAATAGTTATAAGGTATATTGTAAGATTTTGTACTTTTATTAGTCTGTAAAACAACATTTTCTGTAGTTAAAAGAACTTTTCCCTGAGATTTAAATAAACGAAGAAAACTAAACGCCATCGCAGTGTCTACATACGGACGGAGCGAACAGAATAGCCAACTGCGAAAAAGTAAACATGCCGGCAAGATTAAGTATTATATTGTGTAGAAATTGTAATTATCAACCATATCCCGAACTGTTAATAAAACCTCGTACATATTGTAAACTGTATGTTTGATTTTATTCAAAGTAGTATAAAAGTTTGAGCAATAAAAATATAGAATAAATAATAGTTGACAAAGTCGATTCACTAAGCAGTGTTGGTCAACCAGACGGCGAGGCAGTAAATTCGAATTGAACGGCGAACTGGTGAGTTCGACATCATAAGTATTATAAAAACCGGTAACGAAGGCTCGTTACAAATTGACACCAACAATTCCTGGCTAATTATAATCGAAGGGATTTTCCCGTATTGTTACAAAGTATATACATGTTTTACTGGATAAAAAGTATTTTACTTATCTTCATTGCATCTGTTCAAACACCTAAGTTCAAGTATATAAAAAAAATAATTATGTATTCATTGATTCAGTTGTAGAGGTTACTTTTATCAAAATGCATATGTACATTCTAGTTAATACAGTTTATTACTGTTATAATAATAACAAGTGAATTTACCTTTCATTTATGGTGAGAACGCTACTACTTTTGGCATCAACTATTGTTGGCACAGTATGCATCGGACCAAACTGAAACATACCAAATAAGACACTGTCAGTATAAGAGGAGAGCTCATGGTAAAAACAGAATCAGTTTTAAGAAAAATATGATTTCTTATTCGTATGAGAAATCATAGATTTCTTCTTTTCGCTATTAAGATGACTGAAAAAAATTTTAAGCTGCATTCAGGGGGAGTGTTTATTTTCTGTATTTTTTGTTTATTTTTTAACCATGTAGATCTGTTTCTCATAAGTCTGAATAAAAATTAAAGGTAGGCCTAACTAGCATTACTACACCAGTAATGTCAATACACAATTAGATAGGTTGTGTAAAATTAATAATAAATAATATTTGTTATTTTACACAAGAATATATTTTTGTGTATAATTTGTTTTACAATGTTTCAATAGTATTTTTAACTATCATCTTCAGGAACATAGAAAAATAATTATTCATCTCTTGATTATTCATCTCTTCTTTCACAGCACTAACACTTATCTATAGGGTGACCACGCACATAAGAACCTTCGGTCAGAAAGCTTCGCGCATCTTCCCCTCCGTCCGTTCAAACACTCACTCCCCCACCACCTGACTGACATTTGTAGACTCACTCACTCACTTGCTCGCTATATCGCAGTATTGTCAATTCGTTGTGTTATTTGCAAGTTGTTAATTTAAAATGTTTTGTTAATTATTAAATTTGAAATGTCATCCAAAATAATACATAAATATTGTTTTCTATTTCGTTATCTAAGAAATAAATATTAAATTCTACATACCTTTAAACTGTTGTCAGTTAATTATTCTATATCAGTAGCGCTTGTTTCCGACTCCGAACTGCTGAAATCTGAATCAGATGATTCTCCATTTATAGAAATAATCAGTTCATCGACAGCTTCATCCATTAAACCGTCATTTTTCCAGTACTCATTTTCAATGTTAATTACATGGTCACAACACTTCTTCCACGTATCAACTGAGTATTCTAAAAACAACTTTTCACAAAGTTTCCGTTTCACTTCCAAGGATTCAGACAGGCACTCACTGATACTACCTTTTACGTCACCCCAAACAAGTTCGATAGGCGACAAATCAGGATGATATGGTGGCAAACGCACAACTGTGTGACCGGCATCAACGAACAGTTTATCTATCCTGTAAGTCGGTTTGGTTTGCACATATTTAACCAGTAACAGCAGCTCTGCTTTAGTTATAGGTTCTTGGAATGCAACATTGTTATGTCTAAGCCAATCCATAATAGACTGTTTAATAGATGACGAGGTCGGCTTTTTGTTCTCTTGCACACTGTGATAACTTGCATTATCCATAACAACGACAGAATTGGGAGGCAAATTCGGAATTAACATGTTTTGAACCCATTTAGAAAAATTCTCATAGTTCATGTCATCATGATAATCCCCACTTTTTTGTTGTGACTGAAAAATCAGAAGAGCGTTTTTAACAAACCCACATTCCCCACCTGCATGTATTATAATTAACCTACGCCCCTTACCGGTCGCTTTAGCACTTCCAATTTCTGTTTCGGATTGCCAACAAGATGGAACAGATAGTGTGGAATGAATATAGGTTTCATCGAGGTAAACTATATTTCTTTTATTATACCTGTGTTGTCTGATCTCTCTTAAGTATCTAGCTCTCCATGCAACATTTTCCGGTTTTTCCATTAAAATCTTACGGGATGACTGACACGTTTCCCACTTAAATCCCATGCTTTTTAATAATTTTCGCAGGTATTCCCTCCCACAATGAAGAATGTCTTCATCCTTCAAAAGTCTGTTAAGTTTTTTTAAAGTTGGCACAGTTTTTCTGTTAATATAAAAGTCGTGTATTTTACGCCTAATCACACATTTAGTAAAATCGTCCACAATTATTTTTTTTACATTACTGCTCTTTTTCTTAGTAGGCGTAGAAAACTTAAGTTTTCCTTTAGCCAAATGACTTCTTGCTTCCGCCAGAATACGCTTCACAGACGACTGAGATATACCCGTCGCTTCACTGGTCGACTGGACAACGTTATACATAAGGTTGTGGAGTTCTTTTTGCTCCCGTAAATGTTTTGCAACATTGTAAACAATTTCACGCGCTTGGCCCCTTAACGACCTTCCAGACGCACTTGACGAGCAGGATGCCATTTATTTCTTAATTCTATAACAAACGCACAACACAACACTTTAAGCAGACACATGTGACGAGTAGCGGGAATTACATTCAGTCACACACTGCTGTGGAGGGGTACCCCTCCACTGTACAGTGTTATGCGCCAAGTACGATGCTCAGAACACTTGATTCCGCGCAGGCTCTTATGTCTGTGGTTTGGCTATAAAAATGAACTTTTTCTTGTGAAACTTACTGTTTTTCGTTGAACGCGTTTCGGTGTACGTATTCGCCTTCTTCAGCTTTGAGTCAGTCTGCCATCATTTAGTAACGGTTGTTGTGTGGAAGGTGTAGTGGGGGTGGTGTGTGGAGGAAGGGGATTGGCGCGGGGATTCAACTTAATGTTTGTTTTTTGTATGATTGTGTCAAAAAGTGTATGTGATTTGTATTGTAATTGATCGTTAAGTATGTTGTTTGGTTGTGTTGTGTGGTGTTTATATATTTCGTATTGTTCTGTTGTGTTGAGTTTTCGACCTTTGGGTAGGTAATGTAAAATTTCAAGATTAGTGTCTATGTTGGTGTAACTGTGGTTTTCTGTGTGTATGTGTGTGGCAAATGCGGAGTGTATATTGTTGTTGGTTAAAGCTTTTAAGTGTTCAGAATAACGGGATGAAAAAGATCTTCCCGTCTGGCCTATGTAGAAACTATTGCAGTCATTACAATTTAATTTGTAAACACCTGTTTTGTTATATTTGTCTATGTCTGTGTTTGTATTATTGATGTGTTTTTTGATGGTATTGGTTGTTCTGTATGCTATTTTGTATTTGTGTTTTCTGAATGTGTTGGCGATTTTGTGTGTGTAGGAGTTGTGGTATGTGAGTGTGATGTATTTATTGTGTTGTGTGTTGATGGTATTTTGTGTTTTGTTGTTTTTGTTTTTGATGCGTTTGTGTAGTGTGTTTATTAAATTAGGGTTGTAACCGTTTTTGATTGCTATGTATTTTATTGTGTTGAGTTCGTCGGTGTAATCTTGTTTATTTAAGGGTATTTTAGTTAGTCTATGGAGCATATGGTTGAAGGCCGCATGTTTATGTTGTGTTGGGTGGTTTGATGTGTTGTGTATAACCATGTCAGTTGTGGTTGGTTTCCTGTATATTTTGTACGTGTGTGTATTGTTAGTTTTGTTAATTGTTAGGTCTAGAAAATTTATACTATTATATATAATAATAATAATAATAATAATAATAATAAATAATTAATCAACTGATTGATTTCAAATCTATATAGAACCAGTAGCATATCATAAACTAATAATAGAAATTCTTTTGACATTTGCGTTTACTAAGATGGGCTTTAAAAATACACTCTGACTTTGTGGTGATGCCTTGTTCAGTAAAGTTGGTAACAGATATCAATAATTAAAAGATTGATGTGGTTACCATGCACATGCACATATGAAAGAATTCTAATTCACTCAGGGCAAATAATTATATGGTTCAGTGAAATTAAGAAAGCTGTTGAAAAATAAAAAATAAAACAAATAAAGCTACAACTAGTAATCTTACCATAATAAGGTTATGTTTGGAAGATCTAAAAAAAATGTGGCAGGATTTTTACATGATAATGAAATTTTTCTTATTTTCCATGATTCAGACAAGAAACGTTGGTTCCAGTATTATGTATCTAAGGTAAAAAGTAAGTGAATTGGCACCATAAAATATGCCACACAAGAAATGAATTAAAAAACAGAATTTGGTGCAATGACACTTGTATGATAAAAGAAAAAATTATTGATTGTGAATTCCTTGAAATGTAGACCACAATTGAGTAATAAGAACATATTATGCTTAAAAAATATAGTAACCCAGTTAAACTCCACAAAAATGATAAAAATTATAAGCATAATGGTTTCCCACTATAGTTAACTGCATGGAAGTAGTATCGTCAAGGTCACACCGCTTACTTACAGCGTTGCCACTAAGCAACAGTTTCCCTTTCTTCCGAAAAATGCTACACTAGTAAGTAGGCCTACTTAATGTAAAGAATATAACAAAGTGATTTTTAAATTAAATATTTACTTTGTTGTTATCAATAAGGCTTCCATTAAAATCATTTTTGTGCTTTAAACTGTTGAACATTCTAAAATCGATGACAATAGAAGACTGAAAAAACAACGATACATTTTGAAGGTTCATAGATGCCTACTGCAGAAATTGTCTAGATAAAATTTAATGTTATTTAAAGTAAAAAACCTTTTTAAAATCTTACGAGTATCACACAGTTGTTCTGGTTTTGTAAGATAGTGTAATGTAAGGTTAACTTGCGTTTTACTGTATTTTTTTAAGTAAAATTTTACAGGGAGAAAGTTTCTAATACATACATTAGAATACATTGTCAATAATTCTTAATAATAATTACATCACAATTAATACATTGTTAATAATTAATTAACAACGAATTTCCGTAACTTATACATAACATTCAATGCGATGCGTCAGCTATAGTTTGTTTGAACGAATTTTCATACGCATCCTGAGTCTTAAGCTTGCCCCATTTAATTATTGAAGAGACACCGCACTATTCGTGACTCTGAAAAATATTCTATTTTTATTTCCTGCACTGCTTATTAATAATTAAGTAAAAAAATTAGAACTATACTATAAGACGTTACATGCACAAGTAGCATAAAAATAATCGTATGTATAAACGTGAAATGAGTTGGATGTCTTATGAAAATAAGGATAATTTTATAAACAACAAATACAAATGCGTCATGAAATAAATTTAAAATTCCTTATTCATATATTAATATATTATAAATGTTTAAATATAGAATTTAAATTTATAATTCTATATTTTATGAATTGTCCTTACAAATTTTATAATTAAAATTTTCTTTATTTTATAAACTATAGAATTCCTTATGAGTATTATAAATAATAGTCAGTACTGTAACTGAAATGAGATTGGCTTTTGCCACAACAGCGACAAATTTGTTTACAGAAATTGCTCAGTCCTATTTAACTTTGTGCAATGGAAGAAAGGTAGTAGCGCGGCCAGTAAACATACACATTTTTGAGGGGAGTGTAAAATGACAAAGGCATTCATAAAAGTGTCAGACACCAATATTTACTGAAAAGACATGCCGACAGGGTATACGCAATTTGCATACCAAATGTGTACATATACCTAACAGAACTTCCGAACCATATGGCTTAGGAACGACCGTGCAGAGAACAAAAATAGATTCATTTACAAAAGGGAAAAGACCGTGAGTATGAAAAAATTAAAGCGACAACAGCAGGCAAGGTCAGCGTTCTTAGACAACTGTCAGTCTGTAGGATAACCACCCATGAAGAAAACAGCAAAACTTTAAATAAGTAAGTTCACTGTACGGAAAACACAAAACAACTGACCTAATGGTACTTCGTAAAGTTAGGGTGTGTATTGCTAAAAGCTTTAGATTCCAACATAAGAAAAACCAGCGCAGTATAAATCGTAGATTCAGAGAACTGCAAATCGTAACAAAAGAAGCCAAAGAAAGAGAAGAAACGCAAAGGTAGAAATTCTGTAGATATTTACGCGACAACAAAAAATATGTTGCCGACTCACACAAATTTTTATAGCTCAAATACTGGCGCCCAGAATTTAACTGAGTAATGTTACCCACAACTAATTATTCCTGATAAAAAAAATTCATTTACGCGATACGCATAAATAAATTTGAAACGACCAATATAAGGTGGATGTATGAAATTTGCTTTCGTAACACTGCTAAAATGCTACACACTGTACTAGCCGGCAACAATGCTGGGCGAGGGGCGTGGAGGTGACAGGGAGAAGCAGTGAAAGTGAGTGACCTTGACGATACTACTTCCATGCAGTTAACTCTAATCTATATTAAAAGGGTAATTTTAGAAACTACATTTTTTAAGAAACAAGTGTTACATTCAAGATTTATTGCGTTCATATGGCTTCCTTGGTATAATTACAGACAGGCTAATAGATCATGGTCATGACCATTATACTTTATACCACAGAGAATTTACTTGAAACACTATGTTATATTTGCTTACATAGAAGTATGGTACCGGTAATTAACACAGACTGAGCTACAGTAATGGTAAAGCATTTTATCACGGCTGAAAGTAAACCAGACAGTAAAGCATTAAAATCAAACTGACATAATCACTGAAGGTATTTGAATATAACAGTAATACTTTATGTGAACATAGGATTATAGATAATAATAACATAAGAGACAAAGTATTTTAGATAATAATAACAAAGAAAACATTTTTTGAGGCAGAGGGTATAGTGCAAAAAGGTGACAGCATGGCATGGTGTACTTAATAGAATGGAAAAAGAAGCCTCAGTGTAGATAACAGTGGTTGTCTGCCTTGAGAAAGGTCAAAGTTTCTATATAATTTTGATGCCAGTAGACGTCAATTGACATATTGACATCCTTTGAAAACTTCCAACAATGCCAATGGATATCAATTGTCAGAGGGTTTCTGTATAGTGCCGCGTGTATAAATACATCCTTTTAACCATTCTGAAACAAAACTTGTTCTTAGAGTACTCAAATCATTCACTATATTTCATTTGCATTCACTTTTGTAACAACAGCTGACAAAAACTCAGCATCTGTTAAATTGTTGTTACTTGTAAAATTCCATTGTGCTTAGAGCCATGTTTTAAATTATTTCACTAAAAAAATTACAAAAATGTAACTTTATAAAACTGTTGTAGAAAAATTATATAACTTACTGTTTGAAAGTTACCTAAACCCTTATTAAACAGGATTGCCTAAGTTTAATTTATCTGTAGGCAATCACAGTTCATATGTATGACTGTTTATATCATATTCACTGTTTATGTCACAGTATATTTCAACTATTTATGTGTAAATAAAATTTGGTGTGGAAAATGTAAATATTTCATCTAATCAAGTTAGAAAATAACGACTCTTTCTATGATCTGTCTTCCATTTGGCAGTGTCTAGCCACTCTATATGTGAGACCAGCTTGGCATTTATAGTACTTGCTGTTATACAGAGGAGGGTGGCGTGAGAACAAAGATTCCCTTTGTATATTGTGTATATGGTTTCAACATATGCTGGTGTCAGCTGGAAAGTACCAGGTTTCCTTCTGGTTATTACAAACGATTACTGATTTACTATGCAGTTTCAGCCTGTTTGGAATGTACTTCTGTTTTTATGTATTCAGTAGAGCTAAATACCCATATTCTGGTATAAGCCTCTCAATAATATGGTAGGCCTATATTATTTACAAAATGAAATTAGTTTGTGTGTACTAAAATATATGGTATATGGTTTATAAAATGAAGATTAGTTTTTTGTACTAAATAATATGGTATATTATTTACAAGATGAAGATTAATTTTTGTGTACAGTTTTAACAAGTGCACAGTGTGTTTAATGCAAAGTATTCAGTATGACTGGTAAATTTTTGTCAGATTTCAGTAAAATACTTAATTTCATAAACACCACTTCTCTTTGTAATTTCACACATAAGCAGTAATACCAGCTGAAAACTAAAAGACCACACTGTCTTCTCAACTCAAAAAGTAGGTAAAAAACAAACAAAACATGAAAAAGATTTTATGACATAACAGGTTTCTTTGGGATGATGTGCTGAAAGAAACAAAATGTTTTGCTGTGTATCTTGCCAAAATTTTACTTTGCCACTGGTAATGATAACCTACTACCAAAACTTAAGTCTAAAAACTAAATTTACAATAATATTTAATATAACTTTAAGGTACACCTGAAAGGAAGATGGATCAATAATGTAAAATACACTAATCTTATGTACTCAGAGAACTAATATTTTTCTTCTAAACACATGTTAATTAAATGAATTAATTTCTAAATACTAAATAATTACATACCCTTAGGAATGATGGTTCTAAATGTTCCTTTTGTGCTAGATCCACAGGTTTCAATCTGACTTTAAGGTCAAGAGCTCGAGCTGCCATCATGACAGCACGACATGGAGGGCTCGTTGGGCTGTAGTATAAGTCTATTGGCATCTCTATACAATATCCACAATTATTTCTCATTGATTCCAGTTTGAAGCACAAACACACACACACACACACACACACACACACACACACACATTATTTAACATGTATGTACATAAATACAATCTTTTTTATAAACCGTTTATTCCATCAAACATTAAAATATTGGTATGGGATATCACATGACTTTTGAATAATATGATACTGTTCACCTTTAAATTTAGATTTCTTTTGTTTAAAAAGAAACATTATTATATTATTTATATAATATCCATAAATGCTCATATTTTTCTTGTTATATATTTACATCATTATTAAATATTATATATATATATATATAAAACTTTCACTGTGAACACTTACTTTTTGGTTTTTGTTTCACAGACGTTTTGACGTGGTGTTCGTCTTCCTCAGTGGGATTTAAAATATATAAATATACCATATGACACGTATCCCGTATGAATGTTACGAGGATGCCCAAAACTATATTAAGTAGAACGATATTGGGCAAAAGAAGAAGAGGCAGGCCTTGACGAAGATGGCAGCAGGATGTGGAAGAAGATCTGAGAAAGATGGGCATTAGGAACTGGAGACTGAGGGCAATGGACAGAGATGAGTGGAGACGGGTCGTAGCGGAAGCCAGGGCTCACCATGGGCTGTAGTGCTGGAAAGTAGTAGTAAATATACCATATGAGTATTTTAAATCCCACTGAGGAAGACGAACACCATGTCAAAACATCTGGGAAACAAAAACCAAAAAGTAAGTGTTCACAGTGAAAGTTTAATATATATATATTTAAAAAAGTGAATGAAGAGGATGTACCAACAAGATAATTATCATTATTAATAATACAACTTTTTACAAGAATACATTTTTTTATTATTTTGCAAATACAGTGTTTCAATAACATTAAGCTATTATCATCAGATATAAATTAATAAATTAAAATTTTTAAATCAATTGTACAAAACATCTGTTTATATGAAGACTAAATTTAATGTTTAATATGTGTGTATAAATATGTTATATAATTAATTGTAAAATATAATATATAAATATCTATCATTTTATTAAATTAGCAATTTTTAAAATATTATAATTTTTGTATTAATCAGAATTTGTTCTGGTATTAATTTATTATTTCTTTTATGTTTTAATATTTCTAAATTTTCCTAAAAGGTCATTTTTGGACCTTTGGAAATGTGTTTTAATAAACTGATATTATTTAAGTTTGAAAATGTGTGTGTGTTTTTTATTGAGTGTGTAGCTAAATTTAATTTATATATTTCTCGTTTTAAATATGAATTACGGTGTTTTATATATATATATATTTTTTTTTTTGTAAGGGTACATATCTTCAACATACATTTATGAAGCAACATGATACGAATAAAATACTAAATGATTAACACTATGAATAAAAAGCGATGAATCAGAGATAAAGGAATGGGTAATTAACATAATTATGCGATCAAACAGATAAAGGTAATAATAAAAGTAACCTCTGATGAGAGAAATGTAGCAAGCAACAAAACAAAACTTGAAAAAACGATAGTACAATGCGATTTAACCATAATAACCCAATAGATATGGTAAGTGAGTAGGTAGAACAAGCACCAACACCAGTGAAAGGGTATATAAAACAAATAAAATAAGTGAGTAAGTAGAACAAGCACCAACACCAGTGAAAGGATATATAAAACAAATAAAATAAGTGAGTAGGTAGAACAAGCACCAACACCAGTGAAAGGATATATAAAACAAATAAAATAAGTGAGGAGGTAGAACAAGCATCAACACCAGTGAAAGGATATATAAAACAAATAAAATAAGTGAGTAGGCAGAACAAGCCCCAACCCCAGTGATAGGACATATAAAAGAAATAAATGAAATCAAATGAGAAGGTGAAGGAAAAGGAAACAAACAATATATAAATGAAATAAAATGAGAAGGAATGAAAAGACACAAACGAATAATATAGAACAGAAAAGGAGAAATGTTACACTCAAATAAAGTAATGAAAAAGAAACCAATAAATAATAAATGTAAATGATAAGTATGAAAACCCAATGAAGTAATGACAAACTAAAAGTACACTAACCAAATAAATAGAGAGTAAATATTATAAATCACTCTATAATGAGATGAACTTGTTAACAGTATAACTAACCATTGTAAAGTGAGAGATAGTTAGATAGTGAACATGAGTAAGTGAGAACAAGAATTTAATGTTAGGGAATACCCACTAGCAACACTTAAATAAAATATAAAAAGTGCAAAGTGACAGTTTAAACCCCACAAAACAAATAGAAACCCTATTGATAGGTATAAACACCCAAAAATCAGTTATAAACACTAAAGGTTAATGGTGAACAGTGTTAGTAAATAAGGATATTGTTATTATTAGGATTAAAATTAATTGTAGATGAGGAATACAAGGATATTCAGGGAAAAAATCTCAGGAAGAGTCAAAATGTTAGTGTTACCATGGTTAGCTAGTAAAGATTAGAATAGAAAAATATAGTAGAGAATAGAAATGCAAAATTAATAAATATCCTATGTTCTAAGGGATAGTTAATTAGCTAAAGTAAATGATGTGATGATGTTTATCACCAAAAAATAAACAAGAAGTAACAAATTGTAAACAAGAGTAGCATAATAACTGTTAAAGAATTGTTTGATTAAGTTTATGAGTAGGAATATGGCTGAATGAGTTATACAGACCATAAGCCTAAATGTTATGTTAAATTTTATAGAGAATAGTAAATAATAGACCAAATATACACAATGGCAATATAGATAAGAAAAAAGATGAATTCATGCAAACATAATAATACTAGAAAAGCAGTTAGAAAATAATAGACAAACCATGATTTTGTAAAATAATGAAAAAACATACAATTATAATAAAACAGACACAAAACAAAACATGTATAAGGGTAAAATAATATGTAATTTGTATAAAATAAGAAAATATAGCCAATTACTACCTAGGCCTATGAAATGCCTAACTGTAAAAAACCAATAACAGCAAATTGTAAGAAATTAACTATGACATTAGCAAATCCAAGGCAAGTAACTAGTCAATGATAATTAGTGGATCATATTAAGAGATAAATGTTAAATTAAGGACTTAAAATAAGAAAGAAATGTAATTAGATAATATCAACATAACTGTCAAAACATAATACATAAGCAAACCCAGCTTTGTGGGATGTCAAAATGATCTTTGAAAGAAAATACGAACAGTTGTGATAATATCTCTTACTTAGATAAGAAGACAGAAGAATAATAGCAATCAGAAGATATTTAATCATTTTGAATAAAAATTCAAATATTATAACAATGGGCTTAAACCATGAACAGCCAATGAGAGTCAATCAGTTACCATGACAACTGAACGTTATTTATGAATATTACGTTATAAACTAGGAGTCCATTATTGAAGCCCAAAAGGAATAGACGCCAAGCCGTAAATGACTCAGTTTTTAATTTAAAACAATCAAAAGTAACCAAATTTATTAAAATGAAGAACCAAACTATCTGATGAGGAACTAATACATTCAATCTAGGCAACAGACCAGATTAATTAATTCTAAATTAATTAATTTCAATCAACTAATACGGAAAAGAAGCCAGGCGTCATTAGATCCCAAGATAATTGAAGATTGATGACTAAACGAAGACCCAACCTAATTCAACTGAATGACACTACACCATAAGTCGACTGATTGATAAGTATTGCTGACTTACCCGAATTTAAAAATTTAAATTCTCTTTAAATTTTTTCACAACACTTTGAACTCTCACTATAAACTGACGATCTTATTTCTTTCAAAGATTAATTAAAAAATAAAACACTAAACTTACGTGAACGACAAAAATAACCTCTACAAAAATTACGAACTTTTGAAACACACTTTATAACACTCCAAGAACAAATTGTAATTACTCCTTATAGTATACAAGTACCAGTAATAAGGTAGTGTACTTTATTGTAATCATAACTGGTCATTTTTCGTAAACCAAAAGAATCCAGATTTATTGAACGAAAATTGTAAATAATAAACATTTTGTAGACGTCATGTCTGACTAACTAAAATCGTTCAAAAATCGATTTCGCCAAGCCTTGAGAATAATTGTCTCACTGTTGGAGCAAATTTGTTTAATAACAAAATATAATTTTGTAAAATACTAAATAATTATTAATCGCAATTTAATAAACTAGTACAGAGTCGTAACCACTGTTCTTTATTCCATAGGAAATTGTGTTATATGACTTGTGTACACTAGGAACGAGCGACAGTGGCGGTAAACGCTAGACATCGGAAGCTCTGCGAACTACATAACCAATTCGCACGCGGCGGGAATAATTGAATTCACCATACCGTCATAGCCACAAACGCTCAATCGTCCTATTTTCCATTTTAATTGTTTTCAGTTAAAACAATTTGGCGCCACCCGGGAAATACAAACACTTATAGAAGAACAAGTAAGGATTCCACTCGCGTGTACTGGTAATTCGAAAGATCGCTGCGGACATCGTCAGCGTGAACATAAAGTAACGACCACACGTGTGAGGCGAACACACGATACATACAATTTTACAGAGCACATACAAA
The DNA here is from genome assembly GCA_034769895.1 of Magicicada septendecula. Classification (NCBI taxonomy): domain Eukaryota; kingdom Metazoa; phylum Arthropoda; class Insecta; order Hemiptera; family Cicadidae; genus Magicicada; species Magicicada septendecula. The sequence continues at coordinate 220,476,710 of CM068372.1, forward strand.
TCGCTTATGTTACAAAGTGGCGCACCAACTAGTGAGGCTAGATTTACAAGAAGAATAATATCTAGCGGCGGTTACGAAAAAAGGAGAACAAGATGCATAAGAGGGCGTCATCACTGAGACGGACGAAGGAGGCAGAAAAAGAAGCCGAGTGGAAGAAAACGAAGTGACATCGGTTGAGGATGTGGAACCGGTAGTAAGGGAGGAAACTAGAGGAAATCCAAATTTTCTGAAATTTATGGAACAAATGAACGAGAATTTTAAACAAATGAACGAAAAATTCGACAGAAACTATGAGAGTCTGAAACAAATTAAGGATGATAGTAAACAAATGAACGAAAAATTCGACAGAAACGATGAGAGTCTGAAACAAATTAAGGACGATAGTAAACAAATGAACGAAAAATTGGACAAGAACAGGGAAGAGACCGACAAAAGTATAACGTCATTAAAAGAAGATTTTAAGGAAGAATTTAAGAAAAATAAAGAGGAAATTAATGAAAAATTGGACAAGAACAGGGAAGAGACCAACAAGAATATAACGTCATTTAAGGGAGATTTTAAGAAAATGGAAGAAAACATGGAAAACTTAAAAGAAGAATTGAAACAGAACAACCAGAAAAACTTGGAGGAGTTGAAAGAAGAATTAAGCAAAACTATCGAAAATAATAACGAACAGATAAATAAGAAGATCGAGGAGGAGATGACGGGGATCCGACAAGAAATTTCCGAAATAAACGGAAAATGGGAAAACACGAGTCAGGAATTACAACAAACGAAGGAAGACTTCGGCAACCGAATGACTAACCTTGAAGAAGACAGTCAGATTCGAATGGAGTCCATATGAACCGCAACCGAAGAAAACGTAACCCAGGTGCGGACAGACTTCGGAAAGAGATGTCGGGAGATCGACACCGCCGTAGGCGAAGTTCGCGGGCAAGGTCAACACAACCGGGATAAAATTGAAGAGATTCAGAAACGGGAAATCGCCAAAATCAGAGAGGAATTGGAAATTATTAATAGCAGACCACCCATGATATCGCAATTCCAACACATGGACAACCGGGAGGTCATCAATTTTAAACAGTACAAGCGGAACCCGATGGAATTCCTGGAGAGAGTTGATGAACAGCTGGCAAAGACTCGGGAGAATCGATGGACAATCATCCGAGGATATCTTGATGAATACTTCCGGGATATAAATGACAACTGGTAGACGGCAACGAGACACGACCTCACGAGTTACGAGGAATTCAAAGATGTGTTTAAGGGAAAATACTGGTCGGAGGCAACCCAGAACATCGTCCGAGATAACATATGTTTCGGCAGGTATGATGCCAGCAGAGGGACGACTTTCACCGCCTATTTTTTGGGGAAGGTCTGTCTAGCGAGGAACCTGGGGCCGAAAATTCCTGAAGAGAGCTTGGTCACAAAACTTGCCTTTCATTATGAAGAGGGTGTCTCCAGAGCGCGACTCGGCACTCAGATCAAGACAGTACAATCGATGGCAGCCCTGTTAGAAGATTATACGAAAGGGAGCGATACTATCGCAGAAGTCGGCAACGGACGACAGGGGTGACAACAGAAACTTCCAGAACGGTAACCACTTTAATAACAACAATTACCGCTCAAACTATAACAGCCGTAATAACAATAACAACCCCACAAATGAGTCGTATAACAGACAAAATAATAGCCATCCGGCCAAACAACAATTATCTTAGTAACAATCGGCCAAACGACCAACATAATCAATACAACCGGCCAAATAATCCACAGCATCAACCTTATAGGCCGAATAACCCAAACTACAACCGGCCAAATTTCGATCATAATAATAACGACATTAGAAATCGAAATTACCAGGATCGTAACTATCGCCAGGTACACTATGTGAGAGCCGAAGATGACGGGAGAGGCAGGTCGTATTATCAAGGATGACGAAGTACCGACCGAAACGCATACGGACGCCGGTACAGTAACAGCAACTACGGACGGGATACCAGAACCAATGTAGGCAGAAGTCGTAGTCAAGAAGTATACCGGCGCGACCACTACGAAGAAGATCGTAACCAACCTGAACACCGACCGTCAACAAGCGGAAGTCAGCCGACGAGTCAACAAGACAGGCGTGACGAACAGCCCGCGCCGGCTTTAAACTAAGAGCGGCAGTGAAAAATCTACTTGTACCCTCACTGAACCAATCTATTGGGTTAAATCGTAACTTGGCTCACGCAAACAATGAACTAACAATTACAATCGTACGCAATAATTACTTAAAGAATATAAGGGAAGAATTGCTCGAAGAAAAAGACAACCCATCTGATAACAACCACAACAGTGAAATTGCTTATATCTCGACTAAAGTTAATGGAGTACCAACGCGAGTAATGATAGACACGGGATCCAACATTTCATTAATCGACACCATCGAACTTAATAGAATACAGGAAGGGAGTAAGACGGCAATACTTACATTACCCATCAGCATCATTGTCCTTGTAGGAGCGACCGGACGACAGAATAGAACCGTCAGAAAACAGGTACAACTCGAACTGACGAGCGACGGACAAACCATAACAATGACATTCCTAGTAGCCAGTGGATTACCATTCCAGATGCTAATCGGTTGCGATATGTTGCGCCAGTACTCAACAATAATTGACCTAAGTAAATCCAAACTGTTCTTGAAGAAGGATGACTTGCAATGGACAACAGATTTAATCAGTAGTGACGAAAAACAATCGAACAAAACCATGTATCATATCCAGAAATACCGAAATACTGGGGAACAAATACCGAATAATGGAATTTGCGACGAGACCGACAACGAACAACTATGGCACGAAAAAATCGAAGAGATCCGAACTTTCCAGAGAGAGAAGATGAGCGCACAATTAACCGTTCAACAAGCGGAACAACTTATAGACCTGTACAATAGATACCGACACGTGTTTTCAGATACACCTGGGAAGGTCAGAGATTATCAGTGAGAAATTGAATTCTGAGAGCCTGTCAACTTTAATAAAAAATCTTACCCGATCGCATTTTCATTGAAGGAAGTGGTGAGAACAGAAATCAACCGATTAATAGCAGAAGACATAATTGAACCAAGCTACTCACCTTACACCAGCCCTATCCTAGCAGTTCCAAAGAAACACGGGAAGGTGAGAATATGTCTAGACGCCCGTGAGATTAATAAAAACATTGTAAATGATCGTACGTCCCCAGGGGAAATAGAAGAAATCCTGAAAAAGTTCTACGGGACCAAATTCATCAGTATATGGGACACTGTATGCGGCTATTGGCTGGTCGAGTTACACCCATCCAGTAGAAGGTACATGGCATTCATATTTGAAGGACGGAACTACCAATTCAAAAGCTTACCCTTCGGATTGGTGAATTCAGTAGCAGTATTCGTAAAAATTATGGACCAGATACTTGGACCGGATGCCCTACAGTTTACAACAGTCTACGTAGATGATCTCTTAATAACATCAGATAAGTGGGATGAACATTGTCGCCGGGTAGAACACATATTAGAAAAACTATCAAACAACCATATAACTCTCAAACTTGAAAAATCCAAATTTTTGGCTGATGAAGTACAATTTTTGGGATTCAACTTGTCTGGACATGGGACAACACCTTCGCAAGAAAAAATTGAATACATACAGAAGTTTCCAACACCTAAAAACAAGAAACAATTCCAGTCATTCCTCGGTCTATGCAACTACAGTATTACCGAAAGTTTCAAAAGAATTACTCGGAAATGACAGCCAAGTTTTCACATCAATTGTCATCCAAGGACAAATGGACGTGGGGAGTCGAACAAGACACAACACTCCAACTTATTAAAGACAAATTCATCGAGTCAGTAATGTTATGTCATCCCAATTTCACCAAGCCATTCTACTTAAATTGCAACGCCAGTGACGTTAGCCTCGGATCCGTTTTGTACCAGGAGGATGAAGAGGGAAATCATTGTGTAATCAGTTTCGCAAGTAGAGTATTAAACAGCAGCGAGAGAAATTAAAATGTCACGGAGAAGGAATTGTTATCAATTGATGGATTACGCAATCTCTTGCGATATTCATTATTGTTTTAAGGTAAGTCTTCTTCCTTTTCAGGTACTTCAGCTGCTTCTTGATAGTCATTGTGGTCATCATCATCATCATCTTCAGGTAAGTTTTTCTTCTCTTCTAGGTTTGAACTCTCATCCGTTGCAGACAGTTTTGGATCATCGTGGGCATCTTCATCAACAGGTAAGTATAGTAGAATATTTGGTTCATTTTCTTCATTTTCTTTTATAGGTTCATTCTTGTTTGTAAAAATTACATCACGTTTTATTTGAATTTCATCCTTGATCGGAAACCAGATTCGATATCCTTTAACATTGGCTTCGTATCCGATGAAATATCCTTTTTCTGATTTTTGATCAAACTTTTTCTATGAACCTTTGGTATATGTACATAGACTTCTTCACCGAAAATGTGCAGATCTTGAAGATTTGCTTTACGGTTATGCCACAATTCATATAGTGTTTTATCTTTTACAGAACTGGTACTTGTACAATTCAATACATAAACTACAGCTTCTGCCCAAAATCGTAGTTTAAACTTCTTAGCATGCAAAATGGTACGAGCAGCCTCGACGACTGTTCGATTTTCTCTTTCTGCAGAACTATTCTGCTCTGGAGAATAAGCTACCGATCGTTGATGCTGAATTCCATATTTTTGAAGTTATTTTGACACTGATTCATTCATAAATTCTAAACCATTATCAGTTCTCATGATCTTTATACCTTGTGTACAATGTTTTACAGTTTTTTGTACATAATCTTCTAAACATTTTGAAACATCAGACTTCTGTGCTAAGAAGTATACAGATCTATGATGAGAATAATCATCCTTGAGAAGCATAAAATATCTAGATCCTTTCATCGATTTTTCTTGCATAGGACCACAAACGTCAACGTGTATAATCTCACCTATGCGACTTGTTGTCTTTTCACTCTTAAGAAACGGTAAACGATGAGCTTTACCAATGGCACATGCATCTCAAAAAGAATGATTATTATTTTTCACTTTTAAACCATAAATGTTTAAAACAGATTGTGCTCTTTGAAAATTCTGATGTACAAACTTTTGATGCCATGTATCCAATGTTTCAGCAACACAAGCACTTACATTTTCTGATGTTTTTTGACCATCTTCAGTTGATAATTTTTTAAACTGCATGGTAAATAATTCCTTATTTTCACGATAACCAAGTGCCACTACTTTACCATTTTGTAAAAATTTGCATGTTTTCTTATCTGATTCATGTTTCAATCCTTTATCTAATGCCACACCTTCAGAAGATAGGTTATATTTTAAATCTGGCACAAACAAAACATCTTTCAAATGGTTTTTCATCCAATTCTTTCCGTTACAAGCGAGTATATTCACATCACCTTTTCCATATATTTTTAGTAATTCACCACTACCCATTTGTACATAGGTTTCCTTTTGTGATGGTGTAAATGTTGTAAACCAATCTTTTCTATGCGACATATGATCACTTGCACCACTGTCTTTGTACCAATTTTCTGCATATGCACTTGGTTGTGTAATTGTAGCCAATGCTTGACATATTAAACCAGCAATATGCAAAACTTTTTGATTATTTTCACTGTTATTATTCTTAGTATCACTTTTGTTATTGTTATTATTCTTCTTATTATAATAACACTCACGAGCCCAATGGTTAGGTTTGTTGCATATATGGCACTTACCTGGTCTCTTTGGATTTTTATTAGCACTTTCACCTTGGTTATTTTTATATTTTGAAACTTTATGTGAGGTTAAAGCATGACTATCATTAGCTTCATCTTCTGGATGTATACGTGATTCTTCTGCAATTAACCTAGAAATCAAATTTGCCTTTGTTTGCTGATTCTCAGGTGTAGATTTCCAAGCACTGTGAAAATATTTATATTCATCAGGCAAGGTTATTAAAATTTTTGACATCAACATTTTATCTGAAATTTTTTCATCCATTGTAGAAAGACGATAAGCTAAATCTTCTATTTTTGATATATGTGTATGCATATCATCACCAAGTTCCATTTTTAAAGTATACCATTTCTTTTGTAAAATGTGTACATTTGCATCATTTTTCTTTTCAAAAATTTCTAGCAGCTTTTCTCACATTTGCTTTGAAGTTTCAAAATTCACTAAATGTATCATAACTTTTTTAGAAATCATTGTGATAATTATTCTTTGTGCTATTCCATCTACTTTTTCATATTCAGCCAAATGCGTTTCATACTCTTTTTTCTCAGTAGCACTAGCTGTTATTTGAAGCTCTGCCAGCTTACTCAACTGGACTGTTATAACCCTGTATACATTATATGTTTTTAGCATAACTAAAATCTGAAATTTCCACAAGCTCCAATCACTTGCATTTTCGAGCTTGCTTATTCTAGACAATTCTTCATCTTTATTCATTTTGGCGACAAGGTATCTTTTCACTTATTTGCACAAACACGTGGCCGAAAAAACCTTTTTGCACTTGTATTTTTATTTTTAATGTATAGGCTACACTTATGAAATGTGATTTTTATAAAAATATTGCATTTAACACACTTCTGGGCCCATAACCTATTAAAGTATGGGTAATTATCAATAAATAAACAAATGATTTTAACTACAAAAGTGGATAATTTATTTATTGATAACTAACATAAAAATCACTTAAAGACTGAACTTAGCCAAGAAGAAACAACAATAATAATCATGTTGCCATGACATAATCATGTTGGCATCCTTGACTATATCATATAGAACCTATGTTCATTATATATCAGCTCAATAATTATTATTTATATATGCTTATATAAACTAAACTCTAAATTAATTATTTAACAGTTGTATTAAACCAATTAATACAGTCTGTGTACTTATTTCTATTATGATATGAGAATTATAAAATAATATGTGCATGTGCGTATGTATGAAAAATATATAAATATTTTTCACCTTTGGAAAATTGTTTGACCTCCCTGATGGCTAGTTATTTACTAGCCTGTGCGGAATATAGCATTATGACATGGATCAGAATGGTGGGTGTTAAACAGGAGACACAAACGTATTGAGGAAGAAATGTTTTGCTGAGAAATTTATAATTATACAGGTGAACAGAATAGTCGTTCAGGGAATCAGAATACAAATGGAAAGAAAGAATTCAAGACTCGCTTTTAAAAAAGAAAAGTGACTAGTTAGTATTGACAGGAAATACTTTGATAACACTATAGACATCCCTCGGCCCCTCGCAGCGAGAGTCCAATTTCATTACAGGAAACAGATCGCAGCTACCTTTAGCTAGCTCTTCATTCGACCTACAGACATTTTATCCAAAAGTATAGTCTTTCCTTATGAAGGTTGAGGAGTGTCTTAATCCCACCTGACATGGTGGTACCATTTTAACTGATACGTAATTTCTTCAGAACTCAAGCATCCACTTATTTAATTAATATTTAAATGATTTTTAAATATACATTTTAGCACATGGAAGTCGTGTATGGTTCTCCATACCGATTTTTATATTTTGGTTTTTAAATAATTTTATGATTAATAATGCCTATGTATGTGAAATTATTATATTTAATATTTCGATTTTTCTGTGTTTTGTTACTGAAAGAATTATTTAGCACTTTTTGATTAATTTTGTTTTCTATGTTAGGAATAATTTTGTGGTTATATCCATTATTTATAGCAATATCATACATAATTTTCTTTTATTTTTGTATTTTAAATTTATTTACAGGAATATTATTGATTCTATATATTATCATAGAACTGAATCCAGCATATTTGTATTGAGGAGGATGAACTGAATTTTTTGGAATTATTAATGAAGTTTGAGTTGGTTTTCTGAATATATTGTATTCATATTTATTATGGTTATTTATAATAGTAATATCTAAAAACTTTTTTTATTATTAGTTTCATGTTCTATAATAAATTTCATATTTTTATAGAGATTATTAATTAAATTAAAAATTTGATTAATGTTAGTACCATTATTTTGAGATATGTAGAGTGTGTCATCTACATATCTGTAATAATAATTATGTAATTATTTTTTTAATAATATCATAAATTTTTATACCTAAATGTTGTAAAAATATTTCTGATATTATTGCAGAAGTCCATTGCTAGTCCATCTATTTGTTGATAAATATTATTATTATTGATAAAATAATTTTGGTTTTATATGGCGGTATAACAAAAATTATTAATTTATATCTGACTAGCAAAATACCCGTGCTTCGCTATGGAGTTTCAACTCTTAGTTTGTTTATTTACATTCATAGCAACAGCTATTTATTATTTATTTCAAGAAAATCGTTAGAGCCATTTCCGAGAAAAAAAAGGACATACATTTATTAATTAATTGAACTTCGAAATTTTCTCGACTATAAGAACCTGCAAACAATGAAGTTTTTTCAATTTAAAACAATGATTAAAAACTCAGGACTAAATGTATTCGGGGTTTCCAGTAAACTGAGATGTCAACCACTTCATTTACAAAGTATGCAATTCCCGCGATAAATTTCAGTATTTGGTTTTTTGCCCCTTAGGAGTGAAAGTTTTTAAAACCGTTTCTTAGTGAGCACCTAAGACCTATGATGAAGCTATGTTCAAAGTTTCATTGATATCCATTCAGTGTTTCAGAGATATCGTGATCAGTGAGTGAGTCAGTGGTATTTGGCTTATATAGATATCTATATCTAGCCGATTTACCCAGCATTGCTCAGGTTCATAATTTATTCATAGGCTCATAGGCCTATTCTTGTTCTAACGTTATATTACTTGTATATTGTATAATCTTCCTTATATTGTTACGTTCGCATTCTCACTGGAGGAATACTCTGTAGCGCACCTGTTTAAGAACATGTCATAAACTGTATTCTTATATCTGGAGAAGAATTCTGTTGCGCGTGATGCTCCTGCTCGATTTCTAACTCTGGGAGAGGGCGAACAGCTAAATTAGTTTTCAATAAAATGTCTACAGTACTTGCACGCGCTGCGTATTTAACTGTCGTTTTATAATTCATTGTGTTAATGTTGAAATAAAGCATTTGTTAAATTAGTGTCTCCTAAACTTATTCTAACAATACCATACCTCTATAGATTTCAGCTTATCAATTTTTAAATTCAAACTGAAGCAAGTGCATTTATATTGTCTGAACACTATGATCTGAATACATTCGCTACCAAAACTTTGTTTTTTATACTCGCTTATAACTTACTTCGATCTTAACTAATCCACTTTTAAATTCAAACTGAAACAACTCTGAATTCACACATTATTAAGAAGTTTCTTAGGATGCATACACCACCTTTGATATCGTAACCTATATCTTTATTTATAAGAACCGTGGACTCTGGCCCCGCCGTCTTTTGAGGGATCCGACCTAAGACTCCCCGGGTTCCGTGGATGAACTCTGGGGAAGGCCCGTTGGACGACTCCCGCGCTATTTCCTACACGGGAGACTTCCACCAATGCTATGGTAACCAGAATCTATTCTATTGGGTTGCCATGGTAACCAGATCTAATAGTTTTTTAAGACCTAAAGGACCCCCCAAAGGATAGTATCGAAAAAACACTTGTCCTATGTTGGTTCTCCCGTTGCGTAAAATATTTGTGCCAAGTTTGGTTGAAATCGGTCCAGTGGTTTAGGAGGAGATGTGGAAGACTCCAAAGGACCCCCCGAAGGATCGTATCAAAAAAACACCTATCCTATGTTGGTTCTCCCGTTGCGTAAAATATTTGTGCAAGTTTGGTTGAAATCGGTCCAGTGGTTTAGGAGGAGATGTGGAAGACCCCATAGAACCTCCAAAGGACCCCATCGAAAAAACACCTATCCTATGTTGGTTCTCCTGTCGCGTAAAATATTTGTGCCAAGTTTGGTTGAAATCGGTCCAGTGGTTTAGGAGGAGATGTGGAAGACCCCAAAGAACCCCCCAAAGGACCCCATCGAAAAAAACACCTACCCTATGTTGGTTCTTCCGTTGCGTAAAATATTTGTGCCAAGTTTGGTTGAAATCGGTCCGGTGGTTTAGGAGGAGGTGTGGAAGACCCCAAAGAACCCCCCAAAGGACCCCATCGAAAAAAACACCTATCCTATGTTGGTTCTCCCGTCGCGTAAAATATTTGTGTCAAGTTTGGTTGAAATCGGTCCAGTGGTTTAGGAGGAGATGTGGAACATACATACATAGATACATACATACAATGGGTGGGGGGGGGGGGTTGCCCCTTAGGAGTGAAAGTTTTTAAAACCGTTTCTTAGTGAGCACCTAAGACCTATGATGAAGCTATGTTCAAAGTTTCATTGATATCCATTCAGTAGTTTTTGCTCTACGTTGATTCTATGTCAGTCAGTCAGGCAAATTTTCCCCCCTTTTTCCCCCTTTAAAGGTCGAATTTCCAAAAATCCCTTCTTAGCGGATACCTACACCACATAAGGAACCTACATGCCAAATTTCAAGTTTCTAGGTGTTATAGTTTCGGAGATTTCGTGATGAATCAGTGAGTCAGTCAGTGAGTCAGTGGTATTTCTCTTTTATATATATAGATACTTGACATAAACCGTGATAGCTAAGCTAATGTACAACATATATGTATTAATTATACACATAAATGTTCCTCGATAGACACTCTATCTATTGGCGAAAACTTGAATAAAATCCGTTCAGTACTTCCTGAGATTAGCGATTTCAAACACAGAGAGAAAATGGACCGACTTTACTTTATACTATGTATAGATATGTATAGATGATGACTGATGAATGCTGTTGATGTCAATATATGAACATGTGTATGTAAAACTACATAGATGCTAGTAAACAAGCGTCTGCGGGCGCACACACATTGTTGCTGTAACGTAATAAAAATATATCTTGTACATTCAAAAGTTGGCTTGCTTATTTTCCTCGTCTTATTCCAGATTTATCCCAATAACTTGACAGGTTATGTGCCCAGGTCATGCCTAAAGTTGAGCTGTGCAATTTGATGTAAGAAATTGACAATCAACAAGTTAAATCATGGCATAAGAGTAAAGTAAGCGCGTGAAGGTAAAACCAGCAAAGAGTGAACAAGATGGCTGCTGCAACAGTACCGTTCCCTATATTGATGGAGAAAAATTTCTCGAGCTGGAAATTTTGAGTAAGGACAATGCTCAAAAAAGAAGGTGTAGCTGAAGTATTAAACATCAAATTAGAGGATGTACATGAAGAAGACAAGGTTTCTTTTACAACCAAAGATGCCAAAGCAAGATACACAATTGTGCAGTCCATATTCAAAATGCCAAGACGGCGAGAGAAATGATGGAGCTGCTGGCAAATCTGTTTGAAAGGAAAAGCCTGTTGATGAAAATGTATGTTATGCAAAGATTGCTGAAACTGAAATTTTCTACCGGAGACCTGCAAGATCATTTTACCCAATTCAAAACTTTAATAGAGGAATTATTAGCACTTGGCTCGCAACTCAAAAACCGTGATAAGTCGTGTTATTTACTTCTTACGATGGCAGAGCGCTATGAAATAGTCATCACAGCTATAGAAATGATGAACACCGATGAGAAAACTTTTACACTCGAATTTGTAAAAAACGATTGCTTGATGCAGAGCTAAAATTCAAGGAAAATCATCAAGGTGACATCGACAAAAATTACTCATTCTCTGTGAACAAGTCGAAAAAAAGTACAGGCTGCTATGAGTGTGGTGAAGATGGCCATTACGCTAGGGATTGTCTCAAAACATCGAAAAGTCGTCGACATCAGAAACGAGGAAGAGACGCGCAAAGAGGTCGAGGTAAAGCTAGGCCGCATACAAGCGAGAATTCAAATGTGGCGGAAGAAAAAGGAAGCAATGATATATCATTCATTGCAGCGAATGACTGTGAAGGAAAAAGTAGTGCCCTTTTTACCAACACGACAAACAATAGTATAACCTTTATCCTCGATAGTGGCACCACGGATCACCTAGTGACAGAAGCTGCAGAAAAATACATGTCCGACGTCGAGCAGATCGAAGAAAAAGTGGGGATAAAAATTGCAAACGGTGACAAGTTACCTGTTACAAAGAGAGGAGTGTTGAAACTTTGAACGAAAAACAAACACGGTGAAACTAAGCGCATTAAAATTACCGCTCTGATTGTTCCGGGACTTTCATACAATTTACTGTCAGTAAGGAAAATTAGTCAAAAAGGTAATGCTGTGATTTTTGATACAAATGCTGCTACAATCAAAAATAAAAATAATTTCAAGCTGATATGTGAATCAATGGGAAATCTGTACAACAAAAAATTTGAAATAGATAAAGAGACTGTTTGTTGTTTGGCCAATAATGCAAATCTATGGCACCAAATATTAGGACATTTAAATGAAAACAGTTTAAGAAAAATGAAACTACCACTTAAATTCGGAGTTTGTAGTCCCTGCAATCAAGGCAAAGCTAAACGCAAACCTTTCTGTGACGTCGAATTGCCAAGATCGAGTTGAAAGGGAGAATTATTGCACAGTGATTTGGCTGGACCAGTAAAAGTTCAAACAATGGATAGTGAAAGATACTACCAAACTATCATCGATGACTACACACATTTTGTCTGAGTGTATCTTCTCAAATCAAAAAGTGAAGCTGAAAGAAATTTACTGGACTATATCAGTGAGTTAAAAGCAAATGGATATTCTTGCTCGAGGATCAGGACAGATTGTGGAGGGGAGTTCTCGTCAAAAGTTTTTCAAAACTTCTGCAGGCAAAAAGGAATCAGCCTTGAGAGTAATCTACCTCATACTCCACAACAAAATGGGGTAAGTGAGAGAAAAAATTTTACGCTGATGAGCAAGACTAGGACTCTACTCACTGAAACTAATGTACCCAAGTACTTATGGGGAGAAGCCATAAGGTGTGCTGCCTACCAACTTAATCGTTTACCAACAACTGCTTTTGAAGGAAAAACTCCAGCAGATGAATACTTAGGTAAAGTGAACATAAATAGATTAAAAGTTTTCGGCTGCAAAGCTTGGGCATAAGCTGCCAGTACCAAGAAGCAAGCTAGATACTAGAGCCTAAGAGTGCATCATGGTTGGCTATGCGAAAAATGGCTACAGATTATGGATTCCAAATGAAGATAGAATAATAATCTCAAGAGATGTGACATTTGATGAAACACAACATAAGCATAAGCCAGAACCAAGTGAAAACAATGAATTATATAGACACATTCTGTATGATGACCATCGAGACCAAGATTACCTACCTGAAGAAGACTCAAATACTGACATTATAAAAATCAAGCAATCAAAAATGAAGACAACAACGATCAAACTAACTCAGCTGAAGAATCTGCTAAGATAGATGAAAACTGTAAAGAATGTATTGAAACACATAAAGAAAAAGGAAATGAGAGACCAAAACGAAATAGACAACCACCCAAGAAACTTCAAGACTGTATCTATTATCCAGATAATATTCCAGAGGATGCATTTCTTGCCTACTGTTTAATAAGTGATGGAGCCCCAGAAACCTATGAAGAAGCTATGAAAATTGATGATGGATGGAAAGAGGCAGTAAGATCAGAAATTAATGCATTGGAAAAACACAAGACCTGGGAACCCGCATCACTACCTCGCAACCTATAGATACACGTTGGTTATTCAAATTCAAGTCAGATGGCACAAAAAGAGCAAGATTAGTTGCAAGAGGATTTCAAGAACAGGTAACAAATAATATCTATGCTCCTGTTGCTCGAATATCCACTATACGTCTACTTTTGTCAGTTGCTCTACAAAAACAGTGAGATATAAGACAGTTGGATATCCCGAGTGAATTTCTAAATGGAATACTAGACACTGACATCTTCATCAAAACACCAGAGGGAGTTGATTGTAATTGCAAAATTCTGAAGCTGAAAAAGAGTCTTTATGGATTACATTCAGCTCCAAGAAAGTGGAATGAAAGATTCACCGATGCCGTCGACCAATATGGATTAATTAGGTCAAAAAGTGACTCTTGTCCCTACACTGGTAACAACGTCTGGTTATTGATATGGGTAGATGACATCATAGTCACAGGAAAACCCAAAACATGTAACAAGCTGATAGATTTTCTCAAAACAGAATTCCGCGCTAAAGACTTTGGAACAGTTAAAGATTTTCTAGGAACAGAAATACATATAGAAAAAGACTCCAAAGAAATCTCTCAACATAAATTTATAGACAAAGTCTTAACCAAGTTTGGAATGCAGAACTGTAAAACTGCAAGTACACCGCTGGAAAACAACTTTCAAGTTGATCTGAACCTGCAAATAAACAAGGATTTACCTAAATATCACTATTGCATTAACGACTCGGAACACTAGGTTTTTTATAAGTAAAAGCATAAAGTTTTACCTTACAGCCTAAACCGGTTTTCTCCTTTATAAGGCTTCTTCAGAGGCTGCCGTTGGTAGCGCTGTCCGTCTTGTTGTAGGCGACGGAATCGAGTTTCGAAAGATCGATGCTGTGTGTGTGGGGTGAGATATGTTCGACTAATGCGTGCGATTTGAAATGTGTCTATTCATTTAGGATGTCGTTTTTATTTGTTTTTGTGTGTTTGTATATTTCCAATTGTTCTAGAGTGTCTAGTTTTCGGCCTTTTGTGTGTACGTGTAGAATGTTCATGTTATTGTCGATGTTTTTATATGTGTGGTTTGCTTCAATGAGGTGGTTTGCAAAGGTGGATTCTGTAGTGGAGTGGAGTGCTTTTGTGTGTTCAATGTATCTCTGTTGAAGCTACGTCCTGTCTGGCCTATATAGAATTTATTGCAATTTGAGCAATTTAGCTTGTAAACACCGGGTAGATCGAATTTGTTTTGTGCTTTGTGTGTGTGTTTTGATAGTGTGTGTTCTGTTTTGTTAGTAGTTTTGTAAGCGATTCTGTATCCTGCTTTTTTGAATTTGTGGGCTATTTTTTCAGTTTGTTTGTTGATGTATGTTAGTGTTATGAATTTGTTGTTTTCTGTCTTTGTCTGTTGTTTGTTTTGTGTTTTGTGAGGAGTTTACTGACTATTGTTCTGTCATATCCATTAGATTCTGCTAGATATTTTATCGTGTTTAGTTCGTCTTTGTAGTCTTTTTCGTCTAAGGGGATGTTGTTAAGTCTATGTATCATGGTTCTGAAGGCAGCTAGTTTGTTTTGTTTTTATGTAGTATCCAAGTCACTTTTTCACAATAATTTAATTACCTTGTATCCGTCAGTGACTTCGTTCTAGCGTTTTTTATATAGACGCATTTCGTGACATATGTCACATCATCAGTAATCCTCGTCAAATGTTAAAATTCACATAAACACATAAAAACACATTTGCACATATTTACTAAATAACAATAACGACACACACATAACACGATGTAAGTTTGGCTCAGTTGGACCGGTCCGACCGCGCGTGTAGTTGCCGAGCCACTAATTAAACTAAGTCAATCCTTATCACCAGTCATTACCGTCATGCACGATTATATTTAGGGCTGTATCATATAGTGAGTGAGATTGAAACCTTAATTGTTCGTTTAATATACTGTTATTGTTGATATTCTTGTCTTTAAATGATTTATAAATCTCAAACTCCTCGAGAGCGTCCATTAACCTACCCTTACCGCATACATGGATTGGTTTGAAATTAGTATTGAAATCTGTGTAATTATGGTTATGCATCATTAGATGGCACGCATAATTACATTTGGTCTTGTCTAAATCATTCCTTGGTAGATGTTCTTTGTATCTTTTCAAGAAGGACCTGCCAGTTTGACCCAGATAGAAACAATCACAATCATCACATGACATCCTGTGAACACCTGTTTTCTCTTCTAACGGGAATGGTTGTTTTATGCGTAACAAATTAGAAATATTATTATTTGTTTTAAACGCGACTTTTATATTAAATTTAGAAAACACATTGGATATAATGTTAGGTAAAAGGCTACCGTACACTGTCGTTATATACTTTTTATTATTATTTTTATTTTTGTTAACTTTATTATCATCGATGGTATTATGGTGGGATCTAGTTTTATATAGGTGTCGCTTAAGAAGTCTATCTATCATCGAACTCTTGTACCCATTCGCTATTGCTATGTGCCTTATTATATCCAATTCATCCTGAAAGTCCTTTTGGTTAAGTGGAAACGTTACCAACCTATGAACAAAACTGTTGTAAGCCGCCATTTTCTGACTATATGGGTGATGAGAATCAGCGTGTATTGTAATATCTGTGGTGGTGGGTTTCCTATATATTTTATATTGAAATTCATTAAGATACTTTGTAACAGTCAGGTCCAAAAAATTGAGTTTATTGTCAACCACTGTTTCGAGGGTAAATTGTATGTTCTTGCTAAGGCTGTTCAAATAATGTTTCAATTTCTCTATCTGTCGTAGCCTGCCATTAAAAACTATAAAGGTGTCATCTACATATCGTGCATAGAATTTAATATTATTATAAAATTTGTTATTCTCTGAGAACATGTAAGTATTTTCAAAATGATGCAAGTATAAATCTGCCAGCAGTCCTGAAAGTGGCGAACCCATTGCGAGACCAAACTCTTGTAGGTAAAAATTATTATTAAAAGTGAAGTAATTCTGCTTCAACAGGACATTCAACAATAAAATTAACTCATCTATTTGTTTGTGATTCAGCTTCTCACCTTCAATGAGAAGATCTTTTACAATTGAAATTGTGTCATGAACCGGCACGTTTGTGTATAAATTAACTATGTCGAATGAAGCAATTTTGTACGTAGGTAAGAGTTCGATATCCTGGACCCTTTTAATAGAGTCAATATTATTTTTTATGCTGTGATTATTTTTTTAAACGTTACTATTTTTAATAATATGATATAATTTCTTTGCCGTCTTATAGCCAGGTGCAGATGTGTAATTTATGAGGGGTCTGACAGGAATATTTGCCTTATGTATCTTCGGTAGTCCCGTGAGCTGCGGGGCGCGTGCATTTATTGGTTTTATATAACGGCGAACATTATCATCAAACAAACTACCGCAACGATTAATAATGCCATTTTGCTGTTTGACGTATTCATTGGTAGGGTCACTGTTCAATGTCCGAATGTTATTGTTATCTATAAATTGAAGTACTTTATTATTATAGACCTGCGTATCTAATATGACAATTGTGTTCCCCTTATCGGCTTTAGTGATCACAGCATTATTAGAAGTAAGTTTGTCTTTAATTTGTCTTAATATTTTGGTTTCTGTGGCATGTTTACAGTATGTTGTCAGTGGTTTATTAAGCTTAATACGTTTATTGAGTTTGACATTCATTAACGCACGTAATTCGTTTTGTATTTGATGGTCGGATACAGTTTTAATGGCTGCTTCCATATTAGCAATCTCATTGATAAAGCGGTTATTATTACGTAAGTTGAGTGGAATGTTATATTTTAAACCCTTGTTGAGTACGTCCAATTCTTCCTTATCAAAGACGATCGAAGTTTGATTAGATATGCGTGTGTAAAACTTATGTTTGTGCTCAATATTGATCTTACTATGTCCTTTGTTCGCTAAGTTTAAAAACTTCTTATTCTGGGTTATATATGTACTGTAAGTTATATCTGATGTATATTTATTCACATAATCTAAAATATTCTCAATTATAGCAGGATGGACGCTATCGAGCAATTGTAAGTGTAATTTGTACAACCGGTTATTCAGCATTAATTTCTTCCTATACAAGTATTTAATTTCCAATTTTACCCAGAAAAGTTCTGCATGTTCTTTAGTTTTTCTTGCAGTTGGTGAGGTATTATTAATGTATATCCTGGCGTACTTCGGAATCAGGTTATTTTCTAAGCATTTCTTATTGAATTTAATGTGCAAGTTAGTTTTTAATAGTTTAATTTTAACGTTTTGGTATTTAAATACTATCAATGCCTGACTAGCTTCCATTTTATTTTGTTTTTATATAGTATCCAAGTCACTTTTTCACAATAATTTAATTACCTTGTATCCGTCAGTGACTTCGTTCTAGCGTTTTTTATATAGACGCGTTTCGTGACATGTGTCACATCATCAGTAATCCTCATCAAATGTTAAAATTCACATAAACACATAAAAACACATTTGCACATATTTACTAAATCACAATAAATAACACAATAAATGTTTAGGATAACATCCCCATCTCTGAAACAATCACCATCCTACAAAACAAACTCAAGAACAACACACCAGACGAACTTATCAACAAAATAACAGAAACTCTGAACATTATCACAAAACAAAACTACTTTACTTATAACAATAAATACTACACACAGGACGATGGCTTACACATGGGCCCCCCCATATCCAGCATTCTAGCAGAAATCTTCCTCCAACACTTAGAAAAAACAAAAATACTCACAAACAATGACAGACACTCACATAAAATACTATATTGGCACAGATACGTTGATGACATTCTAATACTATACAGGGGAAACAAAAGACAATGTGAACAGTTACTAACGCACATAAACAAAAAACATAACCTTTACTGCCGAATACGAACACAACAATACCATAAACTTCTTAGACCTCTCCATCACAAAACTAGAACACAGGCACAAATTCAGTATATACAGAAAACCAACTACAACTGACACACTAATACACAACACCTCCAACCACCCAATACAACACAAACTAGCTGCCTTCAGAACCATGATACATAGACTTAACAACATCCCCTTAGACGAAAAAGACTACAAAGACGAACTAAACACGATAAAATATCTAGCAGAATCTAACGGATATGACAGAACAATAGTCAGTAAACTCCTACACAAAACACAAAACAAACAACAGACAAAGACAGAAAACAACAAATTCATAACACTAACATACATCAACAAACAAACTGAAAAAATAGCCCACAAATTCAAAAAAGCAGGATACAGAATCACTTACAAAACTACTAACAAAACAGAACACACACTATCAAAACACACACACAAAGCACAAAACAAATTCGATCTACCCGGTGTTTACAAGCTAAATTGCTCAAATTGCAATAAATTCTACATAGGCCAGACAGGACGTAGCTTCAAACAGAGATACGTTGAACACACAAAAGCACTCCACTCCACTACAGAATCCACCTTTGCAAACCACCTCATTGAAGCAAACCACACATATAAAAACATCGACAATAACATGAACATTCTACACGTACACACAAAAGGCCGAAAACTAGACACTCTAGAACAATTGGAAATATACAAACACACAAAAACAAATAAAAACGACATCCTAAACGAACAGACACGTTTCAAATCGCACGCATTATTCGAACATATCTCACCCCACCCACACAGCATCGATCTTTCGAAACTCGATTCTGTCGCCTACAACAAGATGGAGAGTGCTACCAACAGCAGCCTCCGAAGAAGCCTTATAAAGGAGAAAACCAGTTTAGGCTGTAAGGTAAAACTTTATGCTTTTTACTTATAAAAAACCTAGTGTTCCGAGTCGTTAATGCAATAGTGATATTTAGTTAAGTAACGGACACGTCATGGACAACGAAATCCAAGAAGGATTTACCATTTAGGGAAATCGTGGGATCACTGATCTACATTTCAGTTATCTCTAGGCCAGATATAGCCTATGCAACTTCAGTGCTGAGTAGGCATTTAGATAGACCAACAAACCAAGTGTGGACCACAGCAAAGAGAGTACTGCGATACATCAAGAAAAGAGATATAAAAAGCTGACATATTGTTGCTCAACTGAAGATGCACTGTATGCATACTCCGATGCAGACTAGGTAGAAGACACTACAGATCGTAAGAGCACAACTGGATCTGTAATCTATCACTGTGGTAATCCAATTTTATGGACTTCTCATAAGCAAAGTTGTGTATCCTTGTCCTCAGCATAATCAGAATATATAGCCTGTGCATCCACAGCAACAGATTTGATTTACCTACAAAGAATCTTGGAGGATATGCATTACGACACTTCTACACCAGTAATGCTCGTCGACAATCAAAGTGCAATTAATATGGCATAGACTATATTAAAGACATTGTGGCAAAAGGACTAATCAAGCTCAAATATATAAGCACAAGTGAAAATATTGCAGATATCCTGGCCAAATCTTTATGTAATGTAAAATTTCAATATTTTTGTGAAAAGCTAAAGATTATGTAACCAAATGCCATGTAAACTATTTCTGTTTAAGTGTTTATTAATGCCTTATTTATGTGCTATTTTGCAATTTAAATTATTAGATAATTCAACTTGAGAAGGGGTGTCAAGATATGAACATGTGTATGTAAAACTACATAGATACTAGTAAACAAGCGTCTGCGTGCGCACACACATTGTTGTTGTAACGTAATAAAAATATATCTTGTACATTCGAAAGGTGGCTCGCTTATTTTCCTCGTCTTATTCCAGATTTATCCCAATAACTTGACAAATTATATTCAACACTATAATTTTCAAAATAATAAAAAAATATATTCTTGTAAAATGTTTTATTATTAATAATAATATATTTATATAATTTATATGAAATAATATTATAATATTTATATTGAATATTATTTCTATTGGATAAAATAGAATTGTTCACAGAAAATTAGGCTCATTAAGAATTGTTGAAGAAAATGAAGCTCATTATTTTAAAAACAGAACACAACTTTTCAAACATATTATTTTCTAACGGACTTTCTATATTAATTTTAATTAACCATTGCTAATTTATTCAATCTGCTTTCTATAAACATCTATAAACAGTGACTTCTCATACACTTGGATACTTAGGCTTATATTCATCACAATTTTTTTTCTAAAATGTTTCAAACTTTTATACATCAGTTTGAATGTATGGCTATTTCATTGCCACTTAACAAATTGGCAAAATACCAAATTATCACTAAATTCATCATCATGATTCTAATTAAATCAGTTTGTGACAATGAATAATAGAAGAAAAACACAAGTACTTTATTCATTAGGTATTTAATTTCTTTATTTTCTTTGTTAAATAATAGTTTATCTATTTTTTGTTGCACAGTGATATGATTAATTTTTTACAACATATTTTATTCTTAAAGTAGATATTTCAAAAAATGTTAATTTTTTAATTAATATATTTATTGTTTATAGTTTAATTCTTGAAGTTATGGTTGTATATTGAAAGTTTTAGCATGTGACAACATTAATTTTCTTAAATATAAATATTTCTTAAGCTATAGCAGCAGAAATACTTCAGAACATAAAATAAACCAAAATAAGAAATGGGGTGTATCCGAGAAAAATGAAAGTTTCAAGAACTAGCACTGAATTAAAAAAAGGCAATTGCAATGATTGCAACAGCTGTAGAGGAATTAGTTTATTGCATACCTGTTACAGATTATGTGCGTTTGTTGTTCAGCTTAAGTCAAAAATGGAAGTAATTCTATTTTCAGTGCAGCATGGTTTCAGACAAGGAAGATCTTTCTGTGACTACAATTTTATATACCGGTACACGCCAGAGAATTCAATTTACTGACATGTAGCTCGCATTGATTATCAAAACAATTTTGATAGTGTATATACAGATAAATTTTGGTGCAATAAGATAGATTTCTCAACATTTGATTAAGACAATATAAAGGCTCTATGAAAATAATAAAATAGTAACTGAAATATATTAAAATAATAATATCAAGTGTAACTGAAGACGTTAAATAACAAGTCATAAACTGTGGAATGATCACAGTTTTTTATACCAGCATATGTGTAGATGAGGTAGTATGAGAGGAGTCAAAGAAACTGCAAAACATATTTATACTTCATAATATTTTTAGTGGCTCAGGCCAGCACATTGTTTTTTGCAGTTGGAATGTCTCATAATTGGAATGTCTGTGCTGTGGTCATGGGATCAAGTCAAGGTCAAGGTGTGCCTGCCCATCCCTGTCACTGGAAATACATAATACAGTGATCTTGTCTGGCATGCCTGGGCTAGATAAGTAACAAAGGTGCACCTACACTGCAGACACACAACTCCCTCTATGCCATGTAGCTAGTAACCACTTGTGGTTACTAGATGGTTGATTTCTCCTTGGGTGTGGTGGAACATGAGTAGTACTGTGACCAGGGGATGCAAAGCCCACACGCTTAATGGTTGAACGTGAAGAAGAAGCAGCAGATAGTTGACAAACTTTTCCCGTCATTGATTAGGTAATCATCTCTAGATCTTAACCTTTTTTGCTGGATCAAGTTGATTGACTGATTAGCCAATATATTGCATAAAAGAACTGTAGGTGATTTACATTACGAAAAAGTTAAGGTTATTTAGAGATGAGTGCACATTCAGTCAGCAGCATGTCAAAAAGTACATTTGAAGTCCACTCAAAAGACCAAAGTTTTAGCTATTAAGGGAGCTTATGCAATTTGGCTAAAATTCTGATGGATAGAAAAATTATAAATCAACTCCAATGGTTCTCCTGACTTGGTATTACAACAGCAGAAGCACAGAAGTGGTCTAATATAAGTAAGTAATATAAGTAACATAAGTAGTGATGTCAACAACAAATTAAGCAAAAAATATTTGTATAGTGTAACTAACAACACAGTTAAGGAACAAGGAACAAAACATGCCTGATTTTTCATAGAAGTATGGTCTTACCTGTGCTTCTTTACAGCTCCAAGGATTTGATTTTGACAAGCTGGAAATGTAATTAAAAAGTACTAAGCTGGACATACTCCTTGAGATACAAATGACTAGTGTTTTAATTCACTGCTAAGAATTTATATGTTATGAAAACTAGGGGCTCATGCATTTTTTTTTGTGAATGGATTTAAAAAAACATGAGGAAATGCAAAACTAAGAATAGACAGGAATTTTGTAATGGATTTACTACACACTAACGAAAATTAAACCTGTCACGTTGCATGCTTACTATGTATTGACACATTATAAAGAGTTGAGCGAGTGTCATGAATCCATGAATCTGTGACACGAGCACCACAGAGAGCATGTACCATCATGGATCATGGATCCAAGACACCAACAGCAAATGTGTTAAATTATTATTGACCAGTACCATAAAAATTTGACCAGTCCACTAAGCATTTTGGAGATATATGTCTCCTAAAGTATACCTCTAATATGGACCAAGAGGAAGACACAGGTTTGGTAATGCCAGGAATCAATGGTAATTGAAGTAATCAATTTGTCAATTACCACAAATATGGAATCCAAACTCTGCCAGTTTAAATATTTGCTTAGTCCAATAAACGATGTACGCCTTGATTTTTTCTGCTCACCAATTCAGTAAAACTCAAATCACATGTGTTGATTGCTACAGAAAGTTGATTGAATATACCACTTTCATAACAGCACGGTAAAACGTGAAGTTAACCAATAAGAATGGGGAGTTAAATGTTTGGAACATAAAGTTTAATAAAATATAAATTAATGTATAAATAAAGATATTTTGGAATGTTTGGTTATATATATTGCGACAGTACAGATAAGTGCTGTAATGAGCATTGAATATAAAAATTTAAATATACATAATAAATTGTAAAATAATTAATAATGTATTAGAACTAAGCATGTCAGGGATTGCAAGCTTGGCTCAGACAAAAATATGGACAGGTGTTTCGACCTGAATCGACTTGTACACACACACAGATGTAACTGAAAGTGTGTACAACAGTATTTTGCATGTGTGTGTGACGCAGGTCTATGCAGGCGAGTTTGCCACCCCAGTATGAATAATTGCATAATTACTGTTTTTCCGTAATTATTCATAAACTATAAATAAGGAGTAAAATCCAAAGACACAATAAAATGTAATAAAATTAACTACATACTGTGTACGAAAACCACGTGAAAGGGACACACCGTACGAGTGTAGTGGCGAAATAACTGTGTACAGATCGAAAGGGTTAAGTTACAATGTCCAAAAGTACAGTGAACATGTGTAGTGAAAATAGTTATAAGGTGGGTATAAGAGTATACTTACAGGACTCTGCAATTCGCAGAAATATAAGAAATAGCGAAATTGACGAGGAGTGGGGGAACAAAACCCAGAGACAATTTTAGACATGTCGATTTCGTACAACTGCAGGTGTTAACCAAGACGTGGGTATAAATAGGACACACGCGCTACAGTTGTATCTTTTTTGATCACCCACAGTTGCGGGTTAGCGGGAGCTTCTGCCCGTCCGCACGGAGTATTTATTTTTTTGTAAATAGTTTCATCCTTCCAGTTACATACAACTATGTAACTGAGTTGTAAATACAATCACTTTTAAATAGTAACAATTACACGAGAAGAAAATCCATATAAGATGATCAACTGACGTCCGAAACAGCACGAAAAGAAGTAATATGAAGTTCCGGAGAGCGAGAGAGCTGACGACTTAGTTCCAGAGAGCGAGACGATGCTGGAGTCTAGAGGCGACTACGCTGGACAAGAGGAATGGTACTGGAGACTAGAGCAGCTGCACTGGACAAGAGGAACATTACTGAAGTCTGGAAACGACGCTGGACAAGAGGAATTTATGCTGGAGTTTGAGATGAGGACGATTACAGATGGATCAATTGCGATTGAGTATGATTGACAACAATAAGGTGAGAAACAACTTATTTATCTCTTAGTCAAACAATTAACTCAAAGACAATTAAAGACATTATTGTTTTATTTTAAAGTTAAGAGCCATTGTTTCTTGTAAATATAGAGTTAAAATGGTAGATAGTATCGAAGTAAGATTAACGTAAACAAGAGCTCAAATTAGTATTGAAATGAAAAGAATGCAAAGCATTTAAGTAAAAAAATTAGAGTTTTATAAATCAGTACTGAAAAAGAAAGATAAATTCAGTAGCTATTGATATGTTGAATTTCGTTACAATATCTAAAAAAAAAGATATTTAAGCGTTGATATTTAGAAGCACACTAATTGTCTGAGTAGTCAGGAAATGATATTTTAATAAAGTAATTATTAGAATAGAATATTTAGTCAGTAAGGATGTATACAGCGTAAGCCTTACGGCATAGTAACAAAGCAATAATGAATGTTTTTAAGTCGAATCAAGTGCCTTGCGCACAATTTCATTATTACTAAATAAATTTGAAATACCGTTACAAGTTACATAGAGTTATTATTACAGATACACCTGAACCCTAAATACATACACGCCATTATAGGAATGTTATATAAAGAGTATGAGTTAAATTAATGTACAGATTAAAATACACAAAGAAGGGTAATTTGTCACCTTTTGGCGTCCCAAAGAACGTGGGACTCCACAAATTTAAAATGCACTTAAATGTTGATATTAACATGTTTTACTATGCTTTTATTCACAGCTTCTATTCAGTTAACAGTATAGTTACTTTCATTCTTTTATAACATATCTTGTCCTATACATTTATAATATTATCTGTTGTATAACTTCAACCAACTCGGAACACAAAGTTTTTAAGAGTAAAAACGTAAAAGTTTTACCTTATAGCCTGAACCAGTTTTCGTTTTTAAAAAGGTTCTTCAGAGGCTTCTTCTTTGCTTTTTAAAAGCGAAAACTGGTTCAGGCTATAAGGTAAAACTTTTACGTTTTTACCCATAAAAAACTTTGTATTCTGAGTCGGTAGTGAATTAATTACATTTAGTTAAGTAACGGACACATCATGGACAACGAAATCCAAGATATTTCTTTCTTGCATGAGAATCAATAATTTTAACTATCGACTTTATGTTTTATTCTTCTAAGCTAAGTATCTGTTTAATTTTTTTAGTTAAAGTACTACTTCACATACACAATATAATGAATGGTAAAATCACCAAAAGATGTTTGTCTTTAATATTCACAGTGCATGCTGAAAGTATCCTCTGTCCCTCAGAACAGTTAGTTGGCAAGTTACAGAAGTAAAAGGAAAAGGATTTATTGTGTAAGTAAAAAATATCTGCCTATTATACATGTGTCATTTATGCATTTCATTTAGTAAGTAAATACTGTATAAATAAATTTCTCTTGCAGAAAAATATGTCATCATTTTAAAATTCTCGTAAAAGTACGTCAGTGGGTACATTGCTATGATCATGTCCAAACACTGTACATAAAGAAATTCGCTTTACGTACATGGCAATAAAGAAATTCTCTTTACGTACACGGCAATAAAGAAATTCTCTTTTTACAGGATTACATATTGATACCAAATTGTGTCAGTTACAAATTTTAAATACACATGTGTTTCATGATTATATGCACATAAACTCTACCTGTTTCAAACTCAGTACTATAACTCATTCAAAATATAATACTAATTAACAAAACAATGGACAAACTGTATTATAAACAGGAAATTCTTCTATGTATAGCTCCTATGTATATCTTCTATGTCAGGAAAATATATAAAGGTGAAAAAGATGAAAGCCATTTCAGTATTAATGAATGTAAAGTTAAAACTTTGTAAACTATTTTAAATGTTTAATTGAAAATCTGTGACGTAACATAAATTTAGGGCAATGTAAATGTAAAATACTTTTTATAAAAATTAAATACATACCGCATTAATTAGGAAGTCTTACAATAAAACATGCATCACCAGACTACAAATTTCAATATAAAGGTTTACCAATCTTTCATATCTTTTGAATCAGACATAAAACAGTTAAGTAAGTTTATGAAGCTGATAATATCTCTACGCGTGGTTATATTGAGAGGAAAAATTTTAATATTCAATTAAGGAACAATTTAAATATTTTATGTTGATGCTTTATGTAATTTATAAATACATAAAATTATGTAATGTGAATTTTTTGCAAAATGTAATATATCTAATATTAGTTTCATGTCAAACCATAAATGTTTGGTCACAAACATTTTTTTAAACATTAATTTAGATAACATTATGAGTCTAAGTTTTACTATGATTGATACATCAAAATTACAGTACTTCCACCACTCAAATACTGTATATTAAATTGACAAGATGATTCATACTTGCTCACTGAATGAATGAGCAACAGGTAATCTTTGACAGTGATTTTCTTTATCATCATCATGATCATCACCACTGTTATCTCATCTTATTCGTATTATTATTCCACTCTGTGAGTTAGGTCTTAGGCCTATTTGGACCCCCTTTTCTGAGACATGAAGATTGTGTGTGAAATATTATTTTCATGGGGAAATATCATAAGCAACTAACCAGTAACCTCATATTTGTTTAGTTACTCAGGAAGAAGGTTCTGGTAATATATGTGTCTAAATCCCAGTATTGATGATAGGTGGCTAACATTAGTATTAATTCCTTAACATGGGTCAATACTTTTTTATTTCAACATGTTCTCTATGTACTTCAGTTTTATGTTCTCATTTACTTAACTTCAAAAGCAATACTTTAAGTACTCATAGAGTTGCTTGTTTGCTGAAAACATTCCTACCCAAAATCAAACTGATAATCTCTTTCAAAAGTATTCACATCCTAGATAATTATCAAAAGACAATGTATTTAATAATATACAAGTAGTTGTATAACAAAAACAACATTTACTATTATTATTATCACTATATGGAGAGGGGGTCAAAAATCTGGTAAAGACTATATGAAATTTAGTCTCTTACTTAAAATGAATAAATTAATAGAATAGTATATCAAAACTAAACAAAAATTAGCAAAGGGAGATAACACTAACAGAAAAATCTAAAATTCAGAATTCTTATGACAGTACATAAATAACTAACCTAGCTAGATATTTAGAACCTCTACCAGAGAAATATACAATATACTCAGAATTTTCATAACAACCTGCATAGATATAAATAACCCTCCCAGATAAGTTACATTGAGAACAAATAGTTTAGAATTGTCAAAAGAATAAAGTTTATCATATGGAATACAAAAGGGTTGTTGGAATAAAACAAATGGCATTTGAAAAAGAAATTTAAAGTAAGCACATAACCATCACAGTAATAACTGAGCAAACAAGGAACTGTAAGGTACAATGAAATTGTATGACCTGGTTCTATGGAAACTATAGTATAGAATTTCTGTTGGCAAAATGCCAGTTGTATAGTGTAGGGTTGTGCTGGAGGATACCGGTGCTAAAAGACTGTAATGCTATAAATTAGACAAGAGTTGCTTCTACTAGAAATCAGCAGAGGTTGACTGGCAAGGCATTCACTCACTAATTCAATAAAGTTCATAGCCATATAAACAAATCACATACTTCATGATTATACACAGGTGCCTAACGCGATAAAGTAGGATAAATATCTTGGTACAAATTAATACATTAAATTCACTCTGTTTTAATATGTTGAATTCATTGTTATGTAGTACAAAGTCGTGTGTCACTAATAGTTATCAAAAATTGTGTTTTCATCAAGTGAATTATGATGAGCTCTGTACTTATATAATTACATTTTACTATAGTTACATGTTACTTGTTGTTTACAAATTTACAATTTCTGTGTGACATTACCTTAGTTTAGAATGGCTTGTCAAAGTGAACTAATTAGTAAATTATTAGGTATATTCATGATATTAATTGATGACTCACTGGGCACTTGGTGAAACATATTAATACAAAGGGTTTTTAAAAATATATAAACTCTTGGTACATTTCACAGTTTTTTTATTTAACTCTGACAGCTGATTCGACTTACTTAAGCCATTGTCAAAGAGCTGAGTGAACTCTAAACAGAGGATGTAGGCTAAGGGTGGTTGACATCTATTTAGGGTGTGTATCGGAAAACGTGTGAGATGTGAAGATGGGAAAGTAAAATAAGTAGTTTAGTTAATTTTATATTTTGAATTCAGATTATATTTGGTTTTTACAAACACTTGACCTTCCTTAGCTCCTGCAATCCCCCTCCCCATCATCACATCTCACACATGTTTTCCTATACACGCCCTAAACAGATGTCAACCACCAGCCTACATCCTCTGTTTAGTGTTCACTCAGCTCTTTGACAATGGCTTAAGTAAGTCGAAACAGCTGTCAGAGTTAAATAAATAAACTCTGAAACGTACCAAGTGTTTATATATTTTTAAAAAACCTTTGTATTAGGTAAATTATTAGTGTGCATTATTAGTACTGGTAACCCAGTGGTGCCAGCTTATGTGGTTAAAGCATTGAAGCTCTACTTGCAACATTAAGCATCATTTGAATGAGTACAGAAACCTGGATGGATGACTACATGATGGCTCGATGACCACGACCTCTACACTTACATGAGTAGACAAACCATTATATATATTACCTTATTACTGGTGCCAGCAAAATGTTTCTTACACTAGCGGTCTAGTCATATTGATTGTTTTAAACATTTCTTGTTTGTTATGTTAAAATGTATATTGATTTGTGCAGATATTAATTCTTAAGTGGGTGAAACATAACATAATGGTGGAAAATATTTTATTTAACATTTTTAAGTATAATGTAAGATGATTATTTTAAATGGCACTCTATTACATTTGTTCAGTGGGTGTATGAAATTAAAATACATGCTTTGGTAGTAAAACCGTTATTTATTTTAAATAAATACATTTGTGTTTGAACTAACTTAACAAACATAAGTTACTAGATTAGTTTAGCTTTTTTCGCTTTTTCCTTAAAAAATTCGATTCCTGGTTTGTTTATTTTCTCGTAGTCTTTGATAGATGCTTTCACTAGTTCATGCCACTTGTAAACACTGAAGTAATTGTGAATGTTTATATCAAATCCACAAGCCTGGAATATGAAAATGACTAGAATGCATGGTTATATAAAAAAAATTGACAGGTCAATTATTAAAAACCACAGTGAACAACAAATATCAAAATGTAAATTTGCATATGAGTATTTGATTGTAACAGTGAATTCAGATTATTCTATAAAATGTTAATGGAATTCAATACAATATGGAAGCTTGATACAATACAAATCATAATTTATATTAATTTTGCATATTCTCTATTATTTGCTCATTGATATTGTATATATGTAGTTTGTGATAATTATTGATAAAAATGGACAAGTGGTTTGAAACACTCAGACTCAGTTAATATTGTTATGTTTTCTTGTTGATTTTCACTCCCATCTCTATTTTTATAGTTGTTAGACATAAGACACTAATAAACAAAATCAGCCACTACATATTGCTTATTAATGATTTCTATACACTTTTCTGACATGCCACACTAGTATGTTAAATACTTTTTTTAAGTGTCAGAAAATTATATACAAATCATTATTAACACTCGACACGTCATATTGCTTATTATTAGTACTATGCATATTTGATCATTCAGCTGTTATCTATAAATCATCTTTTATATTAATATTTTCATGTAACTGGAATTATTTACAATACAGACTATTTATGTTTCCATATTGTGATACTTTTGGTAATATATCCTTCTGACTGGACACATTTATATTCTGTATTATAGAATAACAAGAATGTTCTAACCCTATTGTTTCTGTTATTATTTTAAGCACTATCAAATTGTAATGGCAACATGATTCCATGCTTGAGTTCCGAATTTTTTTAAAGCAAGAAACCAGTTGCAGTTGAATTAGTGATCCAAACTAAATATGTACCTTCTATTTGTTACATTTAGTGCAGGCCCAGAATGATTATTTTAGATATATCCACACATGGACGGGCATGTAAAACTGTCAACATTATGAGTACTATACTGGTACCAGTAAGCGGTTAACATTTAGTGTGGTGTGTAGACATGATCTTATCCACTCTCCAGAATTCTGCATATTATATGTTTTAGTATCTGATATTTGTGTGTCTATTTATTGGGTCGTAATATTGTAATATCAGAAAAATTTTGAAGCGACCTCCAAAGGAATGATAAAATTCTAAAATCCATTCTAAGACAAAATCATTGGACAGTTAAAGAGGTAATTTTACTTTACTTTAAAACACTCCTATCTGAGTTCGTACTCGCACTTAAGTAACAGTATATAATAATTTGTAATCATAAGCTTTTGTAACATATGTATACATATATTCTGGTTAATAATTTATATATAATGGACTGAGATGGGTTGCATATGTATTCATACCTTTCACATTTAAGATAATTATGCCATCATCCATCATTACACAGTTAGGCATTTACCTATTCTTTTTTCAAGCATCTGACCATCTTTCTATAGTCATCCTTCATTATTTCTTCCTTCTGTTTTGTGTTTGAAAGCTCATTTACCCAGTCTTTCTTTCCTCATGTTTCTATGTGCTCTTTTAATTTGCGTATGTTCCTTTATTTGCTCATTGATTTTGTACATGTGTAGTTTGTGATAATGTCTTAATTTCTACTTCTGTCATCTCTTGTCCATAATTATTTTGGATGTAACTGATTTCCCACCCTTGAAAGCCACATCCTCAGTTTTATTTGTGAATAACTGATTCTGTAATCAACTATTTCTGTTAAATACAGAAATACATGATTGTTTACAAAAGATTAAGCTAAAATTTATTAACTTTTATGAAACCAATGCTCTGCCTGCAAGGAAATTATTTTAAAAGATAAATACATGTAGAATAATTCATAATTTATGTTTTTAATAATTTTTCACAATCATATAGGTTTTTAATAAAGGATAAGGTAAGGTAAAGGCTGAGGATAAATAAGTTAAGGATAAGGTTATATCTAGTTAGCAGTGTCAAATGTTAACTAAATGATGCTTGAAATGTCACTCAAATTTATATAATTTTTTACTAACAACAAAGAACTTACCACCGCTGATGAAACTGTTGCAGCTATGGAAAAATCAGCAATTGTCATCATTGTGCCTGCAGCCCATGGTGGTGATTTCTCAAGGTACTTGTCAAAGAAACCAAACGCTTCTTCTAAATTCTTTTTCTTATCTGGATTGAGTGATGTTTCTCTCCCAAGTAATACTGGTAGCTAAATATAATTTTGAAAAAGTGAAATAAAAGGATACATTAAAATAAAAGTGAAACATTACATATTTATGTTGAAAATGAAAATTAAAAACTTAAGAATTTTTGAAAAATCAGCGTTTAACCTGTAAAGAAATATAATATATTTAAGCTGGTATAAACAATAATGGGTCAATAGCTGCATATTTATAACCAGCTTCTGCTAATCATTTACTAAACCAAAATCATTTATTAAAGAAAATAAAAATATTCGGCCCTATATTTCAAACACTTTATCTTACACTCTTCACGTGTGTTTTGTCGAATGTTAGAAATATTTTTCCAATTCAGATGTTTGTAATATAGGTATTATTCGTATTTGTGAATTTCGATTTGTGTTCTACCAATTTAAGATGGTTAATATTTTTCCTGGTTATGTTTATTTCATATCTCTGTTACTCAAACAAATTTCTTTTCTTTTTATTCTCATGTCAGATAGTGGCCTTCAAACTTATTTGCATTCACCAAAGGTTAAGGTTTTTGCTATGTTCATTGCTGAAACTTGAGATAAAATTGCCACCCTGTTTTAAAAATAACACTAAACTATATTTTACGTTAAATACCTGTATTTATAAAACCATTTAAGCATAATTATTGTACCGTATAAGAAGAATGATGTCCTTTTGAAAAATTAAGATATATTTCTCGTATGTATCCAAAATCTTTGAAAGTAGGCTAAATAGATGTACGAGTAATCTGTTATATCAATGTTAATTTTGATTATGTGGATTATATGAGGTGGAGATGGCAGTGGTAAGTGTCAGAGGAAGTGATATGGCAAATGTGAAGCGATATAAGGAGTGATGGTTCTGTGTTATCTGCTAGAGATTAATACAAATAAGTGGATTTAATAACATTGTTTATAATTCGTAAAATCAGGAAGAATATAACAGGTGTGGCATGAAAGTTTGCTTATGAAATTATTTTTAAACATTACCAGAAACTAATATGCAATGATGGTTGATAAATTAATTGATGATTACCTGACTTTTGGTAATTTGTTTTTTGGTGGGCATATTGTAGGGTAACTTGTATTTTTTAGAGGCAAGTATTTTTGAGTTATCTGTTGCTTGCCATAAAAAAATAACTATTGGCTTTTGTTTATTTTCATGTGCATGCACATACAGACAAAATTTTTTTACTGGTAAAATTTTTTGTAGTTTTGTATAGGCCTAACTACCTGAACAGAAACCTTGTACAACCTTGTTTCAGAAACTACCTGAACTACATATCAGTTTCTTGGATAAATGTAACATTATGCACTAATTACTTTCCTTTAATTTTTCCTCCTTAAAAAAGTTTTATAACCTCACTAATTTGAACTTCCGTGGGGAGGGGGTAACCTTTCTAAATTGTAAGATTCTGGGTCAGTGAAACTACAACTAATTAAATTTAATCTCATTAGTTAAGGAATCTGTTATTTATAACTACATGGCACAATATAAAACAACTCCCGTGTAATATACTACAATAATCCAGTTCTGTTTAAAATTTTTTCCTTAATTTATGTCTACTGGACAATTAAAACTATGGACAATTAAAACTAATGATAATTTATATTTTTTATCATTAGAGTAGATGGAAAGTATAAAGTGTTACAGAATATTTTTCTTGCACAATTAATATCAAATTAGTCCAAATTAATTAAGAAACAGTTTGAATACATGAGGTAAACTTTTAGTTTGAAATAGCAGAAATTCAAAATTAGTAGTATCTGAATTAGTCAGGTTTCACTATAATATAATGCTTGTATATTTACAAACTAATTTCTTAGATGGTTTGTTAAAATAGAGGCTTTACATTTGTATGTGTTTGCAGGAACAGTTAGGACACACACACACACACATTTTATAATCTATACAAATAAATAAAATTGAAGTGTCTGTTTGTAATGTCAAAATAACAGCTTTTTACTAAATGCATATGAAAGCATATAAGGTACTTATAACAAAAAAACAATTTAAAAAATTTTTGTCTGTCTGTCTGTTTGTTCCGGCTAATCTCCGAAACGGCTGGACCGATTTTGACGGGCTTTTCACTGGCAGATAGCTGATGTTATAAGGAGTAACTTAGGCTACTTTTATTTTGGAAAAAAAAAGAAAAAAGTCGAGCAACACGTGCCCCACGCGCACGCCGCTGCCGTCATCACTCACCGCTTCCCCCTCCAACTTCCTCCTCCGACTTAATATAACAAAGGTTGCCTGTCGTGCGGGCTCAGAACGCGCGAGCGGGCTGTTGCAGATGGTTGTGTCTCAACGCGCGCCTTAAAAAATTGTTTCTACCAGTGAGAAAACAATATTAAGTTTTAAGTTATATTGTTAAACGTAGCCACAACCTCCCAAAATCGTCTCTGTACCGTAATTATGTGCGATAAATGTAAACTAATTTCTGTACTTCCAATAAATACACCCTTTTAATGTACACTAACAACGTATATCCTAAGGGGCAACCCCCCCATTGTATGTATGTATCTATGTATGTATGTTCCACATCTCCTCCTAAACCACTGGACCGATTTCAACCAAACTTGGCAAAAATATTTTACGCAACGGGAGAACCAACATAGGATAGGTGTTTTTTTCGATGGGGTCCTTTGGGGGGTTCTTTGGGGTCTCCCACATCTCCTCCTAAACCACTGGACCGATTTCAACCAAACTTGGCACAAATATTTTACGGAACGGGAGAACCAACATAGGATAGGTGTTTTCTTTGATGGGGTCCTTTGGGGTCTTCCACATCTCCTCCTAAACCACTGGACCGATTTCAACCAAACTTGCACAAATATTTTACGCAACGGGAGAACCAACATAGGATAGGTGTTTTTTCGATACGATCCTTCGGGGGGTCCTTTGGGGTCTTCCACATCTCCTCCTAAACCACTGGACCGATTTCAACCAAACTTGGCACAAATATTTTACGCAACGGGAGAACCAACATAGGGCAAGTGTTTTTTCGATACGATCTAATAAGTTATATAATAAATAGTAATAATAGAAATAAATAATAAATAGCTGTTGCTATGAATGTAAATAAACAAACTAAGAGTTGAGAATTTGTACAATCTATCTAATCCTATTGTGACGGTACGGAATTGTGAGACACCCCAGTTTAATTTCATATTAATTCAAATCATCATTTTAAGCACTTTCCAAATTGCCAGACTTCACCTGTAAGGAGCCTCCAGTACAGCAATGCAACATACACACAGTCAGTCAAAACAATTGCTAGACGCATTGCACAATCACATAGCAGCAGCCTTGTGACACAGTCTGCTGTGTGTCATCAGAGAGAGCGGTAATAAGCAGCATACAGTGCAGAGAAAAATTACATAGTGGCCTCGGGTGTAAGATAGGCCGTAGTTAAGAGTAGGCCTATCTTCTAAAATACTAAAACTAGTATAAAAAACTGTATAACGCGCGGCCAGCCTAAGCGAGCTAAGTGTTCGAAAATATATGTCGGTCGACAAAACAACACGGAATGCTATTTTAAAGTGTATTAAAGTAATAGTGGTGCATCAAACTAATATGAAATAGTCAATAACAGTACCGCGGGTAAACAGTGTCAAAACTAAATTATGGTGTGTTAAACAGTGCATTCACAGCAGAGGTGCAAAACAGCGGAGTTCTTCAGACGTTAAGTATTAACTGAGTTTTAACCAAGATTATTTTACCTTTTTCCCCAGAGTATAATTCAACATAAATAAATCTAAATCTAAAATGTACATCAGAGATCTCGAAGTGGGGTTTAAATAGAACGACAAAATCAAAGAACGAATGTGTGTGAGTGTGTAGCTAAATCACGTATTGGTTCATTACAAATAATAAATAGTTGTGGTATACCATAGTTGTCATAAGCTAGCTAATTAGGAAATATTTTGTTACTATGTTTGATTTCACAAATTGTTGCTCATTCTACAAGTACTTAATCTAAATGTCATGAAAGAGAGACGAAGTAGTTATTTTGAATAATAAATCAGAGGCAATTTGTTTTAGCACAAACGGTGTATTTGATCTTTGCCCATATCAAATCCAAATAATCCTTTTTGCAGCAGTTTCGTCTGAACGACCCTTGGAATAAAACCCTAAGGTAAGAGAATTATAATTTAATTAATTGAGTAGTTTCATTGGCCCCGAACAGGGACGCGAGTATAGGTTACAACCTATATCCGCCAGACCTAAATAAGCTGCAGAACGGGTTATTTGGAAGTGAGGGTGAGGGTAAATAAAGTAATTTTATAATGGAGAATGAAAATATGTCAACTGAGTCGGCCAATAAGGGCGATTCAGGTATTCAAACAGAGTCACTATTAACGAGTGAAAGTAATATAGACGAATCGAAAATGATGAATGAAGTTGCAATTCATTCAACACCTATTGTAGCAAATCAAAATAAAAAAGTTGACGACAGTAGTATGTTAAAAGATTTGTACAGTTTGATATGCAGTATGAAAGAAAATTCAGAGAAACAACACGATGAAGTAAATAACAAATTTGAGACAATGAATAATAAATTTGATTGTCGTTTTGATGAAATAAATAAACAGAGTGTTAAGCTAGAAGATAATATTAGTAAACATTTAAATGAGATGGATGAATGTTTCAATACATTTAAAGAACAAGTGGTAGAACAAATTGAGAAACAAATACAAAAGGTAACTGAAAATTTTGAGTATAAAACAAATGATAATTATAATGATATGTGTAATGTGATTGAAAGGGTGGTATCAGAGAATAATACATTAGAAGTAGATAGTGAAATAGTGAGTGAGAGAGAGAGCGCTATATGCAGTAACGAAGTTGTAATTAGAGTCGATGAATTAGAAAAAGAATGGAAAGAAAGAGTAGATGAATGTGTAGAGCAGAGGGTAAATTTTCCCCTTATTTGTGATGAACCAGAGTGTTCAAAATTGTTAGTATTGGAGGGCAAGAGACCCTTATTAGCGAAAGATTTGAGTTGTTTATTTTTGTTGAATAATTTTGTACCCTCTGCATGGAACGAGAGAGAAAGCGTGATATGGCATTATGATGAGAGAGATTTAAATGGAGAATTATGTATTGACAAAGAGATAGAATTATATAAACTAATGAGAAATTATAATGAGTTGAGAGAGATGTTAGAGACGAAATACTTACCTGTTAAAATAGAGAATGAAGATTGTTTTGATGATACATGTTCAAACAATAATAATTTACTTTATGATGAAAAAATAACTGACTTGATAATGAACATTACTGATGGAGACTTAACCGATGTACTCAATGTTGACTTAGTATATGATTATTATGGTAAAATGAATAAACAGAAATTGTATGGTTACAAAACACAAGATAACCGTATACGGAATGTAAATAAAATTCAAAATTGTTATTTGAAACCCCGATTAATTTTTGACGATGGAGGTTGAAATTCATAAATGAACATTTTGAATATGTTAATATATGGTAATGACCTAGCTGAATTTTGACATTGAAGTGTGATGTAACTGAATAATTATTGCTGAAGAGTTGTAAATACATGTGTAGTGAAATTAATTGTATGTATTATAAAATGTTGAATGGTTTGTATGAAATAACATTGTTGTTAAATGTTTCAGAGGTTACACGGAGATATTGGTGTGTGTGTGGTGTGTATTTTGTATTCATGTCAATAAGTGGATTGTAAGTATAAAGTTCATAATACTAATCAGATAGAATAAAAAGCTTACAGGTGTGAAAAAATGTTGATTCAATAATATGAATTGAGATAATAGCATTAAATAGAAACTGTAATTAAAAGAGAAATAATAATTGAAAGGTGAATTAAAAGTATATTTGGTTGAACTGTAAGAAATAGACATTGATAAATATGTTATCTAAAAAATGTATAAAGACTGAAAAGTACAGGTGTTAGTATGATGCAACCAGGATGTTTAGACTATGTGAGTCTTGCAGGCTAGTGTTTATATAAACAGGTGTGGTATGTTGAGACTAATGTCTGGAGTCACGCTTGGTGACAATAACAAAAAATGTTGTAGTCTGCTGAATCAGCATCTTGAGTAAAACCTTATTGTGATAGAAAAGAATTGAAACTAAATTTTTTTTACAGACCAAATAATAATGAGGCAATTACTGTAACTTTTGAGATTAATTGAATTAATTAAAGTAAATTAAATACAATTAAATTAATTTAGTAATAAATTTAACAGAAACGATGATTTTTAATAATGAACTTAACTTTATTTTCATTTAAATTCAAATTGGAATTATAAAGTAAATACTAATTGATGTAAATAAGGATTTAACTTATTAAAATATTCATTTAAACTGAAAACTGAATGAAATGTTGGAGCTGAAACGGTGTTTGGGAATTAAGATGTGTATATTACTGTCCATATAGATTTTTCATATGCTATGAATTTTTTGTCCTATTCATATATATAGTAGTTAAGGATACCTTGTATAATCTATGTGTCATTTTGGTTGGGCAATATTGTATGGGGAATATTATTTAATTTAACGGAAATTTATGTGTACCACTGTAAACCTATATTGTTTTACTAATACTATATTTTTTTGGGTCTATTATATAAAATGAGCCAGTACGTTGTCAATGAACCAGTACGGCTAAGAGGAAACAAACCAGTTGTGGGATATGGAGTGATGGAAGGCCATTTGTCAATGTTTAATTACATGTTTTAAAGTCAGGCGATACTGGGGCGGGTATCTGTCCGAGCTTATGGTGGTGGGATCTCGAGTAGAGAAGTCCCGTAAGATCGGATGGGTGCTGTCGCAGTCGCCAAACTAGGGAGGTAAGAACCCATGATGTAGTAGAGTGTTCAGGGGGTTGCAGCGCCATATCCTCACTGATCCTCTTAGGTTTAGGCAATAAGAGTTTGAACGCTTCGGCCTTCAATCTCTTATTGGGGGGGTATTGTGACGGTACGGAATTGTGAGACACCCCAGTTTAATTTCATATTAATTCAAATCATCATTTTAAGCACTTTCCAAATTGCCAGACTTCACCTGTAAGGAGCCTCCAGTACAGCAATGCAACATACACACAGTCAGTCAAAACAATTGCCAGACGCATTGCACAATCACATAGCAGCAGCCTTGTGACACAGTCTGCTGTGTGTCATCAGAGAGAGTGGTAATAAGCAGCATACAGTGCAGAGAAAAATTACATAGTGGCCTCGGGTGTAAGATAGGCCGTAGTTAAGAGTAGGCCTATCTTCTAAAATACTAAAACTAGTATAAAAAACTGTATAACGCGCGGCCAGCCTAAGCGAGCTAAGTGTTCGAAAATATATGTCGGTCGACAAAACAACACGGAATGCTATTTTAAAGTGTATTAAAGTAATAGTGGTGCATCAAACTAATATGAAATAGTCAATAACAGTACCGCGGGTAAACAGTGTCAAAACTAAATTATGGTGTGTTAAACAGTGCATTCACAGCAGAGGTGCAAAACAGCGGAGTTCTTCAGACGTTAAGTATTAACTGAGTTTTAACCAAGATTATTTTACCTTTTTCCCCAGAGTATAATTCAACATAAATAAATCTAAATCTAAAATGTACATCAGAGATCTCGAAGTGGGGTTTAAATAGAACGACAAAATCAAAGAACGAATGTGTGTGAGTGTGTAGCTAAATCACGTATTGGTTCATTACAAATAATAAATAGTTGTGGTATACCATAGTTGTCATAAGCTAGCTAATTAGGAAATATTTTGTTACTATGTTTGATTTCACAAATTGTTGCTCATTCTACTAGTACTTAATCTAAATGTCATGAAAGAGAGACGAAGTAGTTATTTTGAATAATAAATCAGAGGCAATTTGTTTTAGCACAAACGGTGTATTTGATCTTTGCCCATATCAAATCCAAATAATCCTTTTTGCAGCAGTTTCGTCTGAACGACCCTTGGAATAAAACCCTAAGGTAAGAGAATTATAATTTAATTAATTGAGTAGTTTCACTATACTATTAAGCGAGCAATAATTGTACAATTACGTACAACGTGAAACTCCATAGCGAAGCACGGGTATTTTGCTAGTGCAAAATAAAGAAAGAGAAAAATCATATGACCTAAAATACATACCACATTGCCAAGTGAAGGAAACAACTTCAGTAAACGATTGAATGTAACCAATGTAATATTAAAGAAAACGAGAAAGAAAGAATATTTATGAACATAATTCATTGAAATATAAACAGCCAAAATAATGAAATACGATAAGAAAAATAATAGTTGAGCTAAGGACTGTATTTAGTCAGAAACACAGTTATAATGATAATCACACAATAACTATTTAGAAAATATTGAGATCAGAAAAACAAATGAAGAAGATACTACAAGAAAGGAAAACAAAAATAATTACAAATGATAACTGTCAGATTTAATATCAAAGAATGTTTAAGGAAACTAAAATGGAATCACAAAGTATGAAGGATAGAAATGAAAAAATATAAAAGCAACAAAGAAAAAAAATTTTTCCCAAATATTTATTATTAAGTAATTAAGGAGATTATTAGGAGATTATTATATTTTATAGCTGACTGTAGATGAATTCCAGCAGTACTATATTGTAACGAAACAAATGTTACAAAAGAATAGTAAATAATAGTGGAATCCGATCCAGAGAGGAACCAAGAAATAATAATTGCTAGCAAATTAAAGGAAAACTATTTGGTTTGACTTATATAATATTATCCAGAAACCCAGAAATAACCCAGTAGAATAGGGCAGTAAACAGAAAAAAGTGAAATAAATAAACCTAGTAGGCCTAATCAACTTACCCTGAATAATAACAACCAAACCCAATAAAGAGTACCTAATCATAAATTAAAATTGTATTAACAAAATTGTATCGACATATTTTAAGGATAGAAAAAGGGACACAAACCTTACAGTTATATGAGTGACAGAATATAAATAGTGACACAGACTACTGTTAAACAGTGTTAATTATTTTTGTATGAAAAGTGTTTTATTGTTATTATTAGACAGAATTTTAGTTTATCATACAGACAATAGTTTAGCAGTATAAATAAACTAAAACTGTCAAAAACAATTATTATTATTAAGAGTTTTGTTGTATGTTATAAGATTTTATGTCACCAGTTAATTTATGTAAATATATTTATCTCAGGTAGTCAAAGTAGAAATTACAATAAACCATAAAAATTGTTCCACCACATATCATAGAAATTCAAATTAATAAGGTTTTACAGTTATAAACTGAGGCATGTTTAGTAACAAATTGTTTATAATTATCTAATTAATAATTGTATAAACATTGCATATATAATTAGAGTATAATAATAAAATTATCTATTAAAGGTAATTTATAAAATATAATGTAGGTAATGGGTGTTGATCCTATAACATTTAAACTGTACATAAATGACCAATCAAAATTTAAGAAATTTGTATGAGTAGGTAACTAAAAGAAAGAAGAAATAACACTTAATTGTTAATTGTGATGGAAAGCAGTTGAATAGTGCGTGTCTAGAGGTAATTAAAAGTATATAAAAATAGATGACCCGTGTGTGAAAGAAGATCTGAAGGACCATCATCGAAGATAATAATCCTTCCACTACCATTTTCATGAACAAATAATACACACAATCAAGAAAAATATTCAGAAACGACCAGGACCCTTCAGCAATATCGTCTAGATGTGTAAAGTATAATTTGACAATATTTTTTTCAACAAGGAACAACCACTAGACAATATAACAATTTACACTAACACTAATCACTAGTCAACATTTTAAAGTGCAACCAAATTCAATATATAAGCTAACAGTGATTACAAGGAAACATTTATTGTACACATTGATAAACTACATTATTTTCTGAGACGGACAAATTGAATATCGTCAAAACTTGTATGTAACTTAATATATAATTTGTGTAAATTTTTAGATTATAAGTAATATATTGTTTGTAAAGGTACTCTCTATTATTAATCAACATGCGAAGGAACTTTTCGTAGCAGCCACAAGAATTCCCACGAAATATATTAAAATTATTTAATTATAAATCCTGAGATAAATATCGACCCTGTGACAACCTTATGTATCGAATGGAATTTTCCAATAATTGAATTTATGTTACACAGATTAAATCATTATGTTATTAAATCATATCCATGAGTTATTATTCCATTAAGATAGTGTTATAAATTGGCGCACCAACTAGTGAGGCTGAAATTAGGGAATATTAAGTGAAGAAATTGAATTAAGCAAATTAAATTCCTAATTTTTAGCTGGCGACTGCTATAAGTTCCAAGAAATAATAAAGATGCATAAGAGGGCTACATCATTGAAACGGACGAAGGAGGCAGAGAAAGAAGTCAGGATGGAAGAGAAAGAAGTAACATCGGTGGAGGATGTGGAAACGGTAGTAAGAGAGGAAGCCAGAGGAGGCCTGGATTTACAACAACTATGGGAATTAATTAAAGAAGACTCTAAGAAGCAGAAGGAAGAAATGAAAGATTTGAAGAGCATCAAGGAAGAGTTCACTGAAAATTCAAAGAAACAAAATGAAATTTTGAGTCAAAACTTATTAAAACAAATGGAGGAACAAAACAAGCAAACAAATGAGAAAATTGATAGCATCAAGGAAGAATTCAGTGAAAACTCAAAGAAACAAAATGAAATTTTGAGTAAAAACTTATTAAAACAAATGGAGGAAAAATTCGATAACATCAAGGAAGATAACAGACAAACGAAGGAAGATTTGAAGAGCATTAAGGAAGATCACAGACAAACAAATGAAAAAATTGATAGTATCAAGGAAGATCACAGACAAACAAATGAGAAAATGAGTGAAAATTTAATAAAACAGATGGAGGAGAGATTTGACCAAAACAGAGAAGACACTAACGAGAATTTACAACGGATAAATGAGAAAATCGACAGTATTAAAGAAAGTACTAACGAAACCTTAAGGCAAACTATAAGTGACAATAATAACCAAATGAAGGAAGAGTTCAGACAAATCAATGAAGAGAATTTAAGAAGAATTAATGGTAGAATTGAACAAGTCAATGATACAATTAACCAGAAGATGGACAAAATCGATGAGGAAAGGAAGCAAGAAATAGCTGACACTAATGAGAGATTGAGAAAAGCTAATGAAACCATCATACAAAATAAAGCAGTGATAAATACTAGAATAGACCAGCTCCAAGAAAATAGTCATATTCAAATAGAAGGAATACAAAAGGAACAAGAAAATTTAGTGAATTTACAGAAACAAACCGGAGAAAGGTGTGACAATATTAACACTACGGTGAATAATTTAACTGGTCAGGTACGCCAAAATCAAGAAGAAATTGAGTTAATTAGAACCAGACCACATAATATTACTCATGTTTCCACAAATGAAACCAGAGAAGGAATTAATTTCAAAAATTATCGCAGAAACCCCATGGAATTCCTGGCCAGAATTGAGGAACATTTTAATAAACATCGAATAACTATCTGGAGCTCGATTAGAGAGATGTTGGATGAGCATTTTAGGGAGATTACGGACAACTGGTGGACAGCAACCAGGAATGAGATAGTGGACTACGCTCAATTTAAAAA
The DNA here is from genome assembly GCA_034769895.1 of Magicicada septendecula. Lineage (NCBI taxonomy): Eukaryota > Metazoa > Arthropoda > Insecta > Hemiptera > Cicadidae > Magicicada > Magicicada septendecula. The sequence goes on from CM068372.1 coordinate 220,520,252, forward strand.
ACTGTTTAAAGAAAAATACTGGTCCGAAGCTATACAAAATATTATAAGGGACAACATTTGTCAGGGAAGATATGATGGAAATAGAGGTACATCTCCAACTACTTACTTCTGGGGAAAGGTGTGTTTGGCGAGACACCTAGAGCCAAGAATACCAGAAGAATCCCTAGTAACTAAAATGGCATACCATTATGACACAGGAATTGCCAGAGCACGCCTGGGAAGCCAGATTAAAACGGTCCACGCAATGGCTGACTTATTAGAAAATTATGAACACGAGGGTTACTACAAAAGAAGCAGACAACGAACTGATCAGTGCGGTTCAAAAAATAATAACCATGGTATGAATCATAATCAATATAATAACATGAATAACCGGAATAGTTATGTCAACGATCGTAATTACAACCAAAATTTTACCCCAAATAATAACCAACCAGCAAACTTCAATCGAAACCCAATTAACAATAATGATAACAACAGGCCCAATCAAAATTACCATCCGGGTAATAGAAACAATAATAATTATAATAACTACCGAACAAACCAAAATTATAATAATTTTAGGAGTAACTCAGGAGTTAATAACAATAATAATCAGGGTAATTATAATAATAATCGTTCGTACCGACCCCGAATAAATTACATCAGTGCCGAAGAAGGGGATTACTGGAGATACCATCAACCTCGGAGGAACAGTTTTAATAACAGTTATGATCAAAGAGGAAATCCCAGAGGGATGAGTCACCATTATAACCGAGTCAGAAGTAGAAGCCAGGAGGACTTCCGAGAATCAAGGGGAAGTGAACAATTAGACAACCGAGAGGTTGAACAACCAGGAACCAGCACACCAGTCCAGGCAAATCAACAGTCATGCCCGGAAAATAATCACGATAGCCTTAATTTAAACGGAGTGAGGCAGTAATAAACCCTCGCGACCCCTTACTGCTACTAACTACTGGGTACAATAACCACCAAATTCAAAAACATAGTAATAACAAATTACTACCAACTAATTATGAAACACTAATTATGGAAAATAAAAGAATTTTTAAGTGTAACAACAACCAAAGTTTAAGGACGGACAGTCAAAATCTTACTATTATTTACAATTATTATTTGAAAAATCTTCGAGATGAACTGTTGGAGGAAACGGTGACAAGTAGAATCAACCAGCATAATGAAATTTTATACATAACCGCTCAAATTGAAGGAATTCCTACACGAATAATGATAGATACTGGTGCAAATGTATCACTTATTAACGACGCTGAACTGGAGAGAATACAGAAACAAAGTAAAAATATAATACCTACCTTACCTGTCAATAATGTTATTTTAATAGGTGCCACTGGGCGTCAAAATAAAACAGTGAGAAAACAAGTGTCATTGGAAATAGAAAGCAAAGGTGTTACAATTAATATTATATGTTTGGTCGCAATCGGCCTACCATTCGAATTATTAATCGGATGCGATATGCTGAGGAAATACTCAGCCATTATTGATTTGAGCAAGGAGAAGGTGTCCTTGAACTCAGAAGGTGTTATGTGGACGGCAGAGTTAATAGGAAGCGATGGTGCCCCTCTGAACCGTACCCATCACCAAGTTAGGGAATTAAATTTTTTAAATAATGACACCCAATGCAGAAAAATAATCTATAATATGACAAATGAAGACCTGTGGAACAGTAAATTACAGGAGATAAGAGAGTTTAGACACCAAGGCACAAATAATTTGACAGTAAAACAAGTAGAAGATCTCATTATAATATATAAGAAGTATAAACATGTATTTTCAGAAAACCCAGGAAAAGTAAAAAACTATCAGTGTAGAATACAATTTAAAGAACCAGCAGAATTCCACAGAAAATCCTATCCTATACCATATTCATTGAAGGAGGCGGTTAGAGCTGAAATTAATAAAATGTTGTTAAATGATGTAATTGAGCATAGCCAATCACCATATACTAACCCAATAGTAGCAATTCAGAAGATTATAATCAACAATCCATGAAAAAATATCATGAGGAAGAAAAGGAAAAATAACGTAAGTAATTATGTCCTCACACCTAATGAAGTGTTCAGAAATAATTACTTCTGAAGGGAGGCAATTTGTAACGAAACAAATGTTACAAAAGAATAGTAAATAATAGTGGAATCCGATCCAGAGAGGAACCAAGAAATAATAATTGCTAGCAAATTAAAGGAAAACTATTTGGTTTGACTTATATAATATTATCCAGAAACCCAGAAATAACCCAGTAGAATAGGGCAGTAAACAGAAAAAAGTGAAATAAATAAACCTAGTAGGCCTAATCAACTTACCCTGAATAATAACAACCAAACCCAATAAAGAGTACCTAATCATAAATTAAAATTGTATTAACAAAATTGTATCGACATATTTTAAGGATAGAAAAAGGGACACAAACCTTACAGTTATATGAGTGACAGAATATAAATAGTGACACAGACTACTGTTAAACAGTGTTAATTATTTTTGTATGAAAAGTGTTTTATTGTTATTATTAGACAGAATTTTAGTTTATCATACAGACAATAGTTTAGCAGTATAAATAAACTAAAACTGTCAAAAACAATTATTATTATTAAGAGTTTTGTTGTATGTTATAAGATTTTATGTCACCAGTTAATTTATGTAAATATATTTATCTCAGGTAGTCAAAGTAGAAATTACAATAAACCATAAAAATTGTTCCACCACATATCATAGAAATTCAAATTAATAAGGTTTTACAGTTATAAACTGAGGCATGTTTAGTAACAAATTGTTTATAATTATCTAATTAATAATTGTATAAACATTGCATATATAATTAGATTATAATAATAAAATTATCTATTAAAGGTAATTTATAAAATATAATGTAGGTAATGGGTGTTGATCCTATAACATTTAAACTGTACATAAATGACCAATCAAAATTTAAGAAATTTGTATGAGTAGGTAACTAAAAGAAAGAAGAAATAACACTTAATTGTTAATTGTGATGGAAAGCAGTTGAATAGTGCGTGTCTAGAGGTAATTAAAAGTATATAAAAATAGATGACCCGTGTGTGAAAGAAGATCTGAAGGACCATCATCGAAGATAATAATCCTTCCACTACCATTTTCATGAACAAATAATACACACAATCAAGAAAAATATTCAGAAACGACCAGGAACCCTTCAGCAATATCGTCTAGATGTGTAAAGTATAATTTGACAATATTTTTTTCAACAAGGAACAACCACTAGACAATATAACAATTTACACTAACACTAATCACTAGTCAACATTTTAAAGTGCAACCAAATTCAATATATAAGCTAACAGTGATTACAAGGAAACATTTATTGTACACATTGATAAACTACATTATTTTCTGAGACGGACAAATTGAATATCGTCAAAACTTGTATGTAACTTAATATATAATTTGTGTAAATTTTTAGATTATAAGTAATATATTGTTTGTAAAGGTACTCTCTATTATTAATCAACATGCAAAGGAACTTTTCGTAGCAGCCACAAGAATTCCCACGAAATATATTAAAATTATTTAATTATAAATCCTGAGATAAATATCGACCCTGTGACAACCTTATGTATCGAATGGAATTTTCCAATAATTGAATTTATGTTACACAGATTAAATCATTATGTTATTAAATCATATCCATGAGTTATTATTCCATTAAGATAGTGTTATAAATAAAAATAATAGTTGAGCTAAGGACTGTATTTAGTCAGAAACACAGTTATAATGATAATCACACAATAACTATTTAGAAAATATTGAGATCAGAAAAACAAATGAAGAAGATACTACAAGAAAGGAAAACAAAAATAATTACAAATGATAACTGTCAGATTTAATATCAAAGAATGTTTAAGGAAACTAAAATGGAATCACAAAGTATGAAGGATAGAAATGAAAAAATATAAAAGCAACAAAGAAAAAAAATTTTTCCCAAATATTTATTATTAAGTAATTAAGGAGATTATTAGGAGATTATTATATTTTATAGCTGACTGTAGATGAATTCCAGCAGTACTATATTAAGGTGTGGTGTGGGCAGCAGAGTATGAAGCCAAACAGTGCCTCTCTGAACTGTACCAACGCACATATTAGGGATTGTTAGGGAAATTAAATATTTAAGGAATATTAGAATAGTTGCAAGAATGACCTCAGTTTCCAGAAGAGTAGGACGCAGAAAACAGAAAGAAATTAGATGACAGAAGAATAATTGAGAAATACAGTGATTACAGTAATTATAAGTAGAAGAGATGTGAACCTAAAGTATCTTTGAATATTGTAGCCAACTATCAACAAATACTGTTTACAGAAAATTAAAAATGATCAAGAATGTTAATTAAAATGATGAAATGTTATTAAATAAAGAATTATTAATACTAGTCTAATGAAGTTACATTGAGAATCCCATCGTCAACCATTAATATTGATATGAAGAAAAAGCATGTGAAAAAGACAAGTTTATTTGACCTAAACTTCATTCAGGTAAACTAAACTTTTTTAGGAGGGGGAGCATATGTAACGCAACAGAAATGCTGGCATCCATGTTACATAAATATTATATTAACAAAATAATAAACAAGTCAATATCTAACCCCATGATAAAACAAAAGTCTAATAATTACATTTATAATTATAGATAAAGATAAATAAGGATGCAAGGTAGAAATAACGAGAATAAACAAACCTGTAAGTTAGATAATAGTTAATGATCTATGTTCAGTGAAAAGTAAATCAATGCGATACTAATGAGAAGTGTAAGAAGTAGAATAGTACAGAAATTGTCAAAGTAAATGACCATGAAAGTAAACAAAAATGAAACAATAATTTACCTTATAGCAATAGCAAGTAAGGATTTTGAGTTAAATGATATTATTTTGTGACAACGAATGTTATGATAAAGTTTATGTTATGTTATGTTATACCAATTACTTGTTGAGTTAATGAAAGGTAATGAAACAAGATGTATTATTCAATTACTGTTGTAGAATGATGTGTGAAGCAGCTAGTAGTATATATAATAACAAAATGTATAAAGAAATAATTTTATGAAAATGAGATTCTTAATTGTTACACATTCTTACATATAAATCAGCAAATCTCTGGTATAAAGTTCCACAGTCAAAGAATAATCTTTGGTGTACTACAGCTCTATCTTCTGTTTTTTTTGGATAGAGATATTCATATTTTTCTTTTCCGTATTCTTCAACAAGGTAGCACATAATTGCTCGGCTGAAACAACATTAAAGCCGAGTTAATTTTATTGTGTGTATAAATTGTATATGTGTAAACTCAATCATGATCAGTTCATATTGACTGTTACATAATTAATTCTATTCACTGTGAATGTAGGGCTAAGAAAGTTTTAAGAAAGAGCAACAATCAAATTTGTTTAGAACAAATTAATGACCAATTACAAAAAATGTTTTGCTATTATTAAGTCAAAGCAATTTATTTGCTTTACTATAATACCTCACAGGAAATCTGAAACAATGGACATGTACAATAGTATGTCCCTGATTTGACCACAGGGAATGACTAAGACAGTTATTTTTAATTTAATTTATTTAAAAAAATAGATACACAATATCTAAATAATTAAAATTGAACTTTTTAATTTTTTAAAGTGTTATAATATACAAACGTTATAGCATTTAGAAAACAATGATTTTGCTATAGCATTGTATTGTTCATGTTTAATTCTTGGATTTCTTGTCCCTGACATGTCCGTTACTTAACTAAATATCACTATTGTATTAATATTATTACTATACAGGGGAAACAAAAGACAATGTGAACAGTTACTAACGCACATAAACAAAATACATAAAAACATAACCTTTACTGCCGAATACGAACACAACAATACCATAAACTTCTTAGACCTCTCCATCACAAAACTAGAACACAGGCACAAATTCAGTATATACAGAAAACCAACCACAACTGACACACTAATACACAACACCTCCAATCACCCAATACAACACAAACTAGCTGCTTTCAGAACCATGATACATAGACTTAACAACATCCCCTTAGATGAAAAAGACTACAAAGACGAACTAAACACGATAAAATATCTAGCAGAATCTAACGGATATGACAGAACAATAGTCAGTAAACTCCTACACAAAACACAAAACAAACAACAGACAAAGACAGAAAACAACAAATTCATAACACTAACATACATCAACAAACAAACTGAAAAAATAGCCCACAAATTCAAAAAAGCAGGATACAGAATCACTTACAAAACTACTAACAAAACAGAACACACACTATCAAAACACATGCACAAAGCACAAAACAAATTCGATCTACCCGGTGTTTACAAGCTAAATTGCTCAAATTGCAATAAATTCTACATAGGCCAGACAGGACGTAGCTTCAAACAGAGATACATTGAACACACGAAGGCACTCCACTCCACTACAGAATCTACCTTTGCAAACCACCTCATTGAAGCAAACCACACATATAAAAACATCGACAATAACATGAACATTCTACACGTACACACAAAAGGCCGAAAACTAGACACTCTAGAACAATTAGAAATCTACAAACACACAAAAACAAATAAAAACGACATCCTAAACAAACAGACACAATTCAAACCGCACGCATTATTCGAACACATCTCACCCAACACACACAGCATCGATCTTTCGAAAATCTATCCCGTCGCCAACAACAAGACGGACAGTGCTACCTACGGCAGCCTCTGAAGAAGCCTTTTAAAGGAGAAAACCGGTTTCGGCTTTAAGGTAAATCTTTATGATTTTACTTATAAAGAACTTAGTGTTCCGAGTCGTTAATACAATAGTGATATTTAATCATGTTTAATGATATGATTGATACCTTTGTATAACTTTATTTCCGATAATGCTGTACTTGATACCGAAATATGTAACCAAAAGTGAAGGTACCAAAAACAGACTGTGGTATAGCAAAACCATGTTTTATTAACCTTATAAGTAACCACAACATTAAATACAGTAACTTATATAAAATAGAAAGTTATTACATATGGACAAAATACAAGAATATTAATATTAGCAATAAGTTTTATTTAAGTCTTGGGTTTTGTTGTCTATTATATGTAATATTATTATATTATCAAATTTATTGTAATTATGTAACTTATTGTAATATGTAATTATCAGTAACAATTCTGGAAATACAACTCTGACATGGAACACTAATTTTAGATAAAAATTTTTATCTTATTGCCTGACTCAGCTTGTGCTCATTGTGGGCAGGGCCAGCCCTAGACATTTTGCTAGTGTAAGCAAACAATATTTCGGCGCCTCTTTTACCGGGGGGTCTGGGGGGTATGGAGTACCCCCAGTCAGAGGGGGGCATGGGGGCCCCCTGGAAAAATTTGAAAATGAAGGCTTCAGAAATAGGGTTTAGGTATATTTTGGCTTAAATGTCAGGGTTATCAGTAATCTTATACACACTACTTTTATAAAAAAAGTCATGATACTTGTTTGAAAATTTCACAAACTTGCATTTGCTATTTGCATAAAAATTCGCTGACTGTTACAGTAGTATTAAAATTATAATCTTGAAGCCATTTCAAAACCATTTTTATCTTAGGTATTTTATGAAACTGTAAATTAAATTACCTTTCTTCCTAATTTTATAAGGGGCATATGGGCTTTATTTTTTCCACAGTAATTTGCTGGAGATTGAAAAACTATTGGTAACGTTGTTTTAAACTCAAACTAGTTCAATGTAACTTAAAAATTATGTTTGATTGATGATTTTGTAACTTTACTATGATATCTTTGTATTAATATAGTATTAATTACAATACAATTGCCTGTAAACATTTTTTAGACCTTGAGAAAATAAATACATAAATCTAAAAATACACTTATATTAAATTTGAAATGGTGGAAAGACAATGAGTACAACCACAAGTCAGGTTACAAGAAATCAAAAGTTTATTTATAAGCATAATTAGTGAAGGCAAAGCTAAACAACATAAATCATTAAAAAGAGATTTTTTTGGCTTTCATTTTTGCGAATTCATTGAGTATCAAATATGTGTCCATTTCATTTAGCAAGTCATTTTCAATGGCCATTGTTGCCAGTCCACTTAAACGTTCTTGGGACAAAGTTGATCTTAAATAAGTTTTTATAAGTTTCAACTTAGAAAAACTTCTTTCACCACTGGCCACTGAAACTGGGAGCGTCAGAAGAATTCTCAAAGTAACAAAAACGTTTGGGAAGGTATCCATATAACCATTTTTGGTTATGAACAACAAGGCTTTAGCTGGACAGCTTCTAGAGGGCAGCAATGGTGCTAAAATTTGCAGCTCGTCAAACAGTTCAACTCCGTTTATATCACATTCTTATCCATCACTTAGAACACTGTGAAGATGTGTACAGGCATCCTTCAACTCCTTCCTATCCCATGTCTGTAGATTTCCAATGTCATAAAGAAATTTGAAACTCTTGCTGTGGTTCTCCATGAGTTCAAACTTCTCTTTAAGTGAGGATATTGATGTGTCAAGCACGACAAAGAAGAAATTAACTTTTGAACGATGTTCTCCCAGCCTGAACAGGTTCATCTTCAATCTCATAGGAGAATTGCCTTTTTGTTTTCCTTGGATGGACGTGGGTTTCTGTTTCAAACTCAGAGCAACACCGATTTTTTCTGCAAGTTCTTTTGCATCTGTGATGATGTTGAGGCCTTTATCAGATCACATCTTTTCTAGAATCTCTGTACACATTTAATGAGATCCATTGAACTTTGCAGATCAGATGTGACTTTTTGCAAGGCCTTACTCACCATGTTTATTTTAAACAGGATCTCATGCCAAGTTACTAAACAACACAGAAACTTGAAACTTTGCAGTTTTTTGCAATTCCTAAAGCAGTGTTCCTGCCAAATGCATCGAGTTTCTGGTCTTGAGAGGCTTCATACACGGCATCGTATATTTCGTCAATATGATATCTCAGAGGCAATAAGGCCTCAATCCTACTCTCCCACCGAGTATTGCTGAGAGGTTTCACTATAAGACTTGATGCGTGTATCACCAAAATACTCCATCGGTGAGTTGAACTTGAGAAGAAGTTAAAGATTTCTTGAATAATACTAAAACAGTCAACTGCAATAGGGCAAGACAATGCGGCATCGTTAACCACTAGATTAATTCTTGGATTTCGTTGTCCATGATGTGTCCGTTACTTAACTAAATACAATTATTTCATTAATGACTCGGAACACAAAGTTTTTTATGAGTAAAAGCAAAACGTTTTACCTTACAACCTGAACCGGTTTTCACTTTTTACTGAAAAAGGTAAATTTTTAGTGGTTGTAAGGTAAAGCTTTTTGCTTTTACTCATAAAAAACTTTGTGTTCCGAGTCGTTAATGAAATAGTTGTATTCACTAGATTAAGCGAGTGGTTTCCACATGGTACAAAAAATGCCCAAGAATTCGAATCAAGTATCCTTTTCTGAACTCCAAAATGCTTTCCTTTCATGTTGGAGCCATTATCATATCCCTGGCCTCTCAAGTTCTTTAAAGGGATGTTCCATGTAGATAATTCATTGAGTAACATTTCTGTGACGCCTTCACCTGTAGAATCTGTGATAGGTACGAAACCTAAAACATTTTCTTTAATTGACACTTCCTCATTTTCTACAAATTTAACAAATCTCACCACCAATGTCATTTGCTCAGTGTGGCTTACATCAGGTGTACAGTCCAGTATTATGGAAAAATATGTTGGCTGTTTTAGCTCATTTAAAATATGGTCTTGGATCTTAGTGAACAGTGTTAGTGAATCTTTTCTTTGCTGAACAGTGTTTGTATACAAAAGTTTATTGTCACATGAAACATGACAATACACATATATATAAATATGTTAAGACTGAGAAAACTTGCAAAAATATGTTTTAATTAGAGGAATTGAAGGCAAGTAAACATGGGACATATCTTAATCTGCTGCTACCTGAAACTTAAAATGTCCTTTAACCAAAATACATCAGCAAAGGTAGGGGAGACTCGCCCAGTACCGGACACCTTAGCTTTTTTGAAAATAAAAATTTTTTAAAGTAATATAGGGGAATGAAAATGCAGCAGTCGTGAAGCTTAAATGTTTTTTTATTAGAAAAAATTAACATATCTACTAATAGCAAAATGTTTAATGATAAAATAAACAAAACAAATTGTGTCTGTAAATGGCCATTTTAAAAAGTATGCGCCCAGTACCGGACACTATGAAATTTTCAAAATTATTGTTAAAATATACTGTTATTTTGCTTAATACATGGTTAATCTAAGTAAGTAAGAAGTAATTACAATAAAAACCAACATATTAGAAGCCAAAACAAAATTTACATGTAAATAAACTAAGAACAATTGTCACATTTATAATACAGGAGATTTTCTTGATCAGTGCAAGCAACATGTGCCCACCCTTTGCAAGAGGTGCACTGAACCCAATCTTCATCAGTTGTCTCGTTGCAAACTATGCACTCAGTAAGACCATCCAGTTCGTCGGTGTCCATTTCTGTTGTTATTTTATTCAGGACAACTTTCTTAAAGTGAAGTTTTCTTTCGACAGAAATCCTCTTGTATTCGTTTTCACGCTTAGGCTGTTTCACTTTTTTTGGTTGTGCTGAGCCACCACACTTTAATTTTTTTGATTTTCTCATTGCTACTTCCTTCATGTTCTCTTCAGATTTCATAACTTTCTCCTCCAACTGTGCTTTGTACGGACTTCCAGTTAAAATTTCACTTTTTTCACTTCTTCTCTTCCTCTGACTAATTTTTTTCCTAGCCTCACCTGTAATAGGAGAAATTTCTGCAGTCACATGTTGGAATAAAGGGGACATGAAGCTTTTAGGCCGACCAAAAGAGTGAGAAGTGCTAGGAGTAGCCAGAGATGTTTGGGTAGGCCTAGCTTCCATTGTGGAAACACCTGAAGTTGACGCCATACCTGGACAGGGCGGGGAGGTAGGCCTAGACGCTAAGTTTGAACATGAAGGCACTACTTCAGACGATGAGGTTGAACAAGAAGGGACGGCATTCTCTTTGCAAGCACTGATTCTTCAGAATCCATGGGGGAGGGGCCACAAACTGTGGGTCTTACGAGAACTTCACTATCTGAAGTAAAATGAGTTGCAGCAATGTAGTCCAAATCTGAAAATATGCCCTTGTTCAACGGATAGAGTCCAGTACAGGCGAAACCAGACTTTGCAAGCTCCATCCTGCAGACTGCCATAAATGCTGTGTTCACCAAACTCGCAATATCCCTTTGAGCTATCTTCAGAGGACGGTATTTTTGCATCCACCTTGCACAGGCTTCGTTGTAAGCAGCTTTAAATTGTCTCATTATTGTACGGTCGAGTGGCTGTAGTTTGTGCGTGGTATGGGGAGGGAGGCTTATCATGTGCACGTTATGTTCTCTTGCATACAATATTACTTTCAGTTCCTTGTGGGAACTGTGGCCATCCAAAATTATAAGAGCAGGGCTCTCCTTTGTTGGGTTGACATGGGTAACAAACATCTTGAGCCAGAGCAAAAATGAGTTACAAGTGATCCACCCACTTTTTTCACAAGCAAAAATACTTCCATCTGGTGCATCTTTTTTCAACTCCTCGGCCAGTTTCTTCCTTCCAAATACAAATAAAGGGGTATGAACGTGTCACCTGTAGCATTGATTGATAGCAACACTGTAACGTTCCTTCCTCTTTTTCCCGACGTGATTTTACTAACCTGCTTCTTTCCTTTTTGTGATAAAACCATTGTAGCATTTTCATGAACAACTGACACACCTGTTTCGTCGCAGTTGAATATTTTGGAGGGAGAGAACTTAAACTTTGCTGAAATGGCTTCATACTTGTTAAAAAACAAGTCAACCTGTTCTTTGTTGAAACCAACAGCCCTCTGAATACTAGTTGATTGTGGTTTCCGCAATGTGATGTCAGGATGGCGGCTCAAAAATTCATAATAAAACTTGTCACCTGCTTCCCTCTTTTCTTTGTTGAATTGGTGGGGAATTTTAAGGTGTTCCGCCATTTTGAACACAAATCTTAGAAACTCTTTTTTGTTAAGTGGCATCATTCTGTTATCAAGATCTTTAAGATGGTTAACCAAATGCGATTCTAACTCATCAGAAAAAGTCAGCTTGAAGCGTCCGAGCTGGGGCCTTAAATCTACAGCCCTACCATCTTTCAGAAGTTTTATCCTGTCAGACAAAGTGCTTTTTGGTACCTCAAAATGAAATGAAGCCTCCCTTATCCCCATTTTATTAGACATAACCTGCTCAACAGCCATTTTCATAGCATCTTCGGACCAATTGCCCTTCTTCTTTTCATTGCCCATGACGAGGATTGGGCCTGTAAAGAAAAAAAGTATTTGTAGTGTTTTAGGTCATAACACCAACATTTGCTACTGTCCGGTACTGGAAAAACACTAAGTGTCCGGTTCTGGGCGAATGAGTTTGGAAAAGCTTTTAAATTCCTAACTGTAAACTAACATAATAAACTAAAATACACTAACTGCTTTCTACTCTCTATGAAAGTTGGGTTCACATAAAAAATAGTTAATCTCATTCTACTCACCAAGACTCACAGAACAGTGGATGAAAAGTTTCGGCGGGAAGCAGCCAACCGCACATAAAGACTTCACTCACTCACTACTCTGACACGACACGAGAGGTCGCTAAACTCTACTACGATGTTGAATGACAAAGTGCTTTGTGCGCAATAGTTCATCTATCTGCCATCTAGCGGCAATTTGTATAAACACCCTCCGGCCGGTACTGGGAAGTGTCCGGTACTGTGCGGGCCTACCCTAAGTCTTTTTAATATTAGCTCTTCCAGGATATTTTGTTGTTGGTTATGAGCTAACACCTTTGCTTAAATGTTTATACTATTTAAAATTTATTATAACCAAAAATAATATACTATTTGTATCAATTTCTTTTAACCTGTTAATAACTGTATATTTTGGTTTTTGCTTATTCCTTTTGAGGCAAAAGATAATTCATTCTTTCCAATCAATGAAATGCTTCTCCCAATCAAATAGAGTACAGCCCCAAAATATAAATATTATCTGTATATTTTTTATATAACTTAAGTCTATATTAAATCTACAAATTAACAACATACAAATTGTTAATAAAGACTGTTATCTGTTAACCATTAAAGTGAAAAACTTGTAAAACTACTAATTCACTGCCTGTTGAAAATTTTTATTTATAAAGTAGCCTACACTGATGAGCCAAACTATTACTTTTTTTTGGGGGGGGTGGGGGTTGTTTTATCCACTTTTGAATTACTATTAATGTCAGTTAAGTTGAGACACAGAAGAGCATTGGTTTTTATCATTAAGTTTTTAGTCTCTGCTGCAGTTGTGAACATACATGAAAAATCAGAGTACATAGTCTATAAAATTATTACTTAAACAGAACATTAAATAATATATGTTCAATTCTTGGATTTCGTTGGCCATGACATGTCCCTTACTTAGCTAATTATAATGAATTCACTACCAACTCGGAACACAAAGTTTTTTATGGATACATACAAAAACATCGACAATAACATGGACATTCTACATGTACACACAAAAGGCTGACAAACACATGAAAACACATAAAAACGACATCCTAAACGAACATACACAATTCAAATCACACGCATTATTCGAACATATCACACTCCACACACACAACAACGATCCTTCAAAAGTCGATACCATTGCCAAGAACAAGACGGACAGTGCTCCCAGCAGCAGCCTCTGAAGAAGCTTTTTAAAAGCAAAAACTGGTTCAGGCTATAAGGTAAATCTTTTACGTTTTTACCCATAAAAAACTTTGTGTTCTGATTCGGTAGTGAATTAATTATAATTAGCTTTTATATTATTATTTAATTTATTAATCAAATAATTTACCTTTCATTTATATTGAGAATTCCATCACTAGTGGTTTCAACTATTGTTGGAACTGTGTGCATTGGACCAAGCTAAAAACAAATTAAATAAAACATTGAATACAACTTTTTTATATAGTTTTTGTATTTACTTTATAGGTGAAGGACATAAAGCAGACAGTGAATGCAATAGAAAGAGAAACATTTTTTGAATCAGTAGGATCAGTAAGAGAATAATATTGCTAGTTTCTTGTTGTGTAAATAAAGTTATACCATAGATTGATCCTTATCAATCTTTGTTGTAACTAATGGTTTTGAATATTGTTACCAATACCAGTTCATGTGTACAGGTGCTAAGATAGGATTGTAAGTATAATAAACACTCATAATTTAAAATAGTCCATTCTAGTTAAATTTCATAATAAGATGACAAATGAATTTTAAAATTAAGAGGAGATATGATGCCTATCAGAATTCACAAATATTCTCAAATATGTGTGATGACAGTATATTTAAGAGAATAGTAATGATGAGACAGGTGTTTTGCTTACTCAAGACAGTATAGACAGAAATAACTGAAAGTAAGGCAAGTCCAGTAAAGGTGATGGCAGAAGACAATAACTGCAAATATAGAGCCGACTGCAATAGATATGAGAGCTCAGTGATTGACAGACTCTTTAAAGACAGAATTGCAGAAAAAAACTGGGATTTCATGAGAATATTTTGCATATGTTGAACACTTCTAACAAGATATTTTGTTTAATGAATCAGGGGTCACAGTTCAAATTTTAGCTTGCATTGTATCACAGTGTTTCCTTTATAGAAAACAGAAACAAGCTGTACTTAATGGTAATGGTGTAAAAAAATAAATTAGCAATAATTATATCTGGGAATTAATGATACCAAAACCACAGACTAAGACTTCCTGGAAGTCTTCTTAAGACAATAAACCATTAGTGGAAATTCAGAATAGTAAACTTCTCTTTAAGTATCTCAAACTATATATGTATTAGTGAGAGAAGGAACTGTCTGGATTAGTATGTGTAACACATAGAAATATGTAACAGACTTGCTCATATAAAAGTAGCCACTAAAATAATAAGAGGTAAAGAGGAAGATGAAGACACAAATTAAGAATCAACAAGACAAATTATGGTTTAAAATACCATCAAGAAAATGAGAAAAATATAAATGTTTGTATACTAGTACTATTATGAATTTCATTATCTTATTAAATATCTGCATATGTTAAAACATTAAACATATAATGTTAATTATTTACTTACCTTTAGGAATGATGGTTTCAGTTGTTCCTTTTTTTCCAGATCCACTGGTTTAAACTTGAGATCAAATTCAATGGCTCTAGCTGTCATCATAACAGCACGGCATGGTGGACATGGTGGAGTATAATAAAAGTCTATGGTCATCCCTAAGGAATTGTAAAAATCTGATTTTTAATTCCACATTTGACATTACACGCATGCACACACACACACAATTAAAGATATTAGAACTAAATGAACTAAATTCAGTTTTTTTATCTTGCCACCTGTTCATACAACTTTATGATTGAGCATTTAATGAATATGTTTTTTTCGATTCTTATTGTGTGTGTGTGTGTGTGTCTTCAAATTTGCCTTCCTACTTGTCTTGTCCATATTGTTATCATGTACTAAATACATTTGGTACATTAATATTAAATTTAATTAATGTTAATCAAAATTTTACTTTTAAAATATAAACACTTTGATTAATATTAAATAAATACCAAATTGAAAGAACTTTGTAAAGGCAATGAACCAGAACAGTATTGGACATGTGTAATTAAAGAAAACACTCCCTAGAATGAGTGATGGTAAATTAATTTTGTGTTACCTGGAAATTTGGGTGAAATGCTAAAGCAGAAACTTATCAAGACTTAGTGAGGGGCCTGCAGAGCCGGTCCAAGGCATTGTTTAAGTGTAAGCGGGTAAATTTTTGGCGCCCCCATCCGTCTTCAATATAGTGTGTAAAAAATGCAGGACTAATAATTGTTATTGTTTGCTGTTTTTAGGATGGTGGAGGATAGTATTGTCATTAAAAACAAACACAGCTTTGTACCTTGACATTATTTATTAAACAGGTCTAACTTGACAAACAGTGTAGTTTGTTATACAACTGTTTTAAATCTTTTTAATTACTGTAAAACTACTTGTTATTCAATTCTGGAAAAAATCTTTAACACAGATTTATTTTAAACAAGAAAGTCAATCGTTACATAAGTTTTTTCCAAGACTACAAGCTATATTTCAGCTGGAGAGGAATTTCCTACAGGTCTATTACACTTTTTAACAATTTCTACTAAAACAATGAAATTAAACTACAAGGAAATTTTCCTGGCTTTCATTTTAGCAAAGTTTTTGATGATTAAATCTGTATCAATGTCTTCAAGAATTTCGTTTTCAATGGCCATCAAAGCCAGTCCACTTAAACGTTCTTGACTAATGGTCGATCTTAAATAAGTTTTTATTATTTTCAATTTTGAAAAACTTCTTTCACCACTGGCAACGGTCACTGGAAGAGTCAGAAGTATTCTTAAACTTACGAAAACATTGGGAAATATATCTACAAAGCAATTTTTCGTTATGAAACTTAAGGCTTCCGTTGGAGAGCTTCCATAGGGTAACATGGGTGTGAGTATCTGAAGCTCGTTAAAGAGGTCTTTTCCATCAACATCTTGATCCTCTCCAACAGTTAGTGTAGTTTGAAGATTTGTACATACTGTCTTCAACTTCTCTTGTTTCCACGTCCTGAGAGAATTAATGTTATACAGAAATTCAAAAACGTTGCTATGGTTTTCCATGAGCTCAAACATTTCTTTTAGAGATGCTATTGCTGTGTCAAGTATAACATTAAAAAAGTTCACTTTAAACGATTTTTTGCTATCCAAGTTCACTATAGGTTGATCGTCACTTTCATAAGAGAACTGCCTTTTTACTTTTCTTGGGCAAACTTGGACTTCTTTCTCAAAGTCAGCGATGACTCCAATTTTCTCTGCGAGCTCCTTAGCATCTGTAATTACACTATTGAACCCATCATCAGATCTCATGTTTTCAAGAAAACTTTGAATACTTTTGATAAGACCCATTGAACTATGTAAGACAGATGTGACGTTTTGTAAAACCTTGCTCACCACATTTATTTTGAACAGTACTTCATGCCAAGTAACAACACAGCAAAGAAACTTAAAACTCTGTAGTTTTTTGGCAATTCCCAAAGCTGAATTTCTGCCAAAGGTGTCAAGCTTTTGGTCTTGCGAGGCTTCATACACAGCATCGTACACTTTGTCAATGTGATATCTGAGGGGCAACAAAGCGTTAATCCTACTCTCCCAGCGAGTATTACTCAGAGGTTTTACTATCAAAGCTGATACGTTTTCTGTTAATATACTCCATCTATATGTAGAAGCAGAAAAGAAGTTAAACACTTCTTGCACAATGCTAAAAAAGTCTACTGCAATCGGGCATGTCAGCGCTGCATCATTAACCACTAAGTTGAGTGAATGGCTTCCACAAGGCACAAAAAATGCCCGTGAATTTAAGTAAAGTAACCTCCTCTGCACTCCAACATGCTTGCCTTTCATGTTGGAGCCATTATCGTAACCTTGGCCTCTCATGTTCTTCAATGAGATGTTGAGTATTGACAACTCATTTAACAAACACTGTGTGAGTCCTTCACCTGTAGAGTCATTAATGGGCACAAAACCTAAAAAATGTTTTTTTATGGATGCTTCTGCATTCTCATTTACCTGAACAAATCTTACAACCATCGTCATCTGCTCGGTGTGACTGACATCTGGTGTACAGTCCAGTATGATAGAATAATATGTTGCTTTGCTTAGTTTATTTAAAATCTGGTCTTGAATTTTAGAGGAAAGGAGACTGATGAATTCATTTTGTACTCTTTTACTTAAATAATGTACTTGTGTTACTTCAGATGATACTCTTCTAACATGCTCAGCCATAACTACATCAAATTTAGCAGTGTACTCGACTAGTTTAAGAAAATTACCATTATTACTCATGAAAAGAGTATCATTCGTTCCTCTAAATGCCAACCCTTGGGTGCCGAGAAATTGAACAATGCACAACAATCTTTTGAGTACTTGATTCCAGTGTTCTGTTTCTGCTTGTATTAATCTTTTATTTTCCTTGTCAATAGTTTTATCTAAACGTAAACGTAAGCACAGTTCTCGTCAGGTTTGATAATTCTTTATGTGGTTTGGAGATTTCTCATGACTACTCAAAATCTTTGACAAATTCTGCCAGGCTGAATACCCTTTATCTCCAGCAAGAGATGAATCTAGATTTCCAAAAAGTTTGCAGACAAAACAAAATACAGATTTTTTTGATATAGAATACATCAGCCACATTCTTTGGACTTGTTCCCCATTACAAAGTTTTCTTATACAATGAGTTGGAGAAAATTTCCTACCTTTAGAGTCAAGGGGAAAGTTTATGTCTTTTACTTGTATTGGACCTCGCTCAACAAGCAACTTCCGGACATTACTGGTGATTTTAGATGGCCACTCTCTGCAGTCGGTTGATAGTGGTGAGGACTTGTCTCTCAATACTTCCTGTAAAAAAATAATTATTAAAGCACTTCTGTTGGGCAAATAAGATTAATTCAGTATTCAATACAAAAATTGAATTATACTACAATCTAATATACTACAAAGTTATTATTTTGCAACCAGTATACTTTGATATAAATAGTCATAAAAATTAAAATATTTCTGATTAAAATACAGACTTCAGGAAAAGAAACCTAAAGACTTGTTCGTTGGATTTTTGTTAGTAGTATTTTAAAATATTTTTTAGCTATCTCTTTGATTATCCCGAAATGTCGAAATATTCATAGCTTCATTTTTGTCAATCTACAATTAAGAAACGTTTGCTCCTCCACTTCTTTATAACGAAAAAAATACCCTTCGATTCTTTATTTTACCTACTTTCCTCTCTTCAGTAAAATGACATCACAGTTCTCTTCAGAAAATTTTATCCGCGTACCATTTTGGCGAAAAACTCCGAATTTAAGAGCAGCACCAAATTTGAGAATTGGACGGACGGAAGATAGGGTAGAGACCACAATGATGGCCATGTCTATGAAGGTGGTCACTTGTGAGTATTTCGTTAATTAAAAAAATATCGAATAGTGTTAAAAACTCAAAAGTTTCATAAGTATGTTCTGCTACCTATTTGCTTGTATTACGCAAAAAAATTTTTGAGATATTCTTATTTTAAAAGAAATAACATTTTTTTTAGCAGCAAGCAGCTCTAAAACTGCATTTTCTTAGTTTGGATACTAAGGAAACCTGGTAAGTAATTTGTGAAATTTATTGAAATAAGCAGTGCTATGATAGTAAAAAGATTTTCAGCGTGTTCAACATAAAATAAACTTTAAGTTAATAATAATTCTGCATGTAGTATTCCTTTATATTTTTGTAAAAATTGGTGGCCATCACTGTGTTATCGAATAGACTAATGTATCAGTCCTCGCCATATGTACGACAATAGGAAAAACTTAACCTTACTTTTTAGATGGTTTTTTAATTAAAGTTTGTTGTATAAGAATTGTACTTGTTAATGCTGTTATTTAACATTTTTATATAAACATCTATTTTTAAATTGTTTTTTAGTTTTTGCTCTATAAAAAAAATATTTTCAGCATTAAAATATTCCAAATAATGTATGAAAGCAATTTGATTGATAATTTTCCTTACAGAATTAAAGAAATAAAGATAAAAGTAGCTAAAAATCCTTAAGGTGGCCACCATTGTGGTCTCTACCCTAAATAGAGCGAACGTAATCCTTTATTGTTGTGATGACTTACTCCACACGGCGGGCACGTGACGTGAATGTGGTCGTACAGAAATGTGTACATACGAGCTTGACGTTGCGGCATGGTATGGTTTGTGCACATAAGAATCATACACGATATTATTTTACACTAAAAATTATGCACCAAGTTTTGTGCACAAGTGCAGAAAAAAGATTTTTATTGTACACAAGTGTTTCACACTTCATATTTAAGAAAATTAAAAGTAAACAGACTCTTTAAATTAACCAGAACGAAAAATTTTACACAATTTTTATATATTAGTATAGATAATTTTTTTTAGTTGTAAGCTTTGTTTAAAAAAAAAAAAAAAACATTAAAACAATATTATCTTGATTAAGATTAATTTTATTTAAGCTTACCTCATCAATATTTTGGGAAGGTCCATTTGAATTTTCCGTTTTCTCCGTAGATTCAGAGGGTTCCAGGAAAGATGTAGATGTGACATCGTGACAATATTCACTAGCTGTTTCTTCATTTTCGTTATCGGGGTCAACTGATTCTTCATTCAAATCCACTGATTTTGACAACTTATTGTTTGTTAAACTTTTACGGTCTAATTTTATTGGAGTAGATGGAGCCGAAAAAAACTTTTTTAACGATTCAGCTTGTTTTTCATCTGCCTTCGAGTGTAGAAGCTTTCTTTTTCAATAATATGCACCGGAATGTTTCTTGTCATCAGCCATTCTTTTATTTTAATGAAAAGACTGTTCAAAACGAACTGATATCGTACTGACGGTATGAATGAAGGCAATTTCACAGACACCGGCGAACGAACAGGTTAGGTTACGCGCAGCTAGACGTGACAGGGCGTTTGGCGCCTATGTGTCAATGTATGGGCGAGTCCATTTACATGAATTTTAAATCGCGCCTTCGGCGCCCTTGACTATGTGGCGCTCTCAGCGGCTGCTTACTTTGCTTACCCCTCGGACTGGCTTTGGGGGCCTGTTAAATTCATTTAACACATGCCGCATCAATCATAATGTCTGAAAATGGGTCAGTCATACGTCAGTCATTATGATCAAATAATCGACATTAGATTGAAAAAAAAAAAAACAGTTTGGCACAGTAAGCAAATCAAAAATCATTGGCAGAGAACATGTTAAAGCTATGGACTGTTCTCTCAAGATCCATTTCTCGGACTCCTATTTAGAACTGTTCTCGAAAGGTTTGGGTGCAGTCAGAGATGAACATGGTGAGAGATCTGTTGAGAAATTTTAAACACTACAAGACAAGGACAAATGAAGTCCGAATGTACTTGCTGATTACTGCTGGACACTCATAAGAGATTTTGTAAGGAAGTCTTCAGCCATTAATTTTTAGGTAACAAAAAATATTTTTATTATGTATATGCAAAATTATAGTTTATATTCAAAGTTAAACCATGTGTCACAAAAAAACCATACATATAGGAAAAAACTGAGGTCATATTTGAACTCAGCATAAAAAATACTTTAGACATATTTTTTCTTGTGTGCAAAAATGTTTTTTTTTTTTGTTAACCAGTGAATTGATTAAGATAATTCATTTAAAGAATGTAATTACATATCATAAGTATTTACATATAATATAAGGTCACTTTTATGTTAGTATTCAGCAGTGATTTCATCTTAAATTTTTATCAGTTATTGTTAAGTCATGATATTCCTTTCACAAATTACACACAGGTTTAGGATACTATCTGTCACATTTAGTTTAAACAATCAAAAACAGCACAGATATGAATAAAAAACAAATAAAAATAGTCAGAATAATATGAACAATTAAAAATTATTTATGCTTTATTTGTTAATTTTATTCGGTTTAATCTGACTTGGCATAGCCAAATATGGATTACAACCCTCCCCCCCATATTGGGTAGGGTTCCAATGAACCTTGTAGATAAAATCTGCAGGCAGGCAGTACATGTGTACTAGTGACCTGGATATAACATACTAAATAAGTAAATAGGTTATAACTTGTAAGTCTTTTACAACTATCAACACCTCTCTCCCTATCAAATACCTGCCAATTTGGAAAAATATTGGTCCAAAACCTCTCCCCCCCTGAAAAAAGTCTAGTTATGCTATTGAACCTGCAGATGAGTCTAGAAGCCCAAAACATCTAGTTTACAGAACAAATAAAATTTGCAAGGTTTTTATTTTATACATACAAATATATACCACATTTATTTAGAATAATATGTGCAACTTGGAGACCATATTCAGTGGATAGAAATTTAATGTAAACAATACTTGTAATAAAAATGGTTGTTACAATTTTGGCCCAGGCAACATAGTCTTTAAATAATACAATTTTAGAGACTAACCTTTAAGACTACGGTATTATTGTAGAAAATGAACAATGTACTAATATAGAAAAAACACTTCTCATAAGCATTATAAAGTAACCACTGACAGCAATTACAGCAAAAACAATTTACCTTATCAAGAGTTAATATAAACTATCTCACTATACATTGAGGGAATAGCAGACCATGTTGTGACCATGTATGAGTGTATGCAACATGTACTTTTGAGCCATTAATTATAGTAATTAGAACCTTGCATAGCAGTTTTAAAATGTGTTGCTTATCATTGTGATTGTGTGTGTGTGTGTGTGTGTGTGTGTGTGTGTGTGTGTGTGTGTGTGTGTGTGTGTGTGTGTGTGTGTGTGTGTGTGTGTGTGTGTGTGTGTGTGTGTGTGTGTGTGTGTGTGTGTGTGTGTGTGTGTGTGTGTGTGTGAAAATTAATATCTAAAAAGTATACTTCAATTTTATTAACCTATAAAATTAAAAAAACAAGCAGAATTTTATACATCACACAAACAGAAAATAATACTGTTTAAGATAAATGTGGATAAAATATACTGAAATCAGTTACATTTTAAGAAAACTACATAAGCCTTTCAGAAAAGATACTATTTGCAAACATTTGGTGAAATAAAACTGATAAACAATGTAGGTTACTTATTAACACACAATTGGTAGACGTCTTAAAACGAATGTTTTAAATATGATTTTTAAATAATATGAACTTACTGTATTAATTATTGTTTCTTTCCAATTGTATACCATATAGCACCACACAAATTATGAGTTCCACTTTAAAATCTACAGATTTCTCTTATTATGTTAGCACATATGGAAAGTTCATGTAGCTGAATAGTTACTTAGGAACTACAAAAGTTTTTTTATCAGTTCACTGTGTTTATATACTAAAGAAAAAGATTTAGTACACAATTAAATAATAATTAAAAAAGTGTGACGCCAATGTTTTATGTAATTTACTAACATTACAAATTATGTAACTCTGAAATATTTTTGTAAAATGTACTTCTGTGTTTATTAATAGTTTAATGACAAACCATTACACATTGTTTACTAAATATTATTTGTGCGTCAATGAGGATAGTATTTAAAAATACTGAGTTTGAAAAATTCCAATTATTTATTATTGCATGAAAGTTAATTCTACTAATCAAATAAAATATATTGAATGAATGAGTGGAAGATGCTGGAAGTGGCAATTGTAATAACTAAAACACTCGCTTTTCTTTAGTTCAAGAATTGATTTGAAGAGATCTTCTAATTTATAAGCAAGAACAAGTGAAGGTCACATATGATTTATTTGTGTAGGCCTTTTTATACAATCGCTTCCTCTTTTCATATGTGCAGGGGGAATGATAGTGGTTATATGAAGAAGACATAATTGTTTTCCTAAACCTACCCAGCACCAACATACTGGGATATAAGAAATTTTCATTCATTCTGTTAATGGCAATAGAATATAATTTACAGTCTTATGCAAAAAACTAGTGGCTACTGTGTCCATGTGCGTGTGATGAATAGGAAAAGTGAAGCAAGTGATCTAGGCACTATATCATCATCATCATCATCATCATCATCATCATCTAAAGAGCAGTTTTCAGCCCCCAGGTCAACTCAGGCTGTTGAAAATGAGTACCTGGGATAACATCCTGGGGATAATAATGGGCGGCTGAAGTGTAATGCTGACCACACTGCCTTCCTTGTGTGCCGTACTGCTCACATAAGGTAGCCTACCCTGCCTTCTCCTAAGCTATTTCAGTGGTATACATGGGAGCCATTATAATATATGATAGGAAGTCCATCTCCTTTCCCATGTCTTTGAAGAACGCTGCTCTTGGTTTTTCCCTTAACACCTTTCCTTCAAAATTGTTACTTAAGAATTGGTTGTGTCGTAGTCGTAACACATGCTTAATCAATTTTGCCCTTCTTCGAATTATTTTTAATAGTGATCTATCTTCGTTCACTTCTGCGAAGACTTGCTCATTAAGTTTCTTATCCATTCAACTCATCCTCTTCGTTCTCCTCCAGACACACATTTCCATTGCATCCACCTTCCTCCTTTCTATTTTGCCGAAGGTCCATGCCTCACACAGGCACTATGTAGCCTACAATAAATAGTTGTGCACAGACTTTATCCAGCTCGATGATAAAAGATGACTGTAGGACGTTACAAATGCATTGACCATATAGTTAACACATCAACATATTGACTGGTTATAGAGTCACACAGTAGCCAAACTGTTCCTAAGAAATGGCTTTTGGGGATCCTTTCCCTCCATAGTAAGTCTTCTTCTTGAATTTCCTCCATAGTTGTCTCCTCTCTCTAAGGATTTCCTTTGGTATATCCCTTTTGGATTCCCTCCGTTTTTAAGATAGTGTGACTTCCATAAGTCTCCTTTCCTGTTTGATCACCTTAGGAGTCTCTTCGTTCTAGTTGTAATTTTCAGAGAAGTGGAAGAGTATCAAGGGAATGGTGTTCTACAGGTAGATATAAAGAACCTGAAAATATACAGGTTCCTTGGGAAAATATCTGTAGCAGACAATTTGATATGATATGAAAGCAGTTTTCAAGGAAAGAGGTCCTAAGAGAAAAGATAAAAATCCATTACTGTCAAGCTAGCTCTCAGCAGCGGCGTAGCTAAACCGAAGGTGGACGTCGGCGAAATCTGCTTTGCGAGACCCTTTTCATGTCTCGGTTAGAAAAGTGCTAATAAATTGAATTATACTACAACACGTCACAAGAATGAGTTTGTTATATATTAATTAACCAAATATTTATTTAATTTCAATATATAATTATCATTCATTACGATATTCTATGACTATTAATAGAAAGATCAATCAATATCACTTAACCTTATGTATCATTGTGATACAGTACATATCCCATCATCAGTATGGCTTTGTGAAAATAACAAACCCTTGAATAACAATTACCTCTAGACATCTAAAGCTAAACAAACATATTATAATATTCGCACTTTTCGGCTTTGTGCTTCACTGAATTTTTTCAGAACTGAGTCATAGCTTAAACGAGACACTATTTCAGCTTCAATCGATAAAACAGCCAATGCAGATAGTCTCTCTTGGCTCATCGTGCTTCTCAAATAGTTCTTAATCAGTTTCAACTTTGAGAAGCTTCTCTCAGCAGAAGCTGTACTGACCAGAACTGTCAGCATAATTCTGATCGTTATGTAAACATTTGGATATATTTCTTGCAAATTATTTTCTAAAATGTATCATATAAGTTGTTTTACATCTTTTATAGAGTCTGGTGAATTAGACCTGAAAAGCTGGAGTTCCTCGAAAAATGTCGCTGTTTTCACCTTCCCGTAGTATTGTGTCAAGATCATTACAATGCTTTTGTAGGTCTTCTTTTGATAGAGATTTCAAATAGTTCATGTCATAAATAAAGCCAAATCTTAAAATATTCGTTGAGAGATTCGAATCGACATTCAGTGTCGGCTATGATAGCATCTATCATTGTTATAAAAAAGTCAACTTTGAACTGTATTTCTGCAGATTGTATAGGTTCATCAATATGTTCATACCCAAACATTCTTTTCTTTCTCACTATTCTTTTCTCTTTAAATTGTGTCGGGATTTTGTAACTACTTTTTTCTACAAACAATCGAGCTTGTGCAACAGCTTTTTCAAATCCTGTATTACGATATTCTTGTATCCAGTTACAAAAAGAATAAAGTGTCAATGGCACCCTTCAAGTTGACTTCAACTGACTGCCATAGTTTGCTTATATTGTTGACACGCAGCAAAATTTCGTACCATACGTGTACTGCAACAACAAACTCAAAAGTGAAAATTTCATTCAAGATAGCTTTACAGTCACTCAGAGTATCGGAATCTTTATCTTTATCTTTCAGTTCATTCACGCAATCGATGACATCATCAAATTGCAAAAATATCGCTTTTACTGCTGCAATCCGACTCTCCCATCTCGTCTCAGACAGAGCTTTTAACGTCAATTTTAATTTAGATTTAACAAGCTCCCAGCATTTACTAGATGCTGAAAAGAGAACATAGATTTTATTTATAAAGCCAAAAAATGTTTTGGCTGTTATAGAAGAATTTGCTGCATCTATCAAAAGCAAATTCCAACTGTGACAACCACAAGGCGTGAAGAATGCTCTTGGATTAATATTAAGTATTCTTGTTTTGATGCCTTTATTTATGCCAACCATATTAGCGCCATTATCGTATCCTTGTCCTCGACAATTCTGGATATCCAAACCATTTTTTTTCTAGTTCTTGCAAAATTGAATTTGTCAAATACTCTCCTGTTGTTTCTGCTACAGCAATAAATTCAATAAAGTGTTCCTCTATTTCTCCAGTCGAGGAATTGCAAAATCTTAATATTATTGACATTTGTTCAACACGGCTCACATCCCTGGTGCAATCAAGCATGAACGCATAGTATTTTGCTTGTTTGACTCTGTATTATTTCTTCAATAACTGATTGAGACATTAACGTAATCAACTCATTTTGGATATCAGGACTCAAATAATGTTGAGCAAGACGTTTTTCATTCATGCGTTGCAAGTGTTCCCGCAGTGTCAGATCATATTTGGATAACAACTTAAATAGGTCCATAAAATTGCCACTGTTTCCGCTATAGTCTAACTTATACGACTCTCGATGACCTCTAAATGCAAGATTATGTGAGGCTAAATAGTTGATAATGTCAATCAGTCTTTCAAACAAATTGTACCAATATTTTTGCGATTCTCTAATTAATCTCTCGTTTTCCATGTCGATTGTTTTTCCATGTTTGATTCCTTTGTGAAATTCCATCCATTTAAACATGCACCCCATGTGTCCTGGACTTTGTTCATGTCTTTGCAATATCCGACTAAGATCTTTCCAGTCACAACATCCTCCTTGCACCATCTGTGTTTGTAAATGCGAAAAAAGTCTACATGGAAAGCAATAAACTTTGTCTTGAGTTATGGAGTAAACTAACCATCTACGTTGTTGCGTTTCGTCGTTACTCAACTTTCGAGTAAAATGAAATTTAAAAAAATGTCTTTTGCTAGCGCCTTTTGGATATTCTTCATCGGATATTTCCAGATTTTGATAAGGACCATTTTGAATAAGGTCATGACGCTGTAAATCCGTTATTGGAAATACCCACTTCCCTGGGTCCAAGTCTACAAATGACTCTCTTCGTAAATGAATTGTTTCCTCTTGATTTTCTGTCTCACAAATGTTCTCACTTTCGAATTCTTTATTGAGTTCAGAAACTTGGATTACAGCAGATCCACATGACTCTGAAGCTGGTTCAGCAATTTGGACAACCGATTCATCCGACTCAAAAGAAGTAACTTCAGAACAAGGTTTCTTACTAAGATATTTCATCATACTGGAACTCAAAGTTTGGTTGGACATAACCGTTTCAGCTTTCCTTCGTTTTTTTGATGCACCAGATTCCCATTTCCTCCCTATATCTCTGTCTCTAGAGGGCCCACCTGACATGACCTAAAAAATATTTCAGTTAAAAAAACGATCGGCAGCCACAGCCTAAAACTTACTCTAAGCCTACCGTTTAAATGTCTAAATGTCAAGTAACTAATAACCTTATGTATAAACTACAGTATATCTAAAATAAAAATGTTTCTCTTTGTTTTTTTTTCCTAGTTTTTTATACATCATATTAATTTTTTAAATCTGAGCCCTACAATAGGAGTGCCTTCAGTTCATGATATTGTTAATAATAATGATTTTCATTATATTAACTAATTTTTTAACTATATTGTGTAATTTACCGAATCACATTACATTTCTATTAATGATGTAGATAATAATAATAATAATAATATTAATGTATATGACTAGTGAATAAACTGTACAATACAATTGAAATAAAAATATAAATTTACAAAAATTAATAAAATAGTTTGATGTGTTTACATGAATTTTGGTATCACCAGACTTATATATTTTTTAATAGTATGTAAATTTTAAAACTTCAAAACAAAGTTTGATCATTCAGAAAACTGAATGATATTAACAAAATGTTGATATAGTTAATTTGTTACTAATATAAAATTCAGTTTATACCAATCATTTGTTGAATGGCTACATAATTTACAATTAATTAATTATTAAGGAAAATATAATTACATATATATTATTATAAATTATTGTTAAAAAGTAATTAAGTAGTCTATTAATAGTATTATATTAAAAAAAAATAAAAATCGTTGTTATTTACAAAAAAAATAATCCCACAAATAAAAATTTTCATAATTGTTTGATTTTATAAATATTTTAATACTGCAGAACACTTTATTATCAACGAAAATTTAATATACCGACAGTAAAAATTAGTTACTTGACATTTAGAAATTTAAACGGTAGGCTTACAGTAAGGCACCCCCAAAATTTTCACGATCACAACACTTTCTTTAGTACATATACTTTCTACAGTACTTCGAGAAAGTTATAAAGAAGGACAAACAAACAAACACAATTGCTCATTTATAACATTAGTATAGGATTAATGACGATTTGGATTTCTATTGACAAAATAAAATAGCAAAGTTATATAGGTTATGTTACATAATCTGTAATAATGTACAGATTATAGGTTATTACAGATTAGGTACAGACTATAGGTTGTTATAGGTTCTGAAATAATGTTATGTATTGACTTTCCTTACAAAATTTCTATAATTCACAAAACTCCACAAAACGTTATGATAGGGCTGATAAGCAGAACTAAGCAAGTCTGGGAATCGCATATATTTCTTTAAATTAGTTTCTGGCCTGAATACGGGCATGGCGCATACTTCTTGGAACGTTTTTTTAGGTTGGCACACTGGTCATTTACTTTGGCTGGGATTTCCATAAATGTCAGTGTTGCCATTTATTAGAGTCATCTGCAGACGACTCAACTAACTTAAAATGACGGGGGAAAATTGATTTTTTCGCAAAATGTTTTGCTAATTCAATTGTTCGTCGTTTGTTCTTCAATGTTCGATCAAATTGATTTTTTGTTCGTTTTCCTTTCTTTTTTAATACAATTACTATATCAATTATTGCTCTTTTTATTATTATGATTTTTTAATGCTCATTTTAATGCTAATTGAATACATATATTAAATAATGAAATTTATTATTATTATTATTCATTATTATTATTATTCATTATTATTGAATAATGAGATTTAAATAAAATCGCGTAGTTCGCTGAATTTCCGCGCATGCGCAGTTTTAATTATTGTAATTTAAAAATTGCAGTGATTTTGATTGCATTAAAAAATTAATTAAAAATATAAATAAGACCGAACAAAAGTTTTTTTTGGACGAACAAATAATAACTGGTCAAGATTAAAAAAAAAAAAAAAAAAAATCCAGAAATAAGTATATTCAGAGACAGGTTAAGGGTCAAAGACGACTCTAATAAATGCTACTGACTTGTACGATTTTTTTTGAATGGTGATTTTTTTGCGAGGCCCCCTAAGGTGCGAGGCCGTCGGCGGTCGCTGACGTCGCCGACGCCTAGCTACGCCTCTGGCTCTTAGGGAGATGAAGATTCCAAGAAAGAGAGGTAGGCTCCTAGGTTATTGTCATATTGTCCCACAGAGGGGTCAACAAGACTCCACATATTCCTGGTGATGCTAATAATCTTAATGTAGACAATAATTAGTCTCAAGGTTTTACATTGTTGACCTATCCTAAAAAGATAATTAGATAATTTTTGGCGTATCCTAAAAGGGTATAATAATAGAAATGAAAAAGGAATAAAGACTGTTAGATACAATACAGAAATACTAAAGGAAGAAGAAATAAAACGGAGGTTCGAGGAAGTTACTAATGAGAAAATTAGACAGTGGAGACTTGAATGCCGTGAGGAACAAGATACAGAAAACCACTGGCTTAATCTAAAAAACATGTTAGTGACCACGGGAGAAGAAATCGTTGGTTTGAAGAAGACACATGGGCGAGATGAGTGGTTTGATAAGGAGTGTGAAGAGGCAACTGACTTCAAAAACAAGACATACAAATTTATGATCCAAAGGAAATGCACTAGGGCTGTTCAAGAGGAATACAGGAAGGCCAGGCGGAGGGAAAAGAAGATTCATAGAGAAAAAAAGAGGGAGTATATGATGAGACAGATGAAAAAGATAGAGGAATATAAGAGTAAAAGGCTGAGCCGAGATATGTACAGGAAGGTGAATGATATGAGACAGGAATTTCAGCCTAGAACAAATGCCTGTAGGGATAATAATGGTGGCCTTGTGAGTGATAATGCTGGCGTAATCAGGAGATGGACAGAACACTTCGAAGAGTTGCTAGGCTCAGTTGGGGAGGCTTCGATGGAGGCATCTGAGAATGAAGAGGAAGTAGGAGAATTCGAGGAGATAGAGAGGAGTTGATGCCATCCTATGACGAGGTGTATGAAGCTCTAGAAAAGCTTAAAAATAACAAGGCAGCAGGTTCCGATGGTTTACCAGGGGAACTATTAAAGAGCGCAGGAGGAGATTTCATAAAGGAATTTGCCCATCTTATAGAGCGAATATGGCTGTAGGAGGTAATGCCTGATCAGTGGAACAATGGGGTGGTGTGTTTAATACATAAAAAGGGTGATCCGCTCATATGTAAAAATTATAGGGGCATCTCTCTACTTAATACAGCATATAAGGTATTGTCCAACATCATATTTTCTAGGCTGCTTCCCTACGCTGAGGAAAACATAAAAGAATATCAGTGTGGATTCACTAGGAATAGGTCAACAACAGACCAAATATTTACACTAAGGCAAATCCTGGAAAAAACGTTGGAATATGGAGTGCCCACTCACCATCTCTTTGTGGATTTCCAGTCGGCATATGATTCAATCAACCGGAAAATGCTATATAGAGCTATGAAGGAGTTGAATATACCATATAAGTTGGTGCGTATGGTTGGAGTAGTTACGTCCAATTCTAAGTGCCAAATCAGAATACAATCAAATCTATCTAACTCCTTAAAAACATTGAATGGGTTGAAACAAGGAGATGCCTTAGCATGTCTGTTGTTCAACATAGCTCTAGAAAAGGTCATCAGGGATTCAGGAATTCAAACTAGCGGACACATATTTCACAAGGAGGTACAGCTTCTGGCCTATGCCGATGACATTGATGTCATAAGTAGGTCTGAATCTGGCTTAAAGGAAGCCTTTCAGGAACTGGAGTTGTCCGCTAAGGCTATGGGCTTGGTTATAAACCAAAGCAAAAGCAAATATATGGTTGTAGGTGCCAACACTCGTGCCCTGTCCCTGCGCATTAACGATTATGAATTTGAAAAGGTTCAGGGTTTTCCATATCTCGGGTCATATGTGGACTCTGGAAATGACTCCTCTAGAGATATTGAAAGACGAATATTATCTGCTAATAGGTGTTACTACGGACTGGTGAAACATTTTAAATCAAAATTAATAACTAAAGATACAAAAGCCTCCCTATACAAGACCTTGATTAGACCAGTCCTGATGTATGGCTCGGAATGCTGGGTGTTAAAAAAACTAGATGAGCAGAGACTATCCGTTTTTGAGAGGAGGGTACTGAGTCGAATCTATGGCCCTGTGAGGGAAAACAACATTCGGAGGCGACTGCATAATCGAGAGTTGTACGAAAGGTTTAAAGATCTTCCGATCGTGCAACTCATACAAATTAACAGATTGCGTTGGGCTGGTCATGTGCAGAGAATGGCGGAGGATAGAATCCCCAAAAAGAGTGATGAATTATTTGCCGATGGGAAGGAGAAGGAAGGAAAGACCGCGTACAAGATGGCTGGACCAGGTTGGTAAGGAGGCAGTGAGGCTGGGTGCAGCAAACTGGTGGACATTGGCCGGGAGTAGAGACCAGTGGGGAAGATTTCTTTTGGAGGCCAGGGCCCGGACTGGGCTGTAGCGCCGAGGATGTATATATGTAAAAGGGTAAATTTTGGCCTACATTATCCTTTATGTTTTAGTCATCAGGACCAACTGCAGCAGATTATATTTGTAAACTTTCATGGTTTTCATAAATAATGCCTCATTGTAGTATTAAATGTTTGGTTTTAAGAGAAATAGAACAACATGTGTTAAACCAAAAAACAGTTTTGGTGGAAGATTATATTTTTGGTTAGCTGCCTATTGGAAGAATGAATGCTTAATGAAAAAAAGCTTAAGTTATGAAACAAAAAAGGTCAGTCCTATGCAGGCTTCTTAACTATTGTTCCACGACAGCATAATTAAATTTTTTATTTTTTATATATTCTTTTTTATATAGCCTAAAAGTACCATATAATGTTATTATTTATATTCTTAAAATGATCGATTTCGGTCACAGACCATTGTCAGGTTATATAGCACATTTGTGTTCACAATATTATTTATTTATATTATTTATAAAACACTATTATTTATAAAAACAAATTATATAAATATTTATATCGTTTTTATAAATAATAGTGTTTTATAATATTGTGACCACAAATGTGCTATATAACCTGACAATGGTCTGTGACCGAAATCGATCGCTTTAAGAATATAAATAATAACATTATATGGTACCTTTAGGCTATATAAAAAAGAATATACAAAAAATAAAAAATTGAATTATAGGTAACATTAATAAAAAACAATAAGTGTAAGTATAAAATACATCACATTATCATTAGCATAATTAAAATAAAATTACTGTATTATGAATACAACTGATAACATATGTACTGGTATAATTAAAAAGTGGGGGTAAGTCAAGTCCACATCCCCGTCGTGCCCCCTGGGACCTTCTGTAGCCACATTGTAACTACAGATGCTAATGGACCTCTGTGAAGATCAACGGACGGAATGGTGGAAGAGATGTCAATGATCCAACAGCAGGACCTGCGGAAGAGTCTTAGAGGAGCAGACCTCTTCAAAAACCTGGGTTCATCTGGCTCTGGGTGATAGCACCCAGTAAGGGCCCCTGCCTAGGATTACAGGTGAAACCCGGTCAACGGTCTCAAGGGCGGATGAGGCACCTCGGTTCCCAACGGCAGAGAGCACGGAAGAACCTATTGGAGTAAACCATGAAAAACAATCATTTCGGACTAACAATCCGATCTTACCTCGGAATTTAATTCCTACTTTTGCACTCTATACAATTTCAATTGCAGTATGGAAAGTCCACTAAATAAAGGCACTAGGCCTACCCCAGGTGGTAACTTAAAAGAGAAATCCACCATGGCATCATGCCATGCATTGGGACCAAGGGTTCTGGGGAGTCTCAACAACTGCAATCAAAGGTTTGAGTCGGAGCAACCTTGGAATCCTGTAAACTTAAATTTAAGAAGGAATTCTTTTTAGGCACTTTAAATGTAAATTCTTTACTCAAGACTGGTAAACAAAATGAGACTATTATTTTTTGGACATTTATATTGAATAGATGACAATAGATTGACAAAGCAAATAAATCTTCAAATATCTGTGGGGGAAGAAGTCAACATCAAGTTGGATTAAAGAAGTCCAAAAGGCTTTAGAAAAAAATAATATACACACAGAAGAAGCAATTGAAGGAGAAGTTTTTCGGGCAAAAGTGTTAAAAATGGAGGGAGTCCAGGGTAGGAGAGAGAAAAACCCAGGTTCAAAGTGGACTGAAGACAGGAAGATGAGACACAGTGAGAAGATGAAAGAGTATTGGACCAAGAACAAAGAGTAAAGAATTGAATTTGGCATGTGGTCCCTAGATGGCTGATACGGAAAAAAAGCCATGCCAACGTCTGTAGCATGGCTGGGTCTACTAGTAGGCCGGAACATTAAACATGGCAACACTGGAACCAGCTGATATTTTGAGGCCGACTAGACAATCTCTTAATTTATGTATTTCAATAATAAAATTTTGTCATTTTTTAATTGCCAGTTAACAGCAGTTATATAATTCTTCATTTTTTGGAAACTATAAGTTTATTATGTAAAATACTGTTATATTATTTAAGAAATACAATAATTAACTCATTCATATGATTCGAATTCAACAACTTGAACAAAATTAATTCATTAGGCTTAACACTAATTCATTAATTTCTTCAACTTAAAAGTATAGTACTAAGTGCGCACAGGCCTATAATTTAGATTTAGCTATAAATAGACCTACTCATGATTTTAGTAATGCTACGAAATTAAATCAAATATAACAGGTTCACGAACAAACCAAACGTTTCAGCAGCACCACTGGCTGCCATCATCAGTGGAATTCAAGGGATTTGAGTCTACCTGAGCGCGGGTTGTTAAACGTCAGGCCCACAGTACAGGCACTACCATGTGTGGTGGCTTCACCACAACCTTCACCACAGTACTGTGGGCCTGACGTTTAACAACCCGCGTTCAGGTAGACTCAAATTCTTCAAATTCCACTGATGATGGCAGCCAATGGTGCTGCTGAAACGTTTGGTTTGTTTGTAAACCCTGGACTACGGCCAAACAGCCTGGTACATACTTCCAATACAACTGACACCGACCATGAAAGGCTTAGAACCATATAACATGTTCACTTTAGTTGTTCACCTGGCTACTAATCTATAGGTCCCGGATTCGATTCCCGGGCCCGCACCATAAAATCAAGGTGGGTTTTTCAGCTCCCAGGTCGACTCATAAAAAATTGTACTCATTCATATGTTAATTATAACATGAATTTGGTATGCAAAGTAAATACCCTTATTACAATTTTCAGAATTTGATTTGTTGTTGTTATATTTCTCACAGCTGTAATCAAATTAGTTTTAGGTTTACTTCATATGCTGAAGCATAACTATATTAGAATCTAATGTTTTTGTAAGTATTTCTTATCTTACAGTTTAGAATTTTATTTTCAAAAGTTTTTATTCATGTGTTAGGCCTGAACTATTTGTGAATCAAGAAAACAATATTTAAAGTTGCCTTTAGGATTATGTCTATACAGTAGACTATTGCCTTCTAGTATGAAAACTTTCTAGTAGTCTGTTACAGTTTCTGAAGATAATTTCATACAAAACATACAAGTACAGTCACATTATCCCTATACACCATTCACTTATACTCTACTTACTTCTTTATTTCCATAACCCAACCCTAATCAGAATATCTTGCACTATTGCAGATTAGCACAATTATAACAATTCTTGCAGTAACTTTACTAAATGTTTAACTTGTATTCATCGTGGTAGGCAGACAAAATGTCTGATACCAGCACAGGATTCACATGTTATCAATTCTGAAGAGAAACTCAACTACCCATCCAAAATCGTTTTCATCTACTGAATTCCCATAATTTGATTGGTTCTATGAATGGTTCTTGTAAACCCCTTCCATGATTTTCTTACAGATAATAAATCTTCTTGTCCAAGAAGGCTCCTGAACAGAACAATTCTTGTTCAAAAAACTTGATTATTTGTACGATCTAATTTAAGGCCATAAAACCTTTTTATTTAAAAAATGCATACAATTAGTTACTGCTTTTTAAAAATAACTATTGTCATGAGATTGGTCTTTTTATTATGAGTATTCTGATATAAGTCCCAAATAAAAAATTCCCATATCTTGAAAGTTATTTAAATTAACATAGTTTTTAAGAATATCCTGTAAAATAATTGTGTACCCTCGCACACATGTACCTATGCATCCTTACGCACCATCTCACTGCATTTAAAGTTGTTTTACTAGTCTAAAAATACTTAAACGTAAAATTTTTTACGATGTTCCTTATCAGCTAATTTATAATGTTCAAACCTGCAATCTCTACTTATTTATACAGCGTCTTTGTATGCTATCATATGCTTTACTCTCTGCTACATTCCATACGCAATTAGAATGCATAATATTGCAACAATACATATATTTGCATATTTGCCCAGGGCGGTATGTTTGTAAATATTTAGCATAGAAAGTATATGATGAACAGTTTTTAACAATATTATGCAGGCTCAGAATTTCAGATAGCGTACACCTGCCCCTCATGAATACAGTGCTTGTGTGTTTGTGTGTGTGAACACAAGCTACGACAGGAAAAGATGGGGTGATGTGTATGGTTATAATCAGGTTTTAACTGGATAAAAATAAACTAATTAATACGTTTTTAAACCTGTGAACAAAGACTTACCCAAGTTATAAAGACACCATTACATTAAAGAATTTTTAACAAATATGGTGATATAAAAATTATTGCAAAATGTGTAATAATAAAGAGGCTGGGTAATTTAATGTTAATTACTAGTGTAATTAAATAGTAATTAATATGTGTGTTATATGTGAGTGACCAGAAAAAAATTATGCAAACAATGATGTCGCTCATGCTACGGGTATGTTTATGAAATGCGAAAATGAACCAAAAAGTGATTTGTAATTAAAAGGACGCTTTGCACGAAGTGACAATATCCGACAACCCGTAGAGACAGAGAACATAGCCTCAGCATAATCATCATCATCAAATTCTCAGGATTCAGCACACACACACACACACACACACACGCGCGCACGCACACAACAGTAACATCGGCAGCAGTACGCAGGTGATGAATAAACAATTATATTTTTGTTTGTGAAGAGAACTTTCAAAAAGAAAATAATATATACATGAACAATAAAAACTTAAAGTTTTAAATTTAAATAGTAGTTAAAGTAAATAATTTAATTGAATAAGAAAATTTAAAAAAAATGCTCTTCTTTTGTTATATGTTAAAATTTGGGTGTACCAGTAGAATTAAATAATAGGTTGAAAGTAAATATTATTATTTTATTTTTGTTTATAGCAACAAGTAATTTTATTCTTGAGTTTAATATTATTTTTGTTTGTATATGAGTTGTTATTCTTATTTAAAAATTGGAGTAAAAGTCAGACACACTGAAATAAAAAGGGTTTAGATAATTTGTTTAACATGTCTGTTTAGCTAGTAAGATTATATGGTTATTTATGTTAATATGTCATGAACAGCAGAGAAGGTTATATAGTACTTTATGTAAACTTATAAAAGAGAATATTTTATTTATCAAAGATTTGAAATTTTAATATTCGAATATTTTCAATTAACATTAATAAAGCATAGAATGATTATTTTGAAACAGTTTTAATTAATTATTTCATGTCAACAGTATCTCACTCCTCTTTGAAAATGATTTAATTATTGTGCAACTACATATATTTGACACAAGAATAAAAAAGAATCCTGCGACCTGGCCGGTGTAAATACACTTCATAGTTGTGTTGAGGACATGGTAACGTATTTGTGTAATTTTTGAAATACTTGTAACTTTGCAATATATATATATATATATATATATATATATATATATATATATATACACACACACACATAAGGTAATCACAATGTGGATTAACACAAAAACTTGAGAGGTCAAACTATCAAAAAATGAGAATGGCAGGTGCAAAAGAGGTAGACCTCTTTGAAGTGAGTTACTGAAAGTGGAGGATACAATGACAGAACAAGGTGAATGGACAACTACCATACCACTTTATTGTATGGTGTACTTAAGTAAATAATGATTATTAAGTGAATCTTAATGCTTCAGACCAAACAGCTGCATCAAAAGATTGATGGTAGCTTTTAGCACCACACAGTCTCATGTATTTTTCTTCAAAAATTGTTCACTTTAAAAATAAATTTATGAATAGGTTCGTGCGTCTGAAAGTACAAAATAACAATTGGCAAGATTTTATCTAGTTTATAGTTATTAGCAGCTGATAAACTGCGTGTATAATCAGTATGGTTATATTTAATACAAGTTGTAAAATGTATTTGAAATCAGATTTATTACAAGTACTTAAAATAGTTTAGATACAAGTATATTAAATATTTTTTATCTTTTATATGGCCTTTAATGTATTTTAATGTTTTTTAGTATGTAATGCCGACTTTTAAATTACATTACACACAGTTAAGCTCAAATATCTTTGTAGATAATGTTAATTGAACATAGGAAAACACCAGAAAACTTACCAATTCCACTATCTTTGAAAAACTTAGTTTTGTGTTGTGTGTGTGCTGTGTCAGTATACACTTACACACAAACATAAACATACAGAAACAATTCTGCCTTTAAATATTTCACTTATAATATTTCATCCGTGATCAAGTTTAAATGTATTTATAAGTATACAACACTTTTGTTGGCATATTTTTTATATTTATTTTAGAAAAAAAGTGCAGAACTTTCAGCATTAATTTCTTTAACAAATCATGTTAAAAGAATTCTGTCTGAGGCTTTCACAGCTGGCTTCAGTGATACTTTGGCTTGCCGGGCTGTAAGGCCATGGTCCATCATTGTTAAAAACCAGCGACAAGGCAAGCCAAAGTACTCATATCATGTTAACAGAATGTTGTGATTTATTCGTTTAAAAAACAGCTATTTTTAACTATATCATTTATTTTAAGCCTACATATTTATTTTTTCAAATTTTTAAAATTACTCAATTTTATTACTTGAAATAAGTTTAGTAATAAACACTTCTTGGTTGTTTGTTAAAACAAACAATTTGAATACTTGAGAGAATTCAAACAAAAATATCTTACCATGAGAGTAGGTCTGTTATTATTTTTGTATTTGAAAATTTATAGATTTTACTAAAGATTCCTTTTTTTGGTGGGGCATGATGGGGTATGATGGAGTACAGTGGAACTGATGTTTATTTTATCTATATATTTTTATTTGGATTTCATTGTCCATGATGTGTCCGTTACTTAACTAAATATAAATATTTCACTAATGACTCGGAACACAAAAGTTTTTATGGGTAAAACGTAAAGTTTTACCTTATAACCTGAACTGGTTTTTGCCTTTCAAAAAGCTTCTTCAGAGCCTCTGAATAAGCTTTTTAAAAGGCAAAAACTGGTTCAGGTTATGAGGTAAAACTTTACGTTTTTACCTATAAAAAACGTTGTGTTCCGAGTCTTTAGTGAAATAATTATATTTAGTTAAGTAACGGACACGTCATGGACAACGAAATAGGTCATTCTGAATAAAAAGATTGTGTGCAGATATTTTTTTATACTTTCTTATAAATTGTTTAAATCTTTTTTTATTTCAATAATTATACAATCTGACTTAGTGTTGTAACTTTACAATCATTTTCGCAAACCACTCACATGACTTGCACTTACCTGCGCGAACTGTGTTTTATGCACTAACCCTGATTACCTTAGTATGACTTACCAAAACAGAAGACTCCAAGATTTTTTACAGGTCGCCACCAACATTTGTGCTAAGGGGAATGTGGAAACCCTTGTTATACTTTGCCTGTTTCAGAATTTAGATTATTTAATTCCCTGTATTTCAACACTTACCCAGGTCCATTTTAGGCGTGCTTCTCCGTACGGGAACAGGTTATGGGAACGGCGTAATAACTACTCTAACACATGTTTATCGTTAAATCAAATATCATTTTCTTTTATTTAAAAATTACTTTCTTTCTCCTTCTTACTTCTTTAATGTTATCTATTTAACAATTCTAAGATATGAAATTACTTAATCAAAGAGTATATACGTTTTAAGGAAACCCAGTACTTCGAATACTCTTTATCTCTCTCTCTCTCTCTCTCTCTCTCTCTCTCTCTCTCTCTCTCTCTCTCATTCTGTTTTAACCCCCCCCTTATGTTTGAGCTCTCATTTTAATTTATTTATGTAATAATTTATTTATGTCGAATTTTACTTTAGAAAAAAGCAGATTGATTTTATAATTGAATGTAAGTAGTTCTTGATACTTAACAGTTGAGGACATCCACGATGTTGCACCAACACTTGTAAGTCATACTTTTTCCATAGGACACTCAACAAATATGTTGCGAACTGCTAATTTGGTATATTACTGATGATTGTTCACTAACACATTCTTTACGGTTATTTTTATATTAAATTCACTAACATTTTGTTCGCCCAACACTAATTGCTCGCGAGCACTATTTTACTTGACTGTGCGGTCCTGGAGCTGCTGGCTTGGTGACGCGCTTCTTTACTTCGCCACGAGGTACCAGCAGGAAGTCTTTATCGTACCTCGTTCTCTGATTGGCTGTGGAATGTTCAAGAAGATTTCCTGAGACCCGGAAACCAGTTTGCATTGACAACACGTGATGAATTTTGCGTCCCAAGCTATGCACTTCTATGGTGACCTATTCATCCTCTGTTACAATTCCCAACTCGTACCTGCCACTGACTCGTACCAATGTATTACATAGAATGGTTTATATTCATTGAAAATGATTATTTATAACATTATTAAATAAACTGGTTTTATCCCTTTTGCCCCATTACAATACCCCCCCCCCAACGAGAGGTTTTATGCCAAAGCATAAAAAGTCTCATTGCCTAAATCTAAGAGGTCCAGCTAAGATATAGCGCCACGACCCCCTTAATTCCTTATTAAAATTATGGGTTACTCACCCCCCTAATCCGGTGTCCGTGGCCGCACTGCATGACTTTACTGGACTTCCTTTCTCAGGATCCCAACACCATAAAGCCAGACAGGTCCTAAATTCCCCTAACCTGACGCGCTGGTCAGCACAGGGTCACCACCACAGCACCAACAGACTCTGTAACAAATAATAAAATCATTAATAAATGGCTTTTCACTACTACATAACCTTAACTGATTTGGTTTCCTCTTAGCAGTACTGGTTTGCCTTTTTTCGAAGTACAGTAGAACCCCGTTATTCCGAATTAATTGGGACCGGGGCCAGTTCGGATTGGCAAAAATTCGGATTAACCAAAATAATTGTTATTATATAATTATAATTATTTATTTGATTTAAATATGGTCTTTAACTTATATGTAACTCATATATGCCCGTTTTTTATTCAACAAATGCATTTTACGGTTTATAAGAGTTGAATATTTCATAAAATATTACGTAGTACAGTACTGTAATACAGTACAGATAAGGTGAACAGTATTGACACTGATGTTCGGTGGCTTTCTAGTATGGTATTGTTGTTTATTATCATGGGTGCGCCAGGGCGTCAATGACTCATGCCAGTTTCTTAGTAATCCCACTTCCCCCACTCTTGTTTGTTTCTTCTCGTGGCCTTGCTTTCAGTAGTGAGACACCTGTCAGTCTGAGACATTGTGTGTGCATTCCAACTTACATACGTTTTCAGTGTTGTTTTTTAAGTGCGTATTGTATAAAAATGGTTGGTAAGCGGAAACATAGTTCATGTACACTAAAAGATAAACTTTAAGTGTTGAAACGTTTGGACAAGGGTGAAAGTGGAACGAAATTAGCAGTCGAATTTGGTGTGGGTAAAGCAACAATAAGTGACTGGAAGAAAAACCGGTCCAAGATTGAACAGTTTTGTGCGACAACATCCGAGAAGACTCTCGAGGAGCGTCATACATCAAAAGTGTCACAATTTGACAAAATTGATGAAGCCCTTTTCATATGGTTTTCACAAGAAAGGCAGAGAGGTACTCCACTGAGTGGTCCCCTAATCCAAGAAAAAGCAGTTCACCTCAATAAAGCTGATGAATGGTGATCCTAAATTCATTGCAAGTAACGGCTGGGTGGACCGGTGGAAAAAGACACGGAATACGACAGTTATCCATTACCGGTGAATCACTATCAGCAAATCACCAGGTTGCACAAGAGTACATCGCTGAATTCGCAGACATAGTTTCATCGCAAAATTACTCGCCTCAAGAAATATACAATTGCGATGAAACTGGGTTAAATTTTAAGGCATTGCCAAACAAAAGCCTCGCCGCTAAACAAGAACTTAATGCACCTGGTTTCAAAATGTGCAAGGAACGTGTGACTGTTTTAGCATGCAGTAATGCAGCTGGGACTAATAAGTTGCCACTAATGGTTATTGGCAAATCAAAAAACCCAAGAGCATTTAAGAACATCAATGTGAACTCGCTTCCTGTATTCTACAGGCATCAAAAAAAGGCATGGATGACCAGTGCTTTATTTAAGGAATGGTTTCATGTCCAGTTTATTCCTTCAGTAAAAAAATTCAGTGAAAAAAATTGTCTGCCACCCCGGGCGTTACTTGTCATTGACAATGCTCCGTCACATGCTTCGACAGAAGAACCTGTTAATGGAGATATAAAAGCTATTTTTCTCCCTCCGAATGTAACACCTTTGTTACAACCCATGGACCAAGAGTTGCTACAAAACATGAAATGTGTGTATAAAAAAATTCTTCTAAGGTCCCTTCTTGAAAATGAAAACAGTTCACAAACCATTCTCCAAAGTCTTAAGAAAATCAACATCAAAGATGTTATCTATTGGTTAGGTGAAGCATGGGACAATCTCAAAGAACAGCTGCTGAGAAAGTCGTGGAAAAAATTATGGCCAAGTCTCTCTTACATCGATAGTCCGGAACAAGCTGATGACAGGACTGAAGTTTTATAGCTCATGCATCAAATTCCAGGCTGTGAAGAAGCAGACGAAACAGATGTGAACGAGTGGGTGGCAGCTGACACAGAAGACCACCAAGTTTTGACAGATACGGAAATCGTTTCCCTGATCAGACTCTGATGTGAAGATGAAGATTCTGATGTGATGGATGAAGCCGATGATTCAGAACATCTCATTTCAAATATCACTATAATCTCATTTCACATTCAGAAGCAGCGAAGGCGCTGGAAATATCCCTGCAGTATGTGGAGCAGTTTGCCAACGCTACAGCGGCGGACATCATGTTCATGAGACACTGGTGGAATATTGCGTCGTCTACTAGATTCACGTCTTTACGTCAGCAGAGAATAACTGATTTTGTGCAACCAGTGAATAAGTGAAGTATTAATATTGAAGTGTTTATTTGGAAATTCTGTTAATAAAGTATAGAAACTGTAATCTAAGTACTGTACAGTACAATAATTGAATTCTGTTTTTGTAGTTTGTAGTTTTTGTAGTTTTGTTTAAGA
The DNA here is from genome assembly GCA_034769895.1 of Magicicada septendecula. Lineage (NCBI taxonomy): Eukaryota > Metazoa > Arthropoda > Insecta > Hemiptera > Cicadidae > Magicicada > Magicicada septendecula. The sequence goes on from CM068372.1 coordinate 220,563,253, forward strand.
ATTTTATTCCAGTAATTGTAGGCCTACTGATTAATACGTATTACAGTGGTTAGTATTATTTTCTACTGATTTTGCAAAATGTAACCATTTTATTAGAAATGTAATGAAATCATTTGTCACTTCATGAAATATGCAGTTGTTTTTATAGCTTTCCTTGCCTATTTGGTTCCTGGAGGTGGTTCGGATTATCCGGAATTTCGGGCTAGCGGGGTTCGGATTAACGGGGTTCTACTGTACTGGTTTTCTTCTTAACTTCTTAATATATCATGAAACTTGTTTTCACTACATATATTCTTAACACAAACCTAAGACATTTTATTTAATTCACCTAGATATGAACACACATTGGCAAGTCATATCAGAAAATACAAATTTTTTTCCCCCAATTCCAAAAACAACTCAAATTCAACTACAGATTCAACTTTCTGATTTCAATTGAAAATTCCATTTTGCTTTCAATTAACAATGCAAATTACCATTATCCTCTATACACAATACAAGATATGATTATATAACAGCAAATTATTCAATACAACAAGTACAGTCAACAAAATGTGTATTTCAACACTGTACTATTAATCGTTTTATCGTGATTTAATCATCACCCTTCTCTACTTTATTATTTATTTTAATTTAATTCTTTTTAATTAAATGATTACTAATTACTTATCTATTATATAAAGAAAATCTCGTAAAAATTTTACACACAATATAATATTCTAACCTTTAATCACATATTTCGTGACTTATAACAATAAGAAAAATGCAGTTTACCACAACCTACCCACTGTGCTTCAAACAGGTCTATTTCATATAAAATTTATATAAAAATCCTGGCAGGGTCGCCATTTGTAACTTTACAATCATTTGCGCAAACCACCCACGTGACTTTCATTTACCTGCGCAAACTGTTTTTTACACACTAACCCTGATTATCTTACTATGACTTACCAAAACAGACGACTCCAAGATTTTTTACAGGTCGCCACCAACATTTGTGCTAAGGGGAATGTGGAAACCCTGTTATACATTACCTGTTTCAGAATTTAGATTATTTAATTGCCTGTATTTCAACACTTACCCAGGTCCATTTTAGGCGTGCTTCTCCGTACGGGAACAGGTTATGGGAACGGCGTAATAACTACTCTAACACATGTTTATCGTTAAATCAAATATCATTTTCTTTTATTTAAAAATTACTTTCTTTCTCCTTCTTACTTCTTTAATGTTATCTATTTAACAATTCTAAGATATGAAATTACTTAATCAAAGAGTATATACGTTTTAAGGAAACCCAGTACTTCGAATACACTCTCTCTCTCTCTCTCTCTCTGATTCTGTTTTAACCCCCCCTTATGTTTGAGCTCTTATTTTAATTTATTTATGTAATAATTTATTTATGTCGAATTTTACTTTAGAAAAAGGCAGATTGATTTTATAATTGAATGTAAGTAGTTCTTGATACTTAACAGTTGAGGACATCCACGATGTTGCACCAACACTTGTAAGTCATACTTTTTCCATAGGACACTCAACAAATATGTTGCGAACTGCTAATTTGGTATATTACTGATGATTGTTCACTAACACATTCTTTACGGTTATTTTTACATTAAATTCACTAACATTTTGTTCGCCCAACTCTAATTGCTCGCGAGCACTATTTTACTTGACTGTGCGGTCCTGGAGCTGATTTTCGACTGGCGCAACCAAGCTGGCTTGGTGACGCGCTTCTTTACTTCGCCACGAGGTACCAGCGGGAAGTCTTTATCATACCTCGTTCTCTGATTGGCTGTGGAATGTTCAAGAAGATTTCCTGAGACCCGGAAACCAGTTTGCATTGACAACACGTGATGAATTTTGCGTCCCAAGCTATGCACTTCTATGGTGACCTATTCATCCTCTGTTACAATTCCCAACTCGTACCTGCCACTGACTCGTACCAATGTATTACATAGAATAGTTTATATTCATTGAAAATGATTATTTATAAAATTATTAAATAAAATGGTTTTATCCCTTTTGCCCCTTTACATTACCCCCCCCCCCCAATGAGAGGTTTTATGCCAAAGCATAAAAAGTCTCATTGCCTAAATCTAAGAGGTCCAGCTAAGATATAGCGCCACGGCCCCCTTATTTCCTTATTAAAATTATGGGTTACTCACCCCCCTAATCCGGTGTCCGTGGCCGCACTGCATGACTTTACTGGACTTCCTTTCTCAGGATCCCAACACCATAAAGCCAGACAGGTCCTAAATTCCCCTAACCTGACGCGCTGGTCAGCACAGGGTCACCACTACAGCACCAACAGACTCTGTAGCAAATAATAAAATCATTAATAAATGGCTTTTCACTACTACATAACCTTAACTGATTTGGTTTTCTCTTAGCAGTACTGGTTTGCCTTCTTTCGAAGTATACTGGTTTTCTTCTTAACTTCTTAATATATCATGAAACTTGTTTTAACTACATATATTCTTAACACAAACCTAAGACATTTTATTTAATTCACCTAGATATGAACACACATTGGCAAGTCATATCAGACAATACAAATTTTTTTCCCCCAATTCCAAAAATAACTCAAATTCAACTACAGATTCAACTTTCTGATTTCAATTGAAAATTCCATTTTGCTTTCAATTAACAATGCAAATTACCATTATCCTCTATACACAATACAAGATATGATTATATAACAGCAAATTATTCAATACAACAAGTACAGTCAACAAAATGTGTATTTCAACACTGTATTATTAATCGTTTTATCGTGATTTAATCATCACCCTTCTCTACTTTATTATTCATTTTAATTTAATTCTTTTTAATTAAATGATTACTAATTACTTATCTATTATATAAAGAAAATCTCGTAAAAATTTTACAAGCAATATAATATTCTAACCTTTAATCACACATTTCGTGAGTTATACCAATAAGAAAAACGCAGTTTACCACAACCTACCCACTGTGCTTCAAACAGGTTTATTTCATAAAAAATTTATATAAAAATCCTGGCAGGGTCGCCATTTGTAACTTTACAATCATTTGTGCAAACCACCCACGTGACTTTCATTTACCTGCGCAAACTGTTTTTTACACACTAACCCTGATTATCTTACTATGACTTACCAAAACAGACGACTCCAAGATTTTTTACAGGTCGCCACCAACATTTGTGCTAAGGGGAATGTGGAAACCCTGTTATACATTACCTGTTTCAGAATTTAGATTATTTAATTGCCTGTATTTCAACACTTACCCAGGTCCATTTTAGGCGTGCTTCTCCGTACGGGAACAGGTTATGGGAACGGCGTAATAACTACTCTAACACATGTTTATCGTTAAATCAAATATCATTTTCTTTTATTTAAAAATTACTTTCTTTCTCCTTCTAACTTCTTTAATGTTATCTATTTAACAATTCTAAGATATGAAATTACTTAATCAAAGAGTATATACGTTTTAAGGAAACCCAGTACTTCGAATACACACACTCTCTCTCTCTCTCTCTCTCTCTCTCTCTCTCTCTCTCTCTCTCTCTCTCTCTCTCTCTCTCTCTCTCTCCCTCTCTCCCTCTCTCTCTCTCTCTCTCACTCTCTCTCTCTCTCTCTCTCTCATTCTCTTTTAACCCCCCTTATGTTTGAGCTCTCATTTTAATTTATTTATGTAATAATTTATTTATATTGAATTTTGCTTTAGAAAAAGGCAGATTGATTTTATAATTGAATATAAGTCGTTCTTGATACTTAACAGTTGAGGACATCCACGATGTTGCACCAACACTTGTAAGTCATACTTTTTCCATAGGACACTCGACAAATATGTTGCGAACTGCTAATTTGCTATATTACTGATGATTGTTCACTAACACGTTCTTTACAGTTATTTTTACTTTAAATTCACTAACATTTTGGTCGCCCGACTCTAATTGCTCGCAAGCACTATTTTACTTGACCACGCGGTCCTGGAGCTGATTGTCGACTGGCGCAGCCAAGCTGGCTTGGTGACGTGCTTCCTTACTTCGCCACAAGGTACCAGCGGGAAGTCTTTATCGTACCTCGTTCTCTGATTGGCTGTGGAATGTTCAAGAAGATTTCCCGAGACCCGGAAACCAGTTTGCATTGACAACACGTGATGAATATTGCATCACAATCTACACACTTCTATGGTGACCTATTCGTCCTCTGTTACAATTCCCAACTCGTACCTGCCACTGACTTGTACCAATGTATTACATAGAATGGTTTATATTCATTGAAAATGATTATTTATAAAATTATTAAATAAAATGGTCTTATCCCTTTTGCCCTGTTACAGTGTAATATGACATTCAGTAACTTATGTGGCACTGAATTATGCCATGTAGTATGATATTGTTTAAGGCAACAATCTGTTACTACTTACGTCAAAGTTTTGACCTGGAAAGTACACAATAGAAACACCACACATAGCTATTCAGTAAGTAAGAGGGTTTAAACCTTTTAATTCTGTACACTTATTTGATGGCATGTAACAGTTCATAACTCATTGGTGAGGGTGGGCACTTAGTTTATCAAAATAGTTAACAGTTAATTTTGTAACTGACTTGTTCACTGAACTTATTCCCAGATTTTGACTGATTACTTTGTTGGGCATATACCACAGTGTATCCAAAATTTCCTAAAGAACATTCACTTGAAATCTTCTGAAGATTTCTGCAGTGGAGTTAGCGGCTGATCTTCATAATTGCAGACCATATATCCATACAGGTCTTAAAATATTTTGTAAAGAATGAGTTCTTTCATCCTAAAGGATGAATTACATCCTATTAACCAGTAGATGTTTGTATATTTTAAGCCTAACTTTCTTTGGGGTGTATGTGCTGCTTACATGAGAACCAGTTGTCCAAATGCTGTGGATCATGGTTTCTTGACATGGAATTAGTTGGTTGTTTAACATAATTGGAAGTAGTGGTAAGGCATGGGTCTGAAAATATGGCTCCCTACATCAATTCATGCCTCCTACGTGTATTGTCTTATCTTTTTATACTAGTTTGTATTATTATACCTAACAATATTTAATTATGAAACAACAGCTTTGGGTTTATTCATTTTGTATTTAAAGTTAGTTACTGATATTATGTTAAACAATGTAATTGGTCATATAGTTTATAGCTTAGCTGGAAGTCTTGATTTTTGCTTGGAAAGATGTCAATAACAGATGTCAATCTCATCTGAAGAAAGATTGTTTCCATCATAAGCCTTTACATACAACCTCATTTCACATGATGGTAAATAGATGGACTAGTGTAGTCTTAGCAGTGAAGCTCACGAAATGGCTGCTTCTTCTATTGAATGACACTAAACTTCAACATTAAAAAAAGCATAATACTAAAAAATTTGCAAACTGCACAATTTGAGCAATTTCACAAATTTAATAGCAGTATTCAAAGTACAAACAAGAGTAGAGCATAACAGCACTCTTGGACTCATAACATATTCCCAGTGCGAACAGCAGGTGACAATTTACACATGCACATAAACACAGTCAGCAGTCATATTTACAATGAATTATGCATATGCTGGATTTGGTAAAGCTTCTTGCTTGTACAGCCAAACCATATATAACTTAAATTTTTATTCATCTTCTCTGCTTTCTCATTGCATCATTGAATATGCAAATAAACTTTTATGTTATTATTTAAAATTATTTTTTAATAGAAGTTTTTTTTTAATCGAAGCATCACATTCAACACTTCTGTTTTGCTGTGACACAGACTGAAAAACAGGTTTTTCTATTTATTGTAAATGTAATATGTTTAGATATTGTAACGTGATGTTCCTTCCCATTATATAAAGAAAATACATACCAAATAAACAAAATAATATAGAAATAAGAGTAAACCCATTATAAAATAACAAAAAGTACAATACTATTAAAGAATGAAACAATGTACCTTAGGTTAAGGAAAAGTGTTAGATATAAGACTATGTAACTAAAATTGGAATCATACGAGGGCTGTCCAGAAAGTAACTTACGTTTCAGTGTGGGCGGCGATGGGGTGGGGCTAGCGTCGCCATCTTGGTGATACTGGGTGGCATGACAGTACGGATCCAGCTCGGGCTGGTATAGGTCTGTGTTGTGTTTCAGTGCTTCATTAATAATTTTTAAAATGAGTGTTGCGATTGAAAATCCCGCGAGCTGTGAAGGGCACTCAGTAATACGATTTCTGCAAGCAGAAAACTGCAGACCAGTGGACATTCATCATCGACTGTGTGAGGTGTATGGGAAGAATGTTATGAGTGAGAGAGGAGTAAGGCAGTGGTGTCTTATGTTTAAAAATGGCCGCACCAATGTGCACGATGATGAGCAGAGTGGCCGGCCGAGTGTTCTTACTGACAAATTGGTGGAGAAAATCAATAAAAAATCCGTGAAAATCACCGCTTTACGATTACTGAGCTGTCACATGAGTTTCCTCAAATTTCACATAGTTTGCTTCATGAAGTTGTCACGATAAAGCTTGGTTACCATACGTTTTGTGCGCGATGGGTCCCAAAAATGCTTACAGAAATGCACAAAAATTAGCGGATGGCATCAGCATTGTCATTTCTTGATGCCTACGACAAGGATGATGATTCTCTACTGGACCGTATTGTAAAGGGGGATGAAACCTGGGTTAGGTACGTTAATTGTGAAACAATAAATCAATCCATGGAATGGGGCCATACTCGCTTGCTCAAAAAACCGAGGAAGTGTTTGCAGACCTTGTCAGCAAGGAAAATGATGGTGACAGTTTTTTGGGACAAAAAAGGGGTTCTCCTGGTACAGTTTATTGAATGGGGTACCACAATCAACTCCGAGGTTTATTGTGAAACCTTAAAAAAGCTGCGGAGAGCAATCCAAAACAAGCGATGCGGTATTGTTCTTCCATGACAACGCCCGACCGCATACAGCAGCACGAACGCAAGAACTTCTGGGAAGTTTGGATGGGAGATTTTCAATCATCCCCCATACAGCCCTGATCTGGCACCGACCAATTATCACCTGTTCATGCGTATGAAAACGTGGCTGGCAACACAGCACTTTGAAGACGACGAAGAGATGAAGGCAGGCGTTAATGAGTGGCTGAAATTGCAGACAACAGATTTTTACAATGAGGGCTTACAAAAACTCGTAAATTGTTACGATAAGTGTTTGAAGATGAATGGAGACTATGTGGAAAAATAGTCTAATAATGTACTTTTCAACTATGTAAATAAAAAATTTTTCTTTCATTTTTTTATTTATTTATTCTAAAACATAAGTTACTTTCTTAACAGCCCTCGTATTTACATAAGGAGGTGACCAGGAAGGGGCCAGATAATTAAAAAAAATGAGTGAACACATTTATCTAATTGTGTGACAATCAAAACCACATCAGTGAAATGTTAACTAGTGATAACACAAGAAACTACGTGTTTTTCCTTTTCCTTTAATATCACCAGTAAAATACAAATATAAAGCATGTGAGAAACTAGTGTTACAATGGGAATTTATATTCCAAGTCCCCAAAACCTATAGGCCAATAACTATGTACAAGGTAAGGAGATGCCATAAGTGAGAACAAAACAATAATGAATGAAATGATATAAAAACAATGTGAACTGAATAAAATATTCTTATTTAATGTTAAATAATAGTGTAGTTTTAGTGAGATTTGTGTTTTAGCTACTTGTATGTTCAATCAAACTTAGAGCCATGTAGGCCTGAAAGTACACTAATAGGATAAGATATAATTTGTTCTGTTAATCTATTGTTATATAACATTAAGTTGGTTCTCATAATTATTAAGGTTATTAATATAACCACATAACTGTTAAAGGGTTCTTAGTAAATCAGTCAGAAAGGGTAAATGTAATTAGAAATGATTGTAAACTTGTTCATGAAACTAATACCAGTACATAGGCCAATATCAAAACCCATAACTATGTAAATAAATAGTAAACAAGGGGATAAAATAATGTAAATCCATGGAATATTGTAAAATGAACAAATAGGTTATCTATTACAATTGTAATCATATTTTTTGGAAGTAATCAAGGGGTTTACACAATAATTTTAGACCGGTTCAATTGTATTAAAGAACTATGGCCTAAAAAAGATCAAACATTAAAAGTAATGTTCAAATTACCTAATACATGATCAAACCATTGTTAAGTGATGAAATGAGCAAGAATTGTTAATTCAATGTTTTCTTTTTATATAATAACTACAACTTAGTAGACAATTAAAGAAATTTAGAATAATTCTATATAAGTCAAATGACTAAAAAAGCCTATAAGCAGAGTCTTTTGTAAAAGTGGTAAATCACTTAATATTGAGGCTAATGATATCATGTCTAGTATCAAATTGTTCAGAATAAAATAAGGAATTTAACTAAGTAGACTAAATTAAGTAAAATTATAGTGTAACTAGAGAGTAAATTAGGCTGGGAGGTGAAGGGGCACTTTATTTTGAACAAACACAGTCACATGACTCAGAGTTTATCCCAATGAACCAATCAGAATTTGACAAAAACTGGTCAAATCCGTTTGAATGATGAAGAAACAGGGAGAGTTGATTGTTAGACATAAAGACGAGCGGGTCAGCTCTGTACAGCAAAAAAACTAAAATCTCAAAGCATCAGATCTAAGTGAAAATAAAAAAAAATATATGTTGAGAAGAAACCAGCCGAAAAATAAGAAACAACAATACTCATAATAATTTGAAGATATAATAATTCCTTAAATCAAGAACGCAAAAGAACAAGTAAAGTATGATTTGAAAGCGAACATTCCTACGTAAATTTTGTGAGCCTAAATATCTAACCTAAACACTGTTAAACATAACACCACACTATAATAAACTCATAACACCGTTTCAATTACAATACAACAAAGAAAAAGTGATTAACAACTATTATAACTGTGGACACTCAATTTAAGAATAATTTATTTAAGGAAAAGTGACAAAAAACCATAAACATAAAATTTGATGTGTAACATGGCAGCCATTTTCTCAAACTGATCGGGTCGTTCCAATGAAGACGGACTGATGGCATCTTTTAAGTTTGGTCACATAAACGTTTAATTACTGTTGTATAAATATCTCCTAACAAAAACAATCAAATATTTATGTGTTAATAACTAAGAATTTGTTTGTAAGTATTGTACCTTTTAGAAAAATTTCCTTTCTGACTTTTTAGTAACAGTTCAAAGAACTCAAATCATTCTTATATTAATTTTATTTAAATTACATTTGTTTGCAATTGACCTGAGATTTATGAGTCGAGCCGGGAATCACAATACCGACCCCAGAGTCGATTAATTGCTCAATTTGCATTAACTGAGATTAATTATCAATTAATTGTGTTTTATTTATAAAAATAAGTAAGTTAGAAGAATTTCAGGTATAGAAGAAGGAACACTTGCTAAGAAAAACATCAGCTGGGCGAAACAAAGAAGTAGGTAATTCTTATATTACGAATCGATTGCCAAATCGAATCAGCTAACGCAAAACATTTCTTCAAATTAAATTATACTACACGATTGAGATTAAGAGGAGAGTAAGAAATAATTAAATGTGGATGGTTATAAATTTTTAACCCGAACCCTAATTAAAATTAAATAAACAAAAATAAAAATAAAATAAAATTTAAAATATAAATTAACCCAATAAAGGCAAAATAATTAATTATAAAGAAAAGAGAGAAAAATTTACAAAAGTTTTTTTTTAATCTTTTATTTCATTGATTCAAACAGTACAGGTAAAGATAATTATCAGTAATACATGAGGTGTTACAATATTGATTCTTTTGCCTGAATGGACCTTTTCTTTAGACAGATTTACATTTTTGTGAGACAATTTTGTAGATTATGTGATCTTATTGTGTGATCATGGTGAAATGATAAGATGGCTGTATCATCAGAGTATACCGCAATTGTTATTTATGTAGCATGTGAGTAAATCTGCCGTCTAGTAAGTAGTGGGCTAAGGATACTCTCTTGAGGTACTCCAGAATTTACTGAGAAAAGTTCAGTTTGCTGTTCTTAGAAGTTGACCATGTAAGGTCTGTTAGTAAGATTTGATTCTAATGTGAGAAAAAAGATCAAGAGGGAAGATGCTTTTTATTTTAGACAGGAATCCTTTGTGCCAAACCTGTCAAAGGTTAGTCAAAGGAACACCATGGATGAGTAGTCTTTAGTTTCTGTACCTTTGTTTATTTGATCCATTATTCTGTGAATTTGCTCTGCAGTAGTGTGCTGTTTATGAAAACTGACATGACAGTCTGGAAGGAGATTTTTGAGCAATGGTTTGAGTATTAGTAGAATAATTTTTTCAAAAACTTTAGAAAGGATTGGTAGTAGGCTTATTGGACCATAGGATAATTCTGGGAATCTTCTGTTGGGCAAGAGAATGACCTAGTCTCGGTATATTATTAAACAACTTGGTGAGAAATTTAATGGTTTTTTGTATACGTTCTTTGAAGATTTTACTGGCAATCAAGTCACATCCAGGTGTGTTGTTTTTCAAATTACGAATTGTAGAACTTATTTCTCTTCTTTTGAATGGTTTGCTTGGAAGGCTCATTTGAAAGTATGCCAAAACAGAAGAGAATTTCTATTTTGTCCTGAGAAGTAATCTCAGATGAATATATTTGGAAAAGGTTTTTTTTTGTTGTCGATTAACAAAAGCTAATGCTTATTTGAAATTGAATTGTTTCTTGTTTAGGTTCCATCTATCTTCTAGAGAGGTGGAATGTGAAGAATTGGTCATATTTAACATGGTGATAACTTCTTTTCTACATATTGTTGTAATGGGTGGTTTCTATAACCAGTCTAGGAATTCCTTAACTTCCACTGCAGCACAATTTAACAATTGTTTATTGATTGGAGCACATGTTAGTTGTCATTATCTTCTTATCTCCTGTTTTTCACAATTTGCTTTTGACAGATACTGGGCAGTCTTTATTATAAGCATCTGCCTTTCACAGAGTAGCTTTGCATGCAGCTTATAGTACAACTTGGTTCAAATGTCAACTTGCTATATTGTCAAGAAGCTGGATTGCTTAGATTTTATTGTGTTAGTGAAATCTTTTCTTTTGTTGGATTGTAAATTTCTTAACCTTCTTGGTCACAGTCCCCGTTTTTAGGTGTTGATAAAAATTATAATTTTGCTTCTCTTTGACAATATTTTGAAACATTTGAAATTTCAGAATGTTTTTAAATTATTCAATCATTCTGGTGTTGATCTCATTGATGAATGACAGATTCAACCAGGCTTCAGAAACTGTTTATACAACACTACCTAGAGTTTTATGAATCATGCTTAAATACTTTACTGTATTAGATTATAGTATTATATATAACATTATCAATAGTATTTATAGTGAGGTAACGGTACTTAGTTGCTTTTATTTATTTTAATCAGACATCTATTACTCCATTCCATACAGACTAATGTCTACTTTATTCTGCATTGCAGTTTGTGTTAGCTTCTTCACGCTTTTCTCCAAACTGGTGTACGAGTCCAAATCAAGTTCATCACTTATCTTTACACATTTGGAAGAAATATTTCATATAATAATATTCTGACTTATTTCAACATCTCTAAGTCTTCCTGCCATTATCTGTAAGACTGCTAAGATCAATTAATTTTACAATTTAAAATGTTTCTGCTTTGTGGTAACATGTTGATCTTCTTCCACTGAATATTTTCTCTCTTGACCCATTTTTTTCACATCTCAATGGCATATTTCTCTTGGTATGTTGGATCTTTCTACTCTTGTTTCACACACTTTCCTGGTGAGTCCGCCTCTAGGATTCTACTTAAGAGACATCCAAATTGTCTTTCTTACTTTTTTGGTATACCGTACTCAATTAAATTTTAACTATTCTTTGAAAATCATCATTTTTTATTTTATGCCTCCTTGATTATCATTCTATTTTCCTTAAGCTCATTTTAGCTACATTTATTTGGCTTCTAGCCACATTTTGTTTCCTTGTGTTAGTACTGAAGTCATTAAGTTTTTTTAAGACTTCAACTTTTTTTGAAGTCCCTATTTTATAAAAAATTGTGGTCTGTAGAGAACTATACATCCTACAAATTTTACTTACCATATTTTTATATTCAGTTCATTATTTTTCCTTTCCTTTCCTTTGTACCAATCATAAATATGCAAGGTGTGACTATCAAATAACTGGACTCTGTTTATGCACACTATACAGTGCACATGTCAGTAATCAGAGGATATATAATTAATTTCTTGAATTTCATTGTCCATGACGTGTCCGTTACTTAACTAAATATAATTAATTCACTTCCGAGTCGGTAGTGAATTAATTATATTTAGATAATTAATCTTGAGCCCTTTATAATTGGTTAAGTCGATTTGTAACTGCCATGGGGAGTCAGTAGGGTTGTGAACACTATTTAAAAAAAACATCATTTGTAACTGTATTGCCAGAACAACGGTTACCCCAAAAATTTAACAGCATCTTAGCCTCAAGTTTCTAGTAAAATTTAAAAAGAGTGCAGCAGCGTGTTTTAATTTGTTGAAAGAAGTGTTTAAGAATGAATGCATGTCACTTACCTGAGTCTTTTTGAATGGTATAAAGTCTTTTATGGGTAAAAACGTAAACGTTTTACCTTATAAACTGAACTGGTTTTCGCTTTTAAAAAGCTTTTTAAGAAGGATAGACAATCAACTGCAGCATTGTTGTGAACTGTTCTTAATCGCATAGACTTAACATCCGAGAACGAAATAATGTATTGTACAGAGAGGGACAAAGAGCCTCTGTTACAGCATAATTTGTTGTCATAATGAACCGTAATTACGATTCTTGAGTACAAAATAAACTAATACTGTTTATTACGCAAGGTATGGCAACAGCAAGCTGGCTGGATAGTGATATCAAAGAAACAAGTTGTTTGTACTTTAATAAACTGAAAACAATTTTTTCAAGTCTATGCTCATTTTGCCGCCCTCCTGGCTATGCTGCCCGGGGCGGCTGCCCCCTTTCCCCCCCCCTACCTTCGCCTCTGGCTTACAACATGCCTTGTCTTTTTGTCTTTGCACTTGAATTTAATACAGCAGATACAGATGCAATTAATCTCAAACAACTTAGTAGAAAATTCATCTTTATGATTGTCATAATGGCTTTCTTGATTTTTTATGAATGATTGTTCCACCGTTTGAAAATTAATATATCACTTACTGTATAAATAAAATAAAATTGTGGTATTATATATAAACAGTATTTTATTAGTATGAAGTATATAAAACAGTAGAAAATAGTACCACCAAATTATTTCCCACACAGGATCATAAATTATTTGTGGAAAATTATAAATGTATAGCACTAGCCAGAGTAGTGACAACTGAAAAATGTTATTTACTCCTTAGCACTTATTACCTAGATATAAATTGGATATTACTATTTAAATATACATACTGTAATTTGAATTTGAGAAAATATAATTTTAGTTAGTGGGAGGAATGAGATTTCTCTGAGATATAGTCTTCAAGATCACAAAATAAATCTCTATGTACAGCAGGAGCTGAATGTTATGAGAGTACTTGACAGAATTGGCAAATATTGGGTACAATGTTTGGAACATCTTAACCAAATGAATGATTGCTGCATCGCATCCCCTAAAAATTATGGAATTATGAGCCAAAAATGATGGAGAGGTGAAGCATTGGAGTGACCAGCTCTAGTCTATCTGCTTGGTACCGGAACAAACTATTTTTGGATTAATCCTTGCTGAAGATGATGATGATGATGATGACGATGATGGTGGTGGTGGTGGTGATGATTTTAGTTTCTTTATTTAGAAAATGGTAATATAAGCATGTCAGTTTAGATAGCAACCTCAACAGGAAAAAAATGTGCTAAAGTTTGAGAATATGGAAAATTGTCTAGAATTTTTCAAGCTTTGTTTTCTGAAAGAGATACTTATATTAAGACCTCCTAATATAAAATTGATATGTGACTTTTTTATTATTCATGTTAATTACTACTCTATTTAAACATCAAGCTGATATAATCTGCTATAAGTAATGCATATTAAACAGTAACATAAAGAAATCAATACTTACCATAATGCTTAAACTAATTAGTATCAACCTGTATCAAGAAAGGTAGGTTTCCAGTCTAATAAAGCATTAGTTATTGTCCACAGAGTTGAAGATTTATTATCATACTTTACCATGCTGTGATAATAATAACATTATTACCATGGAAAGTGATATTTTATATAGTATATACATTATGTATAGCCATGGGTGCAGGCAGAGGAGAGAGTTTTATGGGGGGCTTCTGATTCTGAACAGGTTGCTGTTGTTGTTAGCTGTGCTAACATTTTGTTAATATAAAGTTTGTTTTACAGCTCCAGTTTCATACTGTATATTGTTACCCCTGTGTCTTAATATTATCCTAAGCTTATGAATATTTTACTTCCATGTTCTATAAGGAAATGGAAGTATGGCAATGGTAAAAAAAATCGTGTTCGAGATAAGGGCTGATTCTGATTCTACTACCTTAAAAACATGAAGAAAAGTCATTTTCCAAAAAGTGTCTGTGTGTGTCTATATGTAGAATTTTCTCTATGGCAAACGATAACTGCCACAAATTCAAACAGAATCAAATAATTTTTTGCATACGTGGCCGAGTTGTAGAGGACTCAAGGCCTATTGATTTTGGCAAAGATCGGTTAAGGGTTAGGGGTAGTTTTACATTTTACGTTTTAACAACATTTTATGTTTTAACAAGAGTAAAGTACTTAATTTTGATAAATAAGTGCCTGAAAAATAAAGTCATATTATCCACTGTAAAATGGTAAACGAGATATCTATAAATTAAGAGGGCAGTTGAAGGGGGAGGGGGTGATTTTTTGAAAATTACTTTGCTGATATCAAGTAAAATACAAGTATTTAATTTTGAAGGATAAGATACTTTAGCAATTACATATGATAAAACTATTACTTTATGAAAGTGTAAATATAATTAATTGTGGGGATTGGTTGAGGAGGAGGGATGATTATCTGCGTAGTTCAGTTTCTTTATAAGAATAAACTACCTAATTTTTATAGATAAAGTGACTCAAAAGTATTATTATATTAAACGACTACCTCATAATAACAAAAATATCTATTAACAGTGAAAATAGTTTCAGGGTGGGTGATATATTTTTTAGAAATTATCGAACCGAGCTCAAGTAAATGATTTTAAATATAAATCTTAGAACATGGAAGTCACGTATGGTTCTCCATACCAATATTTATATCAGTGACACTCTTTTTATATCAGATCTCAAGGCTCTTTGTAACTTTCATTGTGTGTGTGTGTGTGTGCGTGTGTGTGAATTAGCAATATTCGAATTGTTTATAAAGCCTGACTGTATTTAATTAAGAAAATGTAAATTTAATAAGTAATTAGGAACTGTTAAATGAAGTCTGTTGAATGTAGTAGTGATCAAAAAGTTTCTGTGCACTTGCTTATTACAGTATAGTAAATATGGTTTCAATCATTTGTCATGATTTCAACACTTATAATTACACAGCTTGAATTATGGATAACAGATGACATTAGTGTGACTCTAGTGTCCTGCTAGTCTAAGTGGTCAACTGCCAACAGCCAAATTGAACCATGTAGTGAAGCAAAAATTAAAATGTGTTAGCGAGTAGTGAAGCTTGTGTGTTGTTGAATTGTGAGTTATACTAATGGTGTTATTTGTTGACAAGTGTACATTCGTAGTGGAACATGTGTTCTTGTGTAAAGGAGGGTGGACATAAGCTGCTCACAATGATTCCAGGTACAGTTACTGGAGTCCAAGTGCTACATCATAATGGAGTATACCAGTTGGTTCAGAAATTCTGGGAGGCTGGTCTATGCAATACACTCACACAGAAAACAGCTGACATAGTAGACACCTTTGAATGGAAAATCCTCAGACGCATTATATGCCCAATACAAGAAAATGGCTCATGGAGACTGAGATACAACAAAGAACTGTATCAAATATAGATACCAGTCTCAAAATTTATAAGAATACAAAGATTGCGTTGGGGCGGGCATGGAGAATGCATTGTTATGAGAATGGAGGATGGCAGGAACCCCAAAAGGGCTTTGCTGGGTACATGGGAGGGAACGAGACCTAGAGGCAGACCGAGGAAGAGGTGGGAAGATGGTGTTGCAGAGGACGCAAGGGACATGGGGATAAGAAACTGGAGGAGGGTTGCAATGGATAGAGTAGATTAGAAGCGGAGATTGGTAGAGGCCAGGGCCCGACTTGGGCTGTAGCACCATAGGAGGAGTAGGTCTATGCAATACTACAAACCTGGAAGGCTATCAAGAGAAATTGTTGGATGTGTCAAACTGTTTCCTCTAGAGTCTACAGAAGTCTGTTAGGAAATTATCCCAGGAGGATGGTAACTGTGATGGCGCAGCTCCGATGGCTTCAAAACTACCTGAGTGTACACTTTTACAAAATTAAAGCTGTTCATGAATTGAAACCTGTTAACAAAATTAAGTCGGCAGTGTACTGCAGGTGATTTTTAGATTTTATGAACTCTGAGAAAAAGGTCATTTTGAATGTCACATTTTCAACAGTGAAAACTCACATTACTGGAATGCACATACTCCCTGCTCTCACATTCAAGTGTCACTGCAGCATGATGAGAAGACTGATTGGGTTGAAATGTCAAATCTATTGTTTTTCCACCACATCTGTCTGTGGCACTTTTGGGTACTATGTATGTGAACAGGATCATTTCTAAATCTACTTGGCCTCTAAGATCTTCACACTTTTCTCTACCAATCTTCTCCCTGGATTATGATAAAAACTCACCTAATTAAAACATCAAATTTTCTATGTTAAAATTGCAGCATTTACTCATAACGTTGGAACAAAATTAATGTAGATACAACTGTCATGGTAGTATGCCAAGCTTCACTGACACAATGTAATATGTACTGATCACATTTCATCAGACAGAAGGTTGAAGTTTGTAGTATTAGTACTAAAACATATATTCCTACCAGTAAAGTACAGCATGACTATATTTGTGTTAACTGTGAGCACAGTTGTGTAATGCACAGTGATAGAAATATTGTAACAAAAAGTTCAGGTTAGGCGATTAACTTTGTATGTGACTTTAGAAAGTTACACAAAATGTTAACACCAAAATAAAAAAAGAACATAGCCACATTAAATTATATGTGGAACCAGGTATTCTTTTTATTTTAAGAATTGGTGTTTATTAAAGTAGTTTGAAATAGATACAAAGTTAAGAAATTAATTTAGCTTTTTTAGCTCTTTCTCTGTAAAAATCAATTCCTGCTTTATTGATTTTTTCAAAATCATCTATTGTTTCCTTGGCTGATTTATACCATTTGTAAACATTTGGGTAGTCTTTTTCATTCAGGTTGAATCCACATGCCTGAAACAAGCAATATTGTTTTCATTAATTTATATAAATAGAAGGGAGGCAAAGGTAGTTAAACACAATTTATAATATGGGCAATCAGTCTGTTACATTGTACAGCTTACCTTTCTTTCCTTTTTTTTTTTAAGACATGCTGCAATGACATATCTAACCTTTAATGATTATGTTAAAATCTGTAACTGTATGATTAGATATAAGTCTTATGTCACCATGTGTAAGGTACATAATGCATGAAGATCAGGTCATAGCCAACTTTAATAGATTGAAATTATTTGAAACAGGAGCCACAAACGCAAGACTGGAATAGGGGCCACAACCGATTTTACTCTGGTGCTACTGTCAGTCATTTGCACAAGTCTGTTACAAATTAGCCCTGTAGCAGAATTATAGTTTGTCACTCACTGTGTTCTACAAGTGCCTTTAATGCGGTACTTGAACAGAAAACATGGGAATCTGTAGTATTCAAGTTGGCTAAAGGTATTTTGTTTGTTGTTAAGATAATTGCCAAAGGAACAGAACACCAGCTAGGAAAGAGTTTAAGCTAAGTGAAACAGCAGAGAGTATAATATATAAAAATCTCCTACAACAGCTTTTCCTATAACATGAAAGAAGTATTTGCATTATTTTGTGTTTTATACTTCCGGACTGTGGTTGTGATAATATATTGATAGTGTGTATGGCTTGCTATTACCTATGGTCATATATTATGATATATTACAATTTAAATAAATTTTGATCAATTTGTGGGACATTGAGTGGTTATAAATAAAACAGACTGGGAGGCATATAGGTCGAAAGCACCAGATCTCAAAACAAATTCTTCTCCAGTCCTAAGATTGAAGTTTTTTGGTGAACTGCAGATTATGAAATTTTATAAATGGATGAATTGCCACAAGTGGTAGTGGTTTGTTTTGAAAGCTGTGCATCTCTTGGTCAGCAGGAAGAATTGAAACACTTGTAGGTGATGACTGTTCTCAAAGACTGAAGGAAGTGATTATATTAATATAATTAGGAAGAAAGAAGGAAATAATTGGGAAGAAAAATGAAGAGAACAGTGTTGGCTTAATAAACAGTTAAACAATTATGTGACACCAGGGTAATGCAAGGTAAGCTCCAAAAAATGTTGATAGTAGATTGTTCAATTGTAAGAGTGATGCAAGTTTTATAGTTGGATGTCCCTTTCTGTATTTAGAATGTTGTGGGTTTCATAAAGAGACTCTTAAGAGTTGACTCTAGTAGGTCCAAATGATGACAATTTAGTAAAATAATTGTTGGGAGCAGATTTACCATGTAATCACAATGTAAAATTTACCAGAAGCTTCTGGAACTGTACTCCAGTATATTGCCAAGGATCAGTTCTCCTACATCAAAAATTTGGCATCAAAATGCCCTCACATCAAAACACTGTGGTTCAAAATGTCCCTTTATAGGCTTGGTTTAAAATGTAGCTGTTAATAATGTAAACATATTGACACAAAGACTCTGCATCCAAATTTGTTTCTTTTTATTTCATCTTTCTTCATTTTTTATTGTAATAAATTTATTATTATATTTGTTGTTTACTATATTGTATTTTCTTTTTGTTTTAATTTTCTACATTTATGTGCTTAATATTTAAAGCTAGGAAGGTGAGGGATGTGAGAGATATTATTTAATATTGGAATTATATTACCAAATACAGTTAGACAACACGTTTATTAGAAAAGACTTTATTCACCGAACTAACCTTCATAGAATACATACATCCGTTATAACAATAATAATACGCGCATGCGTATTGTACGTACATTGTTTAACCATATTTAAATTGTACATATGATATATTTGACATTCCCCCTCAATTTAAATACCCATATAATTTAAATACCCTTAATTTACATTTCGAACAGTTTTGGTATGAGTACTGTTGATAAATATGCTTAAATAAAAAAAATAAATCCTAGTTGAAAATTTTTGGTATCTGAAAACTATTTTATGTTGAGTTTTTCAAAAAACTTTGCAAACTTTATATTATTTAAGGATTTTGTGAAAATATCAGCTACATTATCTTGGGTTTTTATGTACTTTAATTCAATAAGTTTTTTGTGTATAAGATCCTTAATATAGTGATATTTAATGTCTATATGTCTAGTACGTCTGCTATTCTCATAGCTTTCACACATGTTAAGTGCACTTTGGTTGTCTACATAAATTAAAGGAATTAAGACATTGCACTTCAAGTCCACAAGTATGCGTTGAAAATATACCACATCCATCGCTGCCATTGCACATGCTATGTATTCCGCTTCAGCTGTTGACTGGGATACGCATGTTTGTTTCTTTGTAAACCAGGATACAGGGTTGTTACAGTGATATATTATACATCCACTTGTACTCTTTCTGCTGGTGATGTCTCCTGCCCAATCTGCATCTGAATATGTGATTAATCCAGTGCCTTAATTTCATCAAAGGTAACATCCCTTGAGATTATAATTTCACTTGTTTTGGGTACCCATAGTCTATACCCATTTTTAGCATAGCCTACCATAATGCATTCAACTGATCTTGTTTCTAGCTTGTCTGCTGGAACAGGCAGTTTATATGCCCAAGCCTTTGAACCAAAAACCCTCAACTTGTCATAATTCACTTTACCTAGGTAGACTTCAGCGGGTACCTTATTTTCCTTCAGGGCAACTGTTGGAGAGCGGTTCAATTGGTATGCAGCACAACGTATTGCTTCACCCCACAAGAACTTAAGCAAATTTGTTTCAGCGAATAGTGTTCGTACTCTACTCATTAGAGTGAAATTGATTCTTTCGCTAACTCCATTCTGCTGCTGTGTATGTGGCAAAGTATATTCGTTGACTATTCCTTTTTGTATACAGAAATTTTTAAACACATGTGATGAGTACTCTCCACCACAATCTGACCTGATTCTTGAAGAGTAATATCCTCTGGCCTTTAACTCTTGGACATAATTCATAATATTTCTTTCTGCTTCATTTTTGTGTTTTAAAAGGAAAACCTGGGTAAAATGTGAATAGTCATCGATAATTGTTTGATAATATTTTTCACCTTTCATGGTGTGTATTTTAAAAGGACCAGCCAAGTCACTGTGAATGAGTTCTCCAATTCTGTTTGACCTTGGTAGGGGTACATCCTTAAAAGGCTTTTGTTTTGCTTTACCTTGGTTACAGGGACTGCATACTCCAAAATTGTGTGGAAAATTTAGTGATCCAAGACCTTGAGCATTGAGATGTCCAAGTCTTCGGTGCCATAGTAGATCCTTACTTAATGAAATGCAACAAGTTTCACTAATCGAAGGGTGTGCTATTGAAAATTGAGCCACATACAAATTTCCTTCGGATTCACATTTCATTTGCAATTTGTTATTTGAGATAGTAACTGATTTTCCACCACTATTGAATTGAACATCAAATCCCTTTGAACTCATTCTTTTCACTGATAAAAGATTGTAGGGAAACTCAGGTACAATAATAGCAGGTATCTTTATGAAAACATAACTGTTATTTTTATTGTTCAACACTTTCAAGCGAATTATACCTCTTTTTGTACCTTTTATAGTGCTACCATTTGCTATTTTTATTTCCATTTTATTCTCCATTTCTTCAACATTTTCCATAAGCTTTTCCAAATTTTCTGATACCCAATGACTTGTGGCACCACTATCTAAAATGAATTTAACGGATCGAGTATTTCCTAGTAATTCTGAGGATAAAGCGCCATTTTTCTCAATATTTCCAGCGGAAAAGAAATCAAATTCTTCTTCTTGATCATCTTCGCTCTGTGCAACATTTGACGTATGTCTTGTCGTCTTGCCTCTTCCACGTCCTCGTGAGTTTCCTCTCCCTCTCTTACCGCGATATCCATGGCCGCGATATGACATCTGAGGTGTCTGTTGAGTTTGCACATCCTTGTTTGATGGACACTCATTTTTGAAATGTCCTTTGCCTCTACATGTGTGACATATTACATTTTCGTACCTCATCTGTGAGCTATTCTTATATTCACCTGGAGAGTAGAAAGAGCAATTACCGTCGTTATCAACCTTATCACCTGCATTGGAGTTCTCTTTGTTTTTGAGTTCAGTATCCAATAACCTTGTTTTTACATCAGAATACGAATATACTGTCGCGTCTTTATTCATTATCGTTTCTATCGATGTAATGACGCTCTCAAAGCTTTCCGGCATTGTCAGAAGAAGGTAACACGTTTTGTCGGTATCATCGGTTGCAACTTTGCTTACGCCATCGAGTTCTTTTATGAGTTTTTCGAATTTAGTGAAATGATCTTGTAATTCGCCATCGACGAATTTCATTTTCAATAGTTTTCGCATTATAAACATCTTAGATAATGCGCTTTTTCTCTGGAAGACATTTTCCAGATTTGCAATCATTTCTTTGGCGCTTTGTGCGATCTCTGTGTATTCAATATACTTATCTGATATCGACTGTGTGATGATGCATTGAGCTTTTACGTCTTTAGCTTGGAAACTGGTCAAATCTGCACCTGTGAGTGCTGCGATTTCTGTGTCTGTTTTATCTAATGCTACGAGTGCACCCTCTTTATTCAGAACAAGACGTATTCTATATTTCCAAGTGGAAAAATTATCTGCCTTTAGCAGGGGAAAGGGAACCGTAGACGTAACCATTTTAGGTTAAGCACGCGAACTCTTTCACTTTGAGCCTGTATATGTAAACAAACTTTTTCTCTGTAAATATTTCCGACGTAATTACAACTAACACACGTCTATATATCTCCAAATTACTAGTGTCGGCCCATAACCTTTGAGAGATATTATTTAATATTGGAATTATATTGCCAAATAAAGTTAGACAACACGTTTATTAGAAAAGATTTTATTCACAGAACTAACCTTCATAGAATGCATACATCCGTTATAACAATAATAATACGCGCATGCGTATTGTACATACATTTTTAACCATATTTAAATTGTACATATGATATATTTGACAAGGGACTCGGTATTTATTTTATTTTACTAACTTTGTTTAATATTACTTTGCACTCTATAGGCCTACTCTTATTTTCAGTATAGAGGGCATGGAGATGAGGTAGGTGTTACGTTTTTAATAAAACTTTGAAAACTTTTTGTAACAAAATAATTACAATCTTAATAACCAGAAAATACATACATTTTTATTATTTATTTTTACAGAATTTGTTCAGGATGTAAGTTGCCTAGCACATAGATTGCAGATCCAAATTGTGTGGAATGAAGATAATCTAGGTTTCTTTCCTTGTGTTCTCAATCTTGGAGACATTTTGTAGTTGTGTATTCGAGTAGTGTGTGTGTATTCTTTAGGGGGAGTCCTTGACCAACAAGTAGTTTCTCAGCTGGCTTTCTATTTTCTTTTTCATCTACTCTGATAGCATCATCACACTTCAAATTGACAAGTGGTATGAACAGATAAGTCTCAGAAATCTTCATATCAGCTTTGAAAGTATTTATTTGTTTTAAGTGGTGTCTCATGAGATGCTTGGTAGCAACAGGAAAATTTAATAGTAAACACTGACTTTCTTTTTCCTGACCAGTGATGATTACAATATTTTAATCAAGAAGAAACATTTTTCTGTATGAATGTATGTGACCAGATGCTCCTGTCTTTATATGACAAATGAAAAGTCTAATGGTTGTGGCCTAATCAAAGATAAAAATAAGACTTTGAAACTTCATTTAACAAGTCAGAAATTTCTTTCTAATACTATAGTACCATATATAAAATGGCTATGTGCATTGTGTGTGTGTATGCACACGTGTTTGTGAATATTAATGTATTCCAGATTTCTGTTTATAGAATTAAAGTACCGTAATATCATGATAATACAGTAAGAAAATAAACTTTATTATAAAATATAAATAAACAAATACAGTTCAAAAAATGAATGAAATACATGAAAACATGATTACATAACTAATTTTCTGTGTTCCTAAATATTGTGCAGAAAAAAAAAGAAAATAGTGTGCCGGTGTTTACATAACCCGGCGATCGCGAGAATACAAAAACTATATTAATGAATTCGTGAGTTATCGATGTCAGAGAGTGAGGCGAGATTTGTGTGGCGCTGCCCGGCAGCTCACGCTACCTGGTGGGCCGAATTTGGGGCTACGTTTCTGTGCACGCAGCAGTTGCCAGTCGCCGCATCGCTCTCGTTACAACTACATCTCGCTTCCCTCCTTAGGTTCAACTGAGAATTTTCATGTGACTTCTTCTCATCTTGATGGCAGGCTAAGCACTTGAGACTTCCCGGTAAGTGCCTTATAGTATTGTAGACAAGGATTTACTAGTAAGGAATTATTAAATTCAAAATGTATTCAACCAGAGGTGAACGTTAGAATGCTCGTGGTTCGGTCAGACGTGTGTGTGTGCATAATAAGAAAGTTAATCGATGTTTTAGTATTTAGATACCGCCAGTAATTCTTTTAATCATTGTTCAAGTAACAATCATTTGTTTAATCATTGTATAAAGTTGTAACTAAATTAAGTACGTTATAGACAGATTTGAATCGTGTTGGTTATGCATGAACAGGCACTGGTGACCGGAAGTGTATACTTTTCTTTAATTATATCAGTTAAAAGTAAATTGTAAGACCGCCCTTAGATAAAATACTGTAACTCTTTTAATTGTATGTAACTGTGAGGGCCTTTAGTGTGGTCATTATTTGCAAAATTACGATAATTGTTTCGCCACGTGGCGAGGTGGCTCCAACATGTATGATTATGTCGGCACTTGTTAAATCTGGTGCGAGTGCCTCTTTACTATGCACATTTTATTATTTTTTTATGAGTTCATAATTACTTTGAAGATATAATTACTCCTTAGGCAATTTTAAAAAACTTTTATGCATTATCTTGAGTTAGTTGGGAGCTCCAGTTCTGATGTTTAAGACACTTGACTAGGGTGCAAGTTTTAGTGGACAGTATTTTAATCTTTTTTGAATCCTTAGGGTTCTCGCCCTAGACGGAGATGTGGCCACAGCTGGTGTACTGCCACCTTCACCAGCCATGAACCACCTGAACTTGTCTGTACCAAGGAGGGAGCTAGCTACTGTAAAGATGTAATGCAACCGCTGCAATTAAGGTGATATAAACTCTTTTATTTTTTTTTTTGGCCTGGCCTGCAGAACATCAGGGTAACAAATTGTGCTCGAACAATGTGCTTACTCCGCTAGACAGTTAGATCAAGGGTGTGTCACCAAGACATTCACTATGAACATTATCCACACTTATAACGCACTATCACTGTAATTGTGAGCTACACTGTGGGGGTGCGCCAGAGTTTTTATATGTTTCGAATGCTAATATTGTAAGGGTATTTTGTTCTGTAAAGCTAAGTATAGGTATGAGTTTCTTGATTCTGAACCGGCTGGTTCAGATGTTTTCTGAGTGTTACTGGGGTTTCACATTTAATTATTTTTCTGCATTTAAGGGTTGGGGGTTTCGTTTTCAGGCTGTTTCCGGGTGTTAAATTTTACATAGTTTTTTGGGACACAAGTTAGGCACACGTTGGTACCGTTTCATGCAGGTCTGATACTTGTCTCACCTGGTCAGGTCAGGACTATTCTGGCACACTCTAAATATAAATATAAATACCACTTGGTTTTAATTTATATATGCACAGATGGCTGATATATATATTTGTAACAAAGTTTAAACAAAAGATTTAACAATTTTGTAAAAATTATGCCAGTTGTTTTAAAACTTAAGTGATAATTGTTTTTATCACTGTTGTATACAGTTTTGAAAATCTTTAATTTTTTTTGATATACTTATAATATACAATTCTTTGATTTTATAAAATCATATGGGCTGCCATGCCACTCTGACTTTGCTGTTTTTAGTCGTTATTATCCATTCTGTTTTCTTTAAAAAATTTCTTTTCATTTTTAATGGAGTTAAGGGGTTGCGGCTTTTTATGATATTATTTCAGCTGTGCTGGAAGCTTAAACTTATAATGCAGTTTTGGGGCTTTGTGAAAAATACAGATTTTCCTCCCAGTTATATGTGGGTTCGCTAGAAGATACAGGCTGTCTGCCAGGTCGAACATGTATTTTAGCTGTGATGTATATTATATGTATATGTGTCTTTATGTTCCAGTATGTGTTGTTAGTGTTAAGTGTTATCAGAGGGAATTTAAATAATTATAGGAGGTTGATTAAGGAGCTTATGTGATATTGTTATACACATATATATATTGTAACATGACATTTAGAACAACATAATATCTTACCTGATTTAATGAAGACTTTGATTAAGAAGCTGACAAGAAGAACAATATCTTCAAAAATAATAGTGAAGAAGAACGACTAACAATTTTAGACTGACTAGTAAGACAACTGACCGTACCCAAATTAATGATTTAGGCTAAGTGATGCAGATATCTTCAAACCCCAACTATGACAATAAACTTTCAGTATTGACCAAACAAAGAATTGTAAAGACAAACAGTTTATGAACCAGGACTATAAAGAAACAAATGGTTTCAATTGATGTATCATTAAATCCAGACAATCAAAATACAAAGTGAGGGATAATAGACCCAAACATATAATGTTATGTAAGAGAAATATTGTTAAATAATTAAGTTAATCAATGTAACAAAAATATAAATACACCTGGTTATAGATACAAGAACCATACAAAAAGTGTCACATATAGAGTTCATAGAGTTGTCCTGTAAACAACAAATTATAACATGGTCACAATAATATTTATAACAAGAGTAAAACCCAGATAAACAATAAATGTAACAAGGTTATTAGAACTGTGTGTGAGGTAGAGCAACAGTGTTCACTTTATTGTAATTTTTGTAACACAAAACATCAGTAAGTATACGGATGTTTAAACCCATATGAATAGTCAATATGACATGGACAGTGTCAGAATAAGTCATAAATTAGCTGACAAAGGACTAAATAATTAGTATAGGATTTGTTTTGTTAAATGTGCATGTTTTATGTTATAGCACAGTGTTTTATATAATAGTATTTGTGTTGTGTTTTTTGTATGTACCAGGGGATACAATTAATTTTAAGGAATGTCAATTCAATGAGGTTAATTCCATTTTTTCTATGTTGTGTTAACAAATATCACAACAGAGCTGATGTTAAACCATGGTAAATTAATTAACCAAGCAGAATGGACAATACAAAGATGTTTTGTTAAATGTCAAACACCTATACAGTTTGAGTAGAAAACAACTATTTGTACAAGGAGTTGGTATAATCATAGCCATGTGGACATGAATTTAAATATTAGAATAATATATATTTTGTGTTGTGAAAATAACGTTATATGTTAAACCATTTTGATGAATGTTAGAAGTTAATTTAATTGTTAGAGATGTTATAACATGATGATGAAAATAATACTATTACATAGGCCAGGTGAAGCCAAATTTAGTAAATTTTGAACAATTATATTAGAAATTTTGTAAAGCAAATGTGGAAAGGTAGATGTATTTATAGGTAATAATGTATATACGGAATATAGAACCAAAATAACACATATCAAGTTATTTAAGAAAATTCCAAATAACAAAATTGTAACATCCATAGTTCTTAAGCAAAAATAGGCACGTTTGGTGTCTAAATATAACACATGTGAAGATCAAAATAATGCTGATAATGGTTTTAAAATCCCATTCAGTATAGAAAAGTTACGTTATTTTAAAGATTTTGGACAAATTTAGATTCTGAAATAATAAAAGTTTATGACAATGTCTATTCGGATTGACCAACCAGGTTCCAAGTTTACCCATAGCAACCAGAAATTTCGGATAAATAAAAAGAGACTTCTTTGACAACGATCTTAGCAGATAGACGCGTTCTTAAATCGTCTTACATTATATGTTATAAAGTGTGAAAAAACAATACCAATAGATAAATACTGTTAGAAGTACACTATACAAACATTTTGCAACAACAGAAGACTACCCATTAGATGGATGAGAAGGAATAATAACCAGAAAGAAGATTTGACGTGGACGAGGGACGAGAAGAAGACCTGACGTGTACGTGGGACCTATTTACAACCAAGAAAAGTACAAGAAGAGGATTTGGTGATCTGACATCTCATTATATCGTACTGCAACACATACACTTGTATACACGTATTTTAAGCAATAATCAACTAAACTACAGACACCATATAACACGAACACTAGAAACAACCACTAATAACACCATATAAGATTAACACCTTTTTAATCACAACAAGAACCTTTAATTCACTTAATAAATATCAAAGCCTGATATAGACATAACCTTTTTAAAACTGGCAACCACTATACGATTTCTGTGTGCACCTATCACTCTAACGTTGTAATATCCCATGATTGTGAACTTGTATTTTGATTAATAGTGTAATATTTTGTATAATTATAAATCCCCGAACCATATACGCCCTGAGATAATTGATATATTTTAATTTAAAACGTTAACAAAAAGCATTGTTTTGATCTAAGGAAGGAATACTGAACAGCTACTGCTGCCAACTGGTAAAGAAGACTTATATTTTGTACTACAATTGCGATTATTCTGTTTAAAAATTATTAAAACAAGTTAACCAGTGTTTTTTCCGAATAAAGGATTCCACAAGGATATATGTTTGATGATAATTGTGAGTCATTATTATTGCCGTTACATTTAGTAAATAGAATTCACAGGTTGTAGCTGACCCGATAGTTGGCATCGGTGAGTGACGTCACGTAAAAGAAGCAGCGTAGTGGGAGTAAGCGGCAATTTACGAAATCATTCGCCGTTCAACATAATACATTTATAATTTACATCGACGACTCCAGTGCGAGTTTGTCGCTACATCTTTTATCCATATTACAAGTCGACATTTCTAACGGATGGTGTATTCAAGTGCACGCTACATAAATACAAGTAAACTGATCCACAATAACATTGTATGTAACGAAATATTCTCTGGTTACAAATAGACGAACCCGAGGTGAGGCTACGTCTCGATCGTAAGTAACCCGATTACAACGAACGATCACCCCATTTAATTATCGTTACAAATTGGCGCACCAACGTGTGAGGCGAGTAATTTAATATAAATTAAATTATTATTAATAGACAGATAAACCAAAATAAACAAGATGAGGAAGCGGGAGGTATCGCGAAAACGAGCGGCCGAAACCGAGAAGGTAGACGAGTTAAATATGGAAGATAAAGAAGCGACACCGGTCGAGGAAATAGAAATTATAACAAGGAAGGATCCGGAGAAACAACCTGAAGAACCCACACGAACAGAAGGCGAGAAGACGCAAGAAATGTTCAAATGTATGATGGAATTAATACAGGAAACTAGTAAGAAGGCGGAGGAGAGTAATAAGAAACTGAAGGACGAATTGAAGGAAGATTTGGGTAAGAAAATAGAGGAATCAAAAACGGAAAATAAACAGTCTACGGAGGAATTAAGCCGAAAATTGGAAGAGACTAATAAGAAAATTGAAGAAAAAATGGGAGAATTGAAAGAGAATAGCAAGAAAATGGAGGAAAAAATTGACGCAAATAATAAAGCATTGAGGGAAGAATTGAAGGGAAATTACCAGGAAACCATGAAAAAATTGGATGAACACAAAGAGTCATTAAAGGAAGATTGGAGTAACAAGATGGAAATTAATAACCGGCAATTGCAGGAAGAATGGGACAAGAAGCTGGAAGAACCGGTGACTGAAATTAAAAGGGTAGAATCCGAGACCAAGGAAAAGTGCGAGCGGATAAACCAAGAGATACTGAGCGTCCGGGAAGAAACGAACGGGCGAGTTGAAAACATAAGAACCAACCAAGCGATGATGGGAGAAAGGTTAGAAGGTATGTGTACTAGTCTCAATCGTGTGCAAGACCAGACAACTGCACATAGAGATGAAATTAATTCATTAAAAAACAGACAGTGTACCGGTGCCCATACAACATGTGAGGAAAATCGAGAGGTGATCGATTTTCAAATCTATAGAAGAAACCCCATGCTATTTTTAGAACGAGTCGAAGAGAAGATAGCCAAAACCGGGGAAGACAGATGGTTTGTGATAAGGAGCATGTTGGACGAGATGTTCCGAAAGGTATATGACAATTGGTGGACGGCGATGCGGCCGAGTATACAGAACTTCCAGGAATTTAAAAAACAGTTCAAATCCAAATATTGGTCCGATGCCACACAACACATGATAAGGAGTGACATAGGATTGGGCAGATATGACCTGCACGGCAAGCAAACTCCAACCGCATATTTCCTTGGCAAAATAAATATAGCCAGACATTTAGAGCCTGCAATCCCTACGGAATGTTTAGTGCGGCTATTGGCCTACCACTATGGTGGCGAAATTACAAGAGGCCGGATAAATGGACGCATACAAACCATCGAGGAGATGTCAACCTTATTGGCAGAGATGGAACAGGAGAAGAACTTCCTACAATATAGACGAAGGAACGATGAGATAAATAGAAATAATGGTCGCCGCGACGCCCCATATGAAAATAATGGACAACGACCAAACAATAGTTATAACTACAACGGTAACCAATATCAGCGCGGTTACCAAAACCAGAATAACACCAATAACTATCCACGAAATAACGCAAATAATAACAACAATAACAACAACCACTACTACCGTAGCCCTCCTACAAATAATAACAACAATGGATACCAGCGTGCCAATGACAGAGACCACCAGTACCAGAACAACCGGGGTTATAATAACAACTATGATAATCGATACAGGCACAATAATAACGGCAATAATAACAGTCAAATCAAACATATAGAAGGCAAGTGAATTATGTAAGTGTTGACGATAGGGATGTGGGAAGACGTTGGTACCAGGGACGAGCAAACTATAATGGAAATCGTGGAAGAAGTTTTCAGGAGGAGAGGAACCAGCACTACCGCGATGAACATCGGCGAAGTAGAAGCTGC
Organism: Magicicada septendecula; assembly: GCA_034769895.1. Classification (NCBI taxonomy): domain Eukaryota; kingdom Metazoa; phylum Arthropoda; class Insecta; order Hemiptera; family Cicadidae; genus Magicicada; species Magicicada septendecula. The sequence goes on from CM068372.1 coordinate 220,593,661, forward strand.
GACGACAACAGAAATAATCGAAATTCAGTGACGTTCAATAATAACGCCATTGAGGTACAAGAGGCGCAGAACAGAGACAGACCCAATCAATCAGACAACAGGACTGAGGAGACCAGCCCTGATTTAAACGAACTGCGGCAGTGAAAATCCACCAGGTCCCATCACTGAACCGGCAATTTGGGTACTTACTAGGACGAGACAAAACGACTGACGATACGTTGACAATAGTGCAAAATCATTTCCTAAAGAACGTTAGAGAAGAGCTACTGAACGAAGACTCGATAACACAAAATAATTCAAATAATGAGATTGTTTATATCATCGCCCAAGTGAATGGAATAGAGACAAGATGTATGATAGATACGGGCGCAAACGTGTCGTTAATTGACAACGATGAATACCTCAAAATTCAAAAATATAGTAAGGCCATCTTACCAACTTTACCAATTCAAAATATAATTTTAATCGGAGCCACTGGAAGGCAAAACAAGTCAATAAGAAAACAGGTATCATTAACAGTGACCAGCAGAGATGTAGCTATACCTATGATTTTTCTAATAGCTAGTAATCTACCATTTAATCTACTAATAGGCTGTGATATTTTGAGAAAATACTCAGCTATAATTGACATGAGACAAGCCATAGTGTCATTAAAGGTGGATAATATAGAATGGACAGCAAAATTGGTAGAAAACAAAAACAAAAATGTACCTTCATGCAACAGTATAAGAAAATTCAACAATAATCAAGATGAGTCATGGAATGTGAGAAGGGAATACTTTGGGTGTGAAGATAGTTTATGGTTGGAAAAATTAGAAGAGATCCGACAATTTCGGTCAGAACAAAATGAATATAATCTAACCACACAACAAATAGAAAAGTTAATTTCAATATATAATAAATACCGCTATGTTTTCTCTGATGTACCTGGCAAGGTAAAGGATTATCAATTTACTTTACAATTCAAGGAGCCTGTCAATTTTAATAAAAAATCATATCCTGTTGCTTATGCATTAAAAGAAGCAGTGAGGACTGAACTAGACAAAATGATAGCAGAAGACATTATTGAATATAGCTGTTCCCCATATACCAGTCCGTTAATAGCAGTTCCAAAGAAAGATGGCAAAGTGCGACTCTGTTTAGATGCTAGAGAGATTAATAAGATCATAGTTAACGACAGAACATCTCCTGGAGAGATTGAGGAGATACTGAAAAAATTCAACGGCATACAATTTATTAGCACCTGGGATACGGTATGTGGGTATTGGCAGGTGGAGCTACACCCAGATAGTCGAAAGTACGTCGCCTTTATTTTCGAAGGAAGGAACTGTCAGTTCAAGAGACTACCGTTTGGACTGGTAAATTCAGTAGCTGTATTCGTAAGATGTATGGACCAGGTGTTGGGTCCAGATACAATTCCATATACCACAGTCTATGTTGATGACTTGTTGATTACTTCAGTGAATTGGGAAGACCATTGTGACAGAGTAGGACAAGTATTACAAAAACTATCAGACAATAACGTTACACTAAAACTTCAAAAATCTAAGCTTATTGCCAGTGAAGTCCAGTTCCTGGGTTTTAACCTAACAAGACAAGGAATAACGCCATCCAATGAAAAAATTGAAGCTATCCAGAAGTTCCCAAGTCCTAAAAATAAAAAGCAACTTCAATCATTTCTGGGACTTTGCAATTATTATAGGAAGTTTCAGAGAAATTATTCTGAAATGACAGCAAAGTTTTCCCCACAATTATCCTCTAAGAACAAATGGTCCTGGGGACAGGAACAAGACAATTTACTCCAAATGATTAAACATAATTTCCTGAGTTCAGTTGTATTAAGACATCCTAATTTCAATCAACCTTTCTTCATGAACTGTGATGCCAGTGATATAAGTTTAGGATCTGTATTATATCAAGAAGATAGTGAGGGAGAACATCAGGTGGTGAGTTTTGCAAGCAGAATACTTAATGGATGTGAACGCAATTATAGTGTAACAGAAAAAGAGTTATTAAGCGTTGTATTCGCTTGTGGGAAATTCAGAACCTACATTCTTGGATACCCGATAACCGTGAGGAGCGATCATAAGTCAATATCTTTCCTAAAAAATTGCAAGATCAACCATGGGAGATTGACAAGGTGGATACTCGCACTACAGGAGTACCATATAAATTGGGAGTATGTTCCAGGAAAACAGAATATTGCTGCAGATATATTGTCCCGGATTAACATAGAACAACAAACTTTTGAAGGGGAAAAAGAAACCGTCATCAAGGTATACACTGTAATAAAAAACAAGTCAGATTTGGAAAACATCATGAAATCCATTGCACAACAACAAACCGAGGATGCCAAAATCAACAATTTTAGACAAAGACTGATCCAACAGGATGAAAAAATCACTGCATATTACTGTCTACATGAAGACATATTATTTTACAAACCAAATAATAACCAAGGCTCATGGAAGGTGGTGATACCTAAAGCTTTAGAAATAGAATTAATATTGGACTACCATAGCCGATATGGGCATATGGGTGCATTAAAAGTAATGAAGGCACTTGAGGAACACACTTACATTAAGAATATCAACAGAAGAGTTAGAGAATGTATCCGGCAGTGTCACATCTGTCAATTAGCAAAATGCAATAATGAAAAAACAGAAGGAATTATGCAACCTATTACATCAACTGGTAAATTAGAGAGAGTATTTTTAGATGTGTGTGGTCCGTTACCTCGTAGTGGAGGGAGAAAACAGTATAAATTCATCATAATAATGTTCGACCATTACTCTAAGTTTACAAAACTATACCCCATTAATCGGGCAACTACAAAAAAGATTTTGCAAATAGTGATCCAACAATACATACCAGAGTTAGGAGCTCCACGATCAATTATTACCGATCACGGAACTCAGTTTCGAGGAAGGGTATGGAAGGAGACTTTGTTAGACTTAGGTGTCAAGACATATAAAACATCTGTCTATCACCCAAATAGCAACCCGGCGGAAAGAGTACTGAGGGAGGTCGGCCGTATACTCAGGACATATTGTTTTGATAAACACCAGAAGTGGAGTGACTACATTACACAAACAGAGAGCTTTATCAACTTAGCTTACCATGAAGCAATACAAGATACTCCATATACCATAATGCATGAAAGACTACCACCCAGAGAAATTAGTGAAATAATCAATTTCCCAAACAACCCAGATTACCAGTTCGACAACGTGAGATTCCACAGCAAACTGAACGAACAAGTGGAGAAAAGAAGGAAAAAATACAAAATAACTCAGCAGAAAGTGATCCAGTACAAGATTGGAGACAAGGTATTGTTAAAAAACCGCGAATTGCCAAGTTCTAAGGAAGGAATAGCAAAAAAGCTATTATTACTGTATAATGGACCATATGTGGTTATAAAAAACAATAACAATAATACTTATGTCATTAGTGATGTGGAAACAAAAAAGATTAAGGGGACATACAACCAAGTTTCCTTAAAAATGTATTATGAACCTAATAAACAAAGTTGATAAAAACACAAAATTCTAAAGGAATAGTAAGAACAACTTACAACTAATGATTTATGAGAATTAATTTGGAATTGAAGAATTTATTATTATAAAACCACAAAATTCTAAAACAAATAGTAAGATCAACTTACAACTAATTATTTATGAGAGTTAATATGGAATTGAAGAATTTATTATTATAAAACCACAAAATTCTAAAACAAATAGTAAGATCAACTTACAACTAATTATTTATGAGAGTTAATATGGAATTGAAGAATTTATTATTATAAAACCACCAAAATTCTAAAGAAATAGTAAGATCAACTTACAACTAATTATTTATGAGAATTAATTTAGAAGTGAAGAATTTATTATTATAAAACCTCAAAACTCAAAGAACATAGTAAGCTCATCTAACCAACTTTGATAATCCAAAATATAACTTTAAATGAAGCCCAATAAACAAATTTGAATGTCTCAGAATTTAGATAAATAGTAAGGACAACTTACAGTACAGTTTGATAATGTAATTATGAATCAAGCAGACAAACAACTGGGAATAAATTTCCAAATTCTAAACAAAACAAGCACCTCTTATTAAACACGGTTATGAACTTATTATTGGAATACAAAAGAAAGATGCAACATCCATAAATTAGAAGAAACTATAGTGATATAAAATGAATAAGAAAGGACAAATGTAGACAGTTGACGATGAAAATAAGACAAGACTAGAAACGAATTTATTGCAAATAACCTATCATGATTGTGAGAGAATCAACAGCAACTGAAGATGCAAATACTTGTTATGTTTTAATTTAAATGAAGATAGTGAATGAAAAATGAAGATTAAGCAGTAATGATAAAGAAGGAAGGAAGATAGTACCAATTTAAAAAAAAAAAATGTTATTAATATTGCCACAAGAAAATAAACATCTGAAAGAATCAATGGAAAGAAATATTTAGATCTGAGAAGTTAGACTGAGTGAACAATCCCAAGAATATATTATATTATTTTTATTTGATTTAGTCATGAATAGACTAGTGATTATTAAGTGTGATTGACTGACGAGATAGCTCCAGCAATCGATTTTATTTATGTATTATGTATTGTAAGGACAGCGGGGTATTAGGTCAAGAGAGCCACCCGACTGATTCCAGAATATATGGTGATTAATTTGTTAGGGAAGTAACATGTTCCAGGGATAGAACACTTATAATTAAAGACAAGTATACCAGATCATAATAAGAATAACAAATGATAATATGAAAAAGAAGGTAATTGATAATTTCAACAAAAACAATATTTTATTAAAATGATCAAATTTGGTGGCAGGGTAATATGTAACATGACATTTAGAACAACATAATATCTTACCTGATTTAATGAAGACTTTGATTAAGAAGCTGACAAGAAGAACAATATCGTCAAAAATAATAGTGAAGAAGAACGACTAACAATTTTAGACTGACTAGTAAGACAACTGACCGTTCCCAAATTAATGATTTAGGCTAAGTGATGCAGATATCTTCAAACCCCAACTATGACAATAAACTTTCAGTATTGACCAAACAAAGAATTGTAAAGACAAACAGTTTATGAACCAGGACTATAAAGAAACAAATGGTTTCAATTGATGTATCATTAAATCCAGACAATCAAAATACAAAGTGAGGGATAATAGACCCAAACATATAATGTTATGTAAGAGAAATATTGTTAAATAATTAAGTTAATCAATGTAACAAAAATATAAATACACCTGGTTATAGATACAAGAACCATACAAAAAGTGTCACATATAGAGTTCATAGAGTTGTCCTGTAAACAACAAATTATAACATGGTCACAATAATATTTATAACAAGAGTAAAACCCAGATAAACAATAAATGTAACAAGGTTATTAGAACTGTGTGTGAGGTAGAGCAACAGTGTTCACTTTATTGTAATTATTGTAACACAAAACATCAGTAAGTATACGGATGTTTAAACCCATATGAATAGTCAATATGACATGGACAGTGTCAGAATAAGTCATAAATTAGCTGACAAAGGACTAAATAATTAGTATAGGATTTGTTTTGTTAAATGTGCATGTTTTATGTTATAGCACAGTGTTTTATATAATAGTATTTGTGTTGTGTTTTTTGTATGTACCAGGGGATACAATTAATTTTAAGGAATGTCAATTCAATGAGGTTAATTCCATTTTTTCTATGTTGTGTTAACAAATATCACAACAGAGCTGATGTTAAACCATGGTAAATTAATTAACCAAGCAGAATGGACAATACAAAGATGTTTTGTTAAATGTCAAACACCTATACAGTTTGAGTAGAAAACAACTATTTGTACAAGGAGTTGGTATAATCATAGCCATGTGGACATGAATTTAAATATTAGAATAATATATATTTTGTGTTGTGAAAATAACGTTATATGTTAAACCATTTTGATGAATGTTAGAAGTTAATTTAATTGTTAGAGATGTTATAACATGATGATGAAAATAATACTATTACATAGGCCAGGTGAAGCCAAATTTAGTAAATTTTGAACAATTATATTAGAAATTTTGTAAAGCAAATGTGGAAAGGTAGATGTATTTATAGGTAATAATGTATATACGGAATATAGAACCAAAATAACACATATCAAGTTATTTAAGAAAATTCCAAATAACAAAATTGTAACATCCATAGTTCTTAAGCAAAAATAGGCACGTTTGGTGTCTAAATATAACACATGTGAAGATCAAAATAATGCTGATAATGGTTTTAAAATCCCATTCAGTATAGAAAAGTTACGTTATTTTAAAGATTTTGGACAAATTTAGATTCTGAAATAATAAAAGTTTATGACAATGTCTATTCGGATTGACCAACCAGGTTCCAAGTTTACCCATAGCAACCAGAAATTTCGGATAAATAAAAAGAGACTTCTTTGACAACGATCTTAGCAGATAGACGCGTTCTTAAATCGTCTTACATTATATGTTATAAAGTGTGAAAAAACAATACCAATAGATAAATACTGTTAGAAGTACACTATACAAACATTTTGCAACAACAGAAGACTACCCATTAGATGGATGAGAAGGAATAATAACCAGAAAGAAGATTTGACGTGGACGAGGGACGAGAAGAAGACCTGACGTGTACGTGGGACCTATTTACAACCAAGAAAAGTACAAGAAGAGGATTTGGTGATCTGACATCTCATTATATCGTACTGCAACACATACACTTGTATACACGTATTTTAAGCAATAATCAACTAAACTACAGACACCATATAACACGAACACTAGAAACAACCACTAATAACACCATATAAGATTAACACCTTTTTAATCACAACAAGAACCTTTAATTCACTTAATAAATATCAAAGCCTGATATAGACATAACCTTTTTAAAACTGGCAACCACTATACGATTTCTGTGTGCACCTATCACTCTAACGTTGTAATATCCCATGATTGTGAACTTGTATTTTGATTAATAGTGTAATATTTTGTATAATTATAAATCCCCGAACCATATACGCCCTGAGATAATTGATATATTTTAATTTAAAACGTTAACAAAAAGCATTGTTTTGATCTAAGGAAGGAATACTGAACAGCTACTGCTGCCAACTGGTAAAGAAGACTTATATTTTGTACTACAATTGCGATTATTCTGTTTAAAAATTATTAAAACAAGTTAACCAGTGTTTTTTCCGAATAAAGGATTCCACAAGGATATATGTTTGATGATAATTGTGAGTCATTATTATTGCCGTTACATTTAGTAAATAGAATTCACAGGTTGTAGCTGACCCGATAGTTGGCATCGGTGAGTGATGTCACGTAAAAGAAGCAGCGTAGTGGGAGTAAGCGGCAATTTACGAAATCATTCGCCGTTCAACATAATACATTTATAATTTACATCGACGACTCCAGTGCGAGTTTGTCGCTACATCTTTTATCCATATTACAAGTCGACATTTCTAACGGACGGTGTATTCAAGTGCACGCTACATAAATACAAGTAAACTGATCCACAATAACATTGTATGTAACGAAATATTCTCTGGTTACAAATAGACGAACCCGAGGTGAGGCTACGTCTCGATCGTAAGTAACCCGATTACAACGAACGATCACCCCATTTAATTATCGTTACAATATATATATATGTTTTAGGGATGTTCAAGCTCACGAGTTTACTATATGACATTAGTGATGTTATTTTGGGGTGGGGCTTTGCATGTTGAAGAATTGTCAAGAAATGATATATTGAATATTGTAAATTCTAAATATTAATTGTATAATGTCACACGTTGGATTTAAAATGTTAAATTGAATATTAAATTATACTAAATTATATTAAATTATATATATATTTTTTTTATAATGAGTTGGGATAATAAACATGTTCTATTACTGATTAACCGAGTTTTAATTGCAAGTCCCGTCTCACTGGACCCAGCGCACTTTTGCTTCTCTAGGCCTTCTGCCTAGTTTTAAATAACTAGTGGCCCCTCTTTCAAAACAAAAAAAAAAATTTTTTTTTTTTATAAAGCATAAAAATAGAAAGAGGGGTTACAATAGGACATTTTGAGACAGTGACATTTTGTCATGAGGACATTTCTGATAGTGACGTTTTCACATGCAATAGGTTTAGTGGTCTGAGGACTACTAATTTGTGCAAACTGATCATACTGCTCAACTCACCATTTTGATAATGTTTCCTTTTATTAAGACTGTAAGGTGTATGCCAGTATCTTTTATGGGCAGCAGTTTGCCATAAAGGACCTCTCTCTTATTTAATGTACTTATGTGGACCTGTGTATATTTGCTCATACACCATATATTCAATACATCATATTATGTTTCAAGTGTTGTGTTCACAAACAAATTTGTTAATTCTCTTGCTAGGCAAAAAATCCAAGAAAAAGCTGTACTGGACTGTGAATTTGTGATTCTGGATTTAAAATTTTTTGTATTCCAGTGTACAGTACACTTTAAATATTTGTTATTAAAATATACAGTCTGGTATATCTTTTTTGGCGTTTGCTACTCTTTCATATTATTTGCTACCAGTATATGTTATAAAAATGATAGATACTAAACCAGAAAAAATAAAATAATTAATTGCCAGAATTAATGTACACTACGAAATGCTCAAATGCAATGTTCTTTGAAATGAAATGACACAACTTATATAACTGTGAAAGAATAAATATAGTTTGAAAATATATAGTTCTTTACAACATGAATCTTGTTACCAAATGTGATCAGGAAGCAAAGTGTTAAGGATGGATACAATTTCATTTTACTGGTTAGTTATGATTTGAAACAATCTTCTTGACTTACCACAGCTGTTGAGACTGTTGCAGCTATAGAAAAGTCAGCAATTGTAAGGTCAGCACCTGCCACCCAAGGTGCTGACAACTCTAGGTATTTCTCAAGAAAACCAAATGCTTCTTCAAGTTTCTTTTTCTTTGCAGGATCAAGAGTTTTTTCACCATAGAATATTACTGGGTACTACAAACATTAAAATAATCTTAAAAACAAATTTTGTGTGAGGCTTTCATGGCCAGCGTCGATGTTATTAAAATTACTGCTCGCTGGGCTGTTGTAAGGCACGTCACAGCTGTGCCTTCAACGGTCATCTTCAGTGCTAAAAAGGCTACACACACTGATACAGATCTCACAGTCAGTGACCACAGTACTGTGGTAGTCTTTTTAGCACTGAAGATGGTTGTCAAAGGCACGGCTGACATTTAGCATAAATTTCGTAAACAACTTTCGACCACGGCCTTACAGCGTGGCAAGCAGTAATTTTAATAAAATCTTAAAAACCATTTTTTTGTAATAACAGTTTGTTAGATTATACATGGTGTAGCCTAGTAGCCTGGCTTAATACACAAATAATTTTTTAAGTGATAACACCTACACTTTCAGCAGGTGTCGTCTTTCTTGAATCATTGGTTTAAGTCTATTAACCAGTACGCTTTTGGTATTGTAGGTACTGTCACTGGCAACTGTGGCATGGATTTTTTTTTTTTTTTTTTTTAACTTCTTAAGCATTTATCCAATTAAAAGACAATAACCTGGGGCCTTTTAGCACTAAAATTCTCACATATTTCTTTAATAATACACTCTTTAATAGTTACATGACTACTTCCCTTACTATAATTTTTCCTTATTGCTAAAATATTTTCTTCTAGTCTTTACTTCAGAAAGGGCTGACAACTGTTGTCTATTCAGCACACAACCGTGCCTTCTAGTTACTATCTCCTGTTCATGTTACTTCTCCTTTTTAACTTCAGGCATTTGTATTTTGGGCCTTTTAATTCCATGTTATATTTTCTAAAGAGAACAGTCAGTATCCTCATCATCAGTTAGCTGCTTTAAGAAAGTACTGATGTTTCTGTTATTAAATCTTAACATTCTTTTAGCATTTTTTAATGTTGCTACCTAACTTTATTTAATATTCATGTATTATTATGGGAATCTTATGTGCTGCCATCTTTTTCTGTATTTTTTTTTTTTTTTATTGATCGTTTCACAGATTTCTGTAGTAAAATTACTCTAATTCCTTTCCTTTCACACACAGGTGAATTATTTCATGCTGTCATTTGCAATTTAATAATAAAACCTTTCTTTTTGGCTTACTGATTTTTCATATTTGATATATGCCATAATTATTTTTTTGCACATTTAATTGCATTAAACATACATAAACATTATAATCTTTCTGCACATATTCCTTTGTTGGGGGTATAGGTGTATGTTAACTTCTCCTCTATATAAATTTATGAAATATAAGTATAACACTACCGACTCGGAACAAACTCGGTATTTCATTTGTGACGTGAGTCGGTAGTGTAATAGTTAGTTAATCAACGGACACGTCATGGACAACAAAATTCAAGAATAAATTTATGATGTGAAAAAGGTTAAACCTGTTTCTCAAAGTCTTGAAGAAATTTTTAGGGTTTGGGCCTCAAGTCTTAGCTACCTAACTTGCTGATATTTGTTTTTCTTATACCACACACACACACACACACACACACACACACACACACACACACACACACACACACACACACACACACACACACACACACACACACACACACACACACACACACACACACACACACATAAAATCATGACATTTTTCTTAAACAGGTAAAAAAAAATTAATACAAAGAAATTTGCTATCTAAAGTGTTATTTCATGTACTAGTTACAAACAATAAATCATGGTAGACAGATAACCATGGGTCCAATATACGCCTTATTTACAACTTGATTTTTTGTGATTTTTTCATCTTCATGATTCTTATTGTAGGGATAACTGGTGTTTATAATTTTCCAAAATGATTAGTATGTTCTAAAAATTTGAAAACTTCAAACACCATGCAAGAATGCCTATATTTCTATATGGTAATTCATTTATTATAACGTAAAAGAATTTGTCTTGTATTTTCAGAACATTCATTACATTACATTTCATTCATTACAGAACATTATGATATTTACATTTACAACAAAAAAATACACAGCATGCTTACACATTAAACAACTGACCCTCCCTCCCTAAGAGGCCCTTACCCAGCACTGACTCGGAAAACATCTCTTAGTGAACGAAAACGTTGATTTGAATACCAGTATTAAAATGTATTGTAATTAATTATAAACCATCTTTATCTTACGTATAAGTCAGCGAATCTCTGGTATAAAGTTCCACAGTCAAAATACAGCCTCTGGTGTACAACAGCTCGTCTTTCCAGATCTAGTGGATATAGTGAGTTATGTTTTTCCATGCCATACTTATCAACAAAGTAACACATAATGGCTCGACTGAAACAGGTTTGTATAATAGCACCAAATGTATACAGTATAAGTTATTTTGTATCAGTGGTAAAGCGTCCATGTGCAGTGTAGGTGGCACATAGAATTTAAAATTGTATATACAAATGTATAAAGTTTTGTAATTCATTTTACATTAGTTGAAACTTAAGGAAAGTTTGGCACCTCTCAAAACTCAAACCTTAAGTTCACTCAAGGAACCTAGATAGTGATAATAAGAGTGGGCAGCCAAGCACGTGGTAGTATGCGACAGGACTAAAGAATACAGCGGTCAGTAACACACACATCTTTGTGAATAAGCAAAACATTCTGACTTGCTCCTCCTTTTGCCACAACAGTTGTCTGCGACTGTATGCACTACTGATTCACAGTTTGTGTTATTTACAGTTAGTTATGAGTGCATTTGTTGTTGAATATGAGTGCAGTGAACACTCTTGTGTTGTTCATATATTCGTGTGTAGTTGAAAGAAAGTATGGTTGAAAGTTTATTTATAGAGCCATGCGATGGTATAAGTTTTAGAGATAAATTTAACATTATCTCTAGCAGTACTATCTCTAGTACTAGTATCTCTAGCACTATTAAATTCCATGGTAACATCAAAAACTGAAACTTATACATGACATTTGAAGAGACAACACTATGAAAATTAAAAACATTGCTTCGCGGATATAGAAAAACTTTAAAAAAGTTTACAGTTCAACAAAAAGAAATATCTGGACAAATTCAGCAATTTCTGATTTGAACAATTTGTTTAATTTGCAAAATTGCCATAAGGTTTTACAGAATTTTCCTTCCTGCTTTAAAACAATTCGGCAAAACCAGGATTCAGTATGTTCTCGGGGAACAGTTTAAAAGGAACATTAAAAAGCACAGTTAGATGGTAAGACAAAACCAGTACATTCTACATTGCCAAATACAGTATTTGCGTAACTAACATATTCTCCTTTTTGTGTGAATGACAAATCTGTGGCATTGTCAAATTGAGGAAATTATGTGGATCTATTAAATTTGTTAAATTAAATTATGATGGCATGTTACAAAAATCACTTTAAAAACTTATGGTTTTTCTGGTTTATCTAGTGATAGTCGCAATGATTTAATTAATTCAATGTCTCAAGTCTTATTAACAGAAACAACAGATTAAATAAAATAGACTTCCTTTGTAGCAATAATAATGGATGAAACAACAGTGAACACATTGGGAAGCCATGTGTTTAATAAAATTAGTTTCACAAATGTATGTATTTCTTGTGGATATTGAGAATTTCAGAATCTGGTCAAAAGTAGGTGCAGCCAAGCAATATTTATCAATTGCTATGGTCACAAAAAAGAGCTTAGTCATGAAAATGCAGCAGATCACATTAAACAATATGAAATATTTTTTTCACACGTTATCTGGTTTAGCTCTTTTTTTTCAGAATCATCCAGACAAACTCATGTACTTGACCAAGAAGTGAAGAAATAATTTCTATCAGTTGCACCTACCAATAGAACTACAAGAGCAAACTGGTGGCTACTGTAATATAAAACAGAGCTGACATCATAAGTCTCTTCATTTCTATGGTTGAGAACAGTGATAAGTGGGACAGCACAGAGTTATACTGCAATTAAACGAGTTATACTGCAATTAAATGAGTTATACTGCAATTAAACAATTTATATAATAATTTTTATTATATTGATCCCTATTAGACTTTTAGAATTGGAAAAATTGTAAATTTATTCTTTTCCTATCTGTAATTAATATTGTTGATTGTTTTAATCCAAGCTTTGTTTGTCAAATAGAGGGGAAGAAGGGGGAGTTTGTACTTTTTGATGGGTGGGGTACGTATGACCACATACACATTCTACAAAGTCATGCCTTGCCACTGTTTTGTAAGCATGCTCAGAATGTTAAAATAAAAAAAAAGTGAAATCGACTTCTCTTGGATGAACTTGATAATAGAAATAAAGTAAACATATAAAGTATAACAAATATATAAAGTATAAACATATATATACTTATAAAGTACACATTAAATAAAATACGCAAATCTAATTAAGTTATTTGATAAGTAAATAAATATTTCAGTTTTTAGTTACTTTTCCTTTTTTCTGCATATTTACACATTTGCCGCTGTTGTCATGGATCTGTGATGTGGCACATGCTCTGTATGTTTCTCATGTCACGGACCCTTGACATTTGCTCAACTCATTGTAATGTTTTAATACAGAATGCGTATGTAGCATGAGAGGTTTTGTATTTGTTAGCGTGTAGCGAAACCGTTATGAAATGTCTGTGTATTCTAAGTTTTATGTTTCGTTGTATTAAAAAAAAGTCACATTTACAAAAAAAGAAAAAAGCATGAGCACCTTGGGGTTGTAACATATACAATCTTCCCAGTGAATGTGTTAACATGCTTTTAAAATCCCTTTTGATTTTTCCTTGTACCTACATTATATAAATAGAATTAATTCACTACTGACTCGGAACACAAAGTTTTTTACAGGTAAAAACGTAAAAGTTTTACCTTATAGCCTAAACTGGTTTTCGCTTGTAGAAAGCTTCTTCAGAGCCTCTGAAGTGTGTGCCGGCCTCTGAAGAAGCTTTTTAAAAGCGAAAACCGGTTCAGGCTATAAGGTAAAACTTTTACGTTTTTACGCATAAAAAACTTTGTGTTCTGAGTCGGTAGTGAATTAGTTATATTTAGTTAAGTAACGGACACGTCATGGACAACGAAATCCTACATTATAGCGACATTCTACGTTGTCGTGTAGCTTGGGAATACATGTCTTTGTGGGTATTTGACCTCCTTGTTTGGAAAAGGTAAAAATATCTCTTCACATAAAAACAAATAAATTCTTCAGCAATAAATAATTTCTCAAATATAAAATGATGTCATGCAAATAAGAAATACTTTTAAATATATAATAGAACTCAAAATACATTCTTGGAGTTTGGAGAAACATGAGATCTTGGTGCAACCAAGAAGCGGAATTATCATTTTACAAGGAGAGTCATAATGAAAAGACTAGAAGTATAGGACAAATTTAAAATAAGATTATAGAAAAGAACACCACAGAGTTGAAGTATATGCCAGAAAGATTTGTACGAATTATAATAGAAAGGTGGAAAGTAGAATATAAGATTAATTCTATGTTTACTGCAAATAATGGAAATGAGGACACAGCAGAGATATAATATTGACTGCTTATACATATAAACATGAAGAAAACAAGATCTAAGTGTCATGGAAGCACTAATCAAAAGTGAGAAGTATTTTGATCAAGAAAATTTCTAGGGCAGAAATCTGGGAAAAGAAATAATACACAGGACAGACATATTAACTTTGCAGAATTGCATTAGTTTTACCTATTATAGTGTCTCTCCTCTTATTCACGTTTGAAACACCAATTTATAGTGTCACTGATACCCGTATCAATCTTATCTAGACTCCACTGTTGTGTTCACCAATTTATAGTGTAACGGGTATAGCGTCCTTCCTTACGTGGATGTGTGTTACTTCTTATTATACTCTGAGATGAACTTTCCTAATTAAGTCCCACGGTTGTGAGTGCAAATTTATGATGTGCTTTTGTACTCCTCAAAATATATTTGTGTTGTGGTGATTAAATTTATGTATTAAGTGTGTAATTCTAATTTTCTCGTTCAAACCTAGCCCGCGTTTGAAGAGAAGAGAAGGAATTTTTATTGGTTTCTCATTCTCTTTAATACAAAAGCAGTCCGTGAGTAGCGCTGTGGTTCACATACAGCTGAAAATTGTAGGTTAGTTACCTGCATACAATAATTCCTACGTTACATTCTCTACTTATATTATAACTTGTTCACACTACACTAAATATTATATAAATGAGAAGATATCGTTAAATTCTGAAAGGATTCTTTATTATGATTTTTATAATTCTTGCCAACAAAGTTCTTCCTTTACGGAGATACAAAAGTCGATAGTATGAGAAGTAATCGATTACCGATCGGATTCAGGGTTATATATTATTTTAATTATGATTTTGTATTTCTTTAAACACAGGGAGTGAAGGTTCTTTCAACTATTGGTAAGGTCAGAAAATCCATAAATAGGATTACAAGGTATTACAATATAGTATTAAGTTCTTATTAAATATTATTTAAAATACGTGTAGTTTTACCGTCCTCTGGACATCGTGACTCGGTAAGGCAGTGTACAGCTAACCTCGTCGTAGTGTTTGGTCAATAACTGAATGCAGATGAATTAATCCTCGCCAGTCTTCACGTTCGAAATAAAAGTTGAATTCTTGGTCCTGGGATGATGCAGAAATGCCGCTCCTTTTGTTCACCAATGTCCGAGTTTTGTGGTTACGTGTTTCAACGTATTTCGTGTCCAACTGCGCTTTTTCTATTGAATTGTGGAAAATGACGTTCAAGTATAATTTTGAGCTTTGTTTTCGTTCTTTATAATATTGGATTATACAACTCTATTCAGGTAGTTACTTCTCTGCTTTGGTTGATTAATTAAGTTAATAATTACTCATTACATTGAGTTTTATTATTAGAGTTCTTCCTTTAGATTTTTCGTCAATTTTCATGTACAGGTTTATGATTGTTCGGTTATATAAGACAGTTGAATGTCAGTGAGCCATACTATGGTGATTTATTACCTAATTTGTTTCCCAATTGTATTGTTATAATTTAATTTAAACAATTCTTTTCTGAATGCATCCAACTAAACCGTCTTCATTCATGGATGATTATTCAATAATCGAATCAACAAATTTCATATCTCTCGTCGTCCTTGACAACCATCCTGTCTCCTCTTATTGGATATTATATATTATACTATAACCATTATCATACAATGTTCTTACACTCATCAAAATAATCCTTTACTAAATTTACATTATATCCTATTATAATTTTACATATTGTTTGTTACTAAATTTTATACATTTTGCAGTCGTTTTCTCTTAATCTACTTACACTATAGTTAACTGCATGGAAGTAGTATCGTCAAGGTCACACCGCTTACTTACAGCGTTGCCACTAAGCAACAGTTTCCCTTTCTTCCGAAAAATGCTACACTAGTAACTAAGCCTACTTAATGTAAAGAATATAACAAAGTGAGAAAGTTTCTAATACATGCATTAGAGTACATTGTTACATTGTCAATAATTCTTAATAATAATTACATCACAATTAATATATTGTTAATAATTAATTAACAATTAATTTCCGTATCTTATACATAACATTCAATGCGACGCGTCAGCTATAGTTTGTTTGAACGAATTTTTATACGCATCCTGTGTCTTAAGCTTGCCCCATTTAATTATTGAAGAGACACCGCACTATTCGTGACTCAGAAAAATATTCTATTTTTATTTCCTGCGCTGCTTATTAATAATTAAGTAACAAAATTAGAACTATACTATAAGACGTTACATGCACAAAAATAATGGTATGTATAAACGTGCAACGAATTGGATTTCTTAAGAAAATAAGGATAATTTTATGAACAACAAATTCAAATGCCTCATGAAATAAATTTAAAATTCCTTATTTATATATTAATATATTATAAATCTTTAAATATAGAATTTAAATTTATAATTCTATATTTTATGCATGTCCTTACTAATTTTATAATTAAAATTTTCCTTATTTTATGAACTATAGAATTCCTTATGACTATTATATATAAGCAGTATGTTGAAAAACTCACCTTAAATAGGGTTAGTCACACAATTATCACTTTGCAAAGTGATAGGACAGAGCACATTCATAATACTCCTGAAGAAAACAC
The DNA here is from genome assembly GCA_034769895.1 of Magicicada septendecula. NCBI lineage: Eukaryota > Metazoa > Arthropoda > Insecta > Hemiptera > Cicadidae > Magicicada > Magicicada septendecula. Next base: position 220,610,826 of record CM068372.1, read on the forward strand.
GCACACACGGTTTTTTATGTTTCAATAAAAATAGAAAATACTATGCTTTGCTATAGACACGTTTACCACCTATATACACTTTTTAACACTCCTGCAGTAATTCGTCTTCGGATTCACTGGACTCAGGTTCGCTGTCACTACTCACACGTAAGTGTATGATGAAGGGCTCCACTGTGGTGTCTCTCGTGCACTGCTTTGAGTAATTGGTTTCTTGTAGTGCCTCCACATGTCTTACGCAGTTCTCCCAGTCTTCCTGAGTTATCCTATCCAAAGCTTCGTGTGCAAGTTGTTCAATATCGGCCAATCTGAAAGTCGTATTCTTGTTTGCAACATACCGTTTAACTTGGGCCCATATCAGCTCGATCGGATTATACTGACAATGATATGGTGGCAGGCGCACTACTGTATGTCCCATTTCATTTGCCAGTTGATCCAATTCGTACGTCTTCTTGGCCGTTCGGATCTCTTCTTTAGAAAGAAGTTCATCCCTGGTTTCAGCGTGGAAAATGAAATTCTCTTCTTACGCAGCCACTCCATGATATCCGCTTTACGCCAGTTTGAACATGGTGGTTTACCTATTTGTTCAGAATGATAGCTGGCATTATCCATCATGATGACAGAGCCTTCTTCCAAGGAGCGCAACATACCAACAAACCAGGTTTTAAAAACTTCAGCATTCATTTCTGTGTGGTAGTCAGATGCAGCTGAATGCTTACTGCCACGAAAGACAAGTTTGGCACCTGCTATGAAACCTGTACTTGCGGATCCAGCATGTGCAATAATCAGCCGGCCACCTCTACCAGTAGGTACTTTCAGCCCACCGTTCCCTCTGGAGTCTTGCCAGATGTATTTATTCGTATGATTCTGTGATATCCAGGTTTCATCCAAATAAATTATAGGCCTGTTGTCCTCCGTACGATGTATATGCATGGTTCTCAAAAACTTCGCTCTCAAGGCAATGTCTCTGCGCTCCATTAAAAATTTTCGTCCATCGTTGCACTTCTTAAATTTAAAACCAAGCACTTTCAGAAGGCGAAGTACGGAGGCTTCTGAACCAGAATAATTGATTTTCTGACAGAGATCAGCTCGAATTTTGCTTGCAGTGGGGTATTCCCCTCGGTTGTAATATTCAAGTACGGTCCTGCGGACTATTTGTTTATTAAAATCGTCCAGTTCAGTGTTTTTGTGTTCCTGTTTATACCCTTTCCTTGGAGAACTGAACACAACACTCAAGCCTTGATCATCTGCCGAAGCAACGGTATTGCTAATACGTTGCACCGACTGTTCAGAAATGCCACAAGCTTCCGCTGTCAATTTTTGTCATCACTGACATCATCAGGTCTTAAACAACCTTCGTATTGTTTAAATTAGCAGCCATCCTTACTATTTCTTTTATAAATTTGCTAACTGCTATAATTTTTATTGTTCGACTAAGCCTGATGATGGTTTTATTGGTTGTTTAAGACCTGATGATGTCAGTGATGATGAAAAGCTTAGTCGAACAATAAAAATTATAGCAGTTAGCAAATTTACAAAAGAAATAAAAACAGATTCATTTACAAAAGGTAAAAGACCGTGAGTATGAAAAAATTAAAGCGACAACAGCAGGCAAGGTCAGCGTTCTCAGACAACTGTCAGTCTGTAGGATAACCACCCATGAAGAAAACAGTAAAAATTTAAATAAGTAAGTTCACTGTACGGAAATCACAAAATAACTGACCTAATGGTACTTCGTAAAGTTAGGGTGTGTATTGCTAAAAGCTTTAGATTCTAACATAAGAAAAACCAGCGCAGTATAAATAGTAGTTTCAGAGAACTGCAATCGTAACAAAAAAAGCCAAAGAAAGAGAAGAAACGCAAAGATAGAAATTCTGTAGATATTTACGCGACAACAAAAAATATGTTGCCGACTCACACAAATTTTTATAGCTCAAATACTGGCGCCCAGAATTTAACTGAGTAGTGTTACCCACAACTAATTATTCCTGATAAAACAAATTCATTTACGCGATACGCATAAATAAATTTGAAACGAGGAATATAAGGTGGATGTATGAAATTTGTTTTCGTAACACTGCTAAAACGCTACACACTGTACTAGCCGGCAACAACACTAGGCGAGGGGTGTGGAGGTGACAGGGAGAAGCAGTGAAAGTGAGTGACCTTGACGGTACTACTTCCATGCAGTTAACTCTAACAAGTATTATTTTCTTGTTATTAAACATTACCTTTCGGTATCATTGCACCATTGGATTTTTGAGATTTTAGTTAAATTGAATTGATTTATCTGTTATCAGCAATTATTATTAACTTCTCCTAACTCATTATATTCTATTTAGTATTTTTTACACATTTCTTTACCTAACCTTTCTGACCTGACTTACTATACAATGTTACTGGTTTTAGGCCTATTATTACATTTTTATCTACTTCTGATTTTAATTTGTTACTACTTGCATTATTATAGAATCCTTCATTTGTTTATGATATGATTACACTAAACCCTTTTGTATCTCATTAACAATTATAGCCTTCCTGGCCAAGTTTACAATTATAATCAGCCTATTAACTAAGTACATGTATTCAAACATTTAACTACATAAAGTTTAACAACATCTCTATAATGATATATTGATAACACATAAAATGAAATTAATACTATTTAGTTGGTATTCTATTAAAAGAATTACTCCACTTGCTACACACAAAAAATAACATAACTATCGTGATTTTAATACAACATGATACAACGTAATAACAGGTACATTTTTATGAAATAAATCATGTAATAATTAATCATTCTCCTTTCATTTAAATCATCAATTATTATAAAACAGTCTAAGTTAGTTTTTACATTATTTGTCAATGTCTATCGTTTACACCTTTCACTGAACATTGATATTGTATTTATTAACATTATTAATTTTTTTTCTTTCTACCTTGTATTCTTATTGGGGATAATTCATTTATTCAATAATGGGTTGTGTTTCTGACCTTTCACTAGTATGGATAATTATTATTTTTATTTTTATTTTAAAACTTATATACTTATTTATGTAACGTAGGGGACCATATTTTCGTTACGTTACATATGCTTCCCTTCCAAAAGAAGTTTAGTTTACCTGAATATAATTTGGGTCAAAATAAACTTATATATTTTTGTTTTCATGACTTGGAATACCTTCATTTTATTCATTGTAGAGTTTTAATGGTAATTGTTTGGATTTCTGACTGTAACTTTTTGTTTACTATTATCCACTTTCCTCTATTGTATGAAAATTCATTAATGATAATTAATTCTCTTGCTTTGTTTCTTCAAACCTTACTTGACAATGATTGTTTACAATAATCAGTACAAATTAGTTTAACACTCTCCTATTTCTATTTACTTCTACAAATGCATTTCTCCATTGATCTTCTGTCAGCTATCTTCCTTCTGTTTTCTTCCTTCATACTTTTGGAATCTGATGTCAATCTTCGCAGCGGTTTTATTATCCCTTAAATATTCAATTTCCCTAACATTCCCTAACATGTGAGCTGGGACAGTTCAGAGAGGCACTTTTTGGCTTCATACTCTGCTGGCCATACTACACTTCAATATAATACTGCTGGAATTCATCTACAGACAGTTATAAAAAATAAAATAATATAATATTCTCTTCATTTGACTAATAATAAACATCTTTGGGATTCTTTACGCTGTTGCATTTTACATTTAATTATATATATACATATATTCCTTTTTCTTCTTGATTCCTTCTTATTTTCAGTAGCTATTTTCAGATAACATTTTTGACAGTCATTTTTGTAAACACCTTTGACCTTCTTTCTTGTGACAGATGTTCTCCGTACTATTTCTTCCTTTCATTTTCAATTCTAAGAAATTCTAAATTGTATTTTCATTAATTATTATCATTCTTTAGTTTCATTGTAATTATAGTCATTAAATTATCCATTGTTCTTCTTATTTTTCCTTCTTGTCTGAGCACATTACCATTAATTGTTTTTATATATAGTTTTTCCTTATTCCATTTTAAGTCATATTGTTTATAAATAATTATGTAATCTGTTCTTCAATTCTCTTGGCGTTTAGTCTTTTATTTTAAATCACATTGTTTCTAAGCATTTTGAGTAAGTTTTTCTTATATAGTTTTTTCATTTTGGGGGGTTTATCCTTAATATATTCAAAATAATTTCTTCGTAAACACATAGTAAGACGTTCTTACTTATTTTAGAATTTTGTGGTTACGTGTTTCAACGTATTTCGTGTCCAACTTACTATGCCATAGTTCTTGATCGTCGCCCTCATATTGGATTGCTTCTGGCAGTTTATTATCCTTACAAAAATAGCTCTTCATGACATGACATTTGTCATTAATTGGAACGGTTCTACTTGCGTCTACTAATTCCGCTGTCCACACTCCTTCTTCGGACGTTAATGATACTATTCCTCTATTTAAGTCTATTATTGTCGAATGTTGTCGTAATATGTCACATCCAATCAGTACGTGGAATGGTAACCCCGTTGCCCTTGCGACTAAGAATCCTATTGGTATTGTCACATTATTATTTGTGAGGTCGAGCAATACTTGCTTCTTAACAGTTTTATTTTGCCGCCCAGTGGCTCCGATTATTATTATATTATTCACAGGTAAGGTTGGTATAGGTATTTGACCTTATCGCTGGATTCTCTCCAGTTCGGTACTATCAGTTAACGAGATGTTGGACCCCGTATCTATCATAACTGTCGACTGTATTCCATTTAGCTTAGCAATTATATATATAATTTCATTATTATCATTGTGTACATGGGTATCTTCTTCTTCTAATAGGTCTTCCCTGATATTTTTCAAATAATGGTTGGTGATGATGGTTATAGTCTGGTCATTGGTACGTCTGGTTATTGGTCGTTGGTCCCCAAGAGATTGGTTCAGTGATGGGTGGTCTTCAGTTCTCACTGCCTCTGTTAGTTTAAATGAGGGCTTCCCTCATCCTCCCTGTTTTCCGGTGGGTTTTGAGACTGGTTCTGTAGTGGTTTCATGTCTGTCTCCTGGATTATTGTCCATTGGTCTACAATTTCGTCCGTATTGGTATTCGTCCTCGCGTTGTGACTGGTTATAATAGTGGTGGTTAGTGTGTGTCCTCAGGTAATACCATCTCTGATTATTTTGAGGTCGAGAGTATATGTAATTCACATTGTGTCGGTAGTTATTGGGTCGGTTGTCCCCATCTCCTCTATTATTCCGATTATCGCGGTAATTATAATGGTTATTACCCCGATAATTATTATTCCTTTGATTATTATTTGGGTGGTTATTCTGAGTTCTGTTCGGGTTACTATTCTGGTTTGTTTGTTTGATTAATATGGTTTGAATTTTGTTGATGGTCATTGCCATTGTATCTATTGTATTTAGTGTTTAACATGCGGTTCCGTTGATATTGTCCCTCATGTTCATAATTTTCTAAAAATTTAGCCATGGCTTGGATAGTTTTAATCTGGCTGTATATATGGGTGTTCTTTATCCCTTCCTCATAATGGTATGAGAGTTGTATCACCAAACACTCCTCAGGAATTCTAGGCTCCAGATTACGGGCCATGCACACCTTGCCTAGGAAGTATGATGTGGGAGATTGTCTTTCATTTGCCTCATATCGACCATTGCTTAAATTATTTCTTACCATATTTTGGGTCGACTCCGACCAATACTTATCCCTGAACTGTTTTTTGAAATCTGTTATATCTTGAATATCGACACGCACTGCCATTCACCAATTGTCGTAGGTATCCTTAAACATTTCGTCGATCATTCCTCGGATAATATTCCAACGGTTCTCTTTATTCCATGCTATCATCTCTTCTACCCTTTTCAAAAACTCCATGGGGTTATGCTTGTAATTCCGAAAATTGATTGACTCCCGGTTATCGTTGTTGGTGATATGATTATTTTGGCATGTTCTATCCCGCCATGAATCCACTTCTTCTTGTATCTGTATTTCGCGTCGACGGATTTCCTCAATCTTCTCTTTATTTGTACTTACTTGGCTTTCTACATTGTTTAAATTATTATATACTCTCTCCATTCGTTCACCAATGTCAGTCTGTACTTGTGCTATTCCTTCCTTATTCTCCTCCCGTATTTGATGTATCTCTTGTTTGATCTTCTCGCACCTTTCTACAGTCTCCTGTTGGAGTCCTTCAACCATCGTTTTATTTTCATTTTTTATGTCATTGATTTTATTTTGTATTTCCTCACGGACTTGTATCACTGTTTCGTTGGTTTTTTCTAACTTCCCATTTGTTTCGGATATTTCTTGTTTCCTTTCCTCGTTATTTTTGTCCATCTTTTGGTTGATTGTCACATGGACATTCTCAATTCTTTCATTAATCTGCCTTAAATTCTCTTCATTTATTTGTCTGATCTCCTCCTTCATTTGTTTTATACTCTCATCGTTCCTATCAAACCTTTCGTTAATTTGGATTAAGCTTTCATTGTTCTTATCGAACTTCTCGTTCATCAGTTTTGAGGTTTCCTCCTGTTTCCTAAAATTTTCATCTATTTTGTCAAATTTCTTCTCCTGTTTCTTTGAGTTTTCCAATAGTATTTTCAACATCTCCTGCATGCTCATGTCTTCTTTTTGGTTGGATTTATCTGGTTAATCCCCTTCTCTTCGACTATTTCCTTTTCCGTGTCCATAATTACTTTATCGCCTGTCTGTAGTTCCATTTCACTATCTGTGACTACTTCTATTTCTTGTTCCTGTCCACCTTCTTCCTTCTCCGTGTCTTCTGTCCTCTTCTTCGACCTACCTCTGGTATTATGCATTTTTTGTCTCCAACAGTTGCCTACTCGAGTTAAGTAATATTTATAGAATCAACGTTTTACTTAACTTAAGCCCTACACAAGTTGAGCACCAATTTATAGTGTCTCTCCTCTTATTCACGTTGGAAACACCAATTTATAGTGTCACTGATACCCGTATCAATCTTATCTAGACTCCACTGTTGTGTTCGCCAATTTATAGTGTAACGGGTATAGCGTCTTTCCTTATGTGTGTGTGTGTTACTTCTTATTGTACTCTGAGATGAACTTTCCTAATTAAGTCCCACGGTTGTGAGTGCAAATTTATGATGTGCTTTTGTACTCCTCAAAATATATTTGTGTTGTGGTGATTAAATTTATGTATTAAGTGTGTAATTCTAATTTTCTTGTTCAAGCCTAGCCCATGTTTGAAGAGAAGAGAAGGAATTTTTATTGGTTTCTCATTCTCTTTAATACAAAAGCAGTCCGTGAGTAGCACTGTGGTTCACATACAGCTGAAAATTGTAGGTTAGTTACCCGCATACAACAATTCCTACGTTACACTCTCTACTTATATTATAACTTGTTCACACTACACTAAATATTATATAAATGAGAAGATATCGTTAAATTCTGAAAGGATTCTTTATTATGATTTTTATAATTCTTGCCAACAAAGTTCTTCCTTTACGGAGATACAAAAGTCGATAGTATGAGAAGTAATCGATTACCGATCAGATTCAGGGTTATATATTATTTTAATTATGATTTTGTATTTCTTTAAACACAGGGAGTGAAGGTTCTTTCAACTATTGGTAAGGTCAGAAAATGCATAAATAGAATTACAATGTATTACAATATAGTATTAAGTTCTTATTAAATATTATTTAAAATACGTGTAGTTTTACCGTCCTCTGGACATCGTGACTCGGTAAGGCAGTGTACAGCTAACCTCGTCGTAGTGTTTGGTCAATAACTGAATGCAGATGAATTAATCCTCGCCAGTCTTCACTCCACGTTCGAAATAAAAGTTGAATTCTTGGTCCTGGGATGATGCAGAAATGCCGCTCCTTTTGTTCACCAATGTCCGAGTTTTGTGGTTACGTGTTTCAACGTATTTCGTGTCCAACTGCGCTTTTTCTATTGAATTGTGGAAAATGACGTTCAAGTATAATTTTGAGCTTTGTTTTCGTTCTTTATAATATTGGATTATATAACTCTATTCAGGTAGTTACTTCTCTGCTTTGGTTGATTAATTAAGTTAATAATTACTCATTACATTGAGTTTTATTATTAGAGTTCTTCCTTTAGATTTTTCGTCAATTTTCATGTACAGGTTTATGATTGTTCGGTTATATAAGACGGTTGAATGTCAGTGAGCCATAAATGGTGATTTATTACTTAATTTGTTTCCCAATTGTATTGTTTTAATGTAATTTAAACAATTCTTTTCTGAGTGCTTCCAACTAAACCGTCTTCGTTCATGGATAATTATTCAATAATTGAATAAACAAATTTTATATCTCTCGTCATCCTTGACAACCATCCTGTCTCCTCTTATTGGATATTATATATTATACTATAACCATTATCATACAATGTTCTTACACTCATCAAAATAATCCTTTACTAAATTTACATTATATCCTATTATAATTTTACATATTGTTTGTTACTAAATTTTATACATTTTGCTGTCATTTTCTCTTAATCTACTTACACTAACAAGTATTATTTTCTTGTTATTAAACATTACCTTTCGGTATCATTGCACCATTGCATTTTTGAGATTTTAGTTAAATTGAATTGATTTATCTGTTATCAGCAATTATTATTAACTTCTCCTAACTCATTATATTCTATTTAGTATTTTTTACACATTTCTTTACCTAACCTTTCTGACCTGACTTACTATACAATGTTACTGGTTTTAGGCCTATTATTACATTTTTATCTACTTCTGATTTTAATTTGTTACTACTTGCATTATTATAGAATCCTTCATTTGTTTATGATATGATTACACTAAACCCTTTTGTATCTCATTAACAATTATAGCCTTCCTGGCCAAGTTTACAATTATAATCAGCCTATTAACTAAGTACATGTATTCAAACATTTAACTATATAAAGTTTAACAACATCTCTATAATGATATATTGATAACACATAAAATGAAATTAATATTATTTAGTTGCATTCTATTAAAAGAATTACTCCACTTGCTACACACAAAAAATAACATAACTATCATGATAATAATACAACATGATACAACGTAATAACAGGTACATTTTGTAACTCTTTACTTTTATGGTTAAATTAATTGGTTACATTTAATTTGATGTGTATTAAAATATCGGGTGCAATGTTGCCACACTGTACAACAAAATACAAAACTTACCTTGAAGGCCAGAATTCGGGTTACATGAAAAGGGTCGTGGAATATATTACCTGAAATAATCGTACTCAAGATAAAACGTACCATTGACCTTTTATTTTTTTTAAATGACTCTACACATTGAAAATTGACTATCTGTACCATATATGTACATATTTTGCCATGTGGCATTTAGCAAACATTAAACCCTTAGAACATTTTATAAGCCCTCCAAAATGTATTATAATATTACATAATAAACCTGATAAATATAATTAGCGGCACAACCCAGCACTTATTAATATTGAATTATTTTAGTATCCACTCTCTCACTCTCTCCCATTCATGCTCTGGTACAATTTCTTTAAAATGAGCTCATGTTACTAAATTTGAATAATTTTGAATATTTGATTTTGATATTTTATATTTGATTGGGTTTTACAGCCAATTGTACTTAGCTGTCACTCCCTGTATGTTTGAGTCACGGACATCAAAAACGTCCCATCGTTGATCACACACTCTCGTTTTCGTAGCGTCCCATCGTTGATCACATGCTCTCGTTTTTGTAGCGTCCCATCGTTGATCACACGCTTTCGATGTTTAAACCCAAAACTGTTAACTGTTATATTCACATACTTAATAAACTTTTGGTAGTGTAAAATTTAGATAGACAAACTTTGTGAATCCGCCGGCCTTGTGAATTGGCCGGCCGGCACCCTTCACTGTCGAGATGAAAGTGGCAGCGTTTTGTAACTGAGCACTGCTGAGGTGGGGCAAAACTATGTCACCTGTCCTTTGTTTGAACGGCCAAGCCCCGGTTGTTTACAAAAGTATATTAATGCGTCTTGCATTCTTTTGGCTGACGTAATCATGGGCTAGGCTTGTTGACACGTTATTATGACGAACTGTTTTTTGCTGTTTTTGTGATTTTCCTTTGACCTCGACACAAATCCTGTCCGCTCAATATTACGTTATTGAAAATTCTCAATAAAACTTTACCAATCTTTTAGATGGGATTTTAAAATAAAATATAACAATTAGGCTTTAGAACAATTATTTCCCAAAAATGTTATAGGACCAGAAATGTAGCGTTACAAAACCCCCTCAACGAAAGATTTTATGCCGAAGCATAAAAACTCTCATTGACACATTCGTACTTCCTAAATGTATCAGCCAGTATATGTCACCACAACCCCCTTACTATTTATGTGAAAAGAATACAATAACTCACCCGTGGTCCGATGATGGTGACAGTACCTGCATGACCTTACTGGACTTCTCCTACGAGATCCCAACACCATAAGGCCAATCAGGCGCTTTACGCTCCTGCTCTGACGCGCTGGCCAGCTCAGGACCGCCGTCACAACATCACCAAACACTGAAACAATAAATCAAAAATATCAAAACAGTGGCTTGGTATAATACCATATCCCTAGCTGATCTGTTCCCCTTAGCTATGTGCTGGTTTGTGTTAAGAAGCACTGGGTTTGCTTCAACTCAACAAGAATTATATAGAAGTGCCATTCTCTTCATTGACTACCCTTAACATTATAAAATTTTTTCGATTCCCATCGATAATAATTAACCCTTTTTTGTTTTCATAATTAATATAATTATAGAAGAAACACAAATCTTTATACTACAATTGAAGCATATAATCCAAAATTTATGGATACAATTACCAAAATCTCCCTCTTCCTCAAACATTTTATATAAAAATTTACTATTATTATTATTATTATTATTATTATTATTATTATTATTATTAATACTATCATTAACAGTAAATAATCCGGCACTGTTAACAATATTTACCCCTCTTTCTCCTCCACATGCACTATTTCTTATACATACATATGATTCATGTTCAAATTCCTATGCTAATACATAATAAACATAATAATACACTCATCATTAATATTGCAAGTATTACATTAAAATAACCAATTCACATTTAAGCTTGATTAAAATTTACACACCCTACATCTCTAAATTTGTATATAAAATTATAAAAATTACAATTTCAATTAATTAATTAATACTTTTATTAATTAGCCATCAATTATTCATCATTTACTTATCATTTAATTCTTCACAATTTCAAATTTATTATTGACCTTCATATTACATTATTATTATTTCATTTCTTATTACCCTTATACTATGAATTTTCTACTTAAACCTTCACATTTTTATCATTGATTAGTCTGGGTGACTCCTGTATTCACTATGCTTCGACTTATTATATAGGCACTAACATTTATAATATTACTCACCTTTCTTTCTACTAACCACTACTAACAACCAGATTTACATATTATGACACCAATCTCTCAATTATAAACACCTTCGCTAATTCCATTTAAATCCTCTGGCACCGCTCGTCTTTGTACTCAGATGTGTGTTCCCTACCTGGCCATATACATTCATAATTTTTTTTTGTCCTTCCAAAATATCGGCAAACACTCCCTTAAACTACGCTATTACCTGCCACAACGCTATACGTTGGTCACTCCTTATCACCTCACCCCCACTACAAAATATCATCATCAACAAATATATGTTTACCCTTTACTTTACTCACCTCTCTACATATAATCACTACTACTGTGTCCTTAAAATATCTAATACTCTCTTTGTGTATTATTTTCTTCAAAATTCTTATCTATCTAACTCCCATTAACTTTAATTAACTAACTCAAATGCCTTTATCACCCAATCTCTATCCCCTTTTAAACACTTTACATTACTGTGATCATTGACAATTGCATTAGAAAATTCATCCATCACCTACTAATAACAATACATCTCAATATTCAAATATATATATATATATATATACTTAATCATTTATTATTCATTAGGAATTTTCTTCATTACAAATTAATAATTTAACTTCATTACACAACTTTTCTTTTATACCACATTAATTGAGTAATTAATCTTCAATTGTTTAAAATTTCACTATTACTTTCACTTGTTTAGTCAAAGCAAAAACATGTTAATTGTTATTATTAAATCAATTAAACTATAATTTACTGTTACATACATGGTGTATATAAAATTTACCTGTAATACACAACATCAAAATACACAAATACATTGACATTAATACTCACAAAAAATATACAATCCAACTTATTATTTTATCATTGACCAAAATCAGTTCATAAGCAGTCGATTTCAAAACCACTGTTCACATATATTAATGTTCATACAAAATAAAACAATCTATCCTCCATCATTGAATAACAGTCGAATCTTAGGTCTATACAACTTTTTTTTTATTACATAAAGGATATTATTATTATCAATATAATATTTATCTAAATTTTTATATTCTTCCACAATCTCGTTTGACTTAATAGGTTTATTCCATATCAATTTATCATGTACCATGTCACGATCGGGTATGGTCCTGTCTACCTCAGTATTATCTGTCATAATCATGTAAGTCATAAAGTCATTATTATCGTCAGCATAATTATCTACTATTATTGCTATCTTGATTTCACTATAAGGTAAGTATTCACTATAATCATCCACCATCTCTATTCCTAACCTTTCTACAAATTCTCTATACTTTCTATTTATCTTAAAAATCTCTATTACTCTCTTTCTCTCTCTCTCAATATATTTCTCACCATAACACCAAGCTACACTCTCTCTCTCCAAATATGCAGGGGTCACTAACTCATAATTACTGCACCACCTATGAGGTACACAAAAACACCAGGTAACTCTATTTGTAGACCTATCGTCTCCCAAATATAAATCTAAGGAACTCACATCCTTGCTAAACACACGTGAAGCCATTTCTTCACCCCCTACTACAACATCAAGGGAAAATTTTACCCTCTGCATCCCTTTTACAAATATACTTTCTCTCAGCTCTCTCTCTGACTCAACACACACAAACATCTCATTATCACTCCTAATATTCTCATCATCATTTTCTAACACCATGTGCTTAATTATATCATTATTACTACCTGTAAACTCATTATTCAAATTATCATTGTTACTCACCTTATTAATTAGCACCTTGTTTTTCTTCGTATTTTCACTGCTACTTACCTTCTTATTCCTTATTTTACTTAACCTCTCATCTAGCCTTTTATTCACTTCGTCACATTGTTTATCAAAATTATCATTTCGTTTATTAATTTCATTTTTTATTTCGTCAAACTTCTCATTAAAATCACTTTTAATTTGAATATTTTGTGTTTTAATTTCATTTTTTATTTCACTCAAATTATTATTTTGAACATCGAATTTATTATTAAAACTACTCTTATTTCCTTTAATTTCGATTAATAGTAACTGCATCATAGCAGCTGTCTCATCTGTTTTATTTACCTGACAACTTGAGATGGATGTTACTGTCTCTGCCTCTACAGATGCAGTCGTACTCAACTCGCCAATCTAACTAATTTGTGTTAATGGAACATCCATCTCACTAGTCAAATTTTCATCAGTTGCACTGATTTCTATTGTTTTATTGTCATTGGTACTCATTTTGTTTATTATATCTCTAACACATATATGTCTATAACCTCATAACTTAACCCTACCTTACGCACGTGTTTACGTACTTTCAAAATATTACTCCAGTATTTCAGGTAATTATTCCACACTCCGGTAAGTATACTCCACATAAAATTAAATTTTATGTAAAGTCCCTGTTCGGGCGCCAATTGTAACTCTTTACTTTTATGGTTAAATTAATTGGTTACATTTAATTTGATGTGTATTAAAATATCGGGCGCCATGTTGCCACACTGTACAACAAAATACAAAACTTACCTTGAAGGCCAGAATTCAGGTTACACGAACCAGGGTCGTGGAATATATTACCTGAAATAATCGTACTCAAGATAAAACATACCATTGACCTTTTATTTTTTTTAAATGACTCTACACATTGAAAATTGACTATCTGTACCATATATGTACATATTTCGCCATGTGGCGTTTAGCAAACATTAAACCCTTAGAACATTTTATAAGCCCTCCAAAATGTATTATATTATTACATAATAAACCTGATAAATATAATTAGCAGCACAACCCAGCACTTATTAATATTGAATTATTTTAGTATCCACTCTCTCACTCTCTCCCATTCATGCTCTGGTACAATTTCTTTAAAATGAGCTCATGTTACTAAATTTGAATAATTTTGAATATTTGATTTTGATATTTTATATTTGATTGGGTTTTACAGCCAATTGTACTTAGCTGTCACTCCCTGTACGTTTGAGTCACGGACATCAAAAATGTCCCATCGTTGATCACACACTCTCGTTTTCATAGCGTCCCATCGTTGATCACACGCTCTCGTTTTCGTAGCGTCCCATCGTTGATCACACGCTTTCGATGTTTAAACCCCAAACTGTTAACTGTTATATTCACATACTTAATAAACTTTTGGTAGTGTAAAATTTAGATAGTCAAACTTTGTGAATCTGCCGGCCTTGTGAATTGGCCGGCCGGCACCCTTTACTGTCGAGATGAAAGTGGCAGCGTTTTGTAACTGAGCACTGCTGAGGTGGGGCAAAACTATGTCACCAGTCCTTTGTTTGAACGGCCAAGCCCCGGTTGTTTACAAAAGTATATTAATGCGTCTTGCATTCTTTTGGCTGACGTAATCATGGGCTAGGCTTGTTGACACGTTATTACGATGAACTGTTTTTTGCTGTTTTTGTGATTTTCCTTTGACCTCGACACAAATCCTGTCCGCTCAATATTACGTTATTGAAAATTCTCAATAAAACTTTACCAATCTTTTATATGGGATTTTAAAATAAAATACAGCAATTAGGCTTTAGAACAATTATTTCCCAAAAATGTTATAGGACCAGAAATGTACCGTTACAATTTTTATGAAATAAATCATGTAATAATTAATCATTCTCCTTTCATTTAAATCATCAATTATTATAAAACAGTCTAAGTTAGTTTTTACATTATTTGTCAATGTCTAGCGTTTACACCTTTCACTGAACATTGATAATGTATTTATTAACATTATTATTTTTTTTCCTTCTACCTTGTATTCTTATTGGGGATAATTCATTTATTCAATAATGGGTTGTGTTTCTGACCTTTTACTAGTATGGATAATTATTATTTTTATTTTTATTTTAAAACTTATATACTTATTTATGTAATGTAGGGGACCATATTTTCGTTACGTTACACTATGTAGTACTCTTCAAGAAATTAGAGAATAGAAAATGAACATGAAGAACCCTAAATAATACAGGTATTATAAAAAATAAGACAGATTTTGACATGACTACATAAAAATATGTAAAAGATGCATCAATGATTAGTAAACTTAATCATAGAAATGTGACTAAAAAGCATTAATAATAAACATAAAAATCTTCCTGAAGCAAAAAGGGTATAACAGAGCAAATAACTGAAGTACCAAATAAAAAAAAAATATTCAAAAACTAATAATAAAAATAAGTAAATTGAAAAAGGGCTGTGATGCAAAATGCAGTGTTGATACACAAAACTCGACTTTGAGATGAAAAACAATAAGAAAACAAACAAAAACAAGATATTCAAAGCTATAAGACTAGATAAATAATATAATGCTATAGGAAATATTAAAATGTTAAATTGTATAAAGAAAACATAAATAAACAAAGCACTTTTGTTGTCTAGAATGAATGCAGAAAATTTGTAGAATTAGTACAATAAATAATGCATAACAATGTAGTGCCATTGTTAATAGTGCTGTATATTTTTTAATATTAATTTTGTGTGTGTATATGTGTTTATGTGTAACAAACCAATTTTAAAGACATAAACATACCTTTCATTTATAATTAGAGTTACGTCATTCTTGTCGACAAGCGTTGGAACATTGTGTTGTGGATTTAGCTAGAAAATATAAGCAAAATTCTCAGTTTTATATAATTTGTGGTATTAAAATGTGCTTATTGCTTTTAGATACAACAGTCAAAAAAGATTTATGTGGTTTTTAAATATTTTTATTTATTCTCTTAGCAGAGGCACACCAGCAGTGTCCGGCCCTGTGCGCAGAACTTTAGTTAGCGCCTCTATACCCTCCCCCCACAACAAAGAAACACTTTATAAAAATGTATTAGTAAGTACAAATGAAATATGAAATATATTAATTATAAGTTCATTGAACAAAAACCAGGAATTGCAAAAAATGTATAAAAAACAATAAACATACAAGAAGGTTACAAAAACAAAAACATCAAAAATAATTTGGAAGGAAATAAAGAATTTGTGTTATTTCTCAAGAAAATCATTTGCCAATTGCACCTTATATAGTTTTATGTAAATTAACAGGTAAGCTTACAAGTTTTATAAAAACAAAAATATTAAATCCCTTTTTGGCACATAATTAAACTTACTATATTGTATTTGGCAAGAAAATCACTTTGATATTTGTATTTTGTATAGATAACAGTTAAAAGCAGATACTTTCTATAAATAAGAAACAGATAAACGTACAAGTACATAAAATAGGAACATATTACAAACATTATTTGGTAAACAAATAGGTATGTAAATACTTAAACAGAAAGAAAAATCGTTTAGTGAATTGAACTTTTCTAGCTTTCATTAATGAAAATTCTCCAATAATATTAAGAGCACTGAACAGGTTAGTACAATTAACTTCATGAATAATTTTTTTTTCAATTATTTTCTCCTTGTCTGAAATTTTTGGTGCCTTTACTATCCTGGTGACTGTGTGCGCTGCAGACTTTGAACACTCTGTTGGTGCACCACCGTCTCTTATTATTGCTTTTAACATAGTATACAAATTGGTTGTTCTTTTCTTGTAATAGTCCAAACAGTGGTGGGTCCATGGGAAAGATGTTATTAAAACATCTAGTAAAGGAGCCCTCTTCAAGAAAAGGAAACATTTTTAAAGGTTTAAAGGAAACGTTTTTAAGAAATAAACGTTTTAAAAGCAAGAAGCTGTAAATGATATTACAAAACAAACAATGATAATAGTATGTGATCCATTCATAAACAACTTATCAGTGGTCCAAACAGTAAAAATGTAAAAATCCTACTACCATGTTTATGAATTTTCTTAATAGATATCCCTCTATTCAAGTTCTGGATCTGTAATTCAGAATTTCTTGAGAAACTGGATTACAATAAACTTCTAGTGACATGTAAACAAAATAGCAATGTGTACTCATATGCCCAGATTTTAGAATTGACTACCCAGTTTAAAAATGAATATGTAATCATCCAACATGCCCATTAGGTTAGAAGCAAACTTTGGTGTAATTGAGAAGTGATTATTCATAAAATATAAAAGTAATAGATGTTTTCTCTTATTCTGGCGATCATTTTTTGGCGTTCAGGAGTAGATCATCTGTCATAGAAAGTTAAACATAAATTCTGTGGTACACTTATAAAAAGGCAAAAATATTAAATCACACCATGAACGTTTTGACGAAATCAGAACAAATCTTTTTTTAGTAGCTGTTAGAAAGTTGTTCAGTAACCATAAACCTAAAATTCTATAACAAACATGCAACTCCATTCATTCTTTCAGTAATGTGAATAGGACATTTTTAAATGATCTTATGCAGTCACAACTTATTTGAAAGAAGCCAAACTTCTTAAACGATTTTATAGTAATTAAATTATGCCAAAAACAACAAAAAAGAAAGGAGTAAATGTGATGTATTGTAACAGTACACAATTGGAAGTCTGAGAATGAATGAAATAAAATGTCAATTCATACAAGTAACAACCTTTTAGGAACCCCTGCCTGCACAATGTTGTTGCAGACTGTTTATGTTGATGTCTGGAGCCTACCCTGCTAGATGTATTACGTAACCACTGACAAGCCAGTCTCTGTGAAGTACAGAAAGAATGAGTAATTGCCACCCCAGTTTTCATCAGGAGGCCACAGTAAGCAGTCTTTGTTAAACCAGCCAAGAGACAGCAGGGCCGCGCGGGGCAGTTCAGGAGCGCGCGGTTCTAAATTATTAATCAGTAAGAACAATATATCGTGGTCAGTTAGTCAACTCGTAACTCTGACCGCACGGTCAACCTATAATTGCTTGAGCAAGTACATCGCCGGCCGGCTAAATAACGACTATTATTTTAAGGCAAAACAAATGTGCAGTGCGAGGTAAGGAACGATAAAGATATTGGTGAGTGACTATAAAACCTGAAAATTCGCAGCGTGTTAAATGAAGACCGTGGTGAAACAACAGTATGAACTCCGGACGGATGGGTAACTACTGAACGATTGATCAAAAAATAAATAAAAAATTTTACTTAAAGCACAAATCCCATTTATAAAATCATATTTCAAAATTCAAATACTTTGGGAATGAGATCTCAGTAAGGGGTATGAATCTGTTATTGTGCAGAGTACTGGTTGAGTAATAATATAAATCAATTGTAATGGTAGTTATAAGAGTTGTATATTTTGTCAATTTTTTTAACAGACGTAGTTGATCAGAAACGCTGAGAATACCAATGTAGAATATAACGTAAAGTTTTCGTAATAAACCTAACATAATTTGTTTTAGCCAGTATAAACTGTGTTATTATATTTTCACCACTCAACTCAAATAATCCTTCTGCAACTTTTTCGTCTGTAGAACCCTGGAGGAAAACCCGAAGGTAAGAAAAAGTAAAGTTTTATAGAATTGGTAAGTTTTATTAACAAATAAAAACGAAAAGCTACAATTGGCGCCCGAACAGGAACGATTTGTGTGATTTATATTAATCACACAGATCAGACCTAATTCTAGTTGCAGAAACGGTTATTTGAGAGTGAGGGCGGTTGTGTAGGTTAGGAAGCATAATTGTATATATATAAACAATAAGATACAAAATGGAAAATAAGAGCGACAAAGTCAACAAAATGGACTTAACTAATACTAGTACAGATAGTCAAGTAAATATGATAATAACCGAAACGGTAGTAAACGAGAGAAGTTTAACCGAGTCAGTGATATCGAATGATGTTGTGAGTCAATCGATGCTGGTTCAGGCTAAAAAATATGATAGTTATAAAATGTTTGAAAGATTACAAGCAATGTTAGAGGTAAATTTTAACGCTATAAATAGTCGTTTTGACATGAATGAAACCAATTTTAATGAACTTAAGGGTGAGATTAATGAAATTAAGGGGGAAATGAAACAACAAAACATTAATATTAATGAAATAAACGAAAAAGTGACCAAGTCACAAAAGAATATTGATGATAAACTAAATAAAATAAATATTAAATTGATACAACAGTTAGATAAGCTTGGGAGAAATATTGAAAATAATGAAGTAACAGAAAACAGAGTAAGTGAAAATAACGGAAATATAAATGATAATGGTGTTAGTTTAAGCGTCAAACAAGTGACAGTAAACAAGGTAAGTGGTGATGTTAAAATCAGTAATGATGAAATATTATTGAATAAAAATAATGGTAATATATTGAGTAAGAGTAATAGTAACGATGAAAGAAAGTCATGTGAAGTTAGTAACAGAGTAGTAATTAGCATTGATGAATTAGAGAAAGAATGGAAGGAGAGTGTACAGGTTGCAGAGGGTAAATTTTCCCCAGGTTTATTGTGAACCAAGAGGTTTACAAATGTTTTTGAAGGGCAAGAGTCCCTTAGCGGATAACGATGTGTTTTCAAGTGGTTCCCTGAGTTTTTATGGTGTTCCTGGTAGGGCCAGGAAGAGTTTTTACGAAGTAGCACCCTTTGCATGGAGTGACAGAGACAAAATGAAATGGTGTGGTGATGAAAGTGATTATGAGAGAAATAGAGTGATAGAGTTGTTTAGGTTAAGCAGAGATTATTAAGGGTTAGTAGGGGGGAATAAATATTGAAAGAAATTATTATATTATTAGTAATGTAGATTTACCTTGTGCAGTAGTAAACAATGATTATATTGATGATGATGATAAACATTCACCTGCTGGGAGAATTAGTGTACTTGTAGTAGCAGATATTTGTGATAATGATGTAACTCACCTGGGTTTAACCATAAATACTAATGGAGACTGGACGAAAATACTGATGTAGACTTGGCTTATGATAAAATAATAATGGGGGTAACCCTGAGCATTATTATTATGGTATAATGGAAAAAACAAAATATGTTATGTGTAATAAAATAAATAAGATTGATGTGTGAATCTGTAAGTTGTAATGTTTAATTGGTGTGGCTCTCGACGTCTTACTGGCCTGAAACACTTCCTTAAGTTTCCCAGCTGGTCGAGTCCCGATGGTAGCAAGACTGGTCGAGTAGCGTAAAGTTGATGAAGAAATATATATATGTTCAGCTTCACAGAAAGTTTCAAAACAAAATTTATTGTTTTGAAGGAAATTAAAAAAAAAAATTATGTTTATAAAAAAAATAATTAAAAAAAAAATTTAATTTTATTAATTAATTAATTAGGATCAATTAATTAATAAAGGCCTGTGAAGTTTTAAACAGTGTAATGCTCTTCTGAAAATTTTTATTAAAGTTTTAGTATATTTTAAATAAACTATCACCACTCATAAGACTGTCTTCAAACCAATCGATACTTGTTTACCTTTTTATTTTTTAGGTTATCTTCACTTACGGGTGGTAAAGTCCTTGTAGATTATCAATTAGAATTATCTTATTGGTAATTAGTATTATTGAAGGAATAAAGAACTATTAAGTATTGAAAAGTATTAATGTTTTATTAAGTAATAGCAATATTGACTCTTATCGATTAGTATCGATTCTCAGGATATCGAAAAAAAGTTACAAGTATATGATATAAAAATTATATAGGGTTCTTTAAACAGCCAGTTATTACCAAAGTCAGAGAAATCGGGCTTATATTTAAAAAGTATAACGTTACAATCAAATTAATAGTTATTAATAAACACAGACATTGAATAATAAATTGTAAATATAATAATTGTTTTCACCAAACAGCTGTGCTGAACAAAGAAGAAGGCACTGAGATCGTCAAAGCAAATGGCCGCCGTCAAGTTGATCAAAATATTGCTCGTTCCTGCTGCATTCCAAATAATGTAGTTTGACGCAATATTCCTGTTCTTGTGTCTGCAAATCTCTTGTTATATGTTGTGTAGTGACTGGTGTAGTGATTCTGGGTTGTATTTAGTATGTCTGTGTAATTATAAGTCAAACACTTTCTCCGATTCCGTCACTAATTTGGTTTAATGTATTATACAGTTTTCTAGTGTTTTATGGTGTTTTTCGGAGTAGATTTATATTGTTCTGTGTTATGGAGTGTTACTTGATCGTTTCTGTTATAATATGATAGTTTCAGAAGTATTTTACAAGTCACTCGCGATTTCACAATAACTCACTATACACTCGCTTTGTATGACGATTATAGGTTAGGTTATCCACGTGATCAAACGTATGTCATGTTAACCGTTCAACTACCAATAATTAACTAACTGTTTCCTTCAGTTTCAATTAAACTCTTAGCCCATATAATATTATCCTTAACATTGTTCAAAAATATTTTCACATCCTGTGTATACTTTACTATTTCACTATATGAATGCCTAAACTTTGGTTATTTGTCAATTTTATTCACTAGATGTGATTTAAATTAATCTTTCATTTCATTCAGCTTATTTTCAGATTAAATAATGCCATTTTATAGTGTTTTCTGTCCAAAAAATAGTAATTTCACTTTCAGTTAGGTATACTCTGAAAGGTCAAAACATTAAAATTTACTTCCTGTCATTATATAAATTCAGCCATTTTATCAGTTATATTTAATATTAATAATCCTATATTGTATTAAAAGGTTCCTATTCCCTTATTTTCTGGTAATTAATTGAATTAGTTGTATTCTGAAACATTATTCTGAAATATATGACTCCCATGTCTAAATTTCTGAGTTTAGTCAATTTCATTTTTATTTATAATTCTGAATATAATTTATTAAAATCTCTCTAAATGGTATGTGCAATTATATGGCATGATCTCAAGTTTATTTTGTCTAAACCCTTTTTGTTTATTTGCATTTAAATGAGCAATTTCCTCTGTTTTGATGAAGTTTGGTTTCCATTCTTTTGGCCTATGATTTTTTTACAATTTTTCTTATAAAATATTTTACAAACAATATATGATGTGTGATACCCTCTCTGACTTTTACAAATAGTATTATAAATTAAACATGTTTTTAAATTACACAAAAACAATTAGTATTGGTTACAATACAAACAATAGTTAAAACAAATAAAGAATATTTTTTTTTTAAATAAATGGTTGTCTTCAAGTCAGACATTTTGCAACACAATCCTTATTTCTAAACATGGAAATATGGCTTACAAAAAAGGTTTTTTACTAACTAACATCTTAATTACTCTCTACTATTTACAAGTGGTAACTATTTTTATAGTTCTGATGTTAGTTGTTTCAGACCCAAACAAATGGCCTTATATCTAATACATTTTTAAACATTCTTGTACTATATACATAAAAAACCTTATATTTATATTCTTATTTCTAACTATTATTATAAGTAGGATTCTACAGTTTTTATACCGTCTTTTACATTGTCTTTGGGGAATTGTACCCTGTCATTAACAAATAAATAGTATTAATTGTTCAAAAGGTATTATGAACTCTGTTTTTCTTTTTTCATGTAAAACAAAATGTTATTTTAAACAGATTCATGTCTTATGAACAACATATTGTCACAATACATATTTTAAGTCATTGAAAAATGCATATTTCATTGCATCCAATGTTTGTGATTGCCAAGAATGAAACACAAGGTTCATTTTTTATAATACCCAAAACTATCACTGGTTCACTTTGCACTTATATATTATGTTAATGCTAAATGGTCGTATAGTCTTATTAACATAATAAATTGGTTAGCGTTTTTTCAATGGAGATTTGTTCCATGGGTACTATATTATTGTTTCATCTTAGTTCACAGGAAACTTTTACTTTATACACTCCTCTCTCTTAAATTTATATACATGTGGTTTTTATTTCGTTATACTTTTATTTTTAGATATTTATTTTGGGGATATAGGGATTTGGGTGTCTTTTATAAGAGCATGACATCTTCTTCAGGATGCTGCCCTCTTCTTCTTTCTTCAGTCTTCTTTTCTCCTGCCTTCTGGGACTGGTATCTTCTCCATCTTCTTCTTGTTGCCATCAGGTTTCTTGGGATCTTCTCCATCTTCTTCTTTATTACAGAAATACACAACCTGTATTGGTTGATCTTGGCTTATTTTAGGGTTTCTATTCTATTTATTCTCCCTCGTTGTGGGTTTGGTCATATTGTGTACTGCTTTGTTATTTACTATTTTACCTTCCTGGGTTATACCTTGAAAACCTTTGGTTATGAGACTGGTCTTGGATGTCTCATCACTAGTAACTCCTTTTATTTTAACTTGTATTTTCTTTATAATAATGATTTCTTTCCACAGTTGCTATGAATTAATCTATTTATATTAGACTTAATGCTTTCTTCCAAATTTAAATATTATAACTTCATTATTCTAATGATCAATTGCCATTCAATATTATGCATACATCTGTCACGCTACAGATTGCTCCCCTCCAGAAGTAATTATTTCAGACATGTTTATGGATGAAATAATTTCTTATGATAATTTCATCATTTCTTATAATTCATTTTCTTCTCCATCTTTATATCGACTTTTTTATAATTAGAGTTTTATTAATTTTATATATATGGTTACTTGTCTTACTACTGATCCTTTTCGGATAGTTAGTGTCTTCTGAGATATATTATAATTGTAATACATTTTCTTTCTATATCAACTTCGTGTTGTATCCTTGGGATATTAATTCCCTAACATTCCCTATCACGTGGGCTGGGGCAGATCAGAGGGGCACTGTACGCTACTTCTCTGCTGGCCATACACCACTTCTATAAATTGAGTACAGGGGCATATCCATCCCTGCTCAAAAAACATAATGCTCCTGGAATTATCTTCAGTCAGTCATCGAATAAATAAATAAAAAGTAGTCTCATTTTCGACTAATAAAAATATCTTCGGATTCTCCACTTCGTAGTCTCTCAGATTATCTCACATTTTCTATCTTAATAAATCTTCATAATCATTATTATACTCATTACATATATATTTTTTCAAAACTCTTAACTTGTCTGATATATTTAATTTAATTATGGTTGAAAACCTTTCTTTTAATAATTCCTGTTACTGTTTACAGTGTAACTCTCTTTCTTCTCCATCTGAATTCTCTTTATACTTTCTTCTGGTTACTCATAGTATTACCATAGTCTTTATACATAGTCTTTCTTATTCATTATTTGAATGGTCTTAATATATTATATTTAATTTTTTAACATTGTATCTTTACATTAGATATACAGGTTGTTATTGATCATTTTATTTAAACATTTTGGTTCTTTCCTTTCTCTTAGAAAGTTATTAATCTGCCTTCGCATTCATTAACATTAATTCATTTATATTATATTTCATGTGGTATTTCTTCTCTTTGCATTTCATATAGGTTTTATTATTATTATCAGTCCAAAATCATCTTCTCCATATGTTTGGTATGAGTTGTTCTTCTTTGCTCTTAATTAACTGTTTTCATTATCGTTTCATAATTAATTAGTCTCTTTGCTTCCAAATTTTTTCCTTCTCTGGCATGTTACACTCTTTTTTGTTATTCTTCTCTACTCCTTCAAATGCTATTGTGAATGTCTAGCATTTATTCTGGATTAACGTTAATTCTCTTTTCTGAATTAACCAATTCTCTTTTCTTTATTTTCTTCTCAATTCAATCATAATTGACACATAATTATTTTTCGGAACTTGTTTAGTTTTAATGTAAAATTCAAACTATTCTTTTTATTTAATTGAAAAATATTTCTCATAAATCCTTGTAATATGTTGATCTTATCTTGTTTCAAAGTTCTGATGTTCTATCAACATTCAAATTCTGTTTAATTCATTTATTCCCAGAATTGTTTCATTCAGAATTGTTTATAGTACTGTGATCTTACCATTATTTCTGAATGTTTTGGTATTTCTCCAAATTCAAATTCTTCTTAATTATTTACCATAACGTTTTCTCATAAACTTAGTTATAGTAAGTTGGTCTTACTTCATTTTTAAATTTTTTGTATATTAACTTCAAAATTCCTTTCTTCTTAATTCTTTCAAAATGTTTTTCTCATAATTCAGTGGTAGTAAGCTGTGCTTGCTTAATTTTAAATTTTTTAAATTAAGTTCAAAATTCTCTCTCTTTCTCTTTCTTCCATAAAGTTTTGTTCTAAATTATCAGGTTGTAGTAAGAAGTACTTACTCAATTTTAAATTTTTATAATTATATTTCAATTCAAAAGTCTTTCTTTTTCTTTCTTCCATAAAGTTTGTTCCAAAATTATTAGGTTGTAGTAAGTTGTTCTTACATATTTAGAATAAGTTATATTCAAAATTCTTTCTTTTTCTTTCCTCCATAAAGTTTGTTCCAAAATTATTAGGTTGTAGTAAGATGTACTTACATATTTTAGAATTTTTTCAAATAAATTAAAAAATCCTTCTTCTTATAATTCTCCAAAATGTTCTTTTCAAAATATTAGGTTGTAAGATGTACTTACATTATTTCTGAATTTTAAAAAAAAAAATTCTAAATTCCTTCTTCTTATAATTCTCCAAAATGTTCTTTTCAAAATATTAGGTTGTAAGATGTACTTACATTATTTTTAAATTTTTATAAATAAAAATTCTAAATTCCTTCTTTTTATAATTCTCCAAAATGTTCTTCTCAAAATATTAGGTTGTAAGATGTACTTACATTATTTTTGAATTTTTAAAAATTATAAATTCTAAATTCCTTCTTCTTATAATTCTCCAGAATGTTCTTGGATTTCGTTGTCCATGACGTGTCCGTTACTTAACTAAATATCACTATAATATTGACGACTCGGAACACAAAGTTTTTTATAAGTAAAAACGTAAAGTTTTACCTTACAGCCTAAACCGGCTTTCACCTATAGAAGGCTTCATCAGAGCCTCTGATGAAGCCTTCTATAGGTGAAAGCCGGTTTAGGCTGTAAGGTAAAACTTTACGTTTTTACTTATAAAAAACTTTGTGTTCCGAGTCGTCAATATTATAGTGATATTCAGAATGTTCTTTTCAAAATATTAGGTTGTAAGATGTACTTACATTATTTTTAAATTTTTATAATTAATTCTAAATTCAAAATTCTAAAACTCACAACTCATTCTTCATAATATTTCTTCATAGAAGCTTGATTGTACACTCCTTTGATTTTTCCTGAAATGATTTCCTTCAACTCATATGTATTGTTATGCTTATTATTTACCACAACATATGGGGTTATATTGTACTCTACACTGGCCCATATTATTTATACTTTTGTAAGTTGATCTTCTCTTTTTCTTTCTTATAAGTTTTCTTTTCTTTTCTATATACCCAGGAAGATGGACGATTTTCTTTATGTCACTGCATTGCTCATATTTTTATTTGTCATGTTCATTTTCTTACATAGTCTTCACTCATAAAACCCAGTTTTGTTTCTATGTTTATTCTTCGTATCATTTCCTTTCAATGATATTTATTCCGTCTCCTTCACCGTTGTTTTTCGCCATAGTCGGTTATCATGATCTCTGTCCCTTTTCTTGATGGTGTGTGGTATCTGTGTCAACCAGGGTCCATCATCTCGGTTGCTCTTATAAAATTTACCCTAGGGCGCGACACTCGGTTATTATTACTGTTATTATTGTTATTACTAAAGTTATAATTATAGTAATTTCGGTTAGTTGGGTAAGGGCTGTCATCATTATTGTTGGGATATGGATTTCTCTGACTGTATGGGACATTATTATGTTGGTATAAATTGTTTCTATTGTATGGATAGGGGTTGTTATTCCTAACGCCGTTAGAATTACCGATAAACTGGTTATTACACGGCGGGTTGTTAGGGCCGTCGTAATTACTGGGCTGGTTCCCTCTATCATCATATTGTATACACCAATACTTCTCTGGTCCATGTTTTGTGTTACCTGACAAATATATGTGAGGATCTTCATCTGGGTTATCACTTATTATTTGTTTATCTGAAACACCATAAGCTGGTTTACCATCACATATCCACTCTGAAGGAAGATATTTTAGTCTAACCGTACCCTGGAACTGTCCTAGATGGCACGTTAATGGAATACATTCTGGTGATTCATCTGTGTCATCATTACAGTCTGGTACGATATCACATTTCCATCTTTCTGAAAAACATTGTCCATTCTTGCGCTGAAATTGGTCTGTTTCACATGTGGTATTCTGTTTACCTCTGGTCCTTTCCCCGTGGTAAACTACTGTATTGTGGTAAATTATTCCTGAAATTACTTCGATTCTCCTTCTATAATTCATAGAATTCATGATGTCTTTGTCATAGGTAATTGGGATATTATTGCCATCAATTAACCCATGTTTCATCATCTCCAACTCTTCCTTCGTTTTTATTACATTTCTTGGATACATTCTCCTTTTCCTTGGTTTAATATTTTCCTGGTTTCGGTTAGTTTCAATTTCAGGTACTACCATTACTTGTTCCTGCGATTTATCATTTGGTATTTCTTCTGGTTCTGGTTGGCTATCATCTTTTATTTCTTCGTTCTTCTCCTTTCTTAATTCTTCTCTTTTTAATCTCTCCTCCCTCATTTTCTCAGTGTTCTCTCCTATTTCTTTATTCATCTCATCCATTTTCTCCCTTATAAATTTGTGGCACTCCTTCCTTTCCCTTCTTTCCTCTTCCAGGTACTCATCTATTTTCTTCAATATTCCTTCTTTCATAGATTTGAATTCCCGTTGGAACATTTCCATCATCTTATCCCACTTACTATCTTCTGGTATAGGTTCTTCCATTTTGCTTGTCGTTGTTCCCTGTTTATTATCTTTCTCTGACTTTGTAGCTGTTGCCTAGCTCCAACTAGTGATTGGGCAGAATGTATTGGCCTTCCAATCGCTAATTAAAGCCCCTAAAGTTGTGCGCCAATTTGTAATAAAATAAATAAGATTGATGTGTGAATCTGTAAGTTGTAATGTTTAATTGGTGTGGCTCTTGACGTCTTACTGGCCTGAAACACTTCCTTAAGTTTCCCAGCTGGTCGAGTCCCGATGGTAGCAAGACTGGTCGAGTAGCGTAAAGTTGATGAAGAAATATATATATGTTCAGCTTCACAGAAAGTTTCAAAACAAAATTTATTGTTTTGAAGGAAATTAAAAAAAAAAATTATGTTTAAAAAAAAAATAATTAAAAAAAAAATTTTAATTTTATTAATTAATTAATTAGGATCAATTAATTAATAAAGGGCTGTGAAGTTTTAAACAGTGTAATGCTCTTCTGAAAATTTTTATTAAAGTTTTAGTATATTTTAAATAAACTATCACCACTCATAAGACTGTCTTCAAACCAATCGATACTTGTTTACCTTTTTATTTTTTAGGTTATCTTCACTTACGGGTGGTAAAGTCCTTGTAGATTATCAATTAGAATTATCTTATTGGTAATTAGTATTATTGAAGAAATAAAGAACTATTAAGTATTGAAAAGTATTAATGTTTTATTAAGTAATAGCAATATTGACTCTTATCGATTAGTATCGATTCTCAGGATATCGAAAAAAGTTACAAGTATATGATATAAAAATTATATAGGGTTCTTTAAACAGCCAGTTATTACCAAAGTCAGAGAAATCGGGCTTATATTTAAAAAGTATAACGTTACAATCAAATTAATAGTTATTAATAAACACAGACATTGAATAATAAATTGTAAATATAATAATTGTTTTCACCAAACAGCTGTGCTGAACAAAAAAGAAGGCACTGAGATCGTCAAAGCAAATGGCCGCCGTCAAGTTGATCAAAATATTGCTCGTTCCTGCTGCATTCCAAATAATGTATTTTGACGCAATATTCCTGTTCTTGTGTCTGCAAATCTCTTGTTATATGTTGTGTAGTGACTGGTGTAGTGATTCTGGGTTGTATTTAGTATGTCTGTGTAATTATAAGTCAAACACTTTCTCCGATTCCGTCACTAATTTGGTTTAATGTATTATACAGTTTTCTAGTGTTTTATGGTGTTTTTCGGAGTAGATTTATATTGTTCTGTGTTATGGAGTGTTACTTGATCGTTTCTGTTATAATATGATAGTTTCAGAAGTATTTTACAAGTCACTCGCGATTTCACAATAACTCACTATACACTCGCTTTGTATGACGATTATAGGTTAGGTTATCCACGTGATCAAACGTATGTCATGTTAACCGTTCAACTACCAATAATTAACTAACTGTTTCCTTCAGTTTCAATTAAACTCTTAGCCCATATAATATTATCCTTAACATTGTTCAAAAATATTTTCACATCCTGTGTATACTTTACTATTTCACTATATGAATGCCTAAACTTTGGTTATTTGTCAATTTTATTCACTAGATGTGATTTAAATTAATCTTTCATTTCATTCAGCTTATTTTCAGATTAAATAATGCCATTTTATAGTGTTTTCTGTCCAAAAAATAGTAATTTCACTTTCAGTTAGGTATACTCTGAAAGGTCAAAACATTAAAATTTACTTCCTGTCATTATATAAATTCAGCCATTTTATCAGTTATATTTAATATTAATAATCCTATATTGTATTAAAAGGTTCCTATTCCCTTATTTTCTGGTAATTAATTGAATTAGTTGTATTCTGAAACATTATTCTGAAATATATGACTCCCATGTCTAAATTTCTGAGTTTAGTCAATTTCATTTTTATTTATAATTCTGAATATAATTTATTAAAATCTCTCTAAATGGTATGTGCAATTATATGGCATGATCTCAAGTTTATTTTGTCTAAACCCTTTTTGTTTATTTGCATTTAAATGAGCAATTTCCTCTGTTTTGATGAAGTTTGGTTTCCATTCTTTTGGCCTATGATTTTTTTACAATTTTTCTTATAAAATATTTTACAAACAATATATGATGTGTGATACCCTCTCTGACTTTTACAAATAGTATTATAAATTAAACATGTTTTTAAATTACACAAAAACAATTAGTATTGGTTACAATACAAACAATAGTTAAAACAAATAAAGAATATTTTTTTTTTTAAATAAATGGTTGTCTTCAAGTCAGACATTTTGCAACACAATCCTTATTTCTAAACATGGAAATATGGCTTACAAAAAAGGTTTTTTACTAACTAACATCTTAATTACTCTCTACTATTTAC
Organism: Magicicada septendecula; assembly: GCA_034769895.1. Classification (NCBI taxonomy): domain Eukaryota; kingdom Metazoa; phylum Arthropoda; class Insecta; order Hemiptera; family Cicadidae; genus Magicicada; species Magicicada septendecula. The sequence continues at coordinate 220,641,266 of CM068372.1, forward strand.
AAGTGGTAACTATTTTTATAGTTCTGATGTTAGTTGTTTCAGACCCAAACAAATGGCCTTATATCTAATACATTTTTAAACATTCTTGTACTATATACATAAAAAACCTTATATTTATATTCTTATTTCTAACTATTATTATAAGTAGGATTCTACAGTTTTTATACCGTCTTTTACATTGTCTTTGGGGAATTGTACCCTGTCATTAACAAATAAATAGTATTAATTGTTCAAAAGGTATTATGAACTCTGTTTTTCTTTTTTCATGTAAAACAAAATGTTATTTTAAACAGATTCATGTCTTATGAACAACATATTGTCACAATACATATTTTAAGTCATTGAAAAATGCATATTTCATTGCATCCAATGTTTGTGATTGCCAAGAATGAAACACAAGGTTCATTTTTTATAATACCCAAAACTATCACTGGTTCACTTTGCACTTATATATTATGTTAATGCTAAATGGTCGTATAGTCTTATTAACATAATAAATTGGTTAGCGTTTTTTCAATGGAGATTTGTTCCATGGGTACTATATTATTGTTTCATCTTAGTTCACAGGAAACTTTTACTTTATACACTCCTCTCTCTTAAATTTATATACATGTGGTTTTTATTTCGTTATACTTTTATTTTTAGATATTTATTTTGGGGATATAGGGATTTGGGTGTCTTTTATAAGAGCATGACATCTTCTTCAGGATGCTGCCCTCTTCTTCTTTCTTCAGTCTTCTTTTCTCCTGCCTTCTGGGACTGGTATCTTCTCCATCTTCTTCTTGTTGCCATCAGGTTTCTTGGGATCTTCTCCATCTTCTTCTTTATTACAGAAATACACAACCTGTATTGGTTGATCTTGGCTTATTTTAGGGTTTCTATTCTATTTATTCTCCCTCGTTGTGGGTTTGGTCATATTGTGTACTGCTTTGTTATTTACTATTTTACCTTCCTGGGTTATACCTTGAAAACCTTTGGTTATGAGACTGGTCTTGGATGTCTCATCACTAGTAACTCCTTTTATTTTAACTTGTATTTTCTTTATAATAATGATTTCTTTCCACAGTTGCTATGAATTAATCTATTTATATTAGACTTAATGCTTTCTTCCAAATTTAAATATTATAACTTCATTATTCTAATGATCAATTGCCATTCAATATTATGCATACATCTGTCACGCTACATATGTGATAATAAGACTAATTTCGATGATGGCGGTTAGATAAACAGTGAATGAACATTTAACTATTTGAGTTTATGGTATAATTACTCCGCTGATTTATGTAATGAAGTGTGGTAAATAGTAAAAGGATATGACTAAAATTTGTAAATAAATGTGTTAGTGTTAAATGTATTGTGTCAAGGTTATATTGTTTGAATGTAGACTATAGCTTATGTAACACCTGTTTGTAGTAAAGATGAATGGTATAATAATAACAATATTTTATTTTACTAAATAATGAACAGGAGGTACTAATGAACTTTATTTAGAATTGTGTATTTAAATCAAAAGTGTTTTAAATAATGTAACTAAAGTTAAATTGTTTTGATTTGAGTTGAAATGAAACTAATTTAAAAATGTGAATTTTAGTAATGAATTTAAATACTGTATACTGTGATTGGAATTGTAAAATCAATGGTAACTGATTACAATACTTATTTAAAGTGAAAATTAAAGGAAATGTAATATTCTGGTAGTGCATCAGCTGATATGCTGTTGACATGGACATTGTATGTTGTGTGACTGATGTTTACAGTCATGCTGGAGTTGACAACAACAATAATGTTTTATTTTGATAAATAATTGCCATAGAGGAATTTTCTTATGCAATAAAATAAATACAAGATGTAATCAAATTGAGTTAACTCTTTGTGAATAAAACAAGGAAGAAACTTAGTGTTTTGATTGTAATGTAGTTCAAAATTTCTGTGAGAGGATTTTATTAATGTAGAATCATTTTGAATATAATGTAATTAAAGTAACTGAAATTGTTTTGAACAAATGAGGTAATGAAATTAAATTTGAGTAGAAATTAAATTAATTGAAAATGTGAATTTTAATAATGAATTTAACTTAATTTTGATTGGAATTGTGAAAAATGGTAATTGATTAAAACGTAATGAATAAAGTTTTGATTTAATTGGAAATTTGAGATTAATATTGTAATGTTTATAACTTTTATTTAAATCTACAGGAGAAATGTTGGTGACCTGTAACATGTATTTTACAGTAAGACTGTTATGTAATAAATTTGTAATTTTGGTGGGTAATAGTGTTTTGTTAACAGTGTACAATTTGTAGGGGATTTTTATGTATTAGAGGTAAGTAGGCCGTAAGTGTATGTTGCCATGTAAACATTGTATTTTTTATAGTTATGCTATAGGTTTAGGTATTTGTACGAAACCAGTACTTTGAAAAACAAAAAATAGAACCAGTACTTTGCCAATAATGAACCAGTACGACTAAGAGGAAACGAATCAATGGGGGATATGGAGTAATGGAAGGCCATTTATTGATAGTTTGCTTGAATGTTTCAGAGTCAGGTGATACTGTGGTGGGTGCCTATCTGATTTTATGGTGTTGGGATCTCGAGGAGAGAAGTCCAGTAAGGTCGGATGGGTGCAGCCACAGCCACCGAACTAGGGGGGGGTAAGTACCCATGATTTTAGTAAAGAACTAAGGAGGGTTGTGGCGGCATATCTTCACTGGTCCTCTTAGGTTTTAGGCAATGAGAGTTTTTATGCTTCGGCATAAAACCTCTCATGGGGGGGGGGGTATTGTAACGGTACAGAATTGGGAGTCTGAGAATGAATGAAATAAATTGTCAATTCATACAAGTAACAACCTTTTAGGAACCCCTGCCTGCACAATGTTGTTGCAGACTGTTTATGTTGATGTCTGGAGCCTACCCGGCTAGACGTATTACGTAACCGCTGGCAAGCCAGTTTCTGTGAAGTACAGAAAGAATGAGTAATTGCCACTCCCCTTTTCATCAGGAGGCCACAGTAAGCAGTAGAGGTGGGCTAAAATGTTATTTTAAAATACTAGGTATGAAAATACCGTTTCAAAAAAATAATGGGTACAAATACCTGTTATTATATACTATATATACATAACCTATATTATCCTTTGTAAGTAACTCGTTTTGAGTTTCCTGCAGGTCTCCTATGTAATATCTTTAAATAAATACACTGCAAGTAGGTTTATTTTCACCTAGATAAACCTATTAATATATTAATAAACCTACTTGCAATGTATTTCTTTGAAGATATTATATAACCTATACTATATAATTTGTTATAAGAAATAAATTGAAACTAAAAGTATTAACAGTGGTACTTTACACTGTGACTTTATTAAACTATTACTATTTAAAAGAAAATAAGAAACAAGAGAATTTATAGGCCTATCTCCCTTTGGGAATACCAATTTAAGTTTTCACTAGGAGTAAAACTAACATTGGTTAGACTTTAGACAAATCAGTTGCGAAACTCGGGGCAATGAAATAATTTAGAGTACACGTAATACCATAACAAATAATGTGATAAAAACATCACAAACATATAATAAAAACATAACAGTAAGCCACAAGAGTGAATGAGAATAAACAAAATTTTACAAATAAAAATAATAAAAAAAACTGTAATAAAATAAATATAAATAAATACAAGATATTTTTGTACGCCTAGTATTTGGCCTTGGCATATTCGTTTACGTGATACTTGCGTACTTTGTGTGTGTGTGTGTGTGTGTGTGTGTGTGTATAGGAGTGTAGGGGGCGTGCCTCGACTCGGAACAGCGAGGGCGGCGTGTCTTGACTCGGAACAGCGTCGCCGCGAATAACAGGTAGGTATTTCAACTTTTCAGTCACTGTTACATCCGTTCCACAAAAATATCGTTCCAAAATACCTGTTACAGGTATATCGGCCCACCTCTAGTAAGCAGTCTTTGTTAAACCAGCCAAGAGACAGCAGGGCCGCGCGGGGCAGTTCAGGAGTGCGCGGTTCTAAATTATTAATCAGTAAGAACAATATATCGCGGTCAGTTAGTCAACTCGTAACTCTGACCGCGCGGTCAACCTATAATTGCTTGAGCAAGTACATCGCCGGCCGGTTAAATAACGACTATTATTTTAAGGCAAAACAAATGTGCAGTGCAAGGTAAGGAATGATAAAGATATTGGTGAGTGACTATAAAACCTGAAAATTTGCAGCATGTTAAATGAAGACCGTGGTGAAACAACAGTATGAACACCGGACGGATGGGTAACTACTGAACAATTCATAAAAAAAAATAAAATAAAAAATTTTACTTAACCCTCCAAATACCATGGGGTCGTTAATGACCCCAGTCTCACGGAATTTCGACGAAAATATATTGAAAAACTGGAAGGAATTAATTGTGGCTCTGTGACTTTTTTTTTAAACTATATACTGCCACTTTCATCTTCATTCCCGCTGAATACTTCAATATCACAACTGTAATCACGTAGTGTTTCCTAAAAAATGTGGCTGGGGTCCTTGCAAGACCCCCGTGGTATTCTGTGTACCCTTTTTCTGAAAATGAAATCGTTGTCTAGTTTCATAATATTGCGTCACTCAAGTCAGTTCATGAAATGTAAACACAGCTGCGGTTCCAAAAAGTCATTTTCCCCTTTTTACAAACAAGATGTTCCTAGAAATTGGGAGTATCGAGTTGTAGCTACGTCTACCTACTCGTAATAAACTTTGCCCTCACTCACTGTTGTTTACTCACTGCCCTTTGTCCTAATCATTGTTTAGTTATCTCTTTCCTTCCAGTTCAGTTTGATTTAAGATCAGTGTGTACGTGTTGTGAAATGGATCGTCTTGTGTCTTCAAGAACCAAACTTCTTGTGGAGAGGGCTAGAGTTGTAGCCAATGACCTTCTCGATGAGGTACAAGAAACTACAGAATGTTCTGCAGCTGAGGACGTTGTTGAAATAGTTGATGAAGCAGATGATGAAATTCAAGGCGATGAACTTGATGAAGAAATTGTGGGAGACTTTGGAGATATGTTTGTCTCTAAGGGTGATACTTTTTGGCTGAAAAACACTACACTTCATAATTGTCACTTTTTCCAAATAAATACTTTCTGAGCAAGTATTGTTAATTTTAATCATTTTCTAAGATGATTTTCCTTTTCCCAAGTACCAACAGGTGTGAAGTGAAAGAGTTGAACCACCCGACACACAAAACGTCGTCAAGAACCAAAATTAAGAATGGGATCTCACAAAGACACCCGTGGTATTCTATGTTCCATCTGGACCGTGGTATTCGGAGGGTTAAAGCACAAATCCCACTTATAAAATCATATTTCAAAATTCAAATACTTTGGGAATGAGATCTCAGTAAGGGGTATGAATCTGTTATTGTGCAGAGTACTGGTTGAGTAATAATATAAATCAATTGTAATGGTAGTTATAAGAGTTGTATATTTTGTCAATTTTTTTAACAGAAGTAGTTGATCAGAAACGCTGAGAATACCAATGTAGAATATAACGTAAAGTTTTCGTAATAAACCTAACATAATTTGTTTTAGCCAGTATAAACTGTGTTATTATATTTTCACCACTCAACTCAAATAATCCTTCTGCAACTTTTTCGTCTGTAGAACCCTGGAGGAAAACCCGAAGGTAAGAAAAAGTAAAGTTTTATAGAATTGGTAAGTTTTATTAACAAATAAAAATGAAAAGCTACAGTATAAAGTAGGGGGTGAATAAATTAAATACCTTTATAAATTCGGGTTTCAGGTGTTCATTCTTTGACAGATCCAGAACGATGTATTTGGGCTGCAGCTCAATTGCTGTAGCAGTCATTATAACTGCTCGGCAAGGTGCACTAGTTGGTGAGTAGTACACTGCTATATTCATCTGCAACCATAAATATTTATTTTTGGTTTATTTATGTAACAAAAACACACATAACACAGACACTTACACACACAAGATCTGTCAGATGTTACCCACATGTGAAAATTCTTGGGCATCTGTTTTTAAACTAATGACTGTTTAACACATCAGGAGTAAAAACTTTAAAAATTCATACTTTCTGTCAAGTCATCTATTTAAATTATAGTTTATTCAAGTAATAAACATGTAACCGGTTAATCAATAGGAGAAGTTATAGGCTGTGTTGCTACATTTTGGACTTGCCATGTTTGGTCATAGTCTAAAGTAATACAGGCTAAACTATAATTATCAAAAGTGACAAGAATAAAATGGGTGCATTTAAATTGTTTTTACTTTAGAAATTATAGTTGAAATAAAGGCAAATTCCTTACACTTACTTAGTAGTGGCAAAGCTAGTCATTAAAGAGTGGGTAAGCAGAAAATATTTTGTCACATTTTTTAGACTACTTCCATGCAGCTAATTTTTCTGCTTGTTTCCACACGCAAACTTAATGCGAACTTCATAGGTTGAAATTTTCAGCAGTATCATCTGTATTTACCTTCCTACTTATTTGGCAACATTATTCAATGCAAGAGGACATAGTGTTTTCTGATCTCATGTGCCTGAGGATAACAGTGGTTTACTTAAGTTTAGTGTTGAACAGAACTACAAATATCAGAGATCAGAGACAGTTGTAGTGCAGCAAAGAGATTATCACTATATATGAATAGTTATCTATAGGAAAAACAAATAATTTTTTTTTTGTTTTTAGTATGTTGAGCAACTAAACAGCAGAATTGTGTTACTTACTATTAAAACTTTATTGTTCTCTATACTTTTCTCAAAAATCTATCTCAGATCATCTTCCACACTGCAGTAAATGAAATCCCTCTTGGTTTTGAATATATTTATTTAAATTATAATATTTCTCTGTTTTCCTAAGTAAGATTTTGGTATCCCCCAGGTAATATTCATTCCACTTCACCACCAAACAAAAGACACATATGAAAAAAAGGGTTTGGTTTCAGAACAGCCTGTCAACTACAAGTATTGAGCAGACCAAGAAAACTGGAATTTTTTAACTACTTTAACATTTAAATAAATGTTTAATGTCTAAATTAGGTATAAATCTTTTGTTTTTGGTGTCACATTTTTCTTTGAAAGTCTAGGAAGAAAATGGTTTACTTTTTTAATAAGTTAAAAATATCTGATAATGTCTTAGGACTGGTTCAGTCAGTTGATAAGACACTCACTTAGTTTATTTACCTGAGACCACAACTAAATGAACCTCTAAATTTAATAATTGGGTTTTGTTAAATTTTTGTTATTTTTTATGGCAGTAACAGTATTGGTTGCCTGCCAATTCAGAGGAATTAGCTGGGACACTTGTAGTCAAAACACACACACACACATATTTTAAATCTTACAACTCTTTGCACCACACAATGAGAACTAATCAATTGAGTCATGAAAATTATTCTATACTTCTGTATTTGGTCTATTTCTTTCTTTTTGGTCATGCTTCAGTAGCACAGGTGAGGGGATGCAGAGCAACCACACTCTTCATCTATACCACTGTACAACACTGACACTACACAAAAAAATGTAGACAGACAAGTCAATTTTGCTTCAACCACTTTACATATATGTCGACCATCACCAGTACTGTATCATTGTTAGTTACACGTGTTAGTACACATGTTAGTTACAGTTTCACAGTTGCAATAAAGATGGATAACGTTTATGGTTAATTTAGCCATAATTTATGAGCTACAGGATTTTTTTAAATGTAGGCATTGGTTCAATTTCCTCCATGTAACTTCTCCACTGATTATTAGTTTCAAAATTTTTGAAAAACTTTTCAATAATGAGCACCTGTAAGCACTGAGGCATACAAAGACATGCATATTTTGAAAAAACAAAACAACAAACACCATTTCAAAAAGTATAAATAAATTTGAGGAAAGCAATAAAACATTTTAAAAAGTGCATCACTTATTCATCTGGAATGATTTCCTGCCAACTAGGAAAATTATACAGGCTGTAATAAAGATAAAGACCTACAAACGTTTTAAAGAACAATTTTTTTATAAGTTGTTGGATAATTTAAAATTCAATCAGAATTCAACACAGAATTCCATGATACATGGGTGGAATAGTCTAGTAACTGTAAGACACATTGTTGAAATCTGGGGAGTGTAATGTGTACAAACCACTAAGTTAATGAGGAGAAAAAAATATATATATTTTGAGGATGAAGCACAAATAAGTTCAACGACACAAATAATTATGTATGAAAAGCTGGAACTCTCATATCTTCAAACGAAATTATTTATAGATTATTGATCAGGAGTCAAGGTTTATCAAAGGAAATTGTTTGATATTTGCCTCTTTTTTTAAGTGAAATGGTTTTGTAGTTAATTCCTTTTGGACAATAGAATGAAAGAAAAGTGGCACCTTGCAGGAAATAATATATGCACAAAACCTTGAAATTAGACATTCCTGCTATTTGAAAATAACTTGGTAACACTTATAGATATTGCTCCATGCTATAATCCATACCATACCATACTAAAACATAATTGTTTCATATTGTTGGTCAAAGCAAGTAGATTTTAAGCGTGTATGAAGTATATGAAAAGTATGAATATAGACTATGATTATTGTCAGTTCAATTGTACCAAGTTCATTTGGTCTCAAATAAAAATAAATAAGTGGGAAACTTTAACCTTTAGAATGCTTGGAGTAAAACACTTATTTTCTGTAATACAAGTTAAACTCAAGGAACTGGAAGGAAATGACTATAAAATTTAACAGATTGGAAATAAAATATGAATTAACAATAATATTTTTGTCAGTTCAGTGAAGACAGAAAAGACTGATACTTTTGGGCTTGACAATTCAAGTTCCTATAATTAACAGAAATAAACGTAAAGTTTGGAAAAAACTCTAGAAGTAATCTTATTATAATTGTCATCATCATCATCATCATCCTCCTTCGATCATCATTGTATTAGAGAAGGTGTTTTATCAGTTTTATAAAACACATCCAATAATGAACTACCAAACAATAGGACATCATTTTCAGTTATATATATTGCGACAGTACAGATAAGTGCTGTACTGAGGATTGAATATAATAATTTAAATATACATAATAAATTGTAAAATAATTAATAATGTATTAGAAGTAAGCATGTCAGGGATTGCAAGCTTGGCTCAGACAAAAATATGGACAGGTGTTTCGACCTGAGTCGACTTGTACACACACACAGATGTAACTGAAAGTGTTTACAACAGTATTTTGCATGTGTGTGTGACGCAGGTCTATGCAGGCGAGTTTGCCACCCCAGTATGAATAATTGTGTAATTACTGTTTTTCCATAATTATTCATAATCTATAAATGAGGAGTAAAATCCAAAGACACAATAAAATGTAATAAAATTAACTACATACTGTGTACGAAAACCATGTGAAAGGGACACACCGTACGAGTGTAGTGGCGAAATAACTGTGTACAGATCGAAAGGTTAAGTTACAATGTCCAAAAGTACAGTGAACATGTGTAGTGAAAATAGTTATAAGATGGGTATAAGAGTATACTTACAGGACTCTGCAATTCGCAGAAATATAAGAAATAGCGAAATTGACGAGGAGTGGGGGAACAAAACCCAGAGACAATTTCAGACATGTCGATTTTGTACAACTGCAGGTGTTAACCAAGACGTGGGTATAAATAGGACACACACGCTACAGTTGTATCTTTTTTGATCACCCACAGTTGCAGCGGGAGCTTCTGCCCGTCCGCACGGAGTATATATTTTTTGTAAATAGTTTCATCCTTCCAGTTACATACAACTATGTAACTGAGTTGTAAATACTTTTAAATAGTAACAGAATTACACGAGAAGAAAATCCATATAAGATGATCAACTGACGTCCGAAACAGCATGAAAAGAAGTAACATGAAGTTCCGGAGAGTGAGAGAGCTGACGACTTAGTTCCAGAGAGCGAGACGACGCTGGACAAGAGGAACATTACTGAAGTCTCGAAGCGATGCTGGACAAGAGAAGTGACGCTGGACAAGAGGAATTGATGCTGGAGTTCGAGACGAGGACGATTACAGATGGATCGATTGCGATTGAGTATGATTGACAACAATAAGGTGATAACCAACTTATTTATCTCTTAGTCGAACAATTAACTCAAAGACAATTAAAGACATTATTGTTTTATTTTAAAGTTAAGAGCCAATGTTTCTTGTAAATATAGAGTTAAAATGGTAGATATTATCGAAGTAAGATTAACGTAAACAAGAGCTCAAATTAGTATTGAAATGAAAAGAATGCAAAGCATTTAAGTAAAAAAAAAAAGTAGAGTTTTATAAATCAGTACTGAAAAAGAAAGATAAATTCAGTAGATATTAATATGTTGAATTTCGTTACAATATCTAAAAAAAAAGATATTTAAGCATTGATATTTAGAAGCACACTAATTGTCTGAGTAGTCAGGAAATGATATTTTTAATAAAATAATTATTAGAATAGAATATTTAGTCAGTAAGGATGTATAAGCTTAAGCCTTACGGCATAGTAACAAAGCAATAATGAATGTTTTTAAGTCGAATCAAGTGCCTTGCGCACAATTTCATTATTACTAAATAAATTTGAAATACCGTTACAAGTTACATAGAGTTATTATTACAGATACACCTGAACCCCAAATACATTCACGCCATTATAGGAATGTTATATAAAGAGTATGAGTTAAATTAATGTACAGAGTAAAATACACAAAGAAGGGTAATTTGTCACCTTTTGGCGTCCCAAAGAACGTGGGACTCCACAAATTTAAAATGCACTTAAATGTTGGTATTTAAAAATGTTGCAATATATATATATATATATATATTGCAACAGTACAAATGTATACGGTACTGTGCATTGCACAATTAGTTAAGATAATTAATATAATTTAAATAAATAATCCATATTGTTAGTAATAATAACAATTCAGATTGAAAGCTGAAAAGGGGACAACAAAATTGCATGCTTGAACAGGTAGGACACACCACACAGCTGCGTCTGTGTGTACACGTGTATCTTACGTGTGTGTGCAGCCAGTTGATTCCTGCAAAGCATCATCGAAATAAATAAAGCATCACCGTTTGAAATAAACGTTAATAAATATATGAATTATTTAAATGGTGATAAGTGTATATGAAATATCACAAAACCAAACACGCCACAGTGTTATAACCTCTTCTCTTGAGTTATAACAGAGGGAACCCAAAGTAATTGGTTCGGCCAATTACTTCAGGCTGCCTTATTCGGGACGAGCTGAAATTTAAACAGAACAACACACAGTAAATATAAAAGGAATCATGGAAGGGAAAACTGTTGATTTATGTACTCAGTATATGTGTGCAACAAGAAGATTTCCCTTTATTAAACATTTAAAATAAAACAAATGACATTTACTCAAAAACAGATCCCATTACATTATTTATTAAATTTTTAACTTGTTTAAATTGCTTTATATAGACTGTGGGATCACAACAAATTATATTTAGCTTTTCCCCGGATCCGGGTAACCATTTGGTATTTAGTCTTTAAACTTTAAAAATTAATTATATTCAATTCAAGATATTAGCTTGCAAGACTGTTACTTTTACTTTTACTTTTACTTTTAAGTTTCATTATTATTCCATTTGAAGAATGGTATTAATTATACTACGATACGTTAAAATCTAAACTGTTACAATTGCAAGAAGCCTGAATAGTTACAATTAAATTCTTAGATTTAAATTTTTATATTCTTATAAAGTCAATCGTCTCTGAAAGTCTCTTTAAGAGAGTATTGTGTTACAATTACTATTATTATTATTCCTCGATAGACGTGCTATCGAGTCACCTTTAATTTGGGATGTAGAAGTCTCCTCCATATGGTTACATCTTGGGAATCCTAAGAGCGTCGTCCTCGTCTAGGTCTGGTCTCAGTTGTTCACGGCTTAAACGTCTGCAGGATAGAGTGGGCCTTCTACACAGGTACTCATTGATTCTCAAAAGTCTCGAACTGCATTATCGGTCGGGTCTACTAGAGTTGTAATTCTGATGATTCATGTCTCCAGACAGGATGTTGTGAAGAGTCGTCAATCGGAGAAGATAGCTGTTATAGTTATTAACACTCGTACTTTTGGTTGTCACATATTTCTTCTTGTTACAACTTTTTTTAATTTTTCTTTCTCTTAACGTTACATATTACACTCTTTTGTAGCAGTTAGTAAAATACATAAGAATTAATCCAAACTAATAACCAATCACATAACATTTCAACAGAGCATTTCGCTCGTGCGTGTGCACTGCTTGGAGTCGTCATAGCGAGAGAGAGATTTTTCGTACGCTACCACTGGTACAGGACAATAGATAGTGGGGTGTTTATTCTGCGAGAATATAGTCCCGGTCTCTCTCTAAATAAAACTTTTTTATTTATACAAACTATCGCTAGATAAAAATACATCATTTAAATTAGTTGTTTTCGTGACTATCTGTGTCTTCAGATTCTTTAATTATTAACATTATTTTTCTATATTATTTTAATTACAGAAGACTCGGTAAACATGTCGAGTCCGGTATCAACAGGTAGGTGCCTGATAACAAGCAAAGGGTTAAATGCGACAATAATAATTATTTACAATATGTCTTTTCTTTACCGTTTCTTTGCCCTTATTAATTACTACTTCCATTCACACTTAGTACCTACATGTTTTTTATTATCATTGTGAGATTTAAATGGTTAATTGTTCGCAACTTAAATTTTTTTTTTATTTCTTTATTTTTTTTGTAATTGTCACAATTTAAATCGTCACAGTGTGTACAGTACAATATAAAGACGCACGTGTGTATGGAAGATTGTGCAAAAATAATAAAAAATGGGAATACAGTGACAATAAATATAAATAAAACCCATAATAATTAAGATAACGAGAAACGGTTTAAACACAGTTGTACACATAAAAATTACCGTCCAGATGAATGTAATTTGCAAAAGACTTCGCATGTTGCGAAGACAAGTGAAATAAGTGTGTGAATAATCGTGTTTGTAAAAGAACACCACGACAGACCTATTCCTGCAGAGAATTGTCGAAACATGAATTTTGCACCCTAGACTATAAATATGCAAGGCACATCAGCCTTGTTCTCTTTCTCGTTCAACTACAGAGGCAGCCGGAGGCTATGCCCGGTGACTTCAACTCTTTCTTGTCAAACTACAGTGGCAGCCGGAGACTCTGCCCAACAACAACTCTTTCTCATTCGACTACAGCAGCAGCCAGAGGTGATGCTTGACAACATCATCACTTTCGTGACACCACCGCTGCAGCCAGAGACTATTATGGACGACGAGGGAGCAGCACACTACATGGCATAAATTCCAGACGAAGAGCACGAGTCATCGGACTTCCGAGAGGATCCGGAGGACGAGGAAAGGATCCAGGACTTCACAACTACGCAGGATTCACCAACATCAAGGACTCAGGACCAGAAGAGGGTACACTGAGGAACCGCTACAATTAAGGTGAAAGAAAGCCATGTATTCATCATAACAAAAGACTTAATCAAAGACAGATAAACATTGGCAAAAGAAAGACAATAATTTCTAAAAGTGTAATTTATAACTTGTAAATGTAAATGTACTTGTATAGTAATTATAGCATAATTTTTGAATTGATAATTTATTGAAATATTTAAATGTAATTTTGAAAGAATAGAAAGTTGCTAAAGTAATTAATATAAATGACAAATGCATATGCAACAACAATAAGAATTATTTTAAAAAGAAAGATTTGAGAATATAATAAAATAATCATAATATACTGAGCAAGTCAAGAGCAATATTATATAATAATCAAATGTATTTATAATTTATTATAAGAGTATTTTATGTTTGTATGAATATGCGATATTACGTGTATGTAATCAACAAGTATGGGTACTACGACTACCCATACACATGCAATAATAATAAAGTTTTAATTTGCAATTTATTTTGAAATTTTAATTAATAAATGTTTTAAATATTTTAAACAATTTTACGTTGTTGTTATTATTATGATTACACCCGTTAATAAATATAACGCTATAAATAAAATGTGCTACCCAACGTGTGGCTCATCAACGATATATACAACAGAAACAATAACGTTATAATATTTTGTTAGCAATTTTGAACGTTGCCAGTGTTACTTGTGAAAGGTTATGAGGCTGTTCGACTACTTGGTGGTTCAGTAGAACTTAAATAAAGAAGCCAAGGGCCTTGTCTAATACAAAATGCCTAGAATTAGGTAAGAACAGTGACAGTGATTTGTATAACACACTTTTATTACTGTTGCCAAATTATAACTAAAGGCCATTCCATAGAACTATTTGGTGGAAAAAATAAAGAGTCATACAGATCCACAAGATATTTAATCTCCATAGCAGCTGCGGGGTCAGGTGTACTCCTAACTCTAGAGGTCCATAACCTTCATCACGCTTATATAAACATGGACACAGTATGAAAAGTATGATATGACTATAACACAACTACTGTATTTTTGTGCTAAACATCAATTCAGACACAGCAGAGGCACAGAGATATTGTAATTACAATAAGTACTGCATATTATAGCAATATAGAAAACCTACATGAAAATTAATAACACAATCATGGATGTTTCTGAAATTATCATTTGTATCATATTTACATATTCAATCATTTTTACATATGTTAGTCCTTCAGAATGACATCGCCAGTATTTGTGGTACTGATAATAACATTATTGACAATGTCATTTGTAATGTAATCAAGTCTCAACAGATTATCTCCATCTGTAAATATGATGTCTACCCAAAAGTTCAGGGAATTTGAACTATACATGCAAACTGGGTGGAGTGTGTCCTTCTGCTACTAGATGAGGCAAGTGGTATGCTTCCTGGATCTGAGCCAATAGCCATGTAGCTGAGACAACATTTTGTTTTGTGCAGTGTGATTTTCTTTTCAACCAATATAATGGATTTTAATAAGCAAAGAATATGCATCAATTTTGTTTCAAATTTAAAAACAATCTGCTGCAGAAACCTATCGTATGCTACAAGAAGCCTTTTAAGATAATGCCATTAGCCAAAGCAAAACCTTTTTGTGGTAGAAACAACTGAAAAAAGTGCATCAAGTTCATGTTGATTGTTTTTTCATCATTTGTAGGTTTTTCCACAAGAAATTCTTACCTACTGGTCAAACCATCAGTGACAAGTTGTACTGTGAGGTTTTGAAGCGGTTGAGTAAGACCATTCATTGCAGACATCCAGAAAAGTGTAAGAACAACAATTGGTTTCTCCCCCATGATGTTTCTCCTGCCCACACATTACTTGATGTTCAACAATTCCTGACTTCCAAAAACAATACAGTGATTCCACTCCCCCTCCCCCATTCATTTAGCCTGGCATCCTGTGATTTTTTTCCCTACTGCTAAGATAAAATTACAGCTGAAAGGGCATCATTTTAACATGATTAAGGAGATCCAGGCAGAAAAGCAGGAGGTACTTAATTTATTCGCATTTGAAAACATCCAGAGATGCATGGAGTTATAGGAATAAGTAATGGGATCACTGTTTTTGAATTCACACAGTCCACAGACATTTTAAAAATATTAACATCCTTTAATAAAATGTCATTGGCAGTCTAGTTACTTGATACAAAAATTGAGCATTGAGTATTTTGAGACCACAAAGGAGTGGTAAGAAATTGAAGTTTTGTATTGCTAATGTTAACTTTCTTCAGTGACAAAGTAGAAGATTTTTTACTTGTTCTGCCCCTATGGGCACATGTACTATACATTTTCTTTCTAAACAAAAGTCTTTAAATGTGCTTATTTTCACCTTTTAAATCGTGCTTTACAATTTTTTCACTATTTACTGAAATTAAAAAAAATCTTTTGTGTATGTTAATATTTATCAATAAACCAAATAAAAAAGTAAAGATTTATATTGTTACGACATTACAGAACCTGCTACGTGTTTCTCGGCTATTCCAGCAGAGTCCAGCTGTAATGTGTGTGCGCGTACGTATTGCTGCTACCGGTACTTTGAGATGAAAGACAATTACGTGACACTTGTCACGTGTCCAGAATGAGACTTTTCCAGACCATACTGGTCCGCGCGAGCTGTGTTCAAGGCCGCAATCATTTTAGTGTTTTCTAGTAGACGCCTATTATGGAATATTCTGGAACCTCAGCAGGGTATAAATAAAAATACATAGCGACACTCATTTCAGTTTGAGTTGCGATTTATTTCAGTGCGGTTTGAAATACTGTGGCGAAGTGTTATGTGTTTTATAATTGTGCAGGACAATTGTAATACAATTGTGTTTTATATTAGTTGACATGTTTATTGCGTGTGAACAATTTTTATCTGATTTGTTGTAAGAGACTATCTTGTTGATTACAAACTATTTAATTGTGATAATTAAACCTGGTGATTAATGACTTAATTGGTGTCTTGTATTTTGTTTTCCACTGTACCATAGGCGATCAGTAGACCATCCTAACAATATCAATAAAATTTTACCAGTAAACAAAAGAAAACAAAATTTATATTATTTGTATGTCCCACTGCACCCCTGTTGGTGTGGTTAGGCAAGTTAGAAGAGAAGGCAAAGGTGTGTCCAATTTACCCCAGTCCATGAGTTGAAGTGGGACAGAAGTCAAAAATATTTTTCTTTTTTTATCTAAACACAAACAATTTATAAAAATATTTTAGGATTAAAGCAGATGTTATATCCAGATGTATCAGAGACATTGAATTGTCCAAGAAATCAAGAAAGTTAATTAGTATTGCAAAACTTGGAAAACATCAAAATTTTGTACTGCTTCTTCACAGTTAATGGTACTTACGCACATCTGCATGTTAGTGTGGATAGACTAATTATTCACACACACACACACACACACAGAATTTACAATATTAAACAGATTGTTTGTGGTTAATTTATTTACAGTATTCTCAGTAAAAAACAATCAATCAAGTTATTAAAAAAAATTTAATTAAAAATACTCAAATTGGAGCTCCTACACACCCACTACAGTCATCTGTGTCAATAGTAAACTGAATTTTGTAACTTTTTTAAAAAGATTTTTATGAAAAAATTTTAAAACTTTATTGAAGATCTCTTATCTGTTATAATAATAATAATAATTAAATCTAATACACTATCCTATGTAAATTAAATATTAATAAACCTAAATTATAATGTATACATTAATTTACATAAATATACATTAAAAATTACATTTTATATGTAAAAATTTGATTTGTATAAAATCATGTAAATAGTCTTAAAAAATTACAATGCATGACATGTGTTCTTAAGTTGTCTTATTTCCTGACAAAAATGGCAAAAGAAGATTTAGAAATTAAAGCTGTCAGGTTTTGATAGATAAATAAATCACACTTACTTTAACTCGAATCAAATCTTAGCAGTAGTGTGACAGTTACTGAATAGGCTTACATGAATGTCAATTCACAAACATTTTTTCTTATCTGTTAAATGTTTATGATTTATGTAATGGGTGTCAAAAGATTGTATATTTAGACAAATTATATCATTGTAATCAATTATGTGAAGATTTAACATTCTTTTCTACTGATATGGTATGTACTTTATGTTATAGAAAATACATAGGTAATCTATATTATCTGTCATTTATATCTGCACAGTGATACATCTATTGCTGCTAGCGAGTTCAGTGGCCATACTTAAATTTCTCACTTTTCAAAAACTGTAATATCAGGAGAGTAGAAATAGATATTTTAATGTTCATTATGTATCAAATTTTTCAACTAAGATGAGTTGAAAGATGGAATATGTAGATGGAATATATAGACATAACGTCAATCATAAATAAAGTTCTAAACTAGAACTCATTGGCATGTTGTTGTTATTATTACTTTTACATATTTTTATAATATTTCAGACATTGGCCATCATTTTGGAAACAATTCTAATCGTAATTCTGATCATGTTTTGACCTCTAAAAATTTGAGGTCATCCTCAGGTGTAAATAACACTATTTACATCATATTTATCCACACAAAAAAGATATCAATCAGAATGATCAATATTGCACACCACTATATAAAAATTATTCCGATTAGCGCTTTCAAGCTTCACAGCTCATCGTCAGATCAGGAATAGACAGAAAATATGTAATACCCAACCCTTCACCCCTCTCCCCCACCCTGCTCACCCACAACAAACTAAAAATTAATGACCCTTCCCCACCTTCCACAACTAGTCTGTGTTTATCTTGACCTTTTGGTACTAAAAAGGAGGGTGAAGAATATGGGGATGTAGAGGGTTCAATGACTCCTTGGTCCAATAACTTGTTGATATGGTTTCGCATTACTTCCATCTTGGGAGGCGACAACTTGTACGGAGGTAGGCGTATTACTTTCTGATCGCTCAGATTAATTTTATACTCTATTAGGTGAGTGAGGGTTTAGGTGTAAGAACTGAGGAAAATTCTTTTATTAGTTTTAGTATTCTCACTCTATCTCTTCTTTCTAGGTGAGATAAATCTGAGTCTTGGTGTATTACATGTGCAGTAGATGAACAATATTTTTCTTTATTACTATCAAATCTATGTTTCCGTGTACGGTCAAATCTGAAATAATATACTTGCTCATAGATGTCAAGAATCATTCCTGTTTTACTAATAAAGTCTGCACCTAATATTAAATCAGGTCCTAATTCTTTACATACTAACATTGTAAACATCCAGGTTAGGTTTTTTATTTTAACCTTAATGGTAATGCTCAGGTTTATGTTTATATTACGCTTATCGGCGGTAGCACACTTTATATTCACCGGTTGATTCCGTTTTACTAGATGGTGTTTCGCTAATATGTCCGCTAATTCTTGGCTGATTAAAGTTCTACTAGATCCCGAATCAATTAAGGCGATGGTGGATGTAACGCGTAAGTCAACTCGTATTAATGGTAATAGATTTTTAGTCCATTTACATTTATTAATCGCGTTACATTTTTCATGAAATTCTCTCACATAGGGATCGATTTCTTTCGAACCCTTTTTTTTTTACGTTGGTTACAAAATATTTTCTTATTATTATTAGTTTCTTTTTGTTCACCCGATTTAGAGTAGCTGCGGAAGACACAGGATTTCGGGTCTCCCTGCCTTACATGTTTTTTGAATTGGGGTTATTCCGTTCCAATGGCTTACTTTTGCACTCTTTTCTTATGTGCCCATATTTGCCACAATTATAACAGGTGGGTTTATTGCGAGGTGGGTACTTCGTTTCCGCTTTATATGGTGTTACACTTAACTTACCAGATTTGCGCACATGGTGAGGTCTACTAAAAACTTGTTTTTCATGCGAGGTTGTTACATCAGGCACTAGTGCTCGCAATTCATTTCTATTAGTTCCAGCGGTTTTCATTGCTTCTCTATTTTGATCGGAGTACCATACATTTGAAGAATGGATACTGCTCTGTTCTAGATCAGCAATTGTATTGGGTCTATTCATCAATGATAGACGAGATCTTTCTTCAGGTGACACTCCTATTAAAATGGTGTCGACCAGTTGTGTCTCATTCCAGTCTACACGTAGTAGTCGAGATGACTCCCTAATGTCGGAGATATAGTGAGCTAATCTCTCCTGATGTCCTTGTACTCGGAGTACTGTCTTCCTTTTTATTTCCTCATAGATGCCGGTGGGAATAAAGTATTTTATAATAGAGCTATGTAGCTCATCTACTGGGAATGTAGAGGTTAGGGCTTCTAGAACACGATTCTTCAACGGGGGTTTACACTTTGGTAACAGAACTTGCAAAATTTGCCAGTCATTCAGCTGCTGTAGATCTTTTATCTGGAGAAGATAACTAATGAAAGTTAGTAGTTTGGAGACATTTAATCCATCTGTGTAAGGGATTTCGGTTAAGATTTTCTCCACAGGATGAGTCATTTTACCGTATAGGTCCGCGTTATAGTTCATAGGTGTCATTCCTCGATGAGGGCGATTTGATTCATTGGAGGTGGTGGTCAATTCATGATTTCCGGGACGAAACTGAAAATGCTCGGGAGGAGGGGCATTTATATCTTTATCAGTATTTTGTTCTTGGTTCGCTTGCACTTGCGATGCGGTGGGTGAGTTCCGATCCGTGTTAGGCGGAGGTAAATCAGTAGTGGGGGATTGTACTGGAGAGATGTGTAATTTCATTAAGGACTTCTCTATTTCGTCCATCCTGAATGAGTCGGATTTTCGTCTTAGGTCGTTAATAATTGAAGGTAAGCGGCGTAGAGCTTCGTCTGCTAGGTTTTGTACGTCAACAGGTATTTCTGTGACATTCGGCCAGATCGACAAATTTTTTATTCGCCTGGTTAAATGCTCTATTCTCTGGGTAGTCCGCAAAATTATTGCCGGAGATTTCTCGTCTTGGAGGGTTTGAGACAATAAGTATAGTTCACTATACTTGGCATTACAAATTTCTTTCTCGCTTTCATAATCGAGTTCGCTTAGGTAGTTTAATTGCACGGGGGTATCAAATCCACATTCGCGAATAGACCTACGTAATTCCGCGACTGTTACATTCGCATGGGGTAGTCCACGCAAAAGAGCTTCGTAAGACAGCTCGTCTTTTAATAACAAATCCGGGTTGAATTGGGCCATTTTTTTGTTCCAACACATTAGCACGTACTTAAAATTAATTCTACAACACTACACATATATTACACATATATAGGATAAATTCTTAAGTAATTAATTTACACAAATTAGAAAAGAACAATTTCTCTTCTAAGGGAGAGACAGAAATTCCACACACATATTTATCAAGTTAAATCGCCGATCAGCTGTTTTCTGGAATGTAGGTCACCCTCTGTATTTAGTTAACGAAGGAAGGCTGAGCGTGTGTGAGAGTGGGGGGTTGCTTTTACGTATTGTCTACACAATGCCACCGAATAAATAAAACGACCGGTTTAAACTGGAGAAGGGGAGCACAGACGTTAGGGTGAATCTTATTCAACAACTCTATTATTATTACGCTTGGTAACACTTTGACTCCATTCATTCATATACTTTCCTCAATTATATCAATTAATTATTTCGTTCACAATTTCAAATTACGAAATTCTTTCCACTTAATTACCTGGGTCTACATTACGCAAGAGCATTATTATTAACAAAGTTATTTTTAATTTTTTTTATGACACATACTAGTGTATGTCCAACATATACTGTGCAGAAGTATTCAAGAAACAACAGGTCATGGATTGTCGTAAACAAACCTGTTACAGATTGTCAACTGAGCAAAATTGTAATGTTTGCTCACAATTCATGTATGCAAGTAGGTACATGCATATATCTTCATACAATGTTATTTCAGCTTCTACCGACTATCATTTACATATTTTATACAATATATGTTTTGAAAATTAAATTTACATTAATTACATTCTCTGAGTGCATAGATCAATAACTGAATATAAAAATTAACCAAGCAAAGTGCCGCAATTTTGTTTACGTGTCACGATGCTTACACAACCTTTTATAAAAATAAGCAGAGTGGCGCAATTTTGTAACGTATTGCCGCGTTACAAATCCAGGGAACCCATCTTAACTGAGCTCTGTCAATTACATGGGCTGCCTACGTTGTAACGAAATGTATCCACAAATAATTAATTTAACAATTTACTTGCTAACTGTGTAAGGAAACAAGGGAAGGTATTTTATTGATTTACGCACTCATTATATGTGTGTAACAAGACGACTTCTCTTTATTTAACATTTAAAAACATTTACTGACCGATCCCGTGACATCACTAATTAAACTAAAATTATTTCAATGCTTTCTTTAAACTTCGGGATCAAAATTGATTCTATTTAGCTATACCTCGGATCCGGGTTAACTTTCGGTATTTAGTAGTTAAGACTTTTAGTTATACTCAATTCATGATATTAGCTTGCAAGACTTCTTTATTTTTTATTTTTTTTTAACCATTTGAAGAATGGTATTATTACTTGGAATTGTACTACGATACATTAACATATAAACCGTTACAACGTATGATATTTGAGTAGTTACATTAAAACTCTTAGATTTACTCTTTTAATGTTTACAAAATTAATAGTCTCTGAAAAGTCTCTTTTAAAGTGTGTTGTCTAACAAATATTAGTAACCCTCGATAGACAGGCTATCGAGTCACCTTTAGAATGGAATGTAGAAACCTCGTCCTGGGGTGTCCATCTTGGGAATCCTTGAATGCGCCGTCATCATCTCGGTCTGGTCTTCGTCATTAATGGGTCAAAAGTCCGCAGGGTAGATTGAACCTTCTACGATGCAGGTACATGTAGATTCTCGGATGTCCTGATCTGCATATTCTGTCGGGTCTACGAGTGTTTATAAGTTCTGGTAGTTCACATCTCCAGGAATGATGTTGAAAGTGTAGTCAGTTCTTGAAGTTAGCAGTCATCTTGTTTTACACCATTTTTATGTTTCGTGTTATAAGTTATGTCTCTTGTTTTTTACATAACTATACTAATTAATACATAACACATGCTTTTAGCAGTAATTTCTCGTATACAATATTTAAGTAAAACAAAAGAATTAACAACATTGTGTTAGAGCTTTCGCTCGTACGTCTGCACTGAATGAAGTCAACATAGCGAGAGAGAGTTTTCTTCTCGCTTCGACTGGTACATAACAAGGGGGAGTAGGGCCACTATTGCGCGAGAATATAGTCCCTATCTCTCTTTAAGTTAACATTTTTATTTACACAAACTATACCTAAATAAATATACATAATTTAAATAAGTTGTTTTAGCGACTATCTGTGTCTTCAGATTTTTAATTATTAACATTAGGTTTTTTATCTTATTCTAAATTACAGACGACTCGGGAGACATGTCGAGTCCGGAATTAACAGGTCAGCGCCTGACAACAAGCAAAGGGTTAACTACGACAATAATAACTATTTACAATATGCTTTTTTATTAAAGTATCTTCGTACTTCTTAATTACTTCTTCCTCTCATACTGAGTACATACAGGGGTTTTAGGCATTATAGTGAGATTTAAAGTGGCTTAATCGCTCACAAACTTAATTTTTAAATTTTTGTTATTTTTACGATTATTGTTACAATTTAAATCGTCACAATGCCAAATTGAGAAAATATCTTTACTCACCTGACTAATACAGTTTTTTTCAACCAAGATAAAAGTGTCTCCACAATGATTCAACAAATTACTTTCCCTCCTAATAATTTCTGTATTTTCCCATAATACCTTGTAGTGTTCTTCCCACATATGTTCTGCCAATTTTTATGTATTACATTTAGCTAGTCCCACATTTTTTCTATGTTAGTCCAGGAGAACTTCTAGAGGCCTCTTGGCTTCTCCCACATTCACATGGGGAGACTGTATATAACATTTTTGGATTCCAATTTGGTACAGTTAGGCTTGATTTCACACAGAATTTACCTACAGTTGTACGGGAATGAAAAGCAGTCTGAAGTCCATATTTTTCTGTAATCCTCTTAATCCTTTAAAAGGTACCTCTATGACTCTCTGTATATTTGTTAAGTCATTAATTTTGTTGAAAATCATCCAATTACTTTGTTATAAATTATCGTTATAAAGTTAATTTAAAAAATTAATAGCTTTAAATAAATGTTTCCTATACTGGAGGAATCGAAGTCCGGTACAGAAAAATCAAGTAGTCAGCATTTGTGGGTAGACTGTTTTCTGCCATTACTCAGTCAGCTGATAACAAATTTGAACAAACAAGATGTTCAAAATAAAAGGATTAACATTTTATGTAATAAACCATAATTTGATAAAATTAAAAATTTACAGAGCTATTACTGATCAAACAATTAAAGTGGCCACCACTTTGAAATTTAAAATCAAAATATAGCGTCAATTTTTTATATATTGAAGGACATTAGTGTTAATACATTGTATATTGTACTTGCTCACGGGCAATCAGCCCAGCGCACTTACGTCATACATCGCGGTGCAGCACTCGTTGCCCGCCGCTGCGTTTGGTAGTTAGTTATAACTCAACCTTTAAGCTGTGCGTTTGCACCCTTCCTTTCTAGCCAGCCGCGGCAATCTAAATTTAATAATGTACTTCTTATTCGATCGTTTCTCACTGCTACATATTATGTAGCTTGGCAATTAACGCTTCACGTTTGTATTTTGGCTATGTGCGCCTGACGTAATTGCGTGGGCCTGCGCTTCTTCATAATGCTCAAATAAACACTACTTAAATCTAATCTTACAGTCCACTAATTTATTCAAAAAACATATTCTGACTCCTTACCAGCATCATTCAGTTTGCTATACTAACTCAAGAAAAACTCGAGAGCGTTAAGCATGCATCATATGGTCCTCCGGGCCACGGATATGTATTTCACGGACGTGACTAAATTCATGGACAATTCGTCTCATGGTTCAGTGTATTAAGCAGGCCTATTAGCATTTTGTTTTCTTCATGATTTAATTTAACAACTCGTTAATTATCACCTACATTTGGAACTCGTATCGCACGACATTGGGGACGTCATATCTCGCCAACCGGAGCATTTGAAGCATCATTGCAGCATATGAGGACCTAGCACGTGGCATTCAGCATGTGGGAAAATCCAGAGCAGCCTATCTAGACAGGATTCGACCGCATCGGACATCACCGGACAGGCAGCGACCATGTCTACATCATCTATTCTTGGGTACCTGACACGACTACAAAGGTTTCGACAAGCTTTCGATGCCTTCTAGAACATGCCGATAAGTACCATTTCAACTGACTATGAACTCATGTTTTATATTAGTTTCAATTTGCATGATTCGCATATTTTTTCTTAATGGCATTAAAGTAAACGAAGCAGTATTAAATTAATAATATAATTTTAAAGCAGTTTCATTTGAACATGAACTTGTAATTTTTTTGCGAACTCAAACATTTTTCTTTAATTGTAATTCGTACCTTTTCAAACAGCACTCACGTCATTAGTGATTATACTGCTATATTGTTTGTACTGCCTAATTCAGAATTTATTATCATATAAAACTAGTTTAAGATGTGTTAAGTAAGGATTACCGTGTCGTTGCGTGACTCTACAATTTGGACTTCCTGCCTGGTCTTGCTCATCGAGTTGCACTAACTTGGTCTCTTGTATTATCATTTAAATTTTTTCTCTTTTTCCAATCATGGCGGATATGAAGGCGCTGATCAAGAAACGTGGCACGATCAAGGCCTCTATATCTCGCATAAATACATACGCAGACTTTTTCGATCATGATACGCATGACCATCATGCACTAAAAATAAAGCTTCGCCACCTTATGGAGCTATCAGCCAAATATGATGAGATCCAAACACAAATCGAGTCTGAGGACTCCGACTTTCCATCCGCGAGCGATAGGGTTCAGACCGAAGATGACTTATGCAGCATAGAATGCAAGCTGCAAAATTTAATAGACCATGCCGAGGAGATGAGCAGGAAGGCAACAAGTCCATCCGAAGTAGTCACATTCAGTACGCCTCCCATTCAGTTGCAACCGATTAAGCTACCCTGTTTCGCAGGTGATATACTTGAGTGGCAACATTTTTACAACATGTTTTTGGAGTTAGTTCATGTCCGAACGGACCTGACTGGCATCCAAAAACTGCACTATTTGGACTTATCATTTAAAGACGAGGCGCTGAATGTCATAAAATCGCTCCCTATCACGTACGAAAATTACACGGTGGCCACTGACTTGTTAAAGGCACGGTACGACAGTAAATTAATTGTTACCACGTATCATGCGACAAACGTTTTGGGCATGAGGCACATACAACGTGAGTCCGTGCTCAGTGTTTCTAAATTTATAGATGAGCTCACCGCCAATATAAATGCGCTGAACTCATTGAACCTACCAGTGAATATGTTGGAGCTTATTTTTGTGCATTTTCTCGCCCAAAAACTGGACGAGCATACGTGCAGGTTGTGGAAGGAAACTTTAGGCGAAAAACAGCTTCCGATTTACGATAATTTTATTAAGTTTTTAATTTCAAGACGTCAGCTGTTACAAAACATAAATGCACCGACTGGTTTGTCTGGCGGCAGACAGGTTAGCGATAATGCTTCTTATCGCAAGTCAACTAAACGCGCGGAATTAACGGGGTCACTAATACACACTCAAACAAGTAATAATTTTTGTCAGCTGTGTCGTGGTAATCACAAACTGCTCGAATGCCCGCAATTTATAGCCCTACAACCTACGCAACGTAGAGAAGTGTTAATAAATAATAAACTCTGCATAAATTGTACGCGATCGGGCCATGACAGCTCGCGTTGCCCTTCTAAATTTTCCTGCAAGGCATGCTCGAAAAGGCACCACACCATGCTCCATGCTTCGATAAATCATTCGAACAACAGGAACAAGCAATGTTCTTTGAAGCTACAGACGAATAAATCAATTTTATTGTCCACCGCCGTATGCACCATCACCGATCATGCCGGTAAAAGGCGCCCGGTAAGAATCCTGCTGGATTCAGGGTCGCAAGCCAATTTTTGTACTATGGGTTTCGCCCGCCGCATGGGCCTAAAACTAAACAAGTCCGAGCTGCCTATCACGGGCATAAATAACTCATTATGTCAAGCCAATTTTAGCACAAGCTATAAGGACTTCATTTTAAATGTCCACTGCGCTGTTCTGCCTAGAATCACAAATAATCTTCCCACAGAATCCTTTGACATCGCATCGTTGAAAATTCCAAAGGGGATATTTTTAGCTGACCCGCAATTTAATAATTCGTCACAAATTGACATATTACTTGGGGCACAGTACTTTTTGCAGCTAATTGAGCCGACTAAATTTGTTCGAAGTCCGCATTTTCCGACAATCCAGGAAACTAAGCTGGGGTTTATACTTGCCGGGAATCTACCCTTCAACATAGATATGACTAAACCGGTCTCCTCGTTCATGGCTCGTGATGACATTAATGCTACTCGCATTAATTACCGCGCGCCAACCGCCAACCGCGTCTCGGAGATACAGCAGCTCTCTGCAAAGGGCAATTGGTATCATGTCGCCTCGCATGACAATCCCGCGGACATCCTATCCCGCGGCTGTTAACCCCGTTTGTTACACGGCCACCAGCAACGGTGGCATGGTCCTTACTGGTTCAAGCCAACTTTTAAGTCAATTACCCGCTCCCAGAGTCACCCCCTCCAAGCCATTTTCACAATGCGCCGTCGACTACGTCGGTCCTATGTTTCTACGTCAGGGCGGGCAGCGGTCCAAATCATTTACAAGCTCTTCCAGCAGGACGAATTTCAAAGGGCCGCACAAGACTTCGCCAGTCCACGCGGAATTAAGTGGTCGTTCATACCTCCCTCAGCGCCCCATTTCGGTGGTCTGTGGGAGAGCGGCGTCAAGAGCGTTAAGTTCCATTTGCGGCGCGTTATAGGCAATACGCCCCTGAACTTCGAAGAGTTCTCCACTGTCTTGACCCAGGTTGAAGCTTGTTTGAATTCGCGTCCCTTGTTCTCCATGTCAAATGATACTGGGGATCCCGAGCCTTTGACTCCAGCTCATTTTTTGGTTGGCTCCCCCCTTACCACGCTCCCGGAACCCGATTACTCGGATACAAATATGGGTCGCTTGGGGAGATGGCAGCTGCTGCAGAAATTTACCCGTTCTATATGGAAGAGTTGGTCTAGAGACTATCTGCACCAGCTGCAGCAGAGAAATATTTGGAAAAGGCATTCCAAAAATTTATCTATAGGACAGCTAGTATAACGTGTCGGCTACGTTATAATCCAGGGAACCCATAATAATTGACTCTAGCCAATTATACAGGCTGCCTACGTTGTAACAAACTGAAAAATCAAACACTTCACTAACAATAATTATACTTACTCTAATTAAAGGAAACTAGGGGACGGAATTAAGCTGATTTATGCACTCACTTTAGTATGTAACAAAGATGACATCCCTTTATTTACATATGATAGGTAACACATTACAAATAAAAAATTTTACTTACTCAGAAATTGTAAGGGGGTTTTCTGTGTTAAAAAATGATCATACTGACAATGTGTTTACCTCGGATCCGAGTCTCTCTTTAACCTAGTTAAGAAGTTTCAACTTTACTTTACTTGTTTAGACGATTACTTTATTACCTAAGTACCATTTGAAGAATGGTTTTATTTATTTTGAGCAATGATTCAATCTTACATCACAAGAGTTATGTTACAACGTATGATTTCAGAAATTTCTGGCTGCACCATTTTAAAAGTTAGCGCTTATAGATTGTCTTTTAAAAGTCTTTTTCATTAATAATTACTTATACTTTAACTATACATAATTCACGGAAGACGAGCCTCCGCGTCACCTCTTAGATAAACGTTATCTGTCCATGTCCTCGGAGTGTGATTCTTCTGTACTCTCTTAGTCGGGGTGGTCATCAGGGTAGTCTTTCCAGTGGATGTCCTCGGAGGCAATTAATGATGAAAAGGATGTTGTGGTGTCATCTAGCGGGAAGTCGTCCTGAACATCTGCGATAGTGTAAATGCATTATAGGTCAAAGTCGTCACTATTCACAGTTTTTCACTTCACATGTTTAGTGGCACCGTCGTATTGCAGTTTACATATTTTCTTTACATTATGTTAATGTTAGAATTACCTTTAAGTTGAACCATATTTGATTGGTTATTTTAATTAACAGGAGATGTCACCTTTTACACTCGTTTTCTCTTTTTCACATCTGTGTTTCACAAAAATACTCACTACATCTTAGTTACTTATATCTAGCTCTCCACACTTTCAGTGGAAGCTAACACTCTAATAAAATACAAAAAAATAAACATTTGTTAAGAGCCCCGCTTAGAGCTGTTTACAGTCTGAAAGCCGCATCATTAGTCCTACATTGTTACAACAGGAAAGTTGCAACGACGCGGAGTGAATACTCCGCCATAATATAGTTCCAACTTTTAATTAGCAATACAGTTTTACAGTTTGACAACATAAACAATCAAGACTTTGCTTGTCTACAGAATTTATTACGACTACTACTAGTGACTTTAAATTATTAATTATTTACATTAAATTTTTCAGGTATTTTTTATTTAATGCCGGGTCGGTATGCAAGTTGGATCCGGAATACACAGGTCATAGCATGATAAATTTAATAAAGGGTTAACAGTTTTATTTTTAACTTTTGCTTTCACAGTTCAAATTAATTATTTCAGTTAAATTTCCTTATTTAATTCTCATTAGTATTATGAGTTAGTTCAGGGGTATTTGGTTTAATAGTGCGATTTAATGGTTTTCACTAACTTCCCATTTTATATTTTTATTATTAAAATTTTTTATTTATTTTACAATTTAAATCGTCACATACTCCGCCGCTTAAAATAGACATGGGGGGGGAGAGAACTTTTAATAAGGTGGATTCGAAAGTAAGGTACTGGGGCACACTTGTCGTTACTGTGTGGAGTTTCTCTCCTTCTTCTTCCTTTTACTTTCATTTCTTTTTTTGCATGAGTTATACACAACTTATTTCTTTTGAGCATCAAACAATATATACATCCTTACAAACTAATTCTTAAATTACGTAAAATTCACACTTAATTACTACATATTAAAACACATAAACTTCTACTCATTTCTATTACTTAAATCTACTACCGGTTTTTTCTTTGGGTTTTGGTTACTCTCTTCTGAGAGTTACTATCTAGATAATTTCTTACTTAGTGGTCAGGTAGTGGTTAGCTGAATACTTATTTTGCTCATCTTTTGTTGGACAGGATCTAAGGTTGATCAGGCCTCATTCCTAATTCTACAATTAGCACTTAGCATGGTTACTCAGGTACAAGATAACTTGTCTACCTAGTATTACCTTTTTCTAGTTTTCGCTCTGCCATTTCCTTTTTTTTTTATACAATTTTATCTGCGAAATATGTGTTCTTCGTACATATTCTTGAGTCCCAGGTTCGTACAGGGCTACTGTAACTGGGGTTAAGTACTTCTGGAGTTGGTAAGGACCACACCATCGGTATGATAGTTTAGAGGTGGTCTTATCAATCGCACTACTAGTCGGGTGTGTCTTGTACATTACTAAGTCACCGATTTGGTACCTAACTAAATTGTTATCATTACTTCTCTCGTGATATTTTCGCGATTTCTCTAAGTTCGCTCTTAAATTTGCGCGAGCTTCATTCCAGATTCGTTTAATATGCTTATCCTTAACTTGCTGAGGTAGCAAATCATGTATTTTCCATTTTGTGGAGAAGGGGTGGTTTGGTTTGTATTTATACAGTAACTCAAATGGGGTAGACTTATGTCCTTCGTGATAAGCTGAATTAAAGGCGTACTGTATCCAGGATAGGTTCTGGTCCCAAGACGTATGGTCGTTCGCATGGTAGGCTATTAAAGCAGATTTGAGGTTCCGCAGATACCTTTCAGTAATATTGCCTTGCGGACGATACTCCGTAGTGGTAATATGGTCTATTCCTAACTTGAAACACATATTCTTAAATTCCTTCGCCTTAATTTGGGGTCCGTTATCTGACACTTGATGTACAGGTGTGCCATAATCTTTAAATAATCTCTCCTGTAATATCTTTACAGTAGTCGACGCTAACGCTCGCCGCATGGGATACATCCAGACAAATTTGGTGAACGAATCTACACATATGAGTAGCATCGTATTACCTGATTTAGATTGAGGGTAGGGACCTGAAAAGTCTAAATAAAGTTTAGAGAATGGGGTAGTAGGGATTTCTGAAATTAATTGGCTTATTTGACTGTTTCTTGCCGGTTTGCTGAGCGCGCATAACTTACACTTTTTTACGAAGCTAGCTATTTCGCTGTTCAAATTGTTCCAATGATATTCCTTACGAATGCGATGTATTGTTTTATTTATTCCCATATGGGCTTCAATGGTGGATGAATGGAAGTATTCCATCAGCATGGGCTTAATTACATCAGGGGCGATTATCCTTAATTCCTTTCCATTAGCTATTCTGTGGCATAGTATTCTTTTACTCAATACGTATTTATCTGATTTAATTCCTTGCTCGAGTTGTTCTATAATTGGCTTCAGAAGAGGGTCTTGTTGTTGATACTGAGCGATGTTGGTAAACGCAAGAGGGAATTCGGTAATTACGGTGTTAACAACGGGTGTTTCCAGGCTCTCCTTGCTTTCGACAGTATTAGTGGGCGACTGGAACATACGGGACAGGGTATCAGCGACTACATTTTGTGTACCTTTAATATGTTGTACTTTGAATTTGTAACAGTTTAACCTCAATACCCATCTTCCAATTCGTCCTAACTGTTTAGGGTGATTCAGTAACCAAGATAATGCTTGATTATCAGTTTCCAAAAGGAACTCTTTATGTTCTAAAAAGGGTTTAAACTTCTCAAAAGCAAATACAATAGCTAAACATTCTAATTAATATGCGGAATATTTCTTCTCTTGGTCATTCAAAGTGCGTGAAGCATAACTAATCGGTAGTCTACAGTTTTCTATTCCTGATAGATTACTGCACCTAAGGCTACACTTGAACTGTCGGTCTGAACTACGAAAGGTTTCGTAAAATCTGCTAGTTGTAATACTGGGGGTGATATGATGCTTTCTTTTAGTTTTTCGAACGCAGTTTGGTGTTGTGGAGTCCATTCAAATTTCGCTCCCTTCTTTCTTAAGGCATTCAGAGGTGCGGCTATTTCAGCTAGATGGGGAATATACTTGTGGAAATAATTTATCATTCCCAAAAATCGGGCTATACCTTTTGCATCCCGCGGGGGTAAAAATTCTCTGATCGCACGGGTTCGTTCGGGGTCTATGCTTACCTTTCCGTTGGCCTTCACGATGTGACCTAAAAATGAAAATTGTGGGACTGCAAAATTTACCTTTTTGGGATTAACTGTTAATCCGGCTTTCTGTAATCGAGATAACACTTCACGTAGATGTTTAAGATGTTGTTCCATCGATTCGCTGTAGATTACAATGTCGTCCAGGTAGTGATACACATATCTAAATTTAATATCATGAAATATTCTTTCTAATAGTCTACTACATACGGAACTTCCTTGTGATATTCCAAAGGGTACTCTCGTAAATTGGTACAGGTTGAAAGGAACAGCAAAAGCGGTTAGACGTTTGGATTCTTCCGAAAGGGGTATTTGGTGAAATGCTTGATTTAGATCCATAATAGTAAAGACTTTCGCTTTGGTGAAATAATGAAAAGCACTGTGGATGTCGGGAAGCGGGATAGATTCAAATTCTATGCGTTTATTTAATTGCCGGTAGTCCACAACTAGTCTATGTTTGTCGTGACCTTTTGGTACTAAAAAAGAGGGTGATGAATACGGAGACGTAGAGGATTCGATGACTCCTTGTTCTAACAACTTGTTGATATGGTTCCTCATTACTTCCATTTTGGGCAGCGATAACTTATATGGGGGTAGGCGTATTACTTTGTGGTCGCTCAGATTGATCTTGTATTCTATTAGGTTCGTTAGTCCTAGCTTAGGGGTAAGAACAGTTGAAAACTCTTTTATTAGTTTCTGCATTCTCAGCCTATCTCTACTTCCTAGATGAGATAATTCAGACTCATGGTGTACTATATGTGCAGTCGATGATCTAGTACTTTCTTGTTCGTCAGTTTCACAATCAAAGTTATACTTCCGTGTACGGTCGAATCTAAAATAATATTTCTTCTCGTGGATGTCAAGAATTATTCCCGTTTTACTGATGAAGTCAGCTCCCAATATTAAGTCAGGTCCTAAGTCATCACATACTAACACTGAAAAAAACCACGTTAGATTCTTAATTTTTACCTTAATGGTGATGCTGAGTTTTATCACTATATTTTGTTTATTGGCCGTAGCACATTTTATATTCACAGCTTGACTGCGTTTCACTAGGTTGTGTTCGAATAATTTATCAGCTAACCTTTGACTGATTAAGGTTCTAGTCGATCCAGAATCGATTAATCCGAGGGTGGACGTAACACCTAGGTCAACTTGTATTAAGGGCAATAGACTTTTAGTCCAATCACATTTAGTTATCGCATTACATTTCTCAATAAACCTTCTAACATAGGGATCTATTTTTCTAGTGTTCTTTTTTCTTTCTTTTTTTTTTATTCTCGTAGATTTCTTTGGGTTTACCGGTTCTCAAGATGCTGCGGAAGACACTGGATTTCGGGTCTCCCTGCCTTACATGTTTTTTGGATTAGGGTGTTTACGTTCGTATTGCTTGTGATTACAGTTTCTACTTATGTGTCCATACTTACCGCAGTTATAACACATTTTTATTACGAGGAGTATAGCTTGCTTCCGTTTTAGGTTGCGTGTCATTTGATTTACCAGGGCTGTGCAAATTGTTCGGTCTATTAAATAATCGCCTTTCACGCTGGGTTTGCACATCGGGCACTAGGGTTTGCATTTCATTTCTACTCGGCTCGGTTGATTTCACAGCATGTCTGTTCTGATCTGAGTACCATACATTCGACGAGTGAATACTGCATTGTTCGAGATCCGCAAAGGTGTTGGGTCTATTTATTAACGCTAAACGAGATCTTTCTTCTGGAGACAATCCTACTAAAATGGTATCGACCATCTGTCTCTAATTCCAATCTACTTGCAGTAGTCGAGAACACTCCCTGATGTCTGAGATGTAATGGGCCAGTCTCTCATGAGTTCCTTGTACTCGCAGTACGGTCTTTCTCTAAGTTCCTCATAAATTCCGGTGGGAATAAAATATTTTATGATAGAAGTATGCATTTCTTCTACTGGAAGGGTAGAGCTTAATGATTCTAGCACACGATTCTTTAATGGTGGTTTACATTTCGGTAGGAGGACTTGCAAAATTTGCCAGTCATTTAGCTGCTGTAAATCCTTTATCTGCAGGAGATATTTGATGAAATATAGTTTAGTAACATTCAAACCATCCGTGTATGGAATTTCAGCTAAGAGTTTTTCTACGGGGTGAGTGATTTTTCTGTAGAGGTCAGCATTATAGTTTACGTGTGGCATCGCTTTCGGAGGACCAGAAGATGCATTAGTGGTAGTCAATTCGTACATTCCGGAGCGATTTTGGGAACCACTGGGAGGTTGGGCTTCAGATATAGTCTGGGTATTTAAGTCTCTATTTGAGTTTCGCTCTCGAGTAGGTGGTATTTTCGATACGGCGGGTGATTCCTGATCCGCGTTGGGGGGAGGTTGTTCTAACGTAGGAGATTGAACTGGGGAGATGTGTAGTTTCTTCAAGGATTTTTCAATTTCATCCATTCTGAACGAGTCGGACTTTCTTCGTAAGTCATTGATAATAGTGGGTAATTGGCGTAAAGCCTCATCCGCAAAACTTTGGACTTCGGGAGGGATTTTCGTGAGGTTAGGCCAGTTTAAAAAATTTTTCATTCGCCGCGTTAAATGTTCTATCCTTTGAGTTGTCCGCAATATTACCGCAGGAGATTTCTCGTCTTGAAGGGTTTGGGACAATAAGGTTAACTCACTATACTTGTCATAACAAGTTTCTCTCTCGCCCTCATAATCGAGTCCGCTTAGGTTACTTAACTCCGCGGGTGTATCAAATCCACTTTCGCGTATAGACTTGCGCAATTCCATGACTGTTACATTCGCATGGGGTAAACCATGTAAAAGAGCTTCATAAGACAGTTCGTCTTTTAATAGTAAGTCTGGATTAAATAGGGCCATGTTTACCTTATATCTAACACACTAAAACTTATTCTACTACACTATACAATTATTGCATACACAATTTAGTTCATGGTAAAACATTCTAATTAATTCTAAGAATTACTCATCATTTCAGAGAAAGAGAAAAAATTCACACAGATGTCAACTTTACTTTCAACGATCAGCTGTTACGCTGGAATGTAGGTCAAACTAGTTTCCTTTTCAACAATGGCATAGTAGTATGCATAAGAAGGGGAGAATCACACTCGGGGGTGAGAAGGTTATTGTTCTATTCAACAACAGCTGACGGCTTCCTTTACACACCAGTATCGCCTAGCTTCTACGAGGGGATATGTGCGATGCGCAACGAAATACGTTTTAAACAAGTTACAGCCCGTTATCAAACTGAGTTTTAGTAATTATTTAGTTTTACGTACTAATTATTTCAATTTATCTAATTCTGCTACTACAGAGGAGTAGAATTTGACTTACAAATTTATTTACACGTAATTGAACTTCTTTAATTTAGTCAATTGTTTATATGACTCACCGTGGCAACAGAAATACAAATTACACATTTATGCAGGCATACACAGGAAAACTACAGTTCTTGAATTGTCACAAAATAGGCATGTTAGAGACTGAACATTCTGACAAGTACCTACATGAATTGGTGTAAACAATTACAATACAATAATAATAATACAAGCTATTATTTTCACGTATGTTAAGTAAATGATATATGAGTATTGAGCCGCTCATCATTGTCATCACAACACATTAACCCTACTTCAGAATTTAACATTCTTAAAAAATGTGTAAGTAAATTATACAGCTTACCTGGATGACCGGCTCACTTGTTCAAAACCAGGAGGAGGCCTCCTAGTGGAAGAAAGGCCTCGTGCTGGGGAACCATTAGGCAATTGAATTAATGAGGTGACCTCAATTTCCAAACTCAACAACAACAAATTTATTGGTTCTCTAATTCCTCTTCAAAAAGCATTACAATTTTCTGTACACTGTACAGTGCGTGTACTTCATAGTACCCAGAATATAGCAGTATTCACTTGAAATAACAATAATCATGCAACAAACCTCTCCGGCAAATTTTAAAACCTTTACAAAAATATAATTTCAATATATTTTGGCAAAAAATTATTATTAACATTAATAAATAAAAAGAAATAAATCTAGAGGTTTTCAAAGTTAATACGTCTAATAACAATAATTTATTAATAATTTAATACTGTTTGATTTATTATTAACATTAATAAATAAAAAAATCGAGAGGTTTTTAAAATTTAATACACTAATAACAATAAGCTTTCTTTTTTTTCCAGGACACCTCTGGTTGTACTATTTTAATTAAATAACACAAACGACATGCACCATCTAACATCTCAATAAACCAAAATTAAGAACAACAACAATATAATTAGTAAAGGTATAATGTTAAAATATAATTTGGTAATCATGTTCTTGAGTAAGAAATTCACCATGTGTGCTCAATTTATTTTATTTTATTTTTTTTTCTAAACTTGTATCGCTCAATGGTTTATTGATATCCTAGTGTACACCATTATAAAAAAAAAAAATTAAATAAACAGGTCTCTCAATATGTAAAATGTTTTATACATACACATGTGGGTATACAAATGACTAGATCCCTGACACTATTTATATATGCTCATCACTCAACAACTAATTAATATTTAATTAATTCAACATGTTTTAAACTGAGCCAACATTATTAAGTTCCCTTAGATTTATGAAGGTATAAATATACAAAAAAAATTTTTTTTAACATTAATTTGAAACTCACAGAGAATTAAAATAAATTCTAAATCCCAACACGTGTAGGGATATAACCTAGTCTGACCCATTGTGATGGACCATTCACAACCTGTTATGCCAAGGAGTGCACACAATACATATGATTTGATCATTTTCTTTGACTTACATTCACTAAACAATTTTCACACAAACAGTTACATAGTTACATGGAGAACACAGAAAAATATTGAGAGACTATCTCTGAGAAAATAAAGGAACCAGGCATTCTTCTACTCTAGTAGCACTGGGAAGTGCCGTCCCACTGCAAGGTTTAAATAGACACCAATTCCCCAGCAGTATCTTAACACATTTCGTTTTTTTTAAGTTTTTTTTTGTTTTTTTTTTGTTTTTTTTTGTTACTTCATAATATCTTAAAAAGCTTTGCAGAGAAGGTATTACTATCACTTCACTAACAGCACAAGAAGCTGTCCTCACGATTAAAAGAAAAATAAGATGCCAGTCCAGTTCACAGACTTTTAAAAGAAAACTTGAGTTCAGAAATGAATTAGCAATCATAAAAATAGCCGGGGTATACCAGATATTAAGCAAAGTAAAAAAAAAACGTCAAGAATTAAAGCAAAAGGTTTTTTTTTGTTGTGTTAAGATAACTCACTTGACGAGAAACTCAATTAGTGCCACATGCACACATAGGAATAAGTTAAAAATTTTCTTTGCAAAAATACACTTCCACAGCACCTGAGAAACATTGTTCTCCAAACATACCTGTCTAGATTGGCCACAGCACACTAGCCACCAATAAGTTCCTTGATATTCTCACATTTTATCCTGGTCTGACACTCGGGAAACGGATGAACGCCCCAGGGCACACCTTTTTACTCAGCCGGCCATAATAAAAATAAATCGCCCGGTATTAAAAAAAAGAATTCAAACTTTCTTCAGAAGCCGAGCGAGAAAATGTCTCGCCCGTTTGAAGGAACAAGTCCGAGAGAAAGCACACACGTGTATAAGGCAACTACCAGCCCGGCCTCTCACGGCTGAGCAGTGAAGCTCAAGACGCGACGCATCGCTACTAGATGGCGTCGCGAGTATCCAATTAGTAAGTTGCCGTAACGAAATTCCATTGTTACGGCACAGTATGTGCGTAATCTCACACAAAATTCACAATGGTAAATTAATATTGTCACTATTATTCTTGTATGCTACTTAGCCTTTTGTTTCTACTTACAATACCTTAACTGAGTGCATAGATCTGCAGAGTGCCGCATCTTATATGAGACACTACGTACACGATTAACTTTTTTTTTTAAAGCAGAGTGGCGCATTTTATATGTGACACTCTGTAAACAATTATTTTTACAAGAAAGCAGAGTGGCGCATTTTATAATGTGTCGGCTACGTTATAATCCAGGGAACCCGTAATAATTGACTCTAGCCAATTATACAGGCTGCCTACGTTGTAACAAACTGAAAAATCAAACACTTCACTAACAATAATTATACGTACTCTAATTAAAGGAAACTAGGGGATGGAATTTAGCTGATTTATGCACTCACTTTAGTATGTAACAAAGATGACATCCCTTTATTTACATATGATAGGTAACACATTACAAATAAAAAATTTACTTACTCAGAAATTGTAAGGGGGTTTTCTGTGTTAAAAAATGATCATACTGACAATGTGTTTACCTCGGATCCGAGTCTCTCTTTAACCTAGTTAAGAAGTTTCAACTTTACTTTACTTGTTTAGACGATTACTTTATTACCTAAGTACCATTTGAAGAATGGTTTTATTTATTTTGAGCAATGATTCAATCTTACATCACAAGAGTTATGTTACAACGTATGATTTCAGAAATTTCTGGCTGCACCATTTTAAAAGTTAGCGCTTATAGATTGTCTTTTAAAAGTCTTTTTCATTAATAATTACTTATACTTTAAATATACATAATTCACGGAAGACGAGCCTCCGCGTCACCTCTTAGATAAACGTTATCTGTCCATGTCCTCGGAGTGTGATTCTTCTGTACTCTCTTAGTCGGGGTGGTCATCGTGGTAGTCTTTCCAGTGGATGTCCTCGGAGGCAATTAATGATGAAAAGGATGTTGTGATGTCATGTAGGGGGAAGTCGTCCTGAACATCTGCGATAGTGTAAATGCATTATAGGTCAAAGTCGTCACTATTCACAGTTTTTCACTTCACATGTTTAGTGGCATCGTCGTATTGCAGTTTACATATTTTCTTTACATTATGTTAATGTTAGAATTACCTTTAAGTTGAACCATATTTGATTGGTTATTTTAATTAACAGGAGATGTCACCTTTTACACTCGTTTTCTCTTTTTCACATCTGTGTTTCACAAAAATACTCACTACATCTTAGTTACTTATATCTAGCTCTCCACACTTTCAGTGGAAGCTAACACTAATAAAATACAAAAAAATAAACATTTGTTAAGAGCCCCGCTTGGAGCTGTTTACAGTCTGAAAGCCGCATCATTAGTCCTACATTGTTACAACAGGAAAGTTGCAACGACGCGGAGTGAATACTCCGTCATAATATAGTTCCAACTTTTAATTAGCAATACAGTTTTACAGTTTGACAACATAAACAATCAAGACTTTGCTTGTCTACAGAATTTATTACGACTACTACTAGTGACTTTAAATTATTAATTATTTACATTAAAGTTTTCAGGTATTTCTTATTTAATGCCGGGTCGGTGTGCAAGTTGGATCCGGAATACACAGGTCATAGCATGATAAATTTAATAAAGGGTTAACAGTTTTATTTTTAACTTTTGCTTTCACAGTTCAAATTAATTATTTTAGTTAAATTTTCTTATTTAATTCTCATTAGTATTATGAGTTAGTTCAGGGGTATTTGGTTTAATAGTGCGATTTAATGGTTTTCACTAACTTCCCATTTTATATTTTTATTATTAAATTTTTTTTTTTTATTTTACAATTTAAATCGTCACACTATTCCTTATCTTAGATGACAATACTCCACCATTGCTGTGGAAACGCGATATTGTCACTCAGACTTACCTAGGGCAGGATTCGTTGGTACGTGTCACGGACGTCCGGACTGCTAACGGCATTCTGCGTAGACCTATTCATAAGCTCTGCCCACTTCCGGTGGCATCAGACTGATTGACATCTCGGTGCTTCATGCCCGGGACATTGCCGGTCGAGCACATGCTCTACCATGCACATTTTACTAAGTACAATGTTGCTTATGTAACTTATGTTATGTTACTTACGTAATGTGTACCTATTTATGCACTTGTATTCATTTGTATCATTTAATGTACGCTATGTTGCGGTGCATTGGTGAAAATTTAAACGTTTCTCTTTTTCTTAGTGTGATGTCAATAATTACGGTGTACTGTGTGGTGCAGTGTATATTATTATACTAAATTTTTTGGGTATTTCTATTGTATATTATTATAGCAATTTTTTGTGGTATATTTTTATTGTATATTATTATACTACATTTTTTGGGTATTTCTATTGTATATTATTATAGAAATTTTTGTGGTATATTTTTTATTGTATATTATTATCGAGATTTTTGTGGTATATTTCTATTGTATATTATCATAGTGAATTTTTCAGGTATATTGCCTTGTATTATTGTGTAATACTGTTTACTATACGCTAAGTGTCACGCTGTTATTTTTAAATTTGTTGGATTTCTCTAATGATTGTGCAATGCCACCTACGATGTCCTTATTGCCATGTATTATTGTTATTATTCTTATTATGTTTTATCGCATATTCAAGCCTTTGGACTATTGTTACATATTATTTATTGAGCATTGATTAATAATGTATTTACACTTGTTTATATTATATTTGTATTTTTGCCAAATCTCTTAGATGTGTAACTTATTCATGTATACTTGTATGTTTTAAATAACTTGTTCTTTTTTTTACTGCAAACTATATCAAAATCGCCCGATTTTGGGGGGGCAGTATGTTAATACATTGTACATTGTACTTGCTCACGCGCAATCAGCCCAGCGCACTTACGTCATACGTCGCGGTGCAGCACTCGTTGCCCGCTGCTGCGTTTGGTAGTTAGTTATCACTCAACCTTTAAGCTGTGCGTTTGCACCCTTCCTTTCTAGCCAGCCGCGGCAATCTAAATTTAATAATGTACTTCTTATTCGATCGTTTCTCACTTCTCACTGCTACATATTATGTAGCTTGGCAATTAACGCTTCACGTTTGTATTTTGGCTATGTGCGCCTGACGTAATTGCGTGGGCCTGCGCTTCTTCATAATGCTCAAATAAACGCTACTTAAATCTAATCTTACAGTCCACTAATTTATTCAAAAAACATATTCTGACTCCTTACCAGCATCATTCAGTTTGCTATACTAACTCAAGAAAAACTCGAGAGCGTTAAGCATGCATCAATTAGTATAAATTACAATAAAATGTCTCAATCTCTTCTTCTTAAGATACAAAGTTCTTCTTAAAAAACAAAATGGCAGCCAGACGGCTATGAATGAGATGGACCTACGCTTATATGACCATTTTTCTTCTTTATTTTCATCAGTAGAGCATATACTGAAAGTTTCTCTGTTTCTATGTGAATCGCCCTGTGTGTGTGTGTGTGTGTGTGTGTGTGTGTGTGTGTGTGTGTGTGTGTGTGTGTGTGTGTGTGTGTGTGTGTGTGTGTGTGTGTGTGTGTGTGTGTGTGAATATACTTATATGTACTTATAAAATATACTTACCAATTAAAATCATCTTTATATTTCGTTTTATGGATTAAATATATATTTCATCTTATTTAAGACTTTGAAAGCCCCTAAACAGATTTCTTTTTGAGTATTAAATCATTTAGATATTATGTCTAAATATCACTAGTAGTAAGTAAACGTAATAATTTCCAGACTTCCTTTGTGATTATTATAAATTACGGTAATTTTACAATAACTAAAGAAACTACTAAACGACAAAAGTTCTAAACAACCACGTGTTTACAAAGTTAAATTTGATTATTTCTTATGAACCATTGCAAATACATAAGACAGAATGAGCTCAAAGGGACAAATTTGAGCACACACACACACACACACACACACACACACACACACACACACACAAATGGAATAAATTAGTATTGACTATTGACTTTCTTCATAATTATTGGATGCTTGTCACTTCTATATTCTAAGTTATAGCTGCATGTAAAGCCAATAATATTACCTGTCTTCTTAAAGTGTACAGTTTAGAAATGCAGCAACTGAAATAATACACTTCTAAAATCTTGTTAGTTAAATTTTAGAGGGCATTAACAATTGACTTGTTACAGTGAGGACAATACACACAAGACACTGCATTCAGGAGGAGATTATATTTCTTGAATTTAGTATTCATGACCTATCTAAGTAATAATATGAAACCCACTTTTTAGAGTTCCACTAGTGTTTTAGATAAAAATTATTGAAAAACTCAGATGTCTATAAAAACAAAAGAATAAGTTAATGTAGCTAATTTTGATTTATTCAATGTATTTTCTATAAAAACAATTTTGCATAAAATCACTACAAAAACATAATATAAATTATGAAAATATATGAACTCTTATGAGTAAGTTTTCCATATTTGTTGTATAATGTGCAGACAGAAAGGAATTTTTATGGGAATTATAAGTGTAATACTCAGAACACTAAGTTTTTTTATTGGTAAATATTTATTACCAATAAAAAACTTAGTGTTCTGAGTCAGTAGTATTACATTTATAAATAGTTAATTAATGGACACGTCATGGACAACAAAATCCAAGAATTTTATGGGTTTCCTCATTGACACCTGCTAGAAAGCTTTAGTCAGTGGTTTGTAACCTGGCTCTATAAATAT
Organism: Magicicada septendecula; assembly: GCA_034769895.1. Classification (NCBI taxonomy): domain Eukaryota; kingdom Metazoa; phylum Arthropoda; class Insecta; order Hemiptera; family Cicadidae; genus Magicicada; species Magicicada septendecula. The sequence continues at coordinate 220,683,599 of CM068372.1, forward strand.
CATAATACATTTTCAAGGCCCCCCACCCTAATATATATGCATGCGTCCGTGTGCCCGCATGCACGCACGCGTGTGCACACACATACACACACACAATTATAACCCAAAAGTACTGTTTTATTTAGTAAAGTAGTATTCATTAAGATGGATTTAAACATAGACACAGTGTTTTATTTGATGACTGAAAAATTTGCATTCTCTTTATATAAAGTTGGTTATTTTGCAACATTAACTTGGTCTTATACTGGAGAATTCATATTATTTGCACAATACAATATGTGTTTTCAGACGAAATAAAGTAAAAGCAACAACAACAAAATTTTTGAATACTTATACAAATGCTCTACAAATTTTTCACTGCCTTTCTAAAACTTGTCATGCTTGCATGGTTAACACTCGCTGGCTATTACAAGTCTGCTATTCTTACAAATCTTATACTGTTTGTTATCTGGGTTTCACTGTTACATGTTGTGTAGCATTTATTAAAACGCCTAAAAAATTAGTTGCATTAAGGAATTTTTCAGTTCAAGTTTGAATGATTTAAGGTACAGAAGCTTCAGAATTTCCTAAGCAGCTAGACTTTTCTTTCTTATCCATTTATGTTTAGAAATGTGCATGTCACCATCTGATCATCTTCAAACATAAAATTGCACTATGATCCATGCTATGAATTGAGCTAAGACTGCTGAAGATAAAATCAAACAGACAGTTAAATGAGATATGAGTTTCAGAGTTTCAAAACTGTGTGAGATATAAGTATTGAATAGTTAAATGTTGACATCCCCAATTAACTGCACACAGAAGAATTGCACACCTGCCAAAGCATCAGCAAATATTAGTATGTCCACTGGTGTATCTAGAATTTCCTTGGGGGGGGGGGGTATTTTGGCTTCATACAAAAGAAAACACAAGTTAATACTAATCAATATCACAATCTTCAAAGTGGCTGAAAAATGGGTAATAAATAAATCCATAAATCCCATTAAATTAAATAGTAACAACACAATAAAAACAATAAAAATATGTGTTCTTAAACCATTGATTACAAGATATTTACTGACATTTAAAAATTACATCTATACTTTTAATTGAAAAAAGATGAACCAAGAAAATTTTGTATATCAAAAAAGATACATTGTTTGAAATGTTTGAAAGTTGAATTAGCCTTACTTTTTTGGATATTTTATTAACAACTTCTTCCAGGGTCACTGAATTGATTTTCTTATAATGATTTTTGTGTTTGAAACGTATAACAAATTTTGTGTAATAAACCTGTTTGTGTTAAACTTAAAAAAGTAGTAAACTTAAAAAAGAGTTGCTACTATATTGGCATACACAGCTCAAAAACTAATAACATAGCTTAAAAAACTACGACATTAATTAATTAAGCAGTAACATAATGCTTTTGACCCTCCGGTGGGGGTCCACTCCCATTTGTCCCCCACCCATAAATACGCCCTTGAGCATGTCTTACAGGCCTGGACTATTCTCAATTAGTAATTCCTACATGCTTCAGATCTAATGTTTATTGAAGTTTTTAAATTTAATTAGACAATTTAAATTTAATATTCAAATGGCAATTCAGTCGTTTTTAATGGTGTAAGTTGTCTAGGTCCAAATATTTGAGCCTTTAGCTATCAATTATATGTGTGACATAGGTTCTTGTGATGAAAAAATTAAAAGCATTAAGAATCTGATTTACATGAATGCCAACCTGAATCTGATTTCTTGGCATGCCAAGAAAAATAGTATAGTAACCCAAGATATATCTGTTATCTGCTCTTTTTTTGTATGGGAAAGGAACAAAATTAGTATTAAGTAAAATGTACAAGTTGGCACAAGTACACATTACTCTTCCTGTACCAACTGCATCCTGTGAGAGGTCACAGGATGTTTTGAAAGATCAAAAGCCTACATAAGCAACACAATGTAGGATGAATGGCTGAACTGTCCGTCTTGAAATAATAGCAGATGAAAGGAAATTGATCTGAAACTTGACCTGACTACTGTAGAAAATAATATTGATATCAACCCTAATAAAATAAGAGTTAACCTGTTTTAATAAAACTGATTTTACTGAACATGGCTATAAATAGTATGTGTTTAATTATGTTTTTATCTTATGCTTTTATACTATTATGATATTTTCACTGTTAATTTCTTTACCTGTGTGTGAAAATACCGAAGGATAAATATATACTACAGAAGGATAAATATAAAGACAGAAGGAAAATAGTGGATAAATATACTATGAGTAGTTAAACGGGAATGACACCTATTCTTGTTGCAAAAGTACATGATGTAGCTTTTAATATTTGTAAACTCATATCCATGCAAAAAAATTCTTACAGTATGCCCATCCAGATTCCAGTCTGGCCCTTTTGAAATGTTGGAACCACCACTTATATAGGCATCTTTTTCCCTCTTATGTACTTATTGAAAAATGATTGTAGAATTTCTGTATTTGCAGTTCTTCTACAAAGCAGTTTTTCTACAATTATTCCATCAAATTTTGCGTTACTGTACTATTACTATAAGTATTAGTGGTACTGTTACTGTTACCTGGAGACTGTAAAACTTTTACATTCCTTAATACATCAACATCTTTCATTAAAATAAATGAAATATGATTGTTGAACAAAGTATGCGAGTCAAAGTCGAAAGACAAAGTACAAGCGAAGTTTGGTTTTGAGGAGTTTTGTGTCAAAATTACAATTTGGTAATTCTCAAAAGAGAAATTCTACCTTCTCCACTCTGTTCTAAGGTAGTGGTCGGCAGTGAAAACTGCTATCACAACTTCCTTAGCTGAAGAGGCGAACTGAAGCCGAAACAGAGACAAGCAAAAATAACTAGAGCGTAATGCTCAAAGAAAATGCTCAATTTTGATAAAGATTGCTTGGCAAACACAAACTTATTCTTTGAGCATTACACTCTAGTTATTTTTGTTTGTCTCTGTTTCGGCTTCAGTTCGCCTCTTCATTCTAAGGAAGTTGTGATAGCGGTATTCACTGCCAACTGCTACCCTAGGACAGAGTGGAGAAGGTAGAATTTCTCTTTTGAGAATTACCAAATTGTAATTTTGAAATGTGATTATTCTTTATTATTTCAGACTCTGTGTGCTTGTGTCATGACGCACTGAACAAAGGTTAAAATAATTCAAGTTCCAGTAATGGTATGGGATGGATCTGTCCACTAATTCTCCATCAGAGAACAATTCCATTATTCACTTTAGTGGTAAATCCTCTATCCAGACTGCTTCCATTGTAATTTTTGTTGTTGTCTCACTTGACGTTTTGATCCCTGGAATCTGGGATCGTTCTCAGAAGCTGTGAGTGGCAGTTGAAAGACCCTATTGAAAGACCTAACAACATGGTCTTTTAAAATATTAAAATTCCCATTGAAATTTAAAAAAATCACAGTGGAAGCAGTCCAGATAGAGGATTTATCCATAAGAAATCACCAATTGCTTGGAGGTTTTAAAGAACATTATCCAACTATTAGCCTATGAACTGACAATGTGCTTATCTGATTGACTGGCACAATTTAATTCTAATATCTTGATTTAACTTGATAATACACATATTATATGTCTTCACATATATATACCTTCATATACTTTGTCCTTCATCAGACCTTGCACATAATCACATTACAAAAACTTCAATTTTGAAGATCATTAATTATCTACACATAGCAATACTAGTACTTGTATTAAAAAAACATGACTTTTAGTTTACTTTTGCCTTACCTTCCCATTAAAGTAATGATTTGTTTCCTAACTTTCAACTTGTTATCAAATCCTTTAAATATATTTTAATTGTACTGCCTTTTTCTGTATATAAAAACATTTTGCACTTCATCTCTTTGATGATGTTTCAATTATTCTGTATTGTTTTTAAGCTGAGAGAGAAGCTTTTTCTGCTATGTTCTCTTCACACAATAGTTTTAACCAAATAGGATAAATCAACAGTCAATATATAAATTCATTTTCCTCATAAGAATTTCACGTTCAACTGTATCAGTCTGTCTACTGCTTACTAAACATATTCGTTGAATCATGTCTTGGAACACTACTGGAAAAACTATTTTCCCAGATGAGTGATTTTGAGAGAAGTGAAATGCTGAAACATGAGGAATTAAAATTTATGAAGTTAGGTGATGCTTAAAACTCTCCTCACTATGACATAATATTCCTGACTGATACTTTTATTCCATTAATGGAAACATATGGTCAGCATTTTAACAAAAGAAAAATTACCAACATGACTTGAAACCATTTTCTCGCCATTACACAATGAAATTAACCAGATTAATAAAAAATATGAATGATGGTGGTACACACAAAATTCTTTCCAAAGAATATAACTTATTTATCCTTATTGCAACAATTCTTCCTTGTAATTCTTACGTAGAGAGAAGCTTTTCTTGTCTTAAGAGAATCAAAACCTACTTAAGGAACCGAACAACTCAAGATTGTATCAATGCCATTGCTTTAGTTTCAATTGAAAAGGAAATCCTCTGCAAATTGAAAAAGTTGACCAACATGGCATTATGATGTTACCAACAATTTTAAGAATAAGAAGGACCATTGAGTGAATCTGCTGTAAATAAGTGAAGGTCTACAAGTAAATTCATCGCAGCTTACAAAATATATTTCTACTCAGAAGTTTACTTCTTTGCTAGAAAGTAAGTTAATCTTCAGTTCGTCTTGTTAAAGATATGCATATATTTCTAATAAGGCATGTATGCTGTAAAAATCAGATACCTCTATAAGGGGGTGCTATGATTGAACGCGGCTCAGGTGACTGCCTTGCAGCCTCCACATCCTCAGGACCCACCGGCCGCCACTGGTTTCCTGGCTTCATCACTTTCAATGATGAGAATAGCAAGTGTAGTTAGTTGACCTTTAGTCACAGACAAATTTAGGTAGGTTTTAATTAGTTCCAACTCATCTCACAGCTAGCGACAGTCACTGGTATAGTCAATAAAATGACTATAAGAGAGCAATCCACAGATTAGTAAAAAGGTTCTTTTAGTTAGTAGTTTTTTAAGTTTTCGGACTTCCATTAGAGACATTTTGTCCTTTGTATTGAATCGTCATTTATCATTTATTAAAGACCCAACATGAAGTGCCTCATTGTACAGATCATCCCCATTTATGTCTGATAATCCTACACTTGTTAGATATTCTTGCAAATTCTCGCAGCAAACTTAAAGGTGATTGTTGTCAAGAAGATGTTTCAAATTGTATAAAAATTTCCATTTCAGGTTGTGACTATTGAACTGTCAGAATTGTTTTTTTAGTGACACGGGCTTATTAATGAGAGGAATAAAACCTTTCCTTTGAAGTCATCTTCAGTAGTTGTCTGGTAATTGTCACTGCTTCTGTAAGTAAAAAATCTTTTTTAAATACAAAGTAATTTCTTGTTAAAAGTGGGCTCAATATCCAACTCAGTGTCAGTCTCTTTGGTTGTGTAATCGAGTCATTTCAATTCACTATCTCAGAATTTTTTAACAAACTCGATGCATTTTTTAAACTGATTTGCAGCTATAAAAATGTCAATTGTTTTGCCTTGGAAGGTTTTCCTTTTAAGCTCACTTCAAGTAGTAAGTCATGTTAACCTATCAGACAGACCAAAAAAGAGAATTTCTCTGTAGCAGGATCATCCAGATGTTTACTTAACTGAATAAGTGTGTAGAACATCACCATACTGGTAGCAAACTGCTTTCAAGCATTTGTCCATCCTTCCCAATAGCCCCATTTACATGTAGGCCCACACGCCAAGACCGCAGACCTGACGCACATGCCGGGAATGCCGCGCTGGAGCTCGCGATACAAAAGACGCCAGCATTCCCGGCGTGTGCACCAGGTCTGCAGGCTTGGCATGTACGGTCCAATATTTGTATCTTTTTAAGCGGTGCGTGGAACTTCCACCGGGTTGGAAAGTTTTATTGCAATTGCGTGTGCTTACTTTTCATACTTTTCAACGAGGAAGAAGAAAAAACCAAAAGAAAAACATGGGTGAAAAAATGGCGCCTCGAAAGAGATCGCTACCGACATATGCCACTTTTGAGGGAGCTTCGGGATAATGACCCAGAAGATTATAAAAATTATTTAAGGATGGATAATATAGCATTTTAATACATTTTAAATTTAGTAAGTCCATATATTACAAAACAGAATACAGTGCTGAGGCCTTGCATTACTGCAGAGGAACGTTTGGCAACTACTCTCCGGTTTTTAGCGACTGGACGATCCCTTCAAGATCTGAAATTTTCGACTTGTATTTCTACATCTGCTTTGTGCCATATCATACCAGAAACGTGTAGTTTCAGACTACGGTAGTTTTAAAATAGTAAATTTTAAAACTCATACACACACGTCGCTGTGCCATGGCTTAAAAAGAAACTGAAATGTTTATCCGAGGTGTTGGAGTGTCGGTGTAAATGCGAAGCAGGTTCAGATCTGCATGCCTGGCATGTAGGTAGAGATAGGCGTCTGTAAAGGCCGAGAATTCACACTGACAGTTTTGGCGTGCGTGCTTGGAGCGTACGCTCCAAAACCGTGGAAAAAACCGTGTGTGTAAATGAACCTAATTTGTCTTGCATACTTGCTTTGCTGTAAGACTTTTCATGTGATTGCTAACAACACACCACTGTTTGGGAATCCAGCAAAGATGCTGTAAATGAATTGAAGGACTCCAAAAAGCAATGTGTACTTGACTCTGTCATCTATAACAAGAACTAGGCTATGCAACCCACAAGGAAAGTATGTGGGTCAAGGTTACTGTGCTAAAATCCTTGTTTAGACACCTTTAAGTGTGCTGGTCGTATTGGCTCTATCCTTGACTTTAGCAGCTAGTCATATCTTGAGCCACAGGATTCTACTTCTCTATGCAATAAGTTTGGAAGTGTGTTACCTGGAGATGTTGATTCCTCTGGTACATTGTATTCTAAACGTTTTCCTCGATAGTTTAATCTCCATCATTGTTTTCATCTTTATAGACATACAAGATGGTGCGCGAAGCTTATTCCTTGTAAGTCAGGAGTGCAGTTCATGATAATGGCAAAATGCTTACAGTGTTTTATTTTGTTAATAGTACTTACCTTGACTTGCTTTGCTAAGAGACACATCAGTTCATTCTCAATATTTACACTTAACATTTGAGCAAAATGTTCACTAGCCTCTATTTGTAGTAGCTTTTGCATTGTCTTGGTGTCAAACTGTCCTAACAATTGGACTAATCCCATAAAGTTAACATTATTTTTAATAAATACATTTGATAAGTTTCCAAGGAATACCCTAGATTCAGCTAATTACACTGGTCTACAAAAACCAACCTTTTTTTGTCCCAAAGACTTTATTGACTGATCTATATAGTATTTTTTGCGCTGAATTCAAAAATGCCAACAATGCCAACCATTTTTCTCTATCACGTAAGGGTTTCGTGTGACAGATAGGTAAATATTTTACATTAATAACATTTACAGTAAAGAAATTAATCAATGTTCAACGTACCTAAAAGGTGTTAGTTGAAGATTTCCTGGAGTACTTTGCATCAGGAACATCCCTTTTGAGAGTCCAGCAGTAATCTGCTAACATATTTGAGCTCCACTTCCCTTGATACCTTTTTTCCATGCTTGAAATGTCTTGATTAAAGCGTTCACCGTGTTCATTGCTTACGGCTCCCAGGTTTTTCGGAAAGAAATCTAAGTGAGAGTGAAGAAAGTGGATCTTGAGAGACATATTGCAGCCTAAACGTTCATATGCTTTCAGCGGCTGATTTACTAGATCCCTGTAGTTGTCAGACTTGTTGCCTAAAAATTGCATCACTACATTCTTGAAAGAAATCCATCCACGTTTTTCTAAGTCATTCAACCGTCCTTCACAATTTTCATCTTTTATTAGTTCTCTTATTTGTGGTCCTACGAAAATTCCTTCTTTAATTTTTGCATCACTAATTGTGGGAACCGTTTCCTTCAAATACATAAAACCTCTTCCATTTCTGTCCATTGCCTTCACGAAATTTTTCATCAAACCTAATTTGATACGAAGAGGTGGAAGATAGATCTTTTTGGGATCGACTAAATGAGCATTCATAACATTTTTTCAGCAGGTGTGAGAGATTACGTGAAGGCCATATCTTCTTTTTGAAATGACTTTTGCGATCTCTGCTGTCCCACTCACATAAAAAGCAGCAAACTTTTGTGTATCCAGTCTGTAAACCTAGCAGCATAGCGATCACCTTAAGGTCTCCACATATGTTCCAATTGAATTTTTCATACATTATCTTGTCTAGAATAATCTTCATATTTTCATAAGTTTCTTTCATATTAATAGCATGTGCTAGTGGAACTGATGGAAATTTGTTTCCATTGTGAAGAAGGACAGCTTTTAGGCTAGCTTTAGACGAATCAATAAACAAACGCCATTCCTCTGGGTTATGAGAATGTTCTAGATTATCCATCACTGATAAAATATAATTACAGTACACAAAATCCCCTTCTTGAGAAAAAAAGTTCTTGAAATCCTCTTGACGATTTCGAAAGTAGCATACCTTAGTTCCGCGATCAAGAAGGTTCCACCCTTTTAGTCGTGATCCCAAAAGTTCTGCCTGATTTTTTGATAAATGTAAATCACACACTAATTCATTTAGGTCTCCTTGTGTCAATAAATGAGGCTTGTTAGAAACTTCAAAACTTGGATCATGTCGATCAGAGTGATCTTCATTCTGATCCTCTTCAGAGCTTGGATTTTCATTTATATCGATTAATACCGGGTGATTTCGTATTGGGAGGTCATCACTGTGGAGAACAGGTCGAGTCGCTGAAGGTATATTGGGATATTTCAAAGTGTGTTTCGACTTACTTGTTTTGCCCGTTGTATTTGTTAAACAAAAATAACAGTCGGAAGAATGACCTTTTAGCTCTCTCCACACCATGGAAACTGCAAATGGCATATGGCGAGAGCCGTTTGCCCACCCCGTTAACAGCCTTGAACAAGTAACACAACAAATATGGGGGGCCCAACTCTTGTCCTGATCTCCTACAGTTAGTGATCAGCCCGAGTGGACCAGAAAATGTTTTGTAGAAGAATGTTAAGTGTGAAGTGTTCCATATACTTTAAGTTGATTCGCCAGGATGCAGAAATGATGAAACGAGTGGACTGTAATTAATTCATTTATTTAATGTTCCCAATTACAATAGAAATTGTTAGGTACCATTTTGAGTGATAGATTGGCTAATAAGCATATGTGAATACAATTCGTATTGTATTAAATTGACTTGATGAAAGGGCCTAAAGGGTCATATATGAAGCGTTGGCCTAAGGCCTACATTAATGGTCGTAAAGAATACGATAGAGGCGCGAATACGCGACACTCGAATACTTGAGTGCAAGTATTAGAAATGACAGTAAGGCTGCGAGAGCGAGCCGAATGCTGCTGACGAGCGTCTGAGACGAACTGTGCGGCACTGACATGAATTGATCAGATTACAATAAAAATTAAAGCGCAGATTAGCCAACCTATAAAGTAAAAATTACCGCGCCACTGTACATAAGCTGCCCGTCAAAAATCAGTAGATTTTTTTTACTACATTTAGTAACTTATACATTTTGGTAACTTATTATATAACATACAGTGTTCTTATTAATGAAAGTTAATCGCAAGGCTGAATTGAACCTTGAGTTGTAATCTTAGATAACAGCTGTACGTTAATGGTTTAGCGATAAGCATGAATAAAGATAAGCCTTAAAGATAAGTGTTTGGTAGGCCAAGGTTGGCGAGCAAACTAATTTCATGCATGAATAAAAATGTATGCGTTGGCAATGTATCGCCGACATATATTGTATGTGTACAATATTGAACGTTATGAAACATGAAAAATACATAATTGGACAATGTTTAATAATGTATGATCGGAAGCTCATCGCATGATGGCCCGATAAATTGTAACCCTAAGCAAGTCATAGATGGTTACCGTGAAATAGTTAAGGCCAGTAGACCTGTACAGAGTATTGCTTACATGAACAAAATTGTCACAAATTATACATGTTTAAACGTAAATCTAGCATGGCGTCATATATTTGAACGAGTCATACTATACCTGAAGTTTCAGGAACTTGCAATATGTTGTTGTGTGAGAACAAGCTATAGATAGCTGACTGATTGCAAGCACCTATGTGATGACATGTATGTCATAATTTAAGCAGAAATAATAATTGTGGAATGCATAATCACAAAATACAATACAATATAAAAATACAATATAAAATAAATCTAGGCGTGGCATGGTTACATACAGTAGACGCAAAAAACAATATGTTTTACATAAACGCAAGTTATATAATAAACAACAATTTAGTTAATTACAATATGAATAATCGCAATGGCATAAGTAACAAATACAACACTGTGATTACAAATGTAATACATGAGTTGAACAATTAAAAAAAAACATTCATAGAACAATGAATCACACATATTAACAACTGTGTAAAAAATGCATGCATGGTTGCGTAACTGCAAAACATGCGAATATTATGTAACAAATTTTTATAAAACACTACCACCAAAAACATGACACATACCCAATACATCAAAAAATGTAAATGTGTAGGACATAGTATGCCACACAAAATATTAACATATAAATATAAATAGCAAATATACCACCATAAAACTATGATGAGTATAGAAACACGCAATGGTGCAAATTGTCATGAAAATGTTGTGATAATACATCACAATTAAGTTGACCAAATGGTCATAATAAAGTAATAAGCCAATGGCTGAGCAAAATAGCATTGTGCTAAATGATTATAATAATCTTGTGTCAAATCTCGTCCCGCGCTGGCAACAGACATAACTTATGTACTGGTCTCCGCAAAACACCAGTAGCCGTACGAATGTCTACGACTCTAATTAAGTTATCTGGGCCGGGAAATGTGGCGGTAATTACACCAAATTTCCAGGCTAATGGAGGTAGGTTATCCTCAATAAGTAAAACTAGGTCCCCAATGGAAACATTATCCTTAGCGAACTTCCATTTGTGACGCTATTGTAACTGGTGTAAATAGTCACGAGACCACGCCTTCCAAATGACTTGGACAAACTTCTGGAGAAGTTGCCAACGCCCAAGACGAGAGATAGGAATATGAGATAAGTCTGGGTCCGGTATCGCCGTTAATGGTGCGCAAATCAAAAAGTGGCCAGGTGTAAGTGGCACCGGATCATTTACATCCGAAGAGATAGCAAATAAAGGGCGAGAGTTTAGACATGCCTCTATCTGAGACGAAACTGTCGTAAACTCCTCGAAGGTGAGTATAGACTTGCCTACCACGCTGCGCAGATGAAACTTCAAACTCTTTATGCCGCTCTCCCAAAGGCCACCAAAATGAGGTGACGAGGGCGGAATAAATGACCATGAGATACCCTGAGAGGACGTGAATGATTTGAGTGATGAGGTGGCATCCTTATTATGCCAAAGGTTGTAGAGATCGTGTAAAATATTGCGGGCCTTCCTACAGTTTGTGCCATTATCAGAGTATAACTGACTGGGTATGCCCCTGCGGGCCATAAAACGACGTAAGGCAGCTATAAACGCACTGGCTGTAAGGTCGGAAACCAATTCCAAGTGAATAGCCCTGGTTGCTAAGCAAATGAACAAAGACACGTATGCCTTAGAGAGAGTTCTGGATTTCTGCCCGCCATGACGAATCATGAAGGGACCACCATAATCAACCGCGCAGAATAGAAACGGCCGTGATGGAGTGACCCTAGGAGATGGTAAAATACCAAGCCTCTGAACCTGCTGTTTGGCACTAAACCTGAGACACTTGACACATTTACGAATGATGGAGCGAATGACCATCCTGACATTAACAATCCACCAACGTTGACGAAGTGAGTGATGCATGAGTTGAGCACCAGCGTGAAGTAGACGAATGTGTTCGCGTTCAATGATGAGGCGAGTAATATGAGCCGATGGATGTAAGACAATAGGATGTTTAGTGTCGTAAGATAATTGCGACTGCTGTAATCGCCCGCCTACGCGTATCACTCCAGAATGATCAAGAAACGGGTCGAGAGAAGCCAACTTACTCCTAATAGAGACAGAAGACCCATTACGAAGACAATTAATTTCGGCTGCAAAGTGGATCGACTGAGATTGTTTTATGAAGAAATTAAGAGCATGATGAATTTCGACAGGGGTAAGATCGCCCGTTATTTTGTCAGCACTGGAGAGTCTAATATTTCTGATGAACCGAAAACAGTAAGCGTATACGCGTGTCAGACGATGCAACGAAGAAAAGTCCTTAGAAAGGTCGATAGCCAGGGTAGACATTAGAGAAAGGTTATGGGTTTGTTTCTCTTCCGCAGTGACTTCAGAAGACGACGGATTAGAAGGTAAAAAGGGTGGAAAGGGATTGGATTCGAGTAGGGGGTAAATGAGAGTTCTAACGCGGAAGTGACATCACATGGCGGGAAATTCAAAAATCGTGGTGGTGGGGGTAGACATCCGGTGCTGTGTGTCGTCGTGTGCATAGTTGCTGATGGACCGGGGGGGTAGTGGTGTGTCCCACGTGACCTTGTTGGGCGTGTCGAAGTAGTCGGCCATGTTGTCGGCTTTCGGCTGTTGTCGTCGTCTTGGCAAAAGTGGGGTTATGTGTGCGTTGATTGGTGTAGGCGAGGCCGCCGTTCGCTGTTCGCCGTTCGCTGTCCGGCGGCGGCCTGGCCGCGGCCTCGTCGTGGCTTGATGGCGGCCAGGACTGGTGGGGTCGTCGTCCATTTTGTCGTCGGCGGCGGCCATATTGTCGGTAGGTGGGTGGTCGGTGTTGGAAAAGCGGCGATGTTGTCGGGTTGTGCATGTGTGCTGGTTAAGGTTCGGCCACGTTGTCGCCTCGTGGTGTGTTATAGTGTATGGGTATGTATATGTAAGGGGTTTTTCCGGAAGGGTGTCCATGTTGGAAAAGCGTCGTCGACGTTGTCAACTTGTGCTGGTTTAGCGTCGGCCACGTTGTCGGCTCGTGCGAGTGTTATAGTGTATGGGTTTAAGATATATTTACACTGCCACCATTGTCCGGATATCGTCGATGTGAAGAGGTGAATTGCATTGTTGCCAACTCGAGAACTGTACTGGCGTTGGTCACGTTGTCAACTCGTGTATGTGCTATAGTGTACGGGTTTCAGATATATTTACACTGCCACAATTGTCCCGATATCGTCGATGTCGTGTCTATGTGTTAAGTAAATATATATACAGATTGTAGAAATACGTTCGCACCAACCTGTTGGTCTAGGGTTTGCTATGTCGGGTGCGTGACCATGTTGGAAAAGCGGCGAGGTTGTCGGTTGGTGTAAGAGTGTGCTGGTTAAGGTTCGGCCACGTTGTCGACTCGTGCATGTGTTATAGTGTATGGGTATGTATATAAGGGGTTTTTCCGGAAGTGCGGCCATGTCGGAAAAGCGTCGACGTTGCCAACTTGTGCATGTGTGCTGGTTTAGCATCGCCCACGTTGTCGACTCGTGCATGTGTTATAGTGTACGGGTTTCAGATATATTTACACTGCCACCCCATTGTCCGGATATCGTCGATGTGAAGAGGTGAATTGCATTGTTGCCAACTCGAGAACTGTACTGACGTTGGTCACGTTGTCAACTCGTGCATGTGTTATAGTGTATGGGTTCAGATATTTACACTGCTGCCGTTCGGATTTACTACTGCGGTGCAAAATTGATTATCATTTCACTTGTAAAAATTGATTATCGTGCATTTGTGCAATTGTTCTGATTAACATTTCACTTATGAAACATGCATGATGGAAGGAAAAAAGGATAGTTGAAAATAAACAACTAAGCAAAGCAAAATTTACATATATTGTAATCAAACACACATAAAAATATACAATAAACTACACACACACACACACACACACACACACACACACACACACACACACACACACACACACACACACACACACACACACACACACACCACACAATATATAAAGATGAATACAATACAAAAGTTTACATGTAATCAAACACGCACAAAAATATACAATAAATTACACACACACACACACACACACACACACACACACACACACACACACACACACACACAATATATACAGATGAACACAATACAAAAGTTTACAATTAAACAAAAAAATTATACAATATATATACAGAAAAAAACATTACTTTATTTACATATATATTACACATATATTTTGTAATTATACAATAAACCACACACACACACACACACACTAAATTACAGAAAAAACATCATCACTTTTTTTACATATGTATATATTGTGCACAGCCACCTGTAACAGAAACAAAAACAATATTAGTGACGTATAGTTGATACGTGTAGGGTGGATTAGAATAATGTGTACTTTTACATACCTCAAAAATGCATGCGTGCATAAAATGGATGTATTGGCCTGCTGAACGCATACACCCGACATTGTGGACATCCCGGCGGTGTCCCTCCAATGCCACGGTTTGGAACCAGTTGATGATGCACAGATAGTGGTATGTATGTCCACACATTAAGCCGAGGAGTCTCTGCCCCTCAGTATAATTTTCTTGGCACACACTGCATGATGTGTGCCCTAACATACCCTGTATGGGGCAGAGCTCTCCGCGGCTCCATCGCCACGTCGGAAATCTACTTCTTAGAAGTAATCGCATTGTGGCGGGCTCACTGTGCATCCTTGGTTCCACCGTGTCAATGATATCATAAAATACGCATGGTGCGTCTTCTGGAGGGGACTACAAACGAGGATCCTGTCGCATGTGCTGTATGTTACGCAGTTGTGGTTGAGGCTGCTGAGGTTGTGCTTGTGGCTGCTGTTGAGGCTGTGGGGATTGTGGGAGTAGCTGTTGTGGTTGAGGTTGCTGTTGATTTGCGGTGCTTATCCACTGCGGACGAGGTTGCGGTTCTTCCTGCGGTTGTGGTGGTGGCGATTGTGGCGGTGTAATCGTTATCTGCTGCTGCTGCGCTTGTGGACGAATGTCACTGGTGAAAAAGTAAAAATATAAAATCATGAAAAAAAAACGAAAGTATGTACACATAAGAAGAAGACTTGCATATTAAATGTGATGACCGGTAATTGTTGTGTGTGCTCATCTAGATCAACATCATTATTTTCATCATCGCTACCATCATCTAGATGTACTGTTGTTTGATCACTGTCATTATCATTATCATCACCGTACATCATCATCTCATCATCATTGCTAAAAAAAAAATATTACACTTTTAATACCAGATGTAAACGCACAAGTGAACGTTAATGAAAAAAAACAAACGTACCGACTCGTGTCGGCTTGCTGAGATGCAGCAGCAGCAGCAGCAGCAGCAGCTGAACCAGTAGCATCGCTGAAAAAAAAGAATAATTTGAATACCGAACGTAAACGCATTAGTACAAGTGATTGTTAATAAAAATGGACTTACCGACTCGAGTTGTGTTGCGATAATGAAGGTCCCAATAATGCCTGCCGTAATCTTTGGGAACTATGAAAAATAAACAGTAAGTCAGTCGAATGTTATATTCTGTTTGTACTCGTTAAATAAAGAAAAATGTTGTAATTTACCTTCGAACCCGCCGCTGCTCCTCACATACTCTTTTGTATAGTTTATTATCACTTCCGCTCATTCTGTAAAACGTAACAAGAAAAATGCTGTATAATAATTTGCTAACATTAAATGCATGTGTGTGTGTGTGTGTGTGTGTGTGTGTGTGTGTGTGTGTGTGATGCTTAACATCATCTTTACCGTTAGTTATCGGTCCATGTACTTTCTCTTCTTTGCCTTAGGACCAGCAGCGTCGTCGGTTATTGCGCCTATCCTGTAATGTCCGTACGCCAGTGTACTTACACCGTCGTCCAGTACATACCTCTTATCATCATAAGGAGACAGGGAAAGTTTTGTTATACGTTGCGTGTACAGCTTATGATGATTGCTTCGTATACACTCAGCAGAGGTGAATACCGTACGACTGTCAAAAAGACACTCGCTGTACAATTGATGCCGTAACCTTTTTTTTATTGCCGTCCTTGGCACACCTTTCGCCACTTTCTTGTCGATGCGGTCGGACAACAAGAGCGAGTAACACTTCGCCCTGAGTCCGACAAATTCCCTGATGGGTTTTCCATTGGTCTCATCCTTGAACTTCCCCACGACTTTTTTGTTGTCGTCGCAATGACAAGGATGATCCATGGGATAGTCCGACGTGTCGAAAAGGTGGAGATCCTCTTTCATATCCGAGTACACATCGTCAGTCTGAATGCTGTAAAGCAAACTGTCCGTGTCAGTCATTAGTAAGGTCAATCGTTGTCCGTACTTGGCGACGGCGTACCGATAATGAAAATTGTACATTATCAATTTGCTGACATCGAGTACTGTGAAGCCGACGTACACCGGACGGGAAAGGAATATCGTCCTGTTTCGTAAGGCCAGTCCGACCAAGTTATCGGTGTAGCGGATCATACGCTTTAGCCTAGGATTGGAAACAATTTTCTGCAGCCATCGTTCGTTAGAGACTAGTTGGAAGTCTATTCGTTTCCTCACGTTCTCCAGCGATTTGCCATAGACGGCGTTGACCATCAGTTTGAAAAAATCCTTTTCAAAACTGTTGGTGGCTGCTGCTCTCTTTTGCGTGTTGAAATCGATAAACGGTTTCATCCACGCTCTCTGTTTAAAACTCAACACCCTATGTATCGCTTTCAATTCTAGACCGAGACTCAGATACAATTTTAAATTTCGAAAATGGAGAACGTAATTTTGCTTGTCGTCCAAAGTCGTCAGCAACTTGGGAACGGACGACGAAGGCGTTTCCGATCCGCTATACCCTTTTGTATAGTGCAGTCGTGTGTGGAGTCGTCGAGAGTACGGTGAAAGTATGTCAGGATGGACACAGGAACGGACGGGCGCCAGTGGATAATCGGAATGGAGGTCATGAAGTTCAGGTGGATAGTGTAAGTCGACCTCGAGTATGTAGCCCATGTCACCGTCATCGCACAGGGTACGCACGTCCAGTGAGTTGATCTCGTTACGATCTAACCATCTGAAGTCGGCGTAAGGGAGCGGTTGTGACATGGCTGCACCGTAAAGGTTGTTGCAGTCCGTGTACAATATGAAAGAGGTCGGCTTTGAAGCATCGTACTGATCGACAATTAGCGGGTTGTTGGCCTTGGCGTGGCGGTTGGGTACCATACCGCCACCGCGAACGGCCGATTCGATAAAGAGATGCTGATCTATATCCGTCAACAGCTCCAGTCGCATACCGGTCATCTTTAACATCGCATGCCAAGCGACACCAGGAAGCGAGTAAAGATGAGCCGGATCGATCTGGTAGTACCGCATGGCCATCTCACGGAACGCCTCGAAGACGTCGGCCAGTAGCAGCACGTCTGTTTTAAGATACAGATCGTGATATTCGCCCAGTGTACTGATTCCGAAAGTACGCCACACGTTCTGCGCGTGAGCGTAAACTTCGTCAGATACTGGCGATTCACTCAACCTGTTGAAAAAGTGTTCGCGTGCGGGCAGACGTGTTTCGTCGAATTTCTCGCTACCTGTCATGTAATCGTAAGGGTACACACCCTTACGTAAGAGTAGCTCGAAGTGTTCTTCGAAACATGCTTCGTTAAATCGAAATCCGCACCGCTCGCGTGCAAGTTTCCAACAAGTGTGTCCAAGGACGTGTTCAGAAATTGAAGCGTGTCTACGAAACGCAGACCACCCAACGAGACTGATACGAAGCGTTCGCTAGTGGTAGCGATACAAGCGAGATCGTCGTATTTACCCAACCCTAGTACTAGGTGATGTGCATCGTAACCTCGTAAGTTATGGAAAAAGACGGGTATGTGTCGTGGAGTCTTGAAGTTAAGGTTACAGATGTTGTGAGCTGCGCCCAGGTATCGTCCTGTCAGATGACAATGGTTGCGCACTTTGTCGACCTCGGTCAGTGGTTTTTCACAGAGATGACATACGAGGGCATTTGCGAAAGATAACACATCACGGTCACTCATAGTCATAGGGACAATGGATCGGATGATTCTGAACAGTTCTCGCTCTTCAGCGACCAGTCTCTCGAGAAAAACGTCTACCACGTTCTCGCCGCGATAAACGACCTGGGGTTTGAAAATGTTACGCTCGTAGTCGACTATGAGGTAGGAGAAACCTGAAGGAAGATGTAACGACTGCGTTATGGTGGACGATGTGTGTGGAGGAGCGTCGCAGCGATGGCAAGGGACGATAAATGATTCAAAATCTGCATATATCGCAAAAGGGACCTTATGGCAGTATGTATAATTTCTGAAACACACCACATTCTCCTCCTCCTCCTCCTTCATGGGTAAACGAATTTTCTGTTCGCCGTACGGTGAACAGTGGGGGATATGTTCGGTAAGGAGTCGTTCTTCGCAGAATCTATGCAGACAGTAATCGCAATAGAAAGAACGGCCGTTGTGGTTGCTTAGTGAAGAGAATAAGCGACTTGTATTTTTTATTAAACAGTAATGTTTTCGGTCGTCAGCGGTAAGAAGTAATAGATTAACGTGATGTTGTCTGCCACTGGAAGGAGTTATTCTTAAAGGGTAAATTTCATTTTCTTCGTAACCGAAAACATTTATAGAAACGTTAGGATTGTCTCGTTCGAACTTCACAATGTCGGATAGTCGGGTGGGATAAGTTATACCAGAAGTAATGATACTGCAGATATGTGGCTTGTATTTGGATACGCGATTGGTGTCTCTGTGTTGTGGAAAGAAAGCGGCCAACACTGACCATACGAAACACATTTGATCGCCTGTATTGTTCACGTTGATGATGGATTTAGTACGAGACAATTCAGGGGGTGTACGAATGAAACTGGAGGCGGTTAGCGGTTGGTATCGTGAGAGAACGAGTTCTAAGGAGATTATGCGGTCTAACGCCCAACCGCTACCCTCGCGTGTGAATTTATAAATCGATTCAATGATCTTTTCGTACGAAGCTTCTAAACGATCGGGCAATACATCTTGGTCAGCGATCAGTGTCGTATGACATCGTCCGTGAAAATAAGCTTCAGTCGTCACTTCTTCGTCCTGGTCCGTGTCAGCGTTTACGATGTACTTGACAAATTTCGCTTTAACCGTTATATGCCACTTTATAGAAAGCAAACGTGTCAGTTCGTTTAGAATGTCCGTACGTAACGTATCGTGCATTTCATCAAAAAAGGTTATGACATCGTTGACGCATTCTTCGTCATCCGTGACAGGCGTGTAAACGCGCAATACCAACGCACCGCGTAACGAATGTTTACAATCAAGAGCAAACGACTGCATTCGTAGTAAATTAACAACAACAACAAAAACACGAAACTATAACAATTACTTGCTCGCTTGAAGAACAATAGAAGACTGATACAAAGTTAGAAAATAAGCACTATTTTATATGCGACACGTGAAAGTTAGACTGCGCGAGACTCGAAGGTGAACGCTGGCAGTGATCGTCGCTCTACTTATACTATCTATGACGGCTGCGCGAGCAGCTATCCGCTCCCACCACCATGATACCGAACTATTACCGTCAACGATCCTCCACTACCAACTGCGTGCGCAGCTATCTGCTCCCACTACTGTGCTTTATTTCATACCGACCAATCGACGACAGCCATCCCCACTACGGATGCGCGCGCAGCTATCGCTGAGGAGGTGAAATGCAACGCGACAAACTAACATTCTTATTTCAGATATGGATGTGTACACATATTCTTTTGCAAGCCGATTAAAAAGCTTTTATAACATCAGTAGTCGAGGTAACATTAAATTTTACGTTCATAAATTTCCGAATGCGAACGTAAAAATTTTTGACCTAGCTAAAGCCGGGTTTATTTACGAAGGCGATGGTGATGTTGTAAGATGCTGCAATTGTAAAATACGAATTATGGATTGGGCAGTGGGTGATGATCCCGTCCGAGTCCATAAGGCGTCAATGCCCACATGCGATTTCGTTCGTGAACACTTGTAGAAGTCGACGCACGCAAAAACGGCTCTTTTCAGAGCCGACATAAACTCATGTACAAACATACCCGTTTGAGTAGTACTAGTAGTACTAGGTGTTAGTACTACTACTACTACTACTACTACTACTACTGAACGACAGTAGTCACTCCAAAAGTGTGAGTAAAGACACCCATAATAAAAAAAATTATAAATAAAAAAATTCCTCAAACAATATGCGTATACACTATAAATATCACGATCATGACTAATAGCGTATCACTCACATCGCAGATCATCGACACGATGGACGTCTATCGATACGATGATGGGAAACATTTCACAATAACAAAAGCTTCACGAAGCGCGATACGGTCCAACTTATGTTCCGTGTATTTTGTGAAGAAAAGACGATTTTGCGGCAACTACTGTACACGTTACAAGTTCGGTGTTGACAGATATAACGCTCGTTGTTGGCGTCACATAAAAAAACGCAGCGGTGATTTGCCGCTGATCGTGCTGTTGATGATAGTATCCGATCGTATACACAACAAATCACGATGGCTTCAATTTATCGTAGAGTGCGAACAAAACAACGTACCGATAGAACTTGTGGTTTACGAAAAGAATATGTTCAAGTGTACCGTACGTCACGGATGGAATTTTCTTTCGCGTTTCCGTCCGATTCCTGAACTGTATAACGCCGTTCAACGTGTGCACGGCTTACACGATTCACACGGGCAGATGAACTACGCGACTGTATACACGGACATGCTCGCCTACGGAAGTTCGATACCACACGCTTCTTGTTGCATCGTCCTTACGGAGCGCACTATTCCGATACGTACACCGATGGAAATATACAGAAGCGTGATGATGATAGCGCCAAAGTGCGCACTGGATCCTAGCTACAACGTAAGTTTTGATGTGCACTGCCCGCCGTCCTCGTTACCGACACTAGCGAGACAGAAAGAGTTCGCGTTGGTGAACAACAAGGCGCAGGGATTATTTTCGGTAGCCTTTCTGAAGGAGGCGTTGCCTACACTCCGCAAGTATTGCGAATACTTTGGTCTGCGGTATTCGCACGAACAAGGGTACACGGTGAAAGACCGGCGTTTGTACGAACAGTGGCAGCATTGCACGGGCGCTATGGCGGACGAATTTTGGTTGTTGAACTCGTATCTGATACACCTGCATACGGAGTCGAGAAGTCAACGCCCAATCGCCGAACTCAAAGCTAAACACATGTGCGAGCGGCTACCTGAGAACGATAACGTCATAGTCGCGGAAATGCACGAGTACCGCGACAACGTTATTCGTAGCGTCATGTTCAAAGACATGAATTCTGTTAAGACTGTAAGAGCGTTGGACGCGAAACAACACGCGCTCACGAGATACTACATCGGTATGAGCCTCGTGCGTAATGGGCGTATGAAAATCAGTTTAGCTCACGTTTTAACGTACTTGCGCATTTGCAAAAAGAACGCGACGTTCTTCCGTTCGGTCGAGATGATATAAGTGGATGTGGAGCGGTGGCGACGTGACAGTCACGTGATGGAAGGTGGACGTACCAGAACGGCATCGATGAGAATTACCTTCAGCACCGAGCCGACAGTTTACTACATTCCAGCGTATGTGAATCACGGTTCGCACGACAACATGAGAATGAAACGAGCTGTGAAGAATATACGCCAGAGCGTTCGCAAGACTATCGCGACGGAGTTGCACAGACGGTAAGAAGGAATTTTCCGAGACGTGCGGTCGAGTTGAAGGGACTTCACGACTTGTACCAAGCAGACCTGGTAGAGATGATACCGCACGCAAAGGCGAACAAGGGATTCAAGTACCTTATGACGACGATTAACGCGTTTAGCAAGTACGCGTACGCCGTTCCATTGAAAACGAAGACGGGTGTAGAGGTCGCACGAGCTCTGGAACCGATTCTGCGTGCTAATAAAATGAAATATCTGCAGACGGACAACGGGAAAGAGTACTACAACAGTACCGTAGAAAAATTGCTGAGCAGATATGGTGTCACACTATATTCCACGTACAGTGAGAAAAAGGCTTCCATTGTGGAACGCTTCAACCATACGTTGAAAACGCACATGTATCGCGCGTTCAGCGAACAAGGTCATTACCGTTGGTTGGATATGTTACCGGAACTAGCCAGCACGTATAACAACAGTGTGCACAGAACGATTGGAATGAAACCGCGATAGGTGAACGAATCCAACGAACGTACGGTGTTACGACGGATTCGCGAGAACACAGCGAGGAGCATCGATTATAAACGACCAAAGTTCAAAGTAGGCGATCGTGTGCGTATAAACAAACACAAAATGACGTTCGCCAAAGGATACACACCAAATTGGACAAACGAGATATTCCTCGTTCACACGGTGCGTACCGGCAGCGTACCCGTCACTTAGTCGCTAAAGGATCATACAGGAGAAGTGTTGAAAGGCGGTTTTTACGAACACGAAATCAGTAAATCGAACGTTGGTGACGTGTACTTGGTAGAAAAGATCGTACAACGTAAAGGCGATCGCGTAAAAGTCAGATGGTTAGGATTCGATGGTAAACACGATTCGTGGATACACAAGAAGAACTTGCTATAACAACGATTCGACTCGAGGAAATAGAACCAGTATGCGTCGATGCGTTACGATGACAACATGTGCGCTGTGTACAGTGTAAAAGACATTGTGTCGCATCCTGGTTACGATGAGTACATCGTGAACACGACCGCAAACGACGTTGAACGCATGCGCAGGATCTTGACAGTGTACGAGTACTGGCAACGGGTTACCAATCGTGTGACGAGGTTCCGACTCGACGAAATAGTACCAACCGGCACCGGATTCGATCACTACAAAGAATGTGTTTGGTCGGATCCAAACTGTGAAACGGGTCCGGACACATGTGTATGCAGTTACATATCTACCGACTGCTGCGATATAGTGCGACTATTAAATAGACTGTGCATAGAACGACAACATGAAAATATTGCAACAAGCGCACAGACTAAAAATAAAGGACGTGGACTATTCGAAATTGTGCGACGATGGTGGGGGTGGTTGTGGCAGAAAAAAACGTAAACACGGACGTCTTCTGCCCGATACCGTTCGTTCGATCATCTGCGGACCTTCCGCGTGCGGAAAGACAAACGTCATGTTCAACCTGTTGTTCGATGTAAACGGATTGAGATTCGCAAACTTATACGTGTTTTCTAAATCACTATTTCAACCCAAATATCAGATGCTGGAGACCCTGATGACACGACTTTCCGACGAAGGAATGGGTTATCACGCCTACAACGATAACAAAGAGGTACCGCCTCTCGACGAGGTCGATCCAAATTCTATTATGGTGTTCGACGACGTGTCTTGTGAAAGACAACACAACATACGCAAGTATTTCTCTATGGGACGACACAGTGGTGTGGACGCGTTTTACCTTTGTCAGACGTACAGTCAAGTGCAAAAACAGTTGGTTCGTGACAATGCCAATCTAATAGTATTGTTCAAACAGGACGATCGCAACTTGAAATATGCGTACAACGATCAAGTCAACACAGACATGAAATATGACACGTTTAAGAACATGTGCGCTGAAGCGTGGAAAGATCGTTACGGCTTTCTAGTTGTGGACAAGGATTCTTCTATCGACACCGGCAGGTACAGAGTCGGTTTTGACCGTTTCATAGTAGTCGCACCTAACGATTAAACAAAAAAAAGTCATACGTTCAGCTAAATACACATGTCCTGCTGTCAACGACTTTAGTTGTCGTTCTGCCGTTTATCGAGATGGACGACAAGAAGAAACGACTAGCACGTGATATCGACACGATCAGTGATGACATACGGAAGAAATACCGTGCGTTAAAACATGGGATTCGTGAAGAAGAAGCAACGTTATCCAAAAGTTACAAACCGATTCTGCAACCGTTACAAAATATTTCGCAAGCGTTGCTTGAAAAGAAACGTAAATCAACAAATGAAAAGCCTACAAGAGTGAAAAAGATGAAACGTGAAGAGGAAGATGAAGAGGAGGAGGAGGAAGAGGATCCGACGGGTGCAATTAGTAAAATCGATGTGGGAACACCATTTCGTTCCCGAACGAAGCCACCGCGTTTCCTGAAAACGCCTGTGATTGCCGAAACATTGGACGATGATGATGATGACGAGGGTGATCCTAGTCTCAACACTGAAAAAATGTTAGACACACCGGAAGGAAGACGTGAAGAGCGTAGATATTTTCGGGAGAAATACGACAGTGAATCGTTAGCGAACAAGTACATGCGTATGATCGTTTCGTCCGAACGCGATCGTCTGATGGACTATACGTACGGTGTAAGACACGAAAACGGAAAATGGATGATCGGTGATTCAGCGTTCGAAATCGAAACGGGCGATACGATTCTTATCAACGGTAAACGATACAAAGGTACACCAGGACTCTACGAACTCGTGTTCATGAAGCATCCTAAAGAAAACGTTGTTAAGGATTCGGATATGAAAGCGTACAAAGATATACTGCGTGACACCAACGCGCACAAGCAGTATTATTTAGCGAACTCACAGGTGAACGCGAACAAAGGTGTAAAGTATAAACGAATAATATCACAACTGTTTCCGCCGAAACGTACAGGACATGGACATAATAATAATATCGATACATCGTATATGACGCTGACGAGAAAAAAAGACAAAATCGATTACGTGCACTGGGACGATCCGAACGAACTGGTGGACAGATTGCGACTGTTAATGGCGTCACAGCGTGTCGGAAACAGCGGGCACACGAACGAAATCGTCTCCATAGTGGAAGAACTACGCGAAGCCGACATCATCGTATAACAAGTGCGATATAATAAAATGCATAGACGGTACGATCGTATCAAAACTAATCGATGTATTACGCGAGTACGTATAAATGCCGTGAACAACGGACGAGGCCCATCCTTCACGAGATGAGTGTTGACAAGTTCGGCAGACACCAGAGCGCTGTCAGAGCGCGAAGGGAGACGCGTCGCAGTCTGCGGGAGGATATTGGTATCACGATGGCCGAGGACGGGCACTTCGACGTAGCGGGGAAAAAATACACAACTTGGGCGAACCGCAAGACGGTAACGATGCCGTTCCACTGCGCTTCGTGCGTGATTACTGTCTGTTAGCCGACGATCCGTCGACGACGACGCAAGGAATAGACGCGAAAGGTCGTAAGCTCGTCAACGTCGGCGCTCCCATCGATCTCGGGGACGCTGTCAACAAGCAGTACGTAGACTACTCGTGCTTACGTTTCACACAGCTGGCACCGAACAAGAAGAACGGGGCTGTCGTCGACGCGCGGGACCATCGCATACAGTCTCTGAGGGAACCGATTCGTGCGAGAGACGCTGCGACCAAAGTATACGTGGACTCGAAAATCATACCGAAGGATGCGAACTCTAACCTAATGGTCGGCAACGTGCGGATAACGCAGTTAGCGCCGCCCATGAACAACAAGGACGCGGTGAATTTCGAATTTTTGAACCGACACATGATCACCGCGGTAAACGACGCTTATTTCAACGCACAAGAAAAGACTATTATAAACGTCGGCGACGATGGCGCACGGGCTACGGACGCGGTGAACGCACGTCAATTGGAGGAGGCGAAGCGGTACGCGAAGAGCGAAACGTACAAACTCGCAAAAGTGTTCCAACGCCGTTGAGAGAAAGTGGTATCGTATATCTATAAATTGCATACGCGCGCAGCGCGTACTTCACTTGGTGCCGAAGAGGCAGACTTACTACTTACGAACAAGGCGGAGACGAACGAGTTGATTAGTGATCTGGACAAATCTAAGGACGAGCACGATTGGAGATCCCTTTATCGAGAGCAACCGAAACAGTAGTCATATATGAACTACGTAGCCGAAATGATAAAAAAAGGGGGGCGTGGTCTTATCGGAAAAATAGTTAAAAGCGCGGTACCATTCGTTGCGAAGTCAGTACCTACACTGATCAATCGAGCGGTGGACGTATTACCGGTGGAATTACATCTGCCCGGCTACAGGTTCTGTGGACCCGGAACGAAACTAGAGGAGAGATTGGCTCGTGGTGATCGAGGAATCAACGAGTTGGACGAAGCTTGTCGCGAACACGATATCGCTTACAGCAAGTACAAGAACAACGAACGACGACGTGTAGCGGATCGCGTGCTAGCCGGTAAAGCGTGGGAACGAGTGAAAGCTTTGAATTCGGGCATCAGTGAAAGAGCGTACGCGGCAGCCGTAGCAGCAGCGATGAAGGCGAAATCGGCGTCAGGCAGCGGGCTATGCTGCGGTGGCGGTGTGCGTAAACGTCGACGTCGCACCAGACGACGCAAGCCGGTTCGACGCATGATAATCAGAAAGAGGAGGAGGGCGACAACGACGACAACGGGGACAGGACGTCGACGAAGACGGACCGGTGGTAAAAAGGCTTCAGGACTATATCTTCGACCGTACCGAAAAAACTAATCAAAATACCCGTGCGTCCGTTGCCCGATCGAGATCTTTATGAGTACACGAAACTATTGCGTATACCTTATTTCAGAGGCGTGTACATGCGCGACGCACTTCCTAGTACATCACCGTGGGAGAACGAAAGCGCGATCGTGAATCTGGACGACGCTACCGGACCGGGCACGCACTGGGTATGCTACAAGAAGCGAGGCGACAGAGTCTGGTACTTTGATGGATTCGGCAATCTGCGCCCTCCTGTCGAGCTAATACGGTACTTTGGATCGAACGTGACCGACGTTCATTACAATTACACACGGAAACAGCCGTCGGACACAGTCATCTGCGGACATTTATGTTTAGAGTTTTTGACATCGAACGATCAGTAAACGACAAGATGTCTTCGCTTACGGTCACCGTCACAGGAACGGATCCGAGCGCACTGGTTTGTGACTTTTTTCCACCGCTTGAACTGACGGACGGTGAACGGTACGCGGGACTGCTGGACTTTACCACGTACAACTCTATACCGAACGTGGAAAGCGGAAGAAACAGCGTCTTTCCTGTACTAAAGGGAGCACGTAAAACGTTAGAACTCGTCAATATACCGACCGGTGTGTACGAAATCAGCGATATCGAAAAGTACCTGAAGAAAGAACTAGCAGACCCGAAATTTTCTCTACGACCCAACAACAACACGTTGAAATGTGAAATTTATTGTTCATACGATATCGATTTCGGATGTACGGAACACACGATCGGTACCATGTTGGTTTTTCCAAGTTAGAAGCGTATATATTACACACGTCGGACGCGCCTGTAAACATTAACAAAGTGAACGTTTTGGAAATAAGGTGTAACGCTGTACAAGGTTTGTACAAGGCGGGACGAAACGAGCATATACTGCACTCGTTCTATCCAACGGTTGAGCCAGGATTCAAGATAGTAGAAACGCCTAGAAACGTCATTTATTTTCCTCTTAACGTACTACACTTGCGTAACGTTACAGTGTCCGTACACGATCAGGACGGTGATATTGTGAATTTTCAAGGCGAAGTCATCACCGCACGTATACATTTGAAACGTGTGTAGTAATCATGGGAATTTATTTCACCGATACCCCCGTGATGAAGAGCGGCGGCGGCTCGCACCACAAGATAAAAGAGGTCAACGCTTTTGGAAAAGGTATCAGTAGACGTTCGTCGTTGGCACGGTTAACAGCAACTAACCGACGCTACCTGATTTCACTAGGATTCAAAGTCAAGAAAAACAAGTAATATGGCGGACAGCGGTATAGTTTATCGGTTGAACGTCGACCATTCTTTGAAGACAACATCACGCATTACGAATATCATCCTCATGCACCGTACGCGTCGGCGTCACGATACGGAAATAACGATGAGTTACGCATACCTATACTGCAACAGGAAGTCTTCACTTTACCGATGGAAAGTTTCCTGTACGTTGAAGGCAAGTTGAGCAAAAAGACCGACAGCACCGGTAGTGTGAACGTGAAAATGATCAACAACGCGATCGCGTTTCTCTTCGAAGAAATCCGTTACGAACTGGCCGGCGTGGAAGTGGATCGTACCAAGAGCGTCGGCATCACGTCCACTATTAAAACCGTGCTATCTGCCGGCAAGCAGGACATTGTTTCGATGCAAAACGCCGGTTGGGTTGCTCCTAAAGCTAACGAGCTAACACCGACCGGCAAACACGAGGAATTCAACTTTTGCATACCGTTGAGGATGCTGATGGGATTCGCTGAGGATTTCACGCACGTTATTTTAAACATGAAACAGGAACTTATACTGTTGCGCACTTCTAGCAACGTTAACATCCACGGATGCGCCCGCTAACGCTGATATAGAACTGACCAAAATCTCTTGGATGATTCCGTTCGTGTACGTGAACAACGAAGTACGGATACGACTGTTGGATATCATACGCAAGGACCTACCGCTATTCTTACCGTTTCGTAGTTCGGAACTGCACGAGTATCCGGCTTTACCAACGACTGACAGACAGACTTGGACGGTGAAAACAACTACACAACTGGAGAAACCGCGGTACTCACCTTTCAGACCGCCAGAAAAAACAATCTGAATAAACACGCAGACGAATTCGATCACTGCAATGTGACAAACGCGAGACTCTTTCTGAACGACAAATACTACCCGTACGATAACCTAAACCTGGATATCGATAACGGACGTTACGCATTGCTGTACGACATGTATACACGATTTCAAAAATCGTACTACCACAGAAGTCAACCCAACGTACTTCTAACACCTACTGAGTTCATAGCAAAAGCACTGTTATTCGTCTTCGAAGTAGCAGACAGGACGAATCGCTCAAGTCTTCACCAGTCGACGTCAGATTGGAATTCGAGTCATCGACCAATTTCCCCGCTCAGACCGCGGCCTACTGCTTGATACTGCATGGTTCAATCAACGTGTACACTCCGTTATCCAACACGGTGCGCAGACACAATTAAACGCTTACTATATATATGTTTTTTTTGCTGTAAATAGAATGTTGCTTTTTTTAGAATGTAATGTGTGCATTATATGTTTGTGATTTTTTTTTAAATTAAAGTAATCAATTTTCATGTATTTTTATTTTGTTGTAAATAGAATGTAATGTGATATTTTATTAAAAATAATGTAATCAATTTTCGTGTATTTTATTTTTGTGGAGGGGGAAACGATTATCCTTTCCTCCCTATTCTTCGCACAGTGTTTCATCAGCACGAGTCGTGAGTGGACGCACAAGATGCTTTCACACGATATCGATGATGACGATATCAATCTCAACAACAACCGCTATTTCAAACAATGCGGTGAAGCGGCGACGACGACGACGATGACGTCAATCAAGTCCTTATCACCAGACGATAAAGAAGTGCAGGTCATCTTAATTCAAAAAATCACATCTCCATATCCACGTTACAGAAACTTGGAAAACCGTTTAAAGAGTTTTAAAGAATGGCCTGTATCGTTAACGATAACGCCTAAAGAATTATTAGAAGCGGGTTTCTTTTACACCGGATGCAACGATAGAGTGACTTGTTTTTGCTGTGGAGGCGGATTAAACAAATGGGAACGTGGAGAATATGCTTGGATGAAACACGCACGTCATTTCCCTGCGTGCTCTTACGTAATGTTAATGAAAGATAAAAATTTTATCATCAAGGCACTGGGTATCGTTACCGAAACGCAAGCACCAACAGCAGTAGCGACAGCAAAGAACGAACAACGCACCGACACGATCAAGGAGAATATAAAAAACGTAGAAGGAAGCTCGAATCGTGATACGATGTGCAAAGTCTGTTACACACAAAACGTGGAAGTTGTGCTTATTCCCTGTCGACATTTTATCACATGTGTGAATTGCGCCATAACCCTACATAATTGTCCCTTATGTAGAACCGCATACACCGCTTACATGAGAGCGTATTTCTAGTTCGTTTTCACGCTATAATTTTATCGCCTAGTGAACACAAGGTTTGAAAATATATATGCTGCTGTGACAAAAGTGTTTAATCCAACCTCCGCTAATATCGCATACCTCAGTGTTTGAACAGCACGCGTTGAAGACGGACGCATGGAGCTGCTATCTCCGTACGAGTACATACGCTGCAGTGACTTAAAGCATACAGTACTGTACCCTATAGAAATTTTTGTATACGTTTTGACATGTAAATTTGTTGCACTGATCCGTGACGAAAATATAAGGTACAAAATAAACGTTCCGAAGAAATTCTTTACGAGCGTTTCACAACATACAACGTGTCTGTTTCGTAAGACGGACGGATCTGCAGCGTTCCTAGTAACACCAAACACGTTGTTTATAACGAAAAAAGGATGTGCGAGGATAAACTAGCAGTCATACTTGCCTTTCACTGTTTCATCGACAACGATGGAAACGAACTCGTTAAGGAACTAGCCGTTATGGACGTCACCGCATTTGCCAGCAGGCATTGGATATTTACACATCCAGTAAACACGATTGTTTCGAATCACAAACACGTGAGGACAAACAGATGGTTAACAGACCATTATCATGGACTAACGTGGACGGACGGGGACATATCGTACGAACATCTTGTACCGATATTAGAAAAGTATACGTTTCCTTTTAACTACGTGTTCGTAAAAGGATTGCAAAAAAAAAGATTTCTACAGAAGCGTATCGTGCATTTTAATATTATAAATTTAGAAGATTTCGGTTGTCCCATACTCGATCAATTAGAATCAATACATGGAACAGCCTGTCTCCCGCACCGCTTATTTCCGGAAATATGTACAAATACTAGAGTACACGCTGTACGCGAGTGGGTTGTATCAGATTTTAGAATAATCAATATGTTTCTGATAAATTACTAATTGAAAACATTAGTGTTTAGCGCTTACGTAAAAAAAATAACAGTCGTCGCCTTTCTATCGATTACATCATCTGTCTAAAAATAAATTAGCGTCGACGACATGTTCAAACAAGCACATGTGCTGTCTAGTCGTATAAAAATAACCGACACCCCTCTTCCTCACCTACCCATCGAACCGTGAGAAATCAAGTCGTATCCTGTTTACACAGTTAAATACATCACCTGTCTAAAAATAAATTAGCGTCGACGACATGTTCGAACAAGCACGAGTGCTGTCTAGACGTATAAAAAATAACCGACTCCCCTCTTCCCCACCTACCCATTGAACCGTGAGAAATCAGCTCGTATCCTGTTCACACGGTTAAAAATAAACGCTTACTGTGCGTTGAGTGGTTTCCACCTCCACAACTACCTCCCTATTTATTCGCTGTGCACGAGCGTTATTCGTTCATTCGTTGAGAGACGCGCGAGAAATTATAAATTCTTTATTTTAAAATGGCGTCATTCACTGAAAAGTTTGCAACTATTAGCGCAATTGAGTATAAAAAAATAAAGGAATTGATAATCGGCGTAAAATATCCAATAGAAGAAATGCAGAATATAGACGCAAAGTACGGGAAAGCTGTACTCGTCACTCTCCAAGATTACAGAGACCCTAAACTAAAATATCGTGTATATCTACCAAAGAGATACGCAGGCGTTTTCGAAGATGAGGAATTAAAAAATTTAGTACCGTGTTCGCTGCAACTAATTTATCGTGGAGAAAAGGATAGAGCTTACATAGTAGAAATTGTACAGTAGGACCGAATGGACATCTTCATTTGCCGCGTACGATTACATATATTGTATATATATTATAACAGGACCAAATATCATTTATTTGGAGTTATATGTTAAGAGTATACTATATTCATGTTTAAATAAATTTTAATAGTCGAAACTCCACTCATATGTAATAGCGATCAAAATAATGCATTGTAAAAGACGCACACGCGGCTGTTACATAATCAACTCGCTGTGGAAAGAAGACGACCACACCCAAACTTTCAATTATTAATATTTCGGAAACCAGTAAATTAAGGCGAAATCCATTATAGCCAAAATGTTTGCCGAAATATTAATAATAAGGTGTGCGAATTTTACGCAATATAATTAAATAATAACAGAGATAATTAATTTAATGTGAATAACTACTGTAATAATTGAACTACATTAATGAGCTTTTAATATGTTAAAACTATAAGAATTTCCAACAAATTGTATATTTTGGAATTAGCACAACTTGGTTTGCAACCAAGATAATTGCAATTTAAAACTGTCACAGGAAATCCGGAGCGACAATTCAGTTCCGTTGTGTTAAGAATATTAGTAATAATATAAATTCTCCGTCTGTGGGAAACTAATTTCGTTCTCACGGACTAAGGTGATTCAAATTTTGGGTAGTAGGGAGAGTGTGTCAGCCAATCGAATCATTCGAAGAAATCCCAACCAGCGCGGAGTTTTGGGGCTGACCGAACACTCTACTGCCAGTATTTGAGAAGAACAGACGTATTTCTTCGATCGTCTCAAAACCATAGTTTTGTGAAGACTCATCTGAAGACTCTACGTGGTCAACACGCATAATTACGAACATTATAACACAGATCAACTGTAACGATTCGTAATTACAGCATTCAGTCAAGATACTCTTCATTTCAATAAACAAGCTTTTTGTGCACTACAAGCTGTGGTCATAAGCACGCAAGAGATCTACAAGACTACAAGACCTTACTTCAAGAATACGACAGAGAGGCCGTCTAAACCGTTGTGAATCAGCTGACGAGCAGAGCTACCACTCGAACGACACACACACACACGCTGACGTGGGACGTGCAATCGACGAGGGACGTAAAGCAGTTCTCGCAGAAAGCCGCAGACGTAAAAACTTCAACAAATAGCAGGAGAGGAGAGGTTGCTGATTTCCGAGCTCAACGCCGAAACCCAGGACGCTCAAGTAGATCACTATCTCTAGCCGATTGGACAAGGACAGCGAGGGACATCTGGAGGATCTCTACGATCCACTTCAAAATCAGGAAAGCAAAATCAAGTTATCTATTTTTCAAACGTTAAATTTTCTTTCTTTTTCAATTAAAATCATTGTAATTTAAATCATTCAGGTGCCACAAATCAAAGACTCTAGTAAATAAGAATAATTCATTTGTGATAATCTGTATAGCCAGTATAAGTAATTAGTAAGCTTTAGTTAAGAATTAATAGAGATAAAACAGAAAGCGCTATACAAATCTTAACAAACAATTAAATAATTTGCTCATACTGCAGTATACGAGAGTCAAGTCACTAGTAAATAAAGGGACGTGAACTAGACTGTCACGCCTAGTTTATTTTGGAATATATTCAATTAACTTAAGAGTTTTTATTTTCATTTGAATCTAATTTTAAAGCAATTTAATTAAATTAAAGAAAATTAATTAATTGAGTTTTCAGTTCAAATTAACTCTTTCAAAATAACGAGCTCAACTTCTTAAAATTATCAACCATTTAAAAAACATTATCCAAGATCTATTTATTGTTTAGACTGTAAGGATATTTGATCATATAACCATTTTATTCTTGTGTGTTATTGGAGTAATAAACACCGTCTTATTACCCCATATTGTATTTTTTTATTGCTGTACTACGGAGCCTACCAACCTCACAAAACTCTTCACTTTTAAAGTAACTTATTTAGTGTGCTGTTGTCATATATTTGAGTTTACATACTTGCGAAATCAAATCCAAAATCCACACGCCCTAGTCGGAAGAAAACCGCAAGATCGGACAGCAGGTAGGTGCTCATACATTCACACAACACAACAACAACGCATATAAGTAGAGTTACAATATATTAACATGTACTTAGTTGTATTTCATTTAATTATAAATAATATATTTTAACTTATATATTATAATGTGATTACACATATTTCATTTGATTTAATTGTAATTCTACACAATTGTGTATGCGTTTACATAATGTTATAATATAATGTGCTTACACATAATTCATTTGATATAATTGTATACAATTGTATTTTTTTAATTGTCACTACTGTGTGTGTTTATTTCATTTTTTGTACATATTTGCCATGTCATAGTGCACTTGTAATTAGTTTTACTTAGTTGTATTTCGTATACAATTGTCATATTGCACATGTTTACATTTTGAAATTTTCACTACTGTGCGCGTTTACATATTATGTATTTTAAATTGTAATATATTTTGATTATATGTATTTTAATTATTTGTAATTAAACAGTATTGCTTTTTTAATTGTCACTACTGTGTGTGTTTATTTAATTTTTTTGTACATATTTGTCATGTCATAGTGCACTTGTAATTAGTTTTACTTAGATGTATTTCGTATACAAATGTCATATTGCACATGTTTACATTTTGTAATTTCCCTACTGTGTGCGTTTACATATTATGTATTTTAATTACATGTATTTTAATTATTTGTAATTAAACAGTATTGCTTTAATATTTTTATTGTTTTTTAATTTCATAATTCCTTCGAACATAACTTATTTACATATTCATAACTCAATATACAAGCTAGAACGTGTTACATAGAACTAATTTAAAAAATCAATTTTATTAAACAATAATTGCATGATTATAATATACTTTAGAAATTAAAGAATATTTAAAAAACAAACTAACCTTGTACGAGTTCCAGTTGAGTCTCGCGACGAACGATGTGCCTTTGAGAGCAGTTCGTACAGCTTATATAATATAGTATCTCAAGGATGTACACGAAAGAGATGGTAACAACAAAAAAAGCTCCCACACACAAAATCACGGACGCGCACTTAGCTTGGCTTGCGTTCTGTTTCCCACACGCTGTGATAACAGATGGTGTCAGACAGCTTGCGTGTTCTGTTATTTAAAAAAAAATTATGTACGACTACGTTCACACACCGCGATAAACAGACGGCCAGACAGACGGAGTCGATTACATCATCATAACAACTAATGCACACTCATCAACAAAAAAAGTAACAGCTGCCACACACACACACACACACACACACAAAGTCAAAGACGCACACTTAGCTTGGCTTGTGTTCTATTTCACACAATAATTTATGTACGTCCCTAACTTCGTTCACACGCAACGATAACATATGTTCATACAGACGGCGGCAATTAATTATATGCTGACAGACGGAGGCAATTAATTATTACCATTAGCGACTCGCGATAACAGATGTCCAGACAGCTGCACCATGTGGAAAAAAAAATGCGCGTGTATAAATCTCAGTGGAAGCCAACTGCCACTTGTCCCTATTATTCATATTACATACCCACCAGTGATAACGGATGGTCTGTCAGCATTCTGTTGTAAAAAATAACTCCACATGTGAAAATCACAGTGGGAGCCGATTACATCATTTGCAACGTCCTATTATTCAGATATTACATAAATATTGCGTGTGCGTGCGTGCGCGTGTGTGTGTGTGTGTGTGTGTGTGTGTGTGTGTGTGTGTGTGTGTGTGTGTGTGTGTGTGTGTGTGTGTGTGTGTGTGTGTGTGTGTGTTTTATATAAGTGAATTGACATTCAATTATGCACTGCATATCATGTGTGTTTCTTACAACAACAAATGTAGGGCTGGACATAGCAAACCCTTGACCAACATGTTGGTGCGAACGTATTTTTACAATCTGTATATATATTTACTTAACACATAGACACGACATCGACGATATCGGGACAATTGTGGCAGTGTAAATATATCTGAAACCCGTACACTATAACACATGCACGAGTTGACAACGTAACCAATGCCAGTACAGTTCTCGAGTTGGCAACAATGCAATTCACCTCTTCACATCGACGATATCCGGACAATGGTGGCAGTGTAAATATATCTTAAACCCATACACTATAACACTCGCACGAGCCGACAACGTGGCCGACGCTAAACCAGCACAAGTTGACAACGTCGACGACGCTTTTCCAACATGGACACCCTTCCGGAAAACCCCCTTACATATTCATACCCATACACTATAACACACCACGAGGCGGCAACGTGGCCGAACCTTAACCAGCACACATGCACAACCCAACAACATCGCCGCTTTTCCAACACCGACCACCCACCTACCGACAACATGGCCGCCGCCGACGACAAAATGGACGACGATCCCACCACTCCTGGCCGCCATCAAGCCACGACCAGGCCGCGGCCAGGCCGCCGCCGGACGGCGAACGGCGAACGGCGAACAGCGAACGGCGGCCACGCCTACACCAATCAACGCACACATAACCCCACTTTTGCCAAGACGACGACAACATGGCCGAAAGCCGACAACATGGCCGACTACTTCGACACGCCCAACAAGGTCACGTGGGACACACCACTACCCCCCCGGTCCATCAGCAACTATGCACACGACGACACACAGCACCGGATGTCTACCCCCACCACCACGATTTTTGAATTTCCCGCCATGTGATGTCACTTCCGCGTTAGAACTCTCATTTACCCCCTACTGATTCGGAAGATTGAGACAAACAAGTGGGACCGTGCCACCAAAGCGAACAGTCTCGCAAAACGTCAGGGAGACACCCCCTAGAAATAATATCAGCAGGATTGTGTCTAGAATTGATGTGATGCCATGTATAGGCTTCCGTAAGACGCTGAATTTCAGCAACACGATTAGCGACGTAGGTTTTCCACCTCGTTGACTGGGCAACGAGACACCATCCAGTAAAGAGACACCATAGAGTCAGAATATAAATGAACACTATTAATAAACGAATAAAGCGCAGGAACGACCTTAAATACGAGTCGCGATAACAACAAGCAAGCGCAGAGTTCGATGCGAGGTAATGACACCTGTCGTAGGGGAGCCACGCGAGATTTAGAATACAGGAGATGACAAGAGGCCGATGAATCTTGATAAATGACTCTGATATAAATACAGCACCCAAACCCCTTTTCAGAGGCATCCGAAAAACCATGTAACTCAACTGTACTTGCCTCAAACTTGCAACGAATAGAACGTGGGACCACAATTTTGCTAATCAGACACAATTTGTCGCACAATGAATGCCAATCCAAACGTGATTGGTCGGAGATCGGTTCATCCCAACCAAGATTGCAAAGCCACAGTTGCTGCATAAACTGTTTGTACAAGAAAACAACGGGACCGATCAGTCCAAGAGGATCGTATATGCCTGCGATGATCGAAAGAATTCTCCTCTTGGAAATGCTTGATTCAACGGGGAATGATTTAATGTCAAACAGAAATTAATCGGAATTGTTATTCCAGAGAATGCCCAGGGTACGCACGTTGTCCTGTTTGTTTAAGGGGAATGATAAATTGTCATGACTTGCGACCACTCTGGGTTCATTAGATACCCATTTATGCAACGTGAGACCGTATTGACTCAATAACGCACCTAAATCAGTTTTCAACTTGGTCAGATCAGAGATGGTGTCAGCACCAGTAAGCAGATCGTCGACATAGAAACCATTTGTTATAGCTAACGCCGCATCAGGAAAGGAAGCTTGATGGTCCCTACCAATTTGAATAAGACAGCGAGTGGCCAAAAACGAAGCACTAGCCGTGCCGTAGGTTACCGTTCGCAATGCAAAGTGTTTAAATTGTTCGAGAGGAGAGTCACGCCACAGAATACGTTGATAGTGACAATCCTTTTCAGCTACGCGAATTTGTCGATACATCTTCTCGATGTCGGCGATGAGAACATATTTATGCATGCGGAAACGTAAAAGAATAGAAAAAAGTTCTTGTTGAACATTCGGGCCTACCAACAATATGTCATTGAGAGAAAGGCCATTGGTAGTTTTGGACGAACCATCAAAAACAACGCGCAGTTTTGTGGTCAAGCTAGACTGCTTAAACACGGCATGGTGAGGCAGATAGTAAGTATTTGACACTCCTGAATTGATAGAGCAATTATCGATAAGCGTCATGTGGCCAAGATCCTTATATTCATTAATAAAGTCTGCGTAATCGCGCGCGAGCTTAGCATCACGCCTGAATCGACGTTCTAAATTCAAAAATCTTGCTTCAGCATTGGCGTAAGATTCCCCCAACTGGAGATGATCGAATTTAAATGGCAGTGAAACCACGAACCTACCCTCATGGTTACGATGAGTAGAACGCACGAAATGCTCCTCACAAGCTGACTCGTTATCAGGTGTTTTGTCAGGGATAGTTTCTGCTTCCCAAAATTTTTCGAGAGACTGTAAAATTTGACTGTCGTTGTTCCTAGCTAGGAACGAAACAGCAGGACCCTTATAGCGGCAGTGTTTGGGCAGATTGCCAGCCAAAATGTAGCCTAGCTTTGTTTCCTGAATGATGGGAAAATGAGGGCCGCGTACGCATTTGTTGGCTAAAATTAAATCCAGGCAAAATTGCGCCCCTAAGAGTATGTCGATTTCTGATGAAATATTGAAATTTGGGTCAGCAAGAAAAATGTTGTCCAGAATGTTGAATTGATTTATGTCAAACGATTGCGCCGGCAGATTGTGGGTTAATGCAGATAAGACAGCACATTTTGCCTCGAAGCTAAATCTCTGATAACGAGAAATAATGCGTATAGACGCGAGATTAGAGGCATGACACGCTGTATTATTTATACCCGTAATTGGTATGCTGGATTTAGTCAAATTAAGCCGTAATTTCTTTGCAAATGATTTGGTGCAAAAATTTATTTGTGAACCGGCGTCTAAAAGAACTCTTGCTTTTTGTCTGTTGCCAGACTGGTCAATGACAAATACAATTGCTGTTGATAAAAGAATATTGTTCGTGGATTGTAATTTAAATGAGCAATAGTTACTACTACTGGCAGAGATTGAGTTCGGCACATTGTTCGTGTGCAACAATGTGTGGTGTCGTTTTGAACAGATCTTACATGCCTGCTTATTCTTACAATTAGATACAAAATGATCTGATCTAAGACAATTGGTACAACATTTGTGATTTGATACAAATTGTCCCCGCTCAGCGCTGCTTAATGCACGAAATTTATCACATATGTAAAGCGGATGATTAGATTTACAACACAAACATGAATAATTGCTTGACGCTGAGTGATAACTCTTAAATGTAGTACTGCCAGCAGCGTTTCTTGATTTATATTTATCAGATTTATTGTTGAGTCTTAAACTCGGCTTGTTGAGTTGCTGTCCGGGTTCGATAGGCAGTGTATTTTCTAACAGCTGTCTACGTGCGTTTAAAAAATGAGTGAAATCTTGAAAGTTAGGAAGATTATCAGGGTCTATAGACTCCTTCCATAGTTTAAAAGTAGTAGGGTCGAGTTTAGTTGATAATAATTGTATAGTAATAAGTTCAAATGAATTCACTGACAGTTGCATTGCCGCCAGTGAATTAACGGAAGACGTTATCGTGTTTGTGAATTCTGCCAAACTTTGGACAGAGTCTTTAATTGTCGACTTGACTTGAAGTAAATTTTGAACGTAATATTTTGCTAGTATGAACTTGTCATACCTTGCGGACAGCAAA
This sequence comes from Magicicada septendecula, assembly GCA_034769895.1. Taxonomy (NCBI): domain Eukaryota; kingdom Metazoa; phylum Arthropoda; class Insecta; order Hemiptera; family Cicadidae; genus Magicicada; species Magicicada septendecula. The sequence continues at coordinate 220,723,029 of CM068372.1, forward strand.
CTCAACGCTATTGAGTAATTTTCCTTACAAATAGGTAGTGATTTAATTAAGTCTAACGGTTCATTTTTTAAAGAAGAATGTAATTAATGTAGTTTCTGCACTGGCGTTAGATCGGATCTTGTATGCACCAAGTCCGTAAAAATTGAATGAAAATGCTGCCATTCCAAGATATTGCCTGTGAAGCAGGGCAAACTTATTGGTTTTAATTGCATATGGGTCGATAATACGGGAGGTACAGTCTGAACATTAAAAGTATCAATCAATTGCAAAATATTTGCTTCCGTAGAATATAGCATTTCTTCGACCTCAACTCGGTCTTCTTGAGCAGCGTTTATGTCTTTACAAATAAGTTCGATTTCAGATTGTACCTCGTCGTACTTCGATGCCAAGCTTTTCACACTTTCAAGTCTTACTGTTAAAAAATGTTTTGTATTGGAATTTGTATCAAAGTTACTGACAGCTGATTGTATGCGCACTATTGCGGACTTTAAGCCGCCTCTCTTTCTGGTTAACACTTTGAGGCCTTCTTCAGCCATTGTACGCACCTTGATATGATGTTAGTGAGGTGATACCTTGTAGGCGATGTCCTGAAGCGTCGACGCCGTGGAGCAGATGGCAAACACAGCTCGGAGAGATGACAGCCTTGTCTGACGTACTGAAGCTAGCAGGCTCTTGCGATGATGTTGTCAGGAGGCTCAAAGGCGACGAGCGAAATGCTGATCAAATCACGCCACGGTCGTATCAGCGGATATGCTGATTCGCCCGTGATGGCCAGAAATAGGGGCAGAAAAATAATAAGTTTGAATAATATCCGGAAATCCAGGTCCGGAGCGACCAAAAAATGTTAGTGATCAGCCCGAGTGGACCAGAAAATGTTTTGTAGAAGAATGTTAAGTGTGAAGTGTTCCATATACTTTAAGTTGATTCGCCAGGATGCAGAAATGATGAAGCGAGTGGACTGTAATTAATTCATTTATTTAATGTTCCCAATTACAATAGAAATTGTTAGGTACCATTTTGAGTGATAGATTGGCTAATAAGCATATGTGAATACAATTCGTATTGTATTAAATTGACTTGATGAAAGGGCCATATATGAAGCGTTGGCCTAAGGCCTACATTAATGGTCGTAAAGAATACGATAGAGGCGCGAATACGCGACACTCGAATACTTGAGTGCAAGTATTAGAAATGACAGTAAGGCTGCGAGAGCGAGCCGAACGCTGCTGACGAGCGTCTGAGACGAACTGTGCGGCACTGACATGAATTGATCAGATTACAATAAAAATTAAAGCGCAGATTAGCCAACCTATAAAGTAAAAATTACCGCGCCACTGTACACCTACCTTGAAACCAAAATAATGTTGATAGCATTTATTTATTAAAGAGGTAAAGTTCCGCCTTTGAAGTTTAAAAGTCAACTCACCACACACATAACAAAACGTGTCCGGATGGTTTAGGCACTTGCGCGGCATTTTTGAGTTTTCACACAAATAAAAGCTACTAATACAGAACAATAACACAGTGTTTAAGATAAGATAAACAATACGAGTTGTTTATAAAAGAATACACTTGCATGGGCGTAGCCAGCGAGGGGCAGGGGGGGCCGTGGCCCCCCTAAATTTGAAAATTTCCCAGGAGGGCGCTGAATTTTAGGCCGCTATACGTTATAAATATGTCCCGACTCGGACATACTAGCGCCACCTAAAGCTACCGAAGGTAACTACTAACTACTCCTAGTTCCTTCGGGGTCTGCTAGATGACGTTCACTGTGCGAACATGAGTTAAAGGGCAATGAGTTAAAGCGACATATAGAGGGTAAAAAGAATTCTACCTATATGTCTCCGCAAATACAAAACGAACTAATTAATTTGTGTGGTAGTGCTGTGAAAGATCTCATACTCAGAGACGTTAAAAAATCGTGTGCGTATTCTATATTGGCGGACGAGACAGCCGATATATCAGGAAAGGAACAGTTATCTATCGGAGTAAGATTTTTTGATGAAGAAAAAATGATGGAATGTGAAGAATTTCTCGGATTTGAAGAATTAAAAGCTATGGATGCTAAAACAATAGCGGATACAATCGACAAATTTCTAGAAAGAGAAGAACTAGATCCACAAAAATGTGTCGGACAAGGATACGATGGCTGTGCGACTATGGCAGGGAAAGATGGTGGTGTGCAAAAAATAATAAGAGAAAAATACAGGAAAGCTCTGTTTTTTCATTGTGCAAGCCATCGGTTAAACCTGGTGGTGAACGATCTGAATCGCGTCGCTGAAATCCGTAACACGGTGTCCACTATAAACTTTTTCCGAGAATCCGTTTTAAGGAAAAAGTACGTTCCAAACATACCGACTCTGTGCGAGACAAGGTGGTCTCAGAAATACAGAAGCATTTCTATCTTCAAAAATAATTTTGTGGGAATTGTGCAGGGTCTGGAGAGACTGGCACAAGAAGGAAACACTGCTACAAGAAAGACAGCCTTTCAGCTGCACTGTGTTGCCACGAAACCTGTATTTATTATCTCTACCTGCATTATAGCCAAGTACTCCGCTTTACTAGAACCTGTTGCAAATATTCTGCAGTCAACAAGTTTAGATCTTCTTCAATGTGCGAACCACATTAAGAAAATTCTGGCCGTAGTGAAAGCTCACCGCGAAACTGCTGATGCCATTATGGAAGATCTTCTCGTTTCTGCCCATGCCACTGCAGCGGAAATAACAGTAGAACTTCAGCCACCCAGAGTTGTCGAACGCCAGCAGCACCGTTCGAATCCTTCTGCAGCTTCACCTGCCGAGTACTGGAAACGATCGATACTTATTCCATACCTTGACTCGTTTACGTCAGCATTGGAGAATAGATTTTCTGAGGTCAATGTACCGGCATTTTCCATACTATCTCTACATCCCTTCCTCATGCTAGATTCGACCATCGAAGATTTGAAACAGAGAGCGAGATGTTTTGCTGATTTTTACGAACTGGACGGGTATGAATCTGAAGCTGAATTGTGGTATAATGTGTGGAGCGAAAAAAACCTTGATCGGCAGGCGTTAAAAGACTTGGAAATAGTCGAAGTGATTAAAGAAGCCAACACATTCTTTCCTGCCATAAACAAAAAAATGCCGTAACAATCTCAATAGCGCAGCCTTGTTCCACGAGTACTATTGAAAGGTCATTTAGCACCTTAAGACGTGTTAAAACATGGTTGAGATCGACAGTAACAGAAAACCGCTTAAACGGATTATGCTTAATGAGTGTCCATAAGAAATTGGTTTTGGAAAAGAAGAAAGAGTTGGAGATGGAAGTTATACAAAGATTTTCCGAGAATCCAAGACGGCTAGTGTTATAAGTTTCAGTTTTTTTCATTTCATTTTTTAAGAGCAATTAATAAAGCGATTAAATGTGTCTGAATTTTTTTCATTGAGTACCTAAACCTAAAGGAGAAACAATGGTTATGCTGGGTTTACTTTGATTGAGTAAACGAATAAATCAATGTTGTGTATGGCCCCCCCTAACAAAATTTCTGCCTACGCCCATGTACACTTGGACGCCTCTGTATGTTCGTAAACTAAGCACAACATAACCTCCAAGCACACTTCTGCACAAATGTTCACCACAGCCACACATTATATCACAGCAAGAATCAACGAATAGCAAACGTTTAAAAAACAATCTACCAGAGTGCAGCATGTATAACTTCGCAACTAACGTTGTATATCGGCAATAAGGATCTATAAAATATTATAGAGCTCTATCGGCAATACTGAGGCAGCGAAAGTTGAAAACGTACATATACGTGATTACTGAATTTGGTCCCTCAGAGAAAAAAACGTATATATATGTGATTACTGATCAAAGGGTTAACCGAAGTCTATATGTCGCATGTAGCTTTTGTTTTCATTTCCTCAAGTAAATAAACAATAGGCCTACGTGCTCCAAGTCAATACTGTAGTAATATTTATTGCAAAATAATACAATTTGCAACATAGAAAATTGAAAAAAAAAACATTATTCTCATATCTATAAAACTATACGTGATAGCAAAATTTTGATAGCAAAACTGGATTCCTCGTATGAAAATACATGAGTCACATAAAATTTTGTGTGGTATAAAACATGTGTTATAAGATAATTGCAATAATATAATTTGGGATTACTTTCCGTTTCAGCTTAGATTTATGTTGTTAACTTCAGATCGATTGTACTCAGGGCCGTCCCTAGGGGTCTAGGCGCCCGGGGCAAGCTTACGTTGGGCGCCCCCCTCCCGCCGCGGTTGAAATCGTCCTGACCACAGAGAAGAGAAGTTCTCTTGTCTGTGTCCTGACCATGCCAATCTAGACTGGTTTTTATAAAAATATACTGACTAGTAGTCATGAATGTTAGGTAAATAAGAACAGAAACAATAAAAGATATTTCATAGAACGTGATTGTATTTAATTATTTATAGCTAAAAGCAAAGAAACTGAGTTTTTTATAATTAATTAATTATTGAGTAGGCATACAAATTGTGTGTGTAGCTTCAAACAAAGATACATTGAACACACAAAGGCACTACACTCCACTACAGGATCCACCTTTCCAAACCACCTCATTGAAGCAAACCACACATACAAAAACATCGACAATAACATGGACATTCTACACGTACACACAAAAGGCCGAAAATAGACACTCTTGAACAATTGGAAATATACACACATACGAAAATACAGAAAAACAACATCCTAAACGAACAGACACAATTCAAATCACACACATTATTCGAACATATCACACCCCACTCACACAACATTGATCCTTCAAAAGTCGATACCGTCGCCAAGAACAAGACGGACACTGCTCCCAGCGGCAGCCTCTGAAGAAGCTTTTTAAAAGCGAAAACTGGTTCAGGCTATAAGGTAAAACTTTTACGCTTTTATCCATAAAAACCTTTGTTTTGAGCCGGTAGTGAATTAATTATATTTAGTTAAGTAACGGACACATCATGGAGAATGAAATCCAAGAAGGAACATGGCATACAAAATGCTCCATCAGCAGCAAAATTACCTGCCAACTTTTAATTTTTTTACCACTTTCTGTACATCGATACTGAAATTCATTAGAAAAATGTTGGTTTTCACTGTTGCTGGGATACTCTTTTCAAATTTCAAGAATGAAATAGGGATAATTAAGTCATCCATTTCTCTTTTTATAACACACTCCAGTCACAAAGGCAGATAATTTGACAGACGTGTTTTAAACTGACAGTTTCTTGAACTAAAACTTCTTATTTTATGTTAAATTTTTGCAAATTTATAGCAGAAAAAGATTCCTCTTTTGAACAGTCACAATCAGTGTTTTTTCAAGCATAATGAGAGGGAAGCTAGTAAAATTGACTCTTGTCCCGAACCAGAAGATAATTATGAAGGTGAAAAGAAATTTGTTAGTTTAGGAACTTTAATTAGATTTGTCTCATGTGCTGCCTTCTCTATTTAATTTCTACCTATGTGGTTCTGCCGGTTTTGTAGATTTATCACTTAATTTTCAACAGATTGTCAAGAAAACTACACACTTATTTTAGTCACAAAACATTAGTGATTAAATTATTTACAGTAAAATGTAGACAAATACATCCATAGTAGTCATATTTTAATGAACATGTACATCACTTTCACCATAACTTTTCAGTAACTCAGCTTACAGCATTACAAACATAAAAATATCAAAAATGTGAATTAGCTTCTCTCTAATTCGTGAAAGGATTAGACAAGGGGGGACTACTGTGGCAGGGGGAGAAAGGAACAATCAATGAGTCATCATTCCAGGCACAACTAACTTGTTAATGAACAGATACTGATCTCATACTTTTTTTACTATTCTTTAGGTCAAAACAGGAAAACATGTAAACAGGTGGTTTTTAATTTTGTTGTTGCCTTTTTGAACACAGGTTCCTTTGAAAAATCAGATTTTATTGATCTTGTCAAAGAATTACAATCAGCTGGATAAAGCATGCCTGTAAAGTTAAATTTTTTAATCCACATTACACGTTTCATGTTTTTATTTCTAGTGTTGATTTACTGTATCAGCTTAATAAACAAATACGTATGTCTGGTGGTGCTCCCTTCGGATGGACCTCATTACACTTTGAGAATGCTACTAGCACCTGTATTTAATAATTCTTAGACATTACAAAAAATGTTACTTGCACTATATGTGCCTAGTATTTGGCATATTATATTCTTCTTAGTATTTAATTTAAAAACAAACAAAATCAAAATTTGCTCTGATGTAGCAAATAATGCAGATAGAAGACAACATTCAAAGACAAAGCAAAGAAACAAGAAAAATCACATTATCTTATTTTCAAATTTGATGCAGGAATGTCACAAACCATTTTTGACCTAAATATTTTAGTTTATATATTTAATTATGTGATGATTTTTGAAAGAAGATGGGAAAGTGATCTTCTCCATTTGTCCATAGATAATTCATTACACTTTTGAGCCATAATAATGTCTACTCAGGTAAGCAATAGCATCTAGTGTACACAAAAATGTCCAAAGAAATCTAGATTGCAATAGACTACTGGAACCTTCTTTTCACATTAAGCGTCATAGCTTAACAGGTGTTGGCTTTTGTTTATTTCAACATATACAGTTATCCTTTATTTACAGTTCAGACTTTAGATTGTCAGTGGTCATGATGAATGCCATTCATCATGAAGTCTCGTGGACTTCTTCATTTCACCTTCCATGTGCTTTTTCTCTTGATATGACATTTGTCCTCTTTGTTTTCTATTATTTTTGATAGTACTGAGCCTTTCTTAAACCATCAATATAATGTCTGACAATTAAGTTCACAAACTTCCCACCGTTTAGTGCTGAGGGCAGCACTATACAAGCAGCTCTGTAAGATTTCATAACCTCAGTATATCAGTGTCTCACAGCAGTGTTCATGTTGACACGTGGCGGATTTGTCCTGAGTGGCGTGCATTTTTGTTTGTGCTTGAGTATGTGCACTGTCATGAAAATGTCTAAGCTGGAATTAGAGCAACGAAGAAACATCAAATTTCTGGTGAAACTGGGCAAGAGTGGGAGTGAAATATGGGAAATGTTAGTGCAGGTGTATGGCGAGAATGCCGTAAAGAAAACAGTGGTGTACAAATGGATTAAACGGTTTTCTGAGGGGATAGAACAAGTGACTGATGAAGAAAGGGTAGGGCACCCTGTAGTGAGCCGAACAGACAAAAATATTGCCAAAATTTGTCAAATTGTGTGTGCAAATTGGCAACTGACCATGAGATCCATAGTAGACCAAGTGAACATTGATAGAGAAACTGTGTGTAAAGTTTTAACTGGAGGTATTGACATGTGCAAGGTGTGTGGCAAAATGATCCCAAAGGAGCTCACTGATGAATAAAAGCAAAGGAGGGTTGAACTGTGCACAGACCTGTTGGAGAGGCAAGATGATGTTTTGGGCTGAATAATCACAGGTGATGAAATCTGGACCTTTGCATATGACCCTGAAACAAAGCAACAAAGTGCCCAATGGAAGTCACTTGATTCTCCACGACCAAAAAAGTTCTGTCAATCAAAATAGAAAATCAAAACGTTATTGATAACATCTTTTGATATCCGAGGGATTGTTCACTATGAATTTGTACCACCAGGACAAACAGTTAACCAAGTGTACTATTTGGGAGTGCTGTAAAGGAGGTTGCGTGAAAAAGTGAGACGCAAATGACCAGAACTTATCGCCAACAACTCATGGCTCGTGCATCACGACAGTGCACCTGTACATACAGCACTGTCTGTACAGGAGTTTTTGGCCAGGAAACAAATAACTTTGGTAGACCACCTACCATACTCACCTGACCCTGCCCCCAATGACTTCTTTATTTACCCGGAGATCAAAATAGTTTTGAAAGTAAGACATTTTGATGACATTGATGCGATTAAGGCTAAAACGACGGCAGATCTGAAGACCATTCCAGAAAGTGTTTCAAAATTGTTTCGAAGGGTGGAAAAGGCGCTAGCATCAGTGTGTAGCTTCCCACCGAGTACTTTGAAGGTGACCACAGCGGAATTCAGCGATAAAGTATGTAGCATATTTTCTAATTTTCTAGGAAGAGTTCGGGAACTTAATTGTCAGACCTCGTATGTTGACTGGAGGAGTTTGATTAATGAGTTTTGGAACTGTACCACAGTCCTCAGGTTAATGGCAATACTTTTGTCATTTCTTATTTGTGTTGTTGACTCTTTTAAAATATAAAAATTCTTCCATGAATGCTGTTTCTACGTTGTTCATTTTTGTAATTGGACTACCTTGGCCAATACAGAGATATATATATCTTATTGTATCTCTGTATTGTCTCTGTATTATATCTTATTCAATTTGATTATGAAACATAACAAAGCCAGTTATTAAGCCTAAGCCTTATTTTAACACATGCAACTGGCTTAGAAACAGGCCTATATTAAGTGATTATGAAATTTCACTGAATTTTTACTAGCTCTGAATAGGGATTGATCCCCTCTCCATACTACATCACTGCTGGCAGCTATAGCCATTTGGACGGTATGTAGATCAACTATTAGTGAAACGCACTTAACCTTTCTAATCTCAGAAATACCTTTCTCTGCAACTGCTTGAGCTATTACAAGGAAACATTCTTCAGCAACCGATGATGTATAAGAAGTATTACCATGCCCAAGGTGGCCAAACTTGGCTATGAGAAGTAAGCAGCCTATGACTGCTTTTAAGGAAAGTTTCCTAAGTGACTTTTAAGTAACATTATATAGTTATCATTGAAACTAAGTACTTTCAGCACATACCTTAAATTGAAAGCACTAGGATACCTCCACTTAACTGTCTGGACCTATCCATCAAACAGTAAAAAAATTTGTTCACCATTGTAAAGATGAAAATGAATGTAACAGATACTGCTATTTTAGCAGACATAAGTACTACAATTTTAGTACTGAAGAAAGTGAAACATATCAGTGACTTGGCATAGATGAAAGATTTTTTAAAAAGGTAAAATTTTCGAATATGAGTAAACTGGATTTAAATAATGTTCTGTTTAAGAAGAATTTACATGAATCTTTAAAACAAACTTCTAAATTCTTTTAGGAATTTTGGTGGAGCCAAAGATCCCAAATAAATACTTGTTTCTGAGAACCAGTACCAGCTGAAGTGTTATTGTAGAGTACTATCTCGCATTTCTAACTCAAAATTTAGAATATGGTTCTTGGCATTTGCTCAAGTCAGTTAAGTTTCCTGTTATAGGCTGCAATCATTTGAACAAAATAGTTATTTCTGTTTTGAAGTCAATTCACTTGCAGCAAGTTTTAAGAAACAGAATGCTTCTTCTTCCTTCTTGTTCTCTACAAAGAATATGAATAGTCTTAAAATTTTTTTGTTTACAATTTTCTTCTCAGTTAGGCCATGTGTTGTGGCCAAACAGTGAAAGCACTATTCATCTTCATTTGTTTATATAATCTTTGTCTGTAATGTCCCATAGGGCACAATGACCTACAATCTTCAGTAAAAGCCAACATGCATAATATGACCTACAATCTTCAGTAAAAGCCAACATTTGTTCTGATAACTGATGAACATAGAACACAAGCATGTTAACAACAAAAACAGAATGAAACGTTAATAGTAATGATGCTCCATAGAATGCTGAACAGAACCCTACTTTAAATACTGTCTGCACTTATTCGCTTTCTTCCATATAATTTTTTAAAGATTCATGATGTGAACAGTAAAACCTCGCACTTTATGTGGCCTCACACTTTTATGTGCATCAACACTGATAACGTCTCCTTCCAGTAGATACTAGAACCAAACGAACTATTCCCTTTATAATAAACCTTGTTACTAAATATATTTAAAAGTGTCTTGTTATGTTCGAACAAATGCGATTGACATTTTAAACATAATGCCTTCAAAATATCACAAATCCAAAATTTACTCCTGTAGACAAATGCCTACTTTGCATATGCACAAATCTGTCACTGACAATAAGTTACTGATATATTGGATTAAACTTAGTATTGTAGGAAACTTAATTGATCGATTGCTGACAAATTTCCACACAACAGTTGGAAATCGATTGTTTTTCCAAGACAAAGATACATCGTTGGCGTTTTCCCATACCAATCGTTATTTTGCTGTAAATATAAAACTGCAACTATTAAACAAGCAGACATTTGAATTTGAATACCATAACAAACAGTTTACAATTTACATTAGAAACGGAAAAGAATAATAAAATAAATTTCTTAGATTTTACTTTAACAAAAATTGATAACAAAATTAACTTTAATATTTATAGAAAACCGACAACTACAGATCATGCTATTCATGCCTCATCTTATCACCCTTTTTCACACAAAATGGCATTTTTCAATAGCATGATACATAATTGTTGTCATTGCCCCTCTCCACAGAAGACTATAAAAACGAAGTTGACATTATTAAATACATAGCGACAGCCAATGGATATAAAAGTAACATAATAGATAAAATAATAAATAAGAAACAAAATAGACCAATAAATATTGACGTGCCGAAAGAAAAAGTAAAATATATTGCAATAGAGTATGGTGAAACATCATAACATCAAACATCATGTTACATCATACCTTAAAAAACCAATTGAAAAAAGAAAATATTGTATTGGCTTCAAAAGCAAATAATAAGCTTGAGAACAAACTTAAGTTTAAAAACAAAAATAAATCTTTCGATGAATATGACGGTACTGGTATAGGTATAATATAATATGGTATGGTACAGGCTTAATTGTTCAGATTGTTCACAATTCTATATAGGGCAAACGGGTCGTTCGTTCAAATTGTGTTATAAAGAACACATCCCAAGCTCTAAGTCAAATATAAGAAGATCTACATTTGCTGAACATTTAAGTTTACAAGATCACAACAGAAAAAGTATTAGCGAGTTTGGACATATTACATAAATGCAAGAAATCACTTAAACTGGACACTCTCGAACGGTTTGAGATATATAAAGCCACTAAAGAGAATTACGATCGCATCCTTAATGAAAAATCAATACATAAAAATAATATTTTATTCAATAGAGTCAATAATATAGAACGAGAAATTAGCTATGTCAGATCGATAAAGTTATACGAAGGTCAAGTCGGTATCGATTAGTTTTACTGTGTAACGCATTCCTGTACAGGTTCGTGGCGGCCGCGTGCATTACGTTTCTTTTTTTTTAATTTTATTTTGTTTTTACTGTTGTCAAATTATTTAATGTTTTTGTGCTATGTATGTGTTGTTTTTATTGTTCGACGAGATGTGTAAACATCGACAAATGTAGTTTTAACTATATTCATGAGGATCTGATGATGACACATTTGTTGTCGAAACTCGAGTAATCCAGTATTTGGATTTTAAGAAGCGTGACAGGTTAAGAACTTAGACTGTTTTAAGTTACAAATATTTCCATGCTTCTTACAAATATCTCATGTGCCAATGCTGGTCAGGAGAGATAGTCAGTAGTTCAACTTTCAGAGAGCTGTTCCATCACTTCCAGAGGGCATACCATACCCACATTTTCTATAGTCGCCATCATGGAAATAGTCCCATCAAGGTCACTCACTTTCACTGCTTCTCCTTGTCTCTCCACGCCCCTTGCCCTGCTGTGTTGCCGGCTACTACGTTGCGTAGCATATTAGCAGCGATACGTAAGCAAAATTTTTTATCAGGAATATTTAGTTGTGGGTAACATAACTCAGTTAAATGCTGAGCGCCAATGATTTGAACTAAAAAATTGTGTGTCAGCAGCATATTTTTTCGTATTTCCTTTCTTTGCCTTTTTTTTTGCACTTCTCTGAAACTACGATTTATAATGCACTGATTTTTCTTATGTTAGAATCTAAAGCTTTTAGCAATACACGCCCTAACTTTACAGAGTACCGTTAGGTCAATTACTTTGTTTTTTCATACAGTGAACTTACTTACTTGAAATTTTACTGTTTTCTTGATGAGTTATCCCACAGACTGTCAGTTGTCTGAAAACACTGGCCCTGCCTGCTGTTGTCGCTTTAATTTTTTCATACTCGCTGTCTTTTCCCTTTTGTAAATGAACCTGTTTTTGTTCTCTGCATGGCCGTTCTTAAGCCATATGGTTCGGAAGTTTTGTTAGGTATATGTACACTTTTGGTATGCAAATTGTGTATACCCTGTCGGCATTTTTTTGGTAAATATTGCTGTGTGACACTTTGTAACGGTACAGAATTGTGAGCTACCCCAGTTTAATTTTATATTAATTCAAATAATCAATTTAATCACTTTCAATTGCCAGACTTTCACCTGTGGGGAGCCCCAGTGCAACATACATATAGTTAGCCTAAACAATTGCCAGACGTATTGCGTAACCGCCCAGCAGCAGGCTCTTTGTGAAACAGTCTGCAGTTTGTCATCAGAGAGTGAACAGTAGTAAGCAGCATCAGACAGTAGTTTGTTAATTAAAAAAACAGTGGCCTCGGGTTTAGAAGATAGGCCGTTAAAACAAATCCGGCCTATCTAAGAAAGTGTGTAAACATTTAAGAGTTTTAAAAGCGTACAAATAATGTGCGGCTAGTTCTCTACAACTCAGCAACCGGTGTAGACGTAATTTCACAGTAGCCTCGGAAAAAACTTTGGTGGACCGAAAAGGTTAAAAGTAGGTCTACCAAAGAGTGTGTCGTAATAAACAACAGTAAACAATGTTTCAACCGGACGAACAGTGTATAAAAGAGTGGAGTGAATGAAAACTGGGAGTTAAGTGAAGAAGATGGAGTAGACATAGTGCGCAATACCGGGGACTTCATACAGTTAAGTAAAAGTGAAATTTATAATAATTGGCCAAAAGTTTATAGTAAACAGTAAATTCATAATGAGCTCAATAACGGGGGTTTATTCGAATACCTAAAGAGAATGAGAGCCTGTGTGTGAGACAGAAAGGGAAAAAGGGGGAGATAGAAAACGTTACTGGTTTGTATAATCTATAGAATTTATAATATTGTAACCCTATTAACCAAATTATTGGAAGAGTAAAGAAGTTAATTATTCTGGTAAATAAAACAATGTTTGAATCGTCATAAATATGTGTTAGTTGTAAGTTATTACGTCATTACCACTTCCTAGTTTTCTGTGCTGACAAACTCGTCTAACGGTCTTGGGATTTTCCGAGTTTTATTATGGTCAGATAGCGGGATTATGTTACGATTTTTATAAGGGAAAAAGTGTTCAAAGTTTACATGTAAAACTAAAAAACATGTTGGCGACCTGGGTAATTTAATAAGGTAAGTTTTACGGGGACCATGACGGTAAGTAGAATTCTGGCAGTGGTGAGTATTGTTTTATGATGAGTGTATTATGTAGTTAAAAAGGTAAAAAGGCGAGGACCTTTACAACTTTTATGAATACCTTTGACATTTTTACACTCCCTTCAAAACTGCATATGTTTCCTGGCCGAGCTACTACCTTTTTGCACAAGGATAAATACGATTGAGCAATTTCTGTAAACAAAATTGTCGCTGTTGTAGCAAAAGCCAATCCCATTTCAGTTACAGTACGCAATTCCAAGTAGGTCGGTTGACGAGGTGAGGAAGAGATAAATTAGCAACAAACAACATCCAACATATTTATTGTCCTTAGTATTGTTGATAGACATTTTGTGCGTTTCATGTGATCAGTTGATGACTTTGGTGTAGAAAGTGTGTGTCAGTTTATTTAGTTAATTTGTATTTATTATGAGTGTATGGGGTGAGCGTAAGACAGAGTACGCGTAAGAAAATTTGTTCAAACTATAGCCAACATGTCACACTGAATTTTATGTAAAGTTAATCAACGAAAATATCTTACATTACCACTATCTTACAAAAATTGGAACAACTGTGTAATACTTATAAGGTTTTAACATGTTTTTTAGTTTAAATAACATTAAATTTTATCTATAAAATGTCTGCTGTAGGCATCTATAAGCCTTCAAATTGTGTCATTGTTTTTTCAGTCCTCTTTTGTCACTGATTTTAGAAGTTTCAACAGTTTAAATACAAAACATAATTTTAATGGAAGCCTTATACAACAAAAATAAAAATTTAATTTAAAAAACACATTATTATATTCTTTTCATTACATATTTACTACTGTGTAGCATTTTTTTGGACTGATTTACGAAAAGTGAAACTGTTGCTTAGTGGCAACGCTGCAAGCAAGCAGTGTGACCTTGACGGTACTATTTCCATGACAGTGACTATAATAAGTTCTAATATATATTTTAACCCCATAAGACATATGTTACACAATAGCCCTCTTTGGTAGTATCACCTCCCAACAATCCCACACTAAAAACTTAAAATTTTAAGGACAATAATTTACAGCAACAATATTTGTGTCCACAGTAAAAAACATCAGAATTTTTGTTTAAAACGCTTCCCCCTCCTTTTAAGCATTGACCTCTTTTTTAATTTTGGATGGACCAAACTCATCTAAAAATCCTTGAAATTCATATTCATTGTAATATTTGTCTGTGTGGCTTACCAATGTTATGTAAGACAAGCAGTTAACAATCATCTTCCATTGACGACCTTTGAAAAGCTTCCTCTGCCTTGCACATAACAGTTAAAAAAAATTTCTTTAATCAATGTGTGAAATGTGTACAGGCATTTTGGACAGGTGTGACAGTTTGGATGCATGAGCAGCAGTATGGACTTGACAACTGTACATTTATTTTTCAGTTGCCATGTCCAAGTAAAATTACTCTACCAGTTATAAGATTAATGTTAAATTGTACGAATACAGGTACTGTTTATTAAAGCTCTGTAAAATTCATTATGGATCTTTGGTATGTTATTTCAAAATGATACTGAATTCAGTTTCATGTTCTTTTTTTTTCAACGGTACTGTTTTAAAACATCTTGTCCAATTTTTATTAGTCTAGTGGTATGAGAAATAGTAATAACCACGTTACATTCCTTGTACAGCATCAGTTAGGCTTTTACCTCCTTGTCTCTTGTAAACCACTTAAGTGAAACAAAAAGATGTCTAGTGTTAACAACATAAAAGGTTTTGTAAGGAAAAATGGAAAACAAGGAGGCAGTTTTGTTTAAGTCATCAGGAGTACCTTTTATAATGTATGAACATATGAAAATAATTTTATTCAACAATAACCACAATAGAGTTTATTTATATGTTATGCACAATATATTTAGTAGAGTAATCATAATAAAAAAAGACTATGCAAAGTTCACATTATGCTAGTAAAAAAAATGAGATACGTCTAAAAAAGTGGAATGAAAAAATTCCTAATACATCACATCTTTGCTTCAAAGACCTGCGTGTATCTCAAACCTATCTCCTTACATCATATTGATATGTACAAACACTGTATACATATAATTTATACAGTATTATAAAAATAACCATCAATAAAAATAAATAATAAGTTACAGATGACAACTTTATAATACAAATTTTACATAGGTTGGCAAATGCAAATACACCGTAACAAAGTTAAAGTGTTGATGTGAGAAATCATGACTGATGGTATACACCTAAGAATGCACCACAATTTGGGCAGTAATGCATAGCGTCTTGGCAACTATCTGTACAGTAAGGGTATAGAGCACATGGCCAGAACCTGAAACAATACACATACAAATATATTATACCTCAGGATGCATATAATTAATATAAAGCACAATAAATTGTAACATTTGAAAGGTGAACACATGGTGTGTGGAGAATTTGGACAGTACAAATAATAACTGAAGGCACTTGATACTCTGTCACTACCTAGTTTCAGGCAGGGATGAAACTTGCAAAAACCGCATTTGTTTTATTATTTCATGTACAGCAGGCCTAAACTAAGTGCAGACACATTAAAATCTTCAATATTTTTATTACAAAAACAAATTTTACAAAACAAAACTTGGTGAAACTGCACTTTAAATCCACGTGTACTAAAAGCCTAAACAAGGCACAGTCGTGAAAAACACTGATAATTTATTCTTTTGAACAAACGTTCCAAATCATCTTACACAAGGAACTTGTTAAAACTGTATATTTCACATTTTTATTCATTGTGCATTATTAAAACAATATACATGTAAATAATAGAAGCTCACTTTTATTTTACAAATTATAAACTATGCACAACTCAAATTAAGGTCGGTTAGGATACTATACTCTCATGTGTAACAGAACTTGCCTTCTAATTTAAACTTTTTGTACTTTTTCTCCTTTTTAATTTTCAATTTGAACTTTGTATGTTTTTTTTTAATTATATCTTGTTTAATTATACTGTTTATTTTGCAACACTCGTGTCACATACCAGGAGAGTTGTATATTACCTCTGGTTTGTGAAATAAAAGGAAGTATGTATTATTTTTCGAGTACACTATTTTATTTACAAAGTAAACAAATAGTTTTATATAAAACACAAAACACATTATGGCTAACATTACACAAAGATTTTGGTGTCACGAATTTGTTGGTACATGTGTAATTTATTTATGAATGTCTTCTACATTCATGTCAGCTAAGAGAATGCGTTTGTTCACAATGAGAGCATAAGCAAATTTTATTTTTTGCTTCTGCACCTACTTTAAGTCTGAATGTTTCACCTAGTTTTTCTGTTTCATGGGTGAAAAGGACTAGGTAATCACAGTACACTATTATAATTTATTTAATATTTTTTACATAAAATTTTTAGTCAACACTGTGTAACTTGGTCAATTGCAATGCACTGTTTTTATTTCCTAGTTTTTCTGTACGAGTGAGGTAGTATTTAATCAAGCTAAAACTAATTACAGAAATAAGAACATACAATTTTATTTACATTCACTTTACAATTACAAACATGTTTGTGAAAAAGTTACAGAATGACAAGGTTTTTAAATGATTTTTAAGAATGTACGTACTAGGCTGACAATTAAAAGAGTTACTAGTTTATACCAAGTATCTTGCATCACATTCATCTTCCATTTTATTTTTGTCATTATGCTGGCTTTGAAATTGTGCGACTAATTTTTTATTTGAATCACTCATAAATAAGAAACCTGATAATCTGTAACAGCTAGATCTTATTTTGTAATCAGTTGTGAATAGTTACAAATGACAAGTAAGAAGAGCAAGACTTTTGAACGTACATCTATCAAATGAATCTCAAAACAGATTTACTGTATATTTGAAATATTTAAGGTTAACAGTTTACTACTGCTTTCACACAATTCATGTTTACATTTCTGTAGATTGATTACAATCACTTGTTTGTGCTGGCTGTGTGCATAACATGACACATCATAATATGCTACAGGTTATTTATGTTACACACATTTTTACTTATCTTGCATCAGCTGCTTATTGCATTAGCTTGACGGCTGATTATTATATATTAGTGTCAACTAGCATGTGTGACATTTCTTGATTAAGAAGGCTGTTTCATACAGAAACATATTTTTGATCTTGGTCTTGGGCGGTACTGTTTTCAGATAGATGTTAAACATTTGAAGATTTATAAAACACACAAACTCTGTACCTATTCAGGTACAATAAACAATAATATATAGGCCTCCATACATGACTACTTATAATTTTCCACACAGAATGTAAATAAACATGTGTGCCTGTGCACACATGGTAATAAACACAACCGTTTTTGTTACACTAGCAAGTTAATAGTAAGAGATTATCCATTTGAATGGTGACATCAGAAAAGCCAAAAGGAAGATTAATCAGTGATATACAAAAGTGGAAATGGTGTTTTGCAGAAAGGATTTTTAAGATTATCTGGTGTAAAAAAGATGGCGACATTTTTCTACATTGCGATCAATTAGATTCTAAATTTTAGATAATTCTGAAAATCAATTTAACACATTCACGCATACTCATTTTTAATTCTTATTTTTGCAAACTACTTCACATACTGTGCTGGTGTCATCATACATTTCATTTATTCATATAAGATACCACAATGATTTTATCTTGTATGCTTTCTGTTCCGAAAAAGTTGAGTTACCATAAAAAAATAAAATAAATTGGTTTGTGTATACAATATAATGTTCGATATAAGGTCTTTAATAAGCACACATTTGGCAGCTTTTGCATATTACAGTATAAAGAAATTAATTCACAGCAAGTGACTTTATCATCTCTAGCAAGGTTTATGTCCTATAACATTTGTTTGCTTGTTTTGGCAACTACAACATTCTTTCCAAAGTCTCCCAATTTTGACTGCAGTTTGATTTTACCAATGTGCCCATAAATTTGTCTTTTGCAAACTGTGACGATCAAACCAAATTCACCCATCAACTTTAAGTTAGTCTGCAACGTTTTTGTTTATAATAATAACAATATTTCCATTATTTTAAGGGAATGAATTAGACAGACTGTTATCAAACCAAAACATCCAGTTATCAATTCTACTTGTACACGCATGTACAACTATACATGGACACAAGCAAAAGCAGATATTTTACTAAGTTGAGCTATGGTTGTATCTACAACATTACGAGTACTTACAGTAATAGTAACAGTAGCGCAATAACGTGTGTATTTGTGTTTGGTTTGTGTTCGACTCTCGTCTGAATGCTTGCATGACACGAAGGGCAGACTGTGATCTGAGGATCTGGACCGTAAGGTGGTACTACAAACACAGGTGCTGGAGGTGGTGGCATACTTGCACCTGGCATATTTGTACCTGTCAAACGAAACAAGACGTCAATACAACTGAAAATCAACAGCACAAACACATTAGCAAACAAAAAAGAAAACCTTAAAACTGATTAGACATTGTAGTTTCTGTAGTAGTAGTACTTTGTAGTTAATACTAATCGGAATTAATACCCATGACTGTAGTGACGTTAATACAGAACTGTTTTCCCATTATTTAATGTTATACATTACACAGTATTAATTCTAAATTGTCTGGAGAGTTTTAATTAATACTTCTGAATCTCTTCTATTACATCACAGTAAATACTTATAACTATGAAATGTCTAGATAAAATTTTTTTTGTAAGTGGACGGTGTAACGAGGGTTGCTGACAGATATACGATGGCTCGGTAACATGTTGTTCAAGACAAGGGAAGGCAAGGGTTTAGGCGAACAATGCCTAAAGTCGCAGCAGTTGTACGGTGAAGCGAATTGCGGGTGACGCGCAACGGCCCAAGATAGACAAAGGCGAAATATATCACTAAGAAGAAACAATAGAAAGGAAAAGCCTGACTTGAATAGACAATACGCTTCCACTATGAACGAACGACGGGACGTCCAGCTTTACCAGAAGGGTACGCGACGAAGAAAGGCTTGGAGAGCAAGATATAGCAGCTGTCTGGAATACTCAGAATTTACCACACTCGTCGTGGGAACGACTAGGAGAAACTAGTTGACAATACGAGAAATTGGTCACGGGTAAGAAGCAGGACAGATGGTGCACAAAAAGAGCAGATGAAAAGGGCCACACAATAATTAAAAAGCACTGTATCCATCAAGGACAAGTACGCCAAAATACGAGGGTGATAGACAGCCGTGAAATTGGTCATCCGACTCAAACGATGGGGTGGAGCCAACCATGAACGGGTATGGGCAGAGTAACTTGTGAGAGTACAAGGAGGGGCTTTCTCCAGGAAGACAGAGAAAGAACCAATGGAAACGAAGCTGAAGTACGAGAAAGGACTTAAGTGGGGAAGAGTAAGAAAATAGTGGGAAGAGTAGAGGAATGATAAATACACAGGACGAGGGTGAGATTAAGGAGTCTTTACCAAATTTTTCGAGAGAGTCTTTACTAAAAACGTCGGGAGTCGATAACTAAAGTTACGGAGAGTCGGTGAAGTCCGTTATAATGATTCAGAGTAGTGACTAAAACACTTAAAAGTTTTACTAAAAAACTTCGTAAGTCGAGAACTAAGGTTACGGAGAGTCGGTGAAGTTCGTTATAATGATTCGGAGTAGTGACTAGAACACTTAGAGAGTCGAGCTAAAGTTTACGGAAATTCGAAGTAACGGTTCGGATAGTTTACTTAGAATCAAGTGATGTCATCAATAAAACGATCTGTGAAGTGAAAATAAATATATAATAGTGAAAGTGTATACGTGTGAATTACTTCATGTAGGAGTTCCATTCCTTATGCACGCAATGAGACAGTCTTCAACGCAATTGAAGGAGCGTCTACATCTCCATACGCTGAATTAAGTAGTAGAGAGAGAGTCCAGAATGACGACGCGCCGTAGTTTATGGAATACGTCATCAAAGTAAATTTTTTATGTATTAATTTTATTTCTAAATCACCTGTCTGTCTCTCTAAAAGAATCCACATAGAGAATTTCATAATATAGGATATACTCATTTAAAACTTACTTATAAATGATAAAATCACAGTGTTTTAAAATTATAGAGAATTATAGACAGCACACTATTATGAATCCATTTAAATTATACTTATAATGAAATGAGCAATTAGTTTGTAAGAAGTAATTCATGCTTTAATGATACTATGATACTCAAAAGTAATCGTAGGATAAAAGGAATACTGAAGTGTGAAGAGATATTTTAGTTTCTTTTATAATTGTTTTATTTTATTGGTAGAAATAATGTATTAAAATACTTCTTGATAACCAATTGTTAACCAAATTTGTACTATGATACCAATAACAATAATCGTTAACGTAATAAATGTAGTAGTATACAGACAAACCCGTCTTATATATTTATTGAAGAAAACCATATTAAATTAATCATTAGAATTAGCTGTCAATTCCTTCCAAGTAATATTAAATAATAGAGTAATATAACCTGTGATTACATAACTACTAATAAATAAATTATTATTACAATTAAAAAAAACCCTGAGATAGTAAACGTTGACAATTAATATTAGCATTGCATTTGACGCCCACACTAGGGAACATAATTAAGATAATAAATTAATTGATGCAAGTAAATTTGCATAAATAAAATATAGTTATATTTGGCGCTCCAACAACGCGAGGCATAGCTGATTAACAGTAAATAAAACAATAACTATAAACAGTAATTGTAACTAAAAATATTTAGTTATATTTGCCGCCCAAGGAACGTGGGGCATTACAATTGTCAATTACTTCCAATAAACCTTTATATTTGGCGCCCACACGCACGGCTTGACAAATAAAAGTATAATTGTTAAGCGGGCAGAGAGCAGACAGTGTGCATGTTAAATTTATAAGTTGTTTAGAAATAAGTTACAATAGAATAATATCAGACCCTAAGTATATCTGAATGATTACGCGTCTACGGGCAAAAATGGCTACAAACGAGAATTCGAAAAGCCAAGAATTCGATATTAACAACCAGTTGGGGGTCGAAGGATTAGAAGATAACACCATGGACAGTAATGAAAGTAACAACACCACCGAGGAACATAGCCAAAATCGGGCGAGGGGACCATCCGACGGTAGCGAGATGAACTTCGCTATGTTGATGGAGTTCATCAAGAATCAAAGTGAAGAAACGAGAAGACAGATCGAAGAACAGAAACAGGAAATAATGCGACATAACGAAGAACAAGCTGGGAAATTAGAAGAAAGGATTAACAAAAGGTTAGAAGAAAATATCGCAAGAGTAAATGAAAATTTACAAGGCCAGATCAATCAGGTAAATATTGAGTTGCAAGAACAAACCAAGAAGTGGGAAGGAAAACTTGGCGAGTTGCAGAAGAAGAGTGAAAGTGGGATGAAAGAAATCAATAAAGAATTAAAGAAACAGAATAAAGAAAATAAAGAGTTACGCGAAAAGGACCGCCGAGAATGGGAAGAAGCAATCAATAAGACCCAAGATCTGAACAAAAAACAAACCGAAGGTGTCGAACGTCAGGTAAGGAGTCTGAAGGACGCTCACCACAGCACCGAGGAGAAATTAAACGGAGTTTCAGTAGAGAAGGGTAGAAGGCTGGATGAGATGGCTAGTAACCTGTCAACAATACGGGAAAATCAGCAGAGAGTTCAGCGGAGGCTGGAAGAAATGGAACAACGACCGGCCGTCGCCATAAATGGGAATCATGGCAATAAAGAAATCACATTTGATGGTGAAGATAGCTTCCCTATGGAATTCCTAAAAGAACTCAAGGAGTTACAAGAAGCGTATTACCCAACAGAAAACACGAGGTGGATCGGCAGACATTTAACTGGAGAAGCAGCCATATGGTGGCGCATCGTAAGAAGCCAAATAAACTCGTTCCAAGAATTTGAAGAAAGATTTGTAGAGAAATACTGGGGAGCGACTCAACAGGAACGGATTCGTGACCAGCTTGAATACGGCCGATACAACTCTCACGGAACTCTCAGCACGATACAATACATGGAAAGGTTTGTGTTACAGTGTCGGCAATTAATACCAATCATGTCAGATCAACATCTGATTAAGAAATTAGCGCGGCACTACAATAGAGAAATACAGGTAGCCGTCGTAACAAGTGGGATAACCTCGATTAATAATTTTGAAATTCTATTACGTGAATACATGAATGTATCAAGTCGCGCACATAATGACGCGCAAAAGACAGAAGAACGTGGACCCAGAAAGGCCAACGAACACAACTTTCCCAAGCAACACAAGCAATGGGGCGATGAACAAAGGCGAGGGTCGCAAAAAGATTATGTAACGAAGCCGAAGGCTGAGGGCAGGCAGCCAGTCATAAATTCGTTAGTTGTTGACAACCAGGCATCAGGTAGCAGCAAAAGTAATGGGGGAGGAAACACGAAAAAGGACAATAATTGACAACTAAGTGGGTCAATGTGCCCCACTGTTTACCAACAAACCGAGCGGTCTAACGGAATCGACACCAAAGTAAATATTTTGTTTCCAGACTTACGTCACGAACTCTTGGAAGAACCGGAACAGAACATTAACATACCGTTTGTAAAAACTCCTGAGTTAAGTATTAGCATTAATAAAATAAATTTAATCGCCTTGATTGATACGGGCAGTGCCATTAATGCCTTATCGGAAGAATGGTACAACAATAATAAAGATAAAATCGGCCAACACGGAGTACTTAGCGTGAATAACACAACGATAATTAGCGCCATGGGCAAACGATCTAAGCACGTTAGAAAACAAATATTTTGTGAAATTCACGTCAATAATAATGTTCATTATGATTGTGTTTTTAATCGTCCCAGGACTTGCACGAGAGTGTATCCTCGGAATGCAATTCTTGAAACAAACGCATAGTAAAATAGATATCGAAAGAAATAACATACAAATGAAGACCGAGGTAAATACTTTCGCTATTGAAGAATCTTACGAATTACCGTTGATGGAAATCAAGGAAGAGGTTGACAACATTGACGGGAAAATTAATAAAAAAAATCAAGGAAATGGAGGACGCAGACGCCACAATGGGACGGCAGCTGGAACAATTGTTATACAGGTACCAAGATGTATTTGATGAGAGGCCAGGACGCATCCGTGGATATGAACACCACTTCACAGTATCCGATAAAACACTGTATCTGCAGAGAGGCTGGCCCGTGCCAATAAAATATCACCAAGCCGTTCAAACAGAGATTAAAAGAATGATAAATTACGGGATTATTGAACGTACACAAAGCGCTTATGTTAACCCCCTAGTGACTGTCATTAAGCGAGATGGAAGGGTTCGGTTATGTTTGGATGCGCGGAAGATAAACAGCGTGACTACGCCTGACTACGAGGGACCACCCCCGATCAACGAGATCTTGGCCAGGTGTAGCAACATCCGCGTAATGTCGACCATCGACCTGACCAGCAGCTTTTGGCAGATACCATTGGCAGAGTCATGTCGAGACTACACCGGATTCCTGCATGAAGGCAAGTGTTATAGGTTTTGTGTGACACCGTTTGACTCAGCACAAGTCTCGCCAGTTTAGCACGTGGGTTAGATCACGTCCTAAGGGAAGATGTGAAGAAAAATATTATTGTTTACGTGGATGATATTTTATGCTTCTCCGAAAATGAACATGACCACATTAAATACTTAACAGATCTGTTAGAGAACTTGAAACAGGCAAACATGACAATAAACCTAGAGAAATCACAGTTCTTTAGGAAACAAATTCAATACCTGGGATATTGCCTCACCACTAGTGGAATAAAAGCTACGCCGGAGAAGGTTGCAGCTATACAAAACTTTCCGTCGCCCAAAAATACGAAACAACTTAAAGGTTTTTTAGGCCTCACAAACTTTTATAACAAATTTACCTCCAAGTATGCAGTGTACACCCAACCGCTGTTGAAACTACTTCAAAAGGGTCAAAAATTCAAATGGGACTCAATTATGGAAGACCACTTTAAAAGGGTGAAAACCTTATTTATAGATACCGTTATGTTGAAGTTTCCCATAACAGGAAGACGTTTTTACTTGCAGTGTGACGCCAGCAACTATGCGTATGGTGGTCAGTTATACCAGATCGACAACAACGGAGAGGTTGCTGTAGTAGCATTCACAAGTAAGACATTCAAAAATGCAGAAAGGAATTATTTTGCCACTGAACGGGAACTCCTCGCAATAGTCCAGTGTTTACAAAAATTCAGGAGTTACATTCTAGGGCAGCCGTTAACCATCATAACAGACAACAAAGCTTTAACATTCTTACAGAAGTGCCACCTAAACAATACACGAATCACAAGATGGATCTTGAGTATCCAAGAATATAACTTCGAAATACGACATTGTAAGGGCAAGGAGAACGTGGTTGCTGATACCCTCAGTAGATACCCAGAGGACCATAAAGGGGATGACGCACTGGAGGAAAGGTATGAATATTATATTAACAGTATTGAAGTTAAATTAACTAAAGATGTTGCAGAAAAACTACGTAACATAGGGCGAATCCAAAGTATGAATGAAAAGGTGGCGACATTAATAAATAAGCTCCATGAAGGAACCGATGACCACACAAATAAGTACTACAAACTCATTAATAAGAAACTGTACCGTAAAGTTAAGGAAAATTGGAAACTGTATATTCCCAAGGAAGTCCGAACAGAATTAATTAAAGAAAGCCATCAAATTTATGGACACACGGGCACAAAGAAAACGATGCAACTACTGAAGGAGTGTTTTACTATGGACGCGATGTGTAAAACAGTTAGTCAGATAATAAAATCCTGTGACGTCTGTCAAAAATGTAAAGACAGCGGAAATAGGACCATAGCAGGGGAGACGCGACCAATTGTACCAAAACACAGGGGAGAGTTGGTCAGCCTTGATTATTATGGGCCACTCCCTACATCCAGTGGTGGTGTTAAATACCTGTTAGTCATAGTTGACAACTTCACTAAATTTGTGGAGTTGTACGCACTACGGCGAGCCACGACAACTGTCACCTTAAAGAGGATCCAACAATATATTAAGGATCACGACAAGCCAGTCAACATTCTGACGGATAATGGAACCCAGTTCACTTCAAAAAAATGGGCACGTGGTTTAGAAGAATTGGGAATAAGGCCAAGATTCACTGCGATTCGAAACCCGTGTACGAATATTGCGGAGCGGTGGAACCGGCAGCTGGGGAACCTGTTCAGAGTGTTTGTGCGAGAGAAACACACTAAGTGGGCATCTTGTATTAAAATCATAAAAGCCTGCCTGAATGAGACATACCAGGAAACAATAAGGATGACACCATATGAAGCCCGGTTCGGAAAGAAGCCGACCAGAGATTGGGAGAAATATGTGGATGCATCTGCGCTTCCGAACGAAAAGGTAGATCTCAGCAAGATCCAACTACGTATTAAAATGAAAGGAAGTACGCAGGCTGACAGGATTAATAAATCCAAAAGTATAACGAAGTTCAAGGTCGGAGATCAAGTGCTGATACGCACATATAAACCCTCCGACGCAACACAGAATATAATTGGAAAATTCTGTGCTCTCTACGAAGGACCATATAGGATCGTGAAAGAAATTGGAGGTGCCACATACGTGTTGCAAGAGGACGGAAAGAAGGTAGCCCGAGGAGTATTTAATACAAGACAATTGAAACTTTATCATTCAGATTGCTTAGGGGAATGATCAACTGCCTTGTATACAAAAAGAAATGTTATAAGAAGAATTATGTAAATGTATATAGTCATCTACTAAATTATGAACTATCAGTATAATTGGAATCTATGTTATGTCATAATAAATTAGTAAGATAGTAGTTGGTAGTAATAAGGAAATTCTGTGTGCTATTATAAAGTAATTAGCAATAAATTTCTAACTTATTGTATAGTGATATGAGAGTATAAAAACTTGAATGATTATTATTATTAATTTTGTAATTGTGTCTATTTTATTGCTCAATATTAACCAAAGTATATGTACATTAAGCAAATTTAACTCAAAGATATAATATGGAAACAGAACTAATTTAAGTAGGAAATTGTTGTGAAGCAAATCCGATATTCATGTATAGCTTTAAGAATGTATAAAGGCTTTGTAAATTGGACAAGTAAGTAAATTATGTGAATAGTAAATAACACTGAGTTAAGAGTCATAATATCACTTATGTTATTATCTATGGACAAACTGCCAGAGACACATAAAGTTAATCATGATTCTAATTTGTAAGTATTGTTATATTTGTAATGAGCATATAATTTAGTTTTTTTTCGTATTTGTGTGAAATATTGGGTAAATTTAAATAATATGTAGCGGTAATAAATTCATAGATAAGATAGCAATTAAATGTAAATTAATTAAGCTCATAAATGTTCAATTAGGTAAAGATTTGTGAAAAAATGGATTCATAAAAGGGTGATGTCAGCAATAAATTCGATATTGGGACCAAAAACCCACCAACAGTAAGGTGCCACCAGACAGTAGGTCAACCCAAAAGATGACACTTCTGATACACTATATTCAAGGAAAGATGAGCACTGAAGAATACCAGAGATCGGGCGTGAATTTGGCTCCATTTGATCCGGAAGATTGATCAATCGACCCAAATTGGGGACAGTTATAACTATGAAATGTCTAGATAAAATTTTTTTTGTAAGTGGACGGTGTAACGAGGGTTGCTGACAGATATACGATGGCTCGGTAACATGTTGTTCAAGACAAGGGAAGGCAAGGGTTTAGGCGAACAATGCCTAAAGTCGCAGCAGTTGTACGGTGAAGCGAATTGCGGGTGACGCGCAACGGCCCAAGATAGACAAAGGCGAAATATATCACTAAGAAGAAACAATAGAAAGGAAAAGCCTGACTTGAATAGACAATACGCTTCCACTATGAACGAACGACGGGACGTCCAGCTTTACCAGAAGGCTACGCGACGAAGAAAGGCTTGGAGAGCAAGATATAGCAGCTGTCTGGAATACTCAGAATTTACCACACTCGTCGTGGGAACGACTAGGAGAAACTAGTTGACAATACGAGAAATTGGTCACGGGTAAGAAGCAGGACAGATGGTGCACAAAAAGAGCAGATGAAAAGGGCCACACAACAATTAAAAAGCACTGTATCCATCAAGGACAAGTACGCCAAAATACGAGGGTGATAGACAGCCGTGAAATTGGTCATCCGACTCAAACGATGGGGTGGAGCCAACCATGAACGGGTATGGGCAGAGTAACTTGTGAGAGTACAAGGAGGGGCTTTCTCCAGGAAGACAGAGAAAGAACCAATGGAAACGAAGCTGAAGTACGAGAAAGGACTTAAGTGGGGAAGAGTAAGAAAATAGTGGGAAGAGTAGAGGAATGATAAATACACAGGACGAGGGTGAGATTAAGGAGTCTTTACCAAATTTTTCGAGAGAGTCTTTACTAAAAACGTCGGGAGTCGATAACTAAAGTTACGGAGAGTCGGTGAAGTCCGTTATAATGATTCAGAGTAGTGACTAAAACACTTAAAAGTTTTACTAAAAAACTTCGTAAGTCGAGAACTAAGGTTACGGAGAGTCGGTGAAGTTCGTTATAATGATTCGGAGTAGTGACTAGAACACTTAGAGAGTCGAGCTAAAGTTTACGGAAATTTGAAGTAACGGTTCGGATAGTTTACTTAGAATCAAGTGATGTCATCAATAAAACGATCTGTGAAGTGAAAATAAATATATAATAGTGAAAGTGTATACGTGTGAATTACTTCATGTAGGAGTTCCATTCCTTATGCACGCAATGAGACAGTCTTCAACGCAACTGAAGGAGCGTCTACATCTCCATACGCTGAATTAAGTAGTAGAGAGAGAGTCCAGAATGACGACGCGCCGTAGTTTATGGAATACGTCATCAAAGTAAATTTTTTATGTATTAATTTTATTTCTAAATCACCTGCCTGTCTCTCTAAAAGAATCCACATAGAGAATTTCATAATATAGGATATACTCATTTAAAACTTACTTATAAATGATAAAATCACAGTGTTTTAAAATTATAGAGAATTATAGACAGCACACTATTATGAATCCATTTAAAATTATACTTATAATGAAATGAGCAATTAGTTTGTAAGAAGTAATTCATGCTTTAATGATACTATGATACTCAAAAGTAATCGTAGGATAAAAGGAATACTGAAGTGTGAAGAGATATTTTAGTTTCTTTTATAATTGTTTTATTTTATTGGTAGAAATAATGTATTAAAATACTTCTTGATAACCAATTGTTAACCAAATTTGTACTATGATACCAATAACAATAATCGTTAACGTAATAAATGTAGTAGTATACAGACAAACCCGTCTTACATATTTATTGAAGAAAACCATATTAAATTAATCATTAGAATTAGCTGTCAATTCCTTCCAAGTAATATTAAATAATAGAGTAATATAACCTGTGATTACATAACTACTAATAAATAAATTATTATTACAATTAAAAAAAACCCTGAGATAGTAAACGTTGACAATTAATATTAGCATTGCATTTGACGCCCACACTAGGGAACATAATTAAGATAATAAATTAATTGATGCAAGTAAATTTGCATAAATAAAATATAGTTATATTTGGCGCTCCAACAACGCGGGGCATAGCTGATTAACAGTAAATAAAACAATAACTATAAACAGTAATTGTAACTAAAAATATTTAGTTATATACTGTTATCTTCTGGTCAAATATAAAGCCACAGTTCCTACTATATTATTTTATTATCTACTTGTATGAACTAATTTCACCTATTGTATTACTATTTCACGGGAGCTCCAGCCGTGGTTAGTAAAACTTATTACATGCGATTTGTAACTAATTTTATTTTGTTTTTGACTTGACCAGTACCATGGTCGCGATTTTAATGTTTTAATTTATTAATTAAGTGTATCTGAGGATGGGACTTAGTCCCGAAACGCGTCATCATTGACGAAACTTTGTATCGCTAAAGTGGATATTAAGGTAATTATATATCATATAATAAGTGATACGGTACGCAAAAAAATAAGTAATTGACTAATTTCACCCGTTTACCGTATGGGCTAATTCCATAATAATATAAGTACTGTATTCTCTTATTTTGTATTTTGATACTAATGTTATCTGTTACTGGTTGCTTTTTGTTTTTTTCCAACTGTAATAAGGAAAACTTGTAAAATGATTAGTACAACCTTATTCTTAACCTTACATGTAATAAATTATTTAATTTACAGCAAATAGAAGGTGGTATTTCTGCGATTACTGTGCCTTGAGAAGTAACAGAAAATACTCATTTTCTTCATATGAGGATAATGCAAACACAGTTATAATATAAACAGTTAACTTCAAGACTACTTACTGTAATAAGAGGTAGTTATTAAATTATCACAGTAAACAAACTGTATTTTTCCACCTGTTACACAAGACATTACCATTTGTTATAATTAGGGGGCAGATTTCTATGATATGTCATATTTTTTTCCTTGACATTATTTCAGGTTTCAGCTTGATTTAAACTTGATTCCAAGTATTCTGATGAAGATTGATAGTGTCTTATTGTGCATATAATTGCATATTTCGGTAGCTTTTAAGTTTTGTAGCATATTTAGCACTAAAATGCACATTTAAGTTATATTTTTTGACTTTTCATATGCATATTTAGACATTTATGAAGTTTTACAGCATATTTACAGTGAAAATGGTTTATAATGGCATTTTTCGTGTATTTTTCACACGAAAATAAATTTATTCATTCCGTAACAAATTGTGGTGTGTTAAAGAAGTAAAAACATCTTTCAGGATGTCCTTAAAATACCTATATATTAGGAGAAATGGTTAATAAGGTGTGAAATGTCTTTGGAATGCGGATTTTCAAGTACCGTTAGGCCTCTATTGTTTGCCTCCGTGAGCGATAATGCTAGCGGGCAGATGTGAAGGGAGGGGGAGGGTTTTTCTTACATTTTGTAAAGCGCTCTTAACTTTCACCTTCCCCTGTAATGGTCATTCACTCATTCCGTGTGTCCGAAGTTTGTTTCCATCATGCCTAGAATAAAGAGTTCGGTGAATGAAAAGTTGCGCGGTTTTATTCGAGAATTTGGTAACCAAATATTTAGTACCGATGGCAATATTTTATTTTGTAAGTTGTGTGAAGTTAAGGTCGCCGCTGAGAAACGTTTCATTGTGCAGCAACACTGTAATACGGCAAAACATAAAAACTGCTTACAAAGACAGTCAGCAGTCGAAAGTAGACAACTTCTATTATTCGAAAAATCTGCTAATACTTCAACTTCATCTTCCAACACTTCAGAGTTTACAAAGGACTCTGCAGGGCGATGATTTCATCCAACATCCCATTGAAAAAGCTTAACAATCAAAGCTTGAGACAGTTTCTGGAGAAATATACGAAACATCCGGTTCCAAATGAATCGATGCTGAAGAAGAACTATCTGACTGGGTGTTACGAAGAGGTGTTGGATAAAATAATATGTAGTGTGGGGGACTGTAAAATATGGGTTTCAATTGATGAAACAACAGATGTTGATAAGAGGTATGTTGCAAACGTTATTGTTGGAACACTAAAAGAAGACAGACCTGGAGAAATATTCCTCCTAGCATGTGAAGTGCTAGAGAGAACAAATCATTCAAGTATAGCTGTCTTATACGACGATTCTTTGAATATACTGTGGCCAAATGGGGCAAAAAGAGAGAATGTTCTTCTCTTTATTACTGACACGGCTCCTTATATGATGAAAGCAGCCAAGGGACTAAAGATGTTATATCAAAGATGATACGTGTAACATGCCTTGCGCATGCTTTACATAGCGCAGCCAAAGAAATTCGCAGTAACTACCCGGAAGTGGATAAATTAATATCAAATGGAAAGAAAGCCTTTAAGAAATCACCACTCCGCCTGCAGCCATTTAAAGATGGAGCTCCTTCATTGCCCCTTCCTCCCCAGCCTGTCCTAACATGCTGGGGTAACTGGATTGAAGCTGCGGTATATTACTGCAACAATTATGTCAAGACCATGAACTCCTTGGACCCTACAGATTCTTTGTCAGTGAAAATAATGCAAAATTTGTTTTAATGTTCCACTATAAAAACTGACCTGGCTTACTTAAAATCCAACTTCGGTTTCTTCCCGAGCAAAATCACCCAGCTAGAAGCTTCAGATTCTGAACTAAAGTGATGCTCTGAATATTGTAAAATACACAAAACAAGAGTTAAAACGTGCAAAAGGAATACTAGCAGCCAAAGTATGTGCAAAATTAGTGAGTGTACTGGAGAAGAATCCTGGATTTTTGCAACTGAGTGGCATAAGTGAGATTTTGTGCGGAAATGAACCATGTTCAGACTTCGAAAATGAATTTTAATCCTTTGATCTAAGTTTATTTAAGTATGCCACCATTACTTCGTGTCATGTGGAGAGAACTTTCTCTCGCTACAAGACCATTCTCGGCAACAACAGGAGAGGATTTTCATTTCACAACCTGAAAATGCATGTCGTCAACTGCCAACAATTCAACTGATAATGAAGACTGAGATCAGGTATGTCAGGGGTTTTTAAAGGAGTGTTAAGTGGGATTTGAGCACGTAAAATTATTTAATTACTTTTCTCTCTCTTACAGGGTTGGTGCTGTTTTGGAGAATGCAGTTAAATGAGTTCGTGAATGCTGCATTGTGTGACTATCTTAAAGACACTCATTTGAAGTAGATAAATAAAAATAATAATTAACAGGATTAGCTCTATATTTAATAAATAAAATAAAAATGTAACACACACATGTCATTAATAAAGTCATATTTTGGATTTTATTGGTCATGTTTTAATGTTTGTTAGGTCATAAATGCATGCATATTTCCTACATTTTTAGGTCATAGAAATCCACCCCCTAGTTATAATATTCATTTATTTTGCTCTCCAATACATACACTGACTACACATTTAATTTTTGCCTGGTAAAAGTTTCTTCTAATGTGGCATTGTCTTGTACATTTATTTCCTCCTCTCTAAACTCATATTTCTATTACTTGGTATTAGTAGAATATTTTCCACATAAAGAAAAAATATTAAGTTTCATGTTACATTCAACAGTTTTCCTAAAGATCTTGTTATTGTACTGCATATTATACAACATTGCCAGCTTATTCTCCTGTCTCATTAAAATTGATGTGCTAAAAACAACCACTGGATACTAATTGAAAAACAGAGTACTTAACTTCCCTGTACAGAATCAGACATTAAACTCAAGTCCAGAAGTAGATAAATTTCAATTCTATACCGGAACAAATTAATTTAGGAATTGATATAACTCTAATGTAATGACAACATATTTGCAAAATATTTTTTTTTTTAATATAATGAAAGCAAAATTTAAAATTTTTAAAGTGAAAACAGTGTACATACAAAACATGTAGAAATTATTAAAACTTTTTAATGTTTTTGTTTTGCTATTATAAAGCGCTGATTAACTGGTGAAATGACTTGTTCTTTTAGGACTATCAAGATGTGTTGCTTGTCTTTTCTTTGTTTTGACTCTGTACGTGAAAAATTATCTCTTTGTCATCCAAACAATCAGATCCTGGCTCATAAGTATAATGTCTATATCGTATATTGTCTTAATCAAAGCTTTTCCCATCAATCAATTACTAGCAAACTGCAGGAATATTTTCTGTTAAAACAAGTTTTTCTTGATAAATTTACAAATTAGTGAAATTCTGTAAAATTACTCATTTTAGGTAATGATATAAAAGCTGAAAACACCTTAGTTTCTATTGCCAACTGTAATTGGTTAATTAACACTTTATTTTCACAGTGGTTAATCATTCCAGTCACAACAATTTACTGAGTCATATTATCTTTGGAGCAATGCATAAAAGTTTCATATTCTCTTTTATGCTTTTAATATACACAGACAAACGATTATACATTCCTCTACAGCCAACTCATTATCTACACAAAACAATCACATACTGTCAGAATACTTTTTAATTCCCCTCTAGAAGAATTTATTGTATCATCAGTCAATGACACTCGGTATTTTACGTACACAAATCATATCCAGACACAAATTAATTGGAAGCAATACTTAATAACTAGAAAAAATACTTTGGTATATGGCTGAAAATGTGGTCAGTACATGTGAAAGTCTACATCAATAATTATCTGTTTGTCATTCAAACAGTCAGATCCTGGCTCATAAGTATCAATTTATATTTATAAACATACATACACACACAATGATGAGGGCACTGTGCTATATTTCATACTATTTTTCCTTACAAATTATAACTGTCTAGACGCCTTGTTAAAAAAAGTGTAATGAAAATATCCATTATTAAACTTATCAAATTCAAATATGTGACACCTTTCTTAGTAGGCTACATAGAGGAAACCATACACTGTAAATATTGCATTTAGGTTTGAACATCACTAACATGATAATGGTATGCTTCAAGGCCATGCATAAATATGATCTGCCTTCATATAGTTGTATATTCAGTGGGTTTTTTTTGGACTACTGATTTTCGTAAAGTGCAAGTAACAGGAATTTAATTTTGTACATCATTTTACCAGATAACACAATCAAATAAAAGAGTTGTTGCATACTCATAATTTCATTAAGAAAACATACAAAATTATACTGTAGATTTTTTGTAGTTGCAATGTTTAAAGGAGGCCAAGTGGACTCATTTAGTGAAAAGAAAAATTTTCCTAATCTGATGGGTAGTTATTTACCAACTATTTCTTCTCAATAACACTATGATTTAGTGGACTTGAAACACAGTTGCACAGGAATGTCTGGGTGTGCTCCTGACACATGTTAATGTCTGTCATCCAGCATTAAAGTGTTCTACAAGTTTTGCATGATTTACACCAAGTTTATAAATGGTGTAATAAATTTAAGTTCTTGAATTTTATGAGATGTTAAAACTGTATCATACCACATACAATACTTAGAAACAATTTTTGAAAATAAGTTATTATAAATGAAATATGTAATTAATTTCAAATAGCTGTCTGAATTGAATATTTAAATACAATTTCAATTAATTTAAAATATACCTTATCTGATCCATCAGCGATCTTGTAGTTAGCACATACAATTTATTGCTAAGGGTTAATCCATTTCAAATCACAAAAAATTAATAAATAAACTTACTGCTAAAAATTTTTAATTTTTTTAACTTTTTGCCCAAGCTTTCCTTAGTATTTTAAGAGTGAACACCATGGTTAAAATTTTGTATTGTAAATAAGTTTAGTGGGGGTGGGACACATTTCACGGAGAGGGATGCACTTTTACTTTCAAAGCTATCATGATAATTTCAAAACAACATTCCTAAGAACAAATAATCTAACTGTTTGGCACATAATAAAGAAATAACATATAACATATAAAAATATATAATATAATACAATATACACATTTAAAATTTTCAAAAAATCATTTTTTGAACACGATAATTTCTATGAAGGAAACAAGATCCACCTTAAATATTTTCTCCCACACAGATCTCTTAACTAAAAGACGAAGTTTTAAACTTTTTCTTTTTTTGTAGATGGTTTCAAATACTGCAACACACCAGTAAAGTGTGATTTTCAAAAGAGAATTTCACCAAAGGAACTGGGTGAAATTTTATGAATGAGACTCAGCTAATTCCACATTTATGGAGCATCAAATTTGGCTTGGAATCGCATGTAGTTAATCTTTGGTGGAAAAAGACAAAAAGCAACAAGGAGCCTTTATTTTTTATTTTACTTTTTTAATTAAACACCATTTTCTGTTGCTTAGAATCAAGCTTAACCTCAGTTCATATTTTTTTTTTTAATCTGTAAAGCTTAAATTTCTCAGATACACAGAATGAATTAACTAATTAACCTTTGCTCAACAGCCCATTAAGGACCAAGGCTTTCCCCATGGCTTTTGTGTTTAGTGGGACGGTTGCATGGGTAGTACAACGCGACGCCAGCCGCTAGTTGCAGTTCATTAAGGAAAATATTTTATCAATTTAAATTGGAGGAAAACGGAACTTAGATCTAAGAAGAATACACCTGTTACCTAAACCAATAAAACTTTACCTATTACCACAAATTTATATCATTGTGTACTGAGTAATTCTGTTTTGAAATTATCATGAAAGCACTGAAGCACATTTTCCTCCAGAAACGATTATATCATGGGGTTATTGGTAAATCTGTACCCAAGTCCACTCATGTGAATTTATAGAAAACTGACATGAAAGGTTGTCAAGTTCAATGGTAAATCATAAAACTGATTTTCAAGGTTAATTTTTATTATTAATAGTTTTTTTTATTGATTACACAGCAGTTAAAAAATACAAACAAAAAGAGAAATGCATAAAAATGTCGTTTTTGGAAACATCATTAAAAACTTGGACTTGGGTAGTTTTACCACAACCCTATGCTATGCCAATGTTAAAAATGGTCACCAAAAAAATGGCTGACAATTAAATTTTTAATCATGGTTTTTAAAATACTATGGAATACATGGGCCAAAAATTAGAAACATCAAGAATGGTGGCAAACAAATTTATTTATTGTTTTGAATGATATGGAATGTATTAACTCTTAATTAATTTAATTCAGTAAGACAATCATTGATAGATGAAACTCGTTATTTTTATTTAAATGACTACCAACAAATATTATATCAAATACCTTGTACACAATGTCTCTAATCCATTCTTTACCACATATAACTGTGGAAGAATTAGATTTGGTCACTTGTGAGTAAAAAACATTATGTCTCTGGAATTATAGTCTACTGTTAAGTACATTACACATGTTACAAATAAACTTTCACAGTGTTTACTATTAATAACAATATTGGTTTTAGTATATCAACAAATTTTCTTAGCAGTAAATATTTTGTCCACTCTATGACACGACATCCTAAGCGTCTCACTGTATGACATAGGCATTATGCACAGCTTAAACTTAAAAAACCTGGACAGTGGAAGTAAACATGCTTTTTTAAAAAACCGTTTGCATAAAATAAATTTAAATTCTTGAATTTTATGAGATGTTAAAATTGGACATATGAGATACCACAAAAGGATAACGTGCAGTTTTTTTTATGTTACTTGAGCTTCTGTACAAACCTTGCATGTACGTACTTGTATGTGTGTAAAACATGCACACATGCACACGCCCACACACACAGAGAATTGTGTGATTATCTGTAACTAACAAATGGACTACATTAAGTAAAAGGTTATAATAACGTGGATGTAGGCTTACTTATATCCATTACATAAAGACCATTCATTGCAAATGGTTAAAGCATGGTTTAGATGTTTCACAATCGCTCTAGGTCCTTTTCAGGACAGTGACCTCTGTCCTACTATTTCCTTTCACAACAGCTGATTAAAGTGTCACTCCTACACGCAATGGTCAATGAACCGAGATACACTTCAACCAAAATGTGAGTTATAACAAGTTTCACTTTGTATACAATCATCGTTTCAGTTCACCACTTCTTCTGATTAAAATAATACCAGAACACAGAAAAAGCTGTGAGATAAAGATGCCTATCTCTAATTAATGAGGAATTTTAGGTATTTTGATAATACAGTTTCTATAACTGGTTTTAACATCATCTAATAATGAATAGAATCCAGTACAAATTATAAACGTATATAGTACAAAAACAAGCATTGAACTATGCGATTTACTGCCTTCAGTTCATGAATATAATAAAAGTCATACCCAGCTAACACAACTCTGACTCTGAGTCTGTTATATACAAATGTGGTACATTTCAAAAGTTAGGGCCACCTGTTAAACATTGGTAAGACTGAATACTATAGTGTACGTGTAGTAGCTTCATAGAAATAGTTGGGTAGCCATCAGCCATTATGCAAGCAGTCTACCGTCGTTTGCATTCCCATGAGAATCAATAAAGATGGCTGATGGCTGCAAGAATTAACAATCCTACCCATTATGGAGTGCAATCTACAATTGGATTTCTCAATACAAAAGGGCTGAATACTGCACAAATCCACCAAAAATTGTATGAGAATTATGGGTCTACAGTAATGAGTAAAATACAGGTAGATACACTGGTGTCAGTATGTTTAACGAATGCTGTTCACATGTTCACAATGAAGAGATAAGTGGGAGGCCTACTATTCAAATAGACAACCTTGTTGAATAAGTGAATGCAATGTTTGAGAAAAACAGAGCTTCATAATTGGTGTTCTTACCATAAAATTCCCAAACACATCAGAGTACAGTAGAGAATTGTTACTGAAAGCCTTGGCTATTCACTGTCTGCAAGAAGAGTTCCAAAAATGTTGGTTGTTGTGCACAGAAATTGAAAAATTACACTTTTGGACTGCTATGAGAAAGACAGACATTTTCCCCCCATATCTTGACTGGTAATGAAACAGGGATTTGATTTACTTTAATGTCAAGTTCAACAACAATCTTGCAGTGGCATCATTCAACTTCACTAAAGGAAAAAGAAACTGATTACCTCAGACAACACAAAAGATCATGCCACTATTTTCTTGGATCGAAAAGTCGCCCTTCTGTTGGATTTTACCCAGCCAGGAACAACAAACAAACACAGCTGTATTATGAAACACTTTCAAAACTGAGAAGTACTATTCAGAAATGGCAACACGGATTTTTTACATCTAAATAGGAGACATGGAACGACTACACACTTACACGTAACACCTGAACTATCTCTAAACAGAGGACAAAATGTGATGCTAAGAGTGGAGCCATGGAAGTTTACTTTTTGTTTCCTTTGTCCTGAAGTGAATCCAATAAAAAAGAGTGAACAAGTAGTGTACTGAAAAAAAAACTAGACTTCTCAGCTTTACTGGAAGAGCCATTGTGTGTGCTATGTACTGTTGCCAGGTACCACTCTTTATAGTAATACGAATATATAAAATTAAAATTCCCCTTATAAAATTATTAAAGACTAATGTAGCTATTATGTGGCATTGGCTTGAATTTTTAAGACAACCTTCGTTTTACTCACTTTAATCATGCACAACCAGATAAAATGATTTTTACTTATTATAGGCAAATATTTAATTGTTCATTATATGTACTTCAGAGAGTTCAGCAAAATTCATCACTTTGTGCTTAGTATATGTAAATGATTTTATCTTAAATATTTTATGCAAACAGAGGTTTCACTGAATTTGAGCAGTAAGTAACCACTGTAAAACTAACAATTTTAATAAATATAAATTGGCTTCTATTTATAAAATTCTTACCGCTGTTATCAGTATTACAAATTGGGTGGCTAAGTCATTCAAGTAAGTCTATGTACGGTAATAAAACTATATTTTTAGCTATGACAGTACAAACACATTACAGTAGACTCCCTCTCATCTGGCCTCGGTTGGATTGGCCGTCGGATGGTTCGGTCAGCCATACGGTGAGTCACACAGTCTAGACGAGCCTCCAGTGACAGGCCCCAACTTGTTAAACGGAAAATATACGTACAGTAGCTCAGTTGACTCACGGTTTTGTTCATGTGCGGATGTATGTCTTATGTTGTGAGTTCTGTGTATATAGTAATACTGTATGTATCTGTGTAAATAAAAACGTTTTCTGATATGAGTGTGAAACGAAAACACAAGTTTGTGACTATGGACCAAAAATTACAAGTCCTTCAGCATCTCGATAAGGGTGAATCGGTCCAGCGTATTTGCCAAGAGTACTGTTAATGACTGGCGCCGAAATAGAAAATCGATTGAGACTTTCTGCACTCAAACTGAAACTGAAAAAGTGCTTTTGACGCGATGCACTTTAAAAAAACCAAATAACGAATTAGTAGACGATGGTTTGTGGTTATGGTTTATGCAGGAACGCCGAAGAGGCACTCCGATAAGTGGACCAATTTTAAAAGAAAAAGCAGTTATCCTACACTCAAAACTTCAAGATGCTAGTACATTCTCGGCAAGTGAAGGATGGCTAACACACTGGAAAAAGCGTCATGGAGTTCATTTCATTGGCGTTTGTGGTGAACAATTGTCGGCGAATCCATAAGCAGCTAGTGATTTTTCAAAAAAAAAAACTGTCTAACATCATTCCTAGTGAAAATCTTAGTCCAGAACAAATCTATAATATTGACGAGATGGGGTTGAATTTTAAACTCTTGCCCAAGAAAACGTTTGCTACAGCTAAGGAAACTTCAGCCCCTGGATTTCAAGCCAGTAAAGAGAGAATCACGGTGGCTTTGTGTTCAAATGCCTCAGGGACCCACAAGCTGCCTTTGTTTGTAATCGGAAAATCAACAAAACCCAGAGCTTTTAAGAATTTAAACATGTCATCCCTTCCAGTGTACTACAGAGGCTGTGCCACAAAAATCAGCCTGGATGGATTCTTATCTGTTTAAGGAGTGGTTCGAAAGCGAATTTGTTCCTAAAGTGAAACATCATTTGACGAGTTTGAAGTTACCAGTTAAAGCACTTTTACTGCTAGACAATGCACCTACCCATCCGCAAGAACTTGAATGTGAAGGTTACAGTGATATAAAATTATTATTCCTGCCACCTAACGTCACAAGTCTTACACAACCAATGGACCAAGGGGTCATCGAGTCTTTTAAGAGAAGGTACCGCAGAAAGCTTCTTTCGGAAATTCTAGGTAAACTGGACAATGAAGGCAGCACAGGTCACATTCCGGCATTAAAGACAATCAACATGAAAGATGTGATCTATATGGTAGCTAAAGCATACGATGGCATACGATGAAATGCCATCATCTACATTTACAAAGTCTTGGAGAAAAGCATGGCCAAATTGTTTTCTTCTCATTGAAAAGAATGAAGAGGACAACCCTAAAGCAGATGAATCAAATCTTCAGGGTTTTGAACCAGATGACAACGAATCTCTGTTAAAAGATCTACGATTGCCTCACTCTGATGATCTTGTACAAGACTTGCAGAATGGATTGCTGGTCAAGATGAAGAGCTTAAAAATGAGATCTTAAACGATGATGAAATTGTGCAAGCTGTCATTTGCCAAGAAGATGAAGAAGAAGACAATGACGAGGAGAAAATGAGCCATGCTGAGGGAAGAGCAGCCCTGGACTTAGCAACGACGTACATCGAACAACAAACAAAGGCAACTGCAGTTGATGTTATGTTCATCAAGAAATGGCGTGATTTCGCATTCAACAAAACAGTTGAACAAAAAAATCAGAAGATAACTAATTTCTTTTAATTTTTATTTCCGAGTTTTACGTTCTGTAGTGACACTTCTAATGTTCATAATGTTCATGTGTTTTTCATATTCTATAAAGAGTTGTGTTATTTTTGGCAAATACGTACAGTAATATCTGTGCGAGTTGTAGTAATTTTCCTTGTTTTTTTTTTTTTTTTACTTGCTACCATGGAGTAAGGGTGAGTAATTATAATTATTAGTAATTTATATATACTGTATTGGGTCATTTATAATATGGTTCATTCATTAAAGAGCGTTATTTCATCAATATAGTGTATTTTTGGTTCGTTCGGCCATTTTGAAATCCGGCCTAGGGTCTGGTACCGAGGTGGCCGGACGAGAGGGAGTCTACTGTACTTTAAACTGTTAAGGCCAGAACTTCTCTAG
The DNA here is from genome assembly GCA_034769895.1 of Magicicada septendecula. NCBI lineage: Eukaryota > Metazoa > Arthropoda > Insecta > Hemiptera > Cicadidae > Magicicada > Magicicada septendecula. The sequence goes on from CM068372.1 coordinate 220,763,983, forward strand.
CACCATGAAAACTGAGTAATTCTTGGATTTTGTTGTCCATGACGTGTCGGTTGATTAACTAAATATAAGTACATCACCACCGACTCGGAACAAAAAGTTTTTTTATTGGTAAAAACGTAAAAGTTTTACCTTATAGCCTGAACCAGTTTTTGCTTATCATAAGCTTTGTCAGAGGCTGCCACTGGGAGCGCTGTCCATCTTGTTGTTGGCAACTGCATCGACTTTTGAAGGATCGATGATGTGTGTGTGGGGTGTGATATGTTCAAATAGTACGTGTGATTTGAAATGTATGTTCGTTTAGGATGTTGTTTTTATGTGTTTTTTGTATACAGGGTGGGCCAAAAGTCACTATCCATTGTGAGTTACTGAGTTACTCAATTGTTTTCCATCTTTGTCGATAAAATTGCACTCTAGTGTTTACATAAGAAACTATCAGACACAAACCAAAGGCGCGTAATTTAAAATCGATGGGAAGATCACAACCAAAGTTATTTTAATATTTACAATGGGTAACTCAGTAACTCACAATGGGTAGTGACTTTTGGCCCACCCTGTATTTCCAATTGTCCAAGAGTGTCTAGTTTTTGGCCTTTTGTGTGTACGTGTACAATATCCATGTTGTTGTCGATGTTTGTGTGTGTGTTTTGATAGTGTGTGTTGTTTTGTATGCGATTCTGTATCCTACTTACATTTGTGGGCTATTTAGTCAGTGTGGTTACTGATGTGTTAGTGTTATGAATTTGTTTTCTGTCTTTGTCTGTTGTTCTGATGAAGCTTATAGCCTAATAAGTGAAAACTGGTTCAGGGTATAAGGTATAACTTTTATATTTTTACCTATAAAAACTTTGTGTTGTGAGTCGGTAGTGATACACTTATATTTAGTAAAACTGAGTACTTCTTCGCAATGGGGTTTCTCTCCATAACCCTTCCATTTATCATAGATTTTGCCTTTCTCAACCATATTTACCTACTCCTTACTTCAGTCTCTTTTACCTGTTTATTTTGTAAATTTCAAGTCCCCAAATACTTGAGCTTCCCAGCTTGTCCTGTAAAATCAGGACTAACGTGAGATTGTGAAAACTATAGGTTATATTTAAATCAATCATCCATTCCACAAAATTAGTGGAGAACAGAAAAAGAATCAATTTTGCCCGAAATGCATGTAACCCCTTTATTTCACCTGGGAAGACAAAATACCATCATACAATTATAAACTCAACAACTTACCATACTGCTGATGTTTAACTGCTTCACTGTAAGGTGGAGGAGGGTTATCCATGTTCATCAAATAATCTGGAACATAAATGTGATTGTATTATTTTCAGTCAGCACTCTACATAAACAGAATGAAAGCAATAATGTGCTCAGTCACAATGGAAAGAACAATAAGTACCTCAAACACAGTGTAGTGGCATGGCATATTGGTTATTAATTCATTTCTATAACATTTTATTGTACCCTGATCAGTGGCGAAGTTACATGGAGGCAATTGAGGCAATGCCTACCCTAAAAAATTCTGTAGAATAATAATTATAAATACGTATGAACTACGTAACGTAAAGATTATACATTGTTACTGTCTGTCGAATTTATTAAGCCGAAACGTGCTTTACTGAGGAACCGCTAGATGGTGACAGGTGAGATTCGGCATAGCTTGTTTAAAGCGAATGAGGCAACGTGAACTTGCCTCAGCGGTTTTTGCATACGTCGTATGTAAGCAATGTGCTGTTGTATGATGAAGTGCGGGGGAGGGGGATTGTCCCGCGCTGTACACATAGAGCGTTGAGGCACGTCTCATTACCAACTGTGGTGCAAACAGTTAAGTTAAAGCGCGCTGTGTTGTTTATAAGTGTGTTTATTTTATGCGGATATTGAAAGTGTGCCTGTTATTCCGCTGAACTAACAGATGATTAAGATTGTTATTTGAATTATTTGTAACATTATACATATACATAGAAACTAAGCAAGTTTAAAAATTTGAAGTTCAATCAGTTGTATTATTGTGTATGACTTATACAAGGATTGTTCAATAGAAACACGTTTAGAGCTGTAAAGCATTTTTTATTCAACGATTTTAAAAGAAAGAAGTCTCCATTAACATTAAGACATGAGTCCCACTGTTGCACTAATCTGTAGATTCCATGCTAGTAAAATTCTTACGGCTGTCTGCGGAACCATTCGCTAACAGCAAACTCTACCTCAGCATCCGATTTAAACCACTGTCCTTTTATTGATTCCTTAAAAAAATTTAAGGTAAGATTTTTGCCTACCCATTCATTAACTACTAGCTTCGCCACTGATCCTGATATAAGTGCCTATAAACATATGTAGTCTGACAACTTGTAGAAAGGAATCGGGTAACCTGCTACCAGCTGGCCAAAAAACATCGAAAGAGGAAAGCTTAATCTCGTATCACACCCTACCACTTGTTAGTACCACTAAGGCAACTAACTGGGAATAAACGGTAAGCCTGTACTTCATATTCACATACAAACATGATACACTTCCAGTAAATCAGCGTGTGCTAGATGTTTTCATACCAGTTTCACTTCAGTGGAGCACCTAACAGGGTAAGGAAGCAGTGAATTTCTTTCTATTCATTGTTGTACTGTACAACATACGTTTTCTATTCAGACATTGCTTCTTTATGTAGCAAAAATATTAAAATACTCTTTGTTTCATACATTCCTGTAAGCTGTTGCTTACTATGTTTCAAATTATTAATTAATTTACTTCACACAAAGCTTTTATTTATACCACATGAAAAATTTATTTACCACAAACTTTAGTTTTCTATACTTCCTCATATCTCACATTCTGGGATTCTTCCTAACAGTGGAATTATCCAAGCTTTATTACTTATGTATGTTTAACCATGTGTTAATATAAACTATAAGTAATTTATGTAAAATTATGATTATACACATATACATTCTTACTGAAGTTTGAAGTTTAACGGATGATATGAAAGTTTACAATTATCAGCATGTAACATGTGGTATTCCATTGACTTATTAATTAGTTTTATCTTCCCCTGTTTCACTGTAATTTCCCCTGAGATATGTGCAACCACACGACTGAATTTACATACTGTGACCTTGCTGGCCACTGGCACAGGTTTGGCAACAGCCCACACAGAAATATGATGTGACAAGCAATATGGAGAATACAACAAATCCACTTAAACAACTGGTGACTCTGCCCTCCCTACCCCCTCAGTGTTGCTCTTCTCATTCCCTAACACACATACACATTCAATTAACCATTTAAGAGGCAACAGAACAACACACAGGCAGCTGGCTTGGACCATTCCACATCCTCAATTTTAAACTGAAAACTTGTCTTTTTCTGTGTAGAAGCTGAAACCTTTTTGACTCAATTACTATCAACAGCTCGCCTTTGGAGCTCAACAAGGAATGTGGTGACGTATGCCATTTCACTGCACGCATCACTGTAATACTACACATTTAAAATACGTTTAACAAAGTTTCGATATTACTTGACTGTCTCTTACAAGGTATTTCTTGTAGCGAATAAAAATAAACACTTTAACAAAATATTCAGTAAATTACACTTACATACAATGTACGAACGTTCAATCTAATACGCACACAACATTACAACTAAATACGTGTGAACAATGTGTTCAGAAACAGTAATACCGCACCAACACAAGCACGCACTATCATTCAGTAGTACGCTCCTCAGGCGTCTCGTCAGCAAAGCTCGTGTACGTACAGTACCATGTGTTCCACACACACACACACACACACACATTTTCCCTTGAAAAGATCCTTTACTTGACATATTAATACAGTAATATTATATAAAAGTACTACATAATTTCCCTTTATACATGCGTGTTTTTTGTGCACACCTGCACGTATACAATGCATTGTGGAGTACCGGTATATGTATATACATATATATATATATATATATGTGTATATATATATATATATAGGCACAAATTCAATAATACATATCAAACAAAAGCCTATACTTAATGTTACTATATTACCAAATGCCACTATCTGTTTTGAACAATTACACACATTTAGGGTTTGTTTTTTAGATTGTGATCTAAAATACACGTTTACAAGCAAACTGGGACATTAATTTGGACAGTGTTTGGCTATGTAACAAATTTTCTGAGAAACTAATACTAAATTTGGGGGAGTTTTCCAGATTTAATTAAGCTGTGTGTGAAAATTGACATTCTTGTATGCTTACACAATTCTCAACAAGTTTAAGTAAGTTTCTCCACTGTAGAAAGTGAACTAATTTGAATGTTATGAAACTGATGTTCACACAAACGTGCAAGTTTCCTTTAAGGTGAAAACAGTGCTGCTGATTTAGTGCACAGTTTTTCACATAATGCAGTGAAAGTTTTGATAAAATACTGATGTTTCAGATCCTATAGTTCCGTTTCTATTTGAAACTAATTCATAGGAAAACACAAATAACAATGTATCAACCACATGTTAGGTAATGAAGTAACCATTACTGAAATGAATGTGATTACTCATATGATGTAAATGCTGTTTGGTATCTATATTTCTTGTGCCGAATAGCTTGGTTTCACTGGAATGAGTTGATGTTACTTTTCAAAAATTGAAAATTCATAAAGTGGCAATTACCATGTGTCGAAATGTATTTTACTATTCATAAAATAACAAAACACTTGAGAGGAATAATTGCAAAGTCTACCTGCAAATAACTACTATAAATGAATCTTATCAGCATTTCATTTCAGCTAGAGACATTCTGACTTATTGGTAATAGTAGGCCTACTGTTTACTTAATCTGTTTGAACAGTATTCTAGTATCTATACAAATTATCATACGTAATTTTAACATAATTATTTGCGACTGAAATGCCAAAAATAAACAATTTTGTTTTCAAGGATGGTTAATAACACTATAGTAACGGCAATATGTCTGCACTTTCATGCTGGGCATGCAATCGAGTGCAGTACACACACCCATAACGAAAGATTCTGATGAAAAGGGGGCTAAGCAAACTGAAGGGACAGAAATACAGTTACAACAAAACGAAATCTATATTTCTTAAGACTCTTTTTTAGAACGCTTGTAGCAGTCAGCTTTTTAAATCTATTTACCTTCTTACACCTCGATAAACTCGCAGTACACTTTTGAAAAGTATACAAATATATATTTTATTAACAAATAGTAATTAATTCTGTAAGTAGATTGTACTATATTTTTATCGTTTTAAAATAGTAAAAAAAATACTAAACGATAAAAAAATAGTACAACCTACTTGCAGAAGTAATTACAATTTGATAATATCAGAATTCTGCAAGAAACTGGAAGAGTTACTTATAAAGAAAATATTTGTTAATAACCAATGTTTGCGAAAACGTCAGAAATTAAAAAAAAAAACAAATAAAAAACAGCAGCATTCTGTTTGTCACTGTCTATCACTGCGTGTTATATAATGAATACAGAATCAATATTGTTTAATACTGATGATTAGTTTATAACATAAAGGTTTTACAAGTTGTCACGTTGCAAATGTTTCCAAACCAACAGTGTGTAGGGAGGATGGACCTGCATTAATTTAATCAATACTCCACTAGTAAATAACAAGCTGTTCGTTAATAACAGAAAAAAGGTCGTAGATAATCTCTTTCATTTTTTTAGGCGGTTGGTCTGTGGAGCACACAAAGCCACTATTTGAGAATCACAAACGCACTTAAAATGCTGCACTAGAACACAATTTTTATATTCTTTATTTACCTAACTCTCATTTGTACGGTTTCCTTTTATGTATCACGGGTTATAAAATTTACATTTCTAAACTATGTCAGCAACCTACTTTTGCTTTTAATTATAATAATCCTGTATAGAAACGCACATAAAACATGTTTAAATTGTAATATTCGTTGTTAGAAACCAATTGCAGTATTACTGTTTACAAAAATTAAATTTCTAACCCCACAAATTACGAATACACCACTTAGATATACACAAAAAATGTAATTAAATAAATACTCACATACGACGCTAACAATACGGACGCTTATTTCGCACAAACGGGGAGAGATTCGTTATAACAGTGCTATAGTGCTGCACTCTTAAGGATTTCACACTCACTCAACCCCCCCCCCCTCAGAGTCTTCTCTGTTGCTTTTCGCGTTATTTGCTCTGACGCAAACTACGTCATCATTAATGGGCTTATGGTTGTAGCGTCAATCATCTAAAGAGAAAAGGAAATATGTCATTATTATTGTGCAAGAGTGACTCATGCGATGTTAGTTAACGAAGTTTTGTTGGCTATCGAAAGGATGCGTTAAATATAATTGGTATAGGCCTACCGGTACTCATAAAATGTTTTCGTACTAGCTTCTGTTAACTAAAGCATTTAGACTTTCTAATGTTTTGGGATGAGCCAGTTTTTGATACTCGTTTATTAAAAGGGGCCACCTTTAACTCGTGTGACCACGAGTAATGAACCCTACTCTTAACAGAAAGTATAGCATTGAACTAGTAAACCTACTTCCGAGAAGCTAATTTACGACAAACACGGTTGTTCCAACGTCATACAGCACCATCACTTACACAAGCAACTCGTGACAAATTTTACATTTAGGAAGAACCTGTCTTGTCTCTAAAAAACTCAATCGAGGCTTCTTCTCTATTCAGGAAACCCTGATTCAGAGACGCTTCAGTAGTGTCCGGCGCCTATTTGCAGAGCTTTAAGTTGGCGTCCCTATAACCCCTATCCCTATCCCTATACCCCCATAACCTGTCTTGTCCCTATACCCCCCCCCATAACAAAATCACTTTATAAAAACGCGTCAGTGAGTACAAATGAAATACGAAATTTATTAATTATAAGTTTATTAAACAAAAACCACGAATTATCAAAAAACGTATAAAACACAATAAACAAATAAGAAGGGTACAAAAAGTCAAAAATAATTTGAAAGAAAATAAAGTAATTAATGTTATTTGTCAAGAAAATCATTTGCCAATTGCACATTATATAGTTTTACGAAAATTAACAGATAAACTTACAGTTTTATAATAACAAAAATATTAAATATCTTTTGGTACATAAGTAAACTTATTATATTTTATTTGACAAGATAATGACTTTGACATTTGTACTTTGTATAGATATCATATAAATAAGAAACAGATAAACTTACAAGTAGGCCTATATAAAATAAGAACATATTACAAACATTAATACCCGTTCAGAGCACCGAAAAGGTTAAAACAAATAAGTTAATAAATAATAATTTTTTTTCGAATATTTCCTCCTCGCCTGAAATTTTTGTCGCCTGTGTGCGCCGCACACTTTGCACACTGTGTCGGCGTGCTCAGATTTTTATTTCAGTTCCCTTGAACTAGAGGCTGAGCCACGATTTCTATCGGCGGGGGGGGGGGTCTAAATATTTGTGAATTAAACTACAAAAATTAAAAGAATAAGAACTTGGAAAATAATTTGATACAGTATTTAATTTTGTTCAGTCAAGAAGGTAAGTAGTGTGAAAAAATAGGGTTCATTAACAGACATCTAAAACTTAACAAAACCAAAAAAAAACAAAAACGACATCTTGCCTTTCAATGTAATCTATGTAAAACAAACGATACCGACGCACACATTTTCCGTCTTCTGTAGAGCCTGAAGGCCGTTTCACACTGAATTCTACGCTACGCCATGCTTAGCAACACAAACTGTCGGCTTTGCCGGTTGCGAATATTTCACATCATCTTCAACCAGCAAGCGTTGCGCATCTTGGGCCACGTGTTGAACGTAAACAATTCTGAACGTCAGATCGTTTTGATGTTTGTTGCGTTTTGTTTTTATCTTTTATTAGTTTAATTTTGTAATAATTTTTAATTTGTCGAATTTTTTTAATGTGGAATCATTAATTGAGTTAGTGAAATATTCTATCCATGTTTATAGAATACAAAATCATGGAAGAAAATAGGCAACACATCATATGCTGATTGTATAAGTCACAATAATTTATTTACCAGCTTAATTAATTAATTACCTTACAAATTACATATTACAAGATTATGCATAAAAGAGTTATCACTGTGAAAAATACTTTCTTATGAATGCTAAAATTAATTTTCATTAATGAAGAACTTTAAAAAACTTAAGTTTTTGCTTCAAAAGTGTCCAAGTAAATACTTTCAGTTATGCTTTCACAATACGTAAAAATGAAAAAAAGGAAAACACAAATTTACGATGTAAAATAAAATATTGTTACGCAATTGCGGAATGTTCTCGACGATCGAGAGTGACGATCTATACTCAAAAAAGAGTTAGCAACTATTGTATAGCGTACATAGTAAATTAATAAAATAGCATAAAAATTTAGAGATTAACAAAATTCATCAACTTTTTCGACCCTCTGGGGAGGATTCCGGTTTCTACGCCGAAGTACGCCCCTGGGACGGGCGAGCATTAGTTGCGCCAAAACTATGACGACCGAAAAGGTCTCGAAAAAGGTTAATTAATTCCACACCTTACGAGGTAGTTGTGGGACTAGGTGTAGTTCAGGTTGAAGGACAGGTGAGACGGAAAAAGCAGCCGTCGGAAAATACTTCGCGGCTTGCGTTGTGCGATCTGATCAGTATCCAGCCAACCGAGCTTTGCAGCCACCAGACTACTTAACAGAAACCTACATTGATGAGCGAGCGAGATTACTGAAATGTCAACTGAAATAAATAAAACATATTATCTGTACATGTAAGTAGATTTACACATCTATATATATATATATATATATATATATATATATATAACTCAAAGTCTGAGGATTTATGGGTACTGAATACAAATCCACACCGTTACACCGTTGCCATCAAATTTTGCACAAGTAACCTTTGACACAAGGCGAAAAATACTGTCTAACTTGGAATTTGATATTTTGCCCCGTTCGCACGATTTAGGCCCTTTTAATTATGCCTTTACTAAAGATGTCAACAACACTATGGAAGCCAGAATTAATTACCATAGTAATAAGTAAATAAACAAAAGCTATTTAGCGGCATCAGATCTGTACATTTATCCATTCTGCAGTACATTTTCGATGTTTTATATAATATGCGATTGTATCGATATATTACGATGTGGGAAAGAGGAAGTGTAGCCTACTAATTGTAAATTGTCCTATTACTTAATGCAAAGCGAAAGTACGTGTTGTTTTCATTTATGAGGTTAGGTGACAACGGTTTTTGGTTTTTAGTTTACTGCTGAAATAAATAAAAGCCACGGTTGAGGAAAACATAACGTTTAGTGTGTTATACAATGCTTCTAACACAGTAACACTTAAAATAAAGAATTTAGCGTTTTTGGTTTAGCAGGTACTTTATAAATATCCCCAAAGGCTTTATAAACGGGTACTTTTAAATCTCCAAATGCTGTTGCACCAACATAATAATTTAGTATAAGTTGAAATAGTACAAGTGTTGAAAACAACTTTGGAGAGAATTTAACTAATGAGTACAAAATTGTTATACAAGCTGACAGACCGCCATATAGACATAGACAATAAAAATTATATTAAAATACTTATTAAAAATCCAATATTCGCGTGCGAAGCCGCGGGTAACAGCTAGTTATTCATAAAGTGAATTACAAATCAGCATCAAATCATTGGGTTACAATTACTCGTTCTGTTGGTGAAATTGGTCTCCTCCGCCCAGTGGTTTCTTTGGATAATCTATATTCTAGGAAAAATAATAAAACATCAAATTCATTTATTGACATCCTTGTATATTCAACAACTTCAGTTGGATAATTTTTAAGTTCCTTATGTAAACGATGAAGTTCCCCATAAAGTCTCGTTGTTCGTTTATTTCATGAATCCAAATTTCTCTGTTCGATGTATTAACAATACAAAATTTTAAAGCTGTACTCTCAGCTAACGTCCGAACATTCAAGTTCGACATTCTGTGGCTGTTCAGTGACTGAAGAGGATTTTATCTGCTCCGATATCCTGTTTTTGTGCGGCCATAGTAAGTATTCCTGATTGCTCTGCTCTCCGTTTTCAGTTCCTCTACCAGTGTTGTGTATGGCGTAGTTTTACGGAGGACTAAGAATGCATGTGACAGTTGTCATTGCCGATTTAATTTTTCCTGTGCATTATCTCGCCCAAACGTTTTCACGTTTGTTCACAGTTTAAAGGCTATCCAGACTTACAATTAGAGTGAACAGTGTTCGAAGCGGTCGTGTGCACAAGATGACAGGAAAACATAATTAAAAGAAGCGTTCACTGAAAAAAATGTAGCAGCTAAAAACTGGAGTAGTTAGATTAACGTTTGTAACACGTGTTTTCTTTAAAATCTAATGCATTTAACGTCAACGAGGAAGCCTTCGATTCTGGACTATATTGAAAGAGAATGACCTTGAAACTTTCTTTTATCGATCGGATGAACTGTGCTGTTACAGTAAGAAGCCCTTTATTTACTGTGATACTGTAAACAAATTCTAATTATTTTATTTTTACTCTCTTCCATATACTATCATAAACAAAATGTTGGAGAAAATAAAATCTTTTCTTAATTATGTTGAAATGTCCATTGTCAGGTAACCTAAAAACAGTTTTCAGTTCTCTGTCTGTAATGTTACCATACAGAGTTCGAACGGATAAAACGATTTTTATTAAAGCTATTTTTTTGACAGATAGGCCTAATTTAACAGATGATATCCAGATGATTCCATTCTGCCCATCCGCAACATTAGTGATTCTATTCCTCAGAAACTATAAAACTTCCGGGATTTTGCCCCCCCCCGCACACAGACCTTTTAATTTACTCCTTTATCCTAAGTTACTAAGTTAACACTTTTACTTGATACGATGGTTTTACTGTGAAGCGCTAAATTTTATTTTAACTTGTGCTTTTTAGTTTCTCGTATTTTTAAATAGTGTAAGATTATTTGATATTTTAAATCTGGTTTATTCTTCTTTTTTCGATATTTTAACTCAGTTTTTATATATGTTCATTGACAATAAATTGTACAATTTCAATGTGATTTCGCCGACATTATTTAAGCTTTCTGATCTCTGTAGCACAGCGATCAGATTGTATGCGTGTTATGAAAAGAATATATACTGTGAAAATATTTTGTGTAATAATAAGTTGATTCGCAGGATAATTCTGTACGAACAGTCCATTTAACTAAACTTGATGTGATTCTTGTTCTCATGTATTAATCTTGTAAGTGTAATGAACTAAGTCTTGTCTTCTAAATATAATGTATAAATGAAACGCAAAGGAATGAAGCAGTGAAATAAAGTTTATTTTCAATCCGGCTCCATTTCAAAGCCAAAACGGTCGCGAGATGCTGGAAAAGATGAGTAAAACGTATTTGAGAGGTAGCAAACGATTGAATGAAAACGACGAATTTGTAAATGTTGAAAATAAGGAAAATACTGGCCATCTGACGGTCATTTAAATAAGGAGTGAAGTGAATAAGAGGACAGGGGTTTAAGTCCGAGAAACACAAATCCCTCAATCAGGGAAAGTAGGAATCGAGTGGGACCAGCGTATGAATGAGCTGACGGTAGAGGGGCTTTGAAGACTCCAAAAGTAGTTGTTCACCAGCGTATAGGACTGAGAATTTAGTAGAAGACGTTTGTACGCACGTAACAGTAGAACTAAGGATCTGTAAAAACGACAACGATTTTCCAATCTCGAAAAGAAAACAGAATACCGACTTGTAACCGTGTGTAAATACTACGTCAGATATGGTAGTCACTGAATCACGGTTGTAAAGTGTACGCAGTACAAAATATAGCCTATAGCTTGTAACGTCTGACTCATAGCATCAGAATGCAACACGTGTTTACATTGATTAAACTTATCTTTCAGGCCTACTCGTATGGTAAAACTGCAGTATAAAGCAACAATGAGTAGCAATTTGGGCCTACAGAAAACAAATTTATACTATCTGTAAAAACTATAGGTCCAATTCCACATTAGTCGTTACTACCTGCTTCGTACTGGACGGGCATTGTATATAGTCCTATACAATGTCTTAAACAAGGTCGTTGTCTACGATTTGATAATGGTGAAGACACCGAAATGCCCCGTCACTACGATCTAGTAGCAGCTGTGTAACAGATAACGACTAATTTGGAATTACGGAGGCTGCTAACAACATGGACTTACGAAACTTCCCATCTTCAAATGCGGAATACGTTCAAATATGCTCTGAAGAGGAAGAATGAGTGTAGCTTAGAGTGACTGATAAAGTTAGGGTGAAGAGTTTTTATTTGTCAGAATAGACTCTTAGTCCTACTTCCTATTTTTAGAAGAACAAGAAGAAGCCGAAGAAGAAAAATACGAATGAGATAAGAAGATGTAACAATAAGATGGTGAAGAAAAAGAAGACAAAAGACAAGTACAGCACAAAATAGTAACTACAGAACTTAAACCTAGTATAGGGACAATGTAATATGAGATAGCGTTAAATGTATTTGTTAATCTATAAATTCTTGGCCACGAAAATTTGTCGTGGAAGTAAATTTCCCAGCTCAACGTTAACGTCAAACTATTGTGATGTATTAATTTCTTACGATAAACAATAATTTACATTGAACAACCCTAATTTTACGCGCGACATTTGTTTACCTTTCAAGTGACTTACGTTTTCTACAAACCGATAAGATAGTTATTAATCGCAAGTTCTAATAACAGCGGAATTAGATTGTGTTACAAAATGAATAAACCAGTAAGCTCAATGAGCTGCAGAACTCAACTCTTTCACTATTTTAAACTTAAATGTATTATTAGGTAAATTTTAATATTAAGTAATTTTTCAATTATCTAAAAAAAATACGAAAACCTCTATTAATTTTTATTTTTGAAAATACAGTAACAGTTGTAAAACAGACAATCATTCAATAAACATCAAAAATTCCAAACTACTGCGCTGGTTTTTTAGTTAAATTTATAACCATAAGGCTTAAACGTCACATAATTTTGTTCAGCTTTTAAGTTTATGTATGTTTCCATAGATATCTGTACGCCCAAATCTAATACTTTTCACAAATATACATAACTGATATACAAAAAATGATGTAGTATAACTGGGTCCTGGTGGCATAAAATTTTGATATTTCCAAAACTGTAGCCTACACTATATTAAAATTTTGGTTAACATTCTCTTTAGTTTGATGCTCCACATGGATTTTAGATTTTTACGACTTTATCAAAAATTTATCCACTTTTTGGACACCGACATCTTAAAATGTTTATATTAAAAAAAACTAAACACTATGTTCAGTTGTGGTTAAAATGTCGTATCATTTGATTCTCCACACGGACTTTTGCAATTTTTTCACAAATTTGACCCTCTCGCATCTTTGTCTCTCGCTCCCCTATTTTCGTCGGAGTCAATCTAAAAAAAAAAAATAACAATAGGTATCTATAGGATAAAAGCGTGGACACGCATGTCAAGTTTTACCAAAATCGATTGTTGCATTCAAAAGTTATCGTGAGGCAGACATATGTAATTATAGGGTACAGTTACACGCTAGACATATAGATAGACAGACCGACAAATGCCAAACGGTCGAGTTACAACCGAGAACTCGGTTTGCTTGTTCTAGTAATTAATACTAGAATTAAAATCAGACTGTCACAGTAAATTTGACAAATTGTCCACTCCATCATGATGCCAAACAGTTTTTTCAAGCCTCGGAGTGGCACCTTTCGCAATCAGGATTTCGTGGTTTATAAATAAACCACTGGTTTTTCGTAGTGTTGTCTGTTTTCCAGCTAGACCTATTAGTTACGTTTATTATTACGAACTTCACCGTTGAAGTCTTCGCTAATCATCTCCCATTATGGTTCGGTATCTTATCTGGAGTCATTCTTATGACAATGTTCTTGCAGTCTGTTTTTTACCGAAGAGCCGTGATTTCAAACTCTTCAGCTACTAATACCGTACGTATGTTTTACCTTCAAAGGAAATTCAGTTCTCCTGGCTGCAAAGCCCATAAACCCTGCCATGGAATCTAGTATCTGTACAATAACGTGGGTGCACAGTTTCCGTCGATTTGTAAAAATTTGTTTGATCTCCTGTCGGCAACTTGCTGGTACAGATCCGGCAGTAAGGGTCGAAGAGTTTACGTCGCCCGTTGATTACAGTGGTCCTCCTTCTTCGGAAACTCTAACTCTGGCGCAAACTACCTCGTTGCGCGTGTGCACACCGCGTGCATTTCGGCTGTCTTCGATCTGATATGTTGCACTGAAGTCGGGTGAGTGAGTGGAGGAGTAGAGCGCGGACGGTCCAACAACTTGGGGGCTGAAGGTGTACTGTCACGCTGTTTTAGGCTCTAGAAAAATATGCGTATTGCCACACCGTGAAGTAACTAGGAAAAGAGTCAAATCGCAAAGGATGAACGTGAGTAAGCTGCCACATCACAATCGCGCGGAAAACGACCTTGAGAAGTGTTATGTGTTGGCAAAAAAATAGAGATTTTTTGGATGAAAACGACCATAAAAACAGAATAGTAATCTACGGCTATCAAACTAATATTGATGCTTACAGAAAACTACAACAGTCCGAGGATGGTACTTCCAAGTATTGCTGTAACTTTTTCAAACAGCTGTTCACCATTTTCATGGTGCAAAACGCTCATTATATTCCCCTTCTGTTTTTTCTACTTTTAAACAAAAAATAACAAACTTACAAGATAATTTTTGAGAAGATATAAGTTATAACGGGCGATTATATATTAAAGGAAATCGTTGTTGACTTTGAGGCTGTTATTCATAATGCTGTGAGGATAGTTTGACGAACGGCAAACATATTTGGATGCATATTTCATCTTTGCATAGAGTTGGTGAGTTCTGCGCTTTCACAAATTACATGAAATTCTATTTTGTATGCAAAAACAATGGATAAGTAAATGGTCATTTCCTCTAAAACATTTCCCCAGTCTAAGGTCAATTACCTCCTTGCGTGGTCGTGGTGTGGAAATGAACTCAAGACCTTTTGTTTGCGAATAACCCTTTTCCAACGTGTTTGGTCGGTGTGGCAAAACACCATAGTTCTAGATTCTTGAGCGGTGTGGCAATACCTCCACGCCAACTTGGGCGACGTTACAGCTGATATTTACATGTGATTCATTTGTGCTACGGCTATGCTGTTTGAGCAGGCCCACTAAAGATGTCATTAGGTGGGTAGGGGCATCTATATCTCCTCCTATTTATGCACTGTGTAACTGACACGTTTTCAGCTAAAGCTATTAGACAAAGTAAAACTGATCACAGCGGATGATCCAATTTTATTATTTAATTACCGAGGAGGCGGAGACTATGTAGAAACCAGAAGCGTGAAAGGGCTTTGGCATTCTGTCACTTGGTCCGCAGTAAATATACATTTCATTTCAGTTACTTTACTGACTGGTCATTTTGTATTGTGCTCAGTCATAATTACGCTTGCTTTGCTTCGTAACCACAAGGTTTCCAGTTCCCACTAATGATACCTAAGTTGATTTTATGAATGCTATATTGAGTATGCAATTTAAATTTCGTCGTTAATGTTTAATTACCTCTATAACTGTTGTTGTATCACGTTACGTAACAGTAACACAACAACTGTATCGTCATTGATACGGGTTTTCTGAATCCGGAAATTCTGTAAGGTACCATAGTTGGCAACTATGTTTATTCGTGTTATTTTTAATACTAAATTATTTGAGAAATATTTTAATAACAAAATTTTCTTAAATTAAGAAACAATTTAATCAGTGAACCAACAAATTTATATACGGTATATATTTTAAATTCTTAATTCAAACACTTTTTGCTACAGTCTATTTCTTGATGTATATAATACATTTAGATGTTTTAGATGTTCAAAATAACGTTTATTCAGTTGTTTTTTTTATTGCAATACCAAGATTGCAATAAATGTTACATAGGACAAACAAAAAAACAACTGAATAAACGTTATTTTTAACATCTAAAAGCATACAAAAAGCCGGAAATATATAAATCTAATTTGGCCACACATGCAATAAACACTGGACATGAATTCCCAGACATAACCAACATGACACAAATAAAACACATACCACACAAAGGCACCATAATGAACATTTGGGAAAGTTTACAAATATACAAACACAAAACAAACTAATACCTGAAAATATACAAATCAATAAAAAACATGACACAATTTTCAAAGCACTCAACATAGAAAATACACAAAATTCTAATATATACACCATAATCACACACAATAATACCAACTTAAAGCACCAGAGACCAACAGGAAACCACAGCAACAACCAGCCAACACACAAATACCTCACAAGGCTCAAAATCAGGAAGGCTGAAGATGGGAACACAAGGCTTCCCGAAACATGTTCCAAATAAGAAGAAACATCTTGAGGTAAAGTCTTTATAAATATTAAATATATATATATTTATATGTAAGGGGACGTCCATTAATTACGTGAGCTCAAGATGGGGGGGGAGGGGTCCGGCAAAATCTCACCAAATCTCATTTAAAGGGCCAATGAAAATCTCACGTCATCTTTTTAATTCAGAGAATATACATTATTATAACGCACCTTAAACGTAGTTATCATTTTCAACTCTAATTTCACAGAAAAAATGTAGTACATAGAAGATATGCTTTAGGTATTTTTAGTGGTATGAAGCAAAAACATGAACATATCAAATAAATTTAATTATTTAAAAATTATAGGGTAAACCTCACGTGAGGGGGAGGGGGGTCCCACCACATCTCACCAAATCTTACCAAGGGGGGAGGGGGTCCAAATTTAAAAAAAAAACCTCACGTAATTAATGGACGTCCCCTAAGATGAAATTAATGTATAAATATCAGCTGATTACTACCGACTGCAAAACCAAACTTGTCAACTTGTTACAGAATATTACAAAATTTAAATCTGTAGGAGGAAACGGATTTTTAGCGCAATCTATACATACATACATTACGTAGATATACGTAACATTTGTAACGTAGATACATGCATTTTGTAAAACGGACCCGCCCACTAAGTGTTAGACGTTTTCCAGTCTCAGCTTTACCACTATAAGGATGGCATAACTCGGTATGGATACAACATTTGGTCCGTCAATAAAATATAGTTATTAATTAAAGAAAATACTGTTATTGAAAGCGTGGATTTATACATATTTTTTATAACGAATGAATAATATGTTAAACATACTGATGAAGCGCGTGAGGTTCTTTCCTATCATAAATCATATTTGACTGACAGTTTAAATGACAGCTTTCATCAGCTGATAACATACGAATGGCCTAATTGTGACAAGTTTATACAAATGAATAAGGTGGTTGCTAGTGAAAACGGTCAATGCGCAGTTTTACGGTCGTGTTTCCAAACTTTATAGCCTACTTTAGATTTTACTTAATTTCTATAATTTATATGTGTTTGCTGATTATTTTTATGAGAAAATAAAAATTATTTGTTTATTGCAGCAAGACAATAGTATTTCAATAGGCCAATTTATTTTAATACAACACCAGTCTTATGGTCTTTTAAAATAAATTTTATTTAGATCTACTATAATCGGAAAGCGTTATTTTGTATTTTGCAGAGCAGTTTTGTAGCATTGGGGTGGGGTAGTTAAAGCTCTGAACTTATTAATGATTCAAGTTTTTCAAGCTTTTCCAGGATAATAATCTTATAGATAGTGTAAATAAATTTCAAAACCTGACAAACACAGAAAATAAATGCTCACGTTTAACTAATTAAATTAAAGAAAAGTAATACGGAAAACAGCAACATAAGTTGCAGGTTAGTATAGACGCCCACTTGTAAACGAAGTTTTCCGAGACGTGTTTGTTTTCGTTAAACGATTAAGTGATAACAGAATTAATATTACTGGCAGACATCAGTAAAATAACAGTCGTCATATCTAATCGAATAGGAATTTAATCGGGTCAGTGAGTAAAAAAAAAAATTGTAATTGTAGAGTTTCAATAGAACTTTATACAGAAGGGAAATTTACATTACCTGTTGGTACGCCTGTATAACCGTGCAACAAAAATGAAAGTGTAATAATTCGTTTATTTGTTTGTCTGTGCAGTTTCCGTTTGTTTTGTCAGCTAAACTCGCCATAAAGGTCACCGCGACTCTTCCCTGACTTGGCAGAATATAAATCTTAGACGAAATATTGTTAAAATATTCAGTTGGCGTCCGTGAATGGTACAACTACAGGACGGACCTACCTATGGTTGAAGATTCGGAACGAATCTTTCTTACATAAGTTACGTTTGAGGGCATGATGTTTACACATTCATAAACCTAAAAATAAACGATGTTTACTTTTCATTTGATAAAAGTGAAATGGCAGCCTGACTTGAACTGCATTGCCAACAGTTAGAAAATCGATAACACCGTGGGATCGTTTCTGACCTGGGCGCCGTATGGACGCGTTTCGTGTCGGTGTCACGTTGACTACTATATATATGTCGCGTGTATGCAGTTGTCTCGGGCTTGTCACCTGGGACACGTGACCACTCATTTTCCTTTGCGAATTCCGACCGTGACGCTTGCATAGAAATTCTACAAAAAGCCTCCGTTCGCTCAGCACATTCCAGAGCATAATCTGTCTGTCGCCCATCGTATAACGGTATTAGGATTTATTCAATATCACATCAAAAGCGTGTGTAACAGCGCATTAAGATCGTGTCAACTTTACTACAATTGAAGCGAACTCTCAGTTTTAACTCGACAGTTTGGCATTCCTCTGTCTTCTGTCTATCCGTCTGTCTGTTTGGGTGTCTCAAGATAACTTTCGAACGCACCAACCGATTTGGGTAAAACGTGGTACGCGTGTCCATACTTTTACCCTACAAAACCCTATTGTTTTTGAGGTTGATCCTCACAAAAATATGGTGGCGGAAGGCAAAAATGTGAGGGAGTCAAAATTGTGAAAAAGTCGCAAAACCCACGTGAGGTATCAAATTAAAGGAAATTTTAACCACAGTCTGAATATAGTGATCATTCTTGCAAATTTCAAGGGTGGAAGTTTTTTGGAAAGTGGAAAGTGGGTGAAGGCTTGTAAATCTCTAAATTGAAGAAAATTTTAACTAACATCTAAACGTAGTGTTAAGTTTTAGAAATTTCGGAATTTGGGACCTTAGGATTCGGAAAAGAGAAAAAATGAATGTGATACGAAAAGGAATTGTAACCCAAATCCGAATGTTTCGAATCTTAGTGTTTATTGTATGCTTGTGTGCCTTGGAATTATTATATTACTAAAGAAATAGTAGAGTAATTGGGATTTGTGTAATGTTTCCCATAATTGAAAACTTACCTAATATCAAATTCGATGTTATAATAGATGTACTCTGTTCAAAATATTGAGCCAGTTTGCAGCTGAGGGAACTTACTAGTAGGCCTATATTTAGTATTTTATTTGCCGCGTATGACGGCTTTGAGAATGACGAATTGAAAGTAAAAAAAATACGGGGTGTGGCTGTGTCGTGGACACGGCCGTGTGTTTTACGTGAATACGTGTACGTAACGGGTAATATTTTCTTTGAGCGTATTATATGTATACACTGAGAGAAAAAAGATCCTTTTTGCGATTCATCCAATACTGCACAGAATTTGGTAAATATTTGAGAAATGCAAGGTTCTTATCTACACACTCATCGAGGAACGTACGACCTTCCAGCATTTTGCGAGTGATATTACCAGTCTGTCGTATGCATCGGAACATACTGTATATTCCTTCAACGACACGCAGCCGCATAATTTTCATGACCATGTACAAAATGTGCTCGGGTGTGACACCGCGGAGATCGCTTCTTCGTATCTCGCTTGTTGCGATCATGAACGGGGTAACGCGCACATCCAAGTTGAACTGCCTGCGGTACCGTAGTATATCGCAGGGAACGATAGTTCTTCGGCATACACGTCGTAAATAATGTTCAGCGGTGTTGAATGCTGGCCCGGAGCAATGTCAAGACAATTTTCCTCATTCCACAGCATAGTGTGCTGCCTTGCAAGTAGAACCTCCGACTCCGGTGCACCGCTGTCGCACTGTAGATACTCGATCGGATCGTCACCGGCGGCGTTGGCTGCCACACAACTGGTTACTATGTTAGCATTAAACGAATCCCAGTTTACTGTGATCTTGTAATGCTTATACAATGGTTGACCAAGTAAGAATAGTAACCAAGCTTTTACCACTGACTTTTTGACCACGCCACTCAGATACGTAGATTTATGTATCATGTTCTTCTTGATGTTGACATTGAACGCCTGATCATCGTCCAATTGACGCGGTAGCTGTTGCACCATTGTGTCCACATCGACGGGTACATTAATGACTTGTCCGATGATGCCGTAGCTGCCATCGTAACGCAACCGACGTATCTGCATGAATGGCAGACGCGGTGATACTAGACGTGCACTGATCGGATCTAATGCGGGCAACCCATGTTGCTTAGGTGGATACACAAATCCGTTCGAACGTGACAACGTGGGCACTTTGTCCGAGTCCAGTGATTTCCTACACGTACCGCACAGTTTAAAGTCAGCCACTGCCTCTTCTGGGAAAGTATTACTAAGCAGCGGTAAGTGTTTTTCCTTTGGTGGCTTCAATGAGCGCAGAAACCATAGACGGTCACACACATCACACTTATGTCCGAATGGATTGTTGACAAACGTAGTAGTGAAACGTGCACTAGCTGCTGCCCAATGTGTCTTCATAATCGGCGATCGCACACAATCGATGTCTATACAGTCCGGCGTTGATATAGAAGCGATTACATCATCCACTTGCATAGGCTCGGGCGCCCCAGCTGCAGATGTACTGGCGCCGTCGTTGATCCGCTCGGACGCCTTCATTCTTTTACGCTCCCGGCACCGCTTCACTCTGTCATATGGTGTTTTACGGGTATCACTGGATTGCTCTTGAGAAGCCCTTTCCAACCGTATACGATCTCTATATTTTGATTTGGCTTTTTGACGAGTATAGGCCGACATTGCATTATTTATTTTAATTTTTTACTTTAACACCATATATATTCACTATAACTATTTCGCACTAATGTTTTATATACGCAATCGATAGATCTTGACGAGAGCTGACGATTGAAACTCAAACGAACATCCTAGCTTCTCCGAGTCAAAATTTATACTAAACGGACATTATGTGACTCAGCGAAACGACCTCAAAATGGCGGCGCTTCCCCCTCCGCCACGCACGATGCGTCACAGTCCTCACTCAACGTAACGAATTCTTTGATCCTTTAGCTATCGAGTGGTGTAATTAAATTTTTGATGTAGATTATAGATATGTAGCTGCAACACCAAACTGTATCCCCCGATTTTGTTATCATCAGTTTTCTGAATTGCCTCCCACTATGGAAGCAAATTTAAAGACGTATTCACGTCAAAAGAAAATACTCGCGTGGTCGCCATTAGAAAGACTAAAGCAGAATGTGACTTGATACGTAATACGACGCCCTCGTTCCTAAATAATTTACTATCATAGTTCATAGTTTGAGTTTTATGTCAGTTATATTAATGAATGTTAAAGAATGTCAAACACTAAACAATTGAACAGACAGGCGTATTGTGTCTTCTTAGGCTGCTGTCGACTGGTCATGTCTTTCTTACTTTAATTGCACACAACGATACTAAGCACGGAGTCTTCCTAAAGTTAATTTCGCAGTGAGAATTTATGTGAAGGTTTAGAACATGAACGTGTACTGGGTCCCGGAGGTTTGACACTTGCACAAAGATTGTATGTAGTGACATTTGCGTGGAGAAATTATTATAAATCATTCTAGGAAATTTATAATGATTCTGGTTAATGTATCATAATTTAAGCAATCACAATTGCAGGGAAGCCATTTTTGATAGTTTTCGATATTTTGAAGAATTATTGATTACATTAATTGCAATTAAAACATAATTACATAATACAATTAATTGATAAAATTATATAGGCTACATTATTTTATTTAAACTCATTATTAACATTAAACACAGTGTTATTATTTATTATTGTTAATATTATTCCGTTGCTGCTATTAAGTTTATTACACTATACACTGGCGCATGCGCGCGCACACACAGACACATTCTGATATTGAAGACTTTACCCATGAGTACTTTTCAGGCGATGTTTAGAATTTCCTTCTTTTCAGAAACGTCGTTATAAAGGGCTACAAATCAGGGCTGAAAACTGTATAAACTTGAAGAATCCCAGTCATTATGTTTATTTCTAGCCTGCGTCTGTCGTCACATCATTCAGTTTACGAGAGAATATTCTTTCCATTTTGGCACTGTAAGGCAGTACCGTGAAATTGATGTACGTTTCACTATTTTTCACAGTGCACTCTTCAAAGTCACTGTATATTCCTGAATTGCATAATGATATATTACACATAGAATATGGCGCACTGGTGACGGTCCTAAATATTTTAGATACACCAATTGTACCTGAAAACAAGACTTCTACAGATAGTGAAAGAGAAAATGTTATTAACTTTCCGTATAAGAAGCAATAGGATGCCCGCTTTACGTGACCAACAAAACTAGACCGGATATGACGTTTGCCGTAGACTATGAAAGTAGATACATGGGAAACCAAACAATTAAAGACAAGCAAAATGTTAAGAGGGCTCAAGACCAGTGGCGTACGCAGGGGGCTCAAGCCCCCCAACCGCAAAAATGTAATATGCACTTCCTTAATTTATTTAGGCTCTCGTTTAAAATTACAAAATTGTATATTTAGGCCGATTTGGACGGGAATATAAATACTAACAAAATAAGTAGTTATAATAACAATTATTACTTCAGTTATAATTTATTGTTCATTGAGCGGTGTATTACGCTGAGTGTAACGTTCAGTAAGCTACCTGTTTTCTTTCTCTCTCGCTCTCATTTGACGGTGTCACGCCGGCCACCGGCCACTACTACCAGTGAACCCTGAGAATTTTTGCTTAAGTATTAAATAATGTTTTTATGAACCTTAAATAAGTACATAAACATTTTTCATAAAAATATTATTTAATACTTAAGTTAAATTCAGCACTTTTTTGCAGATATCAGTCGATAAATAAAACGAAAATTTTAATAATGTTCCTAATTTCATATCTTGAATAATGCTGCTGTAATAAGGAAAAAAAATTACTTTAAAAACACTTTACATTTATACGAAATTTTTGAATAATTTATTTTTTATTTTTGGATAAGTCCCCCAATTACGAATAATACATTTTTAATAAAGAAAATGTTAAACCTACTGAAAATAATACGCCTACTAATAAATTGTAACCATTAACTGGCATATGTACTCTATCTTATACTATTAGTTGTAGAAGAGTAGGGTAATATCTGGACTGCTAAGGTTCAAGCCCCCCCCCCCCAGATTGATTTCTGCGTACGCCACTGCTCAAGACACATGCATATTTTGTCCTTCTTCAATATGTAATGACATTACAGTTGAAGTTTACTTAGACTCAGACTATGCCGGAGATCAGAAGATAGAAAAAGCACAAGTGGTTGTGTTATGAAGTTTGGAGGAGGGCCAGTGTCATGTGCTCCAGGAAGCACCCAATTGTAGCCTCATCAACCGCGAAGCAGAATATATTTGAGCTGCTGAATGTTGTAAAGAAATTAAGTTCGGTATGTACAAACACTTATTTATGAGTTAATAAACAAATCAGTAAGAACCGGATGGGCTTAATGGGCTTGTTTGAACTTGATGTTGACAAACAAAGTGCCATAAAAATCATAAAGTCAGGTCAGATGAACCATGAAAGCATAATTATTGATGTAAGGTACTACTATGTTAGTGAACAATTTCATCCAGGCTTATTTGATATAAAGTATTGTTGTTCAGAGAACCAATTGGCTGATGTATTCACTAAACCATTACTAGGATCAAAATTTCAAAAATTTAAAAGTAACTTGTTAAAAAATTGCCATTACTTAAAGTAAAAAATATCTAGCCACTTCACCAATTGTTGTGTACCTACCTTGATTTAATAGGTGCATTATAAAAAAATTAATGGGTCTAAGCTTTATAAGTTTTTTAAGAAACATTTTGCCCTCAAGGGAGAGTGTTAAATACAGTCTTAATAATGACAAAATATTATTTTGTTAAGCTCTAGTTAAATATTACATATATTTGTATATTGTATAATAGTCAAACAAATATGTTGTATGTTTTTACATATTGTAACAGTAAAAATATACACATCTTTGTATTGGCAACACTGTCTGTCGTTATTGTTATGTTAAAAATGGTGTAATGAAAGGTTGTGTCTGTGAAATATGTTTAAAAAAAATAAAAACCCAGTAAAATTAAAAAAAAAAAACTTCAAAGTAAAACTAAATATAAAATATCAACCTTGTTATACTACATAATTACCCTGCCCCTCCATGCACACAAAGTATCATATTGCCTTCGGTAACTTGTTCAAGTTGTAGGAAAACTGTAAATAGCTTAGCCAATTTGTCCCCGTAAAGTAACTGTACTGTTACGACATTACAGAACAATCTACGTGTTTATCGAATGTTCCAGAGGAATCCGGCTGAATGTTGTGGCGTACGTGATTTCAACATGCGCTCGCGAGACTTTTCTTGACGTCGCCAACCCCGCGCACTGTGTCAAGGCCACAACCAATTGGATCCTAGTGTAGAGCTGATGCGTAGTGTTTTCTAGTAGACGCCTATTAGCGAATATTCTGGAACCTCGGCGGGGTATAAATACAAGTACTCGGAATTGCGATATAGCTCAGTGCGGTTCGAGTATTGTGGCAAAGTATTACGTGTTTTATAATTGTGCGATAAGACTGTAATACAATTGTGTTTTATATCAGTTGACATTTTATTGCGTGTGAACAATTTTTATTTGATTTGTTGTAAGATAGGCTACTGTCTTGTTAATTACAAACTGTTTAATTGTGGTAATTAAAGCTGGTGATTAGCGACGTAATTGGTGTCCTGTATTTTGTTTTCCACTGTACCTTACGACGATCAGTAGACCGTCGTAACAGTACATTATGAGTTATTGTAATTTGATCGATGACATGAAGTACGTGGACTCAATAAACAGAAGCATTGAGGCTAACACTGAGACAGCTGACTGGATTGTGGACAGACAGTCACAATTAACAATAGAAAATCATATATATTATTTCTGTTGTCAACATCCCTTTTTCTCAACTAATACAAAGCCTACAGCGATGAATAAGGTATCAGTGGATAGGATTTTTTACCGACGACTGACATAGCATACTCAATTTACGTTAAAACAAATTGTTTGTTTAAAATTTAAGTTAAAAGAAAAATCTATGATGTTTTAATTTTTGTTTCTTTTCTGCTGTCAGGCATGCTTAATATCTGAAATCGTGCCGAGGAAAAGAACTCTTGAAGGAGTGAGTGAGGGACGTCGCTCCAAAAGAGTGGCAACAAAACAGACGCCTGGCCAAAGACAACAACGGCTTGGAACCCTGAGAAACAGCATCCCGTCTTAGGAGAATCGATCAACTACAACCACAAACAACAACCAGCACAGGTAATGAAGCAACGGCAGCAGAGAACTCGACACAATCTACAACCAGCACATCTTCACAACTGCAACGGTTGAAAATAGAGATTGAAAGAACGCGAGTGCAAGACAAGCTCCCAATGACTTATTGTTGTGCAAGGCTTTTGCAAAAGGATTGTGATGTGACAAAACACTCTGTTGGTCCCATGGACAAAATTTGCAAATATTGTGGTGCAAAACTCTTTTCTTTAGAAGTCTCAGAGGGATCGTCATCTCTTTGCTGTCACAAGCGTAAGATTAATGTACCAGAAGTTGTTGTTTGTGATGAACTTAAAACTTTGCTTGAGCGTAATGACAACACAACTAAAAACTGTTTAGACAACATTCGTCAATTTAATAGTGCTTTAGCTATGGCCTCTGTTCAAGTAAACTCAGTACATGTTCCAGGACGTGGCCCATTTTGTTTTAAAATTCATGGACAAATGTATCACATGATCGGTGGCTTGCAGCCACCTGCAGGTCATAATCCATCTTACGCTGGATTATTTATTATGGATTCTGTCGACGCTTTAGAGCAACGACTTGGAAATGTTGCAAATGTACCCTGTGACCCAGAAATAATGGCCATGTTGCAGACGATGTTGACACATCACAATCCTTATGCACAAATATTCAAATTTGTCAAACATTACATGGTGAATGCTCCAGATGTACAATTACAATTCACAACAGAAAATACTTTTGAGCTAAGGAGGTATAATTTGCCAACAACAAGTCAGGTGGCAGCAGTATTTATTAGTGACGATGGTGCACCCCCAGGCCAATTTCACTTTGTTGTGTACTCAAAACGTTCTGGAGCATTAACTCGCATATCCTGTTTGAATCCACACAGTGACCCAATGTGTTACCCATTGCTTTTCCCATGCGGTGATTCAGGGTGGAAGCCTGGCATGCCTCATGTTAACATTCATAGAACAGCAGTAAGGACTGTCACCTAATTACAATATTACTATTATCGTCTGGCAGTCAGAGGGACTTTCAATCTAATTCATTACTCAGGAAAACTGTTTCAACAGTATGTCGTTGACAGTTATGTAAAAGTAGAAGGCTCCGGTATTGCTTATGTAAAATTTCATCAGAAGGAATTGCGAGCTGAAAATTACAAAGGTTTGACTGATTTCATTCAAAGTAATGCTCAGAAAAGGGGTTATGTTACTAGGAATTCCAGTGGTTTTGCCATCATCTTTTATAGGCTCTCCAAGAAATATGCTCCAGAACTACCAAGATGCTATGTCGATTGTTGCTCGCTTTGGCAAGCCTGATTTTTTCTGACATTCACATGTAATCCGAACTGGCCTGAAATAACAGGTGAATTACAGCCGTTTGAACAAGTTCAACACAGATCAGACCTGATAACAAGAACAAGAACAAGGTTTGTTGTCTTTAGCTGCTTGAAGTTAATCTTTGTTCGATGATCTTCTCAAAAAACATGTGTTAGGGGTTGTAATATCTTATGTCTATGTCATAGAATTCCAAAAGAGAGGGTTGCCTCATGCACTTATTTTACTTATGTTAAGGCAGTCCGACAAATTAACTGAAGATGAACATGTCGATTCGTTGATTACAGCTGAAATTCCTGATCCTCAAACAGATCCCATACTTTACAACATTGTTAAGTAATGTATGGTCCACAATCCATGTGGACAAATCAATCCAAACATGCCCTGTGGATGGATAGTCCACTAAAGGGTTTCCTAAAGATTTCAATGATCAAACAAACCTAAACGTCAATGGTTATCCCTTATACCGGAGGACAGATAATGGAATCAATTTTGTAGTGGGAGAGTCAGTGGTAGATAACCGTTGGATTGTGCCGTATAATCGATATTTGACACTAAAATATGACGCATCAAACGACATGCAGATTGCATACTGCTAGACTTGTGAAATAGTGCCAAACGGCGTGCAGATTGCATACTGCTAGACTTGTGAAATAGTGCCAAACGTCATGCAGATTGCATACTGCTAGACTTGTGATTTCGGCATGCAGATTGCATACTGCTAGACTTGTGATTGTCTGAAATAGTGCTAAACGGCATGCAGATTGCATACTGCTAGACTTGTGAAATAGTACCAAACGGCATGCAGATTGCGTACTGGTAGACTTGTGAAATAGTGCCAAACGACATGCAGATTGCATACTGCTAGACTTGTGAAATAGTGCCAAACGGCATGCAGATTACATACTGCTAGACTTGTGAAATACCAGACGGCATGCAGATTGCATACTGCTAGACTTGTGATTGTCTGAAATAGTGCCAAACGGCATGCAGATTGCATACGGCTATACTTGTGATTGTCTGAATTAGTGCCAAACGGTATGCAGATTGCATACTGCTAGACTTGTGATTGTCTGAATTAGTGCCAAACGGCATGCAGATTGCATACTGCTAGACTTGTGATTGTCTGAATTAGTGCCAAACGGCATGCAGATTGCATACTGCTAGACTTGTGATTGTCTGAATTAGTGCCAAACGGCATGCAGATTGCATACTGCTAGACTTGTGATTTGTTTCTGTACGACACGACGGTGACTTCATCGGGAATCCCATCGGCTCAACCGCCGTAGATATTTCTTAGTTTTAGTCTTAACTTTGATTATAATAAAGTTCAAGCCGTATTATCTTTTTAAGTCTAGACAATCGTTTCTGTATGAATCGTGTAACAATTACAGAGTTTTATTTGAGACTGATTTTTGACGGACAACTACAAATAGAAAAAATGTCACGGAGTCTACAAAGCTGTATACTTCGACACGTTTACTGTATCAAATTGCTTAATCATGCCTAATAATCGACTATAATCAGTAGAAACAAGTGCTGAGTATCTCGGTGTTAGGCGCCACGTACGCTTACTGTTCAGAAAATAATATAGGCCTATATACTATTTCCGATCTTAGATCAATCCTGATGTATTTGTAAACAAACAGGCGCGGCACATCTGAAACGCTATTTACTGCTTGAATTAGAGGCGTGTCGCTGTGACAGAAGGAGTACAGACAGGGTACATATTTTACATATTATAAATATTGATATTGTATAAACACACGTAAATTGTATTAATTTGTCCTGACGAAAGTAAAATTTGTGTGATTGCGTCAGACCAACAGTGAAATATTTTATAACACCAGTTAATGGTTTTTTCCATTAACCGTTTAAAAATCGTAACAAAACAAAAAAGTAAAGTTTATTTACAACGAAAATACAAGCTGTGATAATTACTAGTGTATTGTATATTGTCAGCTGCTGTCAGAAGTAATTCAATATCCATATCCATATCTGTGTCTGAAGTTGTATTATCACTTGAAACAGCGTTATTAATGATAAGACTGTTCACAACGACGTCGGTAATGTGGGCCAGTTTCCAGAGCTTATCTTCGTCCTTGAGTATATGCTCGAAACAATGACGCACTTGTCTGCCGTTGTTTCGTATACCCCTTCTCTATCAACTGCTTTACAGCAGGCAGCGTATACTCGTATCGTATATGTTGTGTAACATATCCTTTCAATTGGCTCCATATTAATTCAGTAGGATTCAGAATACAGTGATAAGGACGAAGTCTTAAAACGACGTTCCTCTATTTAAGTGGTAAGATATCTCTCACATAACTATACAGACATGTGCACATGCGCGTAATACATTACTGTGCGAACAGTGTCAACGCCCCTGACCAGTAGCGTTTCAGATTTGCCACGTGGGTATGTTTACATCAGGATTGAACTCAGAACGGAAGTAGTATAAGCCAGGACACCTGACATCAGTCATGACTAGACAGTCTCTTGCCGTTTCAGCTCATACTTCATCTTCGACCGCATTGACATAACAAAATATACCAAAAACAGCGCTGAAACATAGAGCTTCGGAGTACGACCAAGACGGTACTGTAGGTCGAGGTAAAGAGAGTGGGGCAGTTGGGAAGTCGACTGGGAAAAATGTTTTCAAGAAAATGTTGATTTTATTCCCGCTCAGCTGTAGAGTAGTCGCTCGTAAGCTGTGTTAGGACTAGACGGCGCGGAATCTTCTGATAGACCAGCCGAAAGTTAGTCACCAGTTCTCTCACTCGTGTCGAATTGACAGACGAATTATAAATAATATGATGATGATCCGTATCACACACACACACACACACACACACACACACACACACACACACACACACACACACACACACACACACACACACACACACACACACACACACACACACACACACACACACACACACACACACACACACACACACACACACACACACACACACACAGGAACATATTTTGCGATTAACATACGCAGAAAGAAAATTTCTGTGTTATGAACTTTAAACTTCTGTATTAAAAACTTTAAACACAAGCGATAACTAAAGTGTAAGTAATTTATCATTTTAGTCACTACATCAGTTCAAGAAGGTCAAACGGTTTATTGGTGTCTGAATGACAGAAAAATCATTGATGAGATGTTTCCGCTGAAAATGTTAGTGGTTCAGGTCAGAATAGGTCAGGACGGTATCACAGTAGTCTCAAATATTTGTATATAATCCGCTAGTCTAATTAATTATGTTCAAATTTCTTAGAAAACTGTTTGTACATTTTAGGGTATAAAAATGTGCTTGTAGAGTTAGTATCTAATCATACCGTTTGATTTTTTTCTTTTTAATTTCGACGTTGACACTCTACAAAGTCACATAATTTTCGAGTTGCTGTACAGCACAATACCCATTACAATGGTTGAGTGTAAACATTCATAGATTATAACTTGGTTTAAAGGATTTTTAATAACATTACTCTGATTCATAGGGTCCTAATAGTCACTTGTGGATGTTATAATCTACTATACTGAGCGCGACTTGGGGAGACATACCATATATTGCTTCACCAGCGTAGAAAATGATGTGTCTGCTACGTAGAGAGAAACGTCGAAGTTTCGACGCAGTTTGACAGCGATAAACCGTTGGCTTTGTGTGCTTAACGTGTATTTAGTGAGTCACAAGATTCGGCGAACAAATCCCTTTTGAGCACGTTACCAATTTCAAAAGGCCGCCTCATCTATCTCGAATCGAGCGCTGTAAGATCAAAAAAGTATTTTTTTAATATAGGCCTACTTGTGCAGACCACCGAAAAGATTAGGGAATAATTGGCCAACCTTTCTGACAATTATTATGACTCGATAGGATGTCAAATTAATCAAAATAAACTAAACCGTGGACTCTATACTTTGTCACCTTTTTCTCCTCTTCCTTCTTTTCTTCTTCTTCTTTTCCTTCCTCATCTTTTCTTTAAAGATTACGCGATATCACCTGTTCTGGTCAATTCGTCCGAGCCATCTCTCCTTAGTTCTTCTAGGGAAGAACGGTTGCTTGGGAAGCTGCCATTCGTCATTGTTTATATAAGAATTAATCATTTTTTCGTTTTATCGATATTTTAATTTAGGCCTTATCGAAGACTTTAGATTATTTAGTTTTAGCGAAGTCTTTAGGCCTTCCGTATATTCTTGTTTTGCATTCACTCCTTTCGTGTACATCACTTCATGTAGCGTAGAAATTTTATCTCTTCTCCGATTCTACTTGTGGGGATCTTTTTGAGATTTTACCCAATTCTCGGATGCTTACAGCACAGTGGGAACTGCTATTACTTTATAAAACTTTATCTCTTTTCTTCTACGTTTTTTGCATGATATTCCAGGCTGAGTGAAATTCGTTATATATTCGTTATATCTATAAAGTCGTTAGCGCTATGTCAAGTGACGTCACATTACACTGGAAGTGGGAGACTAGTTCATTTCTCGTATCGTTCATTTCTAGTTCCAGAATCTCGTACCTTGGATTTAAATTTTGATATTTTCACGTCGTGTTTTTCGATATTGCATAAAGTAACATTAAATCACCCGGTTACTCCAACACGGTGGTTACCAAGTGGAATTCGAGAGGAGGAGCTTAGGTTTAGTAATAGTTTGACAGAATTTGACATATCGGCATCGAAAAAGCCTCTGGTAGATCATACACATATGTTGAATCAGTACGACTCCTGCGAATGGAGAAACAGAGACCTCGTTAGCAATAGCAAAAGCAGTCCTATTATGTATGACCTTTAAATCAAAGAACTTGGCCTTCTATGTTTTGAGTGCGATGAACCGACATTCCATCTGCTGACAAAATATGGTAAATAAGGTTACGAGAACTCTGGTACATATACTTTGACGGTAGTAATGGAGCAAGGTTGCGGCAGTAAAGAAGAAGAAGAAGAAGAAGAAGAAGGAAGAAGAAGAAGAAGAAGAAGAAGAAGAAGAAGAAGAAGAAGAAGAAGAAGAAGAAGAAGAAGAAGAAGAAGAAGAAGAGGAGGAGGAGGAGGAGGTGGAGGAGGAGAAGAAGAAGGAAAAGAAGACACTTTTCAGTCTCGAATGTTATATCTTATTTGAATACGCGTAATTTTGTAATTTATCCTGTTGCTGTCAAATAATTTTCATCAAAACCAATTTCACTTTTATGTATGTAGGATGTTCATGACCCATTAAAATTAATGTTCATATTTAATCTGGTATCCAACTCACTTAATCGAATTAATAAATTAATTTACCTTCAATAATCCGCCGTGTGACTTCTTATAAAACTCTTCTATTACGCGTTTCGGAGACTATGCTCCATCTTCAGATAGTAAAATAAAACTATGTCACTCTTACGAGATCGTTAATTAATAAAATGTCAATTTGCATAAGAACTGTACGCGACGTTGGGTGCGCACCCGTTCAAGTTCAATCTGCTACTGATTTAATTGTTTGCATTTCCTAAGGGCGCTTAATGATATTTCGCCTTAGATTTCGTTTCCTATTTTTCTTTCCGCATCCACTGTGAATCTGGTCATGGAAATTCCACACGGCAATGCAATTAAATTGATACCTTTTGTTTATTGCTTTCCTTCGCCACAAACAACCTCTGATTCGCAAACTTAGTTGCGAACTTGATTGCAAATGTTTTTGAATTTTCGGATTGCAGTTTAGACCAGAATAAATCTGTAAAATCTGTCTTACAAAACCTGTCGGAACTACCACGAGATCAAAATACGTGATAAACTAAACTGCCATTATGAAGTGCTTCAGTAAATACATTCGCAGTAAAGGGCTTATAAAGAAGCCGTTTACTGCGCAAAACATTCTATAAAGTGATAGGATTTATAATACAAGTGAAACGAATGTAACGATTTAGTGCCATAAGTCATATCTTGTAGAACAGCATAAGAGTTTATGGCCTATAGCAAGCAATTTTAAAATAAAAATTGTGAATAATCGTGTTTTTGACAAACAATCAATCTAATTACGTAAAAAACTCCAGTTAAACAATTATATCGTATAAATTTGGCCCTGTTTTATTCACAAAACGTAACATTGAAAAGAAAGACGCATTCAGTCTTCTAACTGCAGTTTTAAGTCGTTTCTTATTTAAAGTTTAAAATGTTGTGTGTGTGTTTATGTATATAACCTTCATCTATTTCTTTTTTTTTCATAAAAGAAATCAGTCACGTGTAGGCTGCTCTTGCCTTGCTCTACCACCCATGTATCTCTGACCTGTTCGTGGTTGGTACGTACCCTTAAGTGATTGAGATTATCCAGAACGAAGTGTCTTCATTAACCTGAACTACTCCCTCGAAGTCGTTGACAGGGGCGGATTAGAAGCGCGTGGTGCCCTATGCTGCCCCCCCTCCGATTCAAAATTCAACCTTTTTTCCATTATTTACACCGATAAATGGCATACACAATTTTGAAAGTTAACAGTTATTGTATTAAACTCTCAAATTACAACAAATATAACTAAATAGTGATTACAATGAGCATACTAGTACTTAAGCTTATAAATTACTAATCGATCCATTTTTTTTCTAGATTTTCCTGAATGAAGTCTTGTATAATTTCTTCTAAATCGAGAGATTCGAATATCTCGCTTTCAATACCTTGCTAATCTCTCTTCTCCCATAGTTGAACTCAACATATATTAATGCGTTTTAATACAGAAAATGGTCTTTCAGATTCGCAGTTAGTTATTGGAATCGTCAAAAGCAGACGATAAGAAATGTATATATATATTCGGAAAGACATCAATCATTTTACAATCAAGAATCCAGTTTAATACTTTGAACGGACAAACTGTAGTATAATGGAATCTATCATCTTCATTCGAACGATTTGAAAAAACCTCTTTCTGTAATTTTACTCGTTGCACAAAGTGTATCAATTCTATTAGAAAATCGTTATTCAAATCGTTCAAGTAAACTTCTACATTATATGATCTTTCGCTTGATTTTCCAACTCGACATTCTCAGTGGTTAATAACTGTGTAAGAAAACCAAACAACTGCATAATGTGACCATAAGCTTTGCTTCGCTTAGTCAATTTAGCTGGATGGTGTCCCTTCTGACAGCTGAGGCCCTGCTGCAGCAAACCCTTGCGTTATGGATAATCCACCACTGATCGTCGTATACGCTTGTACAGCTTCTTTAAGGACTTATTATTACCCGTTCACTTACATTACAGCTACATTAGTCTGTGTAATATAAGAGGCATGCTAAGGTTTGATAGGACCATTTGCTTTCTCCCTTAACTAATCCTTTTGCGTTACAGATGAATTAGAATATATTAGAAACACAACCACCTGTTTTCCAGTTGCTATTCTGTCCCGTATCCTTGCCGCATTTTGCATTTTCTCCAAATTAAAAAAACTGAAGTTTTGAATTTAATATTCCCATTTTATGAAAATAGGCTATAGACTATCTGTTTCTCCATTATTCTTAATGTAATTTACTTATTTCCTACTCCCGTTACAAGTATTAATCAACCAACAAACTAAGCAGTATAACTGTAAATTAATACAAAAATTTGCTGTAAACTTGTGTCTGCTGCTTTCACAGTTACACCATGGAAGTGGGGGTATCGTACGCGTACATTAGCCTACTGGGTATAATGACAAGTGAACGAGCCGCTCCGACTTTCTCGACACCGTGACGTATATGTACTCATTACGTACTGTATCACGTCTTGTGTACGTTTGAATGACGTCAGTTCGGTCGATCGTTTCCACTAACCTGCACGCAGATGTTCCGGTCTCTTGAGCCTGTCCTGTGTAACACTTGTTTAAAAATAAACTTAGAAGAAAGTACAGACATCCTTGACTTCGTGGAAGTACAGACGTTTTCCTCACCGTTTTAATGTAGCAGAATGGAAACACGGCGGGTAGGTGGGTCACATTCGTAACGATAGACAGAGGTGAAGTTTCGGATCGATTTAACGTACAGTATTAGCAAATGTAGCTTTGAAGTCTAGAACCTTCTGTACCAACTCTGTCGTTATCTGTGTAGAACTGTTACTTTCTTCGTGCTGGATGAGCTCCATTGGTGTCTCCACTGTTATCAAGTCGCTTGATTTTGGATAAAGTAATCTCTCTCTCTCTCTCTCACACACACACACACAACGCGCGCGCGCTTTACCATAAGGTGCGGTGTATGTTCTCGCAAGTTACTTTGGCATTCCTTCCTGTTCTAAGACTGTCTCTTGGCGTCACCCCAAGTTATCCCTTTTATTTCAAGTATTCACAGCCGTTCTAGCCTCTCTTTTTCTTATTATTCTCAATCCCTGCTTCCCAAAGCCTTGCCTGTACCGTACCCTGCAGGTGTTCCCACCATTTCAAGCGTAAGTTCTGTTCCACGTCTCTTCTGATTCCTAAGTGCTTTATTAAGCTACTACTTGAACTCCTATCACTCTTCTCAAATAATTCGTCTTTACAGCCTGTATTTTGTTTTTCTCTTTTTCACTTGGTAACAAGTGACTCACGTCAAAAATTTAGTAGGTATAGGTTTCTAAGATGACGTAAATTTCAATTTCATTGTTTCTTTCTGTAACTTCCTGTACGGCATTTATAACTATCTTAAAGTGGTCGAATGGTTAGTGATCCTAGAGTTAATATGGTTATTAAGATTTTCGCACAGAAGCTTACGTTCCTATATGAGGCCTAACATTCAGCCGTATGCTATTTACTTTTACACAACCGTGGTTTTTCTCAAAACTATTCAGCTTCTTATCTGCACAGCGGTCGCATTCTCTTATTTAAATATTAAATATCAGGTTGTGTCTTCTTAAACAATATCAATGTCGGACCAACGTTTTGCTATTTCACCACTGCCAGTAATCGATTTCCGCTCCCCCCCCCCCGTAATTGGCCTATGCAAACAGCAATATTTTAAAACACTTTTAACCTGTTAGAGGTTTAGTAATCTAATGCGTACGATATTCAGCTACTAGAAGTTTCTGATTCTGTTACCGCCAGCGCCACAGTAATAAAGTTGATTTGTTATGGTCCCGCTTGAAGTCATCCTATGACAATGAATATAAGGAGCGACTTCTTCTTCTTCTTCTTCTTCTTCTTCTTCTTCTTCTTCTTCTTCTTCTTCTTCTTCTTCTTCTTCTTCTTCTTCTTCAAGGATTAGGTTACATAGACCTGTTCCGGCACCCATCTCATCCTCGGACGAACCACGTCTATTCTACCAATGACTTTATAGTTCGGTGCCGCTTTCGACAATCGATCCTCTGTCACCCTTTGCAGATGATCCCATCATTGTCTTCTGTAAATTGAAATATTTCATATTTCATTTATGTCCTTTACTTCGAGTTCTGCTCTTATATCCTCATTCCTTATTCTATCTTGCAATATATAACTTAAAGTATTTTGAAGAAACTGTATTTCAGGACTCTGAAACTTGCCGCATTCCTTCTTTGTCATGACCCAAGCCTCACTCGCATAAATCAACGTCTTATAAAATTTAATTCTTGTGCTGTGTCTTGTTTTGTTTCTAAGATTTCTATGAATCATACAACAAATATTCCTAAATTTACAAACAGAATCAAATACTTTTGTGTAAACCTTCCTGAATTCCTGAGTACTCAAGGTATGTTGATTTTGGTGAAGATTAGTTAAGAGAAAAAGGTAGTTTACCTGCAACGTTTTATGTTTTAAAAGGTAATTTTATTCTTATGACGAATGATAACTGCCGCATATTCAAAGAGAATCAAATAATTTTTTGCATACATTCCTAAAGTTTTAAGTACTCAAGGTTTGTTGATTTTGGTGAAGATCGGTTAAGAGAAAGGGGTAGTTTACCTGAAACGTTTTATGTTTTAACAAGGGTAATTTTTTCTATGACGAACGATAACCGCCGTAAATTCAAAGAGAATCAAATAATGTTTTGTATACATCCCTAAATTGTAGAGTACTCAAATACGCTTTGTAATTCTTTACATATTTGCCTGTGTTGTAGAAGACTCAAGGCTTATTGATTTTGGTGAAGATCGGTTACGGGGAAAGGGTAGTTTACCTGAAACATTTTTTGTTGAAACAAGAGTAAAGTACTTAATTTTGATTAATAAAGTATCCTGATAAGAAGATCTTAATAATCCACTGTAGAAACGTAGATGAAATATCTATAAATGAAGAGGCTAGTTGAACGGAGGGGGGGTATAATTTTCTATAAATGAAAATTATAGTTGAAGGGGGAGGGGATAATTTTTAAATGTGTACTACGTTATCGGCAACAAAGTAGTAGTTTGTTGTTAAAATTCCTTCCCGGGCTGTTTGGTCGTAGTCCAATGTTTTCTGCAAAACCAGACGTTTCGACAGTGCCATCATCAGTGAAAATCGAGTGCGATAACGTGTAGTGGTATACGTTAGTGACCACAGTACTGTTGTTAAGGCTGAAGCAATAAGTGGAAAGAAGTAGTTTCTATGGAAACATTTCATTTTGTAAATGATTTTAAATATAAATCTTAGAACATGGTTCTCCATACCGATATTTTATAATTGATATACAGAAATTCAATAAAAAATTTCCTAAAACCGAATAAACACAAGAAACTGCAATCGTTTCATGAGCATATCTGAAGAATGCTTGAATAGTTAAAGTTACAGTTACCATTAATAGTGGATTAAAGATATTGTATTTCACAGTAGAGAAACAGAAAGATAAACGGGTATAATTAGGAAAGAAAACGTAAGGAGCAAATTACAGAAACAGTATCAAAAATCCAGTCGAATGTTTAAACGTTATAATCACTCGATTATAATGTTAACGTTAACTCGATTATGTTTAACGTTAAACGTCTCGATCAGTACACATACGTGCGCGCGCGCACGATACACACCAATTGTTTAAAAATGTCGTCTTATTCTTTGAAGACCAATTTATTTCAAATTTATTCGAACACAGTTTTTGTAACTTATAGGGTAATAGTCCAGAGTGACTACCTGTGCTCTGGCAGCCACAAAACTTGCAAAACAGTTTTTGTATATCTACGTAAACTACAAGTAAAAACTAGGTGGGGATGCGGTAAAATTCCCACAAAATGGTTTTGCGAAAAATTGGCAAAAAACGATTATGGAAGCCAAATAATGTCAAACGCGTGTTTTTTTTTCATTTTCTAAGTGGAATCCACACTAATTTAGCTGCGTACGCGGTAAATAAGGTAGTTTTATGACTAAATAAGGTAAAATTGACATTGTTAGGTTAACATGCAAACTAACCTAACTACTAACCTTTCTCAATTTTTGTGAAATCCATGTAAAAAAAAAACTCGAAGTAAGGCGAGTTATTACACATGTCTCCCTTTCTGTGGCAGAAATCGTTTTTCACTAATACTCGGTTTTTGTGCAACACACTGGAAAAGCAACCGACTCGAAACAGCATTGTGTTTCAATGCTGTATTGCTATAAGTAGGCCTAATTATGCATTTTTTCCCAACTTGTAAATAAAATGTGCGAATTTTTCGCGTCCCCACCTAGTTTTTACCTGTAGTTTACGTAGAAACACAAAAAACGCGTTTTTTTCAAGTTCTGTGGCTGCCGTAGCTCAGGTTATCACTGGGATCTATTACCATCTATAGTCTGTTTTAATAAGGACATAAAAATAATCCTAATTACACATCTGGACAATGTACTGTAAACGTGTGAAACGATATTACAAGAGTAATAAGAGTAAGCAAACTACATCCATCATCCATCCATGTCATCTCTTGCATTCTGCACACCAGAAGCTTCTGTTTAATTTAGTCTATTAATTAATTGTATTAATTAAGACCGTTCTAGTTACCTCATTCGAAGCCTATTTTCTCCATCTCATCGTATATGTTCGCCTTACACAATTTCCTGGGCCTATCCCGTTTGTGACGTCTAGTTGGAACCCTGTTCGGGCTAACGATTCTCAGACATCCGTTCCACGTGCCCATTTTACATGAGGCGCTTCTTATTTTAGTGTCTAAAATTGTTCTGTCAACACAAAGTCGTCTCCTGATGCACTGGAGCCTGGACACCACACAAGATCTTCTCCAGAAATCCATTTCAACTGGGGGTTCCTTTGATTTATCTTCCAATTTTCACGGTCATACGTGACCACTGTGACTAAGGTGGCAGAGTAAGTAATGCTTCTAGTTATTGGAGTTATTTTCGCATTCAGAGACACAGGATTCAGTTGCTTTATCACCATTTGCTCTTGTCTTATTTTGCAATCCATGTCTTCCTCACTTATGTCGTCTACTATTACACTGTTTTTTATAATGTGCAAATCACTTGACATATTGGCACCTTCAATATCAGTAGGCCTAACCAGCTGTTTGGGTTTTCCAAATTTGTGTCCAGAACCCGAAAACAAACTAAATGCTGTATATCTCGAAAGAATTCTCTCGTAAGCCATTTTAGTTTATTAGTTTGTCGACATTAAACATTAATTGTATTAATTAAGACCGTTCTAGTTACCTCATTCGAAGCCTATTTTCTCCATCTCATCGTATATGTTCGCCTTACACAATTTCCTGGGCCTCGAAAAAAATGTTAGTTTGTCGAAAGCACATTGTATTGTTATTTACATTTTTAGTAATGTTTAAATCTGGAAAACAATTTAATGTTTGAGAAAGATACATTTCAAGTTACACTAAGAATCGGCAGCCGTTTTCAAGGTGGTAACTCTAAAACACAAAAATTTATGGATAGAGCGTCCAGAGATAGTCATATGCTAACAGTAGCTACTAAACACTATACGCACGTAAAGCGAATTATGTTACCTTCCAGAAGACGGTGTCAAGCGAGTGAACGTGTGTCCCCACAAAAAACGTGGAGGACAAACTCATAGTGCACTACACACAGGGCACAACACACAGAAACCTGATCAGTGCAGCCATTGACGGACGTTTAAATCAATTATGGCAAACATCTGTTTTTCCAACTTTAAATACAATTGTTCCATCACTGTCGATGTTTAAAAATACTTTTTTTTGAACGAGCCATAACACTTCAATGCATCAACGAATTTTCGAAAAAACTTGGCACGCGTGTTCATAACTTAATCATGTACTGTTTTTGAATTGATTCACCCAAAAGTTGGGAGCCAAGTGCAAACATGCGAGGGGTCAAATTTAAAAAAAATCGTAAAAATCTGTGTAGGATATCAACTAATAGTGAATGTTAACCATAATCCGAATGCAGTGTTCAGTTTTTGAAATTTCAACATTTTGGAACACATGGGGCTAAAAGTGTGCTAGAATTTTGAAGAAAATCTCAAAAATTCATGCTGAGTACAAATTAAACAAACCAAAATTGAACATAGTCTTCAGTTTTGGAAAATTTCAAAACTTTAGGACACCACAGCCTATAAAGGTACAACATTTTCAAAAATTGTAAGAATCGATGCCAATGAGACTATAGAAAATTTTAACCTAATTCCGAATGTGATGTAGCATATACACTGAAATGTTTTTAATTTTACGGAAGTCAACATTTTGAAAACATTGTAAAAGTCTATGTGGGTCACCAAAGTAGGAAGATCAATTTATAATTATTCAAATATAATTTATAATTTATCCAAAATGCAAACTAGGTGTTTTCAATAATTTGACAAAATTAATATTTGTCAACATCCCTTACAAACTTTGAACTGCCTTCAAAAAGTTTGTAACTCTAGCTTGCAAAAATTTACATTACCAATTACACACATATCTGAAAAGTATTGCGTACAAGTCACGATTCCTTCGATTGCGCTTCTATGCCCTCACCTTCAAACCTCAACATTGAGATTGTGTTGAAATTCAAAAAAACGAGCAACAGCCATTACTGATTTAATATATGAAGAGTAACGTTTGGACTACACCAGAAGTTCGCAGCCGTCTTCAGGAAGAAAATTATGAAACAACATATACATAATTCAATCAATTCACGAGAGTCAGAAAAGCAAAAGATTCCTGACTCTGTAACTGGCGTGATAGTATCGTTTTAACGTTATTTCATTTTTTTTACTGGTTAAAATTATTTGCCCGGCTACACACATTATTGATGGCCACCGTCAGTTTTTCAAGTTTTACCTCACGTTCCTAAATGATCAACAGGCTTTGAAGAACATCAATGGTCTATGAATTTCTTAAACACGTTGAATTTTGCTTTTCTGTGAATAATTATACCATTCCTGGGAATCCGTGGCTATTAGTGTTTACCCAGTTTTCGCCTAATTGTATGGCTCTGTTGGGTGCACATTTTATTAATCATGTTTCTATAAGTTTAATAGAGTTTTCATTATTTTTACCTTTTATTCGTCAATATTTGTTTATGTGTTAATTAGTTTTTATATTCCAGCTACCTTTAAACTTAGGTTCTTTTACATTTTTCTTAAAATTTATGCCTATTTGTAACCTTATGAATCTTCTTATAGTAAGTCACGAAACCACAGGGAATTCTCCTCATGCACCAAATCTTAAGACCATGTTCATGGCCTAGTAAATCAATATTTTGTAACGCCCAAAATCAACATTTTTTAACTACCAGGTCAACTCGACATCTAAAAATGAGTACTTAGGATAATACTTAGGGTAAAAATGAGTGGCTGAAGTGCAATGCAGACTACATTCACTTCCTTATACGCTATAGCCTGTAGCCTGGCAGCTACCCCGTCTCTCGTAACCTATTCCGATGCCACAGAAATGGAATCTTTCATTAATGACCGACTCTTTCTAACCTTTATTTGACAGTTTAACATCAGTGAAATTATATACATGATAAAATGTACTACCTTGCTGTCAGGTTGCCTGATGAAGTGTCGAATGGGTTGTCTAGGAATGTGTTGGGTTATCTAGGAAACGTAACCGCTATGCATTGAGCCTGCGCTATTACTCGGCCTAAAACATCGACCGCCCTAATGAACAACAATATGTTGTTCAGCAATGCTATTGATTTTCTTCCCAGGTTATTTCTTTCTCTTATCGCTTTATCTAGCGATAACGCGATAACAGAACATCTTGTGTAACTGTTGTTCCTAGATATTTATAGCTACTGCAATTTATTATTTCTTGTTCGTCTTCTAAAATTAAATTATTCTGTTCCCCACCAATGCACATATACTCCGTTTCTTTGTGTTTACTTCAAGGCCCCATAGCTTATATTCCTTTATAAGTTTTCGTGTCATGTATTCCATGTCGTGATAGTCCTGCGCTACCACGACTTGTTCGTCAGCGAAACACAGTGTGTACACTGTGTTGTCAATTAGAAGTATCCCCATTTTGTGGCATTTTTTTCCAGGTTTTGAGGGCTTGTTCCAGGTATGTTTAAAAAGCGTCGGTGAGAGACAATATCCCTGCTTCAGGCCCTTACTAACATTAAATCCTTTTGAGACTTTACTCCCAATTTTTACGTGCGCTTTCAATCCGTTGTATAAAGTCTTAACTGCTTCGACTAAAGTGGAGGCGATGTTTGTTCGTTGAAGTGCCAGGCAAAGTTTGGTGTGCGGAATACTGTCATACACTTTCTTAAGGTCAACATATAGGCAGTGCATATCTTGGTTTACAGCAGTTTTCTTTTCTATGATTTGCGTCAAGCAAAATAAGTGATATATGGTTGATCTCCCCGCCCGAAAACCAGCGCTTGTTCCTCTGCTTCCATGTCCGAGTACTGATGTTCAATTTTTTTCTTCAGAAGTTTTCCATACACTCTACTGATTGAACTCGTCACCGCAATTCCACAGTAATTGTCGCATTCAGTTGTGTTACCTTTTTTGTGAATGGTTGATACAAAAGATATTTTCCATTCTTGTGGT
Organism: Magicicada septendecula; assembly: GCA_034769895.1. NCBI lineage: Eukaryota > Metazoa > Arthropoda > Insecta > Hemiptera > Cicadidae > Magicicada > Magicicada septendecula. The sequence continues at coordinate 220,806,666 of CM068372.1, forward strand.
ATTTGTTTATCATTTATGCATCTATGGAATAGTTTCGTAAGATGTTCATATAATTTTGTTGTGCCATATTTGAGCAGTTCCGCTGGGATGTTGCGAGGTCCGGGGGCTTTACCATTTTTCATATGTCTACATATTTCCTTTATCTCTTCCGTGGTTAACCTTACTGGTGAGGAAGTCGTTCTAATGCTGTCGAATTCATAATTGGTGTTATTTTGAAATTCTGGTCTGCTTTCTCTTAGGAGGTTACTAAAATATTCGTCCCATTTTTGTAGAGATATTGGCGATATTAAATCTTTCTTTTTTCCCGTCTTATCGACTTTAGGAATTTCCAACTTTCAGTGCATTGCCTGCCTCCTATATAAGTATTCATTCGGGCGCAATTCTTATCCTATGTTTCATTTTTCCTTTGCGTTATTATTCTTCGCACTGATGCTTATGCCTCCTTGTATGTTATTTTGTCCTCAGCTGTTTTGGTTGTTAGAAATATTTCGTATTTCTCTTTCTTGTTTTTGATTAGTAATTCTATTTCTTTATTCCACCAGTAAGGCGTTGTCTTTCTTTCTTTTTCATAACATCCCAATGCTTCCTTTGCGGCTTCGTGTATGTAATTTTGAATGTGCATATTTCTTCAGCACTACTAAATTGCTTGTTTTCCAGTTTTCCATCCAACCGAGTTCCGTATAACGTCCTAACGCTGTTATGGTCTAGGCTATTTAAGTTATATCTTACTTCTTTTTCCGTTATAGCATAATCAATGATCGATTTCAATTGCCTAAAGTTTTGGGTCCAGGTGTACATATGAATTTTTTGTGTGTGGATAAAATCCATTTAATATTCGCAGTTCATTTTGCTCACAAACTTCTATTAGTTTCTTGCCATTTTCATTTTGAATGTTTTCGCCGTGCTTCCCTACAACTTTACTCTGCTCTTGTTTGCCAATTCTACTGTTTAGATCACCAAGTAATATGATTTCTCTAGAGCTGCCGATTGTGGATATTATCTGGTGCAGTTGTTCAAAAAAGCGGTCTTTGAGCTCTGTTAGCGGGTAAATACCAAGAATGGTTATTCGATATCCGTAGATGGTTAAGTTCATTTTTATAATTCTCTCGTTTACTGCTTCCCAGTTAGTTATGAATCTTCTTAGGATTTTGCGTATAAGAATAGAGACGCCCTGTTGAGCTCTCTTTTCTTTTGCTACCCCACTATAAATATCGGTATGGAGAACCATACATGACTTCCATGTTCTAAGACTTATATTTAAAATCATTTTCGAAATGAAATATTTCCATGGAAACTACATTTTTCTACTTATTGCTTCAGCCTTAACCACAGTACTGTGGTCACTAACGTATACTACCTCACGTTTTCGCACTCGATTTTCACTGACGATGGCAGTAGATAGCATTGCCGAAACGCCTGATTTTGTAGAAAACATTGGACCACGCCAAACAGTCCGGGAAGGAATTTTAACAACAAACTACTTCTTCGTTGCCGATAACGTAATACACATAAAAAATATCCCCTCCCCTTCAACTATAATTTTCATTTATAGAAAATTACCTCCACCCCGTTCAACTAGCCTCTTCATTTATAGATATTTCATTTACGTTTCTACAGTAGATTATTATGATCTTCTTATCAGGATACTTTATTTATTAAATTAAGTACTTTACTCTTGTTAAAACATAGAACGTTGCCGGTAAACTACCCCTTTCCCTTAACCGATCTTCACCAAAATCAAAAGATCTTGAGTCCTCGACACTTTAGGGATGTATGCAAAAAATGATTTGATTACGTTTGAATTTACGGCAGTTATCGTTTGTCATATAAAAAATTACCCTTGTTAAAACATAAAACGTTGCAGGTAAACTACCCCTTTATTTCAACCCATCTTTACCAAAATCAGCAAGTCTTCAATACTCTACAATTCACGGACGTATGTAAAAAATTATTTGATTCTGTTTGAATGTGCGGCAGTTATCGTTTGTCATAGAAAAAATTACCCTTGTTGAAACATAAAACGTTGCAGGTAAACTACCCCTTTCCCTCAACCGATCTTCAACAAAATCAACAGAAATTGAGTCCTCTACAATTCAGGGGTGTATGGAAAACATTATTTGATTCTGTTTGAATTTGCGGCTATTATCGTTTGCCATAGAAAAAATTCTACACAGACACATAGACAGACAGACACACACACAGACACTTTTCGAAAAATGACTTTTCTTCATGTTTTGTGGGTAGTACAATCAGAATCAGCCGTTATTTCGAACACGTTTTTTTCGCCATGACCATACTTCCATTTCCTTATGGGACATGGAAGTAAAAATGGTCATAGTATCCAAGGTTTTCAGAGCCGGTCCCTTTTTTCTTAGTTTCTGTGAGTACAGCTATGTCTATGTTGGCATTGTTCATCTCATAAATAACGTCGTTTAATTTCTAAGAGAGACCTTGTACGTTCCAAGTACCAAAGTTCGGTGTCCTATTTCGTAGCTTAAGTCGTGTCCGTTTTATCCGATCCTTCCGAGGCTGTTTACTAGGCTTTCTAACAATAAATGGTTTTCCGAGTATTGGGGAGTTAGCCCAATGCCTCAACCCCCAACCTGGAGGGCCAGGGTTTTATTTCAGAGTAGGTACCTTCTCCTAGAAGGGTTCCCTTCTCTACAGCTAAGGAGTCCCTTTTGCCTCACCTGTTGGTCCGCGGGTAGTATTTTATTTCCCATCTACTCCCCGGCCTAAGCCGGTTAGGGCATTCCCCCATCCGCCACCTGGGGACGCGCCCTCTAGGGGTTACAGGTTCCCCCGTGGGCGAGGAAAAAGATACAATACGATAATGAGAACGTGATAACAGTAAAGGAAAGTTCGGTGACTAATATCCGATGTCTAGAAACTAGACAATCTCTTTTTGATTTGAAGTTTTCTACTTGTATTTCTGCACCGGGTTTATGTCTTATCACACCAGAACCTTTTTGAACAAACGACATTTCATTATTTTTACACATATTGTTATTTATTTAATTATCAGATACACTGTCTACATTTCTGTACAATGTAGAATTACTTGTACTTTTTTTGTCCGTAATGTTTTTTTGGCTTGTCACTTTCTACCGCCGCGGGACACAGGGGGGGGGGATCGTGTCGCCATTGGCGACATTTAGAAGTTTTTGGGGGGATTTTATTTTTTTAATATTGCATTAAAAATCTTCCCCAATTTTACAAAACTGTAAAAAACTTATAACGGACACGTATCAGACGCACAATAAATCTACCCAGTTGAATTTTTCGAGCGGGCTGTAGGCGCGGTGTGCACGGAAAAAAGGTTCAAACAGGCTACTCGATGGTTCAAACAGGCTACAGATCGAGTTCAAGGTGTCACCGTGAAAATATTAGAAATCATTATTTTTTTAGTTTATAACTACCTACAATCAATATATCGTTTCGGTAAAAGGTAATATTTTTTAATAGTTTTGAGTTAGAAAGCCCCGGCCTTTACTCGATTAGGTAAGAAATTTTACTGTAAAAGAAAGAAAAGGTCTTGTCAGAAAAAGGGGGGATTTGTTTATAAAATTGGGGGGAAGCGTCATAGCGGTTGGGGAGGAACGGTACCCCTGGCGGGACATATCCCGCATTTCGGCAATACTGCGAGAACGATACGCAGAACTAAGAGCTTAGAGTGACTAAATGAGATTGAAATTTTAAATTTGTAAATCCGTTAGAAATGTCAGTTTGAAATCCGAAAGAAGAAAGTCAGAATTTTAAGAATATGTATACTCTTTGATAGTTTATTCACGCAGTTAAATAATATGAAGACAAATAATAACACGCATTGTGACACTGTACTAGTGCTCGCCCATCGGACAGTGGATGAAATGGCGTACTGAACTTTCTGGTTTGACGTCAAAATGGAAATAGCTTACAGATATATGGATTCATCTGTATAGAAATGCGTTGATAGAAACAAACCTGGCCTTATTTGGTTCAGATGTGCGACACGATTAAAAGCACAAACAGGTAATGTGGTGTGTGACGGACCGACAGCATTTAACAGAAAACTTTACTTCAAACAGTGATTTTTAAAGTACATGTAATTTAGTGGACTTAAGTGAAGCCTTCCATGCAGTAGATACACCCTTATAAACCTATATAGCGGATTATATTTAAAGATTTTCAGCTATATTTTTTTGAAGTTTTAAGCACTTATTTTTGGATTTATATTGCATAATACGTAAATATTTTCGACAATTTCGAGCCCCAATTGTAAACAGGACTGTTGTACTATTTGACTGGTGTATAACCACCAAGACTTAGACACTGACAGAACTTACGGCAGTAGAAGGTCAGTGCAATGTGAGTAAGCCGTTATTGTGGAACGTTCATCGTCCTCCTAAACGAAAAGGTAGCGAAAGATAGTTGTAGGGGATTTCTGTGCAAATATCTCCTACGCGAAGAAATGACAAAGGGTCAGCTTGTCTCTTTGTTGCGCACACCTGTTACAACAGTGTTAAACAGATAAAGGTGTGTAAAGTGCGAACAGCTTTGTCGCGAAGGGAAAAGGCGGCTTGAAATAGTACATCAGTGCAGCCAACGTTTGAATTTGGCCAAACAACAAACGAAATTTCATGTAGTGTTTAAGACAAACCCAACATTCAACCAGGTTTAAGAATATTAGTTCAATCATCTTAATATAATACGTACGTTCTATATATTTATAAATCAGTATTACTTGAAATTTCACATTTAGTGCAATTGTAACCAAATAAGTACTTTATATGAATCAATATTAAAGTTACATAAAAAAAGATTGAAGATAGAAATTTTGCAGACGATTCTCTCGATATTCAGTCATAAGAAAGGTATAATAATAATAATAATAATAATAATAATAATAATAAACAATAGGAGCCAAACTACGAGCGGCCGTGCGAGCGAGAGAACTCTTGAAACACCATTTCAATTCTGCCATCTTAACAGATATTAAACAATAAAACGAAAATTCAAAATTGTATTTGGCTTTATTTAGCTGTAGAGCCTGTAGGCCTATTTAACTTGTCTAAAATAAATAAACTGAAAATCGTTAATACTCGATCGTTAAACTGAATCTATTGTTAATAGATAAACTGAAAATCGTTGGAAAAATTTTGGTATTTCACTACAGTTCAGGATTTAGTCAACTATGGAATTACAATTGACTGTGTAAAAGGAACGGCTAGAGACGCCTGAAATCAATGTCAAGGAACGAACACCTGGGTTCTCGATCCACTTGCCAAGTGCGTTATAGGCTACATATTATTTGTTATTTTACACATTATTGTTCCTTACTATTTTTTAACACTATGGCAGGTAATTTAGAAATGACGGTGAGACAAGCACAAGTATTTTAAGTTTCATTAAAATTGTACGTGAAATTTTTTTTGGTGACCATGAAGCAGTTACTGTTATGACATTACGGTGATCGCAAGCGATACTGGTTGTAATTGGGCAGGAACGTATCCTGGAATTACATCTAATGTTGGTGTTCTGTTATTCCCAGCTGCAGGTGTTCGAAAAGTTGTACTTTGTAGATTCGGCGGTGGCAGTAGTCCGTAGTTTTTGTTCTTATTTAAATGTGTAATACTATTGATTTCCAGCTTTAAGAAACATACATAAACAATTGATAGGTCCATGTTTCTGAAGAAACAACCAATTCATGCCCCGGTCGCATAAAATTTTTTTTTTTTTTTTACTTGGGTGATTAAAAAAATCATGTTAAAGAAGAACAAATATTTCTCTTAAAATATTTTAATAAAAATATATTAATTGGAAAACCAATCTAAAAACGCAGTATAATTCCTAACGAAGTATTAAAACGTATTGCACATAACAACGAAAAACGTGGTTTATCCTATGACTACATCAATTCGCCTGTGAATCACTAAATGTAGGTCACTGATAAACTATTGAGTTCAGTTTATAGCTGTACATTGACATTCCCTTTTGTTCAGAATGTAATTGCAGTTATCCCTCCCATATTGTCGTGGCTAGCGTTAATCTCACGATTGAAACTCAAAAATTAAAAGAAAAAAACTCGTTATTTGCTATTTCTTGCGTTATAATGCATAACAGATTGTGGAAACATACGGGATACACAAACCCATAGATTAAGTTATCTAAAATTTAACAAAGCCATGAAACAAAAAAATATGTCATTTTACATTACAATATAAATAAAACAACAATATCAGGAAACTGAAATAAATTTTCTACCGTCTCCTTAGCATTAAAATGTTTTGTGCGGCATTTTTTAATCACTTCGGCTTAGTGAATACCGTCTGTAAGATTTGTAGCAAATGGAATTAAATCGGTATACTCACTTTGTCACAGAAATGAATCAAGATTTTGATAAAATGCGAACTACAGGCTCGCAAAATCGAACTGCAGGGGGCGCAAATACGTGGTTGGTCCGCACGTTTTGTTGAACCTGCCATACAAATCAATGCACCTATTGCTTGTAAATGGCACTCGACGTTGGAACGCCCTGTTCATTCTCACGGTTACGTTTGTTCAGAATAACGGACACATTTTAAGATTTTAATTGTTGATTTGTTTTCAAAATGGTAGCGAACATTAAATTGAAAAAAGGCAAAATTATTAAATATGGACCGAAATCCGTGTACAACAATAGGCACATACGTACAAAATTGGATAGGAAGCAAGAAAGTATTTAATGTAGACATTTTTTAAGATGCTGTGAACAAATTTCTGCGCTATAAGTATGGTAAACTAAGTTGGATACTCTTCGGCTGAATAAACAAAGGTAACTTCTATCATACTCGCTAAAAGGACATAACCTATTAACGAGAATAACAATTTTAACTACGGTACCTGTCAGACACCAGGACAACACGAAGCGATTTAGTACTCGCAAGACGACTACAGCGTAACGTAATTGATAAGGTTCGTAACTAATTACACTAATTATTTAGTTCGATTTATGTAACTCCATTTTTACTGACGTATTTTTTAATTTTTTACATTTATTTTTTGTTATCTCTCTGGGGTGGTTTTAAACTCCCTTTACCAAAAAACACCTATCCCTGCTCCACTGGCTATAGATTGTTCTTCCTCTGATAATTCTCATCCGGCAGAGATTCCCCAACGGTTACTTCCCGTGTGGCAATGATTCAACACCTAACCATGGCCTTCTGCAGTTCTTTGGTAGAACCAGTAAGTTTAATTCTTGGATTTCGTTGTCCATGACGTGTCTGATCACATCCATTGTTTGGTCTCTTTAGAAAAGGAAAAACCATTTGGGGTATTGTAGTTTTCCAAATTATAATACAGCTCTCATGAACGTTCTTTGAAAAGTAGAAGTTTTGGCCGTATTAAGACCAGTACTTTGTTGTGTGTTTCAATGATTGTAAACTGATGAAACAGGGTATATTTTTATAATAATGTAGCAACATTATTTTTACAAAACTATTTTACAAATATTTCTATTTTCTCTTTTATATTTTCTACTTTGTTATCCAGAAAATATATCAAAATATTCGAGCCAACAAACAAACAGAAATATCTTTCATCGAGCCTTATTACACACTCCTGTAAGCATGTTACTGAACAATTTCTGTAAGAGTAGTTGTGCCCTTTAAAGATAACGATCTGAGTAACAGCGGTTCCAGTAGCATCAGCACACGTTCAAACCATAATGTTTTTCATGTGCTCGGCAGCTACAAGGTGAATTTTTTGTAATTCCGCAAGCCAAAACCTTCTACTGGTGATAAATGGTGAGTCTGAGTCTTTTCTCATTTATTTATGGATTAGTTCCGGTCAATCCATTAAACCGTTTTTTGCAGGATTTCGTGGACCTCTTAAAAGCGTCGTTCACTGTTAATGTGTTTTAGACTCGAGCGGGGTTCAAACTCCGAGCGTTTCTGTAGGCAGCTTCAGGACGTCTTTTGAGGGAAAGGCTTAACCAACAGCTGAATACGGTTCGTTTAATATTTTAAGAATGAGAGATATGCCGATGTCACACATAAGAAAACACGCTAACCTAGTCGTTTCGTTCGCCTGCTGTGAAATACGTTTGTCGACAAAGTTTCCGAAATGTTGAATCGATCTTCAAGTGATTTCGCAATGTACTCTTTGAATATTGAAGGAAGAGGCTGCCGGTGTACCGTGTCTTATTGTCACTTTGTAAAGCTTCTTTTGCTACATCTGCAGTCTACTTACCCGTTTCGGCTTTTTCTTCTGCTATAGTTCCATTTTTCTTGGCTAAAACAGAAATATACACAAACTTAACGGAAACAATCAGTACAAATTTAGAGAGAGCTAACAGAAAACTAATAGATCAAGATTAAAATATCGGTATGGAGAACCATACATGACTTCCATGTTCTAAGATTTATATTTAAAATCATTTTCGAAATAAAATATTTCCACAGAAATTACTTCTTTCTTCAGCCTTAACCACAGTATTGTGGTCACTAACGTATACCACCTCCAGTTAACGCATTTGATTTTCACTGATGATGGCAGGCGATGGGACTGCCGAAACGTCTCGTTTTTTATAAAAGATTGGACCTTTGTCAAACAGCCCGCGAAGGAATTTTAACAACAAACTACTTCTTTGTTGCCAATAATGTAGTATATAAAAATATGCATAAAATTAATGGCTTGGTAAAGTTAATGTTTGATCTCCATTAAGTAGTGCTCAAGTTTCCAAAGTTTTAATATTATGATGTCCTTAATCAAAACATCAGAGCAGGTTTTAGTGCGTATGAGGGTACACCGTGGACAAAAATTTTCAACATTCCCTATGGAGCGTTGCTCAGAGTAAAGCTGCGAATCTACCGTATAGTGTACGTTTCACAGAACAAACACGCGGGAAAGAAGGAGCGCTCCGAAGTCTCTCATGGACCCTGAGCATCTTGCAGAGGGTTCATTCCCTAAAGACGAAAAGTCTGTGTAACCGTTCCTCTGTAAACATATGCAGTTAACACTGGCCAGCGATCCACAGGAAGCAAATCGCTGTCCACGCTGGACACCTTTTCGGCTTGGACGCGTTGTGTTGGTGTGGGTTTCGGCACTTTCCATTTAAAAAGCTTGCAAACGTAAGAAAATAAACATGAGTGAGGCCAGTAATAACGCGAATTGTGTGTGTGTGTGTGTGTGTGTGTGTGTGTGTGCGTGCGTGTGTGCGTGTGTGCGTGTGTGCGTGTGTGCGCGTGCGTGCGTGTCCTGCCTGCCTTTTTATTGCGGTAATCATAAAATAAAATTTGGAAACGTAAACATTACATAATTGAGATATGCTTGCCTGCCAGGAACGATATATTTTCAATCATACAAGATTTAAATTAAACTGAAAATATCGGTATGGAGAACCATACATGACTTCCATGTTCTAAGATTTATATTTAAGATCATATTCGAAATGAAATATTTCCATAGAAACTACTTCTTTCTACTTATTGCTTCAGCCTTAAACCACAGTACTGTGGTCACTAACGTAACCACCTCACGTTTTCGCACTCGATTTTCACTGAGATGGAAGTCGATGGCACTGCCGAAAAATCTGGTTTTGCAGAAAACATTGGACTACGGCTAAACAGCTCGGTAAGGAATTTTAACAAAGAACTACTTCTTCGTTGCCGATAACGTAGTACACGTAAAACATTCTCCCCTCCCCCTTCAACTATAATTTTCATCTATAGAAAATTACCCCCACCCCGTTCACCTAACCTCTTCATTTATAAATATTTCATCTACGTTTCTACAGTGGATTATTATGAGCTTCTTATCAGGATACTTTATTTATAAAAATTAAGTACTTTACTCTTGTTAAACCATAAAATGTTTCAGGTAAACTACCCCTTCCTCTTAACCGATCTTCTCCAAAATCAATGTAGAGGATTCAGTCCTCTACAATTCAGGGATGCATGCAAAAAAATATTTGATTTTGTTTGAATGTGCGTCAGTTATCGTTCGTCATGGAAACATTTCTCTTGTTACAACATAAAATGTTGCAGGTAAACTACCCCTTTCCCTTAACCGATCTTCACCAAAATAAACAGACTTTGAGTTCTCTACAACTCAGGAAAGTGTGCAAAAAATTATTTGATTCTCTTTGAATTTTCGGCAGTTATCGTTCGTCATAAAAATTACCCTTTTTAAAACATAAAACGTTGCTGATAAACTACCCCTTTCCCTTAACCGATCTTCAACAAAATCAACAGACCTTGAGTTCTCTTTAGTTCAAAAAGGTATGCAAAAACGTAGTTGATTCTGTTTGAATTTACGGCAGTTATCGTTCGTCATATAAAAAAATTACCCTTGTTGAAACATAAAATGTTGCAGGTAAACTACCCCTTTCCCTTAACCAATCTTCACCAACACCAATAAGTATTGAGAACTCTACAATACAGGGCTGTATGCAAAACATCATTTGATACTGTTTGAATTTGCGGCTGTTATCCTTTGCCATAGAAAAAAATTACCCTTGATAAAAAACCGTTGCTGGTAAACTACCCTTTTCCCTTAACCGATCTTCACAAAAAACAACAGGACTTGAGAACTCTACAATTTAGGGCTGTATGCAAATAATCATTTGATTCTGTTAGAATTTGCGGCTGTTATCGTTTGCCATAGAAAATACCCTTGTTAAAACATAAAACGTTGCAGGTAAACTACCCTTTCTCTTAACCGATCTTCAACAAAATCAACAGACCTTGCGTTCTGTATAATTCAAAAAGGTATGCAGAAGAGTAGTTGATTCTGTTTTAATATACGGCAGTTATCGTTCGTCATATAAAAAATTACCCTTGTTAAAACATAAAATGTTGCTGGTAAACTACCCTATTCCATTAACTGATCTTCACCGAAATCAACACGTCGTGAGAACTCTACAATTTAGGGCTGTATGCAAAACATTATTTGATTCTGTTTGAATTTGCGGCTATTATCGTTGTTAAGACATTGTACATTGTACTTGCTTACGCGCAATCGGCCTAGCGCACTTACGTCACCGTGGCGGTGTTCCACGTGGTCACCCCGCTGCAACTAATCAGTCTACACTCAATCTTTGAACAGTGCGTTTGCACCCTTGTTTTCTAGCCAAGCCGCGGCAACCTAAATTTGCTATGTTCTTTTTATTTCTGATCTAGTTTCAATGCTACACTTTACGTAGCCTTACATTCATCTTATATTTCGGCTATGAGCTAAGACGTAATTGCGTAGGCCTGCGCTTCTAAATGATTTCAATAAATTTTACTTAATCATAATTTACAGTCCACTAATTAATGTAAACACTTTCTGACTTCCTACCAGCTTCCTTAAGCTTGCAAAACTAACTCAATATGATTTCGAGAGTGTTAAGCACGCAACATATGGTCCTCCGTACCCGGATTTGTATTTCACGGACGTGACTAAAAACATGGACAATTCGTCTTATGGTTTAGTGCATTAAGCAGGCCTATCAACATTTCTTTTCTTCAATTTAAATTTAACAACTCGTCAATTAGCACCTACTTCTGGGAATCGTATCACACGACATTGGGGACGTCATATTTCGCCAACCGAACATTGGAATCACCATTGCAGCATATCCAGCACGTGGCATTCAGTATTGGGAAAATCCAGAGCAGCCTATCTAAACAGGATTCCACCGCATTGGACATCACCGGACAGGCAACGACCATGTCTACATTATCCATGCTTGAGTACCTGACACGACTACGAGGGTTCCGACAGGCTTTCGATACCTTCTAGAACATGCCGATAAGTACCATTTCAACTGATTGAACTCATGTTGTGCATTAGTTTCAACTTGCATAATTCGCATATTTTTTCTTAATATTATTAAATTAAACAAAGCAGTATAGAAATAATAATATGATTTAATAATCTTAAACAATTTAAATATTTTTCAATAATTTGAATATGAACTTATAATTTTTTGTGAACTCAATTAATATTCTCTTTATTTCTAAGTCATATCTTTTCAAACAGCACTCATGTCATTGATGATTACTGCTATATTGTTTGTAACGCCTAATTCGGGGTTTTATTGTCACATAAATTTAGTTAAGATATGTTAGTAAGTATTACCGTGTCGTTGCGTGACTTTATGATTTGGACTTCCTGCCTGGTCTGGCTCGTCTCGTTGCATTAACTTGGCCTTTTGTAGCATCATTTAAATTCTTGTTCTTTTTATTTGTTCATACACAAACATGGCGGATATGAAGGCGCTGATCAAGAAACGTGGCACGATCAAGGCCTCTATATCGCGCATAAATACTTATGCCGACAATTTCGATCATGATACGCATGACAATCATACATTAAAAATAAAGCTTCACCACCTTATGGAACTATCGGCTAAATATGATGAGATCCAAACACAAATCGAGTCTGAGGACTCCGATTTTGCTTCTGCTAGCGATAGGGTTCAAACAGAAGACGATTTATGCAGCATAGAATGCAAGCTGCAAAATTTAATAGACCATGCCGAGGAAATGACCAGGAAGGCAGCAAGTCCATCTGAGGTAGTTACATTCAGCACGCCTCCCATTCAATTGCAACCTATTAAGCTACCCTGCTTCTCAGGTGATATAATCGAGTGGCAACACTTTTACCACATGTTTTTGGAGCTAGTTCATGTCCGAACGGACCTGACTGGCATCCAGAAGCTTCATTATTTGCACTAGTCATTAAACATTAAAAGACGAGGCGCTGGATGACATAAAATCGCTACCTATCACGCACGATAATTACACGGTGGCCATTGAGTTGTTAAGGGCGCGCTATGACAATAAATTGATTGTAACCACTTATCACGCAGCAAACGTACTGGGCATGAGACACATTCAACGTGAGTCCGTGCTCAGCATTTCTAAATTCATAGATGAGCTCACCGCCAACATAAATGCGCTGAACTCATTAAAACTTTCTGTAAATACGTTCGAGCTTATTTTTGTGCATTTTCTATCCCAAAAACTTGACGAGCATACGTGCAGGTTGTGGAAGGAAACCTTAGGCGAAAAACAACTTCCTATTTATGATAATTTCATTAAGTTTTTAAATTCAAGACGTCAGCTGTTACAAAACATAAATGCACCGACCGGTTCGCCTGGCTTTAAACAGGTTAGCGATAATGCTTCTTATCGCAAATTAACTAAGCGCGCGGAGTTCACTGGGTCACTAGTGCACACTCCACCAAACAATAAATCTTGTCAGCTGTGTCGTGGTAGTCACAAACTGATTGATTGCCCGCAATTTATCTCCCTATCGCCTATACAACGTAAAGAAGTGTTGATACATAATAAACTATGCCTGAATTGTACGTGCTCGGGCCATAACAGCTCGTGTTGTCCTTCCAAATTTTCATGCAAGGCATGCGCGAAAAGGCACCACACGATGCTCCATGCTTCGATAAATCAGTCTAGCAACAGGAACAATAAGCAATGTTCCCTGAAGCTACAGACAAATAAGTCAATTTTATTATCTACCACCGTATGCACTACTATCGATCATCACGGTAAAAGACGCCCAGTGAGAATCCTGTTGGATTCAGGGTCCCAAGCTAATTTTTGTACCATGGGTTTCGCCCGCCGCATGGGTCTAAGGCTAAACAAATCCGAGCTGCCTATCGCAGGTATAAATAACTCATCATGTCAGGCCAATTTTAGCACGCGCGTGCGCTTAAACTCACGTTATAGGGACTTCACCTTGAATGTCCACTGCGCTGTTCTGCCCCGAATCACAAACAATCTTCCAACCGAATCCTTTGACATCGCTTCCTTGACAATTCCAAGAGGGATATTTTTAGCTGACCCGCAATTTAATAATTCGTCCCAAATTGACATATTACTTGGGGCACAATACTTTTTGCAATTAATTGAGCCGACTAAATTCGTTCGAAGTCCACATTTTCCAACAATCCAAGAAACTAAACTAGGGTTTATACTCGCCGGGAATCTACCCTTCAACATGGATATTACCAAACCCGTCTCTTCATTCATTGCCCTCGACGATAATAATGCTATCTCATCGCAACTCAAGGCCTTCTGGCAGTTGGAGGATGTTTCGCACCATGCTCCTTCAGATGCAGAATCGGAGTGTGAAAATCACTTCATCGCAAACACCTATCGTAATGATAGTGGTAGGTTCGTTGTGTCACCCCTCACTACAGAATGTCTCGGAGATTCCCTCACCGGAGCGGTTCGTAGGTTTCAAACCCTTGAACTCAAGTTTAGGCAAAACCAGTCTTTACACAAGGATTATGTTGAATTTATGCAAGAATATTTAAATCTCGGCCATATGTCTCCGCTTGATTCATTTGACTTGTCAGTTGACAAATCAAACATTTTTTATCTACCTCACCATGCCGTCTTTAAGACTACGAGCACCACCACTAAACTTCGCGTTGTTTTTGATGGTTCGGCCAAGGCGTCCAACGATTTGTCGTTAAACGACACTCTTATGGTCGGCCCTACGATCCAGCAGGATCTTTTCGCCATTATGACCAGATTTAGAACCCATCGTTACGCTTTCATCGCGGACATAGAAAAAATGTATCGACAAATTTTGGTCTCCCCGCGTGATTCCAATTTACAAAGAATTGTTTGGCGTGACTCTCCCCACAATGAGCTCAAACATTATGCTTTAAGAACAGTCACGTACGGGACTGCCAGTGCATCATTTCTTGCAACGAGATGTTTAAAACAAATTGCCCAGGAGAATAGTACTCAGTACCCCCTGGCCTGTTCAGTCATTGCTAACGACTTTTACGTCGATGACCTCCTCACCGGTTCCGATAGCTCACCCGTTCTAATCCAATTGAATACCGACATTTCTGCATTGCTAAGCCGCTACGGCTTCAATCTTCACAAATGGTCGTCTAACGACCGGCATATAACATCTTCGTACACTAACTCGTCCCTGGACTTTAACAAGGACAAAACAGTCCGCACTTTGGGCATTCAGTGGGACGTTATAGCGGACAGCTTCGTATACAATATACAAAGAAATTTTAAAATTGATCATTTTAATAAAAGAAAGGTGTTATCTGTCATCGCTGGTATTTATGATCCATTGGGTTTAATTGGGCCTATCACGTTTTGGTGCAAGTACTTTATGCAAACACTTTGGTCTTCGGGTACAAACTGGGACGACCCGCTTTCTGATTCCTTATCTATTAAATGGACTGAGCTCTACGCTCAATTAATTTCAGACACTCATTTTAGGATCCAGAGGGCTGTAAAAGATTCAGGTAGTTCGTCAATCATCTCATTCCAATTACACGGGTTCGCCGACGCGTCTGTAAAAGGCTACGCATGCTGTATCTATGCGCGCACGGTATATTCCGATAACAGTATTTCGTCTCATTTATTGTGCTCTAAATCTAGAGTTGCCCCTTTAAGGCAAATTTCCTTACCTCGTCTCGAGCTGTGCGCCTGTGTGTTATTATCGCAGTTGGTTTCTAAGGTCGTCCATGCCGTGGCCTACAAGTTTAGCGAGTTATATTTTTACTCTGATTCAACGATTGCCCTTCACTGGATTCATCAATTCGTAGCGAACCGTGTTTCTGAAATTCAGCAGCTCACTAGTCTGGGCAATTGGTATCATGTCTCGTCTCATGATAATCCCGCCGACATTCTATCCCGCGGTTGTCTACCCCGTTTGTTACACAACCACCAGCAATGGTGGCATGGTCCTTATTGGCTACTAAAGAAGCCTTCGGACTGGCCTACTCGTCCCTTCGATCCCAATTCCGCTTACGCTCATCCGGAGTTGGTCAAGGAAGTACGTAAACAGGCCCTGCTCGCGTTGGCTACCGCTTCACACTTTTCAAACTACGTTGAAAATTACTCTTCTCTCACTAGGCTTCTACGCGTTTTTGCTTACTGCCTGCGTTTTATTCATAACGCTAAGTCTCCCGCTTCCAGTAGAAGCACCTCCTTTTTATCTGCGCATGAGTTAAACAGCGCGCTCTTGGTTTTTATTCGCCAAGCCCAGTTTTCGCATTTCAATGTTGAAATTAAGGAATTACAGGCACATCGCCCTATACCTACTGATAGTAAAACATTCTCACTTAATCCTTTTCTTGATGACGCTGGTATATTGCGTGTTGGCGGTCGCCTTCAGCAGTCTCAGCTAAGTTACAGTAACAAGCATCAAATCATACTACATCCGCAGGCTCATCTTACTCGATTAATTATTGAATATGAACACATTCGATTACTCCACGGTGGAGTACAACTTACGCAATATTCGCTGCGCCAAAGGTATTGGATTATAAACGACAAGTCGTACATACGCTCGGTCATTCACAAATGTATCACTTGTTTTCGCTTTCGCGCGGCTGGTTCCAGCCAGCTGTTAGGTCGATTACCCGCGCCTAGGGTCACCCCTTCCAAGCCATTCTCTCAGTGCGCCGTGGACTACGCCGGTCCTATGTTGTTACGCCAGGGCAGGCAGAGGTCCAAATCCTTTACTAAGGCCTATATTTCTCTGTTCATCTGCTTGTCCACCAAGGCTGTCCACCTTGAATTGGTTTCAGATTTGTCGGCAGATGCCTTTTTGGCCGCCTTGAAACGTTTCATATCCCGGAGGGGCATCCCCGAACAAATATTCTCCGATAACGGTACTAATTTCCGAAGGGCTGGTAATATATTACACCAGCTATACAAGTTCTTCCAGCGGGACGAATTTCAAAGGGCCGCTCAGGATTTCGCTAGTCCACGCGGAATTAAGTGGTCGTTCATACCTCCCTCAGCCCCCCATTTTGGTGGTCTGTGGGAGAGTGGCGTCAAGAGTGTTAAGTTCCATTTGCGGCGCGTCATAGGCAATACTGTTTATTAAACGCTAAGCGTCACGTTGTTATTTTTTAAATTGGTTGTATTTCTTTAATGTTTGTGCAAAGCCACCCACGATGTCCTTATTGCCATGTATTATTGTTATTATTGTTTATGGTTTATCGCATATTCAAGCCTTTGGATTATTGTTACATATTACCTATGGAGCATTTATTAATAATGTATTTAATTATATTAATGATGTACTCGTTTATATTATATTTGTATGTTTGCCAGTATTCATGTATATTTGTATGCGCTAAATAATTTGTTCTTTTTTTTACTACAAACTATGTCAAAATCGCCGATTTTGCGGCTATTATCGTTGTTAAGACATTGTACATTGTACTTGCTTACGCGCAATCGGCCTAGCGCACTTACGTCACCGTGGCGGTGTTCCACGTGGTCACCCCGCTGCAACTAATCAGTCTACACTCAATCTTTGAACAGTGCGTTTGCACCCTTGTTTTCTAGCCAAGCCGCGGCAACCTAAATTTGCTATGTTCTTTTTATTTCTGATCTAGTTTCAATGCTACACTTTACGTAGCCTTACATTCATCTTATATTTCGGCTATGAGCTAAGACGTAATTGCGTAGGCCTGCGCTTCTAAATGATTTCAATAAACTTCACTTAACCATAATTTACAGTCCACTAATTAATGTAAACACTTTCTGACTTCCTACCAGCTTCCTTAAGCTTGCAAAACTAACTCAAGATGATTTCGAGAGTGTTAAGCACGCAACAATCGTTTACCATAGAAAAAGTAAATATTACCCTTGATAAAAAAACCCTTGCAGGTAAACTACCCCTTTCCCTTAACCGATCTTCACCAAAAACAACAGGTCTTGAGTACTTTACAAATCAGGGCTGCATGCAAAAAATTATTTGATTCTGTTTGAATTTGCGGCTGTTATCGTTTGCCATAGAAAATACCCTTGTTAAAACATAAAACGTTGCAGGTAAACTACGCCTTTCCCTTAACCGATCTTCACCAAAAACAATAAGTCTTGAGATCTCTACAATTTAGGGCTGTATGCAAATAATCATTTGATTCTGTTTGAATTAGCGGCTGTTATCGTTTGCCATAAAAAATACCCTTGTTAAAACATAAAACGTTGCAGGTAAACTACCCCTTTCCCTTAACCGATCTTCACCAAAAACAATAGGTTTTGAGTACTCTACAAATAAGGACTGTATGCAAAAAATTATTTAATTCTGTTTGAATTTGCGGTTGTTATCGGTTGCCATAGAAAAAAATCTACAGATAGACACACAGACACACACACAGACAGTTGTCGAAAATTGACTTTTTTTCATGTTTTGAGTGTAGTACAATCAGAATCTGCAATAATCTCGAACACGATTTTCTTTTCCATTACCATACTTCCATTTCCTTAAGGAACATGGAAGTAAAAATTAGAATTTTATTGCCTGGCAACAAAATTATTATATTTTTAACAAGTACCATTGTTTGAACAATTTTAAATGATTTTTCAAGTACTTTTATTCTTGTTAAAACGTAAAAGGTTGCAGGTAAACTACCCCTTCCCCTTAACCGATCTTCACCAAAAAGAATAGACCTTGAGTACTTTACAATTCAGAGCTGTATGCAAAAAATTATTTCATTCTGTTTGAATTTGCGGCTGTTATCGTTTGCCATAGAAACAATTCTACACACAGACAGACACACACACAGAGACACTTTTCGAAAAATGACTTTTCTTCATGTTTTGAGGGTAGTACAATTAGAATCAGCCATTATCTCGAACACGATTTTTTCCGCCATGACCATACTTCCATTTCCTTATGGAACATGGAAGTAAAATATAAGCAAAGAAGGTAAGGAATAACTACTTAAGATTTAGTATAGGGCTACAGTTAGAATATAGACCAATAAGACCAACTGGCTTTATGAGTACACAGCCTGTTGTTTACAACACGGCCTTAACACGAACACCCTCACCCTGCATAGGTAGTGGAATTTAGACTTCTATTTTTTTTTAATTAGACTACACTTTACCCTTAAATAACACAGTCATTGCATTGCATTGTGTGTGCGGGGTGCCTTTGCACCCGTGGCATGATAGCAGCATCTGGGACGTGCCCAATGACTGCCACAAGATAATCATAGTCTGGTTCAGTCGACAGGTACCTCAAACTGGAAAGGGAACTGCCAACACGGTCATCCGCTAGCTGGCGGGGGAGAAATAAAAACTTGATTTTTTGAGGTACTACCGCTGGAGCCGATTCAGGCAACAAGGTGCTGCCTGTCTCAAGCTCAGCCAGCAGACGCGTAAGGCGTCGTTCGCTCTCCGCGAGGCAGGGAGGTAATGGAACCCTCCGCGGTGACCAAGGTAACAGCATCAAGCAGCTGATACAGCGTGCTAGAAGACATGTGAGGATGCAAAGGACAGTTTTCAGAGGTAAACTCTGGGGCTGTGGACAGATTTTATTGCGAGAATGGCTTTATGGCGGGTCATCAAGAAGCATCCGAGGGCGTTTGACCCAAATCGGTGGTGTAGGTTCTGAGGTGCTGATGGTTCGCAAGTAAGGGAAGGACGAGGTCGCAGCTGCAGCAAAGAGAGTTACAGCTATAACACAGTCAGTGTCTAAACAACTGATATTACAACTGATGCAGACTGGAAATCACTTGACGGTTTACCATGAGTCCTCAACAACGTTCGTTTGGTTATACTCATTACTAGTAGCTGAAATCCGCTGAAAATGCATTTCCTTATCGGTCGTTTATGAAAAGAGAACTTAAAATACAAGTGCTGACCACTGATGCAGTGGTATTACTCTCTTCTTCCAAGTAGTCGTTAGAATTTACTCATTCCAACTGCAGTTGTCGTTGATTTATTCTGTGCTGCTCTTTGTATTTTCATTTTCAATATGGAGTTTATTGAAACTACGAGAGGTACACATTGTGTTTTATATAGTAGATAATCTTATAAAACGTTACAAAAGACTCAAGGAGATTCAGATGTCATGGGTGTGTTTAAAACACATACTGAACATCCGAGGGAGTACTGCACTTCCTCCGGCCCGAAAATGTAGAAAATGGCTGACTGTACGTATGCCCACGGTCAAGCTCCAAGAGAAGAAAAATCCAATTAATTATTTAACTACTTCGTGGAACAGTGGCTATAAAATCCATTATTGCCACAACAACTGCTACCATTGACAGAGTTGCAAGCATAATGCAGTACAAACATGGAATCAGAAACTGAACAGCCACGTTGGAAGACCACAGCCAAGAATAAACGACCTTATAAAATGTTAAAAATCTGAAACTGAGAAACCTAATCAGAACATTGTAAGCATGTTTGGTAACTACAAAAAGGAAGAGACAATTACTGAAATGTATGAAAGGATCGAAAAGAGCACTAAAAATTACGAAGTTTCTGATACTGGAAACTTTATCAAAACTATCTCTTACGTTTTAAAACTAGACTATATAAAAGTGACAGAGACAGTAACACACACACACCGATATGATACTAAAAAAATTTTAAATTATTCTCTTTCTGATTAAGAGAAATTGAGTGAGAGATGGGAAAAGAGAGAGAGACAGCGACAGAGAGAGAGAGAGAGAGAGAGAGAGCGTAAAGAGGCTTTGCACTAGTGAGCATGTGTGTGTATGCGTGTGCGTTCACAAATATGTAGCAAAACTCTCTCTCTCTCTCTCTCTCTCTCTCTCTCTCTCTCTCTCTCTCTCTGTCGCTGTCTCTCTCTCTCTCTCTCTCTCTCAATTACACACAATGTATATAATAAAAGTTATTTAGTAATATGAAATAGTGAAGAAAATATAAAATGTAACAAAAATATGTAACACATGAAAACATTTATACTTATAAATAACAAAAAGATTTAAGAATAATATTAAAAGAATAATTGATTAGTAAAAACTTAAAAAGTTAGTTGAGTAGAAAAAGTCAGTTGTACATACATGTTTTGTGCGCGCGCGCGTGTGGTTAAAAATTTAATTTGGTAAATGTATTTAGCAATCTAGTTTAAAAATGTAACGAATGAAATATATGAATGAGATTGTAGGAAAATAAGTAAATTAAACTTTTAAAATAATAAATAGAAAAAACTGCAAAATGCCAAGGCAGTGTATCTGCTTTGTTCCAGCTGTCATTATAAACGATATAAGTTTTTAAATTTTGTTTGAGTAATTTTATAGAGGAAAAATGTAGATTTTACTATTTTTATTCATCTTTAATTAAAGAAGCACATCAGGTATAAAAAGGTAATCCGTCTCAGCCGTTTGTTCGCAAGTGGGAAGTAAGGAGTCACATCAACAATAAATTACTTATCTTATCTATAAGTGTTGGCAGTGAAACTAGTTGCAAGTACCACTGTAAGCGACTGGGAGAACACAATCTGGAGGCCCTGGGATCCTCCCGGCCGCAGGCTGGAACCGCTACCGTAGCGTTGTTTTTCTACCTGGATGAGCACAATGTTCCCAGTGATGAAGCATACTGTGATGTAGCATGACAGATTATCCACATTGTTCTAATTTAAAAAATAATCAGATATAAAATAAAAATAAAATGACATCAATGAAAACTACTATAAAAATTAGTCAAGGACCACAGTGTAGTGAAATAATAGTTCGAAGAGATAAGATAAATTAAAACCAACCAGGCAATATATAAGAAATTATAGAAAAATAATGATAGGCCAAAGCATAAAGTAATTATACCCAGGTAGTATAGGAGTAGGTCAGGAAATGCCCAGGATAAACAAACCTCTGTAATAAAAGGAACAACTGTTAGAAAAACAACCGCATGTAATAAAATTACAAACCTCAAAAAAGATGAAAATAAATAAGAAAAGTAAAATGCAATAAAATAATAATAAATGTAAAGTATGTATAAGTAAAAGTGTCTAGAGGTATAATTAAAAGTGTACCAGTGAAAGTTATTTTTATAATGAAAAAACAAATCTTAATGATCCTCTGTAAATAAGATTCTTGATCTTATAAGACTAGAAAACTGAATAGAGATAAGATCAAAGAATAACAGTGGACCAGTGCAAATTATTTTCTTAGGAAAATATACTAATGATAATCCCAAGTAAGTGCTATTTTGTATCTCACAATATTAGATAATATGACAAAAAATAAGATGAGATAATGCACTAAATAGTGAAGTGATCAAGGGTACATCCCTAAAATAAAGTAAAAACAGCAAGGCCTGCATGAAAATTAATTTTAAGTAATATTTTAGGTGATGAAAAAACAGATGTGTTTTGTTTATGTTTACAGGTCATTGAACTCAAGGCTTTAATGACTGAGTTTGAGTATAATTTTTTATTATAAAATATTTGTTATGTTTTAATTGTATTAATCAATCATAAACGTTAATGTAAGTAAGTAAGGGAATTTTAATTAAGATTTTATAAGAATAATATGTCAGAAAGGGTATTAGCAAGCTGTAATAATAATAAACATGGTATGTGAATACATGTAAAATCTAGGCCAACTGGTACATCTCAACAACCTTATGATTAATGAATAAATTAAGGAAATCAATTAAATTGATGAAAATTATATTAAGTAAATCAATTACTGTGTCTTATAACTGTAACAATACTTTGTAAAGGTATTGAAGAAATGTATACAATATTATTAGGAAAAATACAAGGGTAATAACACTGGAATCTAAGAGGAAAACCTAAACTAAAAATAATATTTAAATTAGTTAATTAAATCATAAAATTACAAGGAATTAAGGAAAAATAACCATTTTAATTCAAGCAATGATATTGTTCAATGTTAATTAGATAGTAACAGAATTTGTAAACCATTTAATGTGACAGGAAGTACAGTTAAAGCTTACATTCAAATATACTGTAAATATGATTTTTTTGAGTTAAAAATACTATAAAGTATATCATGTTTGATATCAAATAACGCAGAATTAAATAAAGAAATTGATTATGTAATTAGTATTTAATAAAATTAAGTAATAAGCAAAATGTAATTAATCATATAATGTAAAAGTCAATTATTTAGGCGGAAATGCCATCTGGTTAAAACGATGTAGATTTATATTAAATCGGCCAGGACCTATTGTATGGAGGAAAAAGATAGTTAGTTGATTGTTACACGTTGAGACGTACACTTCAAAACGGGCTCAGACAAATGAATTCATTCTAAAAGAGAGAAGACACTTTTTGGATATAACTAAACCTATAAAAAATAAAACAGAGAAGTGAAAAATACGATTAGTAACCACTGAGAGACCCGGGAATCAACCAAACTAAGTGATTTATGAAGATACGAAGTCGTAATACAAATAATAGACAATTTAAACTTGAATTAAAAATAATATCGACACGAAATTTGGACATTATAAAATCTCACATCCATTGGAACAAGAACATATTGAACACTGATTGCAGCGCCGAACAACTGACCACTACTCCCGAATAATTACACTGTGATGAAGAGTAATTAACCACTACTACTTGGAAGAGGAATACGCCAATAACCAACATTTATTTGGAAGAATTCTGCAGTGAAGACGCTCCGTTTACATTCAGCACGGAGGCGGCCATTTTGGACTATTCCCAGAATCCTTTGCTGTGGCAGCAGAACGGCATCACGAGTTGGGTTCGAGCAATTTATCTTACTAACATTGTATATTCAATAATATTTTGTATTTTAGATAATTAAGCAGTTTTTATTGTAATACTTTTCAGCTTTGCCTTTCACTGACTATTATAAAATAACAGCTAAAAGAACCTGCAATTTAACCTTAATATTTTATACATTGAATTTACTCGCCCTGAGATACGAGTTTGTTATTTATCGATTAACTAATCGATTCAAAATCGATTACTATCAATAATGTTAATAAATTCCTTGAATCAAGTAATTTTGAGTTTCATTTATTGGTAGAAATATAAATAACAGAATTGTAGATAATATTTGACACCCGGACTCCAAGAAAAGAAGAGAATAACATCACTGAAGGAGTACCATCATAGAATAACGAAAGACCGCTAATCGATTATTAAAGGAGATAATCTGATTAACGCGAAAAAACAATTCTGGGTATCATAATCTCTTAAATTGATTAGATTAATAATTAAAAGAAATAAAAATACATCCGAAATAAATTAAATAATTAATTTAATAAATAAATAAATAAAATTTTTTCAAACAAAATTTGTTTATTATAATTTTTTGTAACCCCGAATATTTACGAATTTTAGATTTTGTTACAAAATTGGCGTCCACATTAAGGGGCTTTAATTAGTGATTGATAGACCATAAAAGATAAGAATAATCTGCCCAATTTATAATTTTAGCCGGGAGCTGTTATAAAGTCAGGAAGGGTAATAAAAATGCCGAAACGAGCAATATCCACGAAAAGGGCGGCAGAAGCTGAAAAAGAAATCGAAGAGATCGATATGGACGACAAAGAGGCAACTCCGGTTGAAGATATAGAAGGAAGATTACCTCCTGCGGAACCGAACCAACCCGCACAACAAGAGGAACAGCCCGAGAACCTGCGCCAACAGGGGATGTCAATTTCCAGGAAACCCTGATGAGAATGATGATGGAAATGAGAGAGGATAACAAATCAATGAGTAAGAAAATCAATGAGGACAACCAGTCCTTAAAAGAAGAATTCAAATCCACAAAAGAAGAATTAAGTAGTAAAATTGAAAACACCAACATGAAAATAGACGAGAAGAGTAAGAAAATGGAAAGTGACAACCAACAGTTGAAGGAAGAATTAAGGGAAAATAATAAGAAGATGGAAGAGAAGATGGGGGAGAAATTGGAAGAATTGAAGGATGACAACCAACTGTTGAAGGAAGAATTGAGTAAGAAAATGGATGAAAACAACCAATCCACAAAGGAAGAATTGGGAGAATTGAGTCACAAAATCGAAAATACCAATAAGAAAATAGATGAAAACAATAAGAAGATGGAGGAGAAAATGGATGAGAATAACCAACTGTTAAGAGAAGAATTGAGGGAGGTTACCCAGGAGAATATCAACAAGTTAGACGAAAGGATAGAGTCGTTGAAAGTAGAGTTGAGTAAGGAAATCAACGATAATAAGGAATCCACAAACAGGAAATTGGAAGAAGAAACAATAGGAATAAAACAACAAATTATGGAAGTTGACGAAAGATGTAGCCATACTGAGCGGGAAGTACAGGGTCTTAAGGAAGAAGTAAATACCAAAATAACTAATATCGAAGAACATAATAGAAACAAATTGGAAGAAAACCGAAGAGCAACACAGGAAGAATTAGGGAAGGTACGGAACCAAGTCACGGAAAGGTGTGATGGTATCGAAGTTGCCATGACAAATATAACCGGTCAAGTACGGCAGAGCCAAGAGGAGATCGAATTAATTCGAAATAGGCCCACTAACATTACGGGTATTCCTGTTAATGAAAATCGAGAATGGCTGAATTTTCGCCAGTATAAAAGAAAACCTATGGAGTTTTTGGCCAGGATTGAAGAATATTTTGCTAAACATCGGGGAAGAGTAACAACCGAGAACTATTGGATGAGTCTTTCAGAGAGATGACCGACAATTGGTGGATGGCAAATAGGAGTGAAATCACGGACTACCAACAATTTAAGAACCTGTTCAAGGCAAAGTATTGGTCGGAGACAACACAGAACTTGATACGTGATAACATCTGTCATGGAAGATAGAATGCCCATGTAGGTAATACAATGACTGCCTATTTCCTGGGGAAGGTGTGTTTGGCAAAACATTTGGAACCTACCATACCAGAGGAATGTCTAGTGAACAAATTGTCGTACCACTATGATGAAGATATAATAAGAGCAAGGAGGGGTAGCCAAATAAAAACGGTGCAAGCTATGACAGAATTATTGGAAAATTACGAAAATGGAGACTACTATCGTCAAAGTAGAAGAAGGAACGATAGGCCTGACTTGAGAAAAAATCCGTACCCTAATAGTAATAATAACCATAATAATAATAACTACCCCGGGAACCGCAACAACTCTAATTATTATAGTAATAATAACCATAATAATAATAATAACTTTAATAATAACCAGAACCATAACAGAAATAATAACAGCTACCCTAAAGCTACCCTAATCAAAGAAATAATTATTATCATAACAATAATAATTATAATAGTCAGAGAAACCCCAACCAAGGTAATACCGAACATTACTATAATAATAACAGAAATTACCAATCAAATAACAACAATAATAATAATAGGGTTTCTAGACCAAGAGTAAATTTTATAAGGGCAGAAGATAATGGTCAAGGGAGGTATACACACCAGAGACGGAACAGTTTTCACGATTATGATAACCGGCAGAGGAATGGAGGACGTGATAATCCGATATACAACCAACACAGACGAAGTACCAGTTTAGATGATCGAGACAGGCAACCAAACCACGGACCACCTTTTGACCATAGTACTGAGCGGCAGGAACCGACTCAAAGTTTCCAGACCGACCTCCCGGTCAGCTCTAATAATAACAACGACAACGATAATTTAAACGGGAGGAGGCAGTGATAAATTTTCCAGACCCTTCACTGCTCCTATCTCCTGGGTATGAACAAGAACTACAAGGTGCCAACAACTTTAAGAATATTACCATTATTAGCTGTAATTATTTGAAAAATATAAGAAATGAGCTATTAGAAGAGGACAACATATGCCTCAATAGTCAAAATAATGAAATCATATATGTAAACGCAGAAATTGAAGGGTTTTTCGCCCAAATAATGATTGATACGGGTGCAAATGTATCCATAATTAATAGCATTGAATTAGAAAAAATTCAAAAGGAATGTAAGATCAACTTGCATAAATGATTTGCAGGAACTAATTTGCAATTAAAAGAATGAAGTATAAAACATACAAATTCAAAAAGAACGTAAGATCAACTTACAACTAATTATTTATGGGACTTAATTTTGAATTGAATAAACAAACAAATTGAAAAATAACGTAAGGCCAATTACAACAATTATTTACAGAATTTAATTTTGAATGAAATTAAAAGATTTCAACAAAATTCTAAAAGAAGGATAAGAACAACTTATATCAACTATATGAATAACCTAGTTTTGGAAAGGAATATTAAAAGATTTACGAAATGCAAGGGGAAGTAAGGACCACTTAAGTGATATAATGGTAATGAAATAATTTGAATGAAAACAAGTGTGAAATAATATTTTTTGAAAAAAGAAAAAATATAATATAACTATAATCACTACTTTAATTTGAATTATAATAAGAACAATTGGTAGAAGGACTGTCATAACACAAAACCATTAGAACAATTAATTAGAACCAAGAAAAATATATATATATGCTATTAATATTGATAACCAGAAGAAGATTATGCGAACAATTGACGAATTAAGGAGAATTCAGATGAAAAAATTTACAACCAATAACTAGTGATAAATATATCAACAGAGCTTCCAACCATAATAAGAATGAATATATCAGCAGAGCTAAAAGGATAGAAGAATAAATAATAAGAAGAATAAATAATGAGAAGAATAACTGAGATAGAAAATATTAGTAAATCTGAGAAACTACGAAGTGAGGTATCCAAGGATGTTTTATTAGTCAAAAAATAGACTATTCTTATATGATTTTTATTTAATAACTGTCTGTAGATAATTCCAGCAGTATTATATGTTGAGCACAGATGATGTTCCTCTGGTCTCAATTAGAAGTGTAGTATGGCCAGCAGAGTATATGTAGCCACAAGTGCCTCTCTGGACTGCCCCAGCTCACGTGTTAGGGAATGTTAGGGAATGAATATCCCATGGGTAAAGAAAGAACTAAGTTAAGAAAAAACAAATATAATAATAATAATAAACCTCAGATAACAATATCTATCAAAGAAGAATCAATTTAAGAAAAAAAAAAAATTTTTTTTAGCTCAAGTATGAAGACGCAGATGTAGAAATGGGGAGGAAGACAAAGAATATAATAACTAAAAAATATCATAAGCAATTATTTCATACATACTCAAGGTATGATCTGAACTAATCACTTCTGGAGGAGAGCAATCTGTAGGATGACAGATTATCCACATTGTTCTAATTTAAAAAATAATCAGATATAAAATAAAAATAAAATGACATCAATGAAAACTACTATAAAAATTAGTCAAGGACCACAGTGTAGTGAAATAATAGTTCGAAGAGATAAGATAAATTAAAACCAACCAGGCAATATATAAGAAATTATAGAAAAATAATGATAGGCCAAAGCATAAAGTAATTATACCCAGGTAGTATAGGAGTAGGTCAGGAAATGCCCAGGATAAACAAACCTCTGTAATAAAAGGAACAACTGTTAGAAAAACAACCGCATGTAATAAAATTACAAACCTCAAAAAAGATGAAAATAAATAAGAAAAGTAAAATGGAATAAAATAATAGTAAATGTAAAGTGTGTATAAGTAAAAGTGTCTAGAGGTATAATTAAAAGTGTACCAGTGAAAGTTATTTTTATAATGAAAAAACAAATCTTAATGATCCTCTGTAAATAAGATTCTTGATCTTATAAGACTAGAAAACTGAATAGAGATAAGATCAAAGAATAACAGTGGACCAGTGCAAATTATTTTCTTAGGAAAATATACTAATGATAATCCCAAGTAAGTGCTATTTTGTATCTCACAATATTAGATAATATGACAAAAAATAAGATGAGATAATGCACTAAATAGTGAAGTGATCAAGGGTACATCCCTATAATAAAGTAAAAACAGCAAGGCCTGCATGAAAATTAATTTTAAGTAATATTTTAGGTGATGAAAAAACAGATGTGTTTTGTTTATGTTTACAGGTCATTGAACTCAAGGCTTTAATGACTGAGTTTGAGTATAATTTTTTATTATAAAATATTTGTTATGTTTTAATTGTATTAATCAATCATAAACGTTAATGTAAGTAAGTAAGGGAATTTTAATTAAGATTTTATAAGAATAATATGTCAGAAAGGGTATTAGCAAGCTGTAATAATAATAAACATGGTATGTGAACACATGTAAAATCTAGGCCAACTGGTACATCTCAACAACCTTATAATTAATGAATAAATTAAGGAAATCAATTAAATTGATGAAAATTATATTAAGTAAATCAATTACTGTGTCTTATAACTGTAACAATACTTTGTAAAGGTATTGAAGAAATGTATACAATATTATTAGGAAAAATACAAGGGTAATAACACTGGAATCTAAGAGGAAAACCTAAACTAAAAATAATATTTAAATTAGTTAATTAAATCATAAAATTACAAGGAATTAAGGAAAAATAACCATTTTAATTCAAGCAATGATATTGTTCAATGTTAATTAGATAGTAACAGAATTTGTAAACCATTTAATGTGACAGGAAGTACAGTTAAAGCTTACATTCAAATATACTGTAAATATGATTTTTTTGAGTTAAAAATACTATAAAGTATATCATGTTTGATATGAAATAACGCAGAATTAAATAAAGAAATTGATTATGTAATTAGTATTTAATAAAATTAAGTAATAAGCAAAATGTAATTAATCATATAATGTAAAAGTCAATTATTTAGGCGGAAATGCCATCTGGTTAAAACGATGTAGATTTATATTAAATCGGCCAGGACCTATTGTATGGAGGAAAAAGATAGTTAGTTGATTGTTACACGTTGAGACGTACACTTCAAAACGGGCTCAGACAAATGAATTCATTCTAAAAGAGAGAAGACACTTTTTGGATATATCTAAACCTATAAAAAATAAACAGAGAAGTGAAAAATACGATTAGTAACCACTGAGAGAACCGGGAATCAACCAAACTAAGTGATTTATGAAGATACGAAGTCGTAATATAAATAATACAAAATTTAAACTTGAATTAAAAATAATATCGACACGAAATTTGGACATTATAAAATCTCACATCCATTGGAACAAGAACATATTGAACACTGATTGCAGCGCCGAACAACTGACCACTACTCCCGAATAATTACACTGTGATGAAGAGTAATTAACCACTACTACTTGGAAGAGGAATACACCAATAACCAACATTTATTTGGAAGAATTCTGCAGTGAAGACGCTCCGTTTACATTCAGCACGGAGGCGGCCATTTTGGACTATTCCCAGAATCCTTTGCGGTGGCAGCAGAACGGCATCACGAGTTGGGTTCGAGCAATTTATCTTACTAACATTGTGTATTCAATAATATTTTGTATTTTAGAAAATTAAGCAGTTTTTATTGTAATACTTTTCAGCTTTGCCTTTCACTGACTATTATAAAATAACAGCTAAAAGAACCTGCAATTTAACCTTAATATTTTATATATTGAATTTACTCGCCCTGAGATACGAGTTTGTTATTTATCAATTAACTAATCGATTCAAAATCGATTACTATCAATAATGTTAATAAATTCCTTGAATCTAGTAATTTTGAGTTTCATTTATTGGTAGAAATATAAATAACAGAATTGTAGATAATATTTGACACCCGGACTCCAAGAAAAGAAGAGAATAACATCACTGAAGGAGTACCATCATAGAATAACGAAAGACCGCTAATCGATTATTAAAGGAGATAATCTGATTAACGCGAAAAAAAAATTCTGGGTATCATAATCTCTTAAATTGATCAGATTAATAATTAAAAGAAATAAAAATACATAAATACATCCGAAATAAATTAAATAATTAATTAAATAAATAATTAAATAAATAAAGAAATAAAATTTTTTCAAACAAAATTTTTTTATTATAATTTTTTGTAACCCCGAATATTTACGAATTTTAGATTTTGTTACAAAATTGGCGTCCAACTTAAGGGGCTTTAATTAGTGAAGATTAATTAGGGGCCTTAATCTACGAATTTTAGATTTTGTTACATATGTAAGACACTTGTTTCGGTAACTGTTTCACTTGCTTAATTAATTTCTAATATAATTATTTAATAGAATTCGGAAACGAAAACAACGCGTTACCTAAGTTGAGTGCAGGAACTTTTTTTTTTGGATTTCTCTTGAGGGTCACTTGCTACATTGCGCTTACAGTAAAACGATTATGTACAAACTATTAAATATACTACATCGCATACTCATCAACGTATCTATCGATATACCCATAAATGCCTGCAACTTGTTTGACACGTTCGTAATATCGATACGTTAAGCCAAAATGGAAACGTATGACTCGCTGTACAATCTGGTCGCTAACCTTTCTTGTCTTTGGACACGAAACAGATGAAAGTTATTTCGAGACGTTATATCGCAATTAACTGAAAAGCAAATAAAACGTAAAGAAACCGAATTATTATTACCTGCCGAGAGAGTGCAATGTTACAGCTCACTGTAATGATAACAATGACAACGCTCGATAAATAGGCCTACTCTACGTGCGTCACCGTGTTAGATCCCGTGATTACGGAAACTCGTAACTTACGTAACAAGTGATTGTAGGGAGCTGTATTAATTACTCATGATTGCGTCACGTGAATGTGTTCTAGTATGTTCCGAAGAAAAACCGGTTAATCATCTTTGCTCAGTTGTGGTGAGCCGGCGACTTCACGGTCAAATTCTGACAGCTACAACTGCGTTCTATATACAGTACGTTAACAAACAACACCAGATGCCTGTTCATTACTTTCGTCGTCGTCGTCATCGTCTTCTTCTTCTTCTTCTTCTTCTTCTTCTTCTTCCAGTACCTTATCTAGAATTAGGTTTGGTGGGGGTCCGGGCCGGGTCGGCTTCATACAACATAAAAACAAGTTAAGACTAATCAACATTAATTTATTGTTATATTGGAGTGTTAGTGGTCTCAAATATTTCTACTAGTAATTTTATACAACCACTATGTTGTCTTTGGTATTGACGAGCGCTTTCGGCAGTCAAGCCATCTTCAGGTCATTTACCAACCAAATGACCTGAAGATGGCTTGACTGCCGAAAGCGCTCGTCAAACACAAAAAACAACATAGTGGTTGTATAAAATTACTAGTAGAAATAATCAACATTACTATCTTTAAAGTGGATGAAAAACGCGTGATATCCTGAAATCAGTCCCATTAAAGTAAACGGTATAACACAATAAAATATCGGTATGGAAAACCATACATGACTTCCATGTTCTAAGAAGTATATTTAAAATCATTTTCGAAATGAAATATTTTCGTAGAAACTACTTCTTTCCACTTATTGGTTCAGCCTTAACCACAGTACTGTGGCCATTAACTTATACCACCTCACGTACCACTCGCACTCGATTTTCACTGATGGTGGCAGTCGATGGCACTGCCGAAACGTGTGGTTTTGCAGAAAACATTGGACTACGGCCAAACATCCCGGGAAGGAATTTTAACAACAAACTACTTCTTTGTTGCCGATAACGTAGTACACATAAAAAATTATACCCTCCCTCTTCAACTATAATTTTCATTTATAGAAAATAACTTCCACCCTGTTCAACTAGCCTAATCCATTTATAGATATTTCATCTAAGTTTCTACAGTGGATTATTATGATCTTCTTATCAGGATACTTTATTTATCAAAATTAAGTAGGTACTTTACTTTTGTTAAAACATAAAACGTTGCTGGTAAACTACCCTTCCCCCGTAACCGATCTTCACCAAAATCAATAGGCCTTGAGTACTCTACAACTCAGGCACATATGTAAAAAATTATTTGATTGTGTTTGAATTTACGGCAGTTATCGTTCGTCATAAAACATTACCCTTGTTAAAACATAAAACGTTGCAGGTAAACTACCCTTTCTCTTAACCGATCTTCACCAAAATCAATAGGCCTTGAGTCATCTACAATTCAGGGATGTATGCAAAACATTATTTGAGTCTGTACGAATGTGCGCCAGTTATCGTTCGTCATAGAATAAATTACCCTTGTTAAAACATAAAATTTTGCAGGTAAACTACTCTTTTTTACTTAACCGATGTTCACCATAATCAATAGGCCTTGAGTCCTCTACAACTCAGGCACATATGTGAAAAATTATTTGATTCTGTTTGAATTTACGGTAGATATCGTTTGTCATAGAAAAATTACCCTTGTTAAAACATGAAATGTTGCTTGTAAACTACCCCCTTTCCCTTAACCGATCTTCACCAAAAACAATAGGCCTTGAGTCCTCTGCAATTCAGGGATGCATGCAACAAATTATTTGATTCTGTTTGAATTTGCGGCTGTTATCGTTTGCCATAGAAAAAATTCTACACACAGATAGACAGACACACACACACACATACACTTTTCTAAAAATGAATTTTTTTCATGTTTTGAGGGTAGTACAATCAGAATAAGCCATTATCTCGAACACGATTTTTTTCGCCATGACCATACTTCCATTTCCTTATGGAACATGGAAGTAAAGTACGCGTTATTGAAACATTGTTAAAAGATACTTATTAACTGAACTGATTTCCGTATATATCATATATCAAAAGTATACCCTAATGCTGTGTAATAAATCTGTATATTTAGAAAAGAGTTACTAGTATATTAGCGTACACAGATGAAAAAATAAAATAAAACAGCCTAAAACAAGTTTAACCAAGTTCGTCAATTTTTGACCGTCTGGGGAGGTCCGGTCCCGTTGCCCCCCTTGTAAATACGCCCCTGTGTGCTTCTCCTTGATTCTCTTTTTCTTTTCTCCTTCTTGATTTTCATCCATTCATCGCTTTCCTTTTCTAACCTCTTAATTTTGTAGCTGCAAAGTCGTATACATTCTTCTACATTATCCAGTATTTTCGTCCGTGGATTCTTTTTCACGTTCCTGTGGAGGCTTACACTGCGTTATTCAATTCGAGCCACGTGTCAAGTCTCTGTACATATACAAATATAAGTAAGTATATCAGCACCTTATCTATAAATCTGTCAAATTCATGGCTTATAGCTACCCACCTCCACATTTCCTTATTGTGTAAGGCTGTATATTCTTCGCATCTAGCTCATTCTCCTTACCCATGTTTCATACCTATTAGCAGCAAAATCCGACTCAGTCGATATTTTGTAAACGGCCATTTTAATTTTATGTTATAACAGGCTGCTCGTTATTAACTTCTTTTGTTCATGTTATCGGATAGTTGTTTCATCATTTATCATCTAATATCAAGTAACCGAACGTTGAGAACATAGTGGAACAGTCACTGCAGTACGATTCCTTTGTGTTTCACTCCCGCATGCATTGCCCTTAGTTCTGTACTAACGTAATCAGATAAAGAAACCGAATGTTAAGTTCACAAATTATAGCAATATTTTAATAATGTATAGGCTGTATCATCAAGAGAATCATTGTGAACTAACTTATGTATATGATGCCTCGTTGTGTAACAGGTAAAATTGATTAAACAATAAGTTTACACAAAATCTCACATGTGATTACAGAATAAATCGCTACAAATTCTACACACAGAGTACAAACAATTGCCAAATTAGGGCGATTAAAACGATGAAAATACCTGCTTATTTCATTTTTAACAAAGTTAAATATTCAAAAGACAATGGCCTCGTTTGATGTATCCTATTCTGTAGAGATAGCTTATCGTGGCTGTTCTGTACACGTGACGCCACAAAATTGATAAAATTATTTATGATTGGGCGTTGTTTACGATAAGCAACAGATATTACACTGGAAACACAAAAGATTATGATATACACAGGAAATAACATTCTCTTGGAATTATTTTTAGTGTTTCAGTACTTTACAGAGTTTTTTGATCAGTATTTAGCAAAACGTCAGGATTATCGTCACTAGTGACTGCTATTTGTAGCCGTCGTCATATCAATGTCTTCATTATACGCGCTGCTGCGCTGCTCTGGGCTGTACGGTTGTGCGTCGCAGAGACGAATCGCTCAGGAAATGAGTTCCGAGCTACCTTGTCTTCATTATAAAGACATTCTGCCTCTGTTATCTGTGTTGCTAGTCAGTCGGAGTAGACAACGAGCGAACCATTTTGCAAGAAACTGGCTCCATGCCAGAATCACACGTGATATAATTTTCTAGTATTTAACATTTTTCTTATTATTCACATTACTTAACATTTATAATTATTTTGTAATAATGACATTTTGCTCACTGTTCTGCTCACTGCAAAACTTATTCACTTTATTACTGAACAAGGGAAGCGAGGTCTCAGTTTTGACTCGTCCGTTTGGCGTGTGTTTGTCTATGTATTTATTTGGGGTATGTCCCACGATAGCTTTTGAACTCAACTCATTTTATCAAACTTGGTATGCGCTTCCATACTTTTAACCTACTGTTTTTTACGTTGATCGCCCCGAAAATAGGCGGGCGAGGCAAAAATGTGAAGAAGCAAAATTGAGAAAAACATCGCAAAACTCTATGCTTGGTATCAAGTTAAAATGAATTTTCAAATCCGAATACAAAGTTAGGTTTAGGAAATTTTAAAATTTCGGGACGCCAGGGCCCAAAAATTAGGTTAAAACTTCGATCAAATCGCAGATTCCAGGCAGGGTATCAGATTAAAGAGAATTTTATTCAGAATCTGAATATAGCGTACAGTTATTAAAATTTTTTAATTCTTGGACGTCAGGAACCAAAAAGAAGGATCAAAAATTTAAATTCATTTGAAGCACAATTTTTTATATATTAAAAAAAAATTATATTAATTTTTTTTAAATTCATGTCACAGACATCATATTGTTACGCTGACGGTAGGGATAGCCAACCATTCGATTGATGGTGGCCGAAGGAAGAGTTGATAAGTGGGAAGTAGAGTAAACAAGAGAAGACCATCTAATTGACACCTACTGTTGGCGTCGGAAACAAGAGAAGACTAGAACGACGAAGTATCAATTTATGTGACGGCAGAAGAAGTGACTGATAAATCAGTTGTATTCGTCGCGGAGAGGCTCATGCTTCTTTCTGAATTAAAATTAGCGGCTATGGGAGAAGCGTCTGGAGAGGAGGAATTTGCTGCAGCTAAACAAAATGTAGGAGTAGAAAAAACATACTGGAAGTATAGAGAATAGTAGAGCCCGGAGATGGAAAGACACTAGTATCAAGGAAAGCAAAGGTTACTGAAGAGGATGTTTCGCAAGATATCGGGGGTGAACTGGGAAAGCGAAATCGAATCGAAGTAAAGATGTTTATTAGTGACGGAGAACGTGGACTGGAAATTGAAAAAGGAGTTTTCAGAGCTAATGTAAACTAAAGATCGCAAGACGATTTGCCAGTTCGAGACAAATACCGGATTAAGGATGGAGCTGTGTTGTGCTGAGGGGAGCACGGGATGACGTAAAAGAACAATGTATAGAACAAAATAAAAGTGAAGCCGATATTAAATATTGAAAAGTTGATATTAACGATAAAGACGATATTAAATAACATAACTGAACCACATCTTACACAACTAAGTAGATAAGTTTTGTTCTACTTGATAGTCAGGTGATCTGAGCATCCAGTTTAATGGATTTATCCGAGCTTGCACGTTTTGTAAGAGATACGCCACAATAACTCATCATTACTTTATGTTCTAAATCTATTAGATATGCTTACTTACTTTACTAAAGACTGATTTACCATGGATCAAGTGTCCAGCCGTCAACCGATGAAGTCGTTTAAGAATTTAAAGAATTTAGTATTCCTTTATCGAAACCGATTATTGCCTTATTATGCGAACGGTTTTTGTATTCCTATCATATAATTCATTTAATCTCTCTGTCTTCTGAATTGTAGTTTCAATTTTGTCAGTTAACACGCCCTGTGTTTCGAGATTATGTTCGTTGTAACCCACCAATGAGTTACACCTTAGTATCAAGATTTTTAAACATTCTCTAACTTTATAAATTTAACAATGCCGTCGGTCAATCTTATTTAAGGACAGGTGTGATTGTTATTACATTTGCCACTATTCTCTTGGAGCAGTTTTTCCAACAGATTTTTATCGTTGAACTGGAAACATCTTCCATCATATCTGCTGTCATGTAAGTTATTTTTTTAAATCAGTTTTTTTTTTAATTTTCCAAAATGTTTCTCAATGATTATCAAGAAGCGGTCGCCGAAGCAGAGGTGTTGTGTATAAACGTTTGAGATTTTCCATTACGCTCAGAGCAAAAGACTGTAAGATAGACTTCACAGAAAGCAGAAGAAAAAACTTAACATCCTCCCTTTCGAGGAATGGTACGCATGATAGTCACGACGCACTGTCTGTTGCCGGATGTTATTGTTATCCCTTGCGCTTTTTGTTATTGACTTAATCACCTGTAAGAAGATGGTAGATGAATAAGATGGCAGAAAAAGTCAAGCGGTCATGACTACGGAGGAATCATCTAGTTAAATACAGAGAAGTGGACAAGATTTTTGGTAGAGAGAATCATTGGAAGATAAGTAAAAAGACATTCCCTCTAACGTGGGCTGACCAAAGTACTATTACTTCTTCGATTGCCCGTTAGAAGCTTGTAGTTGAGATAGTTAGACGTTAGGTGGCTTTACTGTTCGTGTTCGTTGTAACATGGATTCGCCGTGATTCTTGAGCTGCGGTGCCTATTCGGGGCATATTTACGGGAGGACGAAGAGACCGGACCCCCATGGGTCGAAAAAAGTTGACGAATTCTGTTAATGTTTGAATTTTTAGGCTCTTTTATTATATTTTCACCTAGTAACTCTTTTGTTAAATATACAAACAAGTTTATTACACGGCATTTGCGTATGCGTTTCAAATATGAAATAACGTATAGGAAAATCAATCCAATAAATAAGTAGGCTATCCTTTCAATAACGTTTCACTAACGCATCTTTTATTGTTATTACCGTTTAAATTAATATGATTGATTTTATGATGTTATCACACGTTTTTTAGCCACTTTGAAGATAGTAATGTTAATTAGCCTCAACTTGTTTTTTTTTTTATGAAGCCGACTCGACCGGACCCCGGACCCCCCTCCAAAGCCAAATTCTAGATAACTGGTTCCTATAACGATTTGTGACGGCTCGAGATTGGTCTCTGTATTAATGATTTCGAGTACTGAGAAATTAAACAGTTTGTTAAGGGAACTGCTCTTCATTCCTTCTAATCTTCTTCATCGATCTATCTTCTCTTGCATGGTTAATTTCTCAACGCATCACGTCAAATGAGGTGTCTCTTCAAAGGTGGCAACGTCTTCACTTATTAGCTGCCAGTTAACGGCCTTATCATTAATACCGTTCTCTCTTATCTTAATATCGTCATCTCGAAATGTTTGCGCTGAGATCGGTCGGTGGCAGCAGCGTCATCATGACGTAGCAGGTAGTCCCAAATTTTCGATCTATTTACCGCATGTCACACTGAGGTTAGCCTTTCAATTCTGTAAGCTCCCGTTCGAAAAATAGTGTCTTTATTAACCAACCATTGTTTTACTGATATGGTTATCCGACGACCTTTCCAAAGTGTTGTTATTTTGGCTAAGAGACGAGACAGAGTGTTTCTATCATCCTTTTGAAGGAATTTCCCTTTGCAGTTTCCATGCTTCGATATTAGAGTGCAAGGTAGACAAACCTAATTTTCATTCAGAATGCCTGACATTAAACTTTCGTGCGGTTCAAATACGAATAAAGTCCAAATGTGTGTGTGTGTGTGTGTGTGTGTGGGGGGGGGCGGAGGAGACCTGCTTACGCGTCTGTAAACGAGGTTTCTTTGCGGTTGTTATGCATTAAACTGTGGGCTAACGGTTATTTTCAACTGTGGTTAACGTATGCGGAAATGACGATCCCCCAGAAAACTCTTCGATAACTGAGTCGAAACGTCAGACTTAGAGCTGTTCTAATCATGAATACTGTACTACAGAACTTTAGTGGGTGAACATTTGTTCAACCGTTTCTTCTTTTGTTTAACTTTTATATTTGATCCTCATAGTTTTTAATAACAATTTTCTTAGACACTTACGTAATATGAACGCATGATAGCCTATCTGTAGCCTACATATTTTTACGTCTTACCCATCATTCCTTTTCACATGCTGGATCTAAATATCTCGATTTTTGCAATATGTATAGCCACGTAAAAGCGTGTTCTTTGCCACACCGAATTTATCTATTCGGAAAACAAACCGTATTTTTATACGCGTGTGGTAACCGTAAAAACCATATTTTTCAACCTTAACAAAGCTTGTGGTAGTCCAAAAAGTTCTTGCTCCATTTAAACCGATAAACCGTTTGATCGAATAAAAACATGATCTTTACGAACTTTCTGTGACTGATTATTGCAGTTAGATCTAAATTCAAATTGCAGAACAAAAATCTAAATTCAAAAACACTATGGAACTCTTAACACCTGCAAGTTTACGACCTAACGTCCGTATAATGGTGATTTTACGTACCACATTTCATACAGATAAAGCGAGTTCGTGTCATATCTTGCATGCGCTGCACATTGTCCTCCGCAACTGACGCATGAAGGAAAGCGATAATAATTACCCACGTGTAGGCCCCGCGTTGTCGTCCTGATTGTGTACATACATACAGTTGAGTCGTGTTACAGATTGCGAATAAGGCAGAAGAAAATAATAATTATTATCTAACTTCGTATAGGTAAAGTCAAGAAAAAATGGGTCGATTAGTATTTTCTAAGCTTAAGTACTACTATGCTCATTATAATCACTATTTAGCTAAACATTTGTTGTAATTTGAGAGTTTAATAAAATAATTGTTACGGTAACTTTCGAGACTGTGTATGCTATTTATCGGTTGTGGTGGTGGTGGTGACGATGATGATTGTGGTGGAGAAGAAGGAGAAGGAGAAGAAGAAGAAGAAGAAGAAGAAGAAGAAGAAGAAGAAGAAGAAGAAGAAGAAGAAGAAGAAGAACAACAACAACAACAACAACAACAACAACAACAACAACAAGATGATATGATGATGATGATGATGATGGTGGTGGTGGTGGTGGTGGTGGTGGTGGTGAAGGAATACAGGATTTTTGTTTTTGGTCTTATCTAGACAGGCTGCCCACTTAATAGTTTTTAAATCTCTCCATTGGCTTACGTGCAAATGTGACTGTTTAAAATCATATTATATTTCCTAGAATCATTATGACTGGAAGGATAGTTTCTACGACATAAATAGTTCCTAAATACAATCTAACACCGTGCAATTGTCACGACATCAAGTCCCGGTATGTTGGCAACACGTGTATGTAAGTTTTGCCAACTTTTCAGGAAAACACTGTGTTGATATTTGAACATTCAAGTTCTAATATAAAAACTGATTTCATACGCCAATCACATACAGTTACTTACGGAAATGTTACGGTAACCGTCTATGGACAACTAGATCAGCGAATTCGTGTTAAATTTTGCGTAAGCTTGGACACCCGACAGCAGAAAGTATCAGAAAGATAGGTTTTCGGGTAGGACACAGAGTGATACAGTGAGTTAAATTTTGGTTCAAACACTTCTGTTGAAAGTAATTCACTTTCTGGAAGGCCTTTAACCAGTCGAACATCCCAAAACATTGAACGCATGCGGTCTGCACTAAACGAAAATCGACGGCTGATAAGTTGAGAATCAGAAAATATTTGTGGATTCCGCGGTCTTGTGTTTCGGAAATTTTGGGGGAAGATCTTGGAATGAAACGTGTGGCATAAAAATTCGTGCCACGGCCGCTGTCGCAAAAGCAAAAAGAATTCCGTGCTGAAGTTGCACAAGATTTGCTGAATAGAGTTAACAGTGACCTGAACTTCCTGAAAAGGCCACAACCAGGAAAACAGACGTACGTGTATGGCCCCGAAACAAAAGCAATGTGAAAGGAAATTATCAATACGACATTCACAGTAGTGCTGGGAACAAAAACGCACAACCGTTTGAAGAAAACAGTTTTCTGGAAAAAAACGAACGAACTGTTCTTTTCCGCGGAGACAAACTGTTCTCCGTTTTAAAAACGAACGTGGCGTTGACAACAGTATTGACAACGCAACTGTTCTAGTACAGTTCTATGTTCAGAATAAACAGTTCGTTTTCAGTAGAACTTTCGTTGAGCTGTTTGGTGTAAACTGTTTTTACTGAACTGTTTGCAGTAAACTGTTCGTTTTCATTGCAACGTTTGTTGAGCTGTTACGAGGAAACTGTTCGTTTTCATTGCAACGTTTGTTGAACTGTTACGAGTAAACTGTTCGTTTTTCCTGCAACGTTCGTTGACTTGCGTTCGATTTATACTGTCCTCGTTCTGTTTAGCGCAGAGTTAGGCTGTATTCAGTTTTATTTCAGTTACTATAAAAATATTATTCCGATATTCCCCATGAGTTTTGATGAAACAATTTAAAACAAAAAATGCCTTTTAAGATACTGGTAAATAAGAGAAATATTGACTTAATGCCATTGTTTAAGTTACATAACCATCTTTTTAAGAAAAATACTAAAATGAACAGTTATTGAAATGCTCAAAACAAAACGTTTTAACAGTATAATGGAAAAATCAGTAAATGTAAATAGCAATAGTTCATTAATTCATGCTGTTTTTTCCAACTGTTTTTTAAAACAGTTGTTTTTTTTTTTTTAAGCGAACAGTTCGTTTTCGTTTTGAATAAACAACAAAAACACCCACCACTAATTCACAGACAACACGTGTTTACATAAAGTTCCCACAGCTAACTTAATAGTCGAATACGTTAATGAACGTTCACGTATGCTTCAAATTAGCTACCGCGTCTGATTAGCTACCGATTACAATGCAGTTTGCAGAACCGTAATATTCAAAATGCTCAGATACTTTTCGATTAGGCCTCCTACAATATATGTTACTAGCATCTTGCATTAACTGTTAGTTAATGAAATACCAAACAACCGTTCGATACGTCAAAGATAACAGATTTATTCGAGCTATTTTTGGCGCGTTATCGCTTATAATTAATTTGAACACGTTATACAATCGTATAGTTTGGCATTCGGCGATAACAAAAAAATCTTTAAAAAATTTGAAAACAAGTGTATATGAAAACGTGAATTGGTAACAAAATTCCCTTACAAGTAATAATCATGTATTTGTACATATTAATCTCTTATTACGAGTCATTTGTTATAAATATAGCCTACCCGTGGATTTGAATTGAGACGGTTACTGACAATAACAAAAACCAATTCGAATTCACGTGACGTCGAAAGAAAGTCAACAACCAATTAGCTTTATCAGTATTACGTTGTTTGCTCGCCTCATTAATCACGATGACACGCTGGTCAATATTTTTAAATAGAACTCGCAAGATAAAATGAATAAAAAGCGATCTCCTTCAAGGCCGTTGTCCGAGGTGTCTTTACCATGATGTTATTTATTTTGGGATAACCGTGTTATGCTTGATGTACCACGCGTTTTAATTAATTGATAATGAAAATTTCGATAATAATGAAAGTCACTCAGTTTTAGTTGTATTCTTTAAAGCAGATGTTTTTCAGTCTGGTCTGAATCCCATATTCGAACACTTAGATGTGCTGAGTTCGGAGTTCGAACACTGAGAGTTTGGAGTTTTAAATATTATTTTCGCGTGTTTCTGTTATCATTAATATTATACGATTTTTACATTGTAAATTAAAGCTTTACTCTCTGTCTCTCCTCGGTACAGAGGACCCGCTATGTGGAAATCCATCCAGGTTTTGTATTTATGCTTGACTTTGCAAGAAAAACCGCACTGTTTCAACCGCACGACATGTCGCTAGACATATTTTTTATATTGATGTCCAGTAACATTCATATGGCCTTACATTCCGAATCATTTTATGTTCTGTCTATCTTCTGGTACATTAAAAAACTAGTACCGAAGGCCACGGATATCAAGGAATGGGATGTGTTCACAAGAACTCTTTAACTTCTATTACCAGCCAGACCATGATGGTGTTGCTCATTGCAGAACAAACGCCTTGTGTAACATCGGAAGAATTTTGAAGCCAAAGGCACATCTGAATAAAATCAATAGTCAATTTTCGTAGGCAAATATAGAGGGAAGTGGAGGAAACCTGTCTAGTGGATAAAGGCCCTGAATCCCTGAATACAAAAGTCTAGTTCCCCGGACTTGGAGTTGTAGGATCGCGCGCGTATAAGTAATCGTAGAGAATTAGAGCCACTGAATTCTGACAGTTTAGCTTCTGAGATGTTGAGTCACTCCATATCCGTTTTCTTTACCGACTCTACAAATCGTTCTGTTTCTTTGCTACATTCGTTATCCTGATCCATCCATGTTAACTTTCACTTTTCTATTGTCATCCAGTTATTGTCATATCCTTATTTCCCTTAACGACCCATCTTACTTTTGAATCTTCCTTCCCTATGTTAAAATGCTACATCCCTCCTTCAAATCTTATAGACTGTTGGACTCCTGTACAATTCTTCTTTATTGTCTTTGGTCTGCATGTGCCCCTATTATTTTCTTCTGGAATATTTTCAATTCTCATCATCATGGGCTGATTACTCAAAATAAAAAGAAATGTTATTCAATGTGTTTCACAACTACTACAAGAATTAGGCCTATAACGTGGATCGGAAATTGCTTATTAAAATTTGTTATAATGTAAAATATGCATATTAATTTTCAATGTTAACGGCGTTGCCTTGGCAAAACGTGATACAATTATGCTAGTATCAGATAATGCCGATAATTTGAATAAATTAAATTTATTAATGTCTTCTTCAGTCTTGCTGCGCTCAGTACTAATCATAGGCTGCTCTTAGTTTTTTATGTCTAATTTTCTCTTGTGCGACTTTTCATTTCTGTCACCTCCTTTACACCGTCATCCTGTAGCGTTATCAGTTTAGCGCGACTTCTCGTTCTCTTTCATGGTCTCCATCTGAGTACTCTAGCATTTTATCTACTGTCTTCAGTCTGATATTTGTGTCCTGCATGGACCCACTCGGATCTCGTTCTGTGTCTTACGTTCGCATATCTCTTTTCTCTAGGCGATACGCAAAACATTGAACTTCCCACAGCTCTTTGAACGACTTCAAGGTAAGCGATTACCTTGGAATGTTTTCTTGTTCTTCAACAAAAACAAGCTTGTCATAAACTGCCAACGCCAGGCGCCTTTCTGTCTCTTCAGTTTTTCCGTTTCCCAAATGTTCGATTTCGAAAGTACAATAAAATATCCTACCTAACTAAATAATACCACACATATTCCACACTCAAGTTTCTGTATAAAGATAATTTACTGTTAACTTTGAGTGACACACTACGTGTTGCACTAAAAAGGACCTGTCTACGACAATTAGATTAACCAAGTAAACGTTATATAAACACCCATGAATTCTGCATTACTAAGTCACTAATGTTT
Organism: Magicicada septendecula; assembly: GCA_034769895.1. NCBI lineage: Eukaryota > Metazoa > Arthropoda > Insecta > Hemiptera > Cicadidae > Magicicada > Magicicada septendecula. The sequence goes on from CM068372.1 coordinate 220,850,781, forward strand.
CCCTTTTTCTTCGTTTCAGAGGCTTCCACTGGAATATTATTTTGTCTGTCAGTTTTATAGCATTCTCAGTATATTTCCTAACCATCGTTGCTTCTCGATTTGTTCTACAACTGTCTTTCTTGCACCCATAATGGTTCTTTCTCCTTCGTAGGTGTACTGTTCTAATCTTGAGACTGTAGTACGTCTGCTATGTAATCCTTTTTGTATTATAGTCAGTCTTCATTTTAACACCCCCCCCCCCAAATAGAATACATATCTAGGTATTCGTATCTAGGTATCCAAGTCTTCTAATTCTTTTGTAGTTTTTCCTAGATACACTGTTATCCCACCGTAAGGAATAAAGCAATTCTGAAAGTAGTAAACCAAAAAATTGACTAGTGTTTACGTGTTGGTTAGCCAAATATTCTGAGCTGCAACTAACCAAGTTAAACTCCTAAACTTAACTGAAATGTATTTAAGGGACAGACAGAACTTGGAACAAAGTTTTACGGCGGAACAAACGAATGTAATTATGTGCTTGTATTTAATTAAGTAAGTATATTTAATGTAAGTAAATTTCTGGGACCAACTAAAACACCTCTTGGTCACAGGATGAATGGAAACGTCCTTGAGTTTGAATCGCCTTCACGTCAGACAAGTTATATCCAGGCGTCTGATTCCCACCGCAACCGACTTTTATGCTTTCATCATTCTAATCAGGTGGTACTACCGGAGCGAAAAACCAAACTGTTTGGAAATTAAGACATCAGACGTCGGAGATGATCTCGCATACGACACTGAATGAATGGTCTTGAACCTCGGATGTTGTTCCGTATCTACAACCAGTGGCGTATCTAGCATTTGGCCTTGGAGGGGGGTCCGGTTGAGTCGGCTTCATACTAAATAAAAATCAAGTTGGGAATAATGAACATTAGTACGTTTATTGGTTAAGTGGTTGTGAAAAAGGGTATGATAACATCCGGAAATCAATCCCAACAAAGTAAAAACTGTAATAACACAATAAAAACGTGTTATTGAAACATTCTATTGAAACTTATTGACTGAATTGATTGTTCTATATTTCATACGTATACGCTAATGCTCTGTAATAAACCTGTTCGTATATTTAAAAAATAGTTATTACTACACTAGCGTTCAAAGTTGAAAAAATAATAAAACAGCCTAAAAATTAAGAGATTAACAAAATTCATCCACTTTTTCGGCCCTCTGGACCCACTTTTTCTTATATCTGCTAAACCATCCGAGCACGCAGATTTGTAGAAAATGTTGCACGTAGGTGATACAGATTCACGAAAGACAAAGGGGAAATACTACAGCATGTTTCACATTTTTGAGAACGCGAACTGAACTAAAGATATATCCCATAACTATATATTTAATACTTTTTAACAACTTTGAATTTGTCTTCAGAAAAGTGACTCATAAACACGCGTTAACAGGAAAAAAACAATACAAAAATCCTCGTCTACAGTATTATACTATCAAATCACTAATTAAGTTACTGGTTAAATTAATTGTTAATTAATTACCGTTCTGAACCTACTCGTTCAGTTTACTTGATTAGGCCGGCCAATCAGGCATAACATCTCGGTTTTAAAATTCACTTAATATGGATTTAAAAAATTACTTCAATATTTTTAATTTAAATTTCTTTCAAATTAAATTGTACAATAAGTACGCGGTTCTAACCGTACGTAGACACATTCGTAAGAAAGTACACGTACTCGATGGCAGATGATTCCTGCGAATCATAAAACATTTTGTTACTTTTTTCAAGGAAAAACGAAACTGCAACAATAATAGTAACACTGCCTGATAATGATAACTATGACAAGTTGACGAACTTGCGACGATAACAACATTATCAGAGTAAACGAAGAAAGAAAATCGTATACGTTTTATAAATTCGTAGTAATTTCTGTTCTAGTCGACGGCCTTGGTAAAGGAAGAATAGGTAATTCCGATAGTGCACATGACAGGGAAAACGCGGTGAAGAATACAAAAATACTCGAAAAGTATCGCTCCAAATAATGGCTCGAGAAATGAACATTTGAAAAGATGTTTTTTTTTTAAAATATTTTCTTGTCAAACAATGTTTTGAAAATTAGAAATTACAAAATATTTGAGGTGACTCAGTATGAGTGGAACTATACTTTTGACAGTAATATTCTTGCTTTTACTGTTGATGGTTACGGTAGCGTCAGTGTTGTAGATCAGGAGACGCCAATTAGTGTGCGGATGGAGGCCCGTGTGAAAACGTCCATACCTCTCGGGTCAACACATATTTGTCAGCAACTGAAGGTCAAATGCTAAACTAATCTGAGAAATTTTCTGTCTTTTCGATTACTTTATAGAAAAAACTACGAGATATAAGACTCGTTGTTTTATCAAATTTAAATTTGACAAGAATAAAAACAGGGAAGATAACTGATCCAATTTCTTATTACAGGAAAAGCAAGATTTTAGAAACGCTAGTTCGAAAGTGTGTGTGTGTGTGTGTGTGTGTCTAATACAGCATTTAGTTAAGAAATTTACTGAACTTTATAAGCCATCATATGCATGGTCGACCTATGAGACAGCTGTCGACAGAATATTATTGGAAAATGTAATAGAGTACTATGAAATAGAGAAATACCTACATAAATTATAGACCTGATACCAAACCTATGTGTAACACACGGAATAACAACGGGTAAATCCTGTAATACATTTTAGGTTAGTTGTCTCCAAGTCGCTTATATTAATATATGTAGACGTATTTACCAGATATCCGTCGTGCGACTTCGTTTTTCTTGTCCTTTATGACGCGTTTCGGCAACGAATTGCCATCTTCATAAAACTTGATCACTCATTAGAGATCGTTAAAAAATTAAAATACTAAATAAAATCATTACAGTAAAAGTGCACTTTTACGACAGCGGAAATTCACATACGCGAACATGAAATTTTATGTTTCTCGCGTGGACATTATCAATCGACTGATTCACTGTTTATATATCTCACTGATAAAACTGTTTTGTTTATTATAGCCCGTGTGTACTGTAACTTTCTATTTACCGGCGCCCGTGTGCAAGTATTACCGTGTCGTACAATATGTTATGTGAAAATGTAAGTTTATCGTTCAAGACATAATCACTGTTGATTTTGACGGCTTTATATATTTCATATTCCTCAAGTGCGTCCATGTATTTTCCTTTCTTGCAGCAATGCATGGGCTGGAAATTTGTCTCAAAATCACTGTAGTTATGATTACATAGCATCAGGTGTCTGGCAAAATTTGATGTTGTTTTATGCAATTCCCTTCTGGGAAGATGTTCTTTATATCTTTCTTCAAACGGTCTGCCTGTTTGGCCTATGTAGAACATATCGCATGAGCTGCAATTCATCCTGTATACGCCGGTTCTTTTTCTTTCTGGTATACTGTTCTTCCGGCTAAGAAATCTCTGAATGCTCTTATCTCTGAACAAAATTTAACAAAATTCTATATTTTTTCATTTTAATTTGAATCAAGTATGAAAGAAAATATATCGTTCGTGGCAGGCAAGCATATCTCAATTATGTAATGTTTATGTTTCCATTTTATTATTATGATTACCACAATAAAATACCGGTATGGAGAAGCAACATGACTTCCATGTTCTAAGATTTATATTTAAAATCATTTTCTAAATGAAATATTTCCATAGAAACTACTTCTTTCTACTTATTACATCAGCCTTAACCACAGTACTGTGGTCACTAACGTATACCACCTCACGTTATCGCACTCGATTTTTACTGATGATGGTAGTCGATGGCACCGCCGAAACGTCTGGTTTTGCAGAAAACCTTGGACTACGGCCAAACAGCTCGGGAAGGAATTTTAACAAAGAACTACTTCTTTGTGCCCATAATGTAGTACACATATAAAAATTATCCCCTCCCCCTTCAACTATAATTTTCACTTATAGAAAATTACCCCCACCCCGTTCAACTAGCCTCTTCATTTATAGATATTTCACCAACGTTTCTACAGTGGATTATTAAGATCTTCTTATCAGGATACTTTATTTATCAAAATTAATTACTTTACTCTTGTTACAACAAAAAATGTTTCTGGTAAACTACCCTTTCCCCGTAACCGATCTTCACCAAAATCAACAGATCTTGAGTCTTCTACAACTCAGGCACATATGTAAAAAATTATTTGATTCTGTTTGAATTTACGGCAGTTATCGTTTGTAATGGAAAAAGTTCTCTTATTACAACATAAAATGTTGCAGGTAAACTACCCCTTTCCCTTGACCGATCTTCACCAAAATCAGTAGGCCTTGAGTTCTCTACAATTCAGAGCTGTATGCAAAACATTATTTGATTCTGTTTGAATTTGCGGCTGTTATCGTTTGCCATAGAAAAAATTCTACACACAGACAGATACACATGCAGACACTTTTCTAAAATGACTTTTACTTCCATGTTCCTTAAGGAAATGGAAGTATGGTGATGGCAAAAAAATCGTGTTCGAGATTATTGCAGATTCTGATTGTACTACACTCAAAACATGAAAAAAGTCATTTTTCGAAAAGTGTCTGTGTGTGTGTCTGTCTGTCTGTCTGTATGTCGGTGTGTCTGTCTGTGTGTCAGTCTGTCTATCTGTGTGTCTATCTGTAGTTTTGTTCTATGACAAACGATAACAGCCGCAAATTCAAACAGAATCAAATAATTTTTTGCATACAGCTCTGATTTGTAGAGTACTCAAGACCTATTGTTTTTGGTGAAGATCGGTTAAAGGAAAAGGGTCGTTTACCTGTTACGTTTTTTTTAAATCAAGGGTAATTTGTTTCTATGGCAAACAATAACAGCCGCAAATTCAAACACAATCAAATAATATTTTGCATACAGCTCTGAATTGTAGAATTCTCAAGACCTATTGATTTTGGTAAAGATCGGTTAAGGGATAGGGGTAGTTTACCAGAAACATTTTATGTTTTAACCAGGGTATTTTCTATGGCAAACGATAAGAGCCGCAAATTCAAACAGAATCAAATAAGTTTTTGCATACAGCCCTGATTTGTAGAGTACTCAAGACTTGTTGTTTTTGGTGAAGATCGGTTAAGGGAAAGGGGTAGTTTACCAGCCACGTTTTTTGTTTTAAGAAGGGTATTTTATATGGCAAACGATAACAGCCGCAAATTCAAACATAATCAAATAATATTTTGCATACAGCCCTGAATTGTAGAGTTCTCAAGACTTGTTGGTTTTGGTGAAGATCGGTTAAGGGAATAGGGTAGTTTGCCGGCAACATTTTTTGTTTAAATAAGGGTAAATTTTTTATGACGAACGATAACTGCCGTACATTAAAACAGAATCAACTACTCTTCTGCATACCTTTTTGAATTATAAAGAACACAAGGTTTGTTGATTTTTTGAAGATCGGTTAAGGGAAAGGGATAGTTTACCTGCTACGTTTTATGTTCTAACAAGGGTATTTTCTATGGCAAACGATAACAGCCGCAAATTCAAACAGAATCAAATGATTATTTGCATACAGCACTAAATCGTAGAGTTCTCAAGGTCTGTTGATTTTGTTGAAGATCGGTTAAGGGAAAGGGGTAGTTTACCGGCAACATTTTATGTTTTAACAAGGGTATTTTCTATGGCAAACGATAACAGCCGTAAATTCAAACAGAATCATATAATTTTTTGCATACAGCCCTCAATTGTAGAGTACTCAAGATCTATTGTTTTTGGTGAAGATCGGTTAAGGGAAAGGGGTAATTTACCGGCAACGGTTTTTTATCGAGAGTAATTTTTTTTACTTTTTTCTATGGCAAACGATAACAGCCGCAAATTCAAACAGAATCAAATGATGTTTTGCATACAGCCCTATATTGTAGAGTTCTCAATACCTATTGGTGTTGGTGAAGATCGGTTAAGGGAAAGGGGTAGTTTACCTGCAACATTTTATGTTTTAACAAGGGTTATTTTTTATATGACGAACGATAACTGCCGTAAATTCAAACACAATCAACTACGTTTTTCATACCTTTTTGAACTAAAGAGAACTCAAGATCTGTTGATTTTGTTGAAGATCGGTTAAGGGAAAGGGGTAGTTTATCACCAAAGTTTTATGTTTTAAAAAGGGTAATTTTTTTGTGACGAACGATAACTGCCGAAAATTCAAAGAGAATCAAATAATTTTTTGCACACTCTGCCTGAGTTGTAGAGATCTCAAGGTCTGTTGATTTTGGTGAAGATCGGTTAAGGGAAAGGGGTAGTTTACCTGCAACATTTTAAGTTGTAACAAGAGAAATGTTTCCATGACGAACGATAACTGCCGCACATTCAAACAGAATCAAATATTTTTTTGCATGCATCCCTGAATTGTAGAGGACTGAAGGTCTATTGATTTTGGAGAAGATCGGTTAAGAGAAAGGGGTATTTTAAAACATTTTATGATTTAACAAGAGTAAAGTACTTAATTTTTATAAATAAAGTACCCTGATAAGAAGCTCATAATAATCCACTGTAAAAACGTAGATGAACTATCTATAAATGAAGAGGTTAGGTGAACGGGGTGGGGGTCATTTTCTATTATTAAAAATTATAGTTGAAGGTGGAGGGGAGAATTTTTTATACGTGTACTACGTTATCGGCAACAAAGAAGTAGTTTTTTGTTAAAATTGCTTCCCGGGCTGTTTAGCCGTAGTCCAATGTTTTCTGGAAAACCAGACTTTTCGGCAGTGCCATCGACTGCCATCATCAGTGAAAATCGAGTGCGAAAACGTGAGGTGGTATACGTTAGTGACCACAGTACTGTGGTTAATGCTGAAGCAATAGTAGAAAGACGTAGTTTCTATGGAAATATTTCATTTCAATAAAATCATATATAAAATATGATTTTAAATATAAATCTTAGAACATGTTCTCCATACCGATATTTTTTCTGTGGCAAACGATAGCCGCAAATTCAAACAGAGTCAAATAATTTTTTGCATACAGCATTGATTTGTAAGTACACAAGACATATTGTTTTTGGTGAAGATCGGTTAAGGGAAAGGGGTAGTTTCCCGGCAACATTTGTTTTTATCAAGGGTAATTTTTTCCTATGGCAAACGATAACAGCCGCAAATTCAAACAGAATCAACTAGTCTTTTTCACACCTTTTTTAATTATACCTATCTCAAGGTCTGTTGATTTTGTTGAAGATCAGTTAAGGGGAAAGGGTAGTTTACCTGCAACGTTTTATATTTTAACAATGGTATTTATTATGGCAAACGATAAGAGCCGCAAATTCAAAGAGAATCAAATAATTTTTTGCATACAGCCCTGAATTGTAGAGTACTCAAGACCTATTGTTTTTGGTGAAATCGGTTAAGGGAAAGGGGTAGTTTACCAGCAACGTTTTTTTATCAAGGGTAATATTTTTTCTATGGCAAACGACAACAGCCACAAATTCAAACAGAATCAATTAATATTTTTCATACAGCCCTGAATTGTAGAGAACTGAAGGTCTATTGATTTTGGGGAAGATCAGTTTAGAGAAACGGGTAGTTTACCTGCAACGTTTTATGTTTTAACAAGAGTAAAGTACTTAATTTTGATAAATAAAGTATCTTGATAAGAAGCAAATAATAATCCACTGTAGAAACGTAGATGAAATATCTATAAATGAAGAGGTTAGGTGAACGGGGTGGTGGTAATTTTCTATAAATGAAAATTATAGTTGAAAGGGGAGGGGAGTATTTTGTAAGTGTACTACGTTATCGGTAACAAAGAAGTAGTTCTTTGTTAAAATTCCTTCCCGTAGTCCTGTTTAGCCGTAGTCCAATGTTTTCTGCAAAACCAGACTTTTCGGCAGTGCCATCGACTTCCATCTCAGCGAAAATCGAGTGCGAAAACGTGAGGTGGTATACGTTAGTGACCACAGTACTGTGGTTTAAGGCTGAAGCAATAAGTAGAAAGAAGTAGTTTCTATGGAAATATTTCATTTCGAATATGATTTTAAATATACATCTTAGAACATGGAAGTCTTGTATGGTTCTCCATACCGATATTTTTTCATGTTTTGATGGTAGTACAATCAGAATCTGCCATTATCTCGAACACGATGTTTTTCGGCATGACCATATTTCCATTTCCTTATGGAACATGGAAGTAAAAATTAATAAAATTATTAAAAGGCTTTAAATTTTAGTTTGCCGGTTTCTATTTGAAGGGCGTGTTATTTTACTTACCAGACTGTACCAGTAGGACATGTGAAATTTTTAAACTTACAATTTTTTACACAGGAAATAATGAAAATCATTTAGGAAACTGATATATTCCGAGAGACTAAAGGAATGGATATATTTAAAAATTTATAATCCATGTTATCAAAAATCGGAACAACAGATGGGGTAAACATCGGAACAAGCCAGAAACTGTAGTAAAAGTTGAATCCAATTCCATGGGGCAGACGTATTGCTACAGTCTCAACATACTACGTGCGTGACAATGTACGGAGCCGAACACTCGGCAATAATGCAAATTATCCCAACAAAATGATTTCATTAGAATGCACTAGTGACGAAGTCCGTTTACTAAACGAATGAGGGTGGAAAAATAAATAACTGCGCACAAAAAGCGTTTTTTTTCTATATATGAAATGTTTTGTGTAGAAAAATACGAGGTTTTAAATCAAATAAAAATAACAGCAAATCCAGACGAAACTGTCAGTGTGACGAATGACAGAAGACAACAAATTAAGGATAATATCCACAAGAAAGGGAATTAGATAGGGACGAAAGAAGATCTGAGATGGCACAGAGGAGCAGAAGAGAACAACGAGGACTTACATTAGTAATAATAATAAAGGAAAAGTGAATTTTTAGTGATTTTATATACAGGGTCTCTCTCTCTCTCTCTCTCTCTCTCTCTCTCTCTCTCTCTCTCTCTCTCTCTCTCTCTCTCTCTCTCTCTCTGTCTCTCGCTCGCGCGCGCGCACACACACACACACACACAAGGATTTAACACTTACCAAGCAGCCAGTATACGAAGTATGTAACCGGTATTAACCAGCTTGTATACGAATCGAATGCAACAATAAAAAGCTTTGCCTATCCAGCTAATAATAATGAAATAGGTGCATTAATATATTAGAAGAAATGAGAGAAATTTTATCTATTCAATAATAATTAAATTACATTTCAAATTACATACCGTTATTTTTTTTTATTTTACTTCCATGTTCAATAAGGAATGGAAGTATGGTCATGGCGAAAAAATTCGTGTTCGAGATAACTGCTGATTCTGATTGTACTACCCCCAAAACATGAAGAAAAGTCATTTTACTTCCATGTTCCATAAGGAAATGGAAGTATGGTGATGGCGAAAAATCGTGTTCGAGATAATGGCAGATTATGATTGTACTACCCTCAAAACATGAAAAAAGTCATTTTTCGAAAAGTGTCTGTGTGTCTGTTTGTAGATTTATTTTCTACGGCAAACGATAAGAGCCGCAAATTCAAACAAAATCAAATAATTTTTTGCATACCGTCCTGAATTTTAGAGTACTCAAGAAATGATGTTTTTGGTGAAGACCGGCTAATGGAAAGGGGTAGTTTACCTGCAACGTTTTATGTTTTAACAAGGGTAATTTTTTTATGACGAATGATACCTGCCGCACATTCAAAAAGAATCAAATAATTTTTTGCATACGTTCCTGAATTGTTATGTAATCAAGGTCTGTTGATTTTGGTGAAGATCGGTTAAGGGAAAGGGGTAGCTTACCAGTAACACTTTATGTTTTAACAATGGTAATTTTTCCTATGACGAACGATAACTGCCGCACATTCAAACAGAATCAAATATTTTTTTTGTGTACGTTCCTGAATTGTAGAAAACTCAAGGTCTATTGATTTTGGTGAAGATCGGTTACGGGTAACGGGTAGTTCACCAGCAACATTTTATGTTTTGGCAAGAGTAAAGTACTTAATTTTGATAAATAAAGTATCCTGATAAGAAGATCATAATAATCCACTGTAGAAACGTCGATGGAATATCGTCGAAGAGGGTAGTTGAATGGGGTGGGGTAATTTTCTATAAATGAAAATGATAGTTGAAGTGTGAGGGGATAATTTTACTTCCATGTTCCATAAGGAAATGGAAGTATGGTGATGGCAAAAAAAAATCGTGTTCGAGATAATTGCAGTTTCAGATTGAGCTACCCTCAAAACATGAAAAAAAGGCATTTTTCGAAAAGTGTCTGTCTGCGTGTCTATCTGTCTGTGACTGTGTCTATAGATTTTTTTTCTATGGCAAACGATAACAGCAGCAAATTCAAACAGAATCAAATAATTTTTTGCATACAGCCCTGAATTGTAGAGTACTAAAGACCAATTTTTTTGGTGAAGATCGGGTAAGGGAAAGGGGTAGTTAACCAGCAACGTTTTATGTGATAACGAAGTTAATTTTTCATATGACGAACTATAACTGCCGTAAATTCAAACATAATTAAATAGGTTTCTGCATACATCCCTAAATTGTAGAGAACGCAATGCAGGTTGATTTTGGTGAAGTTCGGTTAGGGGAAAGGGGTAGTTTACCGGCAACATTTTATGTTGTAACAAGAGAAATTTTTTCATGACGAACGATAACTGCCGTAAATTCAAACAGAATCAAATAATTTTTTACATTTGTGCCTGAGTTGTAGAAGACTCAAGGCCATTGATTTTGGTGAAGATCGGTTACGGGGAAAGGGCAGTTTACCTAAAAAATTTTTGTTGTAACAAGAGTAAAGTACGGTACTTAATTTTGATAAATAAAGTATCCTGATAAGAAGATCTTAGTAATCCACTGTAGAAACGTAGATGAAATATCTATAAATGAAGAGGCTACTTTAACGGGGTGGGGGTAATTTCCTATTAAAGAAAATTATAGTTGAAAGAGGTAGGGGATAATTTTACTTCCGTTCCTTAAGGAAATAGAAGTATGGTGATGGTAAAAAAAATCGTGTTCGAGATTATTGCCGATTCTGATTGTACTGCCTTCAAAACATTAAAAAAGTCATTTTTCGAAAAGTGGCTGTGTGTGTGTGTGTCTGTCTGTGTGTCTGTCTGTGTCTGCGTGTCTATTTGTGTGTCTGCGTATCTGTAGATTTTTTTTTATGGCAAACGATAACAACCGCAAATTCAAACAGAATCAAATAATTATTTGCATACAGTCCTGATTTGTAGAATACTCAAGACTCATTGTTTTTGGTGAAGATCGGTTAAGGGAAAGGGGTAGTTTACCTGCAACTTTTTTTTTAATCTAGGGTAATTTTGTTCTATGGCAAAGGATAACAGCCGCAAATTCAAACATAATCAAATAATGTTTAGCATACAACCCTAAATTGTGGAGTTCTCAAGACCTATTGTTTTTGGTGAAGACCGGTTAAGGGAAAGGGGTAGTTTACCTGCAACTTTTTTTTTAATCAAGGGTAATTTTGTTCTATGGCAAACGGTAGCAGCCGCAAATTCAAACAGAATCAAATAATGTTTAGCATACAGCCCTAAATTGTAGAGTTCTCAAGACCTACTGTTTTTGGTGAAGATCGGTTAAGGGAAAGGGGTAGTTTACCGGCAACGTTTTATGTTTTAACAAGGGTATTTTCTATGGCAAACGATAACAGCCGCAAATTCAAACAGAATCAAATAATATCATGCATACAGCCCTGAATTGTAGAGTTCTCAAGATCGTTTGTTTTTGGTGGAGATCGGTTTTGAGGGGTAGTTTACCTGCAACGTTTTATGTTTTAACAAGGGTAATTTTTACTTCCATGTTCCGTAAGGAAATGGGAGTATGGTGATGGCAAAATAATAGTATTCAAGATTATTGCAGATTCTGATTCTAATACCCTCAAAACAGGAAAATATCGGTATGGAGAACCATACAGGACTTCCATGTTCTAAGATTTATATTTAAAATCATATTTGAAATGAAATATTTCCATAGAAACTACTTCTTTCTACTTATTAGATCAGCCTTATCCACAGTACTGTGGTCACTAACGTATACCACCTCACGTTATCGCACTCGATTTTCACTGATGATGGCAGTCGATGGCACCGCCGGAACGTCTGGTTTTGCAGAAAACCTTGGACTACGGCCAAGCAGCTCGGGAAGGAATTTTAATAAAGAACTACTTCTTTGTTGCCCATAATGTAGTACACATATAAAAATTATCCCCTCCCCCTTCAACTATAATTTTCGTTTATAGAAAATTACCCCACCCCGTTCAACTAGCCTCTTAATTTATAGATATTTCATCTACGTTTCTACAGTGGATTATTAAGATCTTCTTATCAGGATACTTTATTTATCAAAATTAAGTACTTTACTCTTGTTACAACAAAAAATGTTTCTGGTAAACTACCCTTTCCCCGTAACCGATCTTCACCAAAATCAACAGGCCTTGAGTATTCTGCAACCCAGACACATATGTAAAAAATTATTTGATTCTGTTTGAATTTACGGCAGTTATCGTTCGTTATGGAAAAATTTCTCTTGTTACAACATAAAATGTTATTGGTAAACTACCCCTTCCCCTTAACCGATCTTCACCAAAATCAACAGGCCTTGAGCTTCCTACAACATAGGGATGTATGCAAAAAATTATTTGAATATGTTTGAATTTACGGCAGTTATCGTTCGTCATAAGAAAAATTAACCTTGTTATCACATAAAGGTTGCTGGTAAACTACCCCTTTCTCTAAACCGATCTTCACCCAAATCAATTGACCTTCAGTTCTCTACAATTCAGGGCTGTATGCAAAACATTATTTGATTCTGTTTGAATTTGCAGCTGTTATCGTTTGCCATAGAAAAAATATTACCCTTGATAAAAAAACGTTGCCGGTAAACTACCCCTTTCCCTTAACTGACCTTCAACAAAATCAACAGACCTTGAGTTCCGTATAATTAAAAAAGGTATGAAAAAGACTAGTTGATTCTGTTTGAATTTGCGGCTGTTATCGTTTGCCATAGAAAAAAATCTACAGACACACACACAGACACTTTTCGAAAAACGACTTTTTCATGTTTTGATTGTAGTACAATCAGAATATGCAATAATCTCGAACACAATTTGTTTTGCCATCACCATACTTCCATTTCCTTAAGGAACATGGAAGTAAAAATTACCCTTGATTAAAAAAAACCGTTGCCGGTAAACTACCCCTTTCCCTTAACCGATCTTCACCAAAAACAATTGGTCTTGAGTACTCTACAAATCAGGGCTGTATGCAAAAAATTATTTGATACTGTTTGAATTTGCGGCAGTTATCGTTTGCCATAGAAAAAAAATCTACAGACACACAGATAGACACACAGACAGACACACCGACATACAGACACACACACAGACACTTTTCGAAAAATGACTTTTTTCATGTTTTGAGTGTAGTACAATCAAAATCTGCAATAATCTCGAACACAATTTTTTTGCCATCACCATACTTCCATTTCCTCAAGGAACATGGAAGTAAAAAAGTCTATTTTCGAAAAGTGTCTATGTTTGTGTCTGTAGATTTTTTCTATGGCAAACGATAACAGCCGCAAATTCAAACAGAATCAAATAATGTTTTGCCTACAGTCCTAAATTGTAGTGTTCTCAAGACCTATTGTTTTTGGTGAAGACCGGGTAAGGGAAAGGGGTAGTTTATCTGCAACGTTTTATGTTTTAACAAGGGTATTTTCTATGGCAAACGATGACAGCAGCAAATTCAAACATAATCAAATAATGTTTTGCATACTTCCCTACATTGTAGAGAACTCAATTGAAGGGGGAGGGCATAATTTTTTATATATGTACTACGTTATCGGCAACAAAGTAGTAGTTTGTTGTTAAAATTCCTTCCCGGCCTGTTTGGCCGTAGTCCAATGTTTCCTGCAAAACCAGACGTTTCGGCAGTGCCGTCGACTGCCATCATCAGTGAAAATTGTGTGCGATAACGTGTGGTGGTATACGTTAGTGACTACAGTACTGTGGTTAAGGGTGAATCAATAAGTGGAAAGAAGTAGTTTCTATGGAAACATTTCATTTCGTAAATGATTTTAAATATAAATCTTAGAACATGGAAGTCATGTATGGTTCTCCATACCGATATTTTATTTACATGTCATGTGTACTACATTATCCACAACAAAGAAGTAGTTTGATGTTAATATTCATTCCCGGGCTGTTTGGCCGTGGTCCAATGTTTTGTACAAAACTAGACGTTTCGGCAGTGCTATCGACCGCCATCATCACTGAAAATCGAGTGCGCTCACGTGAGGTGGTATACGTTAGTGACCACAGTACTGTGCTTAAGGCTGAAGAAAGAAGTAGTTTCTATCGAAATATTTCATTTTGAAAATGGTTTTAAATATAAATCTTTGAACATATAAGTCATGTATGGTTCTCCATACCGATATTTTCGAAAAGTGTCTGTGTGTGTGTGTCTGTCTGTCTATCTGTGTGTAGAATTTTTTCTGTGGCAAACGATAACAGCCGCATATTCAACCAGAATCAAATAATTCTTTGCATGCAGTTCTGAATTGTAGAGTACTCAAGACCAATCGGTAAAGGGAAAGGGGTAGTTTACCTGCAACGTTTTATGTTTTAACAAGGGTAATTTTTTCTATGAAGAACGATAACTGCCGCACATTCAAACAGAATCAAATCATTTTTTGCACACCTCCCTACATTGTAGAGGACTCAAGGCGTATTGATTTTGGTGAATATCGGTTAAAAGAAAGGGGTAGTTTACCTGTAACATTTTAAGTTTTAACAAGTGTTAAGTACTTAAAAATTATTCAAATTTTTCAAAGAATGGTAATTGTTAAAAATAAAATAATTTGTTGCCAGGCAATAAAATTATAATTTTTTTGAACGTGGCAGGGAGGGCTTAACTTGACCGTTTGGCATTTATCTGTCTGTCTGTCTGTCTAACTAATTGGCGTATGTTTTCATAATTTTAAAACTATTGAACGCATCAACCGATTTTTGGAAAATTTGGCACACATTTCCACACTTTACCCTACAGAACCTTGTTCTTTTTAGATTGATCACCCAAAAAATAATACATTGAATCAAAGTGATAAAAATCGTAAAATCCCGTGCGAGGTATCAAATTAAAGGGAATTTAAACCACAATCTGAAATTAGTATTCGTTTTAGAAATGCTCAACGTTTTTGAACGTCAGAGCCTAAAACGCTGGCGAAAGATTTGATAAAATTACAAAAATTCATGTGGCATATTTAGTTAAAGCAATTTTGACTAAAATCTGAAAGTAATGTTAAGTTTTAAAATTTCAAAATATTTGGACTCTAAGAACCAATGAAGAGATCATATTTTTCTTTTAAGTAAAAATCTAACTGGGTGTCATTAAAAGGAATTGTCACCCAAATTCGAATGTTCGTAAATGTTTGTGAATAATTATCTGCGTTGTTCAGTTTTGTTATAAGAATAAAGTACCGGTACCTAATTTTTATAGATAAACTGACTCAAAAATAAAATTTTATTAAACGACTACCCCATAATAACAAAACTATTCATAAATAGTAAAAATAGTTTGAGGGTAGGGAATATTTTTTTTAGAAATTATCGAACGGAATTCAAGTTAATGATTTTAAATATACATCTTAGAATACGGAAGTCTTGTATGGTTTCCATTCCTCTGGCGCTACAGCCCACAATGAGCTTTGGCCTCCCCGACTAGTCGCCTCCAAACACCTCGGTCCTCCAATCCCCGATACCCATCCTCCTGATGTCATCTTCTACGTCCTGTAGCCACCTTCTTCTAGGTCTTCCTTTCCTTCTTTGCTTATCTATTGTCCCTCTAAGAATCGCTTTGGGCATTCTGTCCATGCGCACCACATGTCCCAACCAGCTGATCCTCATAGACTTGATGAACCTCACTATCTCCTCGCCGTCTGTCAATTCCTCCAATTCCCTATTGTTCCGTATGGGCCATTCTTCACCTTCCTTAGAATTCTTCTTTCAAACACTCTTAAACTATGTATATCACTATTGAGTCCAGGTCTCCGCAACATACGTCACAACTCGTCTTATTAAAGTCTTGTATAATCAAAGTTTGGTTCTTTTGCTGATTAAACTGGATCTGAAAATTTTCTGGTAGGCCTAAACAACTCAATTACCACTCATTATGCGATTTTGAACTCACTGCTGATTTTGTTCTCATTGTTTATGGAGGCACCCAAATATTTGAATTCCTGGGAAGCATGGAAAGTATGCCATCCTACACTGAGATTTTCAATTCTCCTCCTTCCCTTTGCACTTGATACTTTCATATGAGTACGTTAAAAATTAATAAAATTTAATAACATTAACAATAACAAAAACTTAATAAAATTTTTCATTCACGTGTGCTGTTTTTACAAACCTACCCACTCTCTCTCTCTCTCTCTCTCTCTCTCTCTCTCTCTCTCTCTCTCTCTCTCTCTCTCTCTCTCTCTCTCTCTCTCTCTTTCTCACTGGTATTTTCATACTTGCAGTGTAAACGAGAGCCACCAGCACCGTGGGTGAGATTGCCAGTTGAGTAAAAATAACGCGTTGCATAAATATAATGTCGCCCGCAACGCAAGGTAACCACGTTTTTTTAACAGAGTGTATTATTGGACCGGTAACAATAATAAAAAATGTATGAATAGTCCCAAAACATATATTCTATGCGAACAGAAGGTTAGTAACGGATAAAAAGTGTTAGATTAAGGAATGAATAGCACTGAATATAATAATAATAATAATCGTTTATTTATCATTAATTAATAACATAACAGTTACAGTCAGTGTAACAAAAATCATTAGTCCCTGTAGACAAATTGAAGTTTATGTGTTAATAAATCATAACAAAATCTTAAAAACTGCAAAGCCCCATTTATAGAGGAAAACAGGGAGCCTAAGGCTTGCGCGTGCCTAATAGGGCCCCTAGTAGTTCCACGACTAACATGTACTAATTTTTAAAAATTACAGAGTTTCTTGCGGTGGCAAAAATATAGACCCAACGCAAAACTTCCTCTTAGCAACACTCTACTATAAAATATAAACTAATCTACAATTAAACTTAAATTATTGAAAAAAGAGATTATTTACAGATTTCAAACCCTAATCATTAAACTCATATTGCTGTCTTTGAATACTCAGCAGTTACCCTACATCACATCAATCTGTAAACCAATTTCTTACAGTTTTCAAAAATATGTCTGTGGTACAGACGAGTGAATTCTCGGACAAGGCAAGATCTATATGTCTGCATAAGTCTATCAGTCAATCCGAAAGATCATGTCTGCGCGCGTAGGACCAAAATTATTGACTGTAGAATCTGAAGAAACGGCGTGGTCGGAGAATCACAGTATTGAGCTCAGTCTGTATATATGAAAGCATTAGTAACGTTAAGCGTTAGGAAGCTGCGCGATGTAAAGTGACTGTTAATGCTGACAAATTAGTAAATTTAACAATCACATGATTATTGTATAAAAACTGTGATCTGTAAGTACCAGATATTGGAATATTGTATGTTTGTGGAGAAGAATTGTTGAATTACGTGGTCCAAGGTAAATAAATAAAACTTAACGACGGTTTTAATAGAATCTGTTGTAATTTCCAATAATACGCAATAATCTGTTGTAGAATCCGTCGTAGATACGCAATAAAAATCGCTCGACGATTTACGTGCTAATATTATAGAGTTTACTTAAATTTAATTACTATGTCCTGTAATATAAATGTACACGTGTATTAATTACACTTTTTCTGCGTCATGCAGAAACATCATGAGTTACTGATACTGCAGTTTCTTATCTTTTCTTGTTTCTGTATGTTAATTGCTGTTATCCGAATTCCGTAGCTTATTTAATCTTTTTTGTTTTTCCAGTTGCGCAATTTATGGAGGGAAGCTGTGTGTAGAGTGTGGTGACATTAAACGTTATCATACAGCGCATACACACACACATACACACTGGAAGGAATACAGCTGTAATTACTACTACTTTTGAAAATACGTTTGGAATTTATTACATTCAGAGCAAGCCGTTCTTTTATGAATTCAACAATAGGTATACAAATTTCATTTTCACGCTGTGTGTGTGTGTGGTTACAGTAAATCTTATCAATACGTTTTAGTAGCCTACTGTTTAATACGTGAAGAAAAGGAACTGTGCCACGTTAATATAAACGTTATAAGAATACAACAACATTATTCCGTACGTTGTAAAAACTAATAATGTAATGAGTAGGCCTATTGCAAAATATAACTGCGCTCAACCATATTCTTCTGGCGAAGCGGTCATGTAACGACATTGTGTTGATGACGGTGCCCATAGTGTGGCGTTGTAATATCCACATGTACGTATTCTCACACGAAGCTTGGAAATTTGAGGCGAGATTCGCTAATTCCGCTGTAATGTTCTCAAGGTCGTCTGGTTGTTCTCGCGTCGTGGACTGAAACAGTGTTATTAAAGATATGTATTTAAATTAATTAAAAACACATCTACTAGCAGGAAAGTGGTTGGAAAAAGTAAATAGTAGAGATGGATTGTTTTAAAACGGGAGAACGAATTTATGTGGTGACGGCTTATTCAAGACTCACACGTCTATTCGACGAAGTCATAGGTAATGTTTGTAAACATTGACCTCCTACAGTTAATATATGACTTCATTTGTGCAAGTACCATAGTATTTACATGTACATTTGTTCTTGATTAAAGAATCTGAATGACGCCCATACAATGGCTAGTGAATTTTCCCCTTTCATATACAAAGAATACTCATTTACCCTTGAAATAGCCGTGGGACAAAGTGCTATTTCCTCACTGTGTTTGCTCGCTATAACGTCAGACAAACACGAGTATGACCAATTCTGGAGGTGAGTGAACTCGCAGCTAACAGTGTCAGTGAGAAGTGTTACGTCGTTGAGTGCCCTATGTCATTCAGTTAGTTCAACCTTCGTGTATCCCTCTCAACCTAAAACCTTTGGTTGTGTTACTACTGTATGCACGCCAGCTTTGCTGCCAAGACGCCTGAGGAGCGGGGGGTCTACTGAATCCTAGTGCGTGCTTGTGTTGGTGGGGAAACTAGTTCTGTAAACATTGTTCAGACGTTCAGAAGACGCATTTAGTTGTAATTTTCTGTGCGTATTAGATTGAGCGTTTGTACATTAGGCCTATATGTCAGGGTAATTTATTGAATATTTTGTTAAAGTGTGTTTTTTATTCGCTACAAGAAATACCGTGTGAGAGGCAGTCAAGTCACACCGAAACTGTGTTAAACGTATTTTAAATGTGTAGTATTACAGTGATGCGTGCAGTGAATGGCATACATCACCGCATTCCTTGTTCGGTAGCAAACGTGAACTGCTGATAGTAAATGGTTTCTACATCCTCCTGTCTCTATATATCAATTATATAATATACTTGAAAAATAGAAACATGTAGTATCGAGTTCGATTACTGAATATAACTATAATAATATATTCTTCATCACCATCATCACGCTGGCTTTACTGTTAGCGCGATCTGTGTGTGTGTGTGTGTGTGGATACCTTTTAGCGGTTGCAAGACGGGTTGAAGCCATACTTTGTGTTTACTATCTGTCCTGGTAACATCAGCTACTGTATATGCACTGTGTGTCGAGTATCTGACATGTTCTGCATTCATTTTGTACAAAAATAACTTTCTCGTGCGAGTGTTTGTTTAACAGAGACGATTACCGTGTTTTATAATTAGGTTCTTATACAAAAATCAAGAAAGCGAAGTTTTACACACACACACACACACTGATTGGAGGTGAAAAATGGCGGACGATGTGAATGCTGTGTTTGCTTGTGCTCTTGAAAACTTAGTGAGTGTGACGGAGAAGAGTGGTAATTTACGGAATGATTTAAGGAAAGACATCTTGGAGTCGATGAGTACGCTTAGAAAAGTTTTTGCAGATGTTATGAATGTTTTGGAAGAGAAAGGGAAGACAATTAACGTTTTGGAATGTGAGGTTAAGAAAATGGAAACGGAAAGAGTATCATTTATGAAGGAATTGTCGGTGCGTGTACAGCCTACGCCACCTGTTGGTCAAACTCCAAAGCTTTACTGGACGTTGCGTGTAGTAGGGAGAAGGGTTCAAATAAGAAATTTAAAGTTGTCGTTAAATCTAAATTTAACGAATCGGCTGAATCAGTTAAAGCTGTTTTAAAATCAAAAATTAACCCATTACAAATGAAAGTCAGAATAGGGGCTGTAAGGTCGTTAAGGGACGGTAGAGTTGTTATAGAATCTGGTAGTAAAAATGATATTGACATTATTACCGATGGTATTAATGAGGAGGCATGTGGAAGTATTTTGGAAGCATCGGTCCCTAAACTACGTAATCCCGAAATGATTGTGTACAATATACCGGATGATATTTCTATAGAAAATGCTCGGGATGTTATTACAATGCAAAACTTTGAATTAAATCTACATGAAGAATACTTGCGACCTAAGCTTATTTTTAAAAATAAACGACAGATAAGGAATCTTGTAGTTGAAGTTAGTTCCCAAACACGACAAAAGCTTTTAAGTAATAGGTTACAAATCGGGTTCCAATTATGCAACGTGGATGATTATCTGGTTGCTAAGCGATGTTTTAAATGTAGTGGGTATAACCATAAAGCTCAGGAATGCAGAGGGGATCTTACATGCCCCTTGTGTGCTGGAGACCATAAGCTGAGTGAATGTAAAGCATCAACTAATGAGTTTAAATGTATCAATTGTATTAATTACAATAAGCGAATAAAGGATAGTAAGGTTAATGAGCTCATTCGTCCTTCGATAAGAGCTGTTTCTGTTTGCAACAACTGATAAGGAACTATAAACAGAACATTGATTATTAATGCCATTTCTACGGACTGCTAATGCAAGGTCAACACATCTAGATAAGAACAACATAATTCGATGCATGCAGATCAATTTACAGCATTCCAGATAGGCAAGAGATAACATTGTTGATATAATACGACAACAAAGGGTGGACGTTTTGTTTATTCAAGAACCATATGTTATTTTAAATAACGTTGTCGGGATACCAAGGAATTGTACAACGTTTACTGCTGGTACGGGTAAACAGAGAGCCGCAGTTGTAATTATGAATGATCGAATTACATGTTTAATGATTAACCAACTATCAGATGAAGATACTGTCGTTTTACATTTAATTTATGGTGGTCAAAACTTCTTTTTGGCGAGCATGTATTTTGGTATGCATGATGATGTCGAAATTAATATTAATAAAATTGAAAGTGTTCTCAGTTTCGTATTGGGAAGTGGCATTTTGATTGCTGTCGATAGTACATCCAGGTCAACAATGTGGCATGATTTGTTAACCAATAGAAGAGGTAGGGCGATACAAGAGTTTTTGATGGGAAACCAACTGTTTTTAATGAATGATGAAAGTAATTTTACAACTTTTGAATCACGGAATGGTAAAAGTAATATTGATTTAACTATAGTTAATAATCAGCTGGTTTCTCTAGTTAAGGACTGGAAGATCAGTGAAGAAGAGAGCTGTTCGGACCATAGAATTATTACTTTCAATATAGTACATGGAAATTATGATATTTGCGGAATTTCAGTATCAGGGGTTGCGATATGTCTTCAATTAAGGTAACTATGAAGCTTTTGATCGGAATTTGCTTCAAGATATACTTAAAAAAATGTTATGTTTCTACGTGCAATAATGATTTAGGAAGTCTGGACATTCTATTACAGTATAAGGTTTCGGAGGTACAAGATATGGATCAAGTCGTGAAAAAATTTGAGGATACCATAACGACAGCTTTTATGAAGTCTTTTAAGAAGCGTACAACATTACAGAAGACTGTTGGAGGCAGATCGGTTCCGGTGGTGGTCAGATACACTCACAGTCATGCGTAAAAGAATTAATGCATTAAGAAGAAGATACCAAAGGACTAGAAACGACAATGTCCTGAGAGAATGTCGGAAAATGTACTACTTTGAGGAAAAGAAGAAGTATCAATCAAGTATTAAAGAGAAAAAATACATTCTTGGAAGCAATATTGTAATTTAACAACATCAATGAATCCCTTGAATGCGGTTTATCGCTTGGCAGCTGGAAAAATGAGAAAGTGTTCCACTTTAACAACATTGCAAAAACCGGATGGCTCCATCACAACTGATTTGGAAGGTACTATGAATTGTATGTTGGAATACTTTATTCTCGTGGATGACGGCATAATGGATAATGAGTATCATAGGCATATTGGAATCAGATTAAGGATCCAATAAGTGTACAAGATGACAGAGAGAGTTTTCACAGGAAGACGTTTTGCGAGTTTTGGAAAACATGAACCATCAGAAGTGTCCTGGTGAGGATGGAATAACAAGAGGCATTTTGTTGCGGGTTTTTATGAAATTTCCTCGGTTTGTAACAGAAATCTATAATGAGTGTCTGAGAAGAGGTGTCTTTCCTAAGTTATGGAAAAGAGCAAAAATAGTACCAATAGTTAAGCCGGGCAGGGAGAACAGTACTGAAGTTTTGAAGTTCCACCCTATCAGTTTATTGAATGTAGGAGCGAAAGTATTGGAAAAACTACTTATAAACAGATTTATGCACCATGTGTTTTCTAAAGATGTAATGCAGTCTAATCAGTATGGATTTACACCCCAGAAAAGTACAGTGGATGCAGCTATGGGAGATAAGGAATTTGTTGAAAGATGTTTGGTGGATAAAGGGGTTGTTGTTCTCGTTAGTCTTGATGTCCAGGGCGCTTTTGATGCAGCGTGGTGGCCGTGTATTTTGAATACTCTTAAACAATTCGAGTGTCCTAGGAACTTGTATTGTCTCTCACAAAGTTACTTTGGTGGACGAACGGCAATTCTATCTACTCACAATACATCAATGGAGAGGGATGTCAGTAAAGGTTGTCCTCAGGGATCTTGTGGGCCAGGATTTTGGAACATACAGTATAACTCGTTGCTCAATTTAGACTTCACTAAACGTACAAAAGTTATAGCTTTTGCAGATGATTTAATTGTGTTAACAAGTGGAAAGTCTCTCTTAGAAGCTGAAAATTATGCCAATTTAGAGATGGTCAAAATTTCAAAGTGGGCTACAAATAACAAAGTTTCTTTTAACGAACAAAAATCAAAAATACTCTTGAGTTCTCGTAAAAGACTACAGAATTCAGAATTAACCATTTACCTTAATTCTAAAAAACTTCAACAAGTTAATAAGTTAAAGTATTTGGGTTTCATTATTGACACAAAATTCAATTTTAATGAGCATATCCAGTATGTGGTCGAGAGGTGTACAAAACTGATTCATATGCTATCAAGATCTGCAAAATTAAACTGGGGGTTGGGACATGAGGCACTTAAAACAATATATAAGGGGGTAATTCTCCCCCTTTTATCATATGGAGCACCCGTATGGATAGACGCATTAGAAAGGAAAAGTAACCAGATGAAGTTCAAAAGAATGCAACGTCTCATCAATATTAAAATTGCAAAGGCTTTTCGTACAGTTTCGCATGAAGCTCTGTGCATTTTGACAGGACTGACTCCAATAATAATAAAGTTGAGAGAGATCGTTAGTGCTTACAGAGTTGCTAGAGGTTGTGATGGTGCTAATATTTTGATGGACACAGTAATTCCGTTCAAGGAATGGCCTCATCCAGCAGATACAGTTATTATAAACTCGAGCCATGAAAGTAAAGTATGCACAGTATGCTACAAGCATATACAGATGGCAGTAAGCGCAACAATGGGGTTGGGTCGGGTATAGCCTTGTTTGTTAATGGTGAGCTCAAATATGAGATGCAGTATAAGTTGGGTGTTGGGTGCTATAATAATCAGGCTGAGGAATTGCTAGTCTTGAAGGCCCTGGAAAAGATAGCTGAATTAAATTATATTATAACTAATTTGAGAGCGGCAGCTGTTTACACTGACGGCAGAGTAACTCTGGACTCACTTAGGAGCTCGAGGAATCATAACTACTTGATAGAAGAAATAAAGTTAAGAATAAGTTAAGAAGTTTAAAGGCGAACAACTGGTCAATTGATTTTGGTTGGGTTAGGGCACATGTGGGTATTTATGGTAATGAACTGGCTGACAATCTGGCTAAAGAAGCTGCGTCCAGTAGCAGTACGGTGTGCTATGAACGAATACCAAAAAGTGCAATGATTAACAAATTCCGTGAGATGAGCCTAATGGAGTGGCAAAGTGAGTGGGAACAAACACCAAATGGAATGCTGACTAAGTTGTTTTTCCCTAGTGTGAAGCACACACTGTCCTCAAGGTTTGCACTGTCTCCTAATTTTACCACAATGGTGACTGGTCATGGCAGGCTTAGAGACTACTACTATCGTTTCAAAATAAAAGATGATCCAATATGTGTCTGTAACGACGGTGACCAAACAGTGGAACATTTGTTATATGAGTGCAATATGTTGAATGAAGAGAGACGGGTTTTCAAAAATAGTGTACTATGTACTATATCGTCGGGGTGGACAGTGGCTTCCAAATAGAAGTGAATTGACTTCAAAATATGTTAGACAGTTTATTAAATATGTTAATAACATTGATTTTGATTCTTTGTAGTGTTTATTGTTATTGTGCTTGTCTATCTATTTTGAATCATTGTATGCGTTTGTTATTATGAATTAAGGGTAATTCGAATGTCCAAATTTCGACTTTATTCGAATGAAATTCGATTTCCCTGTGACTTTCGTGTTATTGCACGTATAAAATAACGTCTATAGTTCGAATGTTAGTAACTCTCATTTTTTTCATGGTGATTAAAACACTACCGATAGATAGCCTAGGTTTATATTTTACTAAATCTTTTATATGCGTTAATACGTGTTTAAAACATGTTTCAAACGTTCCATGTTCTTCTTAATCTGTTTACGAGACAAATAAATTTATATTTTCAACTACAGTAACCACAGAGTTTACTGTAAGTACATATCACTGAATTTTTTAATGCATTTTTCTTTGAATAATTCTTTTACCACATTCGCTGCTGGACGACCCCCATATATCACACTGGTTTGAAAATGGTCTTGTACGAGTATACCAGTAGTTTTGTTGTAAGTGATACCTGAGCCTTTCGTCCCAGCATCCAATACAAATTATAAGGTTTCGGACATTAGCCATCGTGAGTTAAGTTAATTTTAACTCACGATGGCTAATGTCCGAAACCTTATAATTTGTAATGAGTATATTGCGCCATCGATTAATAATAATTTTAAGAATCGTATCCAATAGAATTTTCTATCTCTAGTTCTCAGCTTCATTAAAAATAAAATATAACTGAAAACTTAATTCTAAAATTAATTTTACTTTATTATACATGTCTATTTAATTTTTTTACATGTGCAAATAATTAAATACATGCAACTTATTAGTTACATGTGTAACTAATTTATTCGTTTAGTTACATATTCAGCGTACATGTTTAACCTCAAAATAATTCCGTGAATAGGCCTGTTTTTCAAGATTTGGTATTTCATAATTTGAATTCAATTTACCTCGAATTTTGTTTCAGTCACAAAACGTTCTAATTTAAACGTTTAAATATGTATATAATTGTTATTAAAAACAATTCTGAAGTAGCTCTAATTCCATACAGCGCTTTCATGGACAAGTCGTGTCCGTTCGTCAGAAGTTGGCAATAACGCCTGCAAAGTAAGATCTTAAAGTAAGATCTTTGAAAAAGTGATATTTTTCACTGATTGTTTGCGTTAAGCGTAGTGAAAATGTATGAAACTATGTACTGTACATTAAAAAAAAAAAAAATAAATAAAAATTGTCTAATTTTTTATATTCTCGTTGAAATAGTATTATTATATTCATTGATACAGAACACCTTATTCAGAACACATCAAATAAAAAAATTTTAAACAAACTGCTGTCCTCGTTTATCTCGTAATTTTTATAAGTACCAAATTCAGCACAAACTATTTTCTTCCAATCACTTATTTTTATCACAAGATTAAATTCACTTTATCACAAATGGCCGACAATATTAAAAAGAAAAAATGTTGTCTCAGTGTTGTTTGTCACTCACTTTGAACAAACAGTTTAATCAATTTTAATCATTTTTATAGATTAATTATTATTAATCTTCAGGAAAACCCATGTATTATACAGAAATAAAAATACATAGGCCTACATATCCAACAACATCCTTACATTTGCAAATAATATTTTTAAAATAACATAAAACCAGCCTTAAAATTACTTTTAACAAAAATTGGTTTTAGTTTTGGTTTTGGTTGTTTCTACATCAGAAAAGTGTATTCTTTTAACTTAATCGTCTTAAAATAATAAATAATACATAAAAAATAATATGTCTAATATAGGCAGTCCCAATTAATGCTTAGTTATTCCTTACGATAGAAAACAAAGGAATTACAAAAATTCGATTTATCAAAACTAAATATTAGACTAATTTTGCTTACCTAACCTGAGCCTTCTTTGTGATATACGTCCTATCGCACTTTTCTGTTGTTACAAGTTATAATATATGATATAAAATATTATATAAAATATGTATATAAAATATTTAATCTTATTAAATACTACTTATTTCCACTATACACATAGGTTAATATATTTTAATTGCTAAGAGCGCTATCAGAGACCCAGTTTTCTGAAAATGCGACCATTTTTTTTATTGTTTATTGTTTTGGCTGTCGCTATTTGAGGTTAGCTCCCTGCGGTGTGTCCTGGGTACTGGTTGTTGAAATCATAGCTTTTTAAAACTAGGAAGTAGAATCAGCTTGATAATCGTCACTTTTTTAATCCTCATTCTAATTACACTTGCTGATTATTTTTCTCACAACGATACAAACAAGTGTGTACCTGAATATTTTTTAAACGATTTTCTAGCATTGGAATTTTATGTACATGTGCTTATATTGTGCTTAAAGTTGATGCTTGCCCTAGCTCGACCCAGGAGTCGCCACTGTTTGTTAGGTGAGGCGAAGTAAAAATAAATAAATCTCAGTAGGTATTTTTGAAAATATTTTAAAATGGGTACTTTTCTGAGGATCGTTTCGGCTGATACCAATAAAGTAAAATATCGGTATGGAGAACCATACATGACTTCCATATTCTAAGATTTATATTTAAAATCATTTTCAGCCAAACAGACAGGCTGTGTCTTACCTGCCTTTTTATTGCTGTATTAAATGAAAAATATTATATTACATTAAAATGAAAAAATTATAATTTTATTGCCTGGCAACAAAATTATTTTATTTTTAACAATTACCATTGTTTCAAAAAGTTTAAATAAATTTTCAAGTACTTTACTCTTGTTAAAACGTAAAAGGTTGCAGGTAAACTACCCCTTCCCCTTAACCGATCTTCACCAAAATCGAAAGTCATTGAGACCTCTACAATTCAAGGAGGTATGCAAAAAATTATTTGATTCTGTTTGAATTTGCGGCTGTTATCGTTTGCCATAGAAAATACGCTCGATAAAAAAACGTTGCAGGTAAACTACCCCTTCCCCTTAACCGATCTTCACCAAAAACAATAGGTCTTGAGTACTCTACAAATCAGGGCTGTATGCAAAACATTATTTGATTCTGTTTGAATTTGCGGCTGTTATCGTTTGCCATAGAAAATACCCTTGTTAAAACATAAAACGTTACAGGTAAACTACCCCTTTCCCTTAACCGATCTTCACCAAAATCAACAGATCTTGAGAACTCTACAATTCAGAGCTGTATGCGAAACATTATTTGATTCTGTTTGAATTTGCGGCTGTTATCGTTTGCCATAGGAAATACCCTTGTTAAAAAAACGTTGCAGGTAAACTACCCCTTTCCCTCAACCGAACTTCACCAAAAACAATAGGTCTTGAGAACTTTACAATTTAGGGCTGTATGCAAATAATCTTTTGATTCTGTTTGAATTTGCGGCTGTTATCGTTTGCCATAGGAAATACCCTTGTTAAAACATAAAACGTTACAGGTAAACTACCCCTCTCCCTTAACCGATCTTCACCAAAATCAACAGATCTTGAGAACTCTACAATTCAGGGCGGCATGCGAAACATTATTTGATTCTGTTTGAATTCGCGGCTGTTATCGTTTGCCAAACAAACAAAATTACCCTTGCTAAAAAAAAACCGTTGCTGGTAAACTACCCCTTTCCCTCAACCGATCTTCACCAAAAACAATAGATCGCGAGTACTCTGCAAATCAGGGCTGCATGCAAAAAATTATTTGATTCTGTTTGAATTTGCGGCAATTATCGTTTGCCATAGAAAAAAATCTACAGACACAGACAGACAGACAGACAGACAGACAGACAGACAGACAGACACACACACAGACACTTTTCGGAAAACGACTTTTTTTCATGTTTTGAGTGTAGTAGAATCAGAATCTGCAATAATCTCGAACACGATTTTTTTTGCCATCACCATACTTCCATTCCTTAAGGAATATGGAAGTAAAATTACTTATTTCCTTATTATCATGAAAAGATAAGAGACTGAGGCCCTAACTTACGATGAACTAAAACATTAATACCGCAGTGGTCGCGTGCCGTAATTAATACACAGCTAGTCGTCTACATGAGATATAAGCTTCGAAGTTTATAAGCACTATCATCTTCTTTTATAATTTTTCACTTTGCCTGACTACTTGAATTTGTTTCCTTTGAAGTAGACCTACTGATTTACAGAATGTGCATAAATAAACTACTATTTTACCGCCCTATCTTGTTCCATTAAAAAGAAACGAAAAAAGTGCACAAACATATGGCGTAATGCTGTCAAAACTGACATAAAAATATAGAAAAATGTGTTTATTGAAAAATATTTAACTCGAATTTGATTTTCGGTAGATGCAGACTTTGCAAGCCAAATAATTAAGAGAGTGCAGCAAGTTCCAAAGAGAAACAGACAATTTTATCTTTTAAAGCATTATTTATAAAACTGCTTATGACTTTTTCAAATTAGGAACAAATTAGCATAGATTGTATTTATGACACATAGATTAGTATTAGTAGACATTACACCTTAATCGCTATTTAGATGTTTAAAGAGGAGACACAATTTATCTGTAAGAGAGAAAGTTTTCGCGGAAACTTGTCGGTTCTCCATCTTGGTACTGAGTAGAACGTCAATTGTTCGAAAATCAATTATCCGTAAAATTGATTAACCGAAATTAACTTCAGAAATAAATTGTTTGAAAAATTTAAATACGTTGTGGTACTGAACTTTAATATAAAAGTAAGTCTACTTTCTGATTATGTAATGTGATTATTATTTCGAAATTTTTTTTTGAAATTTTGAGTATTGCGAGAGAAGTACACCAGCAATTAGAGCCCGTCAAAAGTGACACATGTTAGCTTTGTTCGAGGGTGGGCGACGAAAAGGAACAAACCTTTCCTTTCCGTTAAAACGATGTAAAAACCATTAACGAACAATGAGCAGTACGGCACACGTTGCGACGAACTGGACCATGCGTGGAAAAGCTTGACTCCACAATTAGAACAAAGGAAGGCTACCCTTACATCTGTCCAGTAACGAGAAAAATACATAACCAACGGTAAGAGCATTGTTCGAAACCATGTGTGCGACTTATAGTAAGACAATAGTTAGTGCACAGACAATGGGGCATGCGACTGAGTGACGCTTGTGGAGAGCACAGATGTTATGCCACCCGTAGTTCATCGAAGGAAGTCGGTAGTGTCTCAACAATAAGGGAATTTGACACCCTACACCAAAAGTAGCAGATGTGATTTCGGAAGCAAGGCCTTAACACGGATTCCAAGAACAGGGCAACGGACGAAAGACAGCAACTCGTCGAGTCCACGTGGACTGCGTCAAACCCAAGTTAAGAAAGCCAACCAGCCAATGAGGAACGAGAATTCCGAAGGGAGCCGGCGAAGGGAGAATTCTGAAAGGGATGGTACTGACAGGAGCCGGCGACCAGAGAGCAAATCTCGTGTAAGAACATCCCTCTCCAAACGGCACTGGGTGGAGAATTCGCCAGAAGTACAGACTGGAGACGAGAGGACACAGGGAGGTCCATGCGATAAGCCTATCAGAGATGATTTGGTGGGAAGTTGAGCGATCATCGGAGTTACAAGAGTGGGAAGATCGAAAGGAATAAAAACTGTATACTCACGGGGACGCGTTCTCAGTTCATTCAAATTTTTAGCTCAGTTTATTCGAAATTTTACTCAGTTCACAGTTTTCAGTCATTCGAAGTTATTATTTAATGCATTCAAAAACTTTACTCGGTTCAGCACATTGTTATTTTCAGTATCTCAGTAACCCAGTAATTCGCAGTATTTCATTAGATACTATAAAGACTTTGGTCAGACCTAATGGAAGTGCGTGAATGAGACTTAGAACGCCAAAACGGAACGGTAGTGTTCGCGATGACGCGCGAATAACGAACTTTATAAACTATATGAAATACACTATCATAAAGGTGATAGTATTTAGCAGTGACATTCTTGAACCTTTACATAAAGTAGTGATACTACACTATTTCGAATAAAGTCACGTAATAGTAATGATTATAATTGCCTAATGAACTTGAAAGCAATCTAGGCGCCGCAGGAGAGTAAAACGCGGAAGATGAAAGACTGTTAAGTGCGTAACGGTACCAAACTGTGAATCGCGTCAATAGACTCACGCGAATACACATAGTCGACAGATTCCAAGTACTATGCCGCAACTTACACTGTGGAAATCTCAAAACTCATAGTGAATGTCGCGGAGTGCGGATTAGTGTTCTCGAACGATGTACGTATAGGAATCGGAAGTGTCAATCACGAGTGCTATATGGATTAACATCAACCATCAACGGAGGAACCCGCATGGATACACCATGGGAGCAATACATCACGACAGAACGAGTAACGTACAAAATTAATCTCTTATTATAATTATTAATTTACCAAATTACCTGACACTTAGAACCAAACCACCTGAGAATTTTATAAACAAGAGTCAGATAGAATACGAATCCATAGGTAGGGATCATTATGTTGTAGAGTATTGTACATGTATTCTTGTTAATATATATTGTACTGCTGTTAAAATGCAACACAGTACATAAGAGGAAAATAATAAATTTTAAAAGAAAAAATATATAAATTTATTAGAATTGTAACATATGTTTGAAAATGTAAACAAAAACATTGTATCGACTCACCCATCAACATAGAGGTAGATGCCTATATGAGATAAAACAGTATAAAGATATATGTTATGAAAAGAATATATGAAATTTGAAATGAATATTATAATAAGAGGAAATAGTAAGAAATTATCATATTATAAATACAAACTAGAATTAAGAATATTAGAAATAAAATAAATATGTTTAATAAGAAGTAGAAAAGTTATATAAGTTTTTAAGAGGTATATGATAAAAGGATGTAACGAAGGTAGGGAATTATCAATGTGGCAAATATGTAAATTGTTAGAGATTGTTTTGGAGAGTGATGAAGAAAAAATGTATTAGTCTAATTTAATACCAAATACTATAAAGATGAAAGAGAGGAATTATGTAAAATGAGTCTAAATTTATATCTAAGGAAAGTAACATGAGTAGTCTAATTTAATATTGAATACTATAAAGATGAAACAGAGGAATTATGTAAATAGAGTCTAATTTTTAATTCAATCAGAGTCACATTAAGAATATTAAATTATAATAACTGTTGTACATCATAAAAGTAATGTAACTTGGAAAAGAAAATAAAGCAAAGGATTTTGAATAGTGATTCCAGAGTTTGATTATAATATCGAATAAATAAATAATAATACAAAAAATATAACAATATCCTGAATAGAACGACGACAGAAGAGGAAAATCTTGGACTGGAGAAGAGTTTCAGTGGCCCTAACGAATAATTAAGTGTTCAAAGGAGACATCGGTGTTGCAGTTATCTTGGAGAGTGGTATCCAGCGGTAAGAACAATAAGAGATTCGTGTGAGGAAACAGATTGCCAAGCTGAATATTGCTGTTGAAGAAAGGTAAACAACAATCAGAAGTGAACCCGTGGCAGCTGGAAGAATTCAGAGACGGTTAAGTTACACTAATACGTTAGTTATTTTTACATGGTTAATTACCAAAGTACTACCCACTAACTGAATCTGGGTTGGTTTAAAGAAAAGAAATTAATAGATTTAATCGTAAATACGATAAAATAACTTAATAATCATTAACCCTGAGAAAAGAGTTTCTTTACATGTAGCCTACTGGTAAATAAAAAAATATAATAACAATAGGTACAGATCTTTATTACAATACCTGTAATAAAATAAAAAAATAAACCAGTGCAATATGTATGTTTATTGTAACTATGTATGTGTTTTAATATGTCTGTTGCAGGAACAGGATCTTAACTATGTATATGCTTAGTATGTGTATTGTTAGTATTTGAGTATTTCACGTATATAAATGTTTAATGTGTTTTGACGTAAAACTACTTAATGCAAATTATGAGCACACCACATTGGTAGCTAGTAACGTCACTACGCACGAATAAGTGCCTATATTTGATTGTTCTTTTAATTATTCTAAACTTGTTCATTCAATTATTTAAATGTGGTATAGAACTTTATTGTCTTTTAGAAGATTTGTAAGTGCTCTTATTATATGATTTATGTTATGATATGAATACGGATGAGATACGATATTTTAATAAACGTATTTTAGAATGGATTCGTTCGTGTTCTATTGATTTGTGTAAGACCTGACTCACAAGTTAACTTCTCACTAAATATGATCTATAACTCATGATTCAATTCAATATAATTTATCAATTACCTTACTTACAAATATACTCAGACTAGAAGCTTAGTTGACAGTTAAAGTCAGAATCAATTTCATGTTTAACAAGTTTGATTGTGGTTTAAACAATAATTTAACTCATGCAATTAACTGAAGAAATACATTTAATTAACATTGTATATGACCTCCCAAACTTGGGGTTAGTTACACTTTAATTACGACCTAATTAAAAAGATAATTAATTAATTTATGCAATAAATTTGCATAATTAATAACATTGTATATGGTGCCCAACGCGTGGCATAATTAAATAACATTGGATATGGCGTCCAACTGAGGGGCTATATGAAACAGTGAGATACGATAAAGTTCGTACCGACATCACCTTCATAAACATAAACTAAATTTATAATTAGATGAAATTAATCTATGCAATAGAATTAGCATAGATAATTACATTGGAATTAATGTACTTACTCGTAAGTCGGATGTTGTTGGTAAATGCGTAGCCGATTTCACAACGCTCCTAACGATCAAGAGAGCCGGGATTAGCGGCGTTAAAAAAAATTGTAAAACAAAAGTGCTCCATTATGGTTCTGTTCCGTAAACCATGTCTGTCTCTACAGCGTCCTGCACCTTCCAAATCCCATGCTCCATTCCTTTTGTCTCCTCGATTTCCCAGAGTTTTAAATCTTTTTATGTCTTTAAAATTCTTTTAGCCCATGGGAAGGACGGTATGCTACATGCTTGGACATTTTCTGTTTTTACATATTCTGTATTTGTCTGTTCCTATGTAGGCCTATTTGGTTATTCTGTATGTCTCCCTTTCAGCTCACATTAAACTTTCATTATTTCCCTAACTCGTTCTTTCATAGATCTTTGTCTTTTAGATTCGCCTGCTCCTTCTCTACCTAAAAACCATCCCTAATATTCGAACTCGTTTCCTTCGGATTTCATATAAAGCTACAATTTACAGAAACCTCAAAAGATAAAAATACAAAAAGATACCTGATAAAGATACAGTATTACAAAGACCTCTTTTTGTCTTCATATACCGCTTTTGACTATAGGATTTTAATTAATAGTTTATTCTACAAAAAAATAAATATTACTAATATTATGTGTATTTGTAAGCAACATTGAAAAACTCCAAACTACATGTTAGTTCTCCCAAGCAATTGTTATACTATTCACCGCTTTGCTTTCTAACAAGTGGACCTCCGCTATTTCTTATAATGCCCATTGCAATATCTGCTTTCATTGTTTGCTAAATCTAAAAATTTTATGAAGGTTAGCGTCTGAACATGTTTCATTCACATCTTTCAATGTGCAGGAGTACCGCGCTCGGTTTCTATGAGGTTTTACTTGTGTTCGTATAATCTTTACTATTCTGTAGCATTTATTTCGTAACCTCTGAGCTCGGATCACAGATTTCTGAACTAGTTTATTCCTCTGAATTCTGAACTATGATCTTTGAACTCGTTTATACCTTCCAATCATTTTATATAATGTACGCGCTTACTACATTTTCTCTACATTTTACGCGCCCTGTTTATTTCCTGTATCTCTTTGAAAAATTTACGATTCCACTCTTAAAGCTTACATTTCCTTTCGTTTATTAAGAACTGTGATGTTACAAAACCAAAGAGAGCACTAACAAACGCCCTAACGCATTAAGCGCTCATTCGTTTTCGACTGGAGTCACGGAAAAGAATATTTGTCCTTCCGTTCTCTTTTAACGAACAACTAGAGACATTTTATGACTATTTTCCTCAACGGTGGCTTAACAATAAAACTATTTTGATAATGGTGTGGAGTTTCCTTGATGAACACATAGAACAACGAAGTCGAAGGAACGAACAAAACGCCTTCCTCTTTGTACACCACATCACAATGTCATTTTACGATATATGATTTTGAAGGAAGAGCTCGATACCGTGGCCATAATTGTGATAGACGAAAGCTGAGCGTGGAAAGACATTAAAGAAAAAAGTGATAACAGCGACGGACGAATCGGAAGAACTTTTAATGGTCTGATGACCTCAAGACGTGGCTGAGCACTTTGGCTGATGCTCAGAAGTTAAGAGGAAGAGACAAAGCGAGTAATACAAAATAATACAAACTTGTTTCCTGTTATGAAAGTTTTATAAAATATTCATTAACATTTATAGGTACGTATAGAGGAAACGGTATCAGCGAAAACTTCTGGAAACAAAACAATTTCCAAGCATATAAACAAGTAAAAACGATTATTTACTTCCAGTAGACAGAGCGAGTTTTCAGGTGACTAGATTCTTAAGGTACCCATGTACCCATGTACTAAGATATTTTAGTAGGCCATGTTGGAACAACTGGATTGTATAGCGAGAATCTTCTGAAGTTGTTGGGGTATACAGTTAACTCTCCCAGCTCCTCACTCACACGTACAAAACGTTTGGTCTACAACCTTCAATGTTTTCCCATCTTCCGTCATCCTCTGGCGTGTGAACAGCGTTCCGTACACGTTTCTGAAACTGTGAAGTTCATCTTTTTGAGGCGATAAATGGGGATATTTTTAAAGGCGATAAATGTTGACGGATAACTGCAGCAGCGGTAATGACGATGTTACTCCAGAGTCATCAAGTTCGACAAGGGAAAGAATCCTTCCTGGAACAAAAGATGGCTACATCAAAGAAAACAGTTTTCTGATATGACACTACAGGAAAATACAATTAACAGCCAGTGGCGGGGTATCCATAGCGCTAGGGTATGCTGCAGCACCGAGCCCAGGGCCTCAGCTGTCAGAGGGGGCACCACGCAGCCCTGAATCATAAAAACTTTTTGAAGATAATAAATGTGAAAAAAAAGTTCTTAATCCAAAATCATAAAAAGATGTATGCCCAAAGTATAAACTGGATTATTGATTGTAAAATGATTGAGGTATTTCCGAATATATACACTGCTTATCACCTGCTTTTGACTATTCCAACAGCTAACTGCGAAACTGAAACATTATTTTCTGTATTAAAACGCATTAAATATATGATGAGTTCAACTACGGGAGAAGAGAGATTATCTTCGTTAGCAAGGTTGAATATTGAAAGCGAGATATTTGAATCTCTCGATTTAGAAGAAATTATACAAGACTTCGTTAATGGAAAGTCAAGAAAAAAATAGATCGATTGGTTACTTAACCATGATTCAAGTTTACAGACGGGCGTAAACTCAGTAGGCTACATCGAGCCACTAGTAGTTAGGCTTACTAATTTACATCAGGTATAATAACGTGAACGTCTAACCTGCAAACAACACCCAAAGGATGAGTAATGAATCTACAGACTACGAACATACAACAGTTCTCTGGATGTCGCAACAGTTCATCCTTCTACAGAACAGAAAAGATCATATTATATATTTGTGAACACTTAAAGCTAAAATTATTTAAAGGAAATAACTTTTGGCAAATGAAAATCTTGAGTAATTAAATGCTTGCAGTCTACGTGTAGGCCTACTATCACTTCATTAATGATAATGAAGAAAGATTCAAAAACTGTAGAAATAGAGTGATTCTTGAACACTTTGCAGTTAAACGTTAGTGTGTAATTTTCTATTGTTTCATTAAAGATTACTTTAAAGCAGTGACACGAAAACACTTGTATGAATATAATTTAATGATTTTCTGTTTATTTTGAATAATGTGTTATTTTAAAAACAATAATAACATTTGGTGACATTAAATTTTTGCATATACGCGTACGTTCGCTTTTACCTAACTCTAATTTAAAATCAACTATCAAACTCAAATCAAATATCTGAGAAAAATAATCATACTATCCTCACCAAACCTTTCAGTTATTTTGTATCCATATTTTATTTTTAAATAAAAATGTATAAAAAACCACACTAACAAAATCTAAATTTTGTTGTGTTTTGTAAGAAAATACTAAACGCAAATCCAGCAAAAGGGACAGTATTATCGAACTTACTTGTTTTTATAAAAAGAGATCGAATTTTAATATATATTGGAAGATACTTTTTTGCATTAACTAATAATGTATTGCAACATTTAAAATGCAAATTTTTCGTAATCTAAGAATTGAAACAGCAATATTTTCGTGTCCACTCCTTGTTTAAGCTGTAATAACATAACATAGAAGCGCAACCAACCCGGATTTTGCTGCCGGGAACTATTAATAGGTAATAACGAAACATTACTCCAATATATGATAAAATAAATAATAATATTTTGTAAAACGTATTCATAACAATATATTTTGAGGACGATTACAATATTCCATAAACAGTTTTAACTATGATTTAAAAAGTTAATAGAAATCAAATTTATCTTGGTTACATTGTTTTACGTCACTGGCAAAAATGAAGTGGTTTCTATAGTTTCTTGAAAATTTGGTTTTATAAAGTTGTTGTTTTAAATAGATTTATAAAACCTTTCTAAAAGCGTAAGTATTTTTATTTAAGACTACATATAATTATTCACTAATTTTATTTGTGAAACTAATTTTATTTACACACATCCTAATTAATTAATGTATAATTAATAACAGAATCGCAAGAATCGCACAGTATTGTTCAACACGATACGCTTGGTTCGTTTAACTACTTCTGTTGCGATATACATTACATATATAAATAATACATTACAGTCTTTATCTGAACATCTATTGTTAATTATGAATTTGCCTGTTACAAGGAGAGATGTCACTACTACATGTTATTACGGCAATGGCCCTAGCAGGGGCGGTAAGTACTTTGAAGAGTTTCTTTTAGGTACACAAATAACTTCAATGTATTTGTATGCTGTAACCTGCTTTACTTCATTTTTTGTCCCCTGTCAAACGAAAGTGAAGTTGAGAAAGAGTAGACTTCCAGCTTGCTCTCTAGTTGTTTTCTTACTTTTCTCGGATTAATTTCAATTACTTTTTTTAAATGTATTTTGTTAGTGTTTCAGTTCGCCTGCGAGGTGTATAGCTTCGGCTGTGCCAGAGAGTATCATGAAAAGGCATTGAAAGTGGAGGTAATTATTTTCTCACACGACAGTAAAAATACACACGAAATTCTAGTGTTAACTACAATAATTTTACAGACACAATTCTCATTGATACTCTTTCTTATTTGCTTGTTTCAAAACGACTGCTGAATTTTTTGACGATTCATAATAGAATTGCTTAAAAAAATGTTGTTTGAAGGAAAGAGCAAAGGCGTTAACGGTACACACTGGAGGAAACTTACTGTGGTCAGCCTTGCTTTCCTGTCACAGAGTGTTACTTTAAGCAGTCAATTTTAGAGGAAAGAATGGACTGGGGACTGAATGATAAGTGTACCTTTATATTACGGCGCCGTCTGGAAAAAACTTTTGAACTTCCAGTGTTAGTGTCCAGGCACCAAATACACTGGAATACCAAGAGGCATTTTATCAAATATTGTATACAACTATCAAGATAATTACTTCGTAATGCATAATTCACTGACAGAAAAATACAACAGAACGTTGTGTACTAATCAACAGTGAATATTTTTTTTTATTTTTAAGATGTATTAACCACTTAGTAACCTATTATTTTTCTGTCTTTACGGGGCGTAGAGAAACGAAAACGCAAAATTTTAGATGACAACGAAAAACTAAAGAAAGAAACTAGAATATAGTTTCAACACCAGTTGAGTTATATGCAACTTGAAAAAGTAGTGCAAGAAACAGCTAATAACATATTTAGTAGGAATAAACCTGTTTTAGTACCAAGCCACGTGTCCGTTAACTATATGAAAAATATGTTGTACTAACCGTCTGTGACTTCTCGTATATGATGCCCTTTTAAAGACTAAAAGGCAGATAAAGGAGAATATTAAAATTATAATACGTATAGAAAATTACAGTGAAGATTAGATAAAATATTATGTTGTATATGTTTCTATGGTTGTGTATACCATAATTTTTGTTCTTTATTTTTGTTCGGTTCACAACAAACTGCTATAACCGTTTGAGGGTATTTATGGGAAACCAACATAATCTAATAAAGTGAAAATTTAAAAACAAAAATCTAATTGCATTGGAAAATGCACTTTAATTTTGATCTACAGTAATTTTCATGTACAATAATTTTAATAAACAATATCGATGTATTTAGTCTTTACTGTAATTTTCTTGTGTGTAATTTCACTAATTTCATTATGTAATCTTTACTTTGATTTCCTATACGTATTATAATTTTAATATTCTCCTTTATCTGCCTTTTAGTCTTTCTTTAAGTATGTTATTAGTTGTTTATTGCACTACTTTTTCAAGTTGCATATAACTCAACTATTGTTGCATTATTTTAGTTTCTTTCTTTAGTTTTTCGTTAACAAATAAATGAAAAAAATCTAAATATACGAAAATGAGTGCACCAGAGACAAGAAGAGCTATTGAAAATTGTAAAATTGAGTATTATAATACCCTTTGCAGGAGAAGCAAGTTTTACATGTCAGAGAACATCTGAAAAATACAAACCAAATATCAGAAGAAATTAATAACCGGTCATTTGCTGAAAACCGAGTTCTAGTAAAATGAAACTCCATAGATTTCTGATCAGAATGTTAGAAGATTCGGCCTTTAAAACAGCAGGTATTTTCATTTAAAAATCGGACGGAAAATTTACGGACCTGTAAAAGAAGGAACATCTGGAGGATGGGGTACAACTATGAGACAGATACTATATTCGAAGGATAAGATATATTATAACTTATGAAGGAAGAAGAAGTGGCTGGTTATGGCATATGGAGAAAATGGGTCGAGACAGGCAATCAAAGAGAATCCTGTATGGTGAACTGGACAGAGTGAGGCGATGGCTGCAAGAGGAGGAAGCAGATTTGAGAAGGATGGGATTCAGCAATTGGGAGCCTGACAGGAGGAAAAAGTGAGAGAAAGCGAATAATGAAGGAAGCCAAGGCCCACGCAGGGCTGTAGCGCTTTGGAAGAAGATCCCTTGAATCATCATTATTATTATTATTATCATCGTGTCTTCTGTACGGCAACGGTCTCTTCTATATTGCTGGACTTGGGATTTGAACATGGTTCTCCACTTCATTTCATTCCTCCATAGATGCTTCTTCTTTTTGCACAATCAATAATTGTTATCCTTGTCTTCCCATTGTTCTCTCTCCCTATACATTACCTTTGATTATTTTCTCAACAAGGCAATTCCCTCTTAGCGTATGTCCCTCCAGCTTTTATTTTCATAACCCATCTTTTCCATAATTATCTCGTTTATTATCAACCTGTCTAACCTATAATCTCTATCATCCCTTCAAGTGCAAGTCTCGAAACTTCCTACATAATTCCCCTCCCTAAATCCCTCGTCACGTGCCCAACTTTAGACATACCTCGTCGATAACCTTTCCATTAATGAAACATTCAGTCTTCATTACAACTACAGTTTTAGGTTTCAGAGACGAATCGTCTCTTGCTATAATAAGAATTGCTTCTGCTTATGTGCTTCCTTTCTACATTATGTTAAAAAAAAGCATTCCACGCTCGCGAACGAAAGTAGTCCGTCTCTAAGATAAATTACATACCACTTTACTAACTTAACGATACAAGAAATAAAACTTTTTTTTCAAAATCAGAATTGATTGTTTCATCGGTTTATTATCAGAAAAATTTTAATATAAATTTATAACTAAGTGAACAGAGGCTGCAGTTCAGTCTTAAAACTAAAACTAAATTCAATGGCATCATATACAATATACCTACCCGTTGGAGTCGAAACCGTAGTCTTGAAGACGCCGAAGTTTGGATGCTGCACAAAAAGACAAAAGGGTATTAATATAAACAGTAATAGGTAAATACGTAAATAAAACATTAATAGATATCTCTTTCACCCATTACAGCTATCACTTAAAGTCATGTTTTTTTTAAGAAAGAGAAAATTTATCATCAACGTTAAAGAATTTTAGAGTAATGAACCAATTTGGATAGAAATTTTTGAACAAAACGTAAAATAAAACTAAATGTATGTGTTCTATTAGTTTAAATAAAAACTACGCAAAACTGCTAATGTAATTAACAAGTAAATAAGAATCATAAATAGGTAGCAATTAAAAATAAAAATCTTATCGAAAAAAATAGCAAGAGAAGTTAATTAACAACACCCAATGCGTTCGTCTTATCCTCATCAGACCTCCAGGTAAGAACATCATTTGAGAAGGCGACAACGCGCCACCTCCGGTTCATACCTGACGAGAGTTCGAATGACACTGAGCTATTATCACGTACCCTCCTGAAGTCCGAGAATTCGCCGACGAAGATCGACGTAGGGGAACCGATTCAATATTCTTCTACTTGTTTCTTCTTCTACTCTCGTCGTCGTCGTCGCCTTCTTCTTCTCCTCCTCCTCCTCCTACTTCTCCTTGTTGTTCTTCTCCTTCGTCTCCTTCTTCTTCTTCTTCTTCTTCTTCTTCTTCTTCTTCTTCTTCTTCTTCTTCTTCTTCTTCTTCTAGTAATACTGTTTCTTCCTTTTCTTCTTCTACTCCTTCTATTAGTTTTCCTTCTTTTCCTACAGAGTGCCTGTTCCGTCCCGTCCTGTATAAAGCCGACGCAGAAGCTTGATGTAACTGAGGATGACGACGTGTTCCTGAAGAACGAATACGTCTGATGAGGTCCCATCTCGTCCCGTCTCGAAGTCCCAGGATCCACTATAGAAGGTCGATGGAGTCCCGGAGAACGGATGCTGTGGAAATAAAAAACGTTATTGAAAAGACTGAAAACTAATAATACAATAAAGTATTCGTTCTTATTTTAAATCTGCCAATACAAATTTGTTATAATGTTACTAGCAAAACATTGTTCCCGTACGGTATCTGCGGATGCCACATTTAACATTCACATAATTGAAAGTCTGATCTCTATAACGCTTAGGAAAATCTGTATTTTTAACAAAACCTTAAGAGCCAGCTAAATAAAATCTAACTTACGATGCTCAATGCGATCGCCTAGGCGCCGTCAAA
This sequence comes from Magicicada septendecula, assembly GCA_034769895.1. Lineage (NCBI taxonomy): Eukaryota > Metazoa > Arthropoda > Insecta > Hemiptera > Cicadidae > Magicicada > Magicicada septendecula. Next base: position 220,892,528 of record CM068372.1, read on the forward strand.
CCCCTAGGTCCGAACATCATTGAAGATCGTGGGATGACCTTACAAAGGATGGCATCAACCGCGGCCCCTCTGTTAGTACCCAGCAAGTCCGACAGGAGACTAAGTTCGAGCGACACTGAGGATCCATCACGTCGATGACGAAGAACCTGTGTTAAACAACAAAATCTTTTCAATAACTTCGTCCTTTCCACTGAAAGTGCCTTAAAGTTTACTTTTGCTTATTAAGTCAATACTGAAGTGCAGCCTCATCGTAAAGGCAGGAAATACAAATTCTAGAAGGGCAATTAGATAATCAGAAGTACTTATTTATGAACTTTAAGTCTTACATCTTGAAAGAGATTTTACAATATTTCATGATTTATACGATTACACACTCAGATAAAAGTAAAGCTTATTAAAATATTTTTAAATTAAAAAAATGCTTGTAAGCCTTTTACATTCGAATAACATGTTTCTAATTTACGGATATTAATGTTGTAATCCAAACTATGTCTGACACAAGTGCATACGTATGCTTGTACCTATATAATAGTAAACCTAATCAAAACACGTTCTGGAATACAAGATTGACTCTTTAAAAAAATACTATAAAATAATTTATTATATTTCGTTAAGAGTTCAAGCAACTGTTGAGGGTAGAATAAAAATAAATCAATTTTACTAACGCAACTTTCTCAAAATTCTTTCAAAAATATCAAGGAATGTTCTACGAATCTGCTTAATATGGGCGTGTGTTTAAAGCTTAATGCATTTTTTGTATGTGTATGTGTATGTGTGTGTTTGTGTGTTTGTGTGTGTCTTTTATGAATCAAACAAATTTTAACAATTTAATCAATTTAATAACTAAAGAAGACCAATGGAAGTAAACATTTTTTTTAAACGTTTTGCAGAGTGTGTTCTTCTAAAAGGCATAAATTTAATATAAATTTTTGAAATATTTAATTTCCTAAGAAACAAGTATTTGGAAAAAAATATTTTTAATTGTTGCATCGTTATGTGTGTTACAATAAATTATAAACAAATTATAGACCAGTTTGTTACAACATAATAACAATTTTTTTTATAAAACTTCGCAATTAATTAACTATGGCTTTAGCTGTACTAAACAATTATTTTGCATTTTGTGATAAAGTAAATAGGCTAGAATGAGTGATACTGCTCTTCGCTGTTAGGTTCTGTTCATTAGCTTGCTAGAATTCCTATAAGTTCAGAAGTATTATCAGTACTGTAAAAATTATGTTATTAGCCTATCGTATTCAAAGAAATACGTCATAATATTTCCGTTTAAACGTTATATTTAATTGTACCAGATGAGGTAGGCTTATTTCGGATTCCTTGGCAACTGTTTCTAGTTCTGCGTTTAACACGGTAAACTGAAGTTCTTTATGCTATTCTGAAGTAGAGTATCACGTTCACGTTTGAAATTACGTTCTCACTGCCACACAGATAAGAATACATGATACTAAAATATTCCACTATTCAAAAAACGCGTCAACAAATTATTATTTAATTTACAATTTGTTACGATAATGTAGTGTAACACATGAATAAAACTAGTGATTCAAACACAGAATATTAAACACGTCATTGTATAAAAATATCACTAAGTTCACATGAGATGGCGCAAATATAATTCCCAAAAGTTAAGTTCACAAGTTCGTGTAAACAACTCACAAAAGGAATAATTCTTTCACATGTGAATGTATCTTGTGCATTACCAAACATGTTTGTCGAATTGACTGTAACAATAACCAGTTTTCTAGATTGAAGTCTGAAATATCAGCTATCCAGGTCGCTTGACCAACTCCTTCCAGAAAGCTCAGAAACTAAAACTCTCACGACAACGCAAGGACCGTCAAAATTGATGCTTACGTTAGACGTAACTACTTCCTCTATCCTATATACGGAATCGAAGCCGTAGACTTCATCTAACGGATGTTAAGTAGGCCTAGAAATCGATTTTAGTTATGGTTAAATTTCCTTTCTAAAAGTAAACGTTTATTTCCTTAATGTCCAATCCCATTTGCACCACTTTTGTGGAAGGGACTGGATATAGAGTGAACTTAAGCAAACAACGCCTCTTACGCTTATTCACACAAAACAAAACAAAATTCCCATAATAAAAGCCCCCCTCCAAATAAATACTTCTAAAGAAATATTTTTGGAATCATCAGTTATTCATCAGAGTATAGATGTTATTGAAGTAAGAGTAACGTAAATAAGAGCTCAAATTAATATTGAAATGAAAAGAATGCAAAGCATTTAAATAAAAATTAGCGTCTTATAAATCAGTACTGATAAAAGAAAGATAAATTCAGTAACTATTAATATTTTTGAGTTTCCAGTACAATATCTAAAAAGATATTTAAACATTGATATTTCGAAGCACACTAATTTACTGAGTAGTCAGGAAATGATAATTTTCAATAAAATAATTAGTAGAATAGAATATTTAGTCAGTAAGGATGTATATAGAGTAAGCCTTACGGCATAGTAACAAAGTAATAACGAATGTTTTCAGTCGAATCAAGTGCCATGCGCACAATTTTATTAGTACCAAATAAATTTGAAATACCGTTACAAGTTACATCGAGTTCTTATTACAGATACACCTGAAACCCAAATTAAATTGTGTTTATGCATGTGGTATATAACAATATAAATTGTCGCTCCAAGATCGTGGGGCTATTCAAACACAAATAGATGTGTATTTGCTACCTGTATACACGCAACTATATATGTACTGTTATATAAATTAGCTCCCAAAGAACGTGGGGCTATACAAATTAAATTACATGTAAATTTATACACATACAACATAAATTATACAACTTATGTACAGTTTTAATGTTGCATAAAGATTGTCGCTTCCAACGTGGGGCATCACAAATTTACATTATATTAAATTTGCAATGTTGAACTGTTACAATATATATATATATATATATATATATATATATATATGTGAATCTGTCCACAAGAGTGACACACACAACACTTCGGACCCAGCTCTTGAACAGGACTGACCTCTCTCTGGACTGCTCTCTCCTGCCTGGACTGGAAGCTGCCTCAGCCTTGCTGCATTCGCCCAACTCGCCGTTGGACGAGGAATACTATCGCCTTTCTCTTCGTGGGAAAGAAAACCAAGGAGCCAGCTGCTGCCGGTGAATTAAGTAGCTGGTACAAGTGGCAGCTGGCATAAGACCTTATTAGGGCCACCTGCGCCGGATACCATCTGCTGGCGAGGAATAGAAGAGGACTGCTCTGGGTTCTGGTGAGTGCCGTACATCAGTGCTGTAAATCCTAACCTGCTCGCGACTGTTAGGTAGCGCTGCCCCGGACGATTCTTGCAAGCCCCCACCAGTGGTAAGCGAGCTTGGATATCGCCGGGGTAAAGGGACCAGTGGACACCAGTCTTGGTAAGGACTGGTATTCAACGAAGCTGATCGTTAGCCCAGCTCCTCCCGCATCGTCGTGAGCAGGGACGTCGCGCGGGTAACCCGGCTTCGGCCGGACCGAGATCCCTGGCGTCTGGCGGTGAGTGCCTACCAGTCTCTGCCCGTCAGCCGCACCTGGCCAGCATGCCTACTACGGCCAACGGCCCGAGTACCCAGTCGCTCAGCTCTGCCTTGCCCCACCTGGGCGACTCGCCTAAATCGCCTCGGGCGATGGAGACGGATGATCCTCTCCCGAACCCGCTTCCCCCTCTCCCGGCAGACGAGTCGGGCGAATTCGCGACCGTTGGTCGGCGTAGACGCCCGGCTAAGAAGCCGAAGAGGACCCATTCCACTGGATCCGCTTCCTCTCGGACCTCGGCCATGGACATCGGAGCTTCTCAGGGCCAACAGGCTGCGGTTCCGACTGCTTCGGTAACAGCTCCGGCTGCTGCCGCTGTTGGTCGCGCGCCGCCCCTGTTCGTCCACGGGGTATCCAATGTCGCCGCCTTATACAGGCGGCTGATCGCGGCCCACGGCCTGTCGGCCGACAAGCTTGACCTGAAGCTGCTTGGCGGTGATACGGTTAAGATTGTCGTCCGTCAGCTCGCGGACCATCGCTTGGTCGAGGCCTTTCTGCAGGCGCACAGCCTGCAATACCATACCTTCTCTCCCAAGCGAGTCAAGCCCTTGTCAGTCATTCTGCGTGGGCTTGACGCGCATACAGATCCTCAGGAGATCCTTTTGGAACTCCGCGAACTCGGGTACCGGTGCAGGCAATTTTCCGCCTGTTCACCAACTCTGAAACCCAGGTACCTCTCCCGCTCGTCCGTCTCCAGCTCGAGAAGGGCGAGGCTGCTGACAAGATATTCAAACTGACGCGGCTGTTTGGCTTTCGCGTCAGGGTGGAATCCAGTCGTCCCCCGGGCAAGCTCGCGCAGTGCCACCGGTGCCAGAGGTTCGGCCATCATACCGACGTCTGTCGCAGTGCCCCGGCCTGTCTACGTTGTTCTCTGGGACATTCAACGCAGGCCTGCACTGTGGCAGATAAGTCCAAGTTTCGCTGCATAAATTGTGGCCAAGGCCATGCAGCCAATAATATTAACTGCCCGGTCTACAAGGCGGAGCTCCTGCGGAAGCAAAAACCGCAGGGCCCCCCCCCCCGAAGCCAAGGCAGCCAGTTTCGCAGCCCCAACCTCAGAGGCAGCCTAAAACACAGGCTAGGCCGCAACCGAAGGCATAACCGGCACGGCGCGCACCCTCTCCGGCTCCACCTCCAGCCCCTACAAAGGCACAAAAACGAACCGCGTCTCCTTCTGTAGCAGAGACAAGCCCTGTAACCGCCATCTCGGTTATGGAACCGGAGAATCAACCCTCCACTTCCGCGGAACCTCCAACTCCCGCCTCTGAACCAGAGGTAGCCTCGCCACCACTGCCACCTCCGCGATTTCCGCGAGCAGGCATCACAAAAACCAAAACCAAAGGGATAACCACACCGGGTGCTCGGCCCCGAGATCCTGCCTGCCCACAGCCCAAGAAAAGTCCTGCTTCCCGGTATAAGTCCGACGAAGCGCAACAGCGTACTTTTCCTGTCGCTAATTCGAAACCGTCTGCCCCTGGTCCTGTGGCTTCCACCACGACCCGATCTGCCGTACAACCTAGTCGCTCTTATGCGGCCTCAGTTTCCAGGCAAACCGCCAGTCCGCCATATCCGATGACGCACAGTTCGTCCGCGTCTTTCTGTCTGGCTACGACCTCAAGAAAGTCGCATCCACCTTCAGGTCCATCCGAGACCGCCTGGAAACTGCTGACCCAACTGAGAGATTCATGCTCTTGGTGGAAGCCTGCGAAGTCATAGGTCTTCTATGAACCGAGCCCATAGACGAGATCTCTCGCTCATAGCCTGGAATGCTAACAACATCGGTTCCAAGCATTCCGACCTTCTAGAATTCGTGGCTCGGTTCAAACCCGACGTACTTCTCCTCTCTGAAACCCACCTGACCCCGGCGAACCGGTTTCGATTACCAAATTACGTAGTCTATCGGGATGACCGAGTTGGCCGACGAGGAGGCGGCACGGCGATCGCGGTGAGGACCTCCATAGGTCATCATCGTGTCGCTTTGCCTCAGCTAACCAACCTAGAGGCCACCGCCATTGAGGTCCACGTAGCTCTTGGCGGCGTCCTCGTAGTTTCAGCATACAAGCCCCCACAAGCTGAACTCCTTGTCGGCGACCTGGACGTCATCTTCGATTCCCACCGAAGGGTAATTTTGGCCGGCGATCTGAATTCCAAGCATCGCGTTTGGAATAGTCGCCTGACTACTCCGAAAGGGAGGCGCTTGCTCAGTTTTGTTGAATCGCGCCGGGCGATGGTGTTTGGTCCAGCGCAACCCACGTTCTTTCCGTCACGGCCTAACGCGGCTCCCGATGTTCTGGATATCGCGATGACCCAAGGAGTTGTCTGCCCGGTCGAGGTATTCTCACTTACGGAGTTGACATCTGACCACAACCCTATCTTGGTCCACGTCGCTACCCAGCACGCCTATGCACATTCTGACCAGAAGAAGGTTATCGATTGGGATCGCTACGGCCCGGCCTTGTGTCGTAGATTGCCGCCAGCGGCCCCACTCGATTCCGTTCGCCTCCTAGACGAAGCAGTAGCGGGAATCGAAGAGGCAATCATCTCGGCTATAGGCGTGTCTTCACGTACGCGAGCTGGTTTCACCCTGACTACCAACGCATCCCAGAGGAAGTCTCTCTTCTCGCTCGCGAGAGGAATTACTTCCGGAAACGTTGGCAGAGGACCCGTGATCCAGCCGATAAGGCAGCATACAATCGGCTCACCGGACGACTGCGTGGCAGTCTGAAGGCGTTCCGACGTAGCTGTTGGGAACTCGAGGAACTCGCTGTGGCCCGAACGGGGGATGTGGACCCGCAAAGTCACCCGTATAGACTACCTACCGCATTGACGGGACGGAGGCGACGACCTCCACTCCCCGCCATTGTTGGACCGTTCGGACGACTCCTGGGTCGCCCGGAGGAGAAGGCCGAGTACTTGGGCTTGTGTTTCGAGCGACAGTTCGCTCCCAACCCGCCCATGGACTGGGACTTCGACGAACAAGTCGAGATGGCTGTGGAAGACTTTCTGTCTCTTCCGATCACGGCGGAGCCCGAACCCATCTCTTTGGAAGAGGTCTCAGATCGGCTCGCTGAACTTCAGCCAAGAAAAGCTCCAGGCTCGGACGGTGTTACGAACACCGCTCTACGACTTCTTCCCGAGCCTGGAGTTCAATTCTTGACTGATTTGTTCAACGCGTGTCTCAGACTGGCCTACTTTCCCAAGAAATGGCGAAAGGCGACGGTTATCGTGATCCCGAAGCAGGGAAAGGATACCACCCGCTCTGAAAACCTCCGGCCTATCAGCCTACTCTCCGCTACGTCCAAGGTTTTTAAGCGCCTCGTGCAGCGTCGTGTACGAGAACATCTAACCAACTTTGACGTGCTGGTCCCCGAACAGTTCGGCTTTCGTGTGGGGCATTCGACCACTCATCAACTGATGAGAATGGTGGAAAGCGTCACGGAAGCCGGGTGTCGGAGAGAACGGACCGTTGGCTGTTTCTTAGATTTGGAAAAAGCCTTCGACAGCGTATGGCATGATGGCCTATTATTCAAGCTTAGGGAAGTCCAGCTCCCGGACTACTACCTCCATCTGGTTGCTAGCTTTCTGACGGAGAGGACCTTCTGCGTGAGAGTTAGAGATTCAGTCTCTTCCGAGAGACGAATCACAGCCGGCGTCCCTCAAGGTAGTGTTCTAGGCCCCCTTCTGTTCTCGATCTACGTTAACGACGTGCCGAGACAGCCTGGAGTCCAGATGGCCCTCTTTGCGGACGACACGGCCGTATTTACGGCCGATCGTCATGTGGAAAGGGCCGTCCTACGACTGCAGCGCCAGCTCGACACGCTCGTGGACTGGACTGAGAATTGGAGAGTGCAACTCAACGCTACCAAGAGTGTCGCCGTCGAATTCTCTAAGCGACGGAAGAACCCTGTTAGGCAGTTACGTATCGGCAGGGTTGGTATGGCTGGTCCAAAGAGGTCAAGTACCTCGGATTACACCTTGACCGTCGGCTCACCTGGCGTACCCACGCACAGACAGTTCTCAAGCGAGCATCCACTCGTCTGTGCGCACTGTTTCCACTCCTGATCAGCTCAGCCATGACCAGGAAATTGGGCAGGATGATCGTCGGCGCGTATCTGCTGCCGGTCATTACCTACGCCTGTCCGGTCTGGGGTTACCTCGTCGCAATGCATAAAAAGAAGTTGCAGAGCGTCCTCGACAGGGGTCTTCGGCTAGCGGCCAAAGTCCCCCGTCGCTTTTCATCCCGCCTTCTAAGGAGAGGACTTGGCGTCCGCTCCTTAGACGACACATTCAGGCGGCTTGCACGCAAATTTTATGCACGTGCGGCGAGGTTCCCAGGCAATCCTCTAGTGACTGGACTGGGAAGGTACCGTATACGTCCAGGTGATTCGTGGAAACGCCCTCGGTGTATACTGCGCTAGTGTAGGCTAGCACAACAGCCGAGAATCGGCCTGCTACAGAGCACACGCCCTACTTGGGCAGGGCCACGAGGCAGGAGCTCCAGAAGGTAGCTCGGAACTCAGATCCCGAGCGGTTCGTCTCTGCGACGCACAACCGCACAGCCCAGAGCAAAAAAAAAAAAAGAGTGATTCAAGACCTAATTTATCCCTATGCCAAAGAAAACAATGCTAAAATATGTGAAGATCATAGATTAGTCTTAGTCTTACAAGTCATCCAATGGTACTTTTATGAATTTATGAATCATCCTAAACTGCATACATAATAAACGCGAAGAATAAATGGGCATAGAGCTATGCTTATAGAGGTGACTTTGGAACCAGAGAAACCTTTTCTGTGTGAGCATTCTGTTGCTTTGATGTCGCAAAGTACTAAAATAATGCTGGACCTGTATATCTGTATTTCATAAGTTATAAAAAAGTAAAAGCCTTTGATAGAGTTCGACACCAAAAACTCATTGATGCGTTGTGAGGAATAGAACTAGACAGACAAGAAATTAGGTTTTTAATTAACTTATACTGGAATCAACATGTCACTGTAAATCTAAACATAGGTGCGTCGTCGTCGTCGTCGTCGTCGTCGTCATCGTCATCTTCTTCTTCTACTACTACTACTACTACTATTACTACTACTACTACTACTACTACTACTACTACTACTACTACTACTACTACTACTACAACAACTACTACTACTACTACTACTACTACTACTACTACTACTACTACTACTACTACTTTTTCCTTTCCATCTTCTTCCTCTTTCTTTTAAGGTTTAGGCTGTCGGCTTCAATTCCACCTTTTGAAAGCTCGGCGCAACTCTTTCTGTCTCCTTTTGGTTTATAATTTAAAGCCTGTTATTGGAAATCCTTTTCGGAATACCTGTCACTGGCATTCGTCGAAGGTGCTCACTTTGTGTGTCACTCTGTTAAAATACAAGTACTCTTTTAATACCAGTAGTGATTATGTTAAAAATAACTTTTAATGATTACATAGTTGAACATCCTTTAATCTCTTTTTAGGTATAATATATTTTACTATACTATATTTTGACGGGTATATGTATAAACGTTTTATGTACCAATCTAATATCTAATTGTTGATTATTGCTTTTATAATTAATTAAAAATATCATTACATACAGTAATTTAAATTGTAATAGTGTTTAAATTAAGTTCTGTGACTTATAATTTTCTCGTTGCCTTAAAGAAAACGTTTGAAGATGTAAACAAACTATCTTAACTCCTTCACATATACAATGATACATATTGTAACGTTACATAACCCATGCCCAAATATGATAACACAATCACCATCGTTAAAACCAGTAATCACCCCATTCTAAAAGTCAGAAATGGGTATTATGTACCAAGCTATAAAAAACTTTGTACTACAAAACACTGTAAACAATAATAATGAAAGTGCAGTGTACAAAGTGAAATATAGTGTATCTAGTGAAAGTGTAAACTTTTAAAAAAGAGCATCGCACAGATTGGTACTGTAGATGAAAAAACAATCAATATTGTAGGAGTGGACTATATTGCTGCTGACAAATTTTGTATTTCTTGTATTTTGTGTAATTTTGTATTGTGTAGGCCACAAAGGTCTTGTACCTAGGAATAATCGTTGTGTTTAATATAATGATTTTGTTTAAATATAAGATAACCCAGGGTTAGATATAAAATAATAATAATATAAAATAATACTATGTTAGCAAGATGGCATAGGAAAAATAGTCTAGAGTAAGGATACATTCAGTAAATGATAAATTGTAAATAAATCAAATTAAAAGAGATTAAAATATAAAATACCAATGTACAAGCTTAAGGAAAAATATAAAGGAAAACCTTAAATAAATTAAATTCGATTATAAATAAAATATAAAAAGGATTATTTTTATAAAAAGAAGAAATAAATTTATAATAATTAATAATAGCCTATCTACTAAAAAGTATATAGATTCACCAATAAAAAATTTTTGGTTACTAACAGTAACCAACTAACAAGATTTGAATTAATTGTTAAAACGATTTGGAAGTGAACGTTTTGAAAAAGTGTAATGTCTATAAAAATTTGAGAAATTAACAAATGCCATTTGGAATAAGTAGTGCAAAATTAATAAAATTTACAAGTGATGTCCACTACATATTAGAACTTCTTCGAATAGAACCATTCACGCCCTTAATTTGATGAAACTTTGAAAAATCAACCTACGAGATCCAGGCCTTGTCCACAGAACGTCGACATTTTGGTGAGATCGTTACCAAGTAAAATTTAACTAAATTAGATTTCAACTATAACTTCATAACACTAGAAAGAGCACCATATCTTTAAACACTGCAGGAAAAGAGGTGAAAAACAAACTTTATTATTTTAGTTAACCAAAAAACCAGCAGAACGGGTTCCTGTGAATTTCTTGCCGCCATTAAATAAATTTCGTGTTTTTAGTGAAGAAACGTAATCTGCGCTCTAGCGAATAACTAAGGAACTACTTAATCTAAATACTACAAATTATAATAAATTAATTTATGTAAAGCTTGGTATTAACCAATATTCATTTCTGACCGTCTCATAGTACAAAGAACTCAAAAATAACCCTGGGAAATTAATAAATTGTTTCTTTATTGTTATTGAAATAAAGAATAAAAATATTTGTTATACATTATATGTTTAAAAAATAAGATCGAACTAATGTTGTGTTGTCAGTAAGAATCGATTATACCTTTCTGTTTTTTGGGAGAAGATAAAACAAAAATTCGCTAAATAAATCCAATGAATACTTTGTTGTTTGAATAAAAGTGTGTATTATTTTCAGTAGATGGTAGTTGGTTACAGATTGTCTGGAGACAGAGAAGAGAACGGACAACCAGAAAATATTAAATACCATTTGGGGTTAATTTAACCTCAAATGTGTTTGTAAAAGTCACAGTCGGCTGGTCTCATGAGCGGAGAAATTCAAATTAATTAATCGTATGCTAAGAGAGTAATTATCTTTGCACTCTCTCTCCTAACTACGGTCAAACAACGGTATTGATTTCACCCAAATAAAATCTAAGGGAAATATTTGCGTAATCACACACCCTCGATTTTTGGAACCATTGAACATAAATTATAACAAATTCTGTGACTCTCATTAAAGCGAGATTTTCGAAGAGCATAAATAGACGATAAGATCAAACGATACTATTTGACTCTGAGAGAGTTTACCCGCGAGACGTTATCAGATGCCGCTAACAACGTGGGGCAAATAAAACATAATTATTTTACTAAATAATTACAGTGACGATCGCAAGGGAGACGATAAGAAACCTTTTTTAGGAAACTATATTTGTGACTCCGAGAGTTTACCCGCGAGACGTTACAAGATGACGCTCATAGCGTAGAGCAAATAAAACATTATTTCAATAAATAATTACAGTGACGATCGCAATAGTGACGATAAGATCAAACGGTACTATTAGACTGTGAGAGAATACCCGCGAGACGTTACAAGATGGCGCTCAACTTAAAAGGGCTTTAATTAGGAAAGAAATTTTGAGATATACGATAGATAATATCACAAAAAACCTAATTTTCGTCGACAACTATGAGAATACAAGAAATGCATAATACCAGAGGCAGATCGAAGAAGAGGGCAGAAGACAAGGAGAAGGAAGAAGGTGGACAGGAACGAGAGATAGAAGTAGTTACGGACAGTGAAATGGAACAACCAACGGGTGATAAAGAAGAAACCGAAGTGGTCACAAACACGGAAAAGGAAATAGTTGAAGAGGATGCCCAAGGGGACCAACCAGATAAAGCGGAAGCCAGAAGAGAACCAGATTGGCAAGAAATGATGAGGCTAATGATGGAGAAAATGGATAGCATTAAGGAAAGCAATAAACAAACAAATGAGGAAAATAAGGAAAACTTGAGGAAACAAAATGAAACTTTGAGCGAAAAATTTGACAAAATAGATGAAAACTTTAGGAAACAGGAGGAGAACTCAAGGAAGCAAAATGAAACCTTGAGGGACAGTTTAAAACAAATTGAGAAAATAAACGAAGAAAGTTTAAAGCGGATTGAGGGTAAGATGGAGAAGTTCAATAAGGAGTTGAGGGAAACTTTCGGGGGGATGATTGAAAATGTTAACACACTTAGACAAAAAGTAGATACATACAAGGAGGAGATAAATAAGCAAATGGACAGTGGTTTCAAGAATTTGAATGAAACACAAGACAGCACTTCCGAAGGTCTTAAAGTAAGTCCGAGTACAGAAGAGAGCAGGAAAGAAATAGAAATTAGAGAATACCAAGGTGTAATATTCTCTGAAAATAAAAATAACCCCAACAAAGAGGATATTCAAACCGTGGAAAAGAAGACCAAGAAAATAAGGAAAATATGTAGAAAGAAAATATTAAATATAAAAGAAGTATTGGAGATGAGGAAGGGTGGATTAATTAATGTATTTAACCTTCCAATTAACGAACAGAGGGAGTTAATTAAGTTTAGATCTCGGTTAAATATGTCAACGATTGAAGTGCATCAGAAGATATTAGTCATATCATCAAGACGGAATATATCATTAAAAAATTTGGTAAATAATCCAGAGGAAAAAGGGAATGGAATGATATTAAAAATGAGTGAATATGTTATGTCAGAGGAGGTACGTACAATACCTGTTAGTTAAAAAGGAACGAACAATGACGGAAGACCGGTACTTAAATGAAGGTTTCATAGCAGCAAAGTGGGAGAGCCGGATGGTAAGGAGATTATCAAGGAGAGAATTAATTCCGAACACCCCAGTAATCCGAGGAAAGGGAGTACCTGAGTTGATGGACCATAGTTAAACTACGAGAGGACCTTCTGCATGAGAACAGATGACTACGTTTCTTTCGAGAGACGCATTAGAGCCGGGATACCTCAACGTAGTGTCTTAGGGGCTCTCCTGTATTGGGGTAAATAATAACCAACTAGAAAAAGGGGACTGATTTTCTGATACCGACCAAGCAACCCATTGGAAAGAAAACCCCAAAATTCAAAAGCTATGTGAGGACAACTTACTAAATATTTCGAAACAATTTGATAAAATAAAAAGACAAACCAAGAAAATGTAAGAACAGATTATTAAATAATATTTATAAATAACAGAAAAAATAATATTTTGATGGTAACAAACAGAAGAAAAAAATAAATAAATAAAAACAATTGATGGTAATGTGCTCAGATAAGAAGGTAAAATAAGAAGAATAACGAATAATTTAATGACTACAATGAAGCTAAAGAATGATACAACTAATTAGAAAAGCTAAAGAATTAATACAACTACAATTTAGAATTTCTTGGAGTGGAATATGATATAGGAAGAAATGATACGGAGAAAATATGTCACAAGAAGGAAAATCAAAAGGATTTTAAAATAATGCCTATCAATAATGTTATATGCTATTAGTTAATGAAAAAGAAGAAGGAATCAAGAAGAAAAAGAAATATATAATTCAATGCAAACAGCTACAACGTGAAGAATCCCAAAAGTGTTTAGTATTAGTCGCTAATCGACTACTTGTAAGTTTTTTATTATAAAGAATTGACTGTAGAAATGTTCCAGCAATCATTTAACTGAGCAGGGATGATGTTCCCCTGATCTCAGAAGGTGTAAGGATGGACAGCGGAGTAATGGACCCAACGTGGCCACCCGAACTGAACCACCGCACAGGATAGGAAAAAATGTTAGGTAAATTGAATATTTAAGGGATGATAAAATAGCTGAAAAGAGTGATATTAGATTCCAGAAGTATGAATGAAGAAAACAGAAGGAAGATAGCAGACAGAAGCTTAATTGAGAAAGCAAATTTATAGAAGCAAATAGAAATATGAGTGTTAAAACAAGTTTTTTAGGATTAGTGTGACCAGCCCTTATCAAGTAATATATAAAAGTTTTATAACAAAAAATATTTGTTATACATTATATGTTTAAAAAATAAGATCGAACTAATGTTGTGTTGTCAGTAAGAATCGATTATACCTTTCTGTTTTATGGGAGAAGATAAAACAAAAATTCGCTAAATAAATCCAATGAATACTTTGTTGTTTGAATAAAAGTGTGTATTATTTTCAGTAGATGGTAGTTGGTTATAGATTGTCTGGAGACAGAGAAGAGAACGGACAACCAGAAAATATTAAATACCATTTGGGGTTAATTTAACCTCAAATGTGTTTGTAAAAGTCACAGTCAGCTGGTCTCATGAGCGGAGAAATTCAAATTAATTAATCGTATGCTAAGAGAGTAATTATCTTTGCACTCTCTCTCCTAACTACGGTCAAAGAACAGTATTGATTTCACCCAAATAAAATCTAAGGGAAATATTTGCGTAATCACACACACTCGATTTTTGGAACCATTGAACATAAATTATAACAAATTCTGTGACTCTCATTAAAGCGAGATTCTCGAAGAGCATAAATAGACGATAAGATCAAACGATACTATTTGACTCTGAGAGAGTTTACCCGCGAGACGTTACCAGATGCCGCTAACAACCTGGGGCAAATAAAACATAATTATATTATTAAATAATTACAGTGACGATCGCAAGGGAGACGATAAGAAACCTTTTTTAGGAAACGTATATTTATGACTCCGAGAGTGTAACCCGTGAGACGTTACAGTACATACGCGCGCACATACACGCACACACACTCACATACACAAACACGTTCACCCAAATAATTGTTCTGTTGTGTTTGACATTTTTTTTGTATTCATACACAGGTCCTAATTATGACAATAAACATTGTCGATACGTCGACACAAATAAGTGAAAATTTGTGTTATATTTTTTTGACCTATCCTCACAAACCCTTCACTGAAAAATTAACAATAACAACCACTACTACTTCTCTTTCCACCTCCAAATTGCAACGTAGTGTAAATGTGTATTTTACAGTTGTTAATTACTCGTTGCCATTAATTACATTCTTAAGCCCCGCGATTGGAGCGCCATATGTAACTACTGTTTTACAGCCCCACGTTGGTGAGCCATATGTAAATACTGTTTTTGGGTGTTGTTACTTAATTAATTTGATTAAGTATTGGGTCGTAATTAAGATATAACTAGCCCCAAGTTTGGGATGCCATGTACAACTGTTGTTTTTACACTTATTAGTGCTTACTGCCCCTCGTTGGGCATGCCATATACAATATTATGTTTATGGTTGTTAATTAATTAATGTAATAAAAGTAATAAATTGTAATTACCTTTTATGTTGCTCGAACCCTTCGTTGGGATGTCATAGATATCTATGGATATTTAATATACATCATTGCAAATTTGATATGAATGCAATCTCATGCAAATAAGTTTTACTTTGTTTTATTGCGAATAGATTGGTTAATTAGTCTCACTCTATGGGCGCCATATACAACCATGTCTGTTAATGCTTATATCACATTGGGTTAAGTGTGTACGTGTAATAAGTGTGATGAGTACCATTAATTAATATTCAGATAATTTTGACTTTACTATGAGTATTACTACGTTATCACTAATTTATTCCACGCTTTGAGTGTTTGTATCTACGTATGTTTACGTAAGGTAATTGGTATTAACTAGGATGATTATAAATGATTCGACTCGTACACCAAATTCTGCATTACAAACAATAATTTATTCCAACCTTTTGCAATGGTCATCAATTTCTGAAATTGATTATAACATTACTTCGCAATAATATATGATACATTACATTACTAATTCGTTAATTACTTCTCTGATGATTCATCTCGTAATTAATTAAGTATTTAAATCATAACTTATTTACATATTACAAAATTTCTCTCATTAATGGATTCATATTTCATATTCTTCCTTTCGCATTGTATGATTCAGCTTTACTCTAAATGAATTTAAATATGCATTCTAACTAGATCAGAGGTGTGTTCTTTGTGAGGAACAGGACAGTGGGTACTAAACATAAGTGATACATAAATGTTTTACTTGAGGTAAGTATCTGCAACTACGGCGTGTGTCTACGATGATTTCCTCTCTCCCTCGCTCCTCAGGATGGCTGATGACTTGGTGGACACTCTCATCGTCGTCTGAAATTTACACTATTCACTATCGCTGAGATTAGCACTCCGGCGTCAACATTCTTTTAGTTTGCACTCGTTTAGAAGTTATATGTGTAACAAACGTTAGTTAGTACGATCATTCGGATTGGAATTATTCATTTCACGACTTATTCGCGTGTGATTGTTACTTCACAACTTTGTTCACAAGCACTGATTGTTTGTACTTTATTTAGTCGGCACAATTATTTCACTTATGAACCTTTTCATTACGATATTTGAAATAGTTAATCGACGTAAATAGTACGTTAATTCATCACACGATTGCGATATTTAATTCATGTGTCTGAATTATCTTTCACGATTTCGCACAATGTCTCTACTTAATTCGTACCGTCAGAGTTTTTTGAGCGTCTTAACAGAACTCGTTATTATACAAACTTTGAATTTGAACTAAGTCCCTTTCAAGTCCTATTTCATTACATACAATACGATATTGCGATTCACCATCAACATTTTACTCCGCACTTTACGACTCGTCAGTATATTGAGATACTACAAAGTCTGATTGAGATTAACCCAACATTGCTATAGAGGAAACTCCTTAACTAAGATTCTTATCGTTACTAAGACTTTGAATAAAACTTCCGAATTTGTACTTGCAAAATAACAAACTCTCGACGAATATAGTGTCTAAAAATCAACTAACTCTAAAAATCAACTAACTCTTAACAACTGACTCCCAAATCAACTCCAAAAATCAACTAACTCCCTACGCTCTTCGTTAACACTTCTTTTTATATCTCGAGTCCTACTATTATTCCTGCATCCAGTGCACTCCTTCCTACCATCTACGTCCTTATTGGTTTTTCGTCTTCATCTCCACGAAGACTCCTCCCTGAGTCTCTAGCTAGACTCCTGGCTTCGTCTTTATTCGCTCTTGACCCTTGTCTCCATGGTAACGTCTTCTAAAGAACCGCCTTTGCCAAACTCTCGTTCGTGGTAGGCTCATCTGATCCCTTCTCTTAGATCTTACTGTTTCGCTCCTCCTTTGCTGTAAGACGACGGACCGAATTTCATGGTTGTCCATCATCCAATTGTGCTTGTATTTCCTTTCAGCTCGTTCCTACTAATTGCTGTCCAGTGACCCATGTGTCTTTTAGTTTGGGTGTGACCAATTGCTGTATTGTCTCCCGACTTCCTTCGTTTCGTTCACACGTTGACGGAGGTCACTTTGTCGGTAAGGCACATCTGTTCTGCAGCTCTCCTGCACAGTCCGTACTCTGGCTGGTAAACAAGTTCCCCGCTGTTTCACCATGCGTGGTCCTTTGTTCATGTAACGTCCGCATGAATTTTGCCATTGTGGACTTTCCACATCTGTGTGTCATCGCTAAGCTCCTACACGTGGCTTGACAATACTCGCGTCTCCATCATATCCGTATTCTTGGTAATTGGCTCAGTAAGACGTATTCCTTTGTTTTTCTGTTACAGCAGCGCGTTCCCATGCTATACTCTTACGTCGAACATCTGCTATAACCGAGGCATTGTCTTCTCTAGCGGTGCCTATTTCGTTGCTAATGCATCGCACGTGTCGTTATCCGAACGGCGGCTGGTTGGCTCCTACGTATATCATTTCTGACAGCTGACACTTGCTACTGTCCCTTCTACGCAATAAAAATATTCCCTTACAAAATTGCTATACAGTAGACATACGTAAGTAGTTAAGTACATCCACCCTTGTCCCACACCTTGGTTTGTTACTGTACGGATTTTACCCAAACCATCATCAGGAGCATCGAGAAGAAAAGCAGTGCCATATGTAAACGTTTGATGCAGTCCATTAAAATACTTGGATAAACTCAGTCGACTTCATTCCCCAAATGCGGCCCCCATAGGCCTACGCTGTGTTAAATGTTTTCTCAAGGTCAATGAAAAACCGAATACGTTGGACCGTTAAATTCTCTCATTTCTCTGTTGATACAAATTATATTAACACTTCTTTGTGTTACATTTAAAAAAAAAAAGTAATTACAAGAAAAGTAATTTTAAATACCTTCTGTTCTTTGAAGCTAGGTGGTAACTTTATTCAGTGTTGTTACAGCGATTTGTTACAGTTTCACCTAGCGAACTTTCCACTCTATGTACCTCGATGTAAACTATCCTTATTCAGAGATATAAGTGTTCTATTATTTTATTTTAAAATAATAAAATAATAACGTGTGTTTTGAAAGAGGAAACTTGTTTTATCAGATTGTTTCTGAAATTTCCAGTTCACTACGCTGTAAGTTTTCCTGTTCCGCCAAACTACGATCATACTGTGAAGTACAGTGTACAAACGAAATGGTGTGTAGATGTACGATTCATTGCGTAGTAACTGGCAACTGTAAACTAGCTTAGAAAGCGCTCACTTTTAACTGTTGGTGGATACTGTGTGTGTGTTACGAACAATGTGACAAATAAAAATCGTTTACAACGTCGGTTTAAAGGGAACGACTAAGACAAACAGTATCTGGTTTTGTATACCAATATCAGTAAACAAATTCCGACTGTGCGCTTTTAACGACGAGACAAACAGCAACGGCGAAATATTTCTCTCACTAAAACAGCGACATTACAATTAGCCTGCTTGCAAGTATACGAACACTTCATATGTAAGACTGAACTTGTTGCTGTCCATGGTCTACTTTCCAATCTGGCGACGAGCTAAGACGCTCGAAAGCAAAACTAACATTTTCACTGAACTAATGGAAAGCACCAACTTGAGAATCGTGATGGCTGCTAATTTAAACAATACGAAGAATAAAAAAACATCGTATTAGTTCGGAATTATTAGTGAATATAGTATTATTATCTACTTTATATTTGTTATTTTACTAAAAAAAATTAATAAAAATCAGATTAATCGGTGTTTTTGTAATTTTTCTAACAATTGAAACATTATCTAATATTGAAAATCTAATAAGAAATGTATTTATATGTATTTGTTTCAAAATAGTGAGCGAGTTCTGTAGCTGAGAGCTTATTAGTAAAAGTAGAAATTAAAAAGATCGTGTACTATAACCTACGTCATAAAAAAAATCAGGTAGAATAAAGAACGTTTCTATAAAAAGGATTAATAACTTTTCTTCTGCTTACAAACAGTAGTCACTACATTAACCTAGTTTTTAATTTCAGAATTTGTCTTATGTAAAATTTTAAAATGTAAACTTTAGTATGAACGTTAAACATAAATATTCTTCTTCTTCTTCTTCTTCTTCTTCTTCTTCTTCTTCTTCTTCTTCTTCTTCTTCTTCTTCTTCTTCTTCTTTTTCGATTAGAGCCCAAAGCGAATTTTTCCTTTCTAGCTCATAATTTCATTGCGTTCGGCGCTGTCTTGAATTTTCGCATTATATGCAAATTTTCTTGATTACGCAAATATTTCCCTTAGATTTTATTTGGGTGAAATCAATACTGTTCTTTGACCGTAGTTAGGAGAGAGAGTGCAAAGATAATTACTCTCTTAGCATACGATTAATTAATTTGAATTTCTCCGCTCATGAGACCAGCTGACTGTGACTTTTACAAACACATTTGAGGTTAAATTAACCCCAAATGGTATGTAATATTTTCTGGTTGTCCGTTCTCTTCTCTGTCTCCAGACAATCTATAACCAACTACCATCTACTGAAAATAATACACACTTTTATTCAAACAACAAAGTATTCATTGGATTTATTTAGCGAATTTTTGTTTTATCTTCTCCCAAAAAACAGAAAGGTATAATCGATTCTTACTGACAACACAACATTAGTTCGATCTTATTTTTTAAACATATAATGTATAACAAATATTTTTTGTTATAAAACTTTTATATATTACTTGATAAGGGCTGGTCACACTAATCCTAACAAACTTGTTTTAACACTCATATTTCTATTTGCTTCTATAAATTTGCTTTCTCAATTAAGCTTCTGTCTGCTATCTTCCTTCTGTTTTCTTCATTCATACTTCTGGAATCTAATATCACTCTTTTCAGCTATTTTATCATCCCTTAAATATTCAATTTCCCTAACATTTTTTCCTATCCTGTGCGGTGGTTCAGTTCGGGTGGCCACGTTGGGTCCATTACTCCGCTGTCCATCCTTACACCTTCTGAGATCAGGGGAACATCATCCCTGCTCAGTTAAATGATTGCTGGAACATTTCTACAGTCAATTCTTTATAATAAAAAACTTACAAGTAGTCGATTAGCGACTAATACTAAACACTTTTGGGATTCTTCACGTTGTAGCTGTTTGCATTGAATTATATATTTCTTTTTCTTCTTGATTCCTTCTTCTTTTTCATTAACTAATAGCATATAACTTTTTTTTTTTTTTTTTTTTTTAGCGAGTTGACCACTTAGGATCACGCTACAACTTTATTTCTTTTTCTTTGCCTGGAGTCTCCAATACTCCTTCATACGCTCACTGGCTTGTTTCCTTTGATCCTCTGTCCAAGTTCGTCCACTTCTATTAGGTCTTCCTGCATCTTGAAACAATTCCAGATTTTTGACTGTACTCCTAAATTCACTTCTTTCTAACATTTGGGACTCTGTGATATTCGACTTTTCTAAATCTTTTCTAACTTCCTTAATCCACGTTGTAGTGGTCTTCTTATTCCAGAGGTAGTCGAATATTTGTTTGGTTAATCGATTTTTGTCCATTCTGTATAGATGTCCGATAAATGTCAGCCTCCTCCTCCGCATAGTCTCCGAGATTCTTTCCACGTTCTGGTAGACTTCCCTATTGCTTCGCAGCTTCCATCCATCTTCAGTCCGAACTGCACCCATGATTTTTCTTAGAATTCTCCTTTCCAGGACTTCTAGTTTGTCTAGGTTATAGTTCATCGAGAGGCATTCACTGGCGTAGAGACATTCCGTTTTTACGACGGTGTTGTAATGCCTTATTTTGGCATTCCAGGAGATGCATTTCTTGTTGTAGATATTTTTTGTTAATCCATATGCTCTTTCCATTTTTAGAATTCGATCTCCAACAGCTGCTTTTTCTAACCCATTCTCCTGTATAGTCTCACCCAGGTACTTAAACTTTTTGACTCTTTCAATTCGTCCTATCTCCGTTTCAAGGAATTTTGGTCCATGTTTGTCATTTGTCATAAATTTGGTCTTTTCAACTGAGATCCTTAGTCCTGTTTGGCTGGCTATCTTTTCCAAGAGATTGATTCTTGCGTAATATAATGGCATATAACATTATTGATAGGCATTATTTTAAAATCCTTTTGATTTTCCTTCTTGTGACATTTTCTCCGTATCATTTCTTCCTATATCATTTTCCACTCCAAGCAATTCTAAATTGTAGTTGTATTAATTCTTTAGCTTTTCTAATTAGTTGTATCATTCTTTAGCTTCATTGTAGTCATTAAATTATTCGTTATTCTTCTTATTTTACCTTCTTATCTGAGCACATTACCATCAATTGTTTTTATTTATTTATTTTTTTCTTCTGTTTGTTACCATCAAAATATTATTTTTTCTGTTATTTATAAATATTATTTAATAATCTGTTCTTACATTTTCTTGGTTTGTCTTTTTATTTTATCAAATTGTTTCGAAATATTTAGTAAGTTGTCCTCACATAGCTTTTGAATTTTGGGGTTTTCTTTCCAATGGGTTGCTTGGTCGGTATCAGAAAATCAGTCCCCTTTTTCTAGTTGGTTATTATTTAGTTTAACTATGGTCCATCAACTCAGGTACTCCCTTTCCTCGGATTACTGGGGTGTTCGGAATTAATTCTCTCCTTGATAATCTCCTTACCATCCGGCTCTCCCACTTTGCTGCTATGAAACCTTCATTTAAGTACCGGTCTTCCGTCATTGTTCGTTCCTTTTTAACTAACAGGTATTGTACCTCCTCTGACATAACATATTCACTCATTTTTAATATCATTCCATTCCCTTTTTCCTCTGGATTATTTACCAAATTTTTTAATGATATATTCCGTCTTGATGATATGACTAATATCTTCTGATGCACTTCAATCGTTGACATATTTAACCGAGATCTAAACTTAATTAACTCCCTCTGTTCGTTAATTGGAAGGTTAAATACATTAATTAATCCACCCTTCCTCATCTCCAATACTTCTTTTATATTTAATATTTTCTTTCTACATATTTTCCTTATTTTCTTGGTCTTCTTTTCCACGGTTTGATATCCTCTTTGTTGTGGTTATTTTTATTTTCAGAGAATATTACACCTTGGTATTCTCTAATTTCTATTTCTTTCCTGCTCTCTTCTGTACTCGGACTTCCTTTAAGACCTTCGGAAGTGCTGTCTTGTGTTTCATTCAAATTCTTGAAACCACTGTCCATTTGCTTATTTGTCTCCTCCTTGTATGTATCTACTTTTTGTCTAAGTGTGTTAACATTTTCAATCTTCCCCCCGAAAGTTTCCCTCAACTCCTTATTGAACTTCTCCATCTTACCCTCAATCCGCTTTAAACTTTCTTCGTTTATTTTCTCAATTTGTTTTAAACTGTCCCTCAAGGTTTCATTTTGCTTCCTTGAGTTCTCCTCCTGTTTCCTAAAGTTTTCATCTATTTTGTCAAATTTTTCGCTCAAAGTTTCATTTTGTTTCCTCAAGTTTTCCTTATTTTCCTCATTTGTTTGTTTATTGCTTTCCTTAATGCTATCCATTTTCTTCATCATTAGCCTCATCATTTCTTGCCAATCTGGTTCTCTTCTGGCTTCCGCTTTATCTGGTTGGTCCCCTTGGGCATCCTCTTCAACTATTTCCTTTTCCGTGTTTGTGACTACTTCGGTTTCTTCTTTATCACCCGTTGGTTGTTCCATTTCACTGTCCGTAACTACTTCTATCTCTCGTTCCTGTCCACCTTCTTCCTTCCCCTTGTCTTCTGCCCTCTTCTTCGATCTGCCTCTGGTATTATGCATTTCTTGTATTCTCATAGTTGCCGACGAAAATTAGGTTTTTTGTGATATTATCTATCGTATATCTCAAAATTTCTTTCCTAATTAAAGCCCTTTTAAGTTGAGCGCCATCTTGTAACGTCTCGCGGGTATTCTCTCAGAGTCTAATAGTACCGTTTGATCTTATCGTCACTATTGCGATCGTCACTGTAATTATTTATTGAAATAATGTTTTATTTGCTCTACGCTATGAGCGTCATCTTGTAACGTCTTGTGGGTAAACTCTCGGAGTCACAAATATAGTTTCCTAAAAAAGGTTTCTTATCGTCTCCCTTGCGATCGTCACTGTAATTATTTAATAAAATAATTATGTTTTATTTGCCCCACGTTGTTAGCGGCATCTGGTAACGTCTCGCGGGTAAACTCTCTCAGAGTCAAATAGTATCGTTTGATCTTATCTTCTATTTATGCTCTTCGAAAATCTCGCTTTAATGAGAGTCACAGAATTTGTTATAATTTATGTTCAATGGTTCCAAAAATCGAGTGTGTGTGATTACGCAAATATTTCCCTTAGATTTTATTTGGGTGAAATCAATACCGTTGTTTGACCGTAGTTAGGAGAGAGAGTGCAAAGATAATTACTCTCTTAGCATACGATTAATTAATTTGAATTTCTCCGCTCATGAGACCAGCTGACTGTGACTTTTACAAACACATTTGAGGTTAAATTAACCCCAAATGGTATTTAATATTTTCTGGTTGTCCGTTCTCTTCTCTGTCTCCAGACAATCTGTAACCAACTACCATCTACTGAAAATAATACACACTTTTATTCAAACAACAAAGTATTCATTGGATTTATTTAGCGAATTTTTGTTTTATCTTCTCCCAAAAAACAGAAAGGTATAATCGATTCTTACTGACAACACAACATTAGTTCGATCTTATTTTTTAAACATATAATGTATAACAAATATTTTTATTCTTTATTTCAATAACAATAAAGAAACAATTTATTAATTTCCCAGGGTTATTTTTGAGTTCTTTGTACTATGAGACGGTCAGAAATGAATATTGGTTAATACCAAGCTTTACATAAATTAATTTATTATTATTTGTAGTATTTAGATTATGTAGTTCCTTAGTTATTCGCTAGAGCGCAGATTACGTTTCTTCACTAAAAACACGAAATTTATTTAATGGCGGCAAGAAATTCACAGGAACCCGTTCTGCTGGTTTTTTGGTTAACTAAAATAATAAAGTTTGTTTTTCACCTCTTTTCCTGCAGTGTTTAAAGATATGGTGCTCTTTCTAGTGTTATGAAGTTATAGTTGAAATCTAATTTAGTTAAATTTTACTTGGTAACGATCTCACCAAAATGTCGACGTTCTGTGGACTAGGCCTGGATCTCGTAGGTTGATTTTTCAAAGTTTCATCAAATTAAGGGCGTGAAAGGTTCTATTCGAAGAAGTTCTAATATGTAGTGGACATCACTTGTAAATTTTATTAATTTTGCACTACTTATTCCAAATGGCATTTGTTAATTTCTCAAATTTTTATAGACATTACACTTTTTCAAAACGTTCACTTCCAAATCGTTTTAACAATTAATTCAAATCTTGTTAGTTGGTTACTGTTAGTAACCAAGAATTTTTTATTGGTGAATCTATATACTTTTTAGTATATAGGCTATTATTAATTATTATAAATTTATTTCTTCTTTTTATAAAAATAATCCTTTTTATATTTTATTTATAATCGAATTTAATTTATTTAAGGTTTTCCTTTATATTTTTCCTTAAGCTTGTACATTGGTATTTTATATTTTAATCTCTTTTAATTTGATTTATTTACAATTTATCATTTACTGAATGTATCCTTACTCTAGACTATTTTTCCTATGCCATCTTGCTAACATAGTATTATTTTATATTATTATTATTTTATATCTAACCCTGGGTTATCTTATATTTAAACAAAATCATTATATTAAACACAACGATTATTCCTAGGTACAAGACCTTTGTGGCCTACACAATACAAAATTACACAAAATACAAGAAATACAAAATTTGTCAGCAGCAATATAGTCCACTCCTACAATATTGATTGTTTTTTCATCTACAGTTCCAATCTGTGAGATGCTCTTTTTTAAAAGTTTACACTTTCACTAGATACACTATATTTCACTTTGTACACTGCACTTTCACTATTATTGTTTACAGTGTTTTGTAGTACAAAGTTTTTTATAGCTTGGTACATAATACCCATTTCTGACTTTTAGAATGGGGTGATTACTGGTTTTAACGATGGTGATTGTGTTATCATATTTGGGCATGGGTTATGTAACGTTACAATATGTATCATTGTATATGTGAAGGAGTTAAGATAGTTTGTTTACATCTTCAAATGTTTTCTTTAAGGCAACGAGAAAATTATAAGTCACAGAACTTAATTTAAACACTATTACAATTTAAATTACTGTATGTAATGATATTTTTAATTAATTATAAAAGCAATAATCAACAATTAGATATTAGATTGGTACATAAAACGTTTATACATATACCCGTCAAAATATAGTATAGTAAAATATATTATACCTAAAAAGAGATTAAAGGATGTTCAACTATGTAATCATTAAAAGTTATTTTTAACATAATCACTACTGGTATTAAAAGAGTACTTGTATTTTAACAGAGTGACACACAAAGTGAGCACCTTCGACGAATGCCAGTGACAGGTATTCCGAAAAGGATTTCCAATAACAGGCTTTAAATTATAAACCAAAAGGAGGCAGAAAGAGTTGCGCCGAGCTTTCAAAAGGTGGAATTGAAGCCGACAGCCTAAACCTTAAAAGAAAGAGGAAGAAGATGGAAAGGAAAAAGTAGTAGTAGTAGTAGTAGTAGTAGTAGTAGTAGTAGTAGTAGTAGTAGTAGTAGAAAAAGAAGATGACGATGACGACGACGACGACGATGATGACGATGACGACGATGACGACGACGACGACGACGACGACGACGATGATGATGATGATGATGATGATGATGATGATGATGAAATACTGCAATTAATATGCAACAAGAATATGATAGGCTTTTGTGATACGTGTACATGCGCATCTATGTTCACCCAAGAACACACACACACACACACACACACACACACACACACACACACACACACACACACACACACACACACACACACACACACACACACACACACACACACACACACACACACACACACACACACACACACACACACACACACACACACACACACACACACACACACACACACACACACACACACACACACACACACACACACACACACACACACACACACACACACACACACACACACACACATCTCCTGAGTGTTTTATAAGCTACTTTACAGTTTATTAAGCAACGAATTGCATAGCTACAGCATTTCGTGTACAGAAACAATAAAATTTGGATGCCGCGTTATTGGACTACTTGCGCCTGTACTGACGTTGGCAACGCGCATTTGTTCCGTATGGTGATATCTAATAAATTATTTTGGTCTCGAACAACACGCACGTAGGCCTATATAGGATGACTGGCGTTTTGAAGTGGAAGGAAAACATATGGCTTTTAATGTTTAACATGTATATAAAATGCTAGATTTAAAATTTTCATTACGTGCTAAATAAAGCTGACTGCTCCATGTCAAACTGCGTCATAACCTCTCAGAATAAAACAGTAATTTCTACTTTCCAAAATTCCGATAAAGTACACGGCCAGTTGCAGAGGACAGTTGCCGTATTGTGCTTTATTATTCAAACTTTTAGGCCTACATCTTGTTGTATACTATGCCAGTGTGTCGAAGTCGAAATTCTCAATGACCACAAAAAAACGAAATATTTAATAGTAATAATAATAACAATAAAAAATAATAATAATATACATAATATTAATAACAATAATAACACAAATTTTTCTCTGAAGAGTTTGTGAGGATCAGTAAAAAATATAACACAAATTTTAACTCATTTGTGTCGCCGTTTCGGCAATGTTTATTGCCATCATCAGGACCTGTGTATGAATCCAAAAGAAATGTCAAACACAACAGAACAATTATTTGAGTGAACGTGTTTGTGTATGTGAGAGTGTGTGCGTAACATAGTAACATTATGTAACATAGTAATTATAGTATAGAACTGTACTATACTGTAGAACTATAACTGTAGTTTTACAGTTATTGTGTAATTTAGAATTGCCTAAATTAATTATTGTTTTATACCAGTAATGAGTGAAACATGTTAAAAAAACTTTTAATAATTACATAATTGAACATCCCTAATCTGTATTTAGCTATAATATATTTTACTATGCTATATGTTGACTGGTATATGTATAAACGTTTCCTGTGTCAATTCGAATATCTAATTGTTGATTACTGTTTTATAATTAATTAAAAAATACCATTACATTATGAGTAATTTAAATTGTAATATTGTATAAATTAAATTCTGTGATATTATAGTTTTCTCGTTGTCTGTAAATAAATCATTTGAAGATGTAAGCAAACTATCTCAACTCCTTCACATATACAATGACACACACATACGCACGCACACGCGTGTGCGCACACACACACACGGACACACACACACTCACATACACAAACACGTTCACTCAAATAATTGTTCTGTTGTGTTTGACATTTCTTTTGTATTCATACACAGGTCCTGATGATGACAATAAACATTGTCGAAACGTCGACACAAATAAGTTAAAATTTGTGTTATATTTTTGACCGATCCTCACAAACCCTTCACCGAAAAATTCATTGATTGACGGCCACTACGAGTTTAAGGATTTAATAATAACATAATAATAATAATAATCAATGTATTAACCTGAAGCATCTCTATATATGGATATGTATAAACATCACTCAAACTACGTCCTTCAGAAGACATTCTTTGAGATCTGGAAACAGTTAAAGCTACAAGCTAATTGAAAATGGTGAAAATTTAAATTAAGTTATGAACAAGACGACAGCGCCACATAACAAGTTAGCAAGACTGACAAACGTTTAGCCAGTTACCGTAGAAAACAAAAGAAACATTAATTTACAGAATGTTATGGAAACTCTGTAATGCTGTTGATGAGGATATCGGTTCTCGTGCCGGATGTTACTAAATTTCCAGGTTCCCCGCAATGTCAAATGCGTACCAACGGCTGTTTCATCTTTTTGTGTAACCATCGTCTATCCGAGTCGGTGAGCGTAGTGTAAATTTGATGTTTTGCGCGGATTAGGGAAGATGTTGATTTGTTGAGTCAGCGATCACTTATTCTTCCACGAATACAAACACATTGTTTATATAAATATATTAATGCAGAATAGAGGCCTAATGAAACCAATGACACTGATCTATCTGAAAGACTCGCAAGTAATTTTAATTGCCCTAAAGGGGACTAAATAAATTAATATTAACTAGTATGATTCCTGAGACACAGGACTCGAACATTATTTTGAAGGAAGTGCATTTACTATTACTCAATTTCGATGTTTGATATTTTCAGTTATGGGAAAAATTACAAAAAATCCTGATTACTATGTGTTTAGTAATATAACAATTGTGCAGCACACAATAATACAATAAACACTAAAAAAATCAAAACATTTTGACGTGGGTTACAATTTATTTTAGTTCGAAACCCTGTTGGATTTTTAAAAAAATTTCAAATTTCTGATCTATTTTTTGGGCCCTGGGTCCCAAATTTTTGAAATTTTAAAAACCTAACACTACATTCAGATGTTAGTTACAATTCTCTTTAATTTGATACCCCACATAGACATCTACGATTTTTTCACAATTTCGACTTTTCACATTTTGCCTATTTTTTGGGGATCAATCTCAAAAACAATAAAAACCTGTAGGAGAAAAGAATTACCCACACCCACACGAATATTAGATAAGGGGATATAAGATACTGTAAGGAACCGAAGTTCTAGATTTCTTGAAGAACTAGGTTCGGAACCGTTAATAGAAAATATAGAGCAAAATACACTAAACAATTCTTGGATTTCGTTATCCATGACGTGTCCGTTACTTAACTAAATATAATTATTTCACTACCGACTAGGAACACAACGTTTTTTATGGGTAAAAACGTAAACGTTTTACCTTATAGCCTGAACCAGTTTTCGCTTTTAAAAAGCTTCTTCAGAGGCTGCCGCTGGGAACACTGTCCGTCTTGTTCTTGGCGACGGTATCGACTTTTGAAGGATCGATGTTGTGTGTGTGGGGTGTGATATGTTCGAATAATGCGTGTGATTTGAATTGTATCTCTTCGTTTGGAATGTCGTTTTTATGTGTTTTCGTGTGTTTGTATATTTCCAATTGTTCAAGAGTGTCTAGTTTTCGGCCTTTTGTGTGTCCATGTTATTGTCGATGTTTTTGTATGTGTGGTTTGCTTCAATGAGGTGGTTTGCAAAGGTGGATTCTGTAGTGAAGTGTAGTGCCTTTGTGTGTTCAATGTATCTTTGTTTGAAGCTACGTCCTGTCTGGCCTATGTAGAATTTGTTGCAATCTAAGCAGTTTAGTTTGTAAACCCCAGGTAGATCGAATTTATTTTGTGCTTTGTGTGTGTGTTTTGATAGAGTGTGTTCTGTTTTGTTTGTAGTTTTGTATGGGATTCTGTATCCTGCTTTTTTGAATGTGTGGGCTATTTTTTCAGTTTGGTTATGCAACTAAACACGATAAAATATCTAGCAGAATCCAATGGATACAACGGAACAATAGTCAATAAACTCCTACACAAAACAAACAACAGACAAAGACAGAAAACAACAAATTCATAGCACTAACATACATCAATAACCAAACTGAGAAACTCTACATGGTTACGTACTGGAACTATAAACGTGTATTGCTAAGTAATTGATTTACTGATCTTATTTGGATTTCAACACACGATTACTCGATTACTCCCACGTAGTCGATTACACAAAAGCACATTAACATATTATGGAAAATAACGAGAATTTGATATGTTAAGCGGAATCACGTTTATCGATTTTTTTTGCAGTTTGGTAACCCACGATAACCACTGTCTAATTGTGTTGTGTATTGTCTCTTGATAATTAAGGACGTCTTTTCTTTAAATTAAATATTCGTTTGTTAGTAGTTATTGTTGGTGTTGTTGCACTTTTTGTTTTTTCTAGGCTATGTGAAAATTAGACTTCGCGGTGATAATGTGAAGGCCATTGTATTTATTATTTGTTTACCGCATTACATTATTTATTTTTTGCTAGTTATTATTGAATTTGAGTTTTTAATGATGATAACAATTGTCTCATGCCTTTTTAACTGTTAGCTTGTTGTTATATACAGAACTAATTTGTAATACACACACAGATTTAGGTGAAAGTAACAAATAATATTTGCAAATATTATACCATAAGCGAATCAAGTTCCAATATCCTTGTTCTGTAGGAACTATAACTTTAATAGAATTTAGCCCTAATAGTTTGTTTGTACCAGTCCCAAATCTGGAGTATGGTGAAGTAAGGTAAGGAAAAGGAGGGTGACTCGAATAAACAGGGTTCATCTAGACTGGATGACAGCATCTGTCTAAAGTGACAGCGAATATCAAAGGTGAACGGAGTAGAGAAGGTATAAATGTCCAATGGTCCTGACATCGGAGGGGTCTGAAACACGGAAACTAATACGGTTTAAAAAAAATCGCTTCGGTCTACCAGGCTGGGGATTGGAGCGATGGGTTCGGGCTCCGTATCCTAGAAATATTTGTCCTCCATTCGACACTTCTGACGGAAAAGGATAGCATTGGAATGGAAAACAGACACGAGAGGAGTGGTAGAAATTAAAAAGGTGCGAGCTGGGGGCGTTATGCGAGTTGAAAACGGCTAACTTCCAAAGGTGTAAATCTGTTTAAGATCAATTTAATACAGCTGATACTAAATATCTAACTGTATCACGCGTAATAGCCATTAGGCTTCAAAACAGCGCTTGATCCCTGATAAAAATTCGAATATATCATACATAAGTAAGGAACAAACTTTTTATTTTATGGGAATCAGTAGATTAAAATAAAATGACACGCAGTTACTTAAAATCATTAAGCTTATCATCACTGTTGATACAAAATGTCGGAAAACTGTGAGTCTTATATTTCTTTACGACTTTACATACTTTGTTATTTTGTCACTCGAAGATCAATTTCGAATCTACACCGTCTTCTTATTATATCTGTTACGTTTGTTGGAGATTTCTACTAGTAATTTTATACAAACCACTATGTTGTCTTTGGTATTCACGAGCGCTTTCGGCAGTCAAGCCATCTTCAGGTCATTTACCAACGACCTGTCTAATTACCAACGTTTGTTGGAGAGTTGAAGAGTAGCTCCATTTCATTAAGCGCAATAACGAACACTGTGGAAAACCACTTTTATTCCTCAAAAAGCGCAGACTCTTTTCTACAGAATACATTTTTCTGGCTTATGGACTAACGTGCATGTACCTGCACAAGTGGCTTTTTGTGTTGTAGCGTCCGATGAGTGCCATACTATTAGTGGTGGTTTAGCAAACGGGTTTCATTTTTTTCCATGATTAAGATGTGAAGATGTTTCGCGAGGATACTGCCAAATGCGATTATTGACTAGATTGGGGGGGGGGCATTATTTGTGGCACCGGTTCGTGTTGCCGAGTCAGAAGGCAGTACCCTCCCGTCTCGGAGGCAGTCAGCAGACGCCTCGTGACATCTGTCGCCCTCAGTGAGACAGAAGTGTCCGTACCGGTGACGACAAGCAACCGGTTCAGATTTAACTGGAGGTTGCAATTCCTTGATGAAGGAGGAAAGGAAACGGGTTGATTAAACTGACTAATGACTTCTTGGACAAGGAAAAAAGAAGACCAAAGTGAATTACGAACATTACACGAGGAGGAAAACGATGTGGGAGGATTAGCAAATTAAACAAAACGCCTACCGTTAACATAAAGAAACAGTTATCTGCAATTTAATAAATATATAATTTCATTTGAAAAATGGGCTTGGGAATAAAATATTCAGTTTGTGAGCAACGCAAAACGACCCAACAATGTAGTTATCAAACATGACTGGCCACGGAGAAAAAATCTTTAGCAATGCGAATCGCATTGGTACGCATGCGCCAGTGTTTGTGTCAGACAATACTACGAGGGTCAACGATTTACCTGCAGACAACAACCTCACTTTATCACTAGTGATAACGGCTTTTACACTTTATATGTTATGTACACTTACAATTATACTTTCAGATTTCTGTATGTTTTATACGTAGGTTTATTGATTACTAGCTGTTACCCGCGGCTTCGCAGGCGAATATTTGACTTTTAATAAGTACTTTAATATAATTTTTATTCTCTATATCTATATGGCGTTCTGTCAGCTCTTATAACAATTTTGTACTCATTAGTCAAATTCTCTCCAAAACTATTTTCTACACTTGTACTAATTTATTATGTTGGTGCAATAGGCTTTGAAGATTTAAAAGTACCCGTTGATAAAGCCTTTAGAGATAATTATAGAGTACCTGTTAAATCAAAAACGCTAAATTCTTTATTTTAAGTGTTACTGTGTTAGAAGCATTGTATAACACATAAAACGTTATGTTTTCCTCAACCATGACTTTTATTTATTTCAGCAGTAAACTAAAAACCAAAAACCGTTGTCACCTAACCTCACAAATGAAAACAACGCGTATTTTCGCTTTGCATTAAGTAATAAGACAATTTACAATTAGTACACTTCTTCTTTTCCACATCGTAATATATCGATACAATCGCATATTATATAAAACATTGAAACTGTTCTGCAGGATAAATCTACAGTTCCGATGCGGCTAAATAGCTTTTGTTTATTTATTTGTTACTATGGTAATTAATTCTGGTCTCCATTGTGTTGTTGACATCTTTAGTAGTATGCCTATTATTTAATATATTTCATTACTTATTCATTGCATCATCACAAATAGGTATAAACATAAATTTTATATTCGTTTAAGACAATTACAAAATATATCGATACAATCGCATATTAAAAATATTAAAAACTGCAGAAACGGATAAAGTTATAGTTCCAATGCCGCTAAATATCATTTGTTTATTTACTTGTTACTATGGTAATAATTACCATAGTAACAAGTAAATAATTAATTATTTTAATTAATTATTAATTCTGGTCTCCATGGTATTGTTGACATCTTATACGCGTCAACGAAAAGGCATAATTAAATGGGCCTAAATCGTGCGAACGGAGCAAAATATCAAATTCCAAGTTAGACAGTGTTTTCGCCTTGTGTCAAAGGTTACCTGTGCAAAATTTGGTGGCAATCGATGTAACGGTATGGATTTGTATTCAGTACACGTACATCCTCAGACTTTGAGTTATATATATATATATATATTGTAACCAAATAATATTATTCTCGTAGGGTTACTTATAAAATGTATGATGTAGCCTCACCTCGGGTTCGTCTATTTGTAACCAGAGAATATTTCGTTACATACAATGTTATTGTGAATAGGTTACTTGTATATATGTCGTGTGCACTTGGATTACACCGTCCGTTAGAAATGTCGACTTGTAATATGGATAAATAATGTAGCGACAAACTCGCACTGGAGTCGTCGATGTGTAATTATAAATGTGTTATGTTGAACGGCGAATGGTTTTTGTAAATTGCCGCTTACTCCCACAATGCTGCTTCTTTTCCGTGACGTCACTCAGCGATGCCAACTATCGGGTTCACTGCAATCTGTGAATTTTATTTACTACATACAACAGCAATAATAACGACACACAATTATCATCAAACATATATCCTTGTGGAATCCTTTATTCGGAAAAAACACTGGTTGACTGTTTTAATAATTTTTAAACAGAATAATCGCAATTGTAGTACAAATTATAAATCTTCTCTTTACCAGTTGGCAGCAGTAGTAGCCAAACATTCAGTATTTCTATTAGACCAAAACAATGCTTTTTGTTAACGTTTTAAATAAAATATATCAATTATCTCAGGGCGTATATGGTTCGGGGGTTATAAATTAAACAAAATATTACACTATTAATCAAAATATAAGTTTACAATTACAGGATATTACAACGTTAGAGTGATAGGTGCACACAGAAATCGTATAGTAGTAGGGGGAAAATGAGGGTTTTGAGCCACAAAGGAATGCCGCCTTTCTTAAAAAACATAAAAAACCATTAAAAAACATGATCTAAGAGATGACGCCGCCACCGCTGGACCCGCAGCATCCCGATGGACCACAGCATCCACGAATTTCCGCGAATAAATTTTTTTATTTTTTTAATTTGGTTTTTTATTTTTTTTAATTAAATTGATTTGCATATCAAGGGGGGTGGGATGAGGTTCAATGGACCACAGCATCCGCGAATAAAATTTTTTATTTTTTTAATTAAATTGATTTGGTGGGATGAGGTTCAATGGACCACCAGCATCCGTGAATATACTTTTTTATTTTTTTAAGAAAGCTGATTTGCATATCAGTGGGTGGTGTTGGGTGGGAGATTTTTTTTTTTTTTTTTTTTTTTCCCATATCAGTGGGTGGGGGTGGTTCCAACTCGATGCATTATAGTGTATATTAAAATATATGATCAGGTGTACCAACCTTTGCGTGAGTTCAAATTTGTCGTGTGTTATAATGTATATTAAAATTAAATTTATATGAGCAGGGTTGTCAACATTTTTTTCTCTTCTGTGGTGGGAAATTCAAACTATATGATCATAATTGATTCTCTCTCTCTCTCTCTCTCTCTCTCTCTCTCTCTCTCCTCTCTCTCTCTCTCTCTCTCTCTCTCTCTCACTCTCACGCGTTTCAACTATGCAAGGTTTCATATTAACGTCCTCTCTCTCTCTCTCTCTCTCTCTCTCTCTCTCTCTCTCTCATTCTCACTTGTTTCAACTGTGGCAACAAATAGTAACGTCTCTCTCTCTCTCTCTCTCTCTCTCTC
The DNA here is from genome assembly GCA_034769895.1 of Magicicada septendecula. Classification (NCBI taxonomy): domain Eukaryota; kingdom Metazoa; phylum Arthropoda; class Insecta; order Hemiptera; family Cicadidae; genus Magicicada; species Magicicada septendecula. Next base: position 220,927,531 of record CM068372.1, read on the forward strand.
TCTCTCTCTCTCTCTCTCTCTCTCTCTCTCTCTCTCTCTCACTCTCACACGTTTCAACTATGCAAGGTTCCATACCCTTTCTCCTGTCTCCCTCTCGTACATTGTGTAGTCGGTGTGATGAATAAATAATTTTAGCTCTCTCTCTCTCGTTGTCAAAACGCCGTCTTCATTTTTCAATGTATTAAATAATTAACTAATAGTTTATAATGCAGTCAGTGTGATTGATCCTTGTTAGAAATATATATATTCGGCGTCAATGAACTACTTACCTGTTATGTTGTTACAGATGACAAATCCATACGTTAACGGCTTAGCAATCTGGTACAATACTTCTGTTTTAAGGTTGCAGTTTACACACACACACATAGGTTCAGTAGTGTATAGCGAAATAAATTAAAATTATACACACACATGAAAACGGCGACTGAAATTCATACAAATCTTCTGATGTAACAGTTCACAAAAAAAAAAAAAAAAAAAAAAAAAAAAAATTAATTGTACACATGTTCAGAGGTGTAGAGTGAAATAAAATAAAGTCATAATTTGTTTAAATGATTAAATATATTTTAACATTCACAATATAAAATTCATAATTAAATGAATACATTATAAAATTAATATTTTTTCGAAAGTTTATATATAATTGTGTCGTACTTGTAGGAGAAGCAACCTGCAACATAACAATACAACAACAATATTAAAATCATGTTAAATATCACACACACAGATGCACACGCAACGCGCGCACATACAGACGCATACGCAACGTAATCACACACACACACACACACACACATACATACGCATACGCAACGTAACCAAACACGCAACGCGCCCACACACAGACGCAAACGCAACGTAATCATACACATACATACAACGTGCACACGTTTGGTTTGAATCATGTACATGTAGGGCCAATAAACAGATAACAGATTTAAATATGCTATAGTCATTGTAAGACGTTACAATCATTGAAGTGTTTAATAAGTAAATTGTATGTATGTATATATCAATGAATAATAATAATATAATCGTTCTAGTGTTATCGTTTGCTGCAACAGGTAAAGCAGTTTACAAATAATTACATATAGGTTCAGAGGCGTATAGTGAAATAAATTAAAAATCCATTCATCAAAACTTTGTAAATTAGAATCTGCACTACATTCAAACATACGCACACACAATGATAAAAAATTGTTTATTAAAAGTAGTTTGTTACCTTAACGAGGTACTATTTCCATATGTACTGTTTGATTCCTCATGCCTCGAAACACGAGATGTAGATCGCTGGGGCTTATATGACGGAGCTCTTCATCTGTAAAGACGCAAGCATACCTCTTAGGTAGATATACACGATAGCGTAGCTCACCATCTTCCAACGTTACAAGCACAGACTTCCCATATCTTGTGTCCACATGCACCATGTTAACAATCGGATACTGCTTGTTCAATGTTAATTCTGCACACCGTTTGTACTCAATAGCAGAAACTGCATTGAATTTTGTGATAAACGACATTATTAGAAGTGAAGACGTCTGTATCAAACGAGGCGGAACTAAACAATGACTACAAAGAAGACTAGTGAAAGTAATGGTGGTGGTGGTGATGTGGTCATCAGGAAAGTTCACGTTCATCGCCCGAAGCTTTGCATGTACATACACACAGGCAGAATTAGCGCTGTTACAAAATATATATATTAGGAAAGTCAAGCCCACAGACTACTAGAAATAGTTATCGTTTGAAAAAAAAGAAACCGCACATTACGAACTAATATCGTTACAATAATAATAATACATAAACTTACGTTTACGGTCGTCCAAACTGAAGTATGGAGTGACAATAACTATAGATATCACAGTAAGAATTTTTGTTGTTGTTTTTAACAGGTGATGTTTTTCATCCCCTGAAGCTTTGTATGCAGAATTATGACTGTTACATAATATATATTAGGAAAGTCGACAGAAATAGTTATCGCCTGCAGCAAGAATTTTTGTTGTTGTTGTTGTTTTTAACAGGTGGTGTTTTTGCATGTACATACATGCAGAATTATGACTGTTACATAATATATATTAGGAAAGTCGACAGAAATAGTTATCGCCTGCAGCAAGAATTTTTGTTGTTGTTGTTTTTAACAGGTGGTGTTTTTGCATGTACATACATGCAGAATTATGACTGTTACATAATATATATTAGGAAAGTCGACAGAAATAGTTATCGCCTGCAGCAAGAATTTTTGTTGTTCACAATATAAAATTCACAATTAAATAAATACATTATAAATTGATATTTTTTCGAAAGTTTATATATAATTGTGTGTCGTACTTGTAGAAGAAGCAACCTGCAACATAACAATACAACAACATTAAAATCATGTTAAATATCACACACACACAGACGTACACGCAACGTAACCAAACACGTGCACACACAGACGCACACGCACACACATACATACATACAGACAACGTGCATATGTTTGGCTTGAATCATGTACATGTAGGTCCAATAAACAGATAACAGATTTAAATATGCTATAGTCATTGTATGTATGTATATATCACTGAATAATAATAATATAATCGTTCTAGTGTTAACGTTTGCTGCAACAGGTAACACAGTTTACAAATAATTACATATAGGTTCAGAGGTGTATAGTGAAATAAATTAAAAATAGAAATGAATTCCTTATAAGTTAATGTCCTTTCATCAAAACTTTGTAAATTAGAATCTGCACTACAGTCAAACATACACACACACACAGTGATAAAAATTGTTTATTAAAAGTAGTTTGTTACCTTAACAAGTACTGTTATCCTACACCGTTGGAGTCCCCAAACCATTCGTGGACGAAATTACATGTAGGCATTGATGCCTTATGGACTTGAGTGGGATTGTCGCCCACCTCCCAATCCATAATTCTTATTTTGCAGACACAACATCTTACAGCATCACCGTCGCCTTCGTAAAAGAACCCGGCTTTAGCCAGATCGGACAATTTCACGTTCTCATGCGGGTATATAGGAACGTAAATTTTAATATGCCCACGACGTTTGATGTTGTAATAGCTATTCAGACGGTTTGTAAAAGAATGTACGTATTCGTCCATATCTACCTATAATAATAACAGTACCTGCTTCATTATCATATACATTATGTGCTATATATAAATATATACATAAGGCTTTCAACACACACACATACCATAAATCCAGAACAGGAAAGGTATTATAACAAACATTACGAAAACAAGTACGTACATAGATCAACGTTTAAACAAACAGATTATTACCTGAATAAATTTTTTTTAAAACAGGACAGCGTATTATCTATATAACGTTCTGTTTCAGATAAGAATAGTTTGAATATAAAATGAAAGGGTACGTTGTATTTTGTTATGAGAAAATGCATTTCTAAATTTCGTTACATTTGTCAAAAGAGCTTATTGATCAGACGTATGAGTAATTATATTAATCCTTATGTAGCAAATACGCACGGATTCGTAAAATACAGCACTCAGGTGTAGGGCAATTAATCCTTTTTGTATTGAACGTATTTAAGTAGGCCTACTCGTGATATCAGTAAATTCTATCTAAACGTCATCTCAACGGAATCATTAAGTTTTTCAAAAGATCTTATTGATCAGACGTATGAATATAAAATTGGAAATCTACAAACACATCAAAAATATCTGTCAAACCCCTATCAAACAAAAACCCCCGTTCTTATCGAGAGACAACAGTAACTGACCTAAGCACATGTGCTTCATTAGGCAACAGACCAAAAAAATCAAATAGACGACTATAAGCTCAATTTAAATAAAATCTGAATATTCAATAAAATTATGTTTTTTTTTTTACTTAGTAACATATGCAAATCTTTTACTTACCTCTTAAATGTTGTTATACACACAATAGCCGATTGAACGATGAGTGTCTCATACAAATGAGAAATAGTGACATGTCGTCTTGTGTGTGTGTATGTATATCATACGGTGGTAGCGTACACGTTTGAAAGTTGATACACATTAAATTCTCTCTCTCTCTCACACACATTACAGAGATTGATATTAATTGCATGTATGTTCAGAGGTTGGGTGTCTAAATCGATGCATTTTACTTTCACTTTCTAATTTGACACATGGCTTACTTCCATACATAAATAGCTATCGTCTACGAGTGTTGCTAAACGAAATTAAAAATGTTGTAATACATAACGTCCTGTGTAATAGTATGGTATGTTTTTTAGGACAGCCAAAAGCATGAAAGTATTATTTAAATCTGTATGGAAGTCATATATAAATATCGAGTCAGCGCGACACAACGTAACATGATTCATGTCAACGTCGTATGTATGTGTGTGCGTGTGCGTCTATGTGTTCGTGTGTGCGCGTGTTTGGTTACGTTGCGTATGCGTCTGTGTGCGTGCACGTCGGATGTATGATTACGTGTGCGTCTGCATTATCGTTATTTTGACTGAGCTATGTTTCTACCCTAGAAATTTCGATGTTTGTGGACATAGTATGTCATTCGTAGACGATAGAGTGGAAAGAAGGTGACAAACCTATGAAGGAACATGAAAAAGTTTCATCTACATGACAATTTCTAAACGATGTTAAGAGCGAGACTTTTCATACACGCACCAATAGACATAGTATGTATGACTCAAACGTTAATTCGCATCAGCAAGTTTGCACGCTACATAATTACAAAAATAATTTCTTAACTGTGACAATTGGTATTGAAATTTTTACCTTGTTCAGTCTGCTCCTCCCCACGTTCCTGCTGAAGGTTAGCTAGTCGTGGTTTTGGACTTGATAATGATTGAGACACTGAAAGGCCTCGTCCGAAGCATGACAGGTAGCAGTTCAGTAAGTAAGCACGACAAAGTTGGAATTACAGAGACTGCTTATTTAAATAACAATTAAGATGAATGAAGATGATTCGTCAATTTGATACCTGAAGGAAGAGAGAATGTACAGGTGAACATATGGACGTGGACTTGTCAGTTTGGCTATTCCCGCCGTTACCTCGACACTTCGAGCTGTTACGACTTTTTTAAACTCTACAGTCACATTAAATTTGTAAAGTGGGCAACCAGAGTATCCTATCGAGGTAACAACGTCCCTTTCTGCTAAAACCTCTGTGTAGTAGTCAGTGAGTTGACGAAAGAAACGGTAATGGAAGTAATCATAATCAGCTGGAAGGATTAAACAAAGGATGGTGTATTCCGGCCTCAAACAATTAAAGAGTCTAGAGCTGGCCACTCCAGCGCTTCCTCGGACGTCCCAAACCTCTCCGTCCCTTCTGCTTGTAGTTCCATAATTATTTGGGAATGCGGCAGTCATCCATTCGGCAAAGATGTTCCCACCAATTCAGACGATACTAGGCAATCCTGTCGCGTATACTCATAATATTCTGTTAATGCCGTATATATATATATATTACATTTAATATTTATAATTAAATTTACCTCAAGATGTTATTTTTTTTTTCCTTTTTTGGAACATGTTTCGGGTACTATCTTGTACCCATCCTCAACCTTCCGGTTTTTTTGTCTGGTGAAGTACATATGTGTTGTTGGTTGACTATTATTATTGTGGCTTCCTGGTGTGTGTGTGTGTGTGTGTGTGTGTGTGTGTGTGTGTGTGTGTGTGTGTGTGTGTGTGTGAGTGCACGCTTAAGTCACAGTACACAATAAAGACAGAACATTGTAATGTTACGTAGGATAATGAAGTATAACATGTCAGATTTTGGTAATGGAAATATAATTTGCATTTTCATGTTAGACGTAATATAGTTACATGTAGTTTATTGGCATTTGTGTATGTGTGTGCACTTGATATTGCGTAAACGTGTCTGCTCTGCTCTACTTGCATATTCTCATGCAATAAAGGACGTACCTCGGTCATGATCCGACGCACGCACACACGAACACACACAGACGCACACGTAATTACACATCTGACGTGCACGCACACACATACATACGCAACGTAACCAAACACGCACACACGTACATACGCAACGAGTGCACACGTACACAACGTAACCAAACACGCACACGCGAACACACACAGACGCATACGTACACACTGCCGTCGTAACGTTAGATTGCTGATGTATAGTATTCACATATAGGCTCCTCATAGTACCATATCAATATCTGTAATGTTATTTATTTCCAACTAAAGTCAGAGACATCCCCAGTAGTTTTTCACCTAGAACGTATACAAAACATCTGATTCTTGTTGGACCTATCACTACCGTTGCGTCATGTACTGATGACCTAAACACTACTGGCTGATCCAAGTTTGTTTGGTTCTCGTCAACAACCTCTTGCATAACTTTGCTCTCAGACGCTTTTCCTACATTTCCATGTGTGTGAAGTTAACATAGCTCAGTCAAAATAACGATAATGTAGACGCACACGTAATCACACATCCGACGTGCACGCACACAGACGCATACGCAACGTAACCAAACACGCGCACACACGAACACATAGACGCACACGCACACACATACATACGACGTTGACATGAATCATGTTACGTTGTGTCGCGCTGACTCGATATTTATATATGACTTCCATACAGATTTAAATAATACTTTCATGCTTTTGGCTGTCCTAAAAAACATACCATACTATTACACAGGACGTTATGTATTACAACATTTTTAATTTCGTTTAGCAACACTCGTAGACGATAGCTATTTATGTATGGAAGTAAGCCATGTGTCAAATTAGAAAGTGAAAGTAAAATGCATCGATTTAGACACCCAACCTCTGAACATACAAGCAATTGATATCAATCTCTGTAATGTGTGTGAGAGAGAGAGAGAATTTAATGTGTATCAACTTTCAAACGTGTACGCTACCACCGTATGATATACATACACACACACAAGACGACATGTCACTAACTCTCATTTTCTCGATAAGAACGGGGGTTTTTGTTTGATAGGGGTTTGACAGATATTTTTGATGTGTTTGTAGATTTCCAATTTTATACTCATACGTCTGATCAATAAGATCTTTTGAAAAACTTAATGATTCCGTTGAGATGACGTTTAGATGGAATTTACTGATATCACGAGTAGGCCTACTTAAATACGTTCAATACAAAAAGGATTAATTGCCCTACACCTGAGTGCTGTATTTTACGAATCCGTGCGTATTTGCTACATAAGGATTAATATAATTACTCATACGTCTGATCAATAAGCTCTTTTGACAAATGTAACGAAATTTAGAAATGCATTTTCTCATAACAAAATACAACGTACCCTTTCATTTTATATTCAAACTATTCTTATCTGAAACAGAACGTTATATAGATAATACGCTGTCCTGTTTAAAAAAAAATTTATTCAGGTAATAATCTGTTTGTTTAAACGTTGATCTATGTACGTACTTGTTTTCGTAATGTTTGTTATAATACCTTTCCTGTTCTGGATTTATGGTATGTGTGTGTGTTGAAAGCCTTATGTATATATTTATATATAGCACATAATGTATATGATAATGAAGCAGGTACTGTTATTATTATAGGTAGATATGGACGAATACGCACATTCTTTTACAAACCGTCTGAATAGCTATTACAACATCAAACGTCGTGGGCATATTAAAATTTACGTTCCTATATACCCGCATGAGAACGTGAAATTGTCCGATCTGGCTAAAGCCGGGTTCTTTTACGAAGGCGACGGTGATGCTGTAAGATGTTGTGTCTGCAAAATAAGAATTATGGATTGGGAGGTGGGCGACAATCCCACTCAAGTCCATAAGGCATCAATGCCTACATGTAATTTCGTCCACGAATGGTTTGGGGACTCCAACGGTGTAGGATAACAGTACTTGTTAAGGTAACAAACTACTTTTAATAAACAATTTTTATCACTGTGTGTGTGTGTATGTTTGACTGTAGTGCAGATTCTAATTTACAAAGTTTTGATGAAAGGACATTAACTTATAAGGAATTCATTTCTATTTTTAATTTATTTCACTATACACCTCTGAACCTATATGTAATTATTTGTAAACTGTGTTACCTGTTGCAGCAAACGTTAACACTAGAACGATTATATTATTATTATTCAGTGATATATACATACATACAATGACTATAGCATATTTAAATCTGTTATCTGTTTATTGGACCTACATGTACATGATTCAAGCCAAACGTATGCACGTTGTCTGTATGTATGTATGTGTGTGCGTGTGTGTCTGTGTGTGCACGTGTTTGGTTACGTTGCGTGTACGTCTGTGTGTGTGTGATATTTAACATGATTTTAATGTTGTTGTATTGTTATGTTGCAGGTTGCTTCTTCTACAAGTACGACACACAATTATATATAAACTTTCGAAAAAATATCAATTTATAATGTATTTATTTAATTGTGAATTTTATATTGTGAACAACAAAAATTCTTGCTGCAGGCGATAACTATTTCTGTCGACTTTCCTAATATATATTATGTAACAGTCATAATTCTGCATGTATGTACATGCAAAAACACCACCTGTTAAAAACAACAACAACAAAAATTCTTGCTGCAGGCGATAACTATTTCTGTCGACTTTCCTAATATATATTATGTAACAGTCATAATTCTGCATGTATGTACATGCAAAAACACCACCTGTTAAAAACAACAACAACAACAAAAATTCTTGCTGCAGGCGATAACTATTTCTGTCGACTTTCCTAATATATATTATGTAACAGTCATAATTCTGCATACAAAGCTTCAGGGGATGAAAAACATCACCTGTTAAAAACAACAACAAAAATTCTTACTGTGATATCTATAGTTATTGTCACTCCATACTTCAGTTTGGACGACCGTAAACGTAAGTTTATGTATTATTATTATTGTAACGATATTAGTTCGTAATGTGCGGTTTCTTTTTTTTCAAACGATAACTATTTCTAGTAGTCTGTGGGCTTGACTTTCCTAATATATATATTTTGTAACAGCGCTAATTCTGCCTGTGTGTATGTACATGCAAAGCTTCGGGCGATGAACGTGAACTTTCCTGATGACCACATCACCACCACCACCATTACTTTCACTAGTCTTCTTTGTAGTCATTGTTTAGTTCCGCCTCGTTTGATACAGACGTCTTCACTTCTAATAATGTCGTTTATCACAAAATTCAATGCAGTTTCTGCTATTGAGTACAAACGGTGTGCAGAATTAACATTGAACAAGCAGTATCCGATTGTTAACATGGTGCATGTGGACACAAGATATGGGAAGTCTGTGCTTGTAACGTTGGAAGATGGTGAGCTACGCTATCGTGTATATCTACCTAAGAGGTATGCTTGCGTCTTTACAGATGAAGAGCTCCGTCATATAAGCCCCAGCGATCTACATCTCGTGTTTCGAGGCATGAGGAATCAAACAGTACATATGGAAATAGTACCTCGTTAAGGTAACAAACTACTTTTAATAAACAATTTTTTATCATTGTGTGTGCGTATGTTTGAATGTAGTGCAGATTCTAATTTACAAAGTTTTGATGAATGGATTTTTAATTTATTTCACTATACGCCTCTGAACCTATATGTAATTATTTGTAAACTGCTTTACCTGTTGCAGCAAACGATAACACTAGAACGATTATATTATTATTATTCATTGATATATACATACATACAATTTACTTATTAAACACTTCAATGATTGTAACGTCTTACAATGACTATAGCATATTTAAATCTGTTATCTGTTTATTGGCCCTACATGTACATGATTCAAACCAAACGTGTGCACGTTGTATGTATGTGTATGATTACGTTGCGTTTGCGTCTGTGTGTGGGCGCGTTGCGTGTTTGGTTACGTTGCGTATGCGTATGTATGTGTGTGTGTGTGTGTGTGTGTGATTACGTTGCGTATGCGTCTGTATGTGCGCGCGTTGCGTGTGCATCTGTGTGTGTGATATTTAACATGATTTTAATATTGTTGTTGTATTGTTATGTTGCAGGTTGCTTCTCCTACAAGTACGACACAATTATATATAAACTTTCGAAAAAATATTAATTTTATAATGTATTCATTTAATTATGAATTTTATATTGTGAATGTTAAAATATATTTAATCATTTAAACAAATTATGACTTTATTTTATTTCACTCTACACCTCTGAACATGTGTACAATTAATTTTTTTTTTTTTTTTTTTTTTTTTTTTTTTTTTTTTTTTTTTTTTTTTTTTTTTTTGTGAACTGTTACATCAGAAGATTTGTATGAATTTCAGTCGCCGTTTTCATGTGTGTGTATAATTTTAATTTATTTCGCTATACACTACTGAACCTATGTGTGTGTGTGTAAACTGCAACCTTAAAACAGAAGTATTGTACCAGATTGCTAAGCCGTTAACGTATGGATTTGTCATCTGTAACAACATAACAGGTAAGTAGTTCATTGACGCCGAATATATATATTTCTAACAAGGATCAATCACACTGACTGCATTATAAACTATTAGTTAATTATTTAATACATTGAAAAATGAAGACGGCGTTTTGACAACGAGAGAGAGAGAGCTAAAATTATTTATTCATCACACCGACTACACAATGTACGAGAGGGAGACAAGAGAAAGGGTATGGAACCTTGCATAGTTGAAACGTGTGAGAGTGAGAGAGAGAGAGAGAGAGAGAGAGAGAGAGAGAGAGAGAGAGAGAGAGAGAGAGAGAGAGAGAGAGAGAGAGAGAGAGAGAGAGAGAGAGAGGACGTTGACACAGTTGAAACAAGTGAGAGTGAGAGAGAGAGAGAGAGAGAGAGAGAGAGAGAGAGAGAGAGAGAGAGAGTGAGAGAGAGGACGTTACTATTTGTTGCCACAGTTGAAACAAGTGAGAATGAGAGAGAGAGAGAGAGAGAGAGGACGTTAATATGAAACCTTGCATAGTTGAAACGCGTGAGAGTGAGAGAGAGAGAGAGAGAGAGAGAGAGAGAGAGAGAGAGAGAGAGAGAGAGAGAGAGAGAGAGAGTATCAATTATGATCATATAGTTTGAATTTCCCACCACAGAAGAGAAAAAAATGTTGACAACCCTGCTCATATAAATTTAATATACATTATAACACACGACAAATTTGAACTCACGCAAAGGTTGGTACACCTGATCATATATTTTAATATACACTATAATGCATCGAGTTGGAACCACCCCCACCCACTGATATGAAATAAAAAAAAAAAAAAAAAAAAAAAAAAAACCTCCACCCAACACCACCCACTGATATGCAAATCAGCTTTCTTAAAAAAATAAAAAAGTATATTCACGGATGCTGGTGGTCCATTGAACCTCATCCCACCAAATCAATTTAATTAAAAAAATAAAAAATTTTATTCGCGGATGCTGTGGTCCATTGAACCTCATCCCACCCCCCTTGATATGCAAATCAATTTAATTAAAAAAAATAAAAAACCAAATTAAAAAAATAAAAAAATTTATTCGCGGAAATTCGTGGATGCTGTGGTCCATCGGGATGCTGCGGGTCCAGCGGTGGCGGCGTCATCTCTTAGATCATGTTTTTTATCGTTTTTTTATGTTTTTTAAGAAAGGCGGCATTCCTTTGTGGCTGAGAACTCTCATTTTCCCCCTACTTATAGTGGTTACCAGTTTTAAAAAAGGTTATGCCCAGTTCAGACTTTGTTCGTTATTATGTAAATTAAGATTTCTCGTTGTGTTTAAAAAGGTGTTAGTCTTATATGGTGTTATTAGTGATTGTTTTTAGTGTTTGTGTTATATGGTGTCTGTAGATAAATTTATTATTACTTAAAATACGTGTATACAAAGGTGTGTGTTGAAGTACGATATAATGAGATGTCAGAATCACCAAATCCTCTTCTTGTACTCTTCTTGGTTGAAGATAGGGCCCACGTACACGTCAGATCTTCCTTCTCGTCCCTCGTCCACTTCAAATCTTCTTCCTGGTTATTATGTCCTTTATTTCATGTAACGGGTATTCTTCTGTTATTGCAAAAAGTTCGTGTAGTGTACCTCTAACTGTATTTATCTGGTTGTATAGTTTTTTCACACTTTATAACACAAAATGTAAGACGATTTAAAAACGCGTCTATCTGCTAAGATCGTTGTCAAAGAAGTCTCATTTTATTTATCCCAAATTTCTGGTTGCTAAGGGTAAACTTGGAATCTGGTTGGTTAATACGGACCTACATTGTCATCTACTTTTATTATTTCAGAATCTAAATTTCGTTCAAAATCTTTAATTTAACATAACTTTTCTATACTGAATGGGAGTTTAAAACCATTATCAGCATTATTTTGATCTTCACATTTGTTATATTTAGACACCAAACATGCCTATTTTTGTTTAAAAACTATGGATGTTACAATTTTGTTATTTGGAATTTTCTTAAATAACTTGATATGTGTTATTTTGGTTCTATATTCCTTGTATACATTATTACCTATAAATACATCAACCCTTTCACATTTGCTTTACAAAATTTCTAATATAATTGTTCAAAATTTACTAAAGTTGGTTTCACCTGGCCTATGTAATAGTATTATTTTCATCATCATGTTTTAACATCTCTAACAATTAAGTTAACTTCTAACATTCATCAAAATGGTTTAACATATAACGTTATTTTAACAACACAAAATATATATTATTCTAATAGTTAAATTCATGCCTACATGGCTATGATTTTACCAACTCCTTGCACAAATAATTGTTTTCTACTCAGACTGTATAAATGTTTGACACTTAACAAAACATCTCTATATAGTCCATTCTGCTTTGTCAATTAATTTATTTACCATGGTTTAATATCAGCTCTGTTGTTATATTTGTTAACACAACATAAAAAAATTTGAATTAATATCATTAAATTGACATTCCTTTAAATTAACTGTATCCCCTGGTACATACAAAAAACACAACACAAATACTATTATATAAAACACTGTGCTATAACATAAAACATGCACATTTAACAAAACAAATTCTATACTAATTATTTAGTCCTTTGTCAGCTAATTTACTCATTATTCTGACACTGTCTATGTCATGTTTACTATTTATATGGGTTTTAACATCCGTATACTTATTGATGTTTGATTTACAAAAATTACAATAAAGTAGACACTGTTGCTCCACCTCACCACAGAGTTCTAATAATCTTGTTACATTTACTGTTTATCTGGGTTCTACTCTTGTTATAAATGTTATTGTGACCATGTTATAATTTGTTGTTTACTGGACAACCCTATGAACTCTATATGTGACAATTATTTGTATGGTTCATGTATCTATAATCATGTGTATCTATATTTTTGTTACATCAATTAACTTAATTATTTACTAATATTTCTCTTACATAATATTACATGTTTGGGCCTATCATCCCTCACTTTGTATTTTGATTATCTGGATATACCGATACATTAACTGAAACCATTTGTTTCTTTACAGTTCTGGTTCATAAACTGTTTGTCTTTACAATTCTTTGTTTGGTCACTACTGAAAATTCATGTCATAGTTGGGGTTTGAAGATATCTGCATCACTTAGCCTAAATCATTAATTTGGGTACGGTCAGTTGTCTTACTAGTCAGTCTAAAATTGTTAGTCGTTCTTCTTCACTATCATCTTTGAAGATATTGTTCTTCTTGTTAGCTTCTTAACCAAAGTTTTCATTAAATCAGGTAAGATATTATGTTGTTCCAAATGTAATGTTCCAATATATATATATATATATATATATATTGTAACGTTTCTTACAAAATAATAATAATATTAAAATTTGAAAAAAAATTTTAATTCAAATAAAAAATTTTGTTTTCTGAAAAATATTTGTTTTCGTGTTTTTGTTGTTGTATGTATTTAATAAACAATTTTCGTAACTGCATTGCGTAAAAATTTTAATTATTTTATTGTTGCTTATGTTGTTGTGTCACTTTTTCTGAATAACTCCTGCGTTAATATAGTTAAGTCCGGTACTAGTCGATAGACGGTTCTTCATCTTCTTCTTCAATTTGCTCCTTATTCCTTTGTAAATACCGCCCTTCGGATAGTCCGTGATCTTGAATTCACTTATTTTTAATTATATTTAAATTAAATTTCAACCAATTTGCAGAATTATATGATTTATTAACAATTATTAGAAAGATCGATGGTTAATCGATTATTGACAACAGTATCGACTCGTTACTCAGGGCCGGTTGGTAAAAAATTTACATGAATAGTGTATATAAAATATTTTGTTCTTTTAACGGTTATTATATAATTAGCCAGAGAAGGGTAGGGCCATGAAAGTATAACACTTACAATTAAAAGTCTTAAAACTAAAATTTACAAGGTTATTAATCAATATTGAAAGTTTATATATTATAATATTCGAACCAGTGAAGACTCGATGTTCATTTGTTCCAATTCGCATAGGATGCTGGGAAGACAAAATGGCCGCCTGACGACTGCGTAGGTTAACGTCAGTCACCTCGACAAATATTTCTTGCAATAAAGATGCCTTTTCACCATTTTCTCGTCTCAGCAATTGTGGACGTTCGTTCCGGAGTTAAATGAGTGTTCCTGGTGCAGTGTTTCTTAGTTCACTTTGTTTAAATGTGTGTGATAATGTCTACTTCACTTTGGTTAAATAGGTCGTACTTAACACTTTTTGTTTCGTCCGTAATAATTATTTGTGATGGTGTTAATTTAATAATTTAGGCGTATTTGGTTCTGTTTTATTGTAGTTTAATTGTTTGTGCTCACTGCTTCTAAAGTTAAAAGTCAAAATTAGAAAAGTTACAAATTTTCACTGAACTCGATTTATATCTCGCACGCCATTTATGCTTCTTATATAGGTTAAACGGAGCGAAACCTCGTTCAAGTGTTCGCTTCAACGGATAATAATTAACTGTTCTCATTTCGTTTGTCTCCTGAAATTCTTAGCCAATTTAATATACATCATACATAGTTTCAAATTGCCTTGGCTTCCGATACATCTTTATTAAATACATTATATCACTGAAAATATTTTCGTTATTATTTAATTTTATGAAATACTAAATACATAATCGGTTTCTTTAATCTATTTTGCTTATTTTGATACTAATTAATATAGTTTTACAAAACTTTTATTTAAAAAAGTTATATTTTCTTCATTTTGGAAAATTAGGCTTAAATCTTTGTTTCCTGTTCTTGTCCAAATATTAGCCATTTTATTTGATATAATTATTATTCTACTGAATCTCAGATTGATATAATTGTGTATCTTTCCTTAATTTCTTGCAATTTGTCCATTAATTATTGTTTTTAAATATAATTCATTTATCTATGACTCCTCCTTTGAAATTTTAGTTAATACATTTGCATTTTTATTCATAATTTTACCTATCTTCTGACAATATCTTTTTAAAGTATAAATTACATTATATTACTATGTGATGGGTTTATCTTGCATAAATTTCATCAGTTTAGTTGGTTTATAGGACTAGATTTGTCAATTATAATGTAGTTTAGATTTACTATTTGGCCTAGATTTTATCTGTTGTTACCTACAAAGTTTTTAATAATACAGTTAGTTTATACCCTTTTCTGACCTTCTATTCTAATATAATATTCATTTATAATTCCTTCTTTTACTACAATAACATTTAGTATTGACTTTAAACAATTAAAACATAACAATTATTTGACATTAAATATGGTATTTAAATTCATACCCTTTTTTGTACTGATTACTTACAGTAACTCCTAAAAACATTTTATTATATAAGAATGGTATCCACATTCAGACATGCATTCCTAATTCAAACTATTAAACATAATAACATTTTATAAATATAAGAATCAATCTCTATTTCCAAACCTTATGCATAGAGTTCATTTATGGTAATTGGAACCTAACATCTCTGTTCCATTAATTTTTAACACTTACTTAAAACTATTTGGGTACAGTCTTATCTGTTTTTCCTTAACTTTAGGGATGCATCCCTTGTCACTTTATGGATTAACTCCCAGCTGTCTATTTATATTATTCACTCCATTGAATGTTATTACATAAATAGTAGCATTTTATTAGAAAGAGTAGTCATTGCTCTTTCACCACACTATTTTATTAAATAGCACTCATGATACTATATTAAAACTCTTAAAGTTATTTAAAGGTACAGTATTAAATGTATTTTCTCAAAGTTTATATATTATAATATAATACCTTGCACTTGTCCCCTGTTATTTCTTGATACTATCACTAGTCATTTTCATAGTTTTATAATATCAAATTGTTTAATCATGGGGGAACTGTTAAGATTTGTCTTTATTAATTATACAATAACTTTCTTGGGTGCACTTCTACTTAGCACTTTAAACACTTTTATTTTTATTTATTTTACATGAGTTTCTGGTTTTTTGGGGTGTTATACTTTCAATAGTGACATTTACTTTCTTTTGGGGTTTTTGTTTTCTCCCTATTGGGTTTCTTTTGGGTATTGGTCGTATTCTACTTCCTCTATTACATGTTATCTTCAAACTTAATAGAAGATGTCCCTGTTCATTAGGTATGTTGGTTTGGTCTGGATATCTTCCTTCTTCATTCTTGGTTTCTTCAGTACCATTTTGTTATTATTATTTTTCTTTGTTCTGGGTCTCTTCCTTTTTCGTTCTTGGTTTCTTCATTATTATTTATTCTTGTTCATTCTGGTTCGTTTATTTGGTCTGGGTATCTTCCTTACCTACTCCTATC
The DNA here is from genome assembly GCA_034769895.1 of Magicicada septendecula. Lineage (NCBI taxonomy): Eukaryota > Metazoa > Arthropoda > Insecta > Hemiptera > Cicadidae > Magicicada > Magicicada septendecula. Next base: position 220,944,267 of record CM068372.1, read on the forward strand.
CTACCTGGGTATTATTCTTATTTTAATTTTAGTTTTTTGGGGTTTTATTTTGTTGTACATTTATTTTTGTTGCAGAGTTTTTTCTTTATATTTACTTTTTCTTGTTATGGTGGTAATTTATTGTGATTTTTATTTGGTTCTCATTTGGATTTTTCTGGATATTCCATATAATTGATTTTTACTAATGATCATATGGTAATATATTTAAGTGGATTATCTGTCATGCTACAGATTGCTCTCCTCCAGAAGTGATTAGTTCAGATCATACTTGGTTTGTCTGAAATAATTGCTTATGATATTTATTATAAATTAGATTTCTTTACTTCCTTCCCATTTCTAAATTTTTGCTTCTTTATTTTTGAGCTTACCTGTATTTCATTATTAACTTGATTTTCCTTGATAGTAATAGTCATCTGAGGTTCATTATTTTTTATTTTTCATATTTTCTTAACTTGCTTCTTTATCCTTGGGATATTTATTCCCTAACATTCCCTAACACGTGAGCTGGGGCAGTTCAGGGGGGCACTGTAGGCTACATACTCTGCTGGCCATACTACGTCATTTATTGAGGTCAGAGGCAAATCATCTCTGCTCAAAACATAATAATACTGCTGGACTTATCTACAGATAGTTATTAATAAAAATTATATAAGAATAGTCCACCTTATGACTATAGATAACAAAAAAAATATCTTTGGATACTTCACTTCGTATTTGCTCAGATCTGTTAATATTTCTATTTCAGTTATTTTTCTCAATGGTTAGCTCTGCTGGTATATTATTTCTTATTATGGTTGGAAGCTGTTTTAATATAATTATCACTTGTTATTCAGTGTAAAGTTTTTTTATTTTAATTCTCTGTTATTCCTTGACTGTTATTACAATCTTCTTCTGGCCATTGGTAGCATATTTTTTTTTCTTCTTATGAATCGTTCCACTAGATTTATGTTCTTGCAATTACTCTTTTAATTGTCCGTCTTATAATTGACCTTTATTTTATGATCATATTCTTATTATGGATTTATTTAAATATATATATTTCTTCCCTTTTCAAAATTTTATTCCGCTCTTGCTTTTTATCCAAATGAACTCTTTAATTATCATTTTATGTGGTCATTGTCTCTGCTTATATTGCGTAAAAGTCTTATTATTTTTACTTCACAATAAGTTTATTCATTTTAATTGTATCAGTGGTTCTTACTTCCATTTCTTTATTCTCAAAATTTTTTCATAATTGGTTCCACATATAATTGTTTGTAATGTGAACTTACTCTTCCTTTTGAATGTTGTGGCTATTCTTCAAAATTCATTTTTCTTTTCTTTTATATTCCATGATTTGAGTTTCATAAATAGTTGGTAGTAAGATGTGCTTACTTGGTATTTTTTGAATTTATTTGTTTATTTTTCAAAATTCTTTTTCTTTTTCTTTATTTCAAAAGTCGTTTCATAAATATTTGGTAGTAAGATGTGCTTACTTAGTTTTTAGAATTTTGTTTTTATTTTTTTTTTTAATTCTTTTTCTTTTTCTTTATTTCAAAAGTCGTTTCATAAATATTTAGTAAGATGTGCTTACTTAGTTTTTAGAATTTTGTTTTATTTTTTTTCAAAATTCTTTTTCTTTTTCTTTTTCTTTATTTCAAAAGTCGTTTCATAAATATTTGGTAGTAAGATGTGCTTACTTATTTTTTGAATTTATTTTATTTTTCAAAATTCTTTTATATACATCCAATTACTCATAATATTTTTTCATGGAAGCCTCGTTATATACAACTTTGATCCTTTCTGAGTCCATTTCCTTTACTTCATAATTATTATTGTTTTTTATATTGGAGATTACATATGGTCCTGTATATAACAGCAATAACTTCTTCGTTATTCCTTCCAGTGTGCTGGGTAGTTCACGATTTTTTAATAAGATTTTTTCTCCCTTTTCATAAGTTATTATTTTACCACTAACCTTTCGATACTTATTGTGCCGTTTTTCCTGGTCTTCGGCCACCTTGTTGTAGAACTTTACCTTGTCAAATTTGTAAATATTATTTATAGGGAACTCTAGGATTTATTCGATCTCTCGTGAGGGTGGTTTTTCGTACATGGCGGAGTATGGGGTAATTCCTATAGCTGGATGGTATGCCAAGTTGAGGAATTCCTCAGTGGCTTCTAGATAGTCTTGCCACCTTTTCTGTTGATGGTGACAATAAGTTCTTAGGATCCTCCCCACTTCTCGTAACACCCTCTCTGCCGGATTACTGCTCGGGTGGTAGACCGAGGTTTTGTATGTACGAACGCCCATTGATAATAGGGTATCCCACCATTTTCTACCCTTAAACTGGGTTCCATGATCAGTGATGATCGAAGATGGTTTCCCCATGTTTGGGATATACTGCTCCGTTAATATCCCCAGAATTTTCCGGGTAGTTGCCCGATTAGTAGGGTATAGCTTAACAAACTTTGTGAAGTGGTCCATTACGATTATTAGGTATCGATATTGGTGTCGACCGCCACTACGGGGAAATGGTCCGCAGATGTCTAGGAATACCTTCTCCAATTTAGCCTGGGAGGTTATAGGAATCATAACACCTTCCTTCTTCTCGTTGTTTGTTTTTACGAGCTGGCAGATTTTACAGCTTTTAATATACATTCGGACCTTCCTATTTATGTTTTTTATCTGGCAGCTCTCCTCCAGAGCTTTTATCACCTTTAAGGCGCCCATATGCCCATATCGTATGTGGTAGTTTACTATTATTTCTTTTTCGATCTGGGTTGGAACAACCACCTTCCAGGTCTCCTGCTTCAGTGAGGTTTTAACGAACAAGATTTGTTTGTTTAGTTGGTAATATTGAGCAACGGTTTCGTCTCCTTCTTCTAATCGAGTTTTAAGGTTTCTCAATTTCGGGTCTGCTTGTTGGTGGGTGCTCATATTTGTTAATAATGTTGTTAAGTCGGCTCTGGTGCTAAGAAGATGGTATATTTTTAGTACGCTTTCCTTCTCCCCTTCGAAAGTTTGCTCTTCCACATTGACACGTGATAACACATCGGCTACGACATTCTTTTTACCTGGGATGTATTCCCATTTTAGATGGTATTCTTGAAGGGCAAGTATCCACCTTGTTAGTCTGCCATGATTCAATTTGCAGCTTTCTAGGAACGAAATTGATTTATGGTCTGTTCGGACGGTAACCGGGTAACCCAAGATGTAAGTGCGGAACTTACCGCAAGCGAATACTACACTCAGTAATTCTTTTTCAGTTACAGTGTAGTTCTTCTCGCACTGGTTCAATGATCTGCTAGCGAAGCTAATTACTTGGTGTTGACCCTTCTCGTCTTCTTGATATAATGTCATTCCCAGGCTGATGTTGCTGGCATCGCAGTTCATAAAAAATGGTAGTTTAAAATTTGGGTGGCGAAGTATTATTGTTGCCAGAAATTTGTCCTTAATAAGTTGGAAAATCACATCCTGCTCTTGACACCATACCCATTTATTTTTGATGACAATTGTGTTTGAAATCTTGCGGTTAATTCTGAATATTGTTCCTGGAACTTGCGATAATAATTACAGAGTCCCAAGAATGACTGTAATTGCTTTCTGTTTTTGGGTGCCGGGAATTTCTGGATCGCTTCCACCTTTTCTGCCGACGGTGAGATTCCTTGATCGTCCAAGTTAAAACCCAAGAATTGAACTTCTCTGGCAATTTCTAACTTCAGCGTGACGTTACTGACAGATAACTTCTCAAGCACGTGTTCCACACGGTAACAGTGTTCCTCCCAAGTTTCTGAGGTAACTAGTAGATCGTCTACTTACACGGTGGTAAACTGAAGTGCTTCCTGTCCCAGTATCTGGTCCATGCAGGTCACAAAGATGGCAACTGAGTTTACGAGTCCGAAGGGCAGTCTTTTGAATTGGTAATTGCGCCCCTCGAATATGAAAGCCAGATACTGGCGACTCCGTGGGTGTAACTCCACCTGCCAGTAACCGCACACCGTGTCCCAGGTACTAAAGTACTTGGTACCGTGGAATCGTTTCAGGATTTCTTCTATCTCACCGGGCGATGTTCTATCATTTATTATCTTTTTGTTTATTTCCCCCGCATCCAAGCAAAGCCGGACTTGGCCGTTTTTCTTGGGAATAGCCACGATAGGGCTGGTGTATGGAGATTGGCTATTTTCTATGATGTCACTATTAATCATCCGGTTTATTTCCGCTCTTACAGCCTCCTTTCGTGAATGCGCAATAGGGTATGATTTTCTATTAAACTCCACTGTATCTCTGAATTTAAGGGTACATTGGTAATTTTTTACCTTACCTGGCTCGTCCGAAAATACTGAGCTGTACTTTTCATAATTTCTGATCAACTGATTCGCTTGGTTAATGGGCAATTTCTCCCTAGTATAATATAATACCTTGCACTTGTCCCCTGTTATTTCTTGATACTATCACTAGTCATTTTCATAGTTTTATAATATCAAATTGTTTAATCATGGGGGAACTGTTAAGATTTGTCTTTATTAATTATACAATAACTTTCTTGGGTGCACTTCTACTTAGCACTTTAAACACTTTTATTTTTATTTATTTTACATGAGTTTCTGGTTTTTTGGGGTGTTATACTTTCAATAGTGACATTTACTTTCTTTTGGGGTTTTTGTTTTCTCCCTATTGGGTTTCTTTTGGGTATTGGTCGTATTCTACTTCCTCTATTACATGTTATCTTCAAACTTAATAGAAGATGTCCCTGTTCATTAGGTATGTTGGTTTGGTCTGGATATCTTCCTTCTTCATTCTTGGTTTCTTCAGTACCATTTTGTTATTATTATTTTTCTTTGTTCTGGGTCTCTTCCTTTTTCGTTCTTGGTTTCTTCATTATTATTTATTCTTGTTCATTCTGGTTCGTTTATTTGGTCTGGGTATCTTCCTTACCTACTCCTATCCTACCTGGGTATTATTCTTATTTTAATTTTAGTTTTTTGGGGTTTTATTTTGTTGTACATTTATTTTTGTTGCAGAGTTTTTTCTTTATACTTACTTTTTCTTGTTATGGTGGTAATTTATTGTGATTTTTATTTGGTTCTCATTTGGATTTTTCTGGATATTCCATATAATTGATTTTTACTAATGATCATATGGTAATCTATTTAAGTGGATTATCTGTCATGCTACAGATTGCTCTCCTCCAGAAGTGATTAGTTCAGATCATACTTGGTTTGTCTGAAATAATTGCTTATGATATTTATTATAAATTAGATTTCTTTACTTCCTTCCCATTTCTAAATTTTTGCTTCTTTATTTTTGAGCTTACCTATATTTCATTATTAACTTGATTTTCCTTGATAGTAATAGTCATCTGAAGTTCATTATTTTTTATTTTTCATTTTTTCTTAACTTGCTTCTTTATCCTTGGGATATTTATTCCCTAACATTCCCTAACACGTGAGCTGGGGCAGTTCAGAGGGGCACTGTGGGCTACATACTCTGCTGGCCATACTACGTCATTTATTGAGGTCAGAGGCAAATCATCTCTGCTCAAAACATAATAATACTGCTGGACTTATCTACAGATAGTTATTAATAAAAATTATATAAGAATAGTCCACCTTATGACTATAGATAACAAAAAAAATATCTTTGGATACTTCACTTCGTATTTGCTCAGATCTGTTAATATTTCTATTTCAGTTATTTTTCTCAATGGTTAGCTCTGCTGGTATATTATTTCTTATTATGGTTGGAAGCTGTTTTAATATAATTATCACTTGTTATTCAGTGTAAAGTTTTTTTATTTTATTTCTCTGTTATTCCTTGACTGTTATTACAATCTTCTTCTGGCCATTGGTAGCATATTTTTTTTTTCTTATGAATCGTTCCACTAGTTTTATGTTCTTGCAATTACTCTTTTAATTGTCCGTCTTATAATTGACCTTTATTTTATGATCAAATTCTTATTATGGATTTATTTAAATATATATATTTCTTCCCTTTTCAAAATTTTATTCCGCTCTTGCTTTTTATCCAAATGAACTCTTTAATTATCATTTTGTGTGGTCATTGTATCTGCTTATATTGCGTAAAAGTCTTATTATTTTTACTTCACAATAAGTTTATTCATTTTAATTGTATCAGTGGTTCTTACTTCCATTTCTTTATTCTCAAAATTTTTTCATAATTGGTTCCACATATAATTGTTTGTAATGTGAACTTACTCTTCCTTTTGAATGTTGTGGCTATTCTTCAAAATTCATTTTTCTTTTCTTTTATATTCCACGATTTGAGTTTCATAAATAGTTGGTAGTAAGATGTGCTTACTTGGTATTTTTTGAATTTATTTGTTTATTTTTCGAAATTCTTTTTCTTTTTCTTTATTTCAAAAGTCGTTTCATAAATATTTGGTAGTAGGATGTGCTTACTTAGTTTTTAGAATTTTGTTTTTATTTTTTTTTTAATTCTTTTTCTTTTTCTTTATTTCAAAAGTCGTTTCATAAATATTTAGTAAGATGTGCTTACTTAGTTTTTAGAATTTTGTTTTATTTTTTTTCAAAATTCTTTTTCTTTTTCTTTTTCTTTATTTCAAAAGTCGTTTCATAAATATTTGGTAGTAAGATGTGCTTACTTATTTTTTGAATTTATTTTATTTTTCAAAATTCTTTTATATACATCCAATTACTCATAATATTTTTTCATGGAAGCCTCGTTATATACAACTTTGATCCTTTCTGAGTCCATTTCCTTTACTTCATAATTATTATTGTTTTTTATATTGGAGATTACATATGGTCCTGTATATAACAGCAATAACTTCTTCGTTATTCCTTCCAGTGTGCTGGGTAGTTCACGATTTTTTAATAAGATTTTTTCTCCCTTTTCATAAGTTATTATTTTACCACTAACCTTTCGATACTTATTGTGCCGTTTTTCCTGGTCTTCGGCCACCTTGTTGTAGAACTTTACCTTGTCAAATTTGTAAATATTATTTATAGGGAACTCTAGGATTTATTCGATCTCTCGTGAGGGTGGTTTTTCGTACATGGCGGAGTATGGGGTAATTCCTATAGCTGGATGGTATGCCAAGTTGAGGAATTCCTCAGTGGCTTCTAGATAGTCTTGCCACCTTTTCTGTTGATGGTGACAATAAGTTCTTAGGATCCTCCCCACTTCTCGTAACACCCTCTCTGCCGGATTACTGCTCGGGTGGTAGACCGAGGTTTTGTATGTACGAACGCCCATTGATAATAGGGTATCCCGCCATTTTCTATCCTTAAACTGGGTTCCATGATCAGTGATGATCGAAGATGGTTTCCCCATGTTTGGGATATACTGCTCCGTTAATATCCCCAGAATTTTCCGGGTAGTTGCCCGATTAGTAGGGTATAGCTTAACAAACTTTGTGAAGTGGTCCATTACGATTATTAGGTATCGATATTGGTGTCGACCGCCACTACGGGGAAATGGTCCGCAGATGTCTAGGAATACCTTCTCCAATTTAGCCTGGGAGGTTATAGGAATCATAACACCTTCCTTCTTCTCGTTGTTTGTTTTTACGAGCTGGTAGATTTTACAGCTTTTAATATACATTCGGACCTTCCTATTTATGTTTTTTATCTATCAGCTCTCCTCCAGAGCTTTTATCACCTTTAAGGCGCCCATATGCCCATATCGTATGTGGTAGTTTACTATTATTTCTTTTTCGATCTGGGTTGGAACAACCACCTTCCAGGTCTCCTGCTTCAGTGAGGTTTTAACGAACAAGATTTGTTTGTTTAGTTGGTAATATTGAGCAACGGTTTCGTCTCCTTCTTCTAATCGAGTTTTAAGGTTTCTCAATTTCGGGTCTGCTTGTTGGTGGGTGCTCATATTTGTTAATAATGTTGTTAAGTCGGCTCTGGTGCTAAGAAGATGGTATATTTTTAGTACGCTTTCCTTCTCCCCTTCGAAAGTTTGCTCTTCCACATTGACACGTGATAACACATCGGCTACGACATTCTTTTTACCTGGGATGTATTCCCATTTTAGATGGTATTCTTGAAGGGCAAGTATCCACCTTGTTAGTCTGCCATGATTCAATTTGCAGCTTTTTAGGAACGAAATTGATTTATGGTCTGTTCGGACGGTAACCGGGTAACCCAAGATGTAAGTGCGGAACTTACCGCAAGCGAATACTACACTCAGTAATTCTTTTTCAGTTACAGTGTAGTTCTTCTCGCACTGGTTCAAAGATCTGCTAGCGAAGCTAATTACTTGGTGTTGACCCTTCTCGTCTTCTTGATATAATGTCGTTCCCAGGCTGATGTTGCTGGCATCGCAGTTCATAAAAAATGGTAGTTTAAAATTTGGGTGGCGAAGTATTATTGTTGCCAGAAATTTGTCCTTAATAAGTTGGAAAATCACATCCTGCTCTTGACACCATATCCATTTATTTTTGATGACAATTGTGTTTGAAATCTTGCGGTTAATTCTGAATATTGTTCCTGGAACTTGCGATAATAATTACAGAGTCCCAAGAATGACTGTAATTGCTTTCTGTTTTTGGGTGCCGGGAATTTCTGGATCGCTTCCACCTTTTCTGCCGACGGTGAGATTCCTTGATCGTCCAAGTTAAAACCCAAGAATTGAACTTCTCTGGCAATTTCTAACTTCAGCGTGACGTTACTGACAGATAACTTCTCAAGCACGTGTTCCACACGGTAACAGTGTTCCTCCCAAGTTTCTGAGGTAACTAGTAGATCGTCTACATACACGGTGGTAAACTGAAGTGCTTCCTGTCCCAGTATCTGGTCCATGCAGGTCACAAAGATGGCAACTGAGTTTACGAGTCCGAAGGGCAGTCTTTTGAATTGGTAATTGCGCCCCTCGAATATGAAAGCCAGATACTGGCGACTCCGTGGGTGTAACTCCACCTGCCAGTAACCGCACACCGTGTCCCAGGTACTAAAGTACTTGGTACCGTGGAATCGTTTCAGGATTTCTTCTATCTCACCGGGCGATGTTCTATCATTTATTATCTTTTTGTTTATTTCCCCCGCATCCAAGCAAAGCCGGACTTGGCCGTTTTTCTTGGGAATAGCCACGATAGGGCTGGTGTATGGAGATTGGCTATTTTCTATGATGTCACTATTAATCATCCTGTTTATTTCCGCTCTTACAGCCTCCTTTCGTGAATGCGCAATAGGGTATGATTTTCTATTAAACTCCACTGTATCTCTGAATTTAAGGGTACATTGGTAATTTTTTACCTTACCTGGCTCGTCCGAAAATACTGAGCGGTACTTTTCATAAATTCTGATCAACTGATTCGCTTGGTTAATGGGCAATTTCTCCCTAGTAATTCTGCTCCGGAAATCCCTTATTTCTTGTATCTTTTGGGACCATAAACCTTCGTCCGTGTTGTCGTATATTATGGGGTTAATAATGGAGTTACCTTCCGTATAGTTGATGTTACGAATTTGCTGGTGGATACTCCTGGGAAGTACTATCTCGCTACCGACTAAATCGGCCGTCCAGGTCAGACCTCCGGTAAACAGCGATATTTTCTCTGATCGTAAATCGATGATAGCAGAGTTTTTTCTCAGCACATCGCATCCCACTAATATATTAAAGGGTAATCCTGCCGCAATTAGGAATATCATGTTTATTGCTATACCCTTGTTAATCACGTTTAACGATACTTGCTTTCGGATAGTCTTGTTTTGGCGACCAGTGGCACCTATTAATACGATATTATTTATTGGTAAAGTCGGCAATAATTGACCACATTTCTCTTGGATTCTCTCCAATTCTGTTGAGTTAATAATAGATACATTCGCACCTGTATCAATCATTAGCTGTGCGAAGATTCCTTCTATTTCTGCATTAATGTAAATTATTTCATTATTTATACTATGGAGGCGAGTGTCACCCTCCTCCAATAGTTCGTTTCGTATGTTTTTTAAATAATTACAACTAATAATTGTAATATTGTTATTATTAGTTGCTCTTGGCAACTCTCTTTGATACCCAGCAGATAGGAGCAGTAAAAGGTCCTGATTATTTATATTACTGCCTCCTCCCGTTTAAATTCTCATTTTCTTGGTTATTATTGTTTGGACCAACTGAGGCGTCAGTCGGGAAACCTTGAGTGGGTTCCAGCCGTTCCGTTCGCTGTTCGAATAGTTGTTCTCTAGTTGGTTGCCGCTCTGGGTCATCTAGACTGGTACTTCGTCTAGGCGGATTATACCTTGAACTATCCCGTTCTCGGCTTCTGCGTCGGTCTTCATATTCATGAAAACTGTTCCGCCGTTGACGGTGGTATCTGCGTTGGCTGTTTCCTTCGGCGCGTATAAAATTTACCCGGGGTCGGGAGAACCTGTTGTTTTTATTGGTATTGTTAGTTGGGTAACCCCTATTTTTATTATAATACCGTTCGGTATTATTAGTATGGTTTGGGTTTCTCTGGCTATATACGTTTGGATTTGGGTAATAATTGGTCCGAATACCGGGGTACCCGTTATTATTCCTGTTGATATTTTGGTTCATGGGACCGTTATTATTATTATTATTATTACTACTGTTGGTAATATTATGATTATTATAATTGGGATTATATCGGTTCCCTTGGTACCCACTGCTGTTCTGATGATTATTGTTGTTCGGGTACGGATTACTTCGGAATTCTGGCCGTTCATTCCTTCTTCTGCTTTGCCGATAGTATTCCTCATTCTCGTAGTTTTCTAATAGTTCCGTCATCGCCTGGATGGTCTTTATTTGGCTACCCCTTCTTGCTCGTATGACTTCTTCATCATAATGGTATGAGAGTTTATTTACAAGGCATTCTTCTGGTATGGCCGGTTCCAGGTGCTTCGCCAGACATACCTTCCCAAGGAAGTACGCGGTCATCGTATTACCCAATTGTGTCTTGTATCGGCCATGGCAGATGTTGTCCCGTATTAAATTTTGGGTGGTCTCCGACCAATACTTCGCCTTGAACAAATTCTTAAATTGCTGGTAATCCTCTATCTCACTCCGGTTTGCCATCCACCAGTTGTCCGTCATTTCACGGAATGATTCGTCCAACAGCTCTCGATTATTTAGCCACCTATTGTCTCTATGTTTGGCCATGTACTCCTCGATCCGGGCCAAGAACTCCATTGGCTTTCTTTTATATTGGCGGAAGTTCAGCCATTCCCTATTTTCGTTGATGGGGATATTTGTGAAGTTGGTTGGTGGGTTCCGAATTGCTTCCATTTCCTCCTGGCTCTGCCGCACTTGACCGGTGATGTTCGTTATCACTACCTCCATTCCGTCGCACCTTTCAGTAATTTGGTTACGTACTTTACTTAGTTCTTCCTGGCTTTCCTTTCGGTTCTCTTCTGCCTTCTTTCGACTATATTCTTCGATATTCATGACCTTGGTGTTTACCACTACCTTGAATTCTTGTACTTCCCTTTCAGTTAGCCGACATCTTTCATCAACTTCTCTGATCTGTTGGTTTATAATTATTGTTTCTTCTTCCAACTTTTTATTTATAGATTTCTTATTATCCTTGAGTTCTTTGCTCATTTCTTCTCTTAATAATTCCATTCGTTCGTCTAACTTGTCTAGATTCTCCTGGTTAACCTCCCTTAATTCTTCCCTTAATAGTTGGTTATCCTCTCTCAATTCTTCCAACTTCTTCCCCATCTTCTCCTCCATTTTCTTGTTATTTTCACTTAATTCTTTCTTCAATTGTAGGTTTTCACTTTCCATCTTCCACTTTCCATCTTCTCTTCCATTTCTTACTATTTTCCTCCATCTTCTCTTCTGTCTTCTTACTGGTTTCCTCAATTCTCTTATTGGTGTTTTCAATTTTACTACCTATGTTCTTATTCATTTCAATTAAATCTTCCTTCAAGGATTGTTTGTCCTTCTTCGAATCTTCCTTTGTGGATTTGAATTCTTCCATCATTTGCCTGAACATTTCTTGTATTTCCACGTTCTCTGGTTGTGAGGGTTTCTCGGGTTGTTCCTCTGGTGGTGCGGGTTGTTTAGGTTCCACTGGGGGTAATAACCCTTCCACGTCTTCCACCGGCGTTGCCTCCTTATCCTCCATATTAATTTCTTTTTCGGCCTCTGCCGCCCTTTTCTTGGATGTGGCACGACGTTGCATCTTTCCTGTTTCTCTGGCTGGATAACCGCTGCCAAGCTTGAATTAGAAATTTGGCGAGTTATTACAGTCTTTCAATCGCTAATTAAAGCCCTTTAGTTGGACGCCAATTTTGTAACGTTACGTGGTCTACGTTAAGCCCCACGTTGGGCGCCAATTTTGTAACGTTTCTTACAAAATAATTATAATATTAAAATTTGAAATAAAAATTTTAATTCAAATAAAATTTTTGTTTTCTGAAAAATATTTGTTTTCGTGTTTTTGTTGTTGTATGTATTTAATAAATAATTTTCGTAACTGTATTGCGTAAAAATTTTAATTATGTTATTGTTGTTTATGTTGTTGTGTCACTTTCTCTGAATAACTCCTGCGTTAATATAGTTAAGTCCGGTACTAGTCGATAGACGGTTCTTCATCTTCTTCTTCAATTTGCTCCTTATTCCTTTGTAAATACCGCCCTTCGGATAGTCCGTGATCTTGAATTCACTTATTTTTAATTATATTTAAATTAAATTTCAACCAATTTGCAGAATTATATGATTTATTAACAATTATTAGAAAGATCGATGGTTAATCGATTATTGACAACAGTATCGACTCGTTACTCAGGGCCGGTTGGTAAAAAATTTACATGAATAGTGTATATAAAATATTTTGTTCTTTTAACGGTTATTATATAATTAGCCAGAGAAGGGTAGGGCCATGAAAGTATAACACTTACAATTAAAAGTCTTAAAACTAAAATTTACAATGTTATTAATCAATATTGAAAGTTTATATATTATAATATTCGAACCAGTGAAGACTCGATGTTCATTTGTTCCAATTCGCATAGGATGCTGGGAAGACAAAATGGCCGCCTGACGACTGCGTAGGTTAACGTCAGTCACCTCGACAAATATTTCTTGCAATAAAGATGCCTTTTCACCGTTTCCTCGTCTCAGCAATTGTGGACGTTCGTTCTGGAGTTAATTGAGTGTTCCTGGTGCAGTGTTTCTTAGTTCACTTTGTTTAAATGTGTGTGATAATGTCTACTTCACTTTGGTTAAATAGGTCGTACTTAACACTTTTTGTTTCGTCCGTAATAATTAATTGTGATGGTGTTAATTTAATAATTTAGGCGTATTTGGTTCTGTTTTATTGTAGTTTAATTGTTTGTGCTCACTGCTTCTAAAGTTAAAAGTCAAAATTAGAAAAGTTACAAATTTTCACTGAACTCGATTTATATCTCGCACGCCATTTATGCTTCTTATATAGGTTAAACGGAGCAAAACCTCGTTCAATTGTTCGCTTCAACGGATAATAATTAACTGTTCTCATTTCGTTTGTCTCCTTAAATTCTTAGCCAATTTAATATACATCATACATAGTTTCAAATTGCCTTGGCTTCCGATACATCTTTATTAAATACATTATATCACTGAAAATATTTTCGTTATTATTTAATTTTATGAAATACTAAATATATAATCGGTTTCTTTAATCTATTTTGCTTATTTTGATACTAATTAACATAGTTTTACAAAACTTTTATTTAAAAAAGTTATATTTTCTTCATTTTGGAAAATTAGGCTTAAATCTTTGTTTCCTGTTCTTGTCCAAATATTAGCCATTTTATTTGATATAATTATTATTCTACTGAATCTCAGATTGATATAATTGTGTATCTTTCCTTAATTTCTTGCAATTTTGTCCATTAATTATTGTTTTTAAATATAATTCATTTATCTATGACTCCTCCTTTGAAATTTTAGTTAATACATTTGCATTTTTATTCATAATTTTACCTATCTGACAATATCTTTTTAAAGTATAAATTACATTATATTACTATGTGATGGGTTTATCTTGCATAAATTTCATCAGTTTATTTGGTTTATAGGACTAGATTTGTCACTTATAATGTAGTTTATATTTACTATTTGGCCTAGATTTTATCTGTTGTTACCTACAAAGTTTTTAATAATACAGTTATTTTATACCCATTTCTGACCTTCTATTCTAATATAATATTCATTTATAATTCCTTCTTTTACTACAATAACATTTAGTATTGACTTTAAACAAGTAAAACATAACAATTATTTGACATTAAATATGGTATTTAAATTCATACCCTTTTTTGTACTGATTACTTACAGTAACTCCTAAAAACATTTTATTATATAAGAATAGTATCCACATTCAGACATGCATTCCTAATTCAACCTATTAAACATAATAACATTTTATAAATATGAGAATTAATCTCTATTTCCAAACCTTATGCACAGAGTTCACTTATGGTAATTGGAACCTAACATCTCTGTTCCATTAATTTTTAACACTTACTTAAAACTATTTGGGTACAGTCTTATCTGTTTTTCCTTAACTTTAGGGATGTATCCCTTGTCACTTTATGGATTAACTCCCAGCTCTCTATTTATATTATTCACTCCATTGAATGTTATTACATAAATAGTAGCATTTTATTAGAAAGAGTAGTCATTGCTCTTTCACCATACTATTTTATTAAATAGCACTCATGATACTATATTAAAACTCTTAAAGTTATTTAAAGGTACAGTATTTAATGTACTTTCTCAAAGTTTATTTATTATAATATAATAACTTGCACTTGTCCCCTGTTATTTCTTGATACTATCACTAGTCATTTTCATAGTTTTATAATATCAAATTGTTTAATCATGGGGAAACTGTTAAGATTTGTCTTTATTAATTATACAATAACTTTCTTGGGTGCACTTCTACTTTGCACTTTAAACACTTTTGTTTTTATTTATTTTACATGAGTTTCTGGTTTTTTGGGGTGTTATACTTTCAATAGTGACATTTACTTTCTTTTGGGGTTTTTGTTTTCTCCCTATTGGGTTTCTTTTGGGTATTGGTCGTATTCTACTTTGTGCCGCCCCTTGGCAAGACAACACAAAAATCGGGAACTAGTTTAATTCTTTACCAGTAAACTAAACCAGCTGCCGTTGTTAGTAAAACGCTTACTATCAAATTACAAAACAAGCATGATATAAGAAACTGACAAGGTTTGCATAAACTTATTCACTCACTAGGTATTAGCTAAAACATCTCTTTATTGCTATTGAAATATTAATCAAACATTATTCCTGATTTTAAAGAAAGTTATTTTAGTAAATAGCGCTTTTACTTCTTCAAAGATCTTAATTATATTATTCTTGTTATATCAAAATTTATTCATATAACTGTTGCTTTTAATACCACGGATCCGGGTCTCAATTTTCTCAAAATTATTAATTTATCAATATATACGTAGTAGGTAAAACCAAAATTACAAAATATACAAATCTGATAATTTGTTCATTACATTGCGAAAGTTCTTTAAAGTTCTTTGTTACTTCGTATTAAGGGGAAATTTACAAAAGTTGTGGTTTGATATCACCTGAGGTTGTTGTTGTATTCTTGGGACATCTCCAGTTGTCTTCTACGGGTTGAGTACGTTGTTCTTGGTGTATCTACATCGGGTTGATTTTTAGTTTACTTGAAGCTCTCGAAGATAGGTTGTTTACTTGAAGTTCCACATGTTGTAATTTCACTTTTCTTAGTGCAGATTCTTGTAGTTCACATTTTCTTTATTTTAATTACAGTTATAGTTCTCACTTTGCAGTACTACAGTCTAGTAGTTAACTATGTTACACTTACATTTGATTTTGTTTTTAAGAGATGTGTTGGCTACCTTTTTCTATTTTATTTATATATTTTCTCACAAACTCTAGACACTACATTATTCACAATAACAAGATTTCACGCTGGATATGCTTCTAGAGAACTTACACATACGTATATGTGTACAACACCAAAACTCACGTCTACTCATTGCGACGTTCTACGGCCGAATGCGCGTACGGTTTAGGGGAGAGGGCTCAGTAAGCTAGTGCGTATTTACACACTAAGAAAATAGTTCGTACTTTTTCTATTATTATTTATTCATTAATTAGAAGATAAATACTTTATGTTTATTTTATTATGACTTAGGGATTTCTTTATTTCTCTAGTCGCATTTTTAATTATTTAAGTAATTATTATTATTATTCACTACTTAATACTTTTCTTGGCGTGTTGGTACTGGAAGGTTTCAAGTTGATTCAGGAATCTGGGTATAGGTAAGGGTGTATGATACTCTTACTTATTAAAATTAAAAATTTTAATCTGTGCGATTTTTGATACATTTAAAATCGTCACATCCTCCTGCACTTAACTATGAAAAACGGGGGGGTGTAATAATATAATTCTCATAAACAATTATATTTCATACTGAAGTTTCTCTCTCTCAGCTTATTTCTATTCATCAATCGATTATCTTATACTTATGTCACATCTAAATTCTACTACATCTACTATACAAAATACACAAAACGTAAATCTACCTTATTTTAATTCTTATATCTACTACCGGTTTTTTCTTGAATTGCTCACTCGTTTTACGGAGTTATACTCATGAGTATTTTACTAATAATAATACCGTATTGTAAGAACAATAGAATTACTTTTAGTTTACAACGCTAAAGATTATTTTTCTTTCTTTCTTTCTCTTCATCTTCATTATACTTGTCATCAGATTTCTCATGTATAATACCATTCTCGCAGGACATTAGCTAAGGTTGATCAGGCCTCGCTTGTATTCGTACGAGGGGGTTTTGAGTTTATAGTTACCTATAGTATAGGATGTTACACAATCTTATCCTATTTCGGTATAAGTCTATACAACATATTTTATTCTTAATACTTAGAAGATAGTATTCTAGGTTTTCTATCTTTCTCGTAGTCTTCCTTCTGTATCTTGACACGAAAAACATTTTTTTTTGTTGAGACAAATGACTTCTGCGAACGTAATTTTCTGTATTGGGTTCATACAGAGCTACAGTAACGGGGGTGATGAACTTACGAATTTGGTAGGGGCCACACCATCGATAAGATAGTTTCGAAGTGATCTTATCAACTGCTTTACTCATAGGATGAGTTTTATACATGACTAAATCACCTATTTTATACTTTATTAGCTTATTATTATTCTCATGATACTTCCTTGATTTCTGTAAATTAGCTCTCAGATTTGCACGAGCTTCGTTCCATATTTTTCGTATGTTATTCCCATTCACGTCGCGGGGTAATAACTCATTGATTTTCCACTTCGTGGTTAAAGGATGGTTGGGTTTGTACTTGTACAGTAAATCAAATGGTGTTGATTTATGACCTTCATGATACGCTGAATTGAATGCAAATTGTATCCACGAAATATTTTGATCCCAGGTTGTCTGGTCTTTAGCATGATAAGATATTAATGCTGATTTTAAGTTACGCAAGTATCTTTCTGCTATATTTCCTTGCGGTCTGTACTCGGTCACGGTAATATGATTTATACCTAATTTAAAACACATGTCATTAAATTCTTTCGATTTAAACTGGGGTCTATTGTCAGATATTAAGCTTAAAGGAGTGCCATAGTCCTTAAATAGTTGTTCTTGTAGAATTTTAATTGTCGTAGATGCTAATGCACGACGCATAGGATACATCCACACGAATTTAGTGAATGAGTCTACACAAATTAACAGCATAGTATTTCCGGATTTAGAGCGGGGATAAGGTCCAGAATAGTCGATGTATATTTTCGAGAAGGGAGTAGTAGGTATTTCGGAGATTAATTTTCCGACTTGACTGGTTCTTGCTGGTTTGCTCAGCGCACAAATTTCGCATTCTTTCACGAACTTTTTTATTTCACTATTCATGTTTTCCCAGTGGTATTCCTTGCGAATACGATGTATCGTTTTCCTAATTCCCATATGAGCTCCAATTGTAGATGAATGATAGTACTCCATTAACATGGGTTTGATTATTTCCGGGGCGATTATTCTTAGTAATTTTCCGTTTGCCTTCTTAAAACAAAGTACTCTTTTACTCAAGATATATTTATCAGAGTTATTTCCTTTTTCTATTTGTTCGATTATTTTACACAATTTCGGATCTTGTTGTTGGTGATATGCTATATCCTTAAATGCAAGGGGAAAGTTAGTAATTAGTGTATTAACGATAGTGGTTTCAATATTGTCTTCTCCAGATCTTGTATTGGGTAGTTGGAACATGCGGGATAGAGTATCGGCCACTACATTTTGAGTTCCACGAATATGTTGCACTTTGAACTTGTAGCAATTTAATCTTAACACCCATCGTCCGATACGACCTAATTGCTTTGGGTGATTTAATAACCATGATAAAGCTTGATTATCGGTTTCTAGTAGAAATTCTTTGTGTTCCAAAAATGGTTTGAATTTATCAAAAGCAAATACTACGGCTAAACATTCAAGTTCATAGGCTGAGAACTTCCTTTCTTGCTCGGTCAGTGTCCGGGATGCATAACTGATCGGGAGTCTAGTATTATTTATTTCCTGGTATATTACGGCTCCTAATGCTACACTTGAACTATCGGTCTGTACGATAAATGGTTTACTGAAATCCGCTAACTGCAATACAGGTGGGGATATAATACTTTCTTTAAGTGTTTCAAACGCTTCTTGATGTTGAGTAGTCTACTCGAATTTCGTTCCTTTCTTTCTTAAGGCATTCAATGGGGCTGCTATATCCGCTAAGTGGGGTATGTACTTATGAAAATAATTAATCATACCTAAAAATCTAGCTATACCTTTGACTTCTCTGGGAGGTAAAAATTCTCGGATTGCGCGTGTACGTTCGGGATCGACGGTAACCTTACCTTCGGCTGATACTATGTGACCTAAAAATGAGAATTGTTTCACTGCGAAATTAACTTTACTAGGGTTTACGGTCAGTCCGGCTTTCTTTAACCGGGATAATACTTCACGCAAGTGATCAATATGTTGATCCATTGACTCACTATATACTACTATATCGTCGAGATAATGATATACAAATTTAAATTTAACATCATGGAAAATTTTTTCTAACAGTCGACTGCATACTGAACTTCCTTGTGATATACCGAATGGTACTCTCGTAAATTGATATAGATTAAATGGGACAGCAAAAGGAGTTAAATGTTTTGATTCCTCAGCTAGTGGAATTTGATGGAATGCTTGGTTAAGATCCATTATGGTGAAGATTTTCGCTTTTGTAAAATAGTGAAACGCACTGTGTATGTCTGGCAGTGGTATCGATTCAAATTCTATACTCTTATTTAGTTGTCTATAATCCACGACTAGTCTATGTTTGTCAGTTCCTTTTGGTACTAGGAATGCAGGCGATGAATATGGAGACGTTGATGGTTCAATGACGTGCTGATCAAGGAGTTTGTTAATGTGGTTTCTCATGATTTCCATCTTGGGCGGAGATAGTTTGTATGGGTGGAGTCGTATTACTTTGTTGTCACTAAGATTTATTTTATATTCAATTAAATGAGTTAATCCTAACTTGGGGGTGAGTACAGCAGAAAAATCTTTTATTAACTTTTGGATTCTTAGTCTCTCATTTCCTTTTAAATGACTTAGACTCGATTCATTAGGCTCTGAATGAATATTTGCGGTTTCACTAACAGTGTCGTTACTTAATTCGGAGTCGAACTGATATTTTTGAGTACGATCAAATCTGAAAAAATATTTTTTTGCATATATATCAAGGATTAAAGCAGTTTTTCTTATAAAATCCGCGCCTAATATTAAGTTCTGTCCTAACTCTTCAGCTACTAGTAGGGGAATGTACCAAGTAAAATTCTGAATTTTTAATTTCACCGTAATACTGTGAGATATCTTTAGGTTTTGTTTATTTGCGGTGGTACAATTTATGTTCACCATTTGGCTACGTTTAATCAGTTTATGATTAGCTAATAAGGTGGCTAACTGTTTACTAATTATACTACGGGTAGATCCTGAATCAATTAAACCAAGGGTTTTCGTTGCTCCAAGGTCTATCTGTACATAGGGTAGTTGGCATATGCTTGTTTTACATGCACCAATAGAGTTGCACTTCTCGATAAATTTTGTTAAATAAGGATCTCTGCGTTTATTTTTACTCATCTTTATTTGACGCTTAGTATTGTTGTTACCTTTCCTTCTGATGCTTCGGAAGACGTAGGATTTTCGGTCTTCCAGCTTCACACATTTTTTGATTGGTCGGTTTTCTGTAGATAACGCTTTTGTTTACATAACTTGCTAATATGTCCGGCCTTTCCACAGTTATAACATCTTCTTTCCTCACTTACTTCGCTCGTAGGTTGTCGGGATTTTGGTTTAGAGTATGAAACATGGGGATAGTTTTGGGTTTTATGTGTACTTACGAATCGCTTATCGCGGTAGTTTCGGGTATCATTTCCAATAGGTCTAGTTTGGAATGAATTTCTTTGTTGACTCTGGGACATAGAAACACTTCTATTCTGGTCAGAATACCAGACGTCGGACGAATGTATACAACATAGTTCTAGTTCCGTAAAAGTTGTAGGTGGCTTGACGAGTGCTAGTCGAGATCGCTCCTCGGGGGATAGTCTTACTATGATATTGTCTACTAACTGTTGTTCGCTCCATTTAACTTGTAACAATAAAGCAGATTCTCTTACTTCAGAAATATAATGAGCTAGTCTCTCGTATGTACCTTGTGCACGAAGTACTAAGTTTCGCTTCAATTCTTCGTAAATACCGGTGGGAATGAAATGTCTTATTAGTGTGGTATGAAGTTCTTCTACCGATTGATTATACCTTAGGGATTCTAACACTCTATCTTTTAATGGAGATCTACACTTAGGTAAAATAACTTGCAAAATCTGGTTATCTCTTAGTTGTTGCAGTTCCTTTAATTCTAAGATATGTTTGATAAAATTAAGGAGCTTTGTAATATTCAGCCCATCAGTGATTTGTATATTGGACAAAATACTTTCTACAGGGTGGGTTATTTTTCCATAGAGCTCGGGAGTTAAATTTATTTGGCTCATCATTCTAGGATTTTCCGCAGGTTGATTAGTCCGCGAATGAGAAGGTAATTCGTAGGTATGGGTCATATTTTCTAGTTCATTAGGGAGTGACGTAACGTTTACTGCTTGAATATTTACTTGACTACCACTTAACCGTTCCTTGAATGGATCTATATTGGATTCCTGCAGAATCTGAATTTTTGCAGTACCGTTTGGTTGTTCTTGAGTCGGTGATTGGGTAGGTGAAATATTTAATTTCGTCATTGCTTATTCGATTTCGTCTAATCTAAACAATTCGGATCGTCTACGTAATTCGCGTATTATCTCAGGTAATTGTTTTAATGCTTCCTCAGCGAATTTTTTTTACATCAGGAGGGATACCTTTATCACCGGGCCAGGTCAACAAATTGGTGATACGACGGTATAGATGCTCAATTCTTTGGGTGGTGCGTAATATTACTGCGGGGGATTTTTCATCACGCAGGGTTTGTGCGTACGAAGTTAGTTCTGTATACTTACGATAACACGTTTCTTTTTCGCTATTGAAATCTAAAACACTCAAACGACTTAATAATGAAGGTTTGTCCGGTTTATTTTCGCGTAACGTCTTGCGAAGTTCCGCGACAGTTACATTAGAGTAGGGGAGACCATGCCATAATGCTTCATAGGTTAATTCGTCTTTCAACAAGAAATCGGGGTTAAATTGAGTCATTTTTTATAATAACCACTTTAAACACACGACGTATTACGAACGACAAATCTTATGTCACTTACTTTACTTCGTTTTCTCAATGTTTAAAAATAGATAACATTAATTCATTTAAACACATACACATATATCTTATTTCATATTAAGCTTAGGGATGTAATCTTATCTTAATTAATCAACATAACTGATTTCACAACAATTAAATTCTCAGTATTGGCATATATAATTAATCAAAACAAAACGATAATACTATTTTAGTAGAGAGAAATTTCATATACGGAAAGTTCATTGATTTAACAAACAGCACAAAGAATCAGCTGTTTTGGGGTGTCGTCTAGTTGCATAGGGTAGTAATTCAGAACAATACAAAAACAGGAAAGAGCTTGTCTAACGTGGCTTTGTTTGCTTTAGGGAGGAGGGGTTATGAATGAGATGGGTTCTTACAAAGGGGAGAGTTTACATTCCTCAACACATATTTAACATGAACCAACTGGCTTGGAATTGACTTGTTTGGAATGGTTTTCCTACCAGCTATTACTTGCTTAACACGGCAAACTCGTGATACTAATATTATTATTATATAATTTAAAATTTTACTCATTTATTTTTTGTTTATTTCTGAGTGAATAAATTTATGTTTGTCCTTTTTTATCGTTAACGACTTATAAACTTACACAACAACAATTACATAATTATGTTGCAATTTTCTGTACGTGACACTCTGTAAACAATATTTTTTTTTACCAAGTAAATTACACAATTTTAAATTCAGCAGAGTGGCGCAATTTTGTGCCGCCCCTTGGCAAGACAACACAAAAATCGGGAACTAGTTTAATTCTTTACCAGTAAACTAAACCAGCTGCCGTTGTTAGTAAAACGCTTACTAACAAATTACAAAACAAGCATGATATAGGAAACTGACAAGGTTTGCATAAACTTATTCACTCACTAGGTATTAGCTAAAACATCTCTTTATTGCTATTGAAATATTAATCAAACATTATTCCTGATTTTAAAGAAAGTTATTTTAGTAAATAGCGCTTTTACTGCTTCAAAGATCTTAATTATATTATTCTTGTTATATCAAAATTTATTCATATAACTGTTGCTTTTAATACCACGAATCCGGGTCTCAATTTTCTCAAAATTATTAATTTATCAATATATACGTAGTAGGTAAAACCAAAATTACAAAATATACAAATCTGATAATTTGTTCATTACATTGCGAAAGTTCTTTAAAGTTCTTTGTTACTTCGTATTAAGGGGAAATTTACAAAAGTTGTGGTTTGATATCACCTGAGGTTGTTGTTGTATTCTTGGGACATCTCCAGTTGTCTTCTACGGGTTGAGTACGTTGTTCTTGGTGTATCTACATCGGGTTGATTTTTAGTTTACTTGAAGCTCTCGAAGATAGGTTGTTTACTTGAAGTTCCACATGTTGTAATTTCACTTTTCTTAGTGCAGATTCTTGTAGTTCACATTTTCTTTATTTTAATTACAGTTATAGTTCTCACTTTGCAGTACTACAGTCTAGTAGTTAACTATGTTACACTTACATTTGATTTTGTTTTTAAGAGATGTGTTGGCTACCTTTTTCTATTTTATTTATATATTTTCTCACAAACTCTAGACACTACATTATTCACAATAACAAGATTTCACGCTGGATATGCTTCTAGAGAACTTACACATACGTATATGTGTACAACACCAAAACTCACGTCTACTCATTGCGACGTTCTACGGCCGAATGCGCGTACGGTTTAGGGGAGAGGGCTCAGTAAGCTAGTGCGTATTTACACACTAAGAAAATAGTTCGTACTTTTTCTATTATTATTTATTCATTAATTATAAGATAAATACTTTATGTTTATTTTATTATGACTTAGGGATTTCTTTATTTCTCTAGTCGCATTTTTAATTATTTAAGTAATTATTATTATTATTCACTACTTAATACTTTTCTTGGCGTGTTGGTACTGGAAGGTTTCAAGTTGATTCAGGAATCTGGGTATAGGTAAGGGTGTATGATACTCTTACTTATTAAAATTAAAAATTTTAATCTGTGCGATTTTTGATACATTTAAAATCGTCACAACTTCCTCTATTACATGTTATCTTCAAACTTGTCCCTGTTCATTAGGTATATTGGTTTGTTCTGGATATCTTCCTTCTTCATTCTTGGTTTCTTCAGTACCATTTTGTTATTATTATTTTTCTTTGTTCTGGGTCTCTTCCTTTTTCGTTCTTGGTTTCTTCATTATTATTTATTCTTGTTTATTCTGGTTCGTTTATTTGGTCTGGGTATCTTCCTTACCTACTCCTATCCTACCTGGGTATTATTCTTATTTTAATTTTAGTTTTTTGGGGTTTTATTTTGTTGTACATTTATTTTTGTTGCAGAGTTTTTTCTTGTTATGGTGGTAATTTATTGTGATTTTTATTTGGTTCTCATTTGGATTTTTCTGGATATTCCATATAATTGATTTTTACTAATGATCATATGGTAATCTATTTAAGTGGATTATCTGTCATGCTGCAATATATATATATATATTATAACATCGCCAAATTCAGATCATATTTGATATCTATAAGTATGTAAGAAATGCTTAAAAGTAATATATTTTAATAAATAAATAATGAAGAGAAAAAAATATAAAATGTAATTAAGAAAGAAGGAGGCAGAATCGTAAACCAAAAGTGATTATTAAATAAAATTGTAGACTAGACTGACAAACAAACGACTTTTACCCAACCCCAGAGATTGGCCAGATAAAAACCAGAATAGAATGAAACAAGATGGAAGTGAAGGAGAAGAAAAATGAAAATAAAAATGGAACAAACCAACTATAAAGGAAATAAAGTGAAACAATGTGATAAAACACAGACAAATAATATAGAATAGGGAAGGGAGAAATGATACAATCAAATATCATAAAGGAAACGAAACCAGTAAATAACCAATATAAAAAGTAAATATTAGTATTGACTAATTGACAAATGTAATTAATAATTAATAAAACGCGATAAATAAAGATACACTAACCCAAGAATTAGAAGTATAGGCCTATGTAAGTAAGAAATCTAGAAAGACATAAACTTATTAAGTATAAATAATATTGGTAAAGAAAGAGAGAAATAGTGAGATAGTGAGAAAATATCGGTATGGAGAACCATACATGACTTCCATATTCTAAGATTTATATTTAAAATCATTTTTGAAATGAAATATTACCATAGAAAATACTTCTTTCTACTTACTGCTTCAGCCTTAACCACAGTACTGTGGTCACTAACGTATACCACCTCACGCTATCGCACTCGATTTTCACTGATGATGGAAGTCGATGGCATTGCCGAATCGTCTGGTTTTGTAGAAAACATTGGACTACGGCCAAATATCCCGGGAAGGAATTTTAACAAAAACTACTTCTTTGTTGCCGATAACGTTGTACACATATATATAAAATATATGCATAAAATTAATGGCTTGTATAAGTTAATGATTGATCTCCATTAAGTAGTGCTCAAGTTTCCAAAGTTTTAATATTATGATGTCCGTAATTAAAACATCAGAGCAGGTTTAATGTGTAATGAGGGTACACTGTGGACAAAGATTTTCAACATTTCCTATTGAGCGTTGCTTAGAGTAAAGCTGCGAATCTACAGTGTATGTTTCGCAGAACAAACGCGCGAAAAAGAAGGAGCTCCGAAGTCACTCATGGACCCTCAGCATTTTGCAGAGGGTTCATTCCCTAAAGACGAAAAGTCTATCTATGAATCGTTCCTCTGTAAACACGTGCAGTTACATTGCCCAGCGATCCACAGGAAGCAAATTGATGTCCATTTTTTCGGCTTGCAAGCGTTATGTTGGTGTGGGTTTCGGCACTTTCCATTTAAAAAGCGTGCAAATGTAAGAAAATAAACATGAGTGAGGCCAGAAATAACGTGAATTGTGTGTGTGTGTGTGTGTCTTACCTGCCTTTTATTGCTGTAGGCATAATAATAAAATATAACGAAAACATTACATAACTGAGATATGCTTACCTGCCACGAACGATAAATTATTTTATACATGGAGGAGTTCAGTGACATACACACGTACAGAAGAATTATATATATAAAGATATTAACTCATACATAATTTACATTAAAATGAAAAAATTATAATTTTATTGCCTGGCAACAAAATTATTTTATTTTTAACAATTACCATTGTTTCAAAAAGTATAAATGAATTTTCAAGTACTTTAATGTTGTTAAAACGTTGCTGGTAAACTACCCTTCCCCTTAACCGATCTTCACCAAAATCGAAATTCCTTGAGACCTCTACAATTCAGGGACGTATGCAAAAAATTATTTGATTCTGTTTGAATTTGCGGCTGTTATCGTTTGCCATAGAAAATACGCTTGATAAAAAACGTTGCTGGTAAACTACCCCTTCCCCTTAACCGATCTTCACCAAAAACAATAGGTCTTGAGTACTCTACAAATCAGGGCTGTGTGCAAAAAATTATTTGATTCTGTTTGAATTTGCGGCTGTTATCGTTTGCCATAGAAAATACCCTTGTTAAAAAAACGTTGCAGGTAAACTACCCCTTTCCCTTAACCGATCTTCACCGAAAACAACAGGTCTTGAGAACTCTACAATGTAGGGCTGTATGCAAATAATCTTTTGATTCTGTTTGAATTTGCGACTGTTATCGTTTGCCATAGAAAATACGCTTGATAAAAAACGTTGCTGGTAAACTACCTCTTCCCCTTAACCGATCTTCACCAAAAACAACAGGTCTTGAGAACTCTACAATTCAGGGCTGTATGCGAAACATTATTTAATTCTTTTTGAATTTGCGGCTGTTATCGTTTGCCAAAAAAAAATTTCCCTTGATAAAAAAAACCGTTGCAGGTAAACTACCCCTTTCCCTCAACCGATCTTCACCAAAAACAATGCGTCGTGAGTACTCTACAAATCAGGGCAGTAAGCAAAAAATTATTTGATTCTGTTTGAATTTGCGGCAGTTATCGTTTGCCATAGAAAAAAAATCTACGCAGAGACACACAGACAGACACACACACAGACACTTTTCGGAAAACGACTTTTTTCATGTTTTGAGTGTAGTACAATCAGAATCTGCAATAATCTCGAACACGATTTTTTTTTGCTATCACCATACTTCCATTTCCTTAAGGAATATGGAAGTAAATAAAAAAACGTTGCAGGTAAACTACCCCTTTCCCTCAACCGATCTTCACCAAAAACAATAGGTCTTGAGAACTCTACAATTTAGGGCTGTATGCAAATAATCTTTTGATTCTGTTTGAATTTGCGGCTGTTATCGTTTGCCATAGGAAATACCCTTGTTAAAACTTAAAACGTTACAGGTAAACTACCCCTTTCCCTTAACCGATCTTCACCAAAAACAACAGGTCTTGGGTACTCTACAAATAAGGGCTGTATGCAAAACATTATTTGATTCTGTTTGAATTTGCGGCTGTTATCGTTTGCCATAGAAAATACCCTTGTTAAAAAAACGTTGCAGGTAAACTACCCCTTTCCCTCAACCGAACTTCACCAAAAACAATAGGTCTTGAGAACTCTACAATTTAGGGCTGTATGCAAATAATCTTTTGATTCTGTTTGAATTTGCGGCTGTTATCGTTTGCCATAGGAAATACCCTTGTTAAAACATAAAACGTTACAGGTAAACTACCCCTTTCCCTTAACCGATCTTCACCAAAATCAACAGATCTTGAGGACTCCACAATTCAGAGCTGTATGCGAAACATTATTTGATTCTGTTTGAATTTGCGGCTGTTATCATTTGCCAAACAAACAAAATTACCCTTGCTAAAAAAAAACCGTTGCAGGTAAACTACCCCTTTCCCTCAACCTATCTTCACCAAAAACAATAGGTCGCGAGTACTCTGGAAATCAGGGCTGCATGCAAAAAATTATTTGATTCTGTTTGAATTTGCGGCAGTTATCGTTTGCCATAGAAAAAAAATCTATAGACACACAGACAGACACACAGACAGACAGACACACAGACAGACAGACAGACAGACAGACACACAGACACTTTTCGGAAAACGACTTTTTTTCATGTTTTGAGTGTAGTAGAATCAGAATCTGCAATAATCTCGAACACGATTTTTTTTGCCATCACCATACTTCCATTCCTTAAGGAATATGGAAGTAATAAAAATAACTAAGTGACAAAGAAAAGTAATGATAGGGATTATCCACTAATAAACACTTAAAATAAAAAGTTTAAGAAGTGCCAATAGTGAAAGTGTAAAAACCCCAAATAATGGGTAAATCAGTGATAAACACAAATTAGTTAAAAGTGAATGTGATGAATAAAAAAGGATATTATAAATGTTAGTATGATAAAGAATAATAATAGATAAGAAAAACTTAGTAAATCAATGATAAAACACTAAATGATTTAATAGCGAACTTATAAGAATTGTATTGTTAATAGTAATTGAAAATAGTATTTAGATTAGATATAAATGAAGTAAACGATGTTATTCAGGGGAGAAAGCCCATGTATGATAAACAGTTAGTGTTACCATGGATTGTAGAGAGAGATTAGTAAAGAAATAAGAAATTAAGAACGCAATCAATAAACACCCCATGTTATAAGGGATAATAGATTAAGTATGTTTAAAAGGAGTGATGATGTTACTCACCCAAAATAATAGTAAAAGAATGAAATGTATTGTAAACCAACATTACCTAATAACTGGTAAAGATTGTTCATTTAAATTTATGAATAGGATATGGCTGAAGGAAGTATACAGTCCATAGGCCTAGTTGTTATATTTTATGTAATAAAGAATAATAAATAATAGTCATATTGTTGACAATGGCAAGTTAAATAAATAAGAAGGTAAATCGATACAGAAATAATGTACACTGGAAAATCAGTTAAGAAATAATTGACAAGCCAAGATGTAGAAAACAATATTGACACATAATCAGTACAAAAACAAATTCAAAACACAGTAACAAATAAGACAACCATTATAATAGCAAAACAAAACGCTTTAGAGTAAAATGAGATATAATTGGTATAAAATAAATAAATATAATCAATGGATACTTAGGCCTATGCAATGCCTAACTGTAAAAAACAAATAAATACAAATTGTATGAAATCAACAAAGAAATTAACAAATCCAAGGCGAATAACCAACCAAGGATAATTTGTAAATCTTATTAAAGGAAAAATGTTAGAATAAGGACTTAAATTAAAAGAGAAATATAGTTAACAAATATTAAAATAATTGTAAAAACTTTAATATTTTGAAGAAGCCAACCTTATGGGGTATCAAAATAATCTTTGAAGGGAAATAATAACAGTAGTGATAATATTTAATATGTAGTGAAGAAGACAGAAGAATAAAAGCAATCAGAAGATATACAGCTATTTTGAATAAAAATTCAAATTTGATAACAATGGTTATAAGACCAGATTAACCAATCAGAATTAAATTGTCACCATGACAACAGACGTTGGTTACGAATTTTCCGTTAGATTTATTACTCGTAAAGTGACGCTCTTGCAGAAGAGAAGCCAAATCTTGAATGACCAAATTTCTAATTTAAAGGTCAAAATAGTAAACAAAATTAACACAAAATGAACAAGAAGGAAGCAGACGATGACTGAAACCATTTAACTGATGTCGAAGACCAAATAAATAAAAGGAAATGAATAAATTGATCCGATTAATTTGAAAAAGATGCCAGACGCCCTAAACATTTGAAAATTGAATATGATTGCAGCCCAATTCGTTTTACCAGACCAACTGAGTACATCCAGTCTACTGATGTGTTAAGTATCATTTAAATTACCCAAATTTCCGAATAAACTCACTTTAAATATTTCTCACAGTAATCTGAACTCTCACTAAACTGCGTATAATTTCTTTCAAAGATTAAATAAAAAACTAAGACACTGAAAATTTGTCAACTTGTAAAGTTAACCTGTTGTTAGTTTACGATATTTTGAAACACTTTTACTACACTCCAAGAACAAGTTA